>PVNU02002913.1:0-1472500 GCA_003013855.2 Liriodendron chinense
TTATTCTCTCCATTACTACCTATAGGCCTTTTGTCATACGAAGGTTGGATTGGTCTTCTAATGGGGCCGAGTCTGGATCATTTCTTGATGAAATCCACTCAATCCAAAGTGTCGGTGGCCTAATTCTAGGTTTAAATCAATACATTTTTTTTCCATCAATAAATGGAAGATTTTTAAGACATGGACCCTAACTACTAAAAGGAAGTTCATGTTAGATCCAAGTCATTTAGTAGGTGGACTACGTGGACACATACTGAACATAGTATCTTTGCAAACCACCTTCTCTCATATGAAGTAGTAGTCAACTTCCACTCGTTTGGTGCGTGCATGAAAAAATGGATTGGATGCCAAAGAAACGGTTAATTTGATGTCATTATACTAGATAGTTCGGGTTGAATGTAAAAAGATTCAAAGCTCTTTAAGAAGCATTTGAAGCCATAATAACTTAGTCGTCATATGGACAAGTGATATAAGATAACACAATAACCACTAGTGGAGCAATGATCTTCAGGACTATCGGCCTAGTCTGCATTAGAATACGAAGGTCTCCTGATAAAATTGAAGACACTGTGTGATAGTTCCTTCAACATGGCAGAGGACACACTTTAACGTAGTCACGTGGGTAGTAGATGGAGAATGCAGAAATTAGTAGACTTGATTAACAACAAAGGCAATGTTAAGCCTAGTAAGAGTTAAATAATGAAGATGACCTACATGACTTCTATATTTGGTAGAATTTGTGTGAAGTTCTCTTGAATTAGTGATGAGTTTTTATTTATGATTAGCAGTAGATGAATTTGGTTTGGCACCATATATGATGGCACTGAAAGTGTTAAGCACAAATTGTGAGTGCTAAGCATAGTATAATTGTTAAATTTCGTAGACAATAGTATAGTGCATGAGGTTGTGTGAGGAAGCCAAGTTCTTTTAGAAGACAAGAGTTAACCTCAACAAACATGTCAAGATCAAGACAATCGACTCTACAACAGAAGTTGCGGTAAAGCTTTAAAGATAAACCATATATGCCAAAGGTAATATTGACCATAGGGATGACCTTAAGTTAGATGATTTCATATGACTTTTAAATTAATCACTCTAATCTATTTTAAAGTCATATTTCAAAAAAATTCGGCTAGCTTAACCCTATATATGGCTAGCCCAAGAATCTTTGGCCAGTCTGAAAACTTCGGTCAAATTTCCAGCAAGCGTAATTGAAAAATTCAGAAGATATTCGGTTAGCCCGACCCTGTGTTCGACCAGCCGAACAGACTTCGGTCAGCCCAAAAAAGTTCGGTTAAGTTTTTAGATTCGAAAACGTTTTCTAAACCTGGAACTCAGGTCAGCCTGACCTTGTCTCAAGTTAGCCGAAGTTCACTCGGGTCAGCCGAATCGACATTTGAGTCAGCTGAAGTTTGAACAAATTCTTATACTGTGAAATCTGATAGCTGTTGGGATAAAACGGTTAAATCTTAGGTCAATTGAAAGTAAACTTAGGTCAGCCAAAGACCTAACTTTTTGGCTATAAATAGAGCTTTCTTCTCTCCATTGTCATTAAGAAAAAGTACGAAAATATTATCTTTCTAATGAAAAAGCCCTCCATTATAGTCTAGCTATCTGATCTTAATTCGTAGTTTATTTTATAGCTATCTCAGTTGTCTTCTCATTTAATCTGATTGTGTAAAGAGAATATCATTCTCGTACTAGAAGTAAAAGAACTGAAATTGCAGCTTTTAGGGAAACTCTTTTTAGAAGTTCATAGATCCATCTTGTTCGAGTTATGCATGTTTATCTACTTCAAAGATCAGATCCCTATATTTAAGAGATGAATTATACGATGCACAACCTAAGACATTGAATAGTTTATGCAGGATTCCAATTATGATAGGTGGGGACCATATCCTTTGTTTCTGCTCAGTGTATATGAACCATACCATAAATACTTTAGTCTACTCATTTCAAAGTGGAAAATTTAGACCTCTTAGCATTTTTCTTTTAACTGTCCATTTCATAGCCATTTGCCTCGCCTGATGAGTGCAATTTTTAAAGAATGCTCTAATGGGACCCACAATTGGCATGGTGTGGATGGGCGCAAATTAGTGCCACATGGGCCAATAATTTAAACCCAAGCCCTACCGAAGACCACAGTCAACAAGCTCAGACTGATTAGTTCATTGAATAAGCAATGAATTTAAACCCAAGTGAAGCCTATTCACTAAACGGGTCAAGAACTTAAGCCAATGTCCCAGACTGAAATAAAACTACTACTTTCAGTCCTCCATCACCTGGACCTTTTGCATATCAGGCCTGATTTTCAAGCCTAGTACTGTTTAAGTGGTTCGGGATTTTATGCTCTCCATTACTACCTATAGGCCTTTTTTCATACGAAGGTTGGATTGGTCTTCTAATGGGGTTGAGTTTGGATCATTTCTTGATGAAATCTGCTCAATCTAAAGTGTCGGTGGCCTAATTCTAGGTTTAAATCAATACATTTTTTTCCATCAATAAATGGAAGATTTTTAAGACATGGACCCTAACTACTGAAAGGAAGTTCATGTTAGATCCAAGTCATTTAGTAGGTGGACTACGTGGACACATAGTGAACATAGTATCTTTGCAAACCACCTTCTCTCATATGAAGTAGTAGTCAACTTCCACTTGTTTGGTGCGCACATGAAAAAAATGGATTGGATGCCAAAGAAATGTTTAATTTGATGTCATGACACTAGATAGTTCGGGTTGAATGTAGAAAGATTCAAAGCTCTTTAAGAAGCATTTGAAGCCATAATAACTCGGTCGCTGTCTGGACAAGTGATCTAAGATAAAACAATAAACACTAGTGGAGCAATGATCTTCAGGACTACTGGCTTAGTCTGCATTAGAATATGAAGGTCTCGTGATCAAATTGAAGACAGTGTGTGATAGTTCCTTCGACATGGCAGAGGACACAATTTAAAGCAATCATGTGGGTAATAGATGGAGAATGCAGAAATTAGTAGACTTGATTAACAACAAAGGCAATGTTAGGCCTAGTAAGAGTTAAATAATGAAGATGACCTACATGACTTCTATACTTGGTAGAATTTGTGTGAAGTTCTCTTGAATTAGTGATGAGTTTTGTTTGTGATTAGCAGTAGATGAATTTGGTCTGGCACCATATATGATGGCGGTATAAGTGTTAAGCACAAATTGTGAGTGCTAAAACGTAGTATAATTGTTAAATTTCGTAGACAATAGTATAGTGCATGAGATTGTGTGAGCAAGCCAAGTTCTTTGAGAAGATAAGAGTTAACATCAACAAACATATCAAGATCAAGACTATCGACTCTACAACAGAAGTTGCGATAAAATTTTAAAGATAAACCATATATGCTAAAGGTAATATTGGCCATAGAGATGACCCTAGGTTAGATGATTTTATATGACTTTTAAATTAATCATTCTAATCTATTTTAAAGTCATATTTCAAGAAAATTCGGCTAGCTCAACCCTGTATACGGTCAGCCCAAGAATCTTTAGCCAGCCCGGAAACTTCGGTCAAGTTTCCAGCAAGCGTAATTGAAAAATTCAGAAGATATTCAGTTAGCCCGACCTTGTGTTCGACCAGCCGAACAGGCTTCGGTCAGCCCAAGAAAGTTCGGTCAAGTTTTCATATTCAAAATCGTTTTCTGGACACAAAACTCAGGTCAGCCCGACCCTGTCTTGAGTCAGCCGAAGTTCATTCGGGTCAGCCGAACCGACACTTTGGTCAGCTGAAGTTTGAACAAATTCTTATCCCGTGAAATCTGATAGTTGTTGGGATAAAACGGTTGAATCTTAGGTCAGCTGAAAGTAAGCTTAGGTAAGTCAAAGGCCTAACTTTTTTTGCTATAAATAGGGCTTTCTTCTCTTTATTTTTCATCAAGAAAAAGCACGAAAATACTATCTCTCTATTGAAAAAGCCCACCATTGTAGTATAGCTATCTGATCTTAATTCCTAGTTTATTTTATAGCTATCTCAATTCTCATTTCATTTAATCTGATTGTGTAAAGAGAAGATCATTCTCGTACTAGAGATAAAAGAACTGAAATTGTGTAAAGAGATAAGAGATAAAGAGAAGATCATTCATGTGGGGCCCACCTTCAATATCCACTGCCCATCACATGCACCCACTATGCACACCAACATTGTCTATTCATGTGGGGTGCACGTTCAATATCCACTACCCATCACATGCACCCACCATATACACCAACACTGTCTACTCATGTGGGGCCCACCTTTAATATCCACTGCCCATCACATGCACCCACTGTGCACACCCACACTGTCTATTCATGTGGGGCCCACCTTCAATATCCACTGCCCATCACATGCACCCACTGTGTACACCAACACTGTCTATTCATGTGGGGCCCGCCTTCAATATCCACTGCCCATCACATGCACCCATTGTGCACACCAACACTGTCTACTCATGTGGGGCCCACCTTCAATATCCACTGCTCATCACATGCACTCACAGTAGACACTAAGACTGTCTATTCATGTGTGGCCTACCTTTAATATCCACTGCCCATCGTATGCACCCGCGGTGTACACCAACACTGTCTATTCATGTGGGGCTTGCTTTGATGGTAAACAATATGCTTATCATTTTCCTCTCTTTCACCTCTCCTGTTACTCCATTCAGCGACTTGTGAAAAAGTAAAAAAGCTAAAAATATTAGCTGAAGTGATTATGTATTTTAAGTTAAAAAGTTGTTTATTAATCATCGTAAACCAAACTTACTTATCTGAAATAAGTTACTTATCTATTGCTATACGTAGAAAAGTAACTTATTTGGTGGCATCCAAATGGGCCCTAATAGACCAAATGTCTCGATCAGTATAATCAATACCAGGCAATTGATGATAACCATTGGCAACAAGGTGCGCTTTGTAACATTCAATAGTACCATTTGCACACCTTTTAATTTTGTAAACCCAATGTCAACATCCGACAAATATTCATGGTCATATTAGACAACGCAAGCGACCATGCCCCATTATATATGTTGCAGCGCACTGAATTCACTCACCCATTGCATGATGCCATTCATCCATTTTCAAAGCCTGCATGAAGCAGGACGGTTCAGCTTGAGTATATAAGTGGCGATTTGTACTATTGGCAATGGATGTGAGATGTTTAATGCTGAACAACACTTATTTCTTACTAATAACAGATTTGGATTTAGTGACCATATGGTAAGAGGTAGTAGTGGATGTTCCAGTTGTGACTATAGAGCTAGGATCGAATTGGAGGATAGCTGTAAGAGATGAGACGCTAGGTGGGTCAAGGTTGGGAGGGAGAATAGGTCAATGGTGGTTGTGGATCAGGATGACCAATGCAGGAAAAAATATATACTCCATTTGTTGTGGGTATATATATAGTCACAACCAAGGATAACAAGCATACCTAAAAGTCCGCAAGAAGGAATGATATGGAGGAAGACAACACTTTTTTTTTTTTTTTTTTTTTTTTTTCCGCTGTGACATCTTGATAAGAATAGTAGAGGATTGAGTCAACTAGTTGTCTTTCTAAGGAGATGTTTGGATCATAAGTTACTTAAGATAAGCTACTTATGCCTCAAGTAACTTATCTTGATTTATTCTTATTAAGCTGAAGTGATTAAGTAACTTTGAAGTAAAAAAATTACTTATATATAATTAACCATAAACCAAACTTACTTATCTCATGTGGTAGACAAGAATAGGCTCATTTCAACACTGAGGTCCTGGTATCAACTCCCAAGTGGAGGGCCCTAAGTGGGGGTGGCTAACATTGTGGTGTGACTAGCAAGGGGTTGGGAGTGCTAACAGTGGGGTGTGTACTTAACCTAAAAAAAAAAAGAAGAGAGAGAGAGAGAGAGAGAGAGAGAGAGTAGAAAAAGTAACTTATTTGGTGGTATCCAAACAGGCCCTAATTGTCCTCCACCCAGTTGCGCTGATGACAGGTTGAAGCTGAAAATCTGCTTAATATATCCAATAGTGAAAAGAAGAGAATTTTACCCCTATTTGTTTTAACATGATAGATAAAGCATCTAACTTCTAATTGGAAGGGAGTGGATTAGGTGCGGCTTCGGCCTCACCCAACACGGTGCGGACTATGGGGCCCACCTTGATGTATGTATTGTATATCCACACCCTCCGTACATTTGGCAGAGCCCAAAATTAATAAATCAGATCCAAATCTCAGGTGGACCACATCATAGGAAACAACAACTTCCTAGGGCCCATCGCAATGCCCACCATAATGCTTATTTTTCATCCAACCTGTTGATAAGGTCACGCAAACCTGGAAGGAGGGGAAAAAATAGCACCTTGATTCAAAATTTTTGTAGCATATGAGAAGTTTTTGATGGTCGATCACCATTGTTTCCTCTAGTGTGGTCCACGTGAGATTTGGATTTGCTTCATTATGGGGCCCATTCCCTAAAAGGATATGAAAACATGGATGAACGAAGTGGATATACAATATATACATCAAGGTACTGCAATAGCCTTAAGGTGTGGCTATTTTTACTAAAAGTCCAATTTATTGTCAATTTCATCCTTTCTGACCTTTTGACGAGAAATTGAAAATTTATGATAAAAAATGCCGCTCCAATGGATTCCTCCTGGGGCACTATGGATTCCCCCTGAGCACATGGTGGTCAGAGGGGTATTTTTCACTGCAAAATTTTCAATTTCTCGTCAAAAGGTTAAAAAAAATAAGCTAGACGAGAAATTGAACTTTTAGTAAAAATAGCCACAACCTAGGGCTATTGCAGTAAAAATCCCTTCCCTAATTGAAAGCCACGAGCTTGAACTTTGATTGAGATAGCTCCATTTTTTTTCTAGAAAATGTTATCCACTCTTAAATCATGGATGAATGACCTAAAAAAATAACGGTTGAGAAGAGAAATAATACATCTTCTTAGTTAAAATGTCCAGTATTGAAGGATTTGGAGAATAGTCCATCTAAGGTCGGAAGCAACAAATCAACGGTCTGGATAATCCAAAACAAGCGCCGAAAAACCTGTATTATAGACCGTGACAACATCAATAACCGAGTTTTAATAGCAAACAACAAATGCTCGAGTGTACTCTCCCTTTGTTATGTTCAACGTTGGACTGTTCGTACATGTAAAGCATATGGATGATCTGGGCCATTCATCATGTATGGCAGACCACGATCATGCTCTGCCACAAATTCAAACAGACCCCTCATTGGGTAGGTTACAGTACTCAAATGAGAAAATGTACAGTGGGGAAAACAAGACCAACGGTCCATATTTAATTTGTGTTTGGACAGCTTGATGAGCTGATCAGTCTTATATTTGGTCCAGGCATTCTAAGAACGTCTATCGTTCGGTGGATGGTCCATTTCACGGACACATATTCATGATGATGCCACGTGGTGGAGCAAAGTCCCTTTATTCTCACGAGAACGACTCGCACTCTAACTGCATACTCGCAAGAGCTAATACGCTCCTCCCTTCCATCCAACTGTCGGCTATCAAATGGATGGTTAAAAGAAAATTACTGGGTCCTCCAAAGTAAAACTTAGAAATCAGATGGTTACTTTCATTTCTCAGAGTATTTTTTTGGATTATGCACAATCCAAAAGTGGGCCAGAGATTTATACGGTCTGGATTTCCGTAAAATCTATTGCATGTGTATCATTAAACAGTCAACCCGGTATGTAGCATGGACGCGGATTGTATGCCGCGTCTGTCACCAGGAATATCTCTGAAGCAGGACGTGGCCCAAGCTCCGTGGGGCCCACCGTAATGTATTTGTTTTATCCACTCCGTCCATCCGCTATGCTAGCTCATTTTAGGTCAGAAGACTAAAAACTGAAGCATATCCAAAGCTCAAATCTACCACACCACAGGAAACATTGGGGTTGAACGGCCACCATTAAAAACTTCTTGCGGTCTACAGAAGTTTTCGATCAATCCAATGTTGGTGTTATCCATTCATCCATGTATGTTTGACGTTATGAACGGTTGGATGGAAAATAAACGGTGAGCGTCACTATCCCCACCGTTTCCTGTGGTGTGATCCACGTCAGTGTTAGATCTCCCTCATTTTTGGGTTTATGCCCCTAAAATGTTCTGAAAAAACAAATGGGTGGAGTGGATAAAACGCATACATCACGATGGGCCACGTGGAGGTCCTCGTGTGAGATGTCAGATGGCGGTGAATCATGATAGTGCGGCCCATTTATTTCTGTTCGTTATATAATAATGATCAAGTACGGGAGTGCATGGAACCGTCCTGTGCACATAATTTCATTTACACTTTATTAGCATTTACATCACCAATCTGAACCGTCCATTAGGTCCAATCCTCTCTTATTGTATTAGTGGAATACACTGACAGAAATCAGATGGTTCTAAACATCCATGCCTGTGCCTATCTTCTAAGGAACAATCTTCTACATCCATTTTATATACCACTAATTGGGTGGTTTGGTTTATCTTATAGATATGTATTTTGAAAGACAACCTACGCTTGGTGAACTGGACCTGATGGACGGTCCGGATTAATGATGTAGAAGACACCGAGTCCAAATGATACCATGTGCATGGAAATGTTCCCATGCACTTGGCCCACTAAATCATCACTCTCAGTTATAACTCCTCTTTTAAGGGTCGGCAGATGAATCGGTTCGGGCCAAACTAATCATCAATCCCTTTTTTTTTTTTTTTTTTTATTTGCACCTGCCATCCGTATTTGATGACGTGGCTACCAGTTGGGACATCGAAGAACAATCACAGCCGCACAATATCCCCCGGGAGTTATTTCATACCAATTGCAGAGTATGCACGTTCACGTTCATGCATGCAACTGGGTACACCTGGCAGACAAGAACTCGATCTGACCCGTTCAAATCGTGTTCCCATCATTTAATTCTACATAATCACAAGGTTGCAATGAATGGATGGCTTCAGGTCAGCATCCATCAAAGGCCATGAAAAGAGGTAAGAGGTGGTTACGCTGGTTAGCATAATCCAACCGTTTGATTTTAAGAATGCCCTACTAAGGTTGGATCAACGATTAGGATGTCTTGATTTGAGGTGCATGTGTAGATCAAGTACGGGTGGTAGGGTGCATGCGTACGGATGAAAACATTCCGTAGGAGTATCAACCTTTTTCTCTCCCTTAAATTCAATGGCAGTACACGCGTGGCCTAACACCCGTGAGAAGTATGGGTGGAGGCTGGGGGCTGGCCTGTTTTCTCCCTAATTGAATTGAAAGAGGTTCTTTTTTTCCATCCATCGCGTATGGACAGAAAATCATTTCATACCCTCTAGTGGGTGGTTAGGATCTTTTTATCACAACTGGCGGAGATGGGATCAAATGAACTTAGCACGCAACAATTACTACAAAGATAATAGGTTGTCCGTAACTTTGAGTTTTGAGCTTATCTGTCCTTTGCACCCAACGCCACAATCCCTACACCAGGAGGTACCATGGCTAAAAGGCTCAGCCGACTCACATTGGTCATAGGACGAGCCCGGACTCGCCCGAGTCGGGTTTGACTCGAGGTATCGAACCGGATCAGTTACTACCAAACCCGACGAGTCGTATCGGACTCGTCCGAGTGTTAAAACCATGCGCGGTACGGGTGAGTTGGTACTCCTCCACCCTCCCCATTGGTTAAGCAGTTGTGGGACCCTACCATTTCAAGGGGTGGGTCCCATACAATTCAAGGAACCTACAGTTGTCTGTATCTGAACATCTTACAACCTGAAAAACCCTCCTCTTTTAGAAATTGGTATTTTTTATCTCATCAGCACCGAAATTGGGATGCAAAGTGTTTTGCCTCTCTCGCGCTTGAAGATTCTGCGTGTGTTGCAACCTATTGGAGCCCACATACTGAGTGGTCTGATGATCTGAACCGTCCACGTTGTGGGCTCTATGCTATACGTGCCTTCCTAGAAACTTAGGGTAAAAAGATGATTCTGACCATAACTCTGTACTTGAATTTAGAACGGTGAAAAGATTTTTTTTTTTTTTTTTTTTCAATGGCTCACAGTCCACTCTAAAAATCACCTTCCACTGAATTTCGATATGCACGGTCTTGGGTATTTCGCCCGCATGCCTAGTGCACTAACTCATCCAACTAGTGCGTCTTCTAGTTCTATCAGGGTCCATTCTACAGTGGGCCAGCGGGAACTGGTTTGATGATTTGGGACGCGGTTTGGCTAGTGACGTCCTGTGGTTCGTGCTCTTAGGCCCATCATGATGCATGTGTTTCATGCATACCGTCCATCCATTTTTCCAAGGCCATTTTATAGTATGAGCCCAAAAATTAGGTAGATTCAAATCTCAAGTGGACCAAATCATAGCAAATAGTGTTGATTGAACGCCCACCGTTAAAAACTTTTTCGGGTTACAAAAGTTTTGTTTTGGATCAATATGATATCAACATGTTGGATGTCAAATAAACATTACAGTGGGCCTTAGGAGATTTTTAATGGTGGACATTCAATTGCTACTCTTTTACTGTAGTGTGGTCCACCTGAGATTTAGATCTGCCTCATTTTTTGGATCCAGCACTAAAATGATCTGAAAAATGGACAGACGGCATGGATAAAAAATATACATCATGGTGGGGCCCACAGAGCACTGATCACTAGCAGCGTCACATTACACAAGGAGCTGATCCAGTGCGTCTGGAGGTATACAGAGGTACAGTTTCTCCATGTCATTACTTCATACATAGCATACCTGGACGAGATCTGAACCGTTAATTCAGTACGTTCTCTAGTAAACTGGCCCTAGACAAAGGAAATTTAACTGGACAAGAATCCTTTTTGGACGGTTACGATCATCTCATGAAGTTATCGTCCGTCAGTCGCTTCTTAACTCCGCATGCCCATTGGACCCACGGCTTTGATCATCACTTACACGTGCCAGATGACAGAGAGAGAGAGGGCGTTGGACCTTTTTTTTGTACATACTCTCGATGGATAGAGAACAATCAATTAAACCGGAAAAAATCGTTCTCGCTTCCGTTTCCGTTCCCATTCACTTTCCGTTCTGTTTATAAACGAAACCACCCCCATTTCCCTCCCTCTCTCTCTCCCTCTCTCTCTCTCCATGTAAAAAGACAAAAGGTCAAAGGAAAACCAGGGAAGCGACGAGAAATGGAAGGGCTGAAAGGGTACTGGAAGCGAAAAGACTACGAGCGGCTCGATGGCTCCGGTCGGCGAGGCAAGAAGAAGAACCGGGTTGAGCTGGGCCGGACCCGGCGCAGGCGGTTCTGGCGGATCAAGATCACACCAAAACTCCGCATGTTTCGCTTGAGCTCGCCCAAGAAATTCCTCGTCCGGATAAGGGATGCGTACGTTAAGATGATGCTGGGATTCGCGAACTCGACTTCTCTCAGCGGTGGGTTCTCCTACTCAGCGGACGTTGACGCGAGGGTCTTAGGATTCGGTAGACCCGCGCTGAAGGAGTACGATGAGAAGGTGATTGTGGAGATTTATAAATCGTTGATGGTGCAACGGCAGCTGATGGGTGATAGAGAAGGAGCGAAGGTTGGGGAGGTTGCGTGTGCACGGTAGAGATCTTCTCCTTCGTTGTATGTTATTTTCTTTTCTACTCTTTTTTTTTTTTTTTTCATGGGGTGTTTGGTGTGTAATAATCGTAGAAATTGACTTTTTTCGCCCTTTGGCAAGACAGTTATCATGTTCAGATTTGCTATTTGCACCCACTCCAGTGAATAGATTCACACTTTTTTCTACTCTGGTGTGGAAAGGAAGAGTGGATGTTCATAAATGCAAAAAATGTATGACTTTAGTTAATTTACACCGTTCAACCATTGATGGAACCAATGGATCATTTCTTCAGCTCGATTTCCGCTCCATAGGGAGTGTGTTGAAAGTTATATGCAGGATGAACGGTTCAGATCGTGCCGCGTGGCGCGATATATGGTGCACGGGCCAGGATCCATAAATCTACCTTAAGAACTGTGGATGTAAGTGAGAGGATGGAGATACAAACAGAAAAAAAAAAAAAAAAAAAAAAGGACAGTCCCGATCACCGGACGGCACAACAGGCCGGACTGAAACTGAAGACATTATTATTTTTTCTTGTGTCGCGACTGAGAAACTGGCATGCATCGCTACCTCCCATGGCATACATGCTGAGATATTTGTATGATCTAAACTGTCCATAATCTTATTATTACCTAAGAATAAACTATCATCGAAAAATAACAATCCAATGACGATCCTATCCTTTGATTTTGTGGGTCGAATACGATCCATTGAAAATTTTCTTTTTAGTTGTGTAAATTCATCTACAGATTCTTTTTGGCCCCTATTGAACCTAAGACACAAAATGGACAGTTCTGATTACCGGATAACACAGCATTCAGGCAATTAGAGGTCAGCGACTCATGCTAGAATCTCCGTCGCGACAGAGGAAAAATCCTAACTTCTATATTATCCAAAATGGCAGAAGTCGCTGTAGGCGGTATATAAGCGGGGATGGTAGATTTTGTGGCCGAGAAATGCCAAGGCGAGTCGCCGTGCACGTGCTCGTGTGCCACACGTACTGAAAATCGAAACCAATCATCAGGTGGGGCCCACCATGAAGTTACCATGGACGCAAGATCTTGGTGGTCCGATCATCTACTGATCTACGACTCCATGACAAAGATGTATCGATCGGTCTGATTTTCGGGCCAGGCATGCTTTACTTGATGAGGTCATCTGCTTGACTGCTTGAATGATGATCTAAACCGTCCATCTGTTGGGACCCACTGTACATTCTAGATTTCGGTAATAAATAAATGAGATATTTATGAAATAGTGCCTCATTATTATGATTTTTTTTTTTTACATTCCATGCTTCTTCTTTTTTTATTTTAAAAAAAGCTCTTCATTAAACTATCTCGTCAGTGCAGGTAAATATCATGACCTTCACTTAAAGTAACAGATTATGTTTTTTAAATGGCCAAATTATCCTTGCATTGGAATTAAAAAACATAAGTCAATGTGCAAAGTAACTTTCACCATTGACATGTCCGAAACACATCTCCAAATATCCTAGCAGGGAGTGAATTAGCTGTTACCCCTACTTTCGGCCCACCTTGACGATTTTCTGTATATCCAGGCCGTCCATCCGTTTCTCTAGACCATTTGAGGATGGGCTAACAAAGTTTATGTAGATCTAAATCTTAGGTGGACCATACCAATGAAAATTTTAAAGAGCTTATGATAACGTTTTCTTAACATTTATTTGCAATCCAACCGGTTGATAATGTCGAGAAGATCTGGTTGAAGGTAAATTAGAAAGATTAGATTGATCCAAAACTTTTGTGGCCCACAAATTTTTTCAATAGTTATTCTTCACTGTTTCTATTGGTATGATCCACCTGAGATTTAGATCTTCTTATGATTTGGTTTCTCATCCTAAAATGAAATGTAAAAACAAATAAATAACATTTATATAAAACAAATACATCAAGGTAGGCCTAATTACTAACATCGGTCTCATAAAAGTATTTCACCTCATTTACTTTTAAATCCTCTCTTATGGGTAGGATTTCATTTACATGCACATTAACTTTAATTTCATTTCCTTTAGATGTATTTACCATCATCCAAACACATGCCAAATACCATTTGCCTCCATTTACTCTCAATTCCACCCATTTACCTCCATTTACTCCAATCCAAATGGCTCCTTATACTAAATTAGATATAAGGTGGGTCCTGGGTTGGTTATGGTTCTAGATGATGGTGATGATGTTGTAGTTTAGGATTATGAGGTCTTAAGAACCACTAATGATACATGTCCACTTTGATCTGATTCATTCACCAAGTGGACCCCATGGTAGATGATCCTCAACCTAGAAGATCCTTTGGGTCCAAATAATTAGGTGCTGACTAATAAATCAGCTGACGGTGATGACTAATAAATGTTTGAGACCTCACATATAGCCGCAACATCTGACACTCGACAACACACCAAGTTGCAATGTCTCATTAAGCTGTCCGTATAGCATGCATATGTTGAATAACTTTCAGCTGTCCAATTCTTGGCCCCACTGTTGATGGAACCTACCATGAAATTTTCCGTGATCGGACAAGCATCTAATTTCAACATTACTATTGGACCACTAATTTTTTAAACGTACAATTTAATGGTCACCAATGTGATTTTTGGGCCATGCTCTATCTACATCTAAGTCTATGATTTCAAAAATCCAAATTAACATCGCTGTGGTTTTCTTTTCGTCATTTGATACTCTACCTAAGTATGAAGGTTGATAAACAGGGCACTCTTAATTATGCATGTGACCTATGCTAACTCAAATTAGAACAGTTAAATTGTGGGACCCACTTTCCCTACGTCCCGGACCCAAATTCAGATCGGTTTAAACGGTCCTAATCACCTAGCAGGGCAATTTTGTCATTTACAAAAATAATTTTGTAAGCTAACTACCATTTTAGAGAAATCTAATAAGGGCATGAGAGTGATAGTTACTGAACTAATGGGTAGGTTTAGTGAAAGCTGTTCAAGAAGTTAACGGAATATAAATACCATAATAAAAAGGTATTATTTTCTAAAAATCCCTAAAATAGGAACTGCAGTCCTACCATTCTCCTACTGCTAGGTGGGGCCCACCGTGTGTGTGATGAAGAACGGGAGGGTTCGTTAATCCAGCCACACTTGTACGTTGAATGTGAAACGCAGGTATATTCTTCTTGATCATTTATTTTTCAGTACGCTTGCGTTACTCATCTGAAGGCCCGATTGGTTTGGTTTTTACTTTGAGGCACAAAGATTGTAGGGTCCACCTAAAGAACGGCTTGGATCTTGCAAATACAATATCTCGCCTCGTTATGTGAGATTAGGATTTCAAATTCTACTCTCGTCAGATGCGGCTGAGGCATTGACGACAAGATGCGGATTCGGCGGACGGTTTCTGGGTCTTAGGTAATATCATACTAAAAATAGAGCATGTGGGGCTCACATGCAGAGGTTGTCCAATAATCAGAACCGTGCATTTTCTGGTTGCTGTCTGATAGTGGATGGTAAGCAAAAGAATATTTTAGTGGTTCATACCCAGCTGGGAAGTCAATGGCCAGGATTATCCTTTCACCCATTTGAATTGGATCATGGCATCCCAACAATTGATTCAGTGCAGTATAGCGGGAAGTGTAATAGCTTAGAAGTACGGGGTGTACGATGTATAAGTGTGTTCAGAGTTCAGTTTTTCAATTTTACATATTGAAGCTCACATTTCTCCGGCCTATCATATTCTAAAGGTAAATTTGTTATAATCTTCTTCCAAATTGATTTAATTACCACTAGGATACAAATATTGCTTTAAAGATAGGAGCATTGTAAGGTGCCTTAAGCATGCCTTCAGGTGAATAGTTCTCTTTTCTTTACACCTCAAATCTAATAAGAAGAGCATAGTATGTTAGAACCATTTCTCTGTACAGATGGCAAGGTGATCTTCTAATCGAGGCTGCATGTCCATCTAGTGGACCCTACTTTGGATGGCTTATGTTTAGAAAAAC
Organism: Liriodendron chinense; assembly: GCA_003013855.2. NCBI lineage: Eukaryota > Viridiplantae > Streptophyta > Magnoliopsida > Magnoliales > Magnoliaceae > Liriodendron > Liriodendron chinense. Next base: position 15,555 of record PVNU02002913.1, read on the forward strand.
ACGCCTATCAGACTGACCTCCTCGCTTCATACCGTTGCTTTTGAAGATCACTGATCGGACAACTAAAGCCATTGAACTTTAGTGTATTTCAAACCATCTTCCATCCACAGGAGGGGCAACATGATGGACGGTCCCAAATGATATGTTACCCTGCCACGTATGCTGTATTCGGGTCCCTCATCAACCATGATGCCCTTTTACAAAAAAACAATGGATGGTTTTAACAAAACATACAATGGTCCGCAAATAACGTAAACATCCGACCCGTATGAGGAGTACAATGGATTTTATCCACGCCGTCCATCCATTTTTCCTTGTCATTTTAGGTTATGAGACAAAACATGAGGCAGATCCAAGGGTAAAGTGGACCACACAGTGGGAATTAAACGGCTGCCATTGAAAACTTCTTGGGGCCACACAAGTTTTGGATCAAGCTGATTTTTCTGTTTTCCCGTCATCCAGATCTGCATGACCTTCTGAACAGGTCAGATGGCAGATAAAACATTACAATGAGACCTAGGAAAGTTTCAACGGTGGATATCATTAGCACTAATGATTTCTGTGGTGTGGTCCACTTGAGCCTTGGGATCTGTCTCATCTTTGGGCTCATAACCTAAAATTATACGGAAATATGGATGGACCGTGCGGATAAAATCCATACATCAGGGTGGCCCCTCAGAGCGCCAGCCTGTCCCAAATTGGGAACAGGCGGGGGTAGTACCCAATCCGCGTCCCTTCTTGGATCTGTGGCTGGAAATTACTGTCCATGTCATCAGCGTCATTCCTCTTTTGTCTTGGATCCAAAGCTTCTTCCAGTGGAGGCATGTGCACGTGGGATGTTGAAAAACGGACACGCAAGGGATAACACAAAATGCTGAGGTGTGTACATCCTACCGTACATGTAGGTCCATTGTTCAATCTAGTCCATAGATTTTATAAGGCTCACCTTTGATTTCCCGTGGCTGAAAAGACGTTCTGACACTGCAAATGGATGGTAGCTATGGTTCACATGCTCGGTTACCAAATGGTTATAGGCTTGCTTAGTAAATCAATTTCTATGCCACTTTCGGCACAACCGCAGGTGGAATGAGATCGATTATGGTCTCTCTCACAGGTTTAGTGATCTGAATGTATGGACTTGTAGAATTATCAATTAATCTTTTTGTTTTCTCAAGAGGTATTTGAAGAGCACAAGCAAACAGAATTTTTTTTTTTAATAATATTAAAAATAATGAATAATAATTCAAAAACGAATTAAAACAAAGTATTTATAATTTAGGTCTAATAAATAAATTCTAACATGCATAAAACAAAAGTTCAAAACAAAATAGAAAAGAAGAAATTAAAAAATAATAAGTTCGGAGTATGTTTCCGTTGCGTGACCGGTTGGCAGGGGGCCACGATTGGTCACCGATGAGACCCAACTGTCCAGAGAGATCGGACATTCTTTGTTTGAAATTTCAATCTTTGTTTAAAATTTGAACGGCCAATAAATTACCCGACCAATCGAAAAAGGAACTAAAATAAATATTTATAACCTAAGTCTAGTAAATAAATTATAATGTGTGTAAAACAAAAGTTTACAACAAAATAAAAAAGAAGAAATTAAAAATAGCAAGTTCGGAATATGTTTCAGGCACAGTGTTGTGCGTTGGGTGACCAGTTGGCAGGGGCCTATGATCGATCGCCGGTGAGACCCAACTGTCCAGAGAGATTGGACATTCTTTGTTTGAAATTTGATCGATCGATGGATTGCCCGACCAATCGAACGACCAGTCATGAAATGTCCAAACAGTCCGGCTAGTTGGGTTGTTTTTCTTTTGAAATTCGATCGGTCATGAAAGTGGATGACCGGTCGTTAGAGTGTTCATTGGAGATTCTTCTGATCTTTCTTTCAATCCATCTTTGGGTTCTTTAAGACCTATTCTTGGGTCCTTCTCTTGACTCTATTCCTTCCTCAATCAAAAAGTCTCCCTGCTGCATCAACTTCTAGGTGTGGCCCCACCATGGATAGTCCGCATGGCCTACCAACGAGGCAAGGCCCCGAATCCCGACAAAATCAGATTTAGAGATGAAAACTATCTGATACGTAATCCATACATCTAAAACTCTTTAACGCATCTCGTCCGTCTAATTCTTCGTCATTGATGGATCACAGTATTTCATTTGTGAACCATCTGAAGTTTCACCTTCCCGTTGATTATTGCAGAGAACTTCTATGGATCGTCCAAAATTAGGCTAATGAACAGATGATTAGGAAGATCTACTCGGTGCATTCCTTATGCTATGGTCCATCAAAAAGAGTGGTCATCAGGTGCGGCCCCGCAACTGCTTCAGATTAATACTTTTCCGGGCAATAAATATTACTGCCTAGAGTATATAAAACAAGATATTTTGGAGCCCGTTTGGCACGCCACTGAGCTTTATTGCATAAAAATAACGCGCGTTTGGGGAAAGCTGACGCGCTGTTCTCGTGCCTTAGTTTAGCAAACTGGTCCTATTCCACGCCTTCTTTTCTTTATAATAAAGATGTTTAGACCCAGATAACGTGGACAGTTAAAATGATAACGGTGAAGGATATCACCTGATAGATGGACGGTGTAGATCGATTGGACGGCCTATTCTCAGTAAAATGACAATGGCAATGAATCAGCCTATATTCGACTCGGATTCGGTAGTAACCCCTCTATGTGGATCCCACCATCATGTATTGTTTTATCCCTGCCGTCCATCCATTTTTCCATATCATTTTAGGGCATGAGCCCAAAAACGAGGCAGATCCAAATCTCAAGTAGACCACACTACAGGAAACAGTAGTGATTGAACACCCACCATTTGTTCTCCCTTCATCCGGTTCTGTTTGATCTAATCAACAGTTTGGTTGGCAAATAAACATTACAGTGGGCCCTAGGAAGTTTTTAGTGGTGGGCGTTCATTAATCATTACTGTTTCCACTAGTGTGGTCCACTTGAGATTTGGATCTACTTCATTTTTGGGCTTATTCTCTGAAATAAGCTGGAAAAATTGACGGACGGCATGGATAAGACGTATACATCATGGTGAGACTCACAGAGCTTTTACATCACCAGCCAGGTCTGAAACGGACGCGGTTTGGCTAGTGACCCTGCCACTAGCCAGGTGGCTAGTGGTCGGTGCTCTGTGGGCCTCACCATTATGTATGTATTTTATCTCTGCCGTCCATCCATTTTTTCAAATTATTTTAAGGCATGCTACTAAAAATGAGGTAGATCTAAATCTCAGGTGGACCACACCACAGTCAAACAGCAGAGATTAAATGTCCACCATTAAAAACATCATTGGGCTCACTGTAATGTTTATTTGACATCCAACCTGTTGGTTAGGTCATACTGAACTGGATGAAGGTAACAAACAAATATCAGATAGATCCAAAACTTTTATATGCCCCAGGAAGTTTTTAATGGTGGACTCTCAATCACCACTGTTTTCTGTGATGTGGTCGACTTGATATTTTGATTTACCTCATTTTTTTGTCTCATACCATTAAATGATATGGAAATATGCATGGACGGTGTGGATGAAACACATACAGCATGGTGAGGCCCACAGAGCACCGACCACTAGCCAATGGCTAGTGGCAGTGTCACTAGCCAATCCGCGTCCGTCTGAAACCGAGTCAGATGATATTGACAGGGGAATATATTTACATCCACCGTACACATTAGCACACGTGCCAACATTGCCACGTGCATATGGCATCCGAGCCGTGAAAATGCTGGGGCCCACCTCGATGATCACCTGTACCTACCTGTGGTTCGATTCACAATTTTCAACCCCTAGAAGTCCTAAAAACAATTAAAAGCTGTTACGATGATTAAAATACTCTTTTAAGCGATTCCCAACGATTCGAATACTTCTTCTTAAAGTAGCTGATACCGCTTTTCTCGTCTTCAAAAGCTTCTGACATAATCTCAGCAAATTCCACTTCTAGAAGAATCATTACCGGAGAATTTTGCTACACCCACGGCTTGCGTACGCTGCGTAGGCCGCAATCCCAGCCGTTGGTGGGATCCGAATCTCCCGGCAAGGATTGGAAGTCAATCTTGTGCGGACTATGGGACCAGGTAAGTTATGTTTGTGAGAAATCCAACCCGTTCATTTATTTTGTGAGTTCAATTTAGGATGTGAGATAAAAAATGAGATGCATTCGTGAACCAAGTGGGCCGCACTAAAGGTAAAGGTGGATAGGGAAAGAACTGATTGTGTTGTGTGTATTTTATCCACTCCGTCCATCCATTTTACCATATAATTTAGGGCTTGATATAAAAAATGAACTATATCAGAAGTTTAAGGGGATCCCACCACAGTAAACAGCGTGGGTTGAACATTTACCATTGAAAAATTCTTAAGGGCTACAAAAGCTTTGTATCAAGCTGATATTTTGTTTTTTGTTTTTTTTACCTTCATCCATGTCTGTGTTATATTATGAACAGGTATAATGACAAATAAACACCGGCCTTAGGAAAGTTTCAACGGTGGAAATCATTATTCCCATAATTTTCCGTGTTGTAGCACACTTGATCTCTCATGTGTTTCAATTTTTGACTCAACTGTTCTCCAATATAGGTAGTTAAGGAAAAAAATAAAATAAATTAGATAATCATTCATACTCAAGCTATAAAAGTTCAAATATTCTATTGTGTGGCATTTCAATTAAGGTATTTTTTTTTGTGTGTGGCCATCCATGGTGAGGCCCTTCTCATCTATGGTTTGGATCACTGACCAATGGGCCCATTTGAACAAGTTGCGATGGGCCCATTTGAACAACGCTGCAGCTTACGGAGGCTTCCAAAAGCCTTTGGCAAGGAGTTGCGATGGAAGTTTATGTGGGGCTTACCATGATGTTTGTGAGAGATCCACCCCATCTATCTGTTTTGTGATCTTATTCCAGAACGTGTGACAAAAAATGAGTGTGATCCAAGACTTGAGTGGGCCAAAAAATGAGTGGGCCGTAGAAGTTTTGAATCAGGCTAATATTTGTGTTTTCAGTTCATCTCAGTAGGAATGATATTATGAACGGTTTGGAAGGCATATAAACATCAAAGAAGACCCAGGGATATTTCAACAGTAGGAAATTCCCTAAGTACCTTTACCTTTAGTGCGGCCCACTAGGTTCATGGATGGAGCCCATTTTTTGTCTCACATCCTAAAATGAGCTCACAAAATGGATGGACAAGATGGATTTCTCACAAACATCAACTGTGGGACCCACCTGGGTTACCAGCGCCCAAAAGCCTCCAAAGGCTTTCGCACGAAAACCGACTTCCGATTCATGCCAGGCTGGATAGATTCTCGGAGGAGCGAGAGTGGAGAGGAAAGAGACTCGCCCTCACCGCCTTCTATTCCCCTGGAGATTCGGATCCCACCCACAGCTGGGATTGCCGCGTACGCAGCGTACGCAAGCCGTGGGTGTAGCAAAATTCTTCTCCTCTGCAAACTCCTCTTCAAATGGCTGTGAAGCCACAGCCACACCGTAGCGGATTGCGTACTGGGGTTTGCTTGGTGGGTCCCACCGTGATTTATTTATTTTATCCACTCCGTCCATCAATTTTAATAAATAATATTAAGGCTTGAGACAAAACAATAAAGCATATTCAAGCTCAAGTGGACCACACCGAAACAGTTTGAATTGAACCTCTACCATTGAAAAATTCTTAGAGGCCACAGAAGTTTTGGATCAAGCTGATATTTGTTTCCTCCCTTCATCCATGTCTTTGTGAGCTTATGAACAGGTTGGATGACAAATAAACATCGCTGTGGGCCCTAGGAAGGTTTCAACGGTGGAAACCATTGTTTCCGCTGCTTCCTGTGGTATGATCCACTTGAGCTTTGAATACGCTTCAATTTTTGGATCAACCCCTAAAATCAGCGGATAGAACGGATGGATGGTGTGGATAAACCACATACATTCACAGTGGGCCCAACTGAGTTTACTCAGTAAGATAAAAGCGTACAGAGTAACTCAGTACGGAATCCGATTTCCAGCCACACATCTCATTCCCAGTTCATATGCAATACGTTTGCACAAACCATGGTCGATGGACATATATGGGATGATCCTAACCGCACGATGGTTTCCAAACAGACAGTTGCAATGAAAATGGACAGTTGTCCAGTGATCCAAATGCAGATGAAATCTGACGGTAAAGATCGTCCAATGTTGTGGCCAAAGCATTAGAAATGAAAGGTGGATCCAAAATGGAGATGGGCCCATAATGTTGTATATGTAAAATCCACTCCGTCCATCAGGTTTTATTCTCAATTCTAGTACCTGAAGCAAAAAATCAGGAAGATCAACAACTCAAGTGGCCGACATAGGGAACAATGGATATGGAAGGCCAACCATTGATTTTCGCGGTGGGGCATCATGGGCTGTATCTTTCATCATACCCGTTAATCCGGTTTAACTCACATGGATAAATTGAACTCCTTGTCCCCCGGTCCACAAGAAGTTCATGTAGCAGTAAGCTATGTGGGGCCCACAGATATTTTTTCATTCAAAACCTCTGTGGCCCACACAAAGTTTCTACTGGTGGATGCTCAATCCCTGCTGTTTCAATCTGGAGTGGTCCACCTTAGTTTTGGATATTCCTTAATTTTTAAATCCTGTCCTGTTGTGATCTTGAGAAACTGATGGACGGAGTGGATTTATCAAGGGCTTCTCTCTGAAACCCAGATAGCTCCCAACTAAAGGAACACATGCAATAAACGACCGTTGTAGATGATTCCGGTCCAATTAAAGGGGCATCCAAACCTACTCAACCCGAAAGGGAAATGTGAAATATTCGTTAAACGTGAGAAGGATGGGAGTGACAAGTCAAAAAGTGGAAATGATAAGTCGTCGAACGCATGCTAGTAAGCATGTGCCATGCCACACCCAAGATGACAAATCGAGAGGGACCACTTCCCATTATCTCAAGGCTAGTTATTTGATACTCTGGCAGAGTATGTCGCTTGATACGCAGGCGCTCATGAATTAACCTGTGCGAATTGTGGAACCCACTATGCAAAGTTACAGCCCTAAAATGAGACGTGCCGACATTGAGTTGGCAACTTGCATGAGAAAAATAAAGAAGCAGAAAAACCCTTGCGTTGGGAAAGCTGATTCGGTCAATCCATGCTGTGGGGCCACTGTAATGTATGTGTTTTATATCCACGCCGTCCATCCGTAATGTGTTTTTTCCATCCAATCTTTTGATAAGATCACAACGACCTTAGATGAAAGGAAAACACAAATATTAGCCTGATTCAAAACTTTTGAGGCCATTAAGAAATTTTTAATGATGGGCATTCAGTCACCACTGTTTCCTGTGGTGTGGTCCACTTGAGATTTGGGTCTACTTCGTTTTTCGGCTCATTCCTTAAAAATAGCTGCCAAAACGGATGGACAGCATGGACAAAAAACACATGATCATGGTGGGCCCCACAGCAACGGATCCACTGACCTCTGCTGTGGATTGGGTGGATCAGGGCCCGCTGGGCTCAAAATTCGGGGCATGTCCTTCCTAAGGGCTCGGATCAGGTACTACCCCCACCAGGACCGGGCATGTCCTTCCAAAGGGCTTGGATCAGGTACTACCCCACCAGGACGCATGAGGAGATAAATGGGTACATGGCGCATGTCTATTGGCTGACACAATAAGCCTTGTACTTCGGTATTGGTGGGATGTGACGGGTCTAACAACTATAAGTGCAAGGGCCCACTGCATTGGAATGTCGACACGCCACCTACCGTAGGTATCCTCGTGCGTCACGGTCGGGGTAGTACCTAATCCGAAACCCCTTTCAAAGGCCGGCAGCCGCACCTGATGAGTGGACCTGATTTCACATACATGTTCCACGTTGGAGCGTATGCCACGAGATCAGTGTAGATTGATTAGGAAGTATGAAAAGATGTTTGACGAAATGCATAAGATTTTAAAGCATCATGAGTGATGTCACACTTAAGAATGCATGGCACGAATCTTCACGCTCAATTATTTTATCATACATCCTCGTGTATAGGTTTGCATCGGCCACACGCGCCGCACACAAGCCAATATCTTAATCCCGGAACATCCCCGCCATGGATAACGTGGCCCCATCATGAGGATTGATATACACAAATACCTGCCCGGCCCACTTATTAGTTGGGAGTGGGCCCACCCTTTTGTGTTAAGAAAGAAGGGCCTAAAAAAAAAAAATGAAAAAAGATTTGAAGCAGTTGAGATATAAGAATTTTTTTTTTTTTTTTTTTGCAATTTCTCCAAACAACCATGGTAAATTCTATATTGTATAAATGATTTTGCTATGAAAGCATGAAGATCCAAATTTAGAAGTCGCTTTAAACTACACATGTGCATTGAATGTGACCTCTTCTGGTCGTCTAACTGCCACGTCCTTTTCTTTAATAAATAAATGGTATAGTGTCTTCTTCAAGCTACATACCAGCTTCTCAATTGCGACAATCAAGCTACAGTCTATATTGTATCTAACTGTGTGTTTCGTAGGTGTACGAAACTTAATGAAGTTGATTGTCACTTCATTTGTAAAAAATTAGGCACCGATATAATTGTTACACCATACTTATGTTCAAAAGGACTAACTTGCCAATGCCTTTAAAAAAGTTACTTTGCCTTTCATTTCTTTTTTTGTGTTGTGTTCAGCTGGTGGTGTAGTGCCTAGTTAACATCTATGCTCTAGCTTGAGTAGGCCTGGCAAAATTTCACATGACCTGCCAACCCGCATGAAAAAATCAGTGTTCAAGTCCAGCCTTATTGTGTTGGGTTACTAATAGGTTGGCCCATCATGACCCGTTAAGATAACAGGTTAGGCCAGTGTTTTACCGGCGAAACCCATTTAACTTGTTACCGAGGGTATTTTTGTAATTATTTTTAGTGTGGTGAGAAATCCCTAAGAAGCTAAGGTACCATTTGGTAAACTAAAAATAAGATCTGAAAATTAATTTAAGTACTACTGATAACTTAATATGCTGAATTTTAGCACTTAAAAATATTAAAAAATTTTGTTTGGTAAATTTTCTTTAAAAAGTACAGATATCTGAAATTAAATACTTTTTTCATAAAAATTGTTTAGTAAACATAAATAATAAATGTCTGAAAAGTAACAATTTGCCATATTTACCCCTATTGTCTCAATTTATATATTTATAAAACATGAAAAAAAAACTATTATTGTTATGCCACTAATTGGGTTGGAGAAATGAGGCATGCATATACAAATTTCCATCTATTGAGTGGCATTACACAGCATGTTATTACCATGCCACCAATCTCTTTGAATAAATTGGTCCCAGGTATACAATTTTTATTTGATTGGTGTGCTACGCTACTAAAATTTTCTCATCTATTATTAAACAATTGCGTGATTAGGCATCACAACCATCCAATCAATGGCATTCAATAACCACGTTTATGGTGTTGTGGTCCACCTGATATTTAGATTGGCTGCCTTTGGGTCTCATGCCCAAAAATAAGCTGGCAAATAAGACGGATGGTGTGGATAAAACACATATCGTAACGGGCCCAGGGAACACTATCATGTAAAATTCATGAGCCCAAAATTGACAAAGATAAAAATCTCAGGTGGACCACACCAGTAATTGAATGCCCACCATTAAAAACTTCTTAGGGCCACAAAAGTTTTTGTTTTCATTTCATCCAGGCTAGTGTGACCGAATCAATAGGTTGGATGGCAAAATGAATGGACGGCATGGCAAAACACATACATCATAGTGGGGCCCACAAAGCACCGTCCACAGCCAACGTTAGTAGGCAATCCACGACCACCCATAGCGGATTAGATGTTCATGGGTAACACTGTCAGTTTACGTGGGGCCTGCCTTAATGATGTGTTGTATATCCACACCGTCCATCCATTATTCTAGCCCATTTCAATACATGGTCCCAAACATTAAGTATATCCAAATCTCAAGTGGACCATACCACTGGAAATAGTTGTGATTGAAAACCCACCATTAAAAACTTTCAGTTCATTCCAGTGGGAATGACCTTATGAACGATTTGGATGGAATATGGATGGCATATAAACATGAAGGTGTGCTCCAGGAAGATTTCAACATAAGAATTTCTGACCCGATTTTTTCTTCTTGTGTGGCCAATCTTCGTCATTTTTTGTATTATGTCTTAAAATGATCTCTAGAAATGGATGGATGGGGTGGATTTTTCACAAACATCACAGTGGGTCCCACCTAGCTTCCAAGTACAAGAACCTCCGGTGACAAGAAGTAGCCGCTATAGGCGACACTAGCGGCCATAACTTGTGTGGCAAAGTTATGTAGGCCCCACCATAATATATGTGTTAGATCCACACCATTGATTCATTTTTTCATATCATTTTAGGTCATCAGCACAAAAATAAGGCAGATAAAAAGCTAAAGTGGACCATGCCACGGAGAACAGTGGAGAAAACTTAGTGGGGGCCACATAAGTTCTGTATCAAGCTGATATTTGTGTTTTGCCTTCATTCACGTCTATGTGACCTTATAAACAGATTTGATGGCAAATAAACATCCTGATACACCTTAAGAAGGTTTCAACGGTGGGTGTCATTATCCTCACAGCTTTTTGTGGTATGGTCCACTTGAGCTTTGGGTCTTCCTAATTTTTCAGCTCCTGCATTAAAATAATCTGAAAAAATGAATGGTCGATGTGGATATAACACATATATTATGATGGGGGCAAATAAATTTGCCACGTCAACTAGGCTCTTTTCCTTGGCAATTAATTTCGTAAAACCCGCGAAGGAAGTTATTAAAAGAAGGATAAATTTACCATTTTAAAAAAGTTTAAATTTAAAATCACTTACCGCTTTCAGTCTTAAATATTAAGTCAAAGAAGGGGCGCTTAAAAAAAATTCAAAATTTTCAGCGAAAATCTACATTCAACGCTTAATTTTGAGGATTTACCAAACCGTCTGAATAGGAAAAATCATTAAAAAATCCCAATTTCAGTGATAAGTATAGAAAATAAGTTTTACCAAACAGGCCCTAATATAACTAATAAGACTCTCTCTCTCTCTCTCTCTCTCTCTCACACACACACACACACACACACACACACGGGAGTTTTCTCCATCTTTCTGCCACAGCCCCATATGGCTACGCTCCAAAATCTCAGTCAAATTGAGCCCCTTTCCCATATCTCTGCTCATGAAAGCACAGCCCGTTTATTTAACGGGTTAAATGGGTTGGGTTGGGGGTTACCCGTTAAATTAACGAATGGGTTGGGGTTTCTAGATTTTGACCCATTAGTTAACTAACGGGTCGAGTTTGGGTGAGGCCATTTTTTACACGACACGAATACAACATGACACAAACATGGTTTAACACGACCCGTTGCCAAGCCTAGGCTTGAGGGAGAATATTATGTTCTATTTTAGCCGTCTTCTTGACTATTATATCGATTCTTTCTTATTTTGGGAGGGATTAACTCTAACTACTTGTATTTGGTATGAATTGAAATTCAAATCACACTTACCACCGAAACTATGTGAATTGGAATTATCATATTTGTTTGATGCCTTATAATTAGAATTCTTTGGAATCCAAAAATGTGTTTGATAAATGGAGTGAGATGGTTTGATTTTTAAGGCTGGCATTGTTTTCCACTAGATGGAGTTCTATGAATGCTCACATGGGCCCACCATAATGTTTATGTGAAATCCACCCCAACCACCAGGTGCATCGCTACATCTTAGGCCCAATGCCAAAAATTCAGCCACATCCGTGATTCAGGTGAACCACAAGGTTAGAAAGTGTATTATGCAACGTTTACCCTTAAAACTGTACTCCTTTGTACAACCCACTTGAATCACAGTTGGGCCTAAACTTATGTTCCCAAGCATAAATTTTAGTATAGCTTCTAATGGTTGGTGTTGATTTCATATAATCATCATGGTGGGGCTTGAAAAAAATTAAGGTTTTCGTCTCTCTCTCAACTACTTCACTTAGTGTGGCCCCCTTAAAGCCCAACTTTCTTCTTCTTCTTTTTTTTTTTTTTTTTGTTCTAGACCTAACTTGGGATGACACATTTACTAGTTGGGGTGGATTCAACCTAAACATCATAGTGGACTATATAAAAATTAATGTTATGCGTTACTCTCTAAACTATTTCCTTAGTGTGGCCCACATAAAGGCTAAGTAGGCATTATTGTTTGGACTTTGGACCTAAGTTTGGATAATGCATATGATGATCAAAGTAGATTTTACATAAACATCACAGTGGCTCTGTAAAAATCAAGGGTGGATGTCCCTCCTAACTATTTCCTTTAACTTCCCACCTAGAATGGGTTGATTTTTGTGCCATGAGACTACCAAGAGGTACGTACTTGATGGTTGTGGTGGATTTCACGTAAATGTCACGGTGGGCCGTACCCGAGCCTTGGCTCCATTTTTATCTCATCTAGTTATTTTAAAAATCATCTCAATAATAAGACTTTAGATAGTTGGAGGTGTTTGCGCAATTCAATCAAACATAAGGCCACAAGTGTGATCAAGGGTTTGTATTTAGATTTCGTGTATGTTTATGAAGTGTAACGTATTAGAGTTGTACTCGACTCAATGTTTGATTAAACATTAATGATCCCTATGCTGAAACAAGTAAGTATGACTGAATTTGGAAATCCAGAGTCAACCACTGGTTGTGATCAACGATAAGGCGATTTGCCAAAGGGTAGGAGTGAGTCATTCCTGATGGATTCTTTTTACCTTGTGTTTATTTACTTATTCTTCCACCAATAATTGCAGTAATAAACAAAAAGAAGGTTAAAACAATGCCGTTTTATTAATATGTAAATAAGGCTTATTACAATCGGTAAAGTATCTAAATGAACTAGAGAAATAAACAAAACAAGATATAAATACCTGATCCATCTGTGAGAATAGATGGTTGAGGCAGAAGGTTAGCAGGATGTGACCAGAAAGATAATCACCCGAGTAAGGACTTGGTTGATGAAGATCCAAGAACTTAGTTTTATGGATATTTAATCCAATCATATGGTACTATAGCTACAGTGTTGGACAGTAGTGATTTATGCTAAGACTAAGTTATGTTAAGATAAATGTAAAGATAAATATGAAAGAGATACATTGTGTTTGGCATGGGCTTTGAGCTCTTAATCGTGCGCTCATTTTATAGGTCGTTGAAGTGGCAAAATCCTTGTTGGGTTTCCTAATTGATCCAGGATCCTTCGCATTTACATCATGCATTTTGGATAGAGAGATTTCTGTAAATATGAAACTATTGGTTTTCAAATCTTCACTTTTATGTAGACGTTCCCATACTGGAGATGTTCAAGATCCCATTGCATCAAGATTTGGGATTGATCAGATCCATCTTCACCGTTCATCTTAGACCTCAAATCGATCAGGTCATTGTTGCATTTGAATGACCTGATTAGCGCCATCCACCTTTCCATGATCTCACTCCTGTATGATCGTAGAATTGGTGGGATTGGATTCACTAGATTGACCTCTCGCATTCCTTTAATTCTGATTGATGTATAGATAGGGACTTAATATGCTTGTGTCCACTCTCTCTTGATTTGGGTTCATGTCGCAACCAATCTACTTGGATATTTGCCTTACCAAGTGTATCATGGCTAGATCCGTAAGAGGATCGTTATTCGGTGAGTCTTTTATAGATGTATTAGGCACGTTGTCTCATTAAAATGGCATGCTAATCACAACCATGTTGCACACGATGCATCACTTTCCTAAAAGCATGCATATGGTTCTATGCCATTGCATCAATAACATAATTTGTATCGATGAAGGAAGCTCAACAAAATATATCTTCAAGTGCGAGTACAATCCTACTAACACCAAAGCTTGTAGTGACGACACGTGACAACTTCTCATTGGTCCATGTCGGTGAGTCGAAAATGAGTGTAAACAAGAGGAATTAGTAATAAATGATATTGAAATTATAATATATGTGGGTGATTTTAAAAACATTGATTTAGTGGTAATTAGATATCAATTTAAATTAATTCACACCTTCCCAACAACTTACCTTTTTATAATTCACACCAATTCACCGCTGCGAAATGACTCCTAACATTAATTTTCTTTAAAAGTAAAACATATGTGAATCATCCATTCTCTTGTAGCAACCCATTGAAATGGAATTTTAACATCAAAGGAATGTTGGTGGAGATTGTGTTCGACTGTTCGTCCATAGATTAAAAGAATCAAACTGAGTCTGACGTGATTGTTTGAGTCAACTAAGATTTTGTAATACCCAATCTAAGTAGGATACCACGAGTCACTACTCAAATCACCTCAACTCACCTGGACCATGGGGAGCAGGCCGATTTCGTCCCAACTTGGGCCACTCCCAACTGGACTTGGGGCTGTGCGAGTGGGTCCAACTTGGTTAATGCACTAGACTCGTGATAGTTCACCAACCTTTTCTCAAATGCCCCCCAAGCAATCACTATACACCCACCATATAGTACAGTGATCTGGACCGTCCAGTTCGGAGGGTCCATTGCTAACTGGTGATAGGCTGAACTTCACCTTGATAGGACAAATCTAATAATCCGATTCGCTTGTACAATATGCAAGTGGACCAGTGGCTTAGAAAGTGGAGATTTACACACATGATGAAGTCAAAAGGAAATATAACCTTTTCTAAAACGATGGTGAATGCACAAAAAACAAACTGCCCTTGTTTTATGTGAAAATAGCGAGTTTACCTCATCTGAAAGGATGATTTTGGACTTGTTGCAATCACATTGATACGATTGGGAAACCGTTTTAATTATTTGTTTATTTATTGATCTAGTGGGCCAAATGTATGCAACATTTCCATGCACATAGTTTCATTTGGACTAGGTGGCATCCACATAGCTTATCTGGACCGTCCATTGGGTCTTGTCCCCTCCACTAGGCAAAGGTCACTGCAATCAGATTGTTCTAATCATCCCTGACTGGCCCCATCTTATATGAATAATCTTCTGCATCCTTTTCTGCATGCCACTAACTCCAAGATTTGAACATTATGATCAGTACAATTTTTTTTTTTTCCGGGCAGTCTATGAAGAGCACACTCGACCCAATGGACGGTTCAGATAGGCGATGCGAATGCCAACAAGTCCAAATGCAAATATGTGCATGGGAAAGTTTCCATACAATAGCCCACTACACCATTATTGTTTTTTTAGTTTATTTTGTTTATGGAACTTTTGGAAGTAGAATGTCACATAACCATGGAATTACAGCTAGAGAATGATGATGTATGAATAACGTCAATAAAATGATGGGAACAAACACCTTGTGGGCCTATTTATAAATTATCAATGTGAAGTTGGCCCACACCATAGGTATGTGCAACAAGGGGCCCATCTGGGTCGATGGGGTCCGGCCCGACATGATTTTAAACACGCCTAGAAATCGTGTCTGTCCGCCACTAACGGGCCTTTGATTTTTTGCCTATGTGTACCCGCTATGGGTGACAAGGCGATGGTCAAATCTGAGCTTGAAACCTTGGACTAGTGTCCGGGCAGGGGCTAGTGACGAATGGCCAGGCATGCTAGCGCAGTCCAATTATCAGGTGGTCTATCTTTATACAAAGAAAATAGATGTTTTACATACGCTTAGATTCCCATTCAGTCTACATGTATAGTTTAGAGACATTCATTGGATAAAGGGTCATTCTTTAATGATCCAAACCATTTATAAGATGTGCCTTGTTGTAAATGGAGGATATCGGTAATGAAGAAGGAAAATCTTAGGAGTTTTTTGGATGCCTGTGAAGTTTTTAATTTGTAAACAAGTCACACTTGAAAAAAGTTTCAACGGTTTACATGCTATTCCATTTGGCTTGTAAACAGATTGCATGTTTGGATAGCTTGTGAAGTATTTACAATGGATAAAGTAAGTATTAATATCACCTTTCAAAATTTGCAAATCACATATGAAGGATTTGATTTTTATTAGAAGTTCTAAGAAAGCATTAAAGTACGCACACATTAGATGGATTGGATGTCAACACAGTGGGCCTCAAATGTAATTTGGGAAATTTTAATGGTGGAAATCCCATCCTTCCCTTGTGTGCTCCATTTCATAATCAACGAGCTGATTTTTTACGGCTATAGAAGAGTATCAATGGAAGCACATGATGGATAGATAGGATGTACCATACACAATACAGTGGGCCTCACATATCATAAGTATACATCAACCATTATGTTTTACCATGTATAATGTCTTTTTAGCTCTCAAGACTTCACTTATAATATAAAACATGGCCTTTCGCATTATAGCTTAAAGCTGTAATCTGTCTATTGCCTGTGAAGCCTTTACAGGCAAATACATGCATCCAAACAGTCCCTATAATCGAATTACTTATAATCCTTTTACAATTTAAGGACTTTATAGGCATCGAAATGACCCTTTACCGAACTATTTCAGATGTTTGATCATTGAACTCAGGGCTAGCCCTGACCCCGCCTGGCAGCTTAGGCTAGGGCCTTTTCCGCTTGATCTGGGCCGGGCTAGACACAACCTTGGCCAGCCCTAGCCCCAGCCCATTACCACCCGGATTACCTATTAACATCCTAAGCAGGCATGTTCTTGGGCTCAGGGCAGCCCTCAATAGAAAAGTTTAGCAAAACCCAGCCCGGGGTGGCCCATTAACTAATTGGGCTTCATCAGGTGGGCCATCCTTGCACAAAAAAAAAAAAAAAAAACAACGGTCAGTTTGATACAGAATAAAAAATAACTATCGAGGGTCTATGTTCACAGAACTTTAAGTGGCCCGCCTGATTAGTTGACTAACATGGTTTTTGTAACAAGTCATCTATCTGCATGATGGGTCCCATGTGCAATGTAGAAGTACAGATCTGGATCTTTATTCCAAAATTCATGGACAGGCAGTGAACCACATCTATCGGATGATCCTAGCCCTTGAAAGTAAAAACTAGCACGAATTCAACCCAAGGGAAAAAAAAGTGCATTTGTTAGATGGTCAGGTTTCTCTTATCACAACCATGATTTAGTCCATGGGCCAATCAATGGTAGAGCCCACCTACACAATGGGTGGTTAGGATTATCATTCACATTGCATTAGTATGGTCCAAAACACTTGATACAGTTCATTTCCTATCCATTCCACAGATACACGTTCCCAAAATATCATTATCAAACTGTCATCCAAACGGCGCCAGCCCACACATCGGTTATGGCCTGACCGTTGGAAAGAATGGATAACCGACGGTTTGATTGGCGTGGCCTACCTACTGATATTCAAGAAGGGTGATCTTATTGGTGCATCCTAGACTCGCCCACGGTAGGTAAGTTTTTCAAACATTGACCCCATACATTGCCCATATGTTAATAAGTGGGCCCTAAAATCAAGGGCAGCCACAGCACAAGGCTGAGTTGAGGCTCGGGCTCAGCCAGTTGGTGGAATTCACCTTGTTAGTGATGTAGAGGTGTAACTGACCTCTATATGTTCAAGATGGACCGCACGAAGGATCAGCGGAAGGTCACCAAACGCAGGCCCAAGACCCCGAAGAAGGCGCCAAATTTGCTCCAACCGACCGGCCGGATCCTACAACCAACCGGCTGGACCCCTGCCTAACCGGCCGGACCCCAGGAGCCCAAAAGCACAAAACCCCCTGGGATGTTTTTGTTCAATCCGACCGGCCGGACCATTTAGTCTAACCTATCTCGACTGGTCGGCTGACAGGTCGGTCCCCTTTCCAGAGAGAGTCAAAACTCTCTGGACTGTTTTTACACTACAGTCCGACTGGCCGGCTAGTCAATGTCTCGCGAGTCCATGAACTTTCTAATTCCAAATTCCTTTCCTGTTTTCTTTGCTTATTTTCTTTTTTCTAATGCAACTAGGACACCTACGCTACGAGGGTTAGGGCTTAGAGATTATAAATATTATTTTAATTTTCGTTATTAGAGACATTATGCAATTTCAATACAATTATCTTTGAGTTTATCTCTGTTTGGCTTGTGTTTTTCAAGCTGCCCCTTGAGCAATCAAGGAAGATGAACCGTTGTTCGATTGTTCCGTGGATTCGGATTAGTTATCCTACGAGAGAGACCGTGCTCGATCTCATTCCGGCTACGGCTGCGCCAGTTAGCCCAGTACATTGCTAGATATAATATTGTAAAAGTAGCTAAGTACTTCTTTTAAACTTTGGGTAGCCGTCCATATTTTTTTGTTGGAAAATTTTCAAAATTAACGATTTCTTTATATCGAAAAAATAAAATAAAGTGTTCGATAAGAATCGGATTGAAGTACATATTATATATGCTATCCCTAAAGCGTGATTTACCCCCTCTTCTCTCAGGTCAAAGATCTCGGGTTGCTCGGAAATTGTTTCTAGGATACAACAAGCCTTCTTAGTCCTTTGTTCAACAATCATGAAAGAACCATTGTAGGAATTGGGCTAACACAGTCAGTGTGTCTGATAGACTTTGTAAGTTCTCCGACTCAGTAACTCAATCAGTTTGTTACGAGACTTAGCTAAAAGAGAGATTTTATAGGTATTGCTTTTCTAGTAGATTAGATCGATTGAATTGCTTTTCGTCTCTCGACTCTTGAGGGTCCAGTTTATATAGATGTAGGGAATGGACGAATGCGTTGGTTTGTCCCACATCAGTTGGGAGGGGGCAGGGTTTGTCTTCATACATACTGGGGTTACTTCACCTAATAGGTTAGCCTTTTGGGTGTGACCCAATAGAATAGACCGTTGCAAAAATATTTTTGACCATTGGTTAATTAATTCAAGCATTTCAGATCGTTGAATCTTTAATATGACAGTGTAGATCATTGAATGGTTGGCTGTTTCCAAAAATCCATATAAGTTGGCCACCTCACTTGGCATCATAATACTACCCTCTCCATCATGAGGGCGCGCTCCAGCAACCCATGCTCTCTCCCTCTCTCTCCTTTCTTTTTACAAGTAAACAACCTACAAGAAGGTTTGTAAACCACAAATACATCCCATCTCTAAGTGATGGGGGACAAATGAAAATTTGCATTTTTGCACTTGTTACAAAAGATTTTGAAGAAAATAAATTTTCAAAGATTTTGGTTTTCAAATTTCAACATCTTTTCTGTACAGTGGCCCACGTCATGAATGGGCTGGCATTACTTAGGTAATATGTTTGCTCAAGAACTGTATGTTTTTTCATCTTCTTTAACACTGTTACTTTGTTTGAGCTGAGCAAGTGGAACATCAACAAGTTGGGTCACGTCGTTAGGCCGAGTAAGGTGTTCCTTCCAAAATCCATTTTTATGACATCCAATATAGGTCCAACAAATCTCAAAACCATTTGGGCCTTGAAAATGAGTCCCAAGCCCACATACATCTTTTGGGTTATAAAGGTATAAACCCAACCCAGCTCATCAGTCATCAAGGTCCAGGACCATACAAAGCATCTAACCCTGTTTGGATACCATTGATCAGATGGGCACAAAATTTATTTTCATTGATCAACGGCCATGATAAAACCAGAGGTGTCTATGGACCAGATCCGCTCTAACCAGTTCAAAACCGGTGTCTAAGTTGACCTGGACACAGCCCATAAACATAATACTAACTAGATGGGATGACCGACAAAAGAGCAGTGTATTAGATTGTAATCCTCACCATACATATGGCTAGCTTGTATATTTACAGACTGTTCATCTGGTGGGCCACCACGTTGATGGGATAGGAGGCAAAAAGTCATATGGTGATTTTGGGCCTCTGACGTGCGTTGAACAAACCATCCATTTTGGACCGCTTATCAAATTGTACTACAGATCAATGCCCTTGATTTTCCGTGTATGGACAATTATACGGTGGCCCACCAAATCATTGGTTCTAATTGCTGCAAATGATTTCGAACCACGTGTTCTAAAAAGATATCACTTTTTATATCCAACGGCAGATGATCAACACCATCCATCTGGAAGTCCCACCTCAGCAGGAAGAAAATTAACTGATAAAAACATCTTCACCATACATTGGCAGGTGAGTAGGAAACTGCTGTTTTGGACCGTTTACTATCTCCGGTTAGATCTCTAATCTCAAGAGGTGATTGACCATTAAAAACTTCTTGTGGGCCATAAAAGTTTTGGATCAATCTGATATTTGTGTTTTCGCTTCATCCAATTCTGTGTTGGATGGCAAATAAACAATACGGTGGGTGGGCCTTAGGAAGTTTTTAATGGTGGGCATTCAATCACCACTGTTTCCTGTAGTGTGGTCCACCTGAGATTTGGATCTGCTTCTTGGGCTCATGTCATGTAATGAGGTGGCAGAATGGATGGATGTGGTGGATATACAACACATACATAAAGGTGGGCCCCACAGTCACCCCTTGTTACCAGGATTGAATTGGCTCCCTCATGTGTGTTGCCATGTCCAAAAGGAAGTCTCGTGAATCTTGAACCATTCAATGGATTTGTCCACATGGGCAATAATTTCCGGGATTCGGTCTGGCTGTGGTAACACCGTCTTCTATCAAGCCTTCGTATGGCGTTATTTCATTGGCCACATTTGTTAGAGAGGGTCCACCAACTTTAGATAAGTTGTCGGGTCAATCACGTACTAAACCTGTTTGGTGGTCCAATAAAATGATGCCACCTAAAAATGGGAGCAGATTGCCTGTGACACCGGCTACTGTATGGGATCCACAGGGATGTTGGTAACATATCCACTACGTCCATCTGTCTTGGAAGACAACGTTAGGAGAGGATTTTAAAAATAATGCAGATCCAAAACTCAGATGAGCCATACCACACGAAACAGTGGGTATTGAACACTTAGTGGTGATAAAAGCTTTTCATCAGGACGATACTGTTTTCTTTTAGATTATCTGAGTGCTAATAATTCTTTTAACGGTTTGGATGGCACATAAACATCATGGTCAACTTCAGGAAGGTTTCAACAGTGGACAGTGGACATTAGTGTTCCCACTGTTTTGTTGGTGTGGCCCACCTGAGTTTTGAATATGCCTGATTTTTATAATCCTATCTTATTTTTGTCTTTAAAAACACATGGATGTAGTGGATTTGTCACGGACTTCCCTGTGGATCCCACACAAGCCCAGCCACAGACATAGATATCCCTGGCCGGTATCGCAGGCAATCCGCTCCCCCTAAAAATATGCAGCAGGGCTGACAACGTCAGTGCTTAGCTAGACCAATCAGGTGGTGCAGACAGGAAAATCCTGTTCAAGCCGAGGAGACCATCCAAACTCAAATATAGGTTTTAGGCGTAATTGGACTTTGCTTCGTATAGTGGATCCCCTGTGAGCATGTTGTGCAAATATAAGTCAACCATGTTGTGCACATTCCATGTGAGCTCCCCAAGGATGAAGGGACACAACATAACTCAGGTGGACCACACCACGTGAATACACCGGCTTTAAGCACATTGCTCCCTTTAGTGCCTCCCACCTGAGTTTTGGCCATCGGGATGATTCTTTGGTATGTTCAGTGAACTTGAGGAGGCTCACCAAATTCACTGCTTGGATTCCACATGTACATCACGGGTGGCCCCCACACAGCTGGAACACATGGCAATCACTCTACATTCAACCTATTCTTCTAATCATTCCATTGTGTCCCCGAGTTTCCCACGGTGCGTTTTGGAAGGATAAAGTATTGAAGTATCTTTAGAGAATTTTTTTTGTTTTCTTCTGCTGTGTTAAGTAATAAAGTCAGAAAATTTTGAGCTCTTGTAGAGTTGAGACTCGCATAAACGCACAAAGAAAAATCAAGAAAAGCACTCGTAATCGCACAAAGCAAATCTAATAAAAAGGCAACCCAAATTTTTTCTAGAAAATCCTTGTGGCAAAAACTATGGTACAAAGTGATCAATACAGTATGAAAACAAAGTTACAAAAGATGAACTTACCCAGATCAAAGCTTTCAAGAGAAAACCCTAGATTTGCTCTTTCCAAAACTCTCTCAAACCCTTAATCACATCTTGGTACTACTCTAATCCTGATTATACCCGCTTATATAGCCTATAACCGAAATTAAAAACAAGTTATACAAAATCACGCAAAACTAAGAAATTCGATGGTCGATCGGTCGGTTAATTGACATTGCTCGACCACCCCTTCGGTGTCCCGATGACTAAATGTTCGATTGTTGGAACATGCTAAAAAACATCAAGAGAATTTTATGTAAGACTCCATTTAGTGGGCCACACATGATCATCGGTTTAGATCATGACCGTTGGATTATTTAGATTGAGCGATTCAGTAGGCCCCACTACAGTTGTGATCATTGCAAATAGGTTTGGGGCGGGACGCTTGAACCGTGTTCCCTATACGCGGTTATTAAGCCTGATATGGAAACCTACGGTGTGGAGACCCTAGAGGAGAGAAGTGTGATAGGTAAGCTTCTCTGGCCCTCTTTCCTATAAATATACGTCTTGGTCCCCTCACCAACACATGAGAGAAAACCCTAGTCCCATTAAGTGTTTCTCCTAAAGGTGTAAGGTGCAGAAGACCAAGAGTCCTTCTCAGCAACACGGCGGCATCGGGAATGTCTTCCCAAACAGGTATGGTTTTCAGATTACAGTATAGAATCTCCATTATTCGATGCATAGACGATCCGATTATTCCGCATTAAGTTTTTAAGATCACAGTTGGTATCAGAGCTAACTATGCATCAATCGTGGTGGATTCGTGAATCCCTCGTCCAACAGATGGGATTTTGAATGACCGTTCAGTCCGGTGATTTGGGTCTTCTCAGTAGAGGATTTCCACTTTGGGATCCATCATCGGACCGGTAAGGCATTGTGACTGTCGCACACTTGCCATTGGAGATGGCGTTTGGTGCTATAGATATGATTTCTTCAAACAACCATGGCCGTCCAACCTCAATCAGCAAGACAGCTGCCGTGTTTCAAGATCCAATCAGAAGGCCAGGGTTTCTAAAACGCCTGATATATTGGAATAGTTGAAGCCATTGGAAATCTCAGCCGTCCATGGAGCTTGAACGGCTGCGGATATCGATAGCTGCTGGTTGTTGTATCCGGCAGATCCAGCTGCCAAAATCGCTGTCACCCATTTGCGGCAGCAAACAGTATATATATATATATGTATATATATATATATATATATATATATATATATATATATATATATATATATATATATAAAATCAAAATCCTGCAACAAACCCATCTGCGGCGACCATCTGCCATTATCTATAAAACCCATCGAACCTTCTCATCTTCTTCTTCAGCGGACGACGATGGCTAATGGCGAGCTCGGCTGTCACCATTGCCGGATTCGGCAGCAGTCAAGGCCGGCAATGGCCATCCACCTTTCCAGCGGCTCCGTTGACGGTGCTGATGGAGGTGACGATGGGCAGTGGTGACAGCGGCCAGGGTTTCCACCCTGTTTCAGAGATGGTATGGTTAGGGTTTGGAGAGGACCTTGTCCGGTTGAACCTATGGTGCTGCTGGTGGCAGGCAGTGTCGGTCGGCGGCTGCTGCTGCACAGGGGCTGTGGAAGATGAAAGCCGGCCGCCCCTGCTCACCTTATTCTTCAGCCATGAAAACCGGCTGCTGCAGACGGATTTGGGTTGCCCAGATTTGCGGTGGCTAGGGTTTCATCGACCCGTTAAGGAAAGCAGCGGCTGCCGTGGAGATTTTCTGATTTGGGATTTCCATTTTGGGGTTTGCACAGGTCTCTAGTGGCTTGCTTTTTTGGGTGTTACAGCGTGGTGCTGTTTGGTGACGAGAGGGGTTGTTATTATTTTTTTTAATAGCCTCCCATCGGACTGGGCCGAGCGGGCTGAGTCTAGTGGCCCAGTCCAGCCGGACAGGCCCAATCAGCCCAGCTCAAGCCCAATTTCAGTGGCCCAATCACTCCAGCCCAAGCCCAATCAAGTCCAGATGTTGTGTTCCTTTTTGACATTATATGGCCTGCTTCAGTTTATTTGGGCCCATTGCCCAAAAATGACTCTAACCATTGAAATAATTATACTTGGGCCATCCTTTCAGTGCAAATAAAACCTAAATTGTGTGTATTGATGGTTGGTGAGTTTCACTTGTTAGATGGACCAAGGAATATAATATACATGGTTTTTTCTATTTAGCTTTGATTTGGCCTAAAATAGGGCCATTACCCATGTGTTTGAGACTGACATTTAGTTGTTAACCATTAAGAAATTAAACCAACCATTCTTTTGGAATATGTTTTGAGCCTACGGGCGGTCAACGTCAGTTGTGCTTTGGGCCAAATCAGAACTCTTACAGAATGGTCCATTTTGGGCAGGACCATGCAGCAATCCTTGAGTTTGGAAGTGGGATTGGAGCTGGTTGTGTTAGCCACCAAAGTGACCTCAATTGGCAAAGGTTTCTACTTCTAGATTTCTGTATATGGAATTCAGTGACACTCCATTGTAGGATTGCATTCAGTTGCGTTCATATTCAGGCGAGCGGTGGTCAGAACAAAGAAGTATCATCGTTTTGGCTGGATGTGAGCGGGATGAAGTGGTTGGTGATGGTGATATAGGTTTGAGAGATTCATTTCGCCCAAAGGTGATGGACGTCTTAGATTTATTTCACCAACATTGGTCAGCTTCATGATTCAGTAGAGCCTCCTGTATGTTACAATTTCACCCAAAGGAGGAATCGTGATGATACGCTGGGCTCTTGCCAGATTTTGATGATTGTGGCCCATCATCATTCTGGGTCATTTGATTGAAGGCCCAAATCAATCGAATGTTCATACATGTATGATATTTGTGGTTTATGTTCATGCATTGTTATAAGGGACTTGATTATTAATGTGAGTTTTATGCTTTGAATGTTCAGCTATGACTGTTTCTAATATTCCAACACAATTCAATTCCATACCTTTGCTTACTGGGTCTAACTATTCCAAATGGAAGTCGTCCGTTGAAATAGTCCTAGGTTGCATGGACTTGCACTTGGTCCTGGAGGAAGTAGAGCCTCCTACTCCAACTGATTCTAGTACGGATTCAGCAAAGGCTCACTACAAGGCCTGGACCAAGTCAAATAAGATGTGTCTCAAGATCATAAAGAACTCGATTTCTGAGACCATGCAGGGTGTCATGCCCGACACTGAGAAAGCTAAAGATTTCCTGACTGAAATAGGAAAACGATTTCAGAAATCGAATAAAGCTGAGCTGAGTTCACTTTTACATAAATTGACTCAAGCCACCTATAACGGTCAAGGAAATATCAGGGAGTACATTGGTGGATTGTCTGATGTGGTGGCTAAAATCCGCGCATTAGACCTTAAGATTGAGGATGAACTCCTGATTTTCTTGGCTCTGAACTCCCTCCCTCCACAATTCAGTCAATTCCAAATCAGCTACAATACTCAAAAGGAAAAGTGGACATTGAACGAGCTGATATCTCAGTGTGTTCAGGAGGAAGAGAGACTCAGAAGGTCGAGCAAGACACAAAGTGCACACCTAGTGACATCTGGTCAAGGACGAAAAGGAAATAAGAAAATAAAGCACACTTCAGGAAAAGGTTCTACGGGTACTGCAGGTGGCGATCAGCCTAAGTCTGAAAAGACATTTAAGAAGAAAAGGAAGGGTCCTAATGATGGCTGCTTCTTCTGCAAGAAGTTTGGTCATCAGAAGAAGGATTGTGAAGATTTTAAAGCATGGCTCGTTTCTAAGGGTAAAGACCATATTTTAGTCTGTTTTGAATCAAATTTAGCTGATATGTCCATAGACTCCTGGTGGATAAATTCTGGTGCAACTATTTACATTTGTAATTCCATGCAGGATATGCTCCAAAGCCGGACACCAACTGATGCAGAGAGATCAGTCTATATGAGGAACGGCATTAGAGCAAACGTGGAAGCTATTGGAGTCTGTAGGCTTAGGTTATCGTCAGGACACTTTCTTGATCTAGTAGATACTGTTTGTGTGCCTTCTATAAGGCGCAATTTGGTTTCCATTTCTCGTTTGGACAAATTTGGTTATGAGTTTAAATTTGCAAATGAAAAATTAAGCATTTACTATAATTCAGTTGTGATTGGTTCTGGCACTTTAGTTAATAACCTTTATCAGCTACATTTGGATGTTTCACATGTATACAGCGTTAACTCATCACATGAAAACACTAAAGGCATCAAACGAAGTTTAGATTGTGAGAATTCCTCCATGCTATGGCACAAGCGATTAGGCCATATCTCTCGTGAGAGATTGGAAAGGCTTGTACGTGAAGGAATTCTTCACTCCCTAGACTTCTCAGACTTTAGGGTTTGTATTGATTGCATTAAGGGTAAACAGACTAGAATAAGGAAAAAGGGTGCCACTAGGAGCGTAAGACTCTTAGAAGTGATTCATACAGACATCTGCGGACCGTTCCCTACAGCGTCCTGGAATGGGCAGAAGTATTTTATCACTTTTATAGATGACTACTCTCGTTATGGGTACTTGTACCTTATTAACGAAAAATCAGATGCCCTGGATACATTTAAGATCTATAAGGCTGAAGTCGAGAATCAACTCGACAGGAAGATCAAAGTCGTTAGATCCGACCGTGGTGGTGAGTACTACGGAAGGTATGACGAATCTGGGCGTAATCCAGGTCCATTCGCTAGATACCTACAAGATTGTGGCATCGTCGCCCAGTACGCCATACCTGGTATTCCAGAGCAGAATGGTGTAGCGGAAAGGCGTAATCGCACCCTAAAGGACATGGTGCGATCTATGATTAGTAATTCTACGTTGCCAGAATCTTTGTGGGGTGATGCGTTGAAAACAGCTGTGCATATCCTTAATAGGGTCCCAAGTAAGGCTGTAATGAAAACTCCATATGAATTGTGGACAGGGCGAAAGCCTAGTCTACGATATTTTCATGTATGGGGTTGTCTTGCAGAAGCAAAACCGTATAACCCGCATGAAAGAAAACTTGACCCTAGAACTATTAGTTGCTTCTTTATTGGATACCCAGAAAGATCAAAAGGATTCAGATTTTATTGTCCATCATATTCTATGAGAGTCATTGAGATAGGGAATGCTAGGTTTATTGAGAACACTGAAGATAGTGGGAGCACAACTATAAGAGATATTGTATTTGAGGAAGTGCGGATTGTGATTCCCACCACAATCATTCAGAGTAGCATGGTTGTCCGTCCAGCAGTGGACCCTGAGATCCCTATGGACGACCATGCACAACCTCAAATACAACCCACTGATGAGGAAATGAAAAACCCAATTCAGAATAATGAGCCATTAAGACGATCACATAGAGAGAGAAGATCTGCAATACCATATGATTACATCATCTATTTGCAGGAGCATGAGTTTGACATTGGGGTTGAAAAGGATCCTGTATTCCTTTCACAGGTCGAACAAAGTGCGAATTCTTCTCATTGGTTCGATGCCATGAAGGATGAATTGAAATCCATGAAGGACAACAAATTTTGGGACCTTGTTGAATTGCCCCAAGGGATTAGGCCGATTGGTTGCAAATGGGTATTTAAAACCAAACGGGACTCTAAGGGCAATATCGAAAGGTATAAAGCCAGGCTAGTTGCAAAGGGTTTCACTCAGCGTGAGGGCATTGACTTTAAGGAGACTTTCTCACCTGTATCTAAGAAAGACTCCTTTAGGATCATTATGGCTCTTGTGGCTCATATGGATTTGGAGCTACATCAAATGGACGTGAAAACTGCATTTCTCAATGGAGATCTAATAGAGAACGTATATATGTTGCAGCCAGAAGGTTTTAAAGCCAAAGGCTCAGAACATCTGGTCTGCAAACTTAAGAAGTCCATTTATGGGTTGAAACAGGCATCACGACAGTGGTACCTAAAGTTTCATGAAGTTGTTTCCTCATATGGTTTCATTGAAAACACTGCGGATGAGTGCATATATGTGAAAATCAGTGGGAGTAAGTTTATCATTTTAGTCTTGTATGTTGACGACATTTTATTGGCCAGTAGTGATATTGGATTGTTGCGTGAGACTAAGAAATTTCTATCTCAAAATTTTGAGATGAAAGATCTTGGTGATGCTTCCTTTGTCATCGGCATTCAGATTAGCCGAGACAGATCACGTGGATTACTTGGCTTGTCGCAGAGGGCCTATATTGATAGGGTTCTCGAAAGGTTTGGCATGCAAGGTTGTGCTCCTGGCCAAGCACCTATTGTAAAAGGTGATAAATTTGGTCAATTTCAGTGTCCTAAGAATGACCTAGAGAAGGACAAGATGAAAGCTATTCCGTATGCATCAGCAGTAGGGAGCATCATGTATGCTTAGGTCTGTACCCGTCCAGATATTGCTTTTGTGGTTGGAATGTTGGGCAGGTACCTTAGCAATCCAGGAATGAATCATTGGATAGCTGTAAAGAAAGTGTTGCGCTACCTGCAAAGGACAAAGGACTTCGAACTCACATACAGGAGATCCGACCATTTGGAGTTGGTAGGATATACAGATGCAGATTTTGCTGGTTGTCTCGACAGCAAGAAGTCCACCTCGGGCTATGTATTCATGATGGTTGGTGGAGCCGTATCATGAAAAAGCGTGAAATAGTCAATTACGGCATCATCTACCATGGAAGCAGAGTATGTAGCTTGTCATGAAGCCACGAATCAGGCGGTCTGGCTTCAGAGCTTTTTCTCTGGTTTAAGGGTTGTGCAAATGATCCCGAAACCATTGAAAATCTATTGTGATAATTCAGCTGTAGTTAACTTCTCCAACAACAACAAGCATTCATCGAGGTCAAAGCACATTGACATCAAATATTTTGTTGTGAAGGAGAGAGTTCAGAATCGTCAAGTGTCTGTGTAACTCATCGGCACAAGGCAGATGATAGCGGATCCTCTCACTAAAGGCCTTCCTATCACACTCTTTAAGGAGCATGTGACGTCTATGGGAGTTGTTGATCCCAATGATGTATTTCAGTAGTGAGAGTTTTCATGTATGATCCGATTATGTCCAGACATTTTTAGAGATATCTTTTATGCATTGATGATTCTGTTTTTTCAGTTTATATCTTGCTTCTCCTTCAGTGTGAACATTCAGTTTTGAGTAAGCAAGATTTTGGTTTGTGTCTTGGAGACACGTTCAGTAGGACCACTTGAAGATAAACACGTATGATCACATGAGACGTGTAATTTTCATACCACACCCCATATCATTGATCCATGTCGTTAAGGCTATTGGTATTTGTGATCGTGATTCGTCACACTTCGAAAATATGAAATGTTGTGTTGACTACCATGATTCAATATCAGTGGTCTTGATGGACCGGATCTGACAAGCGTTGCTCATAATTATCCAACGGTATTGTTTTAAAATCAGTAGGGCGCCCATTAGGAACTTTTGAAACAAATGCGTTTTATAAAATTATTTTTCACAAAATAAAATAAAATGTTTTGTTTTCTTTTGGTGATCAGTGTAGCCCAAGTGGGAGAATGTAAGACTCCATTTAGTGGGCCACACATGATCATCGGTTTAGATCATGACCGTTAGATTATTCAGATTGAGCGATTCAGTGGGCCCCACTACAGTTGTGATCATTGCAAATAGGTTTGGGGCGGGACGCTTGAACCGTGTTCCCTATACGCGGTTATTAAGCCTGATATGGAAACCTACGGTGTGGAGACCCTAGAGGAGAGAAGTGTGATGGGTAAGCTTCTCTGGCCCTCTTTCCTATAAATATACGTCTTGGTCCCCTCACCAACACATGAGAGAAAACCCTAGTCCCATTAAGTGTTTTTCCTAAAGGTGTAAGGTGCAGAAGACCAAGAGTCCTTCTCAGCAACACGGCGGCATCGGGAATGTCTTCCCAAACAGGTATGGTTTTCAGATTACAGTATAGAATCTCCATTATTCGATGCATAGACGATCCAATTATTCCGCATTAAGTTTTTAAGATCACATTTTACACATAATTCCAAATATCATCAGTTGCCCAAGCCTCCAAGTTCGGTTGTCCAAACCTATCCAAAATTGTCCAGAGACCAATCTACAATATCAAGGATATTTTCGATTGCCTGACTACAGTAGTCATTCGACCGATGACCCCCTAATTTGTCTAAATTGAAGGCTCCATTCAACACATGGTATGTACATGACATTCAAGCTGTCAAACTTACGCATGTGGGCTTCATATTGGTTCTTATGGTTTTAAGTGGTGTAGATTATTTTTTATGGTGTGGCTTACCTTTTGTTTAGATTAACCCAATTTTTTTTGTTCTTCCAAAGATTATGCTGAAAATATCATGTGGGACCCCCACTTCTTTACTTTACTACCTTCCAACAAAAGCATGTTAGGTGGTCCAGTCATTATTTTGTAAACTACTAATTTGTGAGGAAATTTGCGGCAAAATCCCATTAAAAAGGTAAAACAAATGAAGTCTTGCACACTTAATTATTAATTTTTTATAGACTGGTAATCATTTGCTAGGGCCCATCACATCCATTCATCTTTTGCGGCAAAATCCCATTAAAAGGCAAAATAAATGAAATCTTGCACACATAATTAATTTTTTATATACTGGTAATCTTTTGCTAGGGCCCATCACATCCACTCATCTTTGATGATCAAGATTCTTTTAATTTTAGCCTTAAATAAACATTAAAATTACATATGGTCAGCACATTTTACAAGATATATCCTAAACAAAATTAGTATAGAATTACATATCGTACATATACTTTTAGTACAAGGCTAGACTGTTATTCTCATGCTAGTTTTGCACCGTTTAAAAAGTTTTCTTCCTCACATGTGTCAATGACATCAAGCTATCCAGTCCATTCAAGTTGTGGCCCATTGTGTATGGAGCATGTCATGGGTAAATCCGTGCTCGATCCCAATAGAGTCATAGAACTGATGATGACGCCTGATCTCGAGTATGAGAGCCTTCGGTTAATGAATCTTTTGGTGGATATTATATACTACCCAATTGAATATGCGCTTGGCTGTCCATCAAGGACGAGCGCCCTTTTTCGAATACACGTTCGGTCCTCGCTAACACCCGAACGGTATTTAACTTCCACTTAGGTTCTTGTCAAGCGCTTGGGTTCTTCCTGAACGCTTATCAGATCTGCGTGTTTGCCTACATCGAATGCCTTATCCTGAACGATCAAGACTCAGGTAACGTCCTCCGCTAGCTACGAGAACTGATATCCAGAAGCTATTAGGCAATATATCCGTTGTGCACAAAGAATCTTGCAAACCGCTTTAAAGGTAATCTGTATCTGGCCAAATTATGGCCTGATTACGTAATTTATATGCATCTCTGTGCAATTAGAATCCTAGAATCCTAGCCCAATACGGCAAGGAGATGTATTATAAAAAGCCCTCTATGCTACGAAGTAAGGTACGCACAACGCAATACAATATACCTAGCTCCTATAAGCCTTTCCCACTATAACTAACTTAAGTATCAGAGGGCCATCAGCCGGCACCTCTGGTGGCCATCCTGGCCCTTGGTTGTGTTTGCGGGTTTCATCAATCCAACCCATTCATCTTCGGTCCTCAATCTGACGATTGAGACTCAAATTGATCCCTGATCAACATCTAATGACTTGATTTAACGTTAACCGAGCGTGTCTCTAAAATCACACTAATCAAGCCGTCTAAGTAACCAAATAAAATGATGATTAAAAGTAAAATATGAGTGGTCCAAATTAGATGGGAAATATCATATGGTTATATTATCTTATCGACACAGCTTTTCGGCTATGCTCCATCGACAATTGGGTTAGTGATTTAGACGGCCTGGATTACCTTAAAAGTGCGGGTTCGAAGATTAGTGCAGAAATAACATAGGAGTCTGGGCCATAGAGCATTGAACTTGCTTCCTCAGTGGATACTTCTCCCCCCTTCTGAAGTGTTTTCAAATCACATTAAAAATAGAGGTCTAAGTTCCAACCAGTTGGACCATGATTTATGGTGCACTCAGCCAATAACTCCCAAGCTATCATTCGCGTGCGACATCCAACCTCCAATAGGTTGGCCTACCACAAGGATCACCTTGTGCAAAAATCAGCCCCAGCCACTAATCATAATCAATTGGGCCATAGTAAAATACAAGTGTAGTCCACTCAATGAACAGATGTAGGTGATTTTTTGACAAGGTGATCCTCGTGATAGGGTCAATCTACTGGACGGGTTAGATGTCACAAGAACGTGAAAAGTTTTAAGTTATCCAGTGGGTGGACGACAACTCATCGTCCACCATGTTGGAATTGAGGCCTTCTATTAAAAATATCCAAGTATTAAATAAATTAGGGCTGCAATTTCACATGAGTTAACCATAGAAAAACAGCAAGTTGCATGGGGTCTCATGTTGAAGTTGTGGGCGGTTTTGGTAGCTTTTCGTGAATAATACTCTATTTAGATAAACTGTCTACAGAGTATCAAAATTTTAATTTAATTTATGGGAGTCAAATTTCGATTTTTAAAACTGATGTTAGCGCATGTGATCAACATAGAGAACTTCTTCCTTTTTTTATTTTTTTTTATTTTTAATTTCTTGTTCTTGCTGAGGAGAACACATACTTGTACAATAAGCGTGCCAAAGTGGCATAAGTGTGCATAATATGAGCTGTTCATCAGATGGGCTTCACCATGCACATTCACTGCACCAGATATATACATTCTACAAGAGAAATGGATAGATTAGGAAGGGGGAAAAAAAGATCCAGCTATAATTTTCAAAGCCATTTTTGGTTTCAAACTTCTTGGCGTATCTATAGGAGTGGAGATGATTGATTTTTTGGTGGATCCATCTAGAAGGCAGGATTACCAATGGCTTTGATCTCACATAGTGTGCCTTGAGGGCTTAGCAAACCTTTTTAGAGGGACGTGGATTTTGTTATTATTATTATTATTATTATTATTATTATATAAATTGTTCTTTTGTTGGAGGCAACCTCGTCACGTAAAAAAGCAAAAAACCACTCAATTTCACTTCTCCTACTCCAATGCTGATGATGTTTGATAAACAATCAAAAGATGGTCAAACTCATGCCGTAGTGGATTCACACCACTTACAGGAATCAAACCCAAGACTGGTGTTGAAACTCCTTGGAGTCTACCATCGAGGCAAGGATAAGAACCCATAGGTGGAATTTATCTCTATCTCTACTATATCTAACGCCATCAGCTTTGGACATTTTTGCTCTTGTAATTAGCCTGGTCGGCAAGAAATGGTTGGGATTTTATCAGCTTACAAATAACTCATATTTTAACTGACATAGACTTCTCCTCTTCTTCTCGGCGAGCAGCCTGAAGAGGAGATTGCACATCACTTTGTGGTGTAAAATCCACTTTATCCTTCTTCTGATAACCATTACTTGAACCGTACACACAAAAGATCAGCCTGATACTAATAATAAAAAAAAAAAAAATCATGAGAACCCCACTAATGGAAACAGTGTAAAATTGTTCCTGAACGTGTTAAGTTTACATGGTGTGGCCCACCTGAGTTTTCTATGGATGATTTTTTTTTTTTTTCGTCTTGGTGAGTCGGAACTGATCAGCGTGTGATGGAAAATAAATCACATGGAGGCCCACGGACAAACCTATGGGCAACATATCATTCTATTATTCCATTTGGTGTGTCCCATTTAAGTTGTGAATCTAGCTGATTTTTCACCACAAGACCTAACATCGAGTTCATAACATGGGTAGAGTACATTTTAAACTTAAAACATTGTGGGTCCCACAGAATTAGGGTGTTTTATGCTAAAATGGTGTTATAAAGGACTCTAGCAGTCTCGGCATCTCACCTTTTTTTTATTTTTTATTCTCTCCATTCCAATGTATCTTTTTTTTTTTTTGTCAGTCATGCAACCCACCCACCCAGTCAAGGGATATTTCATGACTGATGGGTTTCGAAACCGAGACCCCTTATTGAAACTCCGCAAAGTCTACCAACGAGGCAAGGCCCCTCCCAATGTATCTCCCCTTCCTCTTTCTATCCTCTCTAGTGTATTTGAAAGAGAATGATCCAATGGCCCAAGTAAAACCTTTCTGTGCACCGAGTAGCATTTGGAATCGTTAGCTTCTACGTTCCTCATTTAGACTGTCGATTAAATCCACCTTGTTCATCAGGTTTGCAACCCCGTGTTTGGACTGATGCCCAAAAATCAGGCCACCTCAAAACTTAGGTGAGCTACCCTAAAGGGGAACAATTGAGATGGAAAGTCCCACCATAAAGTGTTCTGATTGTGCGAAGGGGTCCACCATGATATCTATATTCTCATCTAATTTACTCAGCTTGAATATTCTAAACTCTTGTAGGCAATAACAAGTAAATTTAGAGTTTTAGGCATGATTTAACATTGAAGTGGCCCACCTAACTCTTGGTTTGGACTAACTTTTTGTTAGGATCTATAGAGCCCGATCATCAGAGGTGTATTGTTCATCCAGCCAGCACTTTCGTCGGTCGTCTATAGGTTTTATGTAAACTCTAGTTCGTCTGGGGTAATATATATTCCATCATGAGAGAGAGAGAGAGAGAGAGAGAGAGAGAGAGAGAGAGAGAGAGATGTCATTGTTGGCTCTTTGTCAGTTATTGGTGTTGGGGGTGAGAGGCCCCGCAGAGGAAGCGAGAAGAACAAGCGAGCAATCACACATGCATGCAATCAAACACACATAATAAGGCAATCCGAATTTTACGTAGAAAAATCCTTCACAGGTAAAAAACCACGGTACAAAGTGAACAATCCACTTTGATATAAGAAATTACAAAAGATGGAAACCTAGATCTCAGCCCACAAGAGAAACCCCAAAGCTAACACAAAGCTTATCTCAGATGAGAATGACAAGCACAACGCTTTCCCTCATCCCAAAGACTCCAAGCCTTCCCTTAGCTTTTTCTCTTGCCCTAGAACCCTCTCAATCCCCTCTAGAAAACCTAACCCCAATAGTAAAACCATTAATCCCGCATTACACTCCTTAAATAGACAACAAACCAGAATTAGAAACACATTACGCAAAACCGCGTAAGAAACCAACTTGAATTAGGAAACCTGTTGACCGGTCGATAATTCTCGACAATTTTACAGAGAGTTGTTGTCTTGGCTCCTAAATTTTCGACCGGTCGGTAGCCATCCTCAACCAGTAGATGACCTCTGCTACAACATATTTGAGTCATTTGACTCCAACAATCTCCATCACGACTCCAATCATCATGCAACATCTTGCCACGCATAATCCTCCACCTCTACTTCGTCATCATCATAGTTTAATTGCTTCTCATGCCTCATTGACCTTATCCTCGCACCTTTACGAGCCTTATCACTATTCTCATGTGGCCCTTTGACTCTTGCCAAATATTAGCAAAGATGGATCCGACTGTTGATCCCACAGCTTCACCATGAATAATGCTCTCGATCACCTTGTAAAAATAGCCACACCTCCGTGCTTTCATCCACAAGAGTGCCCCTTTCATCACTTTACAATATCGATCGCGGTTGATGAACACGCACCCTTTCGCATCGAGTGCCCCTTTCATCACTTTACAATATCGATCGCGGTTGATGAACACGCACCCTTTCGCATGGAGTGCACTAAGAGATATCACATTCTTCTTTATCTCAAGGACATGCTTTACAACTTTAACGATGTATTCGATCCCATCAAACATCCTAATGCGCACCGAACCAATACCCACCACCTTGTGAGCATAGCCATCGCCTAAAAATATTGATCCACCATCATACTCTTTGTATGTCATGAATGAATATCGGTTATGAAATAATGTCATGATGCACCTAAAAGAATCTCCAGATTTCTCCTGCATTTTCCTGGGATTTGGACAATCCCTCTTCATGCACCCTTCTTCACCACAGCCCCAACACTTCACCTTACTCCTCCCCTTGCCTTTGGATTTAGATCTCAATGATGAAGATCCTCCATCCCTCTCAGAGTTCCTCCCCCCTCATAACTAGTGCCTCGTTCATAGAGGAACCAATGCCACCGTTTTTCTTTCTCATCACCTTCGATTGAAGGGTCAAGATAACAGTCTTAACGCCAATGGTTTCCCTACCTGTGCATAACGAGTCGTTGAGTTACTGATATGAATTTGGAAGAGAGTTCAAAAGGATAAGCACTTGATCCTCGTACTTCATCAGTTCATCTACATCCATTAACTTGCAAACGAGCCTACTAAAGTTATTGATGTGGCTCTCAACATTAGTCCCCTTTGTCATCCTCAGATTATACAACCGAATCTTCAGATATATACGACTTTTCAGAGATTTCTTTGCGTAGATATTATCCAACTTCGCTCATGTTTCAGCCGCAGTTTTCTCTTTCATGACATTGTACAAGCCCTCATCTGCTAGGCACAACTGGATTGAGACATTTTCTTTTTCATCGATCATCTTCCACTCTTCTTCTTTCAAAGCCTCCAGTCGCTTTCCAAAGAGCGCATCTTGTAACCCTTGCTGAATTAGAAGGCCTTTCATCTCCACCTTCCAAAGTTCAAAATTATTTTCCCCGAATACTTCTCGATGTCGAATCTCATGCTCAATGAGTCAGATTTGAGTCGTCTGACTCCAACAATCAGCTTAATTTTTTGCCACATATATATGTGAGTGTGCACGGGTATGCTAGAACTGAATGCGTGGCTTGATTCCAACTGAATGCCTTTGACCCCAAGTGCCAAGATAGACAGATATGTCGCACTTGACCGTATATGATCGAGATCTGAGGAGATCGGTTGCTTAATCAGCCACTCACAAGATGAATATTTAAAAAGATCATACGATTATCGGAGGGTGGGGTTTGTCCTCCTCAAATGGGTTACGTATTGTCTCCACTAAGAAAGGACTTTCAGATAAATAAGAAGGAACTACTTAAATCGATCGTGAGGAACATCAACGACAAAACGTTTCTTCCAAAAGAGATTAATTTGTATCGAAATAGTGTCGTCCGACGTCATATGGGCGTAGACTTGGATTACAGTTAGAGATTATCGTTACTCCTAGATAACTCATTACGCTAAGGATAAGTTTGATTTGGTGTGGTTGGTGTGAGATAAATTGCTCCATTGATTTCCATCACTATTTATAGGCTTCTTTAGAGAGCAAGGAAATCTTTAGATGCCCCTCTTTGCTCATTTGTTATTGCGACTATCCAGTATCCTTGAACTTTTCTTTTCTCATCTGTTATTGTGATTGTTAGTATCCTTGGACTCTTCCTCTTCCTCAATCAACCGCTACCTTTGGTTGACTTCTAATGACACGTATCCTCTTCTCCAAAATCGGTAAAAAATAGAGAACAACAGTCATTGTACTAAGAGCCATTTTTTTTTTATTGAGTTAAGTGGATTGGCATGAATACGTGAACATACCAAAATGGAAGCACATAAATCTTTGTGTTATGGTTTGCATCATTTGATTCCAATATTATTGTGCATGTGGTTAAGAAAGGATCTTTCTCCCAACACTTTTAGCATTCGTGATGGCACACCTAATGAAAGTGGTGGATCCATTGCACATTCTCACCCACATGGTACTTAATTGTAGGCATGCCGCACATGACCATGACTAGTTAGGCTAGCAAAATATGAATGAAAAGCCTTAGACACGTTTGGAATTAAATGAAAATTTTTAAGGGTGTTACTCATATAAGATTTGCGAGGATTTTCTAGGAAACGATAGTAAGATCTGGGTCATTAACTGTGTAGGGAGAGCTGGCAAGTTGCTCTAGCAAAATTATAGGGGTTTGATGCATCACGATATGCATAGTGCACCAATGCATCCAATGTGTCCAATAGAGCCTATGGTTTTAGACCATACCATGTTGCAATGGTCCCCGGATTTACAAGAGATGCCCAAAGATTTTTTCGGATTAAAAGATCCTAGCAAGCCATCCACTCTGTTTACTTGTAGGTCATTGATCATTCTTTGGATAATTTTATTAGATTGTTCTAAATGCAATAGAGAAAACCATGTTTTCAAAGGTCTAGATTATTAGATTAACCATAATGGATTTCCATCTTGACAATTTATTAATTTTATAAATGTAAAAAAATATAAAACAATTGTATACCTAAATGTAGAAATCACTTAGTCCTTATTACTACTGATCTTTTAAATAAGAAGTCTCTTCCTGATCTATCCCAGATGAAAGAGAGGTAGAAAGCCAACTCATCAACCCTTTGGTAGGTTCAATAGGTTGACCAGATTTATTCACAAGGTGGGCCCCACATGCTCAAAGCATGTACAAGTATAGAGAGTGAGTGCAGCCCCACTTTCGAGCATGTACAAGTGTAGAGAGTGAGTGCAACCTCTCTCTCTCTCTCTCTCTCTCTCTCTCTCTCTCTCTCTCTCAGTATAGGTGATGCCCAAGGGGCATAAGCATCCAGGATCTCACACGCCCAAGAGGGTCCTCTCCTTCTAAAATAGGATCCACTTATAAGGAAAAGTTAGGGTTTCAAGGTAGACATCATTTATATTGCTTAAGTTCATTATATAACCTACTATTACAAAAGTATGTCAACCTACTTTTTTCATATACCCTAACCATTTAAATCTCTCAACTTTCCATGGTCAAAAGTTATGGCCGATTTACAGTTCGTCTTATTTTGGTCCATCCCGTAACAAAAAATGTCAATTTTTATCGACTTTTCCTTGATCTTTTTCCGATCCATGTGCAATAGGAAGGTGATTGATCCATGACCTTTACCTGAAGGTTCTTGTCCTACATCATCTACTTGGTTGAGCCCATCTATTGGATAGCTCTGGGACACGAGGTTAGTGTATAGATGATTTTTATAGGCATGTTGGATTAGCGAAGTTCTCTAACTTTTGATATTTGCAAATTTGAATGGTTTTTATTGTACGAGTGTGTGGAATTAGTAAAGCTCTCTAAGCTTTGGTATTTGAAATTTGAAATTATAAAAATGATTAAAAATATATTCTATTACGATATCTCAATGAATTACCCAATTATGTTCCATTTGAATCGATGGAGAATTAAAACATCTAGGGCCTATTTGATAGTGAGGAAAATCCTTATAGTCAAAAGGAAATGAGTAATTATCATAAATTATTGTCCTTGTCTTCTTACATTAGTTGTATTTGACTACAATTATACTCTCTTTTCATTATTTGATTTATCCATGGGAAAGTAATAATGATGGCCTCTCTATACTACTTCAACATCGCATTATGTTCAAAATAAACTAATGTGACTGTTTGATTGGAGACCTTTTACGGTAATTACATAGAAAAGAGCAATGATTACAAATACATTTTTCCCTCTTTAATGCATTTGTATTTGATAGGCTATTCCCTTGTTTTATTTGATTATCCAAGTCATTGGGGTCGCATTTGTCTATTCTATGTTTAACTTGAGAATACATTAAAACCTGATTAATCCTTATACTAGATGATGTGTGAGAGTTTAGGTCTTGACTAGATGTGCTTCATGGTTACTAAAAATGGTTGTAGTTGTTTTTGTTGGAAACAGATGCCTAAAATCTCATTGCACAAAGGCTACCAACCGGTCGGTCATGGTGGAGATCAAGGCAAAAGTTGTTGGAACATTTTTTGGGCATTCAACCGGTCAGCAGTTTCCCTTTTGTAGTAGGATTCTTGCACGGTTTTGTGTAAAGAGTTTTTAAACTCATTTTTCTCCTATTTAAGAAGTGTATTATGGGATTAAATGTATCATAGATTAGAAAATGGATTGAGAGAGGTTCTAGGTGAGAGAAAGAGCTTGAGAAGAGGGTTTTCTTCTTGGAAAAGCTTGAGATTTTCTTATGGGCTTGTGATCTTGGGTTTTTTGGTTCCATCTCTTGTAACCTCTAATATTATAGTAGATTGGTGTCGCTTTGTATCGTGGCTCTTTACCCGTGAGGGGTTTTTCCACGTTAAATTCAGATTATCTATGTGTGGTTAGTTGCATGCATTGTGATTGCATTGTGTTACTTGTTTGATTCAATTTGCTGCTTGTGTTCGGCTTTACTTCTGCTGCCGGCCCTTCTATCCCAACAGTTTGCATCTATCAGGATCTTTTGATCTTTACATGGGCAAACAACGGAACCATTGGTTTCCTAAGAATTAATTTATAGTAGAAATCTAAAATATTATAAGTTCATCAAGTGTTTTTCCTGCTCAGCCAAACAGTACTGAAAATATTTTAACGGTTTTCAAGTGTTGAATTTTTATTTTGATCCTTAAAAGTGTTTCTGATCTACTTGATGATAATTTGATAGGCCTAATGGTCCCCCACTTGATTCCTAGGGTTAATTAGAAAATGAATTCTTCAAAAACTTTTAAAATTCCACTACGTTTTATAAAATGCATGCCACTATGGAATTGACTATACCCACTATTAGTGACCCATGAGAGAATGGGCTTCAACATTCATGGGAAAGGTCAAACATACTCTTCAAACCCATTTGGCAATTCATCTCTCCTTGAACATCTCTACTGCTATCTCAGTCACTTTAGTGATCATCTAAATCATAGGATCAGATAATAAAGTCGTTGTTTCCCTCATGGTTTCCATTGCAAGCCGTCCTTTTGATTTTCCATTTCAACTTTTAACGATCAAGGTCCACTAGCTCATTGTAAAAACTGTTTAAATCCGTCTTGATCATTGGTCGTTTCCACATGCATGGCCCATTTCAGTCTTCATATTCATTGTGGAAATATAGATCTGATCAATTTTCTCTTGCAACACGATTAGGCCAAGCAGGACTTCCAAAACTCACCATATCTACCCTTAGTCCTAATGCATCTAGACCCTACAAAACCCTAGAGAAGACCCCTGCAATAGTGAATTATTCTTTCATTCGTTGAAATAGGAGATGCCTTCATCAATCTTTAGATTGTGCATATTCCATCCCCTATCAGTCCTTAACTTGCTCTGGTAAGATCGGCTCATTAACCTTCAAAATC
Organism: Liriodendron chinense; assembly: GCA_003013855.2. Classification (NCBI taxonomy): domain Eukaryota; kingdom Viridiplantae; phylum Streptophyta; class Magnoliopsida; order Magnoliales; family Magnoliaceae; genus Liriodendron; species Liriodendron chinense. Next base: position 56,456 of record PVNU02002913.1, read on the forward strand.
GACTCATTTCACTGGACCAACTGAAGTCGTTGCTAGGTTAGGGAAAACTCCTAAGAAAGGAAAATAGATCCTTGACCTAACTAATTTCTCCCAATTATTTTAAGGGAGCAACCCTATTTTGAGCTTGCACCTTGAATTAGTCAAGATACACAGAATTTCTTAATTTTCATGGAGGATTAGATCCAATAACAGGGTCCTATGGCTGATCAATATTGCACACCATCATTTAGCTATTGCAATTCTTTTCCTAATAACAGATCACATGTATAGGACTAACCGAGATGATCCTTACTCATGCCTCAGTGGTAGAGTCACAAGAGTTTCAACGCGAAGTCTTGGGTTCAAGTACCCATTGTAGTGAAATCCCACTGTGGTGTGATTATGTGTGTGAAAAAAAAAAAAAAAAAAACCAAGACATTGATCATGAAGGAGAATTTAGAGGCCCATAAAGGTCCATTTACAAGTTAGGGTTATAAAAGTTTCTATGAGATCCTAAAAAGGTCATGGCACACTCAATTATCAACGGGTGTGAATTAGGTGTTACCCCGCGAGCAGCTTAGTGGGTGTTACTCCTACCGTATCGCCCACATGGATGATATTTTGTATATCCACTTCGTCCATCCGTTTCTACAGACAATTTTAGGATGAGGTTCCAAAAATAATACTGATCCAAATCTCAAGTGGACCATACCACTAGAAACAGTGTGATTGAGTGCCCCACCATTAAAAATTCCAAAGAGCCCATTGTAAGGTTTCGGTAATGTTTATTTTAAATCCAAGCTCTTTATAATGTCAATAAGGTCTTGATGAAGGGAAAATATAAAAATAAGATTGATCTAAAACTTTTGTGGCCCACAAAACGTTTTTAATGGTTATTCATCACTTTTTTTCTAGTGTTGTGGTCCACCTGAGATTTGGATCTTCCTAGGGTTTTGGATCACATTCTAAAATAATATGAAAAAATAGATAGACGGCATAGATATATAAAAAAATACATCAATATGGGCCCCATACGGTTAGGTTAACACCCACTAAGCTGTTCTCGGGGTAACACCTAATTTGCGCCCATTATCAACCAAGTGTGTTTTTAAAGTCATTTCATTGAAGTTTTTTTTTTTTTTTTTTGTTAGTCATGCAACACATCCACCTTGTTAGCTGTGCAACACACCCACACAGTTAGTCACATGAAGCACCCACCCACAGGTGGGGTTAGTGATTTCTTTGTTGAGTTGGCATTAGTGTTGATCTTCAAAAGATCAAGGCCAACTACGAAAGTCTTTTGGAAGTCTCTTGCACATCCGATGATTTCTACCATAGTTGGTAGAGAAGCTGTTGCCACTCTTCCAACTGAGGGAACGGTCATATGTTCCAACCCTGGGGCACAATCAGCCTTTGACTTGGCTAAGAAGGATCTATTTAAACCTCATATACTCATTTCGATGCATCTGAACCCTACAATTTTATTTTAAATGAAATCTATGTTGGAAATAAAAATGAAATCTATGTTGGAGAAAGATAAAAGGTGCACTTTCATCCTATTAGAAGCTGCTAGTGAAAGTCGTGAGGCACAAAATCAAAAGTCGTGAGGCACAAAATCAAATCCCAAACCCACAAAAAGCTTGCACCCACTTTTTTATGATTAGATGAAAGCTTATTCGTAAAGCTTAACATTGGTAAGTGGTCCACTTCCCAGAATTCATTAAAGTATCACAAACTGTGTGATACACGCACGATTTAAAGACCATGGCTCATGGGCCCCACTAAGTGATATTCAGGGATTGCATTTTTTTTTTTTTATTTGCCAGTCGACCTTCACAGCAAGATCCAAGCCGCTCATCAGGTGATACTCGGGGTCTAAATGTCTTATCTAAAAAGAAAAGGATGTTCTTGTCATTGGCTGGGCCACACAAATAGACGATTAAAAGAATTTCGGCAATAGACAATATTAATGGTTCATGTGTGGCCCACCAGATTAGCGCCGCAGGCTGATTTTCGAATGTAGGAATCTCTACTGCGGGGCCTGCCTGATGAACGGACTGGATCTCTTGCGCGTGTCATGTAGGCACATGTGTGTGGTTGTGCGTGTCGAGAGTGGAATTTGAGAGAGGATGTGGTGCATGATGTGCCCCCACCTACTCTAATGTTTCTTTAGTGAGTGATGGGATGTTATAGCATGTCTAAAGACGATTGTGCATGATCATGGACGATAGTGCCCCCACCTACTCTAATCTTTTTATTTTTATTTTTATTTTTCTGGTCATGGAATCATGTGGGGCCCATCATCTCACCAACGTTCAATCTTGACCAGAGTTGATGAGACTAACGGACAATGTTGTGTGGGTTTCTTAGGATGGTTTCATATTTGACAAACCCTAGCTTATAAAGTGGTATTAGGACCCGCACTTAACTCGTGTCGGCTTGGCAAACAGGGATGGGAATAGCAGGGTGACCTTGACACCGCTCAACTCCCTGACTCAACCTAGTGGGATTTGATTGGGTCATGTGTTGCTATAAGAGATGGCCAAAGCAAAGCATGTCTGAAAGTTGTTACGTCGAACAGTCCCATCTTTGATAGTTGCACATGGATGAATCCATTTCCACCTCGTCTGATCTCCACCGAAGGGATGTGGATTAGGGTACTAACCAGCTTTGATCGATTATCTTTTGCCTTGATGTGGCAGGGTTTTATTGAACAGCGGGCTGCTTTCATACTCTGCGTGACACTAATATTTGAAAGCAACCGACTGTGCAATCAAATCTTGCCACATCAACAGTGGAGGGAGCCCGAGTCAAGTCCGAGTACCCAATCCGTGTCGGCGGCAATCACATGTTTCAGAAATGGCAAGGTGGGACCACCAAAATCATGCATGTCCCTTCTCCAAGCTGTTCACACATCTAGAAGAAATTAAAAAAAAAAAAACCTACGGTTGGAAAAACTAACCAACAGCCAACATCAAATGTATAGCTGTGACCCCCGTGAGCACACCGACGTAAGCCATGGTGGCCGCATCCTTACTGTAAGAGCAAATAGGAGGACAGATTGAAGGAACGATGCACACATGCAAAATCAGCGTCACCTAAGTAGTGAGTCATAATGTGAACGTGGTTGTGGCCAACAAAACAGGCAGCTCACCACCCATCAGCCGGGCCACACATGGATATTGAGAATAGACCATTGGCCATACATTGCTCTTGTACCACTGTTGCCTCATGCATCATACCCACTACACACGTATTAGGTATTTCTTCACATTAAATTTCCTCATTTTCTGCGCAGCAGAATTTGATTGGACGATTGGTTGCTATTGACACAAAACATGTTTGAAAGTGGTTCGCTTTCAATTAAACCCTATGGGTGGCTAGGTTGAGGACTTAAGTAAGCAAATCCTAATAGTCTACATCACCAACTACTGTGGGTCCATTCGGTGAGAGCTTTTATCTAAACCATCTGCACATAACATCATCCCAATAAAAAATTCATATGGGCCACACCAACTGCAAAATGAAAAATTGTTCCCAAAACCACTACAGCTGTTCTTTTGTTCTTTTCTTCATCCTCGAGAGCTACACCTGATCATGCGTTAGGTGAAAGATACAAACCAAGGTGGCCCCACATACAAACCTATAGTTCACATTCCATCCCCCATTGTTCCCTGTGGTGTGGCCCATCTGAGCTATGAATGTAGCTGATCTTAATTTATACCTTAACGGCCTAACATCAAGCAAAGAACCCGATACACAGGTTGATTCTACAGAATGCAAGATGGTGGGCCCCACAGACTTGGTTGTTTTAGGCACGGCAGAAAATTCCAGTCCCAGCAAAACGCAACCACAATCAGTAGCGAAAAGGCCAAAGGCCCCACCGCTCTATATTCCTTCTCTTGCTTGTCCCCACATAATGTCTCCGCCTCCTTATGTCGTTCGTTCGTTTGTGTGGATTCCAAATTCCACAGAAATCCCAAACATGGAAATATTTCCATACCTGCCCTTATATTTTCTGTTTTTTCTTTGTATTTTCCTAAATAAAATCCCAAAAGAAAGTGGTCGGCAATGAAGTGGGCCTCCTTTTATATATACTTCTTATATCTTTTTAGCTGTAAAGGGGTCGTCCTCACATGTACCCTTGGAATAAGCTTCTTTGCCCACTGTTACAGCCTATCTTTTTTATTGATACGCCCTTTCTCTCTACTTTTGGTGATAAAATTGTATAATTGTATTACAGAAAGTAGGAAATGAACTTTTGGTGATAAAATAGTAGAAAGGGTTGTACGTTTGTATTATGTATAGTAGAAAATAAAAAGGGAGTAGTTATCAATCCAAGTTGGTGCATGGCTGTTTGGTTACTACGTTTACCTAAACTTGATAGAGACAGTAAAACCCTCAGATATCACTGTTTTCCTGTAAGAAACAAGCCATTGGATGTGGGACACCATTTACAAATTTCAATCTGACCATTCAAGTTACGTGGGCCATGATCAACAATTTCAAACTCCACGCTGCTTATAACAGTCATTCCAAACCGAAGCGTGGCGGAGAGGCACCAACGGCAAGGATTTGCTATCGGTGGACCGCATTGTTGTTTGGCCACCTTGATCATAATCTATGAGGATTGCAAAGGGAAGCTTCCCATGTACTATACTTCACTTTGATGTGGGCCATTGGTGGACACCGACAGATCGTCACCTAGGGGCAGGACATGGTTATTGGGCCCATCATCGAAACATGCGGACTAATATTTTGTACACTAATTTCCAAAATTAAAGCACGTCAGATCTCGAAATACAGGGCAAAAGAACTTTCACCGAAGGGACGTAAATTACAGCAAAAAAAATGGGAAGCCCATTGCGTCCCTGGTCGGACAATAAACTGTCGGAGCAGAGATCCTGTGGGGCTCACCGTGATACATCTTTTTATCCACACCATCAGTCTATTTTCTTAGATCATTTTAAGGAATGAGCGCAAAAATGAAGCAGATCCAACGCTCAAGCAAACCACACAAGCTCACTATTTTGGTGTGGTTAGCTTGAGCGTTGGATCTACCTCATTTTTTAAATGATATGAGAAAATGGATGGACAGCTTGGATAAACAGACGCATCATGGTAGACCCAACAAAAATTCTGATCGGACGGCTTATTGTTTGACTAGGGGTCCAACACAATATGCTTCCAAACAAATGAGGCAGATCCGAAACTCAAGTGGGCCAGACGTTAGGAAACTTTGGAGATTGAACACCCACCATTGAAAGATTCTAGGGCAAGCGGAATTTTTGGATCAAGCAAATATTTTTGTTTTCAGTTCATCCCACTATGAATGATCTATCTTATAAACAGTTCGGGTGGGCCCAGAAAGGTTTCAACCGTAGTCATTTCCATCCCCACTGTTTCCTTGCAGCTCGGCCCACTTGATTTTTGGATCTACCCCATTTGTTGTGGTAAATCTTGTGTCCTAATATGATATGGCAAAACGGATAGACGAGTGGATTTCTCACAAACGGGTAGAGCGAACGGCCACGTGGAGCAAAATAGGAAAATTACCAGATCGCATATTTGGAAGGAAGCGAGGTTCTCAATGTCTAGAAAAATCGTTTTCTAAGAAATTCGGTAGCCACAAGTGGTAATTAAACTAAGGCGTCTTTGTAGGACAATAGGGTTTTATGTACAATACCCTATGCAAAGCTTAGGTGCTTGAACCTAATACTACGAAAATAGAAAATGAAATACTGTCCGTTTACGTCAATTGAAAATGTTCACTTTTTTTTTTTTTTTTTTTCCTAGGATGCCATGTGAATCACTTCCCCCAGATGCATCACTTCTAACATTCTAATACTAAATAGAGGAATTGAGCGGCCCCAACTCTGCACGCCACATACAGGTTTTCAATTCTGACAAGTCCCACGTTTGGTATTCTAGATCACTGGTCTCTTTTGTCCAGCCGTTAGCTCGACTGTGCCACAAAAATCTCCTTGATGGGACAATCTTAACCTTTCAATTTTTGTCCCGCATGCTGACCTCTAAGAAGAGAAAAACAACAGTGGCGAACATACATTCAACTCAAAAGGGTCCTAATATTGATAGGAAACCATGTTCAATAGTCACATGCATGTAAGAGAAATGCTCAGGAAGCTTCTTTAAGATGCTCACAACATTGCCTACGACATCACGATCTAGACCATCCATCCGAATGGCCACAGCTAATATGGGCTGAGCAATGATGAATAGCCTTCAGTCCAATCATCAACTGGGCCACTGTTACAGTCCAATCATCACTATCCAGATCATCCATCCTTTGAGTCATTTAACTCGGCCAGGGCTGTATCAGGCCGATCCCAGGCCAGGGCTAATGGGAGTACGGCCAGGCTAGGGCCAAACCCAGACCCACTCCTAACTAGCCAACTGCCAGCCCCCCTAGTTGAAACATGAATGGTAAGATCTCTGACGAGTGAGATTTTTGCCTTGTCGGTCGGTGGGCCAAGAAATCCAGATAAGTGGGACTCCTCTAAAACAATCAGACCATTATCTAGTGGCGGCTGCTAAGAAAAGCCTCTATATGATAAAAAGCCTGATGAATATTATATTATCTAGGAAAACAACCACTTAACTAAACGAACAGATGGGAAGTCACCCTCATTTAAAATCTCTCTAAGCAAACCACAATAATGGACGATTGGAAGGATGTGGACACGTGTACAAAACAGGAAGGAGGGAATATGTCCCCACGTTCCATGCTTTCGTCTCTTTGTAACCAACAGTGAGAGGCCTTGGGGCCCAGCAAATGCAATAGACTAGAAAGAAAATCCAATAAAAGCAAATGCAAAACGCCCCTTCCAGTATATAGGCTTATTTTAATTGAATATAATAAGCAGGGAAAGATGGGATATGGCCACCTAAACCAGCTAAGAGACGGAAAGGTAGCTCACAAGCCCTCTGCTTCACCCACCAAAAGCTTTGCGATCGATTTGGAGCCAAACGGCAGTCAAAACTCATTCTAATTGACCATGAATGGTAGAGCCAAACGACCATTCAACTGACCCAAGGATGCTATCCATCGTCGATGGTTCAGATACACCCACAAAGGGCCCACTAATTCAAACAGCTCAGATTCGTGTCCCCACGCCACGTGTATGGCGCATGAGTCCCCACCCCCCACCATTTTAAAAATGAGAAAATATCACCAAAAACTAACCAAAGAGCAGCCAAAATGTCCCAATTAATGACCCCACCTGACTCGCCTGGAATTGAAACGACAGAGCCTCATCAAAGCAATTGATGAAGACTTTGTGATGGCTGACACGCCGACACTAATATAAACTACCATAAAATTGCATATTTGGCACACAAAAAAAAAACCGTGTAAATAATGGGTCCCACTTTAGATGAATTTAAGATTGCTTGATCATGTGACCATCAGTTCTGTGGACATTGATTGGACGGTTAAAAGTGAAAGGCATCCAATGGCCCTATTTCACCAAAAGTCCACGAATCAGAGGTTAGGATTGTTTAAGAAATATGATTTTCTGACTTCATTACGTTGGGTTCCACTATTTTGTCGGTTTACTTGACGTGCCCTGTGTATACAATTTCTGGGTGCACGCGTATCAAGCGTCATAACCTACCCGAGTATAAAAAAACTCCCCGTATAAGAATCTCTATATACTCCTATGGTAGAAAACACAAAAAGCACCTTTCAAAAGCTGAGGAAAATGCTCCTACAGTCTTAGAAAAGTAAATGACTAGAATACCCTCAATTTGCAAGGATTGCTTGCAGCATTTTAATGGCTGACGACAGACATTTCCGGGAAAGGGCCCGAAAGGGGGCAAGCACTTAGATAATGGGTAATTCCGTCAATTACTACTCCAAATTTCTACAATGAACCGCAATTTTCGAATTTTTGGGAATTGAAGTAGTACAAAACTACACCACTCGATTCATAACAAAATGGAAAATGGGTGTAATCAATCAATCCGGCGGGTGTAAATATCAATTCCCTACAATGCACAAAATGAATATCCTTTTTTCTTTTTTATTTCCAAAGGCATCAAAAATAGAATATAGAATACAAATCGCCTGGAAAAAACAAAACAAGAAAATAAAAGAACAAAAAAAAGAACCCTAGACATGGAAGCAGAAAGGAAAAAAAAAAAAAAACAACATGAGGAAATGAATTTACCGGCTCCAACCGGTCACGGAGAAGGACCGTACAGGTCGAAAGGCGCCCAGAGCGCGTCGAGCGGGCACGCCCGTCTAGAGTCGAGCCTGAGCCACGGCTTGCCGCTCCCGCTCCAGTGCAGGAGGCTCACCGGCCCCGGGTGGAGATCCCTACAGCTGCCCTTCACGTTATCCCCTCCCAGCCCGTGCTGGTTCCACCTATGCTCGATGGGCGCCACGTGTCCCGCGAATACCAGAAGGAACGGCGGCAGCGATCCCAGCTCGTAAATCCGGCCGTTCTTCTGGATCTCCATCCACCGTTCGATCCTCCTCGTGAACCCGAACCTCCTCCACTTCACCAGATCCATCACCATCACCCCCGTGTTGAAATAGCACGGCTTACGGCCGTTGAACGTCCCGGAAAACCGCTCGTCCGACCAAAACCGCTCGGTGAAATACTTGGTGAAGTTCGCGTGGCAGTATTCCGGCGCTCCGACGGTTCTGGAACCCAGGCTGTAGTTCCAGAGCTTCGCCACGTCGTCGACGACGACAAGGTCCGAGTCGAGGTATATGACGCGTCGGACACAGGGCTCGAGTATATCGGCCAGGTAATTCCTGGCGTAATTCAGCGGCTGCTCGAGTGCCTGCCGCACAGACGTGGAGATCAGCGGCCGTACGATCTCCGGATCGAAGAAATGGACCTTGAATTTCAGCTGCGGAAACGTGGAACGGACGAGGGTTTCGAGATCCGTCTCCGAGACGAGGAAATGGAAGAAGATGTTCTCGGGGCAGAGTGAGTGCTGCAGTATCGAATGGACTGCCGCGATCGAGCCGCGTAGGTACTCAACATCGAGCGTGATTGCGATGTGGACAAGCGAAGGATCGCAGATCGTCATCTCCCCCTCAAAAGACCGGCTGCATTCGTCGGCATTGCGGAACGGAGGGGACTTTCGGAAGGAGAAGCGGTTTGGGGAATCGACAGTCGCAATATGGCCAGGGAATCGGAGATAGCCGTCAAGATGAGAGGATCTGATCGCTTCTGCGGGGGGGAACGACTGCAGCGATGGGGACAACACGATCATGAGCATTGCCGCGGAGAAAAATCCGGAAAATCTAACAATCCAAAGCATCTTCTTCTTCTTTTTCTTGCCTGTGTAATCTCCTATCCTCTTTCTATTCTTCCCCGTATAAAAATCGCAAAGATCTGAGAATCGGGAGGAGAGAGAGGTGAAGAGAAAAGCTAGGGTTGCCTTGGATTCTGCCAGTCTGAGGAGGGTGAAAAATGGAAAATCGGTTCCCGAATCGGTCAGTTCGATTTCAGGACTCGGGTCGCTTAGAGAGGAAGCAATCTTGGAAGGGAGAAAAGTGATAGAAAGCTAAGAGAAGAGATACCATGGGTGAGAGCCGCTAATGTGCGCTGGTGTGCGCTGCACTGCTCTCTACTCCCTCTTTCTTCTCTCTCCCTCCCTTCTACGGCAGCAGAAGCAGAAGCAGAAGCAGCAGCAGCGGCGGCACGAGTCGGCGTCTTTCCCTCTTTTACCCTTTTTCTTTTGATTTTCCACCATAGAAATCCTAGGCCGAATTAGGATTATATGAAGTATAATAATAAATTACGTTTCTATTTCTAGAAAGGGATACTCATCAGAATGAGGGCCCCACTTCGGTGGGCCAATATGAGATCTAGACCGTTGATTTATAAATGCACACAGTGGACGGCTTCGATTGAAACAATCTTACTCTGTTGTCTTGGAAAGAACGTATAGGTACATGTTTAGAACTCTTCGCAGGGATAATGGAAGATATATCCGATCAGTCAGATTTTTGACACGTGGTTTATGGAGGATTGGATCCCCTATTTAAACGGTTCGGATCGCCACGTGGTGAGGCAGAAAGTTCGAGCAGTTTGCATGGAGCTTGATTAGCATTTCTGATAAGAAAATAAGATGGGGCAAAGCACAAAATGCCAGAATATTATAAAAGGATACGTGCCAGCTGTCCAGTCTTTTCACAGATGACAGGTGCGTACGTTCGTGAGAAATGACGGATATGCCCATGTGATTACTCCCATTGGTCCACGCTGAACTGTAGGGGCACGATCGTCATTTTAATCAAAGTTGAGAGGGACAAAAATAGTCCGCGCGGAATATGGAGTCTTTCACTGTAGATGTAGTGTGGCCATTTAATCACACTAATTTAACCATCTGAACCGTTGGATTGTAGGCTGAGAAAAACAGTCAACGGTCAAGAGTTTTCAAATTATTAAGATGATATCTGTTAGTTCCAAGTATGCATGACAAGTGGACGGTGGATCAGACACCATTGAATGGAAGTCACTTTCAATATTTTATCAGTACCATGGCCACATGAGTCTCAGGTCATAGAAGTCGATGTCCAAGGAAGGAAGCTTGATTGAGTTTGGATGCAAGTTGCCTGTCGGCAGAGAGAATCCAAAACTGAAACCTCCTGTAAAGAAAACTTGCTGACAATATCACTTCGTAGCTAGAGGGATGGTCCGATTAGGGGCTCTGCGAAGCCCACCGTGATATATATGTTTTATCTAAGTTGTTCATCCATTTTTATAGATATATGAGCCCAAAAATAAAGCATATTGAAGGTTCTAGTGGACCGCACTACTGGTAGCATTGGCGACAATAATTCCCGCCATTGAAACCATCTTGGGTCTACCTTAATGTTTATCAGCTTAATCCAAAACTTCTGTGAGGTTTTGGGCGGTATGCATTCAATTACTACAGTTTCCTAAAATGTGGTCCACTTGAGCATTCAATTTTCCTGACGTTTTGGACTCTTTACCAAAAATTAATTTTCGAAATTTGATGAAACACATATTTAAGGTTCAATTCCCACTTTTTCGTAAGATGTGGGACAATTGAGCATTCAATTTTCCTCATGTTTAGGACTCTTCACCAAAAATTAATTTTCAAAATGGATGAAACGCATACTTTAAGGTAGACCGCCACATGACCCGCCAGCCCGCATGAAAAAAATCAGTGCTCGGGTCCAACCTTATCGTGGCGGTCAATGTTTCACCTGCGAAACCCGTTTAACCCATTAGTAAGGGTATTTTCATAATTATCTTTAGTGTGGTGAGAAATTCCTATAAGCTAAGACAACTAATAAGACACACACATTCTCTCTCTCTCTCTCTCTCTCTCTCTCTCTCACACACACACTCACTTGAGAATTTTCTCCATCTTTCTGCCCACAACCCCACACAACCATGCTCCAAAATCTCCATCGAATAAAGTCCCTTTCCCATCTCTCTACCCACGAAGCACGGTTCATTTATTTAACAGGTTAAACAAGTCAGGTTGCGGATTACCTATTAAATTAACGAATGAGTTCGGGTTTTTAGATTTTGACCTATTAGTTAACGGGTCAGGTTTGGTGAGGGCATTTTTTACACGACACGAACATGGTTCAATATGACCCGTTGCGAGGCCTACTTTAAGGTGGCCCTTATATAGCCCCTAGTAGGGTAGTCCATCCTGCTGCCCCTTGTGGAGGTAGTACCCATCTTGCTGCCCCTTTTGTTATTATGTAAATGCACTTCATTAGTGTTTTAAAAAGAGATTGAATTTTGGTTAAATGATAGTAACCAATTTCTTTAGCTGCTTTCCATGATACAAATTGCAAAAAATACCAAATTCATACAAGCAGCCGTTTGGACCGGAATATGAAGGTAAAGGGGTGGAATTAGGAGTAAATGAAGGTAAATGGTATTTGGGATGTATTTGGATGGAAGTAAATGCGGTGAAATGCTTATTTGAACTCTCTTGGAGAGTCGTATGTCTAAACAAAAGTACAACAATCTAAATATTGGCTACATTATTAAAATCAACCCAAAAGAATGATCCAAACTATCCAAATGATAGGTATATAAACAGAAGATTAGAAAACATTCGTAAGTTGCTAGTTTGTGATTCTTATGATTATGGCCTACCCGAGGCTCAAAATTTCCTCATTTTTTACTAAAGTATAGATTTCATTGGGCTTATTAAAATCATTCTATTGAATATCGTATATGTACACTAAGTTGGGATATAAAGTTCATTTGGGATATCAATTATACTTCTGTGAATATATTGAAAAATTCAAATGCATTTCAACTCCCCATTCATTTATCTCCAAATCCATTTTCCATTTATTTTCATTTATAAGCTCCCAAACAAGCCCTAAATTGATTTTATTTTAAGCCATTATTAGCTTCTTAAATTAGTAAAAATGTACAATTTCTAGACTATAAAGGGAAAAGTTGGAATTTAGTTTTATTATGACAAGAAGGGATAAAGATTCCACAAAAAATGCTTTCCACTCCATACAAGTGCAACCAGCTGTGCATGACGTGGATTTGGAGAGAGAGAGAGAGAGAGAGAGAGAGAGAGAGAGAGCATTTCACATTTTAGGAACCACTTATAATAGAACCAAGATCTATGATAATGCGATTTCAGGTAAAAAGGACTTTCAATGGGTGTCGTCCAAACCCAAAATCTCAACATCCATTGATCACTTGTTCATGCATCTAAACAGAGCATGTTAGCATACATTAAATTCCTTATCTATGATTTAAATTGGGGACATTGACATCTTTATCTAAAGTGAACTTTCCACATCTATTAAGTTTCTATCTATATAAATACACATGGCCTCTACCAAAATAAGATCAAATATAAACAGAGGCTGCGAATCTACCCATTCAATACAGTGAGATGAAAAGAGCTTTGGCAAAAAAAAAATGCCAATTCATTTCTTTCCTTGAAAATGTAAGTTGTAGGATTTGATGAAGCAAAAGCAGAGTCCCCCTTTGATAATTAATGTATTTACATTTATTTCATCATCAACCCCTCTGCAAGAGCTTTAACTTCATCAGCATTAGTTGATTCTCATAGAGGTTGGGTTGCAGAGGTTGCAGAGGCTGTAATAAAAGTTGTTATACTGACCTCTTTTCATGTCTGCAGCACAACTTTAATCTGGCATGATATTATTAGAACTGTAAAAATTCAACCCACGAACTACTCAGAGGGTGAATGCCTCCTGTTGGTCTGAACCTCTTAATCAGAGTCTGAGTATCTTTGTCAAGCTCTTTTCATAGAATTCAAACAGTAGACCATATTTGCATGTTTTAGAATCATGGCATTGAGTTTTATTTTTATTTGGATAATGTTGGGTCTTTTCTTTTTCTTTTTTCCAAGACTTGACCAGTTATGACCAGACCAGGGAGTGTTTGGATGGCTGACTTCGACCATAATGTGGTGTAATGTTATATTTATGGGTAATGATGATCACTTCTATAGTCCAAAGTTAAATCCATATGAATACCAATACCATTCTCACAGCTTCAATTTTTTTATATGCACCTAATATACTCACATGATTAGATGCGTAGGTAATTTGTCTAAAATGTGTCATATCCTCACTGTCTATCCATTTGCAATATTATTTTAGGGCATAAACCCAAATATCAACTTCATCCAACACTTTTGTGGGCTACAAGAAGTTTTTAATGGCACTCGTTCAATCCTAATTGCTTTATGTGGTGTGGTCAAATTCTGTTTCGGATGCACCTCATTTTTTGTCTCCTCCTACAATATGATCTCGCAGGATGAACGGACAGTGTGGATATAGCACATACATCATTGTGGGGGCCACAAAACTATGCCACACCAATGCAACTCCGCCCATCCAAGTCAGCTGTGATTCCAACTGATTACTATGATTTGACAACTTACTTTATCAATTGGCTACAAGGAATAATAATGTAAGTTTTACACCTATAGTGGAAGTCAGCCATCCAAACACACCCTCAAGTTATTGGACAATTGGTTCAAGCTCTCTCTCTCTCTCACACACACACACACATACTCAAAGGTTATGATAAGAAATTTGCAATTGGGTTAATCCAAAACAGGGAAGAGACTTGGCACTTGTTGGGCTCTAGTCACTTGGCAATCCAGGAAGTCGTCATTTTTAGGCACTTGTGCCACCACCTTCATCAAAAGACACTCATGTTTCATACATCTCCATCCAAAGATTTGCAGGAATGCACTGGTCAGGTCATTCAGATATGTGACTCCAAGAGCCCCAAAAATTTGCATCATAGACTAACACGACATTTTGTTTTAAAAATTGAGAAATCATTTTAAAGGAATTTCTTCATGTCTTTTTCATTTTGGTCAAAGAGGCAATGAGAATCCTAAAGACCAACCTTATGTGGTTGTGGAACTCCACATGCACTAGGTTTCATCAACATTAGTTTCCTGCAATGGAGGGAAGTCTAACTTCCTATTCCTGGATTCTATAGCTAACCATTTAGACCTGACTACTAAAGTGTTGGTGGTTTGAAGGATAGAAGGGGATATTTAAGTAGTTGGGCTTGATTACTTTTTCAAAACACTTGGCACATGAGCCTTGTCCAAATGGTTATAAATATCCATGTTTGTGTAAGAAGGAAATTTGAATAAAAAGTTTGTTTTAGCTTACATTCCTTAGGGTACACAAATGAGCTGCTATTTTTTACACATGCATGCCACATGTGCCACACATGCCAATACATATTATTGTGAGGCTGCTCATTTTTAAACACCCCACATGTGCCACATCCCACCTTCAAGCACTCCATATGTGCCACATGTAAAAATGTTAATTAATACAAATGCCATTTTATATCTTCAACACTTAATTTGTGCCATTGTCAATTTTCAACCATCCCACATGTGCCACATATACTTGTATTAATGTGCAACTGCCTCATATATGTTCCTCTATACTGTGCCAAATATTTATAAGAGCCCTGTGTGGTTGTTCATCCATTGTCATCTTAAGTGTTTGATAAACAATAATCAGTGCAACAAAATAAACCAAGCTTGAAATAGACAGGACTTGGTTGGACATGTGTTCAAAATCGCCTATCTGAACAATAATCTTATGGAAACTCATGAAGTCCTTAGATTATCATATCTCATTGGGTCTCAATGCATGGCTGTAGCAGATGCAATGCATTTCAATACTGAGGTCATGGGTTCAAGTGCCCACGTGCAGTAGGTGTGCAGTAGGTGTGTGTAAAAATAAAAAAGAAGATCCTATTTGGCATTCGGAGGGTTGATTTTCCCCAAATTGGTATTGAGTCCAATTTTAATTTTCGAACTCCAATTAGTAAGGAGGCATGGTCCATCGAATCAATTGATCTAGGTGGTTGGGAAGCACACCATTCTTCGAGATTGCATCGCACAATTCTAGTACTCAAATCAATAGCCTATAAAATAGTCCAATCAAACATTTGGACGATCTACTTTTGGAGCTCATCATGGATCACTTACCATTTCAAAGAATCATTTCTATCAAACAATGCTATTTCACCCGTAGCTTCCAAACAATCAATGAACTTTCTACATACAATGAGGCATGCTTTTAGACATCCACCAAGACACCATTGTTTGAGTTGTTAGGATGTCTGATTAATGCTTCGTTTTATATTAGTTTTGGTCAATTTACTAGTGGACCTGTACGTTGATTGTATGGTTCAGATGTTATCATTGCATGCCATGTGTATAACAAATTGGAAGGAATCTAAGTATTGTGCCTTAAAGAAGCATTGGATCCGATCTGGTACAAATTCTTTTCTAGTACAAATTCTTTTATACCTTTTATTCAGTGTGAATTCCTCCGTGCAACCCACTCAAGTTCGCCTACAACCATAGTAGGAATCTCTACCATTCATAATACAAAGTAGCTAGTCTTAGGGGAGCCGTGAACTTTAGAATTGAAAAGGACATTAGAAGAGACTTTCAGGGTGAGGGTATTTAAGTAATTTAAATGACTTTGCATACCCATCAATGGACGGCTCAGATTTCATCTCCTCCATCTCTAGAGGTGACAATTTTATCCATTGAAGAGCATTTTTCGCATTTTGAAGTTTTAATAGGAGTAGCCTACACCACTTCTGCTCCCTCCCTGCTTTAATCCTACACCCACCCATCTCTGCATTTAGCCCACTATCTACAAGCGTGTGTGTGTCTGTGCGCACGTCTCTCTTTGTGTAGCCCACCCTCACCCAGTCTCTCTACATGTACCGTGCAAGTTCTCTGGCCTTGCAATTGTATATAGGCCTGTATATAGGCCGGGTTAGGGCCAGGTTGGGCCCAATCCTAGACCGAATCTAAACATATTTTAAAGGTTCGGGTTTCAATCCAAGTTGTGACCGGGTTGGGCTGACCCAACCCTAACCCTACCCTACTTGCGAAAGGGTCAACCCTAACCCTAACCCTACCCTACCCTATATGCTGAACTGGGTCGGGTCAGGTTAGGACTGAGTTCACAAAATGGATGGATGGGTTGGATTTATCACAAACATCACGGGGGCTCGACCTAGGTTCCAAGTGCAGGAACTTTTTGTGAAAGGCTTTGGCAGGAAATCTGCGTCAGATGTGAATGGATATAAATTATTCAACTGCATGCAGAACTTCCTTTTCCCTAGCATGCCCATAATTCATACAGGTGTGACGCAACGTTTGGTGATCCAAACCATTGAGATTGTGGTTCCAATCATCAATAGACCATGGCCAAAGAATCTCCTTGACCTAAGAATCGTAACCTTCCGATTCTTCACATGCAACTGAATAGTCCACATTCAATGAAGAGTACAAAAAAGCCTAAGTCGAGGGCTTACAATATTCCAATTTGAGACTTTTTGGGAGGGATGGTGTACTTATGATGGGGCATCAAATCAATGGCTTGGATAACCCAACCATGGGCCCCACAGAAATAAACTGGAGTTCCCTCTTGAGTCTCATGAAAAAATACCCCTACAATAAGGGCGAAAACAGCTAGGTGTGTTTACTACCTTACCATTCAAAGTTCCAATTTCCAAACACGTTGAAAGAGGGCATGCTTGAAGGTTTTTTTTTTTTTTAGAATACATCAATAGAACTCGGGGCGGTTCGGGTCAGGCAGAATGGGTAGGGTATATATGGGTCGAGGTACGGGTCAGGTCAGTCGGATTTGGCATATATCCTAAACTGTACCTACATTAAAAATGGTCTAGCCGCATTCATCCAGAATCAGACCATTTTCTCTGTCGGGTCGGGGTGGATCAAGTTTCTTCCGAGTCAGATTAGGCGGGTTGGTCGGGTTAAACTGGCGGATGTGCAACTCTAATGGTATACATGTTAAGTTTAGGGACTTCATTATGAAGAATTTTGTATGTGTATCTTTAGAATGAATTGGTGTGTGTGCATATGCACAGGTGTGTATTTACAAGATCATTATGTTTTGACATATCATAATAGATACATAATTTATTATGATCCATCCACAATACCATCATATAGTTGCATGACCAGCTGTCATATCTACTTGTGCATAAAGTGTTCATATTTACATATTATTTGATAGGTTAAAAATAACAATTGCCAACTGCTTTTGTGTGCACAGTGGTTTAGTTTTGCATATTCAACCATCTAACAACAACTAATAATCATATCATGATTGAAATGTTAATAATTAACTCTTCAAATGTACAATAATTTGGATTTATAAATCTATTAAGCTCAGTTAACACTTGCCTTAGTGCGACCACATATTAAATAGTTTAAAAGACACTACATGGCAACCATATGGTGTAAATAAACTTCAAAGGGAGGAGTTAGAGATTCATGGGAACAGTGTCTCGCCTGCTAGCCCAGCTGAAAGACGCCTAGGCATTTCAATAGCAGGTCTCAGGTTTGAAATGCTGAGAGAGAGAGAGAGAGAGAGAGATGCATGGGAGCACTAAATGCCAATGTTTTGTCAAAAACATTTATTTGCAAAGCGAAAGTCTCATTAAAGTAAGTCTCTCTTCAAGCATTAAATGCAAAAAAAAAAAAAAAAAATCATTAAAATTGATCTCTAACTAGCATTAGATGATGGGGTCTTGTCAAAAGCAAGTCTTTGTGAATGCCAAAGCCAGGTGAACGTCAGACTCCAGCAAGTTTCCTATGCAAGAATCTAGTGACGTGGGGACTATGATAAAACCTCCTACACACGATCGGAATAGCAAGAGCTTCTTGTACTCATGGTTGTACATAATAAGCTATTTTTATTTTTTTTTTGTTAGTCATGCAACGCACCCACCCTGTTAGTTGAGCAATGCACCCACCCTATTAGTTGGGCAATGCACCCACAAGGTTAGTCACATGATGCACCCACCCACCGATGGGGTTAGTGTCTCCTTAGCATTTTGAACTTGAGACGTGCTGTTAAAGCGCCTAGGCGTCTTCTAGTTGGACTATGTTTATTTTGAGAATCAAAGAGATTTGCACAGTCAATCATTCAAATATTTCACGGTGCTGAAGATTTGCACGACCACTACCTCTCTAAATCTATAAAAGCCAAACGCAATGAAAAGCTTAAGGCCCACGCCAAACACAATCAATCTACAAAGTATGTTGCTGCTTATCTTAGCTTCTAGTTCCTCCACTTATGTCCAACTACACTATAAAACGCTCGAAATTTAAGTTAGTTTAGATCGCTACTGTCCAACGTCGTCATTGTAATACACTTGGAAGTAGTGTAAATATTCACAACCCCTTATCGTTGGATCCCGATCAACCGAGTCTTTACTTAGAAGATCACACCTCGGTCACATCCTGTTGACAAATCCACTTCGATTCTTTGTCGACACAGGGGATCGTAGGTATTTATTTTTCCTTTATTTCTCTATTTATTTATTTATCTACTATTATACTGAGCCTCAAATACATATCAATAAAATCAACTTTTTAGCTTTTAGTTTTAAAATTTTCAATTCATCATTGCTCTACTAAGAAATACAAAGCTTTACTATTATTGTTGAAAGAAAAGTATTTAACGCAAGGTAAAAAAAATCAATTCGAAAAGACTAACCCCTACTCTTCTAAACTCGCGTAATCATTATAATTGTTAATGGCTAAGAAGGCAACCAATCCTATGGATTTGGTCTTAATCAGTCTAACTCACCATGGTGATACCAACATTTAATTGAAGGTGAGTCGAGTATGACTCTGTCATGCCTGCAATATCCTAAACACATGCTAGCCAAACGCATGCATTTATTAACACATGTGGCATCATGTTTGATTGAATTGTGCACACATGCTCACAGCGGGACATAAAATCTAATGAAAATTAAAAGACAGAAGAAATAGGTTGGATTAAAATAGTCCGGTGTAGCAACATACACCACATGTTTGATCGAAAAAAACATAGTACAATAGAAAATAGATCCAATAAGAAGGCCTGACACATTCGAAAACCATATCGAATCAGAAGGCTTGACACATCAGCAAATGGACATGATCAAAAGGCCCAACACATCAAAAACATGTCCCCCCTTAGAAACCTCCAATGAGCTACAATAGTGGAACAAGGTAAAGTTTCTCCTAAAATCTCTAAGTTCATGTGGTGTGGTCAGATTACGTTTTGGATGAGGCTAATTTTTGTATCCTCACTTTATCCTAGTGAATTACACCCCATTAACGGGTTTGATCAAAGACACATCTATCATGGCCACAAAAACCTCCATTTGGCATCCCATTTCCACTGTTTCATGTGGTGTGGCCCACATGTTTAGTGGATCTGGCTGATATTTTGTCTCATGGCCTACAATCTACTGTAGAACCTGATAGACGGAGTGGATTGCATATAAAAATGGTGGGACCCACAGAGCTTGGGTGTTTTACTCGCTGCCTAATACAGTTGTTGTTGACGATTCAGGTCCCCCACCTGTTGTACGTTACCAGTAGTAGTGCTCAAATTTTATTGTTGTAAATGACGAAGTTGTCCCTTCATTTGTGAAGTGGCAGGCTTTGTCAAGTCGCAGGAGAGTCATCTGGGACCAACCACACATCACACGAGGGGTTGGTCTGTCCCATTAAGTGGACACGTGGACCATCATGGCCCACTCAGGACAGTTACTGTAATATATCCACGTGTCCTGTACGGCATCCTGGGTGCCGACAGCTGAGTGATGATTCTTTGGGGGCGCGGATTTCCTGCGAAAGCCTTGCGCAGGAAGTTCCTGCGCTGGAAACCAAGGTGGGGCCCACAGTGATAATTTTTGATGAATCCACCCCGTCCATCCGTTTTGGGAGATCACCTTTTCCTGTACGGCATCCTGGGTGCCGACAGCTGAGTGATGATTCTTTGGGAAGCGAATGCCTTGGGGGATCCGTATTTCGTAAGCCTCAATGCCAGGCTGGATTTTACGGTCCATATTGATTGCTAGGCCCACTCACTCAGCTCCAAATGCAGTAACTCCACACGCTCCCTCACACGGCACACGTGTATAAA
Organism: Liriodendron chinense; assembly: GCA_003013855.2. Lineage (NCBI taxonomy): Eukaryota > Viridiplantae > Streptophyta > Magnoliopsida > Magnoliales > Magnoliaceae > Liriodendron > Liriodendron chinense. Next base: position 76,923 of record PVNU02002913.1, read on the forward strand.
GTCCATACCGTTCATGACACTTTCGCAAAGGTGAGTGCTCCACTCATCGGATCACCAAAGATGGATGGATAGAGACAAGCAGGCTGCTGGTTGGTCTGAACTTTGAGCCGTCCAGATCATGCACACGTGCTTCACTGGCACAACCAGTGGGCCTAACGCGTGTGTCGAATTTGGACCGTCGGTCCCTTTTGTCAAACTGCTCTCAAGAATGTGGCCTTTATGATGAGTGGAGGAACAGTCATGCCCACCGTCCTGGCTGACTGACGAATGGCCCAAATCTTACACACGTGTGCCACGCATGCTGTATGAGGTTTGAGAGGTAGAACTTAATTAGAGGTGATAGTGGGCCCAATTAGTCAACGGAATGTCGAGCAATCAGCTCGAAAATCAGGTCTGGTGGACATCGAGCCGGATCGAGTCAAGGCCAACTCGACTCGGTACGGTTGGACTTTTACATGGGCTTGAATTTGGTTCGGCTCAGCCCTGAACTTAGATTGGTCAGCTCAAATTTGGTTCGGTCCAAAATCTAATGGGTCTGAAGCGAGTCCAGCCGAGCTTGTTTATATTTTATTTTTTGTATATATAATTTTTAAAATTCACTAAAATTTTTGAAACCTGCTTATTTAGAAAAAAAAAAAAATGCAACCATAATAATATACATTAGTCCACGAGTTACAAGTTGTAATTGTACATATAAACGCAAGCTCATAAGTAAAAAGAAAATAAATAAATAATATATATATTTTTTTTATTTATACTATGCGTGCCGGCCTGACCGAGCCGGTTCGATTCTAGTTCCTTGGCTTTTTTCGAGCCACACCTGCCTAACTCTACTCATTTCAAGCTCAGCAATGAGGCAAGTTGAACCGGGAATTTCCGAGCCGAGTCCGTCGAGTTAACCTAGGTGGCTCTATGCAGCTCTAGCTGTATTTATTAATGGGGCCTAAAGCTACTTTCTCCAGCCTCTGAGAAATGTTTATTTTCTGGCCCACTTCCCAGCCCTTTTTATTACGGGACCTGATTTCAGCCCCAGTTTATTTATCAATTAGGCCCGAATCGCAGTGGTCGAGCCTCAGACAGCCGTGGCTTGCACGTGCTCAGGTGCATGGATGGTGGTGCTTTTAGATATATGGACGGTCAATCTTCCTTCTCGACCGTCCATTAAGGCCCCACTTTTAACGGATCACATAAAAAACTCGGCTTTTCAAACATGGGCTCACCTTTTATAACCGTCAGTTTGACGAGCCATCTGTTTCAGTTCCTCTGCTCTATGTGAATCTTTGTTGGTGGTAGCTGAAAAGTGAGGCGAACCTGATGGACGGTTCAGATCGATGCCTTGACGGTTTGAGTCCACAGGTCTAACAGCTCTAGCGTGTAACCAGTTTCTATTGTTCGGTCCACCATTAAATAATTACATTATTTGCATTTAAGGACTTCAGTGCGACCTAAGCCCACATGTGGTGGACCAGTCCTTATGCCAGAAAGGCTAAAGTGGCCCACACCTTGGTCTAGCTCAGTGGGCCACTTGAGTTGGTTATCCAGCAGTACTCCCGATACATGTGGCACATGTACGAGATCTTGCTGTTCGTCTAGTGGTCCACACCATGTATAGGTGACACGTGAGAAAATTACGCCAGTCAGGTGATACTACTAGGGGATTTTGCCCACTGAATGTAGACTGTTGGTTGGACTTTTCCCGACCGCTCAAGAGCCCTCCGGTCTGTGGCTAGGATGACCCAATCGGTCTGATTTTTGGGGCATATCCCACCCCTAGACGAAAGGTACCGATCTTGTACACGTTTACCGCATGTCCAGATATTGAATATTTGATGAAAGAGATAATTTGGTGTTAATATTATTTATATTCTTCATTTCTATTTTCCCACCGATTTGTCTATATTGGACATCACGGGGCAGAGATTGATCCAGGCCGTAGGAAAATGAACTTGGATGGCCTTTGTTTGATGGTCGTGAATTGGGACCATTGTCAGAAATGAAGAATCCTAAACTTGAAGATTACTTTAGGATCCTTGCGTTTTCAGTTTGTAGTGATTCAGTAATCTAAACCATTGGGGTCCAATTTTCAATGGAACGTGTACTAAAAAATTAGCAAGATGGGAAGATCCTTGATGCAGGATAGGAAACCCCCTGATGAAGGGTGTGGATCAAGCACATTCCTATCACACATTGGCCGAAAAAAAATTAAGGAAAAGTGGACAAAAAATTGACAATTTTTGCATGAATGGACCAAAAGAAGGCAGAGTAAATCGGCTATAACTTTTGATCTGGGAGGAGTTACAGGATGTGCAACATATCAATTCCTACTAAAATTATGTTTTGTGGTGAACAGAAGTGGGTCACGTCCTTTCGTTTTGCCCGAAAAACGCGTGGTTATTACAGAAAAACAGAAATTTAAGGAAAAAATTTGTTATTTTTATAAAAAAAAATTTATTTTTAGAATTTTGCTTATTTAGAAGTTTCTAATTTTACTGAATAATGAGTTTTAAAAGGACTTTACTTAGTAATAGTCTTTAATTAGGAATTTATTATTTTTAGTAACTTTCTATTTCAGAAATTAAGGATTGTTGAAGGATATATAAGGTTGTTAAATTCATTTTTCATGAATTTATTTTCATTATTCTTCAATAAAATTCTGGTTTTTATTAATTTTCTTTTGTAGATTCAAGATTTTTCCTCATATATTCGAGGAAGCCTTGTTGAGGAGTCCAGGGAGCCTTGTAGATTCAAGATAATTATCCCGTAATGAAGACGATGATTGACCTCACCATGTCTACCCCTGTGTCAATCCTAGTCATGGATCCTTTTGTATAGGCTAAGAGGACTTAATGAAAGGTCGATCAACTACGTTTTTTATTTTACTAAGTGGGGCCGTGTGATTTGGTAATCCAAGCCATTGGTTTTTTTTTCATGCAGACTAAACCCCAAAAATATCATTGATCATAGAACAATCTTGCCCAAGCATGCAAGGCATGTTTGCTTACCACTTAAAATAAATTCATCTCATTTTAGTTAACATAATGAGATGAATTGTTTTTTAAATGCCACACCCAAACAGGCTCTAACATGTTTCGAGAGGACCTGTTTGGGTGAGTTGGGGGAGGCTAACATTGAAGTGTGACTAGCAATGTGGGTGTAAGTACTAACTCAAAAATAAATAAATAAAATGTTCGAGAAGGAGACTAATTGACAATTTTTTTTTTCTTTTCACGCTTATTAATGCAATTTTGGGGTCTGCCAGACACGCACACAAAAAAGTTTTCTACAAGTTCCCCATTACAAAAACATAATAGCTAGGCAGAGGTTTGTGACTATTCTCTCAAACACACATGCCATAAGACCATTCTTTCTAATGTGGGTAGGACATTCGAGCCATGTATTAGATGGGACCCATTGTGTAGATCACTCTGCTGAAAACTCAGGTTGGTCAATATCAGGCAGGCCGTGAGCAGACATAAAAGATAGACAGTCTCAAAGAAAAAATGCAAGCTCTTTACTTCGTCCGTTATTTCAATGCATGTGTGGCCTGCAAACTGGTTGAGATCTGGCCAAAATGATATACATGGTGGGTCCCCATGTTGGAATTTTGGATCTGTAAATCCGCAATAATGGAAATTCAGAATTATAAAAATTTGTAAAATAAAATGAAATAGAAAATGAAATTTGAATAAAAGAAAATAGAATGACTTGTATGATTCGAGGCGTGATGAAAATCGCTCTGCTTGAAGTTGACTTGTCCTCCTTTGAATAGTATCCGTAATACCGGACAATCAACCTTCAGGATAACCTCGAATGTTGTCTCGTCACACCAGTGCGCTCGATGTATGAAGACCCGAACCACTTCTATTTGTCTAATCCGAAGACGTCGCAAAACAAATCAGAGAGAAAAGACTTTGTTGTTGTAGAAATTCGAATTGAATAATGCTTGTATGTATATAAAAGAATGAACTAGAGAAGTCCTTTTATAGGCTTCAATGGTTGTCTTGAATGGGTACAGAAGCACCCTTGCCAACAGACATGACTGTTGAGTTTTTCAAAAGAGATGGCTGTTGGTTAACTGTTCTGGCAACAGTTACAAAAAACAACTAAATTGTTTAAGCTTTAGGGAAGTATACTAGCGCGTGCACACACAGACTACACCACACCACACCACACTATGTCCACGTCCACGACCCAACGTGCACGCGTGTGTGGTTCATGGCTTAGATTGAGGCTTTGGGCATATCCCCCTCGAACAACCAAATTCACATGCCTCCTTAAAGGGACCTAAGCCCTATGCCAAATTACATTCTTATATACTCAACATTTTTCTCATTCCTATCTAATATAGGACTAAACTTCTACTATTACAAGACAAGCCTTTTGTTGCTTTTTTGAAAAACATTTGGAGAGAGTTTTCAAATATATAAAATAATGATTTTCAATTATTTTGCAACACTAAAATACAACACCTCACCATGCTCAATGGTCTCCTGTGTCCACACACATATTTAAGTCATCTATTTCCCATTCATTGATGATTGTTCTTCCATTAGTAGGAGTCATGGGTCTTGAACACTCTAATGTAAGCTTTGCTTTGTTTGTTGTTCGAGGGGGTGAGTTTCTGTATATTTAAATATTACTGTCATCGCCATCATCCCCATATCTCAACCACTCATGTGTAGTATTGTGAACATGAATGCTGCTTTGCCAGTTATTTGTGTTGAGGTGGTGCCTCTCATTGTTTGGAGGGTGACGCTTCCTTGCAGGAGACGTCTCTCTCACCTTTTATACATGTGAAGCCTAGCTATAATGGGCTTTGACATATGCTCTCTCTTAATCTATATAAAGGGACCGGTGGTATAAAGAGGTGCATCTTACGAGTAATCTTTGGTATGAGAGTTCTTGTACAGCGAATACATGTAAGAGAGGTAAGTCTTGTATTCTAATTTCTTTTATTTTAGTAAAAAAAATATATATATATTCTGTGTTGTTATTACGTGAATGTAGGCACATTGTTGAAGCACATAAATTTTCATACCTTTTGTCTCTTGTTTCTTACCTTTGCTTTTTGAGTTTTTGGCTATTTTCTTTTGTTATTTTGTTTTACCTGTATCAATCATGTGGCGGTGTTTTTCAGCAATAATTCATATCTAGGGTTCTATCTTTAGTAAGCGAACAAGCATTTGTGTCCATGTTGACTAAGTGCATACAATGTCACTTCAGATTACTCAGAAACATGTGGGCCCCACTAGAAAGAGAAAGAAAGACAATTTTCATGCGTACCATCACAATATGTGCCCAACCATGACCATCAAACGGGGTGGATCACAATGCCATTCATTTTAGTACAAATATTAGGCGCCTTGTCTATTCTACTTTTTTGTATGAATACATGCGTCTACGCATCTTTTAGTGCCAAACCTTGGATAATTAGGTCTTGTGATGGGGCATGTTTGGATGAATTTATGGTATTTTTTCAAGTCAAGAAGAGTTTCCATTTTAAGGAAAAGGACAGGTGACCTTGTGAATAGGGATTTTTTCATAGTTGTCTACTGTCAAACAATAGGATTCTGATTTTATTGACCATTGATCCAATAAGAAGCTTCGTTCAAATTCCTCTATGGGTCCATGAGAGATTTCACATCACCCCAAAACCACCCATATTGGACAATCACAGTCATCAGATTAAGGGCCTGCAAAATGGACTAAAAAAGATCTTACCATCCATCTGCAAGCCCTTAATTTGATGTCTTTGATCATGTGATCATAAGTATCTACTATTCTCAGTATCCGTTGAGGAAGTGTCCATCAAATTGCTCTTATCTTCCATTCGCGCAAATTGAAAATTTGGAACTCAGACCCTCAGTATGATGCTAATGACAAGAGCTGCAATTTGGTTTTTTCTTCCAATAATTGCAATTCAATTTGTTAGTGGCTTAAATGCATTCTTCCAACTATCTTGATTAGCGATCCTTTGATCATGCAACTTTTCCAAAAGATGAGTGATTTCTTTGGTGAATTCTAGCAGAATTTACCTTTCAACCGTCCCATCTGATCGTGACCAATGAAAAGGATGTGTCCAATTGTAAACGCCTTCAAACTAAGCACAAGAATAGCAAATAAAAAATAAAATAAAAAATAAATTTTAATTCATTTTCAAGGTGCCTTAATATTATTTATGCCAGGCCTTCAAGGGGCCATTTGGTAAACCATTAACCAAAGCAAATGTTGGTAAATGGGTAATGATTATTTACCCTTTCAAATTCGAGTGCGGATCGTCTGTGTTGAAGGCGCAAGAAATTCCAGCGCCATTGCTTCTCATTGGTACACGTCATCCTAGAGGACTTTGGCTGACGAGATACGCGGGATTTCTCTCTCCCAAGTACAACGCGTGCTACACAACATCATTTTTAGCGTGTGTAACTTCTTTGGGTCCCACAATGATTTATGTTTCATATCCACACCGTCCATCAATTTTTTAAGATGATTCTAGAGCATTAGGCCAAAATCGAGGCATATCCAAAATTCGCGTAAACCACATCAAAGAAAGTAGCCAAGATTGAATGGAAACCGTTGACACCTTCCTAGGGTCTACTGTTACGTTTATTTGCTATCTAGCCTTTTAATAATGTTACACATACCTTCATGAAGGGAAAACACAAATATAAGTTTGATAAGAGCCTCCTATGGCCTCAAGAAGTTTTCAACAGTAGGCGTTCAATTCAGACTATTTCTGTAAGGTGGCTCGGTTGAGCTTGGTTCTGCCTCATTTTTTTTTGTCTAGTTCAATAAAATGGTATGAAAAAATGGCTGGATGGTGTGGATCTGATAAATACATCATAATAAGGCCCACTGAAGTTTCACATATAAATACTTTCCGTTTTCTTCTCTCACCGGAATGTGATGCACCACGGGAGCATATTAGGTGAGACCCAGGCCTCACCTAATACTGTACGGCCCTTAAAGTGGTGCCCACATTGTCATGTATATTCTATATCCACCCCGTTCATCCGTGTTTCCTGATCATTTTAAAGAATTATCCAAAAAATGAAACAGTGGTAGCTTACCATTACCTATGCCATAGGAAACAGTAGTGACTTACCGATAACGGGCCACAAAAGTTTTGTATCAAGCTGATATATGTTTTTCCTCTTCATCCAGGCTTATGTGAACTTATCAACAGATTGGATGTCAAAAAAAAACCATAGAAACATTAAGGTGATTCCCAAGAAGTTTTTAATAGTAGGACGTTCAATCACAACTTTTTCCTAGAGTATGGTCCACCTGATGATTAGATATTCTTAAATTTTAGCAGAATGCTCTAAAATGATCTGAAAATTCGGATGTACGGAGTAGATGTGGAATAAACAAATCAAGGTGGGCCCCACGGTAAGGGTTGCACGTGATGCCCGGTCTAACCTAATCCGCTCCCCTGCTTCACACAGCAAGCGCCGGAGGTGTGAAATTTAAGTGGGCTCCACCATGATGTATTTGTTAGATCCACACCGTTAATTCATTTTTTCATTTCATTATAGGCTATGAACCCAAAAACAATGCAGATTTAAAGTTAAAGTGGACCACATCATTGAGGACAGTAAGAATTAATGTTACCATTGAAAACTTCTTGGGGCCACATAATGCTCTTATCAAGCTGATATTTTTATTTTAACTTCATCTAGGCATGTGTGATCTTATGAACAGGTCAGATGGAAAATAAGCCTCGATGTTGGCCCTAGAAAAGTTTCAACGGAAGTTTGTTCAATTCCGACTGCTTTATGTGATGTGCTCCACTTGAGGTTTGGATGTACCTCGTTTTTGGAATCGTGCTCTAGATTTATCTGGAAAAATTGATGAACGGTATGGATTTAACAAAAAAATCATGGTGGGACCCAAAAAAGGTTTCACACGTTAAAAGTGGGTTGTGTAGTTAGCAATGTATATGGAAGAGAAAAATCCGGCGTATATTAGTAGATGGAGTCATCGAAAATGACGTGGACTAATGAGAAGCAATGGCGCTGGAATTTCTTGTGTCTTCAACACAGACGATCCGCACTCTTCAAATTCATGTAAGCTGGTCAGGCCATGTTGACCCGTGCACAAAAATTGATGACGAGAAAAGGCAAGTAGGCTAAAATTCGTGGGGCCTACTTTCATGTATGTCTGTGATCCACACTGTCCATTCATGTTATCAATCATTTTAGGGCATGAGCCTAAAATTGAGGCAAATCCAAAGTGCATGTGGACCACACCACATACCACAATGGAACTTGGACACCTAACATTGGAAACTTTTTTAGGGCTATGAAAGTTTTGGATCAAGCTAACATTTGTGTTGTTAGTTCATCAATGACTTTATGACCTTTAGAACAGGTTTGATGACAGACACACATCACTGCGTGTCTTGTACTAATTTCAGTTTTTAATGGTGGATGTTATTATCCTCACTGTTTCCTTTGGGTGGTCCACTTGAACATACAATCTACTTCATTTTTGGGGTCACGCTTTAAAATGAGCTATTAAAATGGATAGACAGTGTGGATCAGAAACATACATCATGGTGGGGGCCTGCGGATCTTACAAAGGCAATCTCATTCAATATAGTTTTGGTTTTGAGGCAGAATTACCTCCCCATTTTCTGTGCAATCCAAACCACTGTATAAAAATAATCATTATGATGCTCCAAATCAACGGTTCTGAATAAGATTTGAGATATAAAAATATACAAAATTTATGAAGTTATTGACAACCAATGACTTATTACAAAAATAAAAAAGTAATAAAAAAATGCTTAAAAGATAAGAATGCAAGTAAGAAGATTTCACTAATTAATTATTGCAAAGCTAATTGATTGATTTTGATAACTAGCTTCCTAAATAAGAGGCTTAAGACTCTTTATTGATGAGCCAATTGTGGGGCTCGGACTTGGGCTTAGTTGGCCTAGCCCATGGATCGTAGGTCCAGCTTGCATCACTAGCTTAATTAGTTCTTAATATTAGCTATGTCCATCTATTACAAATTTACAAGAGCATTACTAGGCAACCTATGGAATTGAGAGTAAGACCTGTTAAGTAAGTTACTATTCTCTTGTCACCAGCTGGTTGAGGCCATTGTTAGAAATGAGGACTCTTAAACTGGAAGATTACTATAGCATCATGGGGCTCATTGTTCAGTAATCTAAAATGCCGGGGTCCATTTTGGATAGACCACGCACCAAAAATCACCAAGATAGGAAGATCCTAGCCATGGAACCTTTGGCCTTTCCTTCAGTTGAATGTGGGCGCCTCTATTTTTGCTTATGGTAACTAATAAGGGGTTGAAATTTTCTTTACTTGGGAGAGAATTTTGGTGCACCTACCATCTAGAGTGAATCAAATCATGTCAACTATTTGGTTCACTTAACCATGGGTTCGACCAGTAAAAACTGATAAACCCAAGAGTTCTCGATCTAAAGGCCCACTCTTGCCAACCGTTGAAATCTCTCTCTCTCTCTCTCTCTCTCTCTCTCTCTAGCTTTTTTTTTAATATCACGCAGACTATGCCCCAAAATATCATTGATAGAACAGTCTTGCCCTTTCCATTTGTGGCCCACAGAGACAATTAAGAAGCAAAATATAACAATGGTCCACATTCAACTGAAAAATGTCCTAATATTCTTTGCTGAGGATTTCTGCCTGGATGCAACAAACCAGCGATCTGGATTACCGAACTATGGCGGCCAATTGTCGGAATTGAAAGATGATGCAAACTGTAGAAAGATGCAGTTAGCATTTACTTCCTCAGAGATTAAGGCCTGTTTGGTTACCACTTAAAAATGAGTTCATCTCATTTTACTTAACATAATGACATGAACTAATTTTAATTTGTAAGTGGCACCCAAACAGGCCCTAACATGTTCAAAGAGGAGACTGTGATTGACTAACATTTTTTCTTTTGTGCTTATTAATGCAATTTTGGGGTCTGCCAAACATCTTGTTAGTTGCACCAAAAAATGGTTTTCTGTAGGTTCCCCATTACAAAAACATAAAAGGTAGGCAGAGGTTTGCGACTTCACTCTCAAACACACATGCCATGATGCTATTATTTCCAATGTGTAGGACATCTGAGCCATGTATCAGGTGGGGCCCATTGTGTAGATCAATCAGCCAAAAACTCAGGTTAGTCAACGATCATCAGTCAGGCCACAAACATACAGAAAAGATGGACGATCTCAAAGAAAAATTGCAGGTTCTTAAGTCCGTCTGTTATTTCATTGCATACATGGCCTACGGACTGGATTGAATTCTGGCCAAATAATGTACATGGTGGGCCCCACTCGTGCTCAGTGGTCACCTATGTCCACACACTTGTTTAAGTCATCTATTTCCCATTCATTGATGATTGTTCTTCCATTGGTAGGAAACATAGGTCTTTGAACACTTCCAGTATAATTTTTGCGTTGTTTGTTCCTCGCAAGGGTGAATTTCTGTATCTTTCAAAAATCACCATCATCCCCTTATCCCAACCAATGTAGCTTTTCATGTCTAAGGTTCTATCTTCAGTTAGTGAACAAGCATTCATATGCACTTTCACGGATTACTCGTAAAGATGCGGGCCCCACCAGAAAGAAAGAAAAACAATTTTCATGTATACCATCACAATCAGATCCTGGCCATGAACGTCAAACGGAGTGGATCACAACGCCATTCGTTTTAGTACACACATTGGGAGCCTATATTCTAATGGAGTCTTTTTTTCTTATTTCTTTTTTGTATGCATACATGCATCCATGCATTTTTTAGTGCCAAACCTTTGATAATTAGGTCTTCTGATGCGGACATGTTTAGATGAACGTGTGGTATTTTTCCAAGTCATGAAGAGTTTCCATTTCCAAAGTCAAGAAGAGTTTCCATTCTAAAGAGAAGGACAGTTAGGGCCCGTTTGGATACTACCAAATAAGTAACTTTTTCTAGTTACAGCAGTAGATAAGTAACTTATTTCATATAAGTTTGGTTTATGATTAGTAATAAGTAACTTTTTAACTTAAAAGTACATAATCACTTCAGCTATTTTTTTTTAGTTTTTTAACTTTTTTGGAGAGATGAAAGGGAGGAAAAGCAGATAAGTATGTTGTTTACCAAACATACCTATTTTCTTAATAAGTAGAAACTAAGATAAGCTACTTATGGCATAAGTAACTTATCTTAAGCAACTTACGATCCAAACGGGCCCTTAACAAGAGCCCTCATGTTTAAGGAGGTTTTTCTTAGTAACCTACTGGCAAACAAATAGGATTCTGATTTTATTGACCATTGATCCCATAAGAAGCTTTGTGCAAATTCTTCCATGGGTCCGTCAGCGATTTCATATCGCCCCAAAACCACCCAGATTGGACAATCACAGTCATCAGATTAAGGGCCTGCAGAATGGACTAAAAATCATATCACCATCCATTCACTTAAAAATGAGTTCATCTCATTTTAGTTAATATAGTGAGTGAACTAATCTTTAAGTGGCACACAAACAGGCCCTAACATGCTTGAGGAGGAGACTGTGATTAACTGACATTTTTTCTTTTGTGCTTATTAATGCAATTTTGGGGTCTACCAAACGCCTTGTTACTTGCCCAATAATATGGTTTTCTGTAGATTCTCCAGGACAAAATCATAATAGTTAGGCAGAGGTTTGTGACTTTATGTTCAATCACACATGCGATGATGCCATTCTTTCCGATGTGTGTAGGACATCCCATTGTGTAGATCACTCCGCTGAAAACTCAGGTTGTCAACTATCAGGCAGGCCATACTCATACAGAAAAGATGGATAATCTCAAAGAAAAAGTGCAAGTCCATCCATTATTTCAATGCACGCATGGCCTACAGACTGGATTGTGACCTGGCCAAATGATATACTCAGTGGGTCCCAATCATGCTCAGTGGTCACCTATGTTTACTACACATTGGGCGCATCGTCTATTCTAATGGAGTCTTTGTTTCTATGCATACATGCGTCTACGCATCTTTTAGTGCCAAACCTTCAATAATTAGGTCTTCTGATGGGGACATGTTTAGATGAACTTGTGGTATTTTTCCAAGTCAAGAAGTTTCCACTCTGAGGAAAATTACAGGTGACATGAGCCCTCATGTTAATGGAGGTTTTTCATAGTGATCTACTGGCAAACAAATAGGATTCTGATTTTATTGGCCATTGATCTGATAAGAAACTTCGTGCAAATTCCTTGTGGGTCCATCAGTGATTTCATATCACCCCAAAACCACCCAGATTGGACAATCACAATCATCAGATTAAGGGCCTGCAAAATGGACTAAAAATGATCTTACCATCCATTTGCAAGCCCTTAAATCGATGGGTTTGATCATCTGATCCTAAGTATCTATCATTCCTAGTATCCGTAAATTGCTCTTAAAAGGCATGATTGGTTGCCACTTGAAATGAATTCCGTCTCATTTTAGTTAACATAATGAGATGAACTCATCTTTAAGCCGCACACAAACAGGCTCTAACATGTTCGAAGGGGAGACTGATTAGCTTTTCCATGTGATAAGTGATTTTCATTTTGTGAATTCTAGCAGAGTCTATCTATCAACCGGCCCATCTGATTGACTTAGATTCTTCGCATTGCAGATCTTTAACTTGGCGCTGGCCAACACAAACTCTTCCTAACTTCGTTCTTTGTACTAGCTAACTATGCCCATCTATTACAAGAACATTAGCAGGCAACCAATGGAATCGAGAGTAGGAACTGTTAAGTGGGTCACCACCTGATCAGTAGACTTTGTTCTAGATTGAAGACAGCCATTAAAGGTTTGGAGACTTCTTTTCCTATTGAAATGATTGGGGGAAACTTTTAATATACTGCGTCGATTTCAAGTACTCTGGTAGAGTGCTGGTTGAGTGGGATGGATGATACACAGACGCTTTGAAATTGCTTCAAAACTGGATATGATGGCATACAAGTAACCCAAATGAAACTGCCCAAATTATGGGTCCCAGTTTAGATGTATCATGAAGCAAAAATTATCCTTATTCGATTATTGGCTATTGGATTGGTGGTGGACATTTATTAGACGGTTATAAATGAAAAATATCCGATGGTCATATTTCAACAAACAAGTGTCCAGTAATCAGAGGTTAGGATTGTTCAACTAGTCGGATTTTGGGACTGTGACTTAGCAGCAGTGGTTCCACAATTTAATCAGTTTAATTAGTCTTGACTTCCTGCATATCAAGCATCCTTCCTGAGTATCAAATAACTCCCCTTTCAGAATTGTTGTATAAAGCCCTGCTTGGTTGCTACTTCAAAATTATCTCATAATTATATGAGGGTGTGTTTGGTTGCACCAAAAATCATGAAATTTCATGATTTTGCACAAAATTAGACTGATTGATCACGATATGTGGTGCAACCAAACTCACCATAAACTGTGATCCCTAATGCGTGATTTCTTTTAACTAAAATTAGTGAAATCATTTTTAAGTGGCAACCAAACAGGGCGGTATTAGTTGAAATGTCTTGATATCCATTTTGTAGACTTCTCAAAATGAAGAGTCAGATCTGCCCCCACTATCCGAGCCCGGGCATCCAGAAGTTGTAAGTTCCCTCCTATGGAGCATAATCTTATATGATCCTGGACCTTTTGATATGCATAATCTTTAGGGTTCTCCAAGTATGGTTCAGTGACAAGACTGTCCACATGATGCAAACCATCATGGATGGACCATGCCCCAGAAATCTTACAGTTTTTTAAGATTCTAGCTATCTGCTGCCAATCTTGGGCCTTGTTTTAGTTTAATGCAGATTGCTATACTTGTGATCTATTTGTAGAATTTTGGGGCATGGTCCATTCACATTTGGGCCTAGTAGGCCAATGGGGATTGAGCCATGTGCCCCATTTTCTCGAGCTCGGGACTATAGGCCCATTTGGATACAACCAAATAAGTTACTTTTTCTACTTACGGCAGTAGAGAAGTAAATTATTTGAGATAAGTAATTTTGGTTTATGATCACTTATGAGTAACTTTTTTATTTAAAGTTAGTTTGTCACTTCAGTTTGATATGTAGAAATCAAGATAAGCTACTTGAGGTATAAGTAGCTTATCTAAATTTACGATCCAAACGCTCCCTAAAAGTTCATGCAGATTTCAGTGGATTGGTAGGAGATGCTCTAATACTAAGCTATGTCTTCCATGGATGGCTATATTACTCCAGCTGCACCCCACCATACTGGAGCCCATATTGAAAGGCTAGGATTGTCCCGTCAAGGCGACTTTTGGCAGATGGTCCATCAATAACATGGGTAAGATGAATGGGTCAGGATCATTGATTGGTAGAGAGGACCTATATAGTTCATAATTTCAATGGACTGATGGGAGATGCTCTAGCACTAAACTAATTACTAAACTAATTAATGGATGGTTTTACTATTCGAATTGCAACTGTAATCCAACTTCAAAAAAGTACCGTAATTGAGATTGGAGACACATTCTGGCAGTATGATTCCATTTATTGGAGTTACAATTCCAATTCAGTAGTGTATCCAAACACACCCTTTAGTTATTAAGCATCACAAGGCCTGTTTCAGACTGACAATTGCAATTCGAATTCAGTAGTGCATCCAAACACACCCTCTAGTAATTAAGCATCAAGGCCTGTAGTGGACTGACAATTCAAATTCAAATTCAAATTCGGTAGTGCGCATCCAAACACATCCTTTGGAAAGCATCATCAAGACCTGTTTTGGACTCGCAGGGAAACATATCCCGTTAGCAAGCAACACAGCCTGTAACGGACTGACAATTGCAAGTAATGCATCCAAACACACGGCTGTTTGGTAAGCATCATCAGGGCCTGTTTTGAACTGACTATTGCAATTCGAATTCGGTAGCACGCATCCCAACATATCCAGTTAGTAAGCATCACAAGGCCTGTTTGGTAAGCATCATCAAGGCAATTTGAATTTGGTAGTGCGCATCCCAACATATCCTGTTAGTAAGCATCACAAGGCCTGTAATGGAAAACAAATGCAATTCAAATTCCATAGTGCATCCAAACACACCCAATAATTACCAGGCATCACAAGGCCTGTTAGACAATTGCAAATCGAATTTAATCGGGCATCCAAACAATAATACCCTTTAATTGTTAAGCATCACAAGGCATGTTTGGTAAGCATCATCAAGGCCTGTTTTGGACTGACAATTGCAATTCGAATTCGGTAGTGCACATCCCAACATATCCTGTTAGTAAGCATCATAATGCCTGTTTGGTAAGCATCATCAAGGCCTTTTTGGACTGACAATTGCAATTCGAATTCGGTAGTGCACATCCCAACATATCCTGTTAGTAAGCATCACAAGGCCTGTTAATGGACGACAATTGCGATTCGAATTCCATAGTGCATCCAAACACACACTAAGCATCACAAGGCCTGTTAGACAATTGCAAATCGAATTCATTCGTGCATCCAAACAAGAATACCCTTTAGTTATTAAGCATCACAAGGCCTGTATTAGAATACCAAGGGTGTGTTCGGGATGCACTATCAAATTCAAATTGCGAGAAATTTCCAATCTTGGGATAGTTATATAGAAACCAACTACATGTACTCAAATTCAATCACAAGAAAGTAAACTACTAACGTGGTAATGTGCCAAAGATACAAATCAACTACATGAACTGGAATTTCATGTATGTTGCATAGAGGATAGTTCAGAAAGAAATTCAATCAACACACCAAAAAACAAATAAATTCCAACGAACGAAAAAAAAAAGGAAACAATTACATGAACTGGAATTCATGTGCATTGTATCGTTGCTGCCGATTGTCGGTTCATGGGAACTGGAACTTCATGTAGTCAGCCCTCCCACCAGGAGGGCTTATATACACCCAAAGCAAGGAAATGACGATTGAGAGCAGACCAGACCACACATAGATTATGGTGGGTATCTTCCCCCTCCTCCCCATCAACCCTTTTGCAAACGGGTACATATGACACAGCACCCAGAAGCTGAAGAACACCCCACCAACAAGCTTGCTCCACTGCGGAAACATGCTGTACATTGTCCGGGCCACCCCCACTGCAATGGCGATCATGTTGATCATCATTATGGTGATCGGCGGGACCATCATGAAGCTCCACTTCACAACATAAAGCTCTGCGAATTCATCATCATTGTCATCAGCTGCAGATTTTGACGTCAAGTTGAATGAGATATCCACGCCGGCGATCACCTTCAACAGTCCTTGCAAGACAGCAGTGGGATGGGCGCTGGTCCCACCAATCAGCCAGAATTGCTCATTTCGCCACCAATCATGCAACGTGATCCCAGACCACCTTATCTCAAGGATGGCAAGCAAGCATAAGGTGACTGTGATTACCAGCAAGAAGGTGAGAAACGTCACACTGAGCGACTGTACTATGAACTGCCCCGTGAAGAGAGAGACAGCGGGTAGAATGCAGTAGACTAGTAGGAAGATCGACGTAAATGGGTATATCCCGACATTGAAGTAGGCCACCCTTTGCAGAAATTTCATCCGGTGGCTGGCAAAGAGTGCATTGTTCCGGGAGAAGAAAATCTCAACAGACCCAGTCGCCCATCGGAGGACTTGGTGCAGCCGATCTGTTAGATTGATGGGAGCCGTCCCTCTAAATGCATCCCGCCTGGTGACACAGTACACCGATCGCCACCCTCTATTATGCATTCTGTAACCTGTGACAACATCTTCCGTGACGGAGCCATAGATCCAACCCACCCTTTGGCCCCACTCAGTTCTATCTTCATAGAAGCAAGATATGACACTTATCGCCTCAGCAACCGTTGCAGCATCCAACGGCTCTCGTGGAACTGCAAGAGAACCGGCAGGCCTCCCTTGTTTAACCCCTTGAAGATCTTGAAGCAGCCTTCCTTGGTATTCTGCCACAGGGATGGATGCTACAAAAGTTGTTGAGCTTCCAAACCTCTTTGGAAGAAGAAGGGATTCAATATCACCATCCCCATCGTCGCCGTTCAATGGCAATGAGGTTTCATCCAAATCGCTCTTCGATGACTTGGGCTTTCTCAAAAACAGCTTGACTTTTCTTCTGCCAAACCACCCTCTATGTTCAGTTGTTCTCGGCGGACTGAAACCATACAAGGCTGTTCTCCTGAAAATGCAGCCTGTTCCGACATACATTGGACCTTGCAGCCCATCCAATGCCCGCATGCTCACATCGAAGAACACAGTGTTGTGGTTCGCATACCTGTCATTTGGATCAATGCCCTCAAATCGCTGTGGGAATTGCACATAGCAGATCCTATCCCCACCCCTGTCAAGCATGAAACACATTCCTTCTCTCAGGGCGAAGGAGTTGTTGATGTAGTGGTCGCAGTCGAGATTGAGAATAAATGGGCCGTTTGACATGATAGCACTGGTTCGAACAAGAGCGTTCATTGCTCCAGCTTTCTTGTTGTGATCATAGCCAGGTCTCTTCTCTCTTGAGACATAGACCAGCATCGGCAATCTGATGTCAACTTCCGTGGTGTCGATGAGATTCATGTCATCTGCCTCTTTGCCGATTACAGGTTCTGAATTTGGGGGAGCTAGCATTGCCTGTAGACAGTAGTGAAAAGCAAAGATCAGATATCGAAGAAGAAAAGTTTATGCTCGATCGAAGCAGCATGGCCCGCCAACAGTACATGTGGGACCACCTTTCAATTATCTAAGCAATTGATCTGGTAGGAGGACGTGACATCCTACGAAAATGGACAATTACGACTAATGGTCCACTATTTGGATCACCAAAGGGTGGGCCCCACATTTATGGTTTGTTAGGCCAAGGAAAGGCTCGAATGAACATTGTATATTTTCTCTACCAAGAATGCTACCATGCATGAGAGAAGAAAGAAATGAATTAGACCCACCTGTATTATACCAGCGTGATCGCCTCTCGAATGGTCTGCCTCGGCAGATGACCATGTTCCTGGCCAATGGGCCCCGTCCGACATCCATGTCGCCTTCGGAACCTTGATCGGTTCGGAGAGATTGCCTCCCATTTCCATCTGTTTCTTCTTCGCCCGCATCTCCTCGTGGGCATTATATGCATCCGATCGTCTCCTAATCGAGTCAGGCAGGGAATTGATCCTCACCTTGAACTCGTCATATTCTCTTTTAACCCTTCGCCTCTCCCGAACAAAATCCAACCTGACCTTGTTCTTGAGGAAATCACGTTTCTGACTGAAATATGGCTCTGGGTTCCTTGGCTCGATCCCATGTTTTCTGCAGAATGGCACCCAAATCCTCGCGAAGCTTGCTGTCTCAGCGAGAGCCTCGAATGTGAGGAGGGCCCCACCATCATCAGATAAGTAACATGCGAGCTTTTCAACAGGATAATCAACAGCAAGGATCGAAAGAATTGTGTTGGCGGTGACCAGAGGAGGTTCTTTTTCAGGGTCTGCTGTGGAGACGAAGACGTCAATGCCCGGAAGATCGGATCTTCCCTTGGGATTCCGAAGGCTTGGAGACTCGAATCGGTCTTTCAGAACAGAGAGGTCAGTTACCCTGCTTACAGGGCAGAGCTTTGGAAGTTGGTCGAAAAGCCATGAGAAAGCAAACCAAAGCTCACATGTTATAGACATTCCCCACAGCCACATTGCGTCATGGTTCGGGTGTAGGATTCTCCAGGTGAGAAAGAAGCCAAGGGCGATGAGGCGGACCACGATTAGCAGTCTTGCAGAATTAAAAGCAGAGTAAGCTTAGATCATTTTGGAAAACAGAACATGCAACATCTACTTGATCTGCGACTGTTGAGAAATGCTAATTAATGCAAAGAGGAAGTAGGATTTTCTTCTAGGCACATGTTTGGGAGACATTCTGTGAACGTTGATCAGGTGGGTCACACCACAAACATCCACTGGCCCAAAATTCAGGCTGGTCTGCTCATCAAGTGTGTGTCCCATGTGTATGAGAGGAATCGACCGTTAGATTAATGCTAATATAGCCTACATTCCACATGCACCGTCTACCTGATGATCGGGTCTATAGCCTACATAAGTAGGATATCTGGGCCATTCATCAATTGGGGCAGAGTATGAATTCATCAGCTGGACCACACATGTACATTTTTACTGAGGGGTCGTTTGGATAGGCTGTAAATTATTTACTAGTAAATGACTTAAGTGCTAGTAAATGATTTACTACCTTCTATTTGGATATAAGTTGTAAATGATTTACTAGTAAATCAATTACAGTGTTTGGATAGCCTGTAAATGAGTTATATCCTGTAATTCTATATTCACACTTGAAAATCAATTTAGCAAATAACATTCAAAT
The DNA here is from genome assembly GCA_003013855.2 of Liriodendron chinense. Lineage (NCBI taxonomy): Eukaryota > Viridiplantae > Streptophyta > Magnoliopsida > Magnoliales > Magnoliaceae > Liriodendron > Liriodendron chinense. Next base: position 96,230 of record PVNU02002913.1, read on the forward strand.
TACATGTTGGAATTTCCCTTCAAGTGGATCATTGGGTTAAGCCCATGCCACTAAAGCTTAGAGTTAATCCTTAAAAAAAACCTAGTAGTATGTGAGCCATACAAGTGGGCCCACGAATTCAAATGCTATTGTCAAAGGCCATATAGGTAGAGAGCCACTGCCGGAAAGGTGTTTGAAGCTTGGAAGATCATGAGAAGGAGGTAGGGAGGGAGGGAGGGAGGGAGGGAGATTGCAGAGAAGGAAAGGGAGAGAGAGCCATTGGATGTGATTTCACAGCTGGTGCGAATCTGCTTTTAAAGCAGAAATTTAAAAATAGATCCGTTGCCATCTATCCTATTTACTAGTAAATGAAATCTCACATTTTTGCTAGTAAATAAGAGAGGGGATTTGCTAGTAAATCATTTACTAGTAAACGGGAGCATCCAAACACAAAAAATGCCCATTTACTAGTAAACGATTTACAGCCTATCCAAACGACCCCTAAGGTCTAAGTTTCTCATACATATGTATGGCCCACAAAACCTGATGAGTGGACTGGCCTGGATTTTGGGCCAGTACATTTTTGCAGCAGACCCCATCTGATGAATGGCACATTCATTCTGGCATCCTCTTCAAGCCAGATCTCCTTAGCATTTCTCATGATCATTTGGTGAAATTTCAAAGAGATATGAAAGGGATGACTTCGATCTTACCTGTATGGACTGAGAATTGCTGCAGAGATCCCAACCTTCCTTGTCAAAGGCCGCCTGGTTTTTTCTCCGAAATCTGGAGGGTCTTCAAACCCGTTAGTACCCACACCACCACCATACCCGTCCTTCGGCCAAACTGCATTTCCGTATCCGTAAGTCCCCTTCGTCTCATACAGCCAGCGAGTGTGGTCAAAATCCTGGGGATGATTCGGAGCTTTGAATGATTTCACCAGCGAAAGCCGTTTGTCCATTTTGAATTCAGCCATCGAAGGCAATGGAAGGGCCTGATCGTCTTCTTCTGACCCAGATTCTCCTTCTTCATCACTTGCATCCGTGTACATTTCCTTGCAACCTGGACATTTCCCTCCATTCCTGACACAATCCAAATAACAATCCTTGCAAATCTTGAAACCGCACTCGCAAGGCAACCTCGATTTGTCGTGAATTGCGTTTCCATCACAGCCCCTCATTCCACAAAACATTCCTGTTGATTTCGCTGTTGGGGGCTCTTCGTTCGAGCACTCGATGACATGGCCCCGCGTCACCGAGTTGAATCCCCCAGTGAAAATCGTTCCAGAAATGTAACTCCTTTCCGGTTTCCCACCATCCCTTGACGAGTCATCGGGGAGGCTGTTTAGCGAGGCGGACACCGGTTGGTAATCTGGGGTCGGTGGTATATGGACGGTGTAGCTGACAAACTCCGAACTCACTTCCGTCGCCTCGTCTTTCAGCGCAGAGCAATACCGTCCGCCACTCGAAGCACGGTTTGAAACACTGCCAAGAGGGGAATTCGGGTTGTTAGACAGTGACAAACGCCGGATGGGGCTCGTCAGCCCTATGCTTCTGGAACCTCCTTTTCCTTCTGAAGAAACTCTAATGGTGACTGGAGAACCTGGAGAAGAAGCCATTTGAACCATTTCTGCCCTTCTCGCAGGATCTCTTTTCTTTCAATTTCGGTCAATTCCCAACAATCAAAGGATAATAGAAGGAAGAAAGAAAAAAAACAAATTCAACGCATGAATTTTCCTTATCCCATCCAAATCAAGGAAGGTAGAGAAAACCCAAATCAGAAAAATGAGAAAAATCACAAATTTCAAGTCCGTTCCTTCTTCTTTTTTCAAGATCAGAGATTGGAAACCGAACCCACATGAGAAAATTGGCGGAAAATATTAAAATAAAAGGGAATGTTTATAAAAAATCGGAGATGGAGATGATTTAAGCAGGAAGAAGAAAGTGGGAAGGAGAAAGGAGAAGAAAGGAGGGATATCTTTTTCCAACGGTCGGATTTGAATTCGAGTGAAAAAGGAGGTTTTTGGGGGGATTCAAAAGAGAGAGGGTTTTGCTACCAACGGTCGACTAATCTGGACTGCAGAAAAAAGGTGAGGATCCAACGGTTGAGGTTCGACGCCAACGGTTAGTTTAAGATGGGGTCGTCTTCAACGGTTGCTTCAAAATTTTGAAAAAAGGAGATAAAGCTGTCACGTGGGTCCTTGGGAAACTGAGATTAGACAACTCTCTAGCGGAGGCGGATTAGCTACTGACAAGTTGAGTAGCTATCTAGCTACTGAAGTGACGTCACCAACTTCTGTGGGGCCCACCATGATGCATGTGCTGTATCCACACCGTCCATTCATTTGGAGAGATCATTTTAGGGCATAAACTAAAGAATGAGACAGATCCAAAGCTCAAGTGGACCCCACGAAAGAAAACAGTGGGAATTGATCTCCTACCATTAAAAACTTCTTGGGGCAACATAAGTTTTCGATCAAGCTGATATTTGTGTTTTCCCTTCTTCCATGTCTGTGTGAACTCATGAACAGGTTGGATCTCAAATAAACATCATGGTAGGCCTAGGAAGGTTTCATTGGCCGCGTCACTGGCCCCACTGTTTTCTTTGGTGGGGTCCACTTGATTAAGGTAAGAAAACACATCAATGGTCTCCATTAATTAAACTGAAAAAAAAGGGCCAAAATGTTGGATGGTTAGGATCTTTCATGGGGTGGAACATTGGTTCATTCTTGGTGGGCCTCAGTCCATATATTGGGCTGCATAATGGATGGCTTATGTTTCAAAGCTCAAACCTATTCCACGGTCCTACCCAACCCATTGTAGCTCTTTAAGTGCCCCACTAGATGCACGGCCATGAAATTTTTCATTTTGTACATCTACTTCTGTGTTACATAAATGATTAATGTAAGAAAATACAGCAATGATCCCATTAAAAAAAATAAAAAATAAGGGGCCAAATATTGGATGGTTAGGATCTTCCATTGAGTGGACTAATGATTCATTCTTGGTGGGCCTCAGTCCATCTATTGGGCCGCATAATGGATTGCTTATGTTTCAAAGCTCAATCCTACCCCGCAGTCCTACCCAACCCATCATAGCTCTTTAAGTGCCCCACTGGATGCATGGCCATGAAATATTTTCATTTTGTACATCAACTTTTGTGTCACATAAATGATTAAGGTATGAAAATACAGCAATGGTCCCATTAAAAAAATTAAAAATCAGGGGCCAAATATTGGATGGTTAGGATCTTCCATTGAGTGGACTAATGATTCATTCTTGGTGGGCCTTAGTCCATCTATTAATGAATTGCCTATGTTTCAAAGCTCAAACCTACTCCACAGTCCTACCCAACTCATCATAGCTCTTTAAGTGCCCCACTAGATGCATAGCCATGAAATGTTTTCATTTTGTACATCAACTTTTGTGTCACATAAATGATTAAGGTTAGAAAATACAGCAATGGTCTCATTAAAATTGGAAAGAAAAAAAAAAAGGCCAAATATTAAATGGTTAGGACCTTCCATTGGGTGGACTAATGGTTCATTCTTAGTGGGCCTCAGTCCATCTATTGGGCCGCATAATGGTTGGTTTATGTTTCAGAGCTCAAACCTAATCCTACCCAACCCATTATAGCTCTTTAAGTGCCCCACTGAATGCATGGCCATGAAATGTTTTCATTTAGTACATTGACTTTTATATCACATAAATGATTAAGGTAAGAAAACACAGCAATGGTCCCTATTAAAATTAAAAAAAGGGCCAAATATTGGATGGTTAGGATCTTCCATTTGGTGGACTAATGGTTCATTCTTAGTGAGCCTCTGTCCATCTACTGGGCCGTATAATGGATGGCTTATGTTTCAAAGCTTAAACCTATTCGGCAATCCTACTCGACCCATCATACTTCTTTGAAGTACCCCACTGGATGCATGACAATGAAATGTTTTCATTTTTTACATCCTAGTTTGGGTCATTAATCATCACAGCGACGAATCTTCTTCTCAACATGCCATAGAATTTTAAATTTTGAGGTTTTATTCAAAATGTTATCAGAAAAAAATTGGTTGAAAATAAAAATATTTATTTTGAATTAAAAATAAATTTCGAACTTAAATAAATATTTATATAAGAAATTTTAAAGGTTTTTACTATTTTTTTAGTTAATACCACAATAATATCAGGATAATATCAAACACTTTATTATAGTTGTCACACTGCTTATCATATTATTCTTGAAATATAAGCCATCCACACTGGCGCCAGTAAATGGACGCACCCGATTGATAGATCACTATGACCACATATATCACAGAGAGATGGATCTACCATATGCCTTTCTTTCGGCTCTACCAGTATCATCTCTCTATTTAATCAATCATTCTAAGTACGGGTAGATGGATGGACAGGATTATTGTTATTGGTTTGTTTCATCTCAGTTCATCCATCAATAATGCTCCCCCTGGCATCGTTGATTTCAATTTACATGATGGCCCATGAACAAATATCATCTAAATTGAAATATTCTAGCATATAATGTTTGACCTTTTTTCTTCAATGTGTGGGAGGCTTTCTTCCTTAACTAGTTTGGATCCAAATTGAAATTATTTTAGCATGTAATGTTTGCCTATTGGTTGGTTGGGTCTCAGCTCAAAGGTGGGCTAAGCTGCTGTTGTAGTTGTTGTTGTTATATTGTTTTTTTTTTTAAACCATCTATATCTTAACTCCTATCTTAAGGCTTGTGGTGCATGAAATCATTCATTAGGAGCCAATAGATGGAAGGAATGGATGTCATATAGTTATGATGGTAAGTCATACATATCCTTTGTTGAATAGACTCCTTAGAATTATGTTACTCATGTAGGCTACATGCATATTGGAAGAGACGTAAGAGCAGGCAACTTGCATAAAAGAATTGAAATGGAAAGAAAAAAAAAAAAATGCCCTCCATTGAAGGGCTAGACACATCTCCCATTCTCATTTGAAAATCAAAAGCTTATGCCCCACCTTATGACTAATTAGAGGGTAAAAATGGCCAAACGCTACTAGTTCATGTATAATACAAATGCATAGCCATATATATAATAAATATAGATGATCCCTCACAAACATTATTCTAGAGATGAAGGTATATTGTGAAGAAGAGAGGAATCATATGCATGTGAGAAGATAACATTACATATACTCAAGGACACTTAGATCTCAACTAAAATGAAGGGTCCTTACTCATGGCTTGATGGTAGACTCATAAGAGTTTTAACACTAAGATCATGGGTTCAAGTACCCATTGTGTGTGTGTGTGGGGGGGGGGGGGAATATGATATCTCTCTCTCTCTCTCTCTCTCTCACTCATGTTCTTCTTTTAGTTTATAACTCAATTTTTATTGGTGAAAGTTCATGCACCATTCTATCTAAAAATTATCCTTTATCTAAAATCTTATTGGTTTAGATATGAGATATTTGTTGTTAATAACCTTCTCTAAGAGATAATTTGCCGCATCAAATCTAAGAGTGGACTAGTGTGTGACATGTCCTATCTATAGTTGCATGTCATAGACCGTTGATATGACAAATTTCAAATAGGCACGATTGGTCACATGAGTGCTCAAGCACATCTCTTATCACAATTGATCACATGAGTGCTCACTCTCATCATCTCTCATCACAACGATCACCACAAGCATTTATCTTTTATCCACTATTAAGACTAAACATACTTTTTCTTTGTGAACATTTGATCAATAAAAATGTGTTTAAAAATGATATCAATATATAAATCATATTCAAAAACATTTATTACAAATTTAATTGTTCATTTGACACAACTCTTAAATAAATCATTGACATATCATTTCATTGTTGTTCTTTAACCCACCTATATACCCCAACTTGAACTCAACTTCTCTTCCAACTGCTTTTGACCTAGTTAAATCTATCAATCATGACATTGATAATAAATGCCAAAGTAACACCACTTCATCATAGTTTGGCCATGAAGTTTAAGCACTAGAGTCACTTATATAATCAACAAGCTTACGCAATGAAAAGAGTGCACCACTATGAATGATTCACTTATAGGTAAGTAGGTTAATAAGGTCCTTACTCATGGCTCAATGGTAGACTCTGTGAGTTTCAACACTGAGGTCATAGGTTCAAGTGCCCATGTGGTTTGTGTGGGTGTAAGTGTGTGGGCATGTAAAAAAAATAGTGGGCTAATAACATGTGTGACTTAATCTTATCACAACCCAACAATTATCACACGTGACGTCCATTATCATCTTATATATAGTTTATCTGCATTGCATGGTATATGCTTGCACAATTTGACATTGGATATGATGTCAATCATGCTAATTTAATTAAGATATTTCCATCTAGATCTCTTCATGGACATGGTTGAAGTCATCTTCATGCGTATAATCGTACATTACTCTTGTTATAAACACATACAATTGTCTATGCTATGAGGGAAGCAAACCAAGGCTTTAAATGACAATAACTCTAACATTTCATATCATTTAATACATGATCAAGAATAATGTGGAGATATATCACCATATAAAATGCACAACAATAGTCGCATATATATAATTCGACATCTCTTAATCATCAATATAATACAATACATATAAGTATTTATTGGATAGGTGTGCTCAACAGAACATGATCTGACAAGCCCTACGAATACCAACTTAAAGGCCAAACAACAATGTATGAAGATATGGCCCAAGCATCCTCATGGAGGATCATGTTTGAACATATGAATCAGGCCCATATCTTTTTTCATGGGTTATGAATGAAGGCATTTACAAGAAGAAATACCATAGCATATGTTATCTGTGAGTGGCATAATTTTTATTCATAAGATGAAAGGGGGGTAAATGCAAGATGGAGAGATGTTTTAGAAACTAAAAGTCTTAAAATTAGTCAAACTAAAATAAAATATGTAGAATACAACTTTAGTAACAATAAGTGTGGAATGAGGAATTAGTTATGAAAATGGACCAAGAAGTACCCCAAAATGACTGTCTTTGTTATCATAGGATAATAATTCAGGAAAGTGTAGAGATTGATAAGGATGTTGCTTATAGAATTGGAATTAAGTGGATGGAGCAGAGAGGTGTCTTTGAAGTTTTATGTGATTGCCACATGATACTGAAACTAAAATGAAAATCAAGAATTTTTATGACAAAATTCATTAGAAATTCTAATTTCATGAAATAATGCCCCAATCAAATTGCCTATGGGTGCTTTTTGAAGGAGAGAATTACCAAAATGTAATTGATAGTTTTTTTTTCTTTTAAAAGGGCAGACTTCGAGGATTATAAGTCCCACGTGGTCAGTGTATGACATCCAACTTGTCTTAAATATACACTTTAACATGGTGATCACCCAAATGAAAAATTGAGCCTATCAAATCATTGCATGAGTTACAAGTGAATTTCAATGTTTTGGGGTGGTGTAAATTATTTTTTCATGGTGTGGCTTGCCCAATGATTAAATCCACCATATTTTTTATCCATCCCATCATCACGATGGGGTGCATCTGTTGGACCCCTTAGATGCCATACACATGCCAATTAGGCCCACAATTCTCAACTTTAACACATTCAAAGGAGAGAGAGAGAGAGAGCTAGAGAGAGAGAGAGAGAGAGAATTTGTTAATTTCACACCTCTAAAGTCAGCCCTTGATCATTTCAAACACGGAGGCATTATTTAGTAAAATGCAAATTATCAAGAAATTTTTCTGTAAAACTTATATATGATAACTATAACATCAATCATGTCTCAGAGGACATAATGTTGGAGAGTTAGAGGAGTCACATATTCATAAGTATAGTTGAAATGAATAGATGGAAAAGCAAATATATGCTTATAAAGGAATGCAGAGGAAGGAACTTAAGATTATACCAATAAGAATAAAACGAGGGAAAATAGCCATAATTACCTTGTAAATGGGTAATGATTATTTACCTCAGTAATTATGGCTTCTCTCCCGTTGCAGATGATTGTTTTTTTAACGCAAAAAATAAGAATCTGTCAACTACATATGGGGCCTATCGTGTTGTATTTGGCTTATCCACACCGTCCATCCTTTATACTAGCTGAACTTATGTCATGAGCAAAAAATTGAGCGTGATCCAAAGCTCAAGTAGACCACACCATAGAAAACAGTGGGAATCAAGCGCCTACTATTAATAACTTCTTGGGGGGCCCATAAGTTGTGGATCAAGCTGATATTTGTGTTTTCCCCTTATCCATGTCTACGTGACCTTGTAAACTGATTAGATAACAAATAAACATTAATGTGCACCCTATGAAGGACACAACTTTTGATGGTGGACGTATTATTAACACTGATTTCGTTGGTGTGGTCCACTTGAGTACTAAATCTTCTTTATTTTTGGTCTCATACACCAAAATGTTCTGGTAAAACAGATGGACGGTGTGGATACGTCATATACATCAAGATGAGACCCACAAATTTACACCACTAATTTTGGACTGATTTTCGAAGTAGAAATACTTCCGGATTTTCAAATGGCTTGAAAAGGTAATAATTACTTATTTAGGAGATTTGCATGCATTGTGGAGATAAAAATAAAAAATTAAAAATGTTGCACCAGTTACAAAGAGTGATTGGGTTCAAGTTGAAGGCTATAAAAGCCAAAGAAAGGAGGCCTTAGAAGGATGTGGGTAGAGACATGTAACTAACCAAATTAGTTTGTATGAGGATTAGATAGTGGCAATGATAATAGACATTGACCATAAGCCAACATGCTACTCCGTTTTCAAGCAAATGTGTCATGTGTAACTGACCAAATTAGTTTGCCTGTGACCCTAGCCATGGCTTGGTGGTAGACTCGCAATTATTTCAACAAGAGGTCATGGGTTCGAGCACCTGCTGTGGTGTGAGTGCAAGGGCACGTGTGGGGTGTGTGAGTGTGTGTAAATAAATAAATAAAAGCAAATGTGTCATAATGTGTAGGACATCAAAGCCATGAAAAAGGTCAGCCAATGTGAATTATAACCGTGATTATTGTGGTCCATTGATTTTGATAGTTTGGCCCGAATTTATATTTAAAGAATTGTCTGATTTTCACAATGGATGATCTTCATGGTGCACCTAGCCTCTTACAATGCTCCAATTTCTTGCACATGATGGAATTCAATATAATCACTTAGCTGAGATGAAGAGAGAAAGCTTAGAATGTTTCTCACTTTTAACTTGCTAAAGTTACTAATTTGTGGATGTTTGAACCAGTTATTTGGGTGGGTGCTACCTTGGATGGGCCATACCCTCCAATTCACATGGATTGTGCAATCTTGACCCTTGGACAGAAGTTTATGAGAAAATTAGGCTTTGATTGACTTATTCCATGACCATCTACTTCTATCCCCAAATTTCTTGGGTAGAGTGGTTAGAATTCTCCTGTCGGTGTCATTGTCATTGGTGTGGGTCTCCCAGATGATTGGTTCCAAGAGCAAATAAAAATAAAAATAAAAACAAATTCCTCCATAAAGCTTGCTAGCTTAAGCCTTAACCTACAAAACAACGTGTGGGTCCCATTTGAGTTATCAATCGAACCTGATTTTTGGGCATCAACCATAATATTAGTGGGCACACATGATGAACGGATTAGATGTTATGCAAACTTCATGGTGGGCTCCAGACATCGCACTGTGGAGTACACCCACGTCTTCCGTTTGTACAAGTGAGTCCCTATGGTTCAGTGATCCAAACCATTGATATGATTGGACCATTGCACTGGTCGAGACAGAAAATCCCAACCCTTCCAACATCTGTTCAGCAACAGTCCTCATTCAACTAAGATCCAAGACCCAAATCATATTTGAATTCCGAGAATTTTCTATTATGGACCATCCATGGACCATCTGACCATGGACTTCACTCGTAGAAAATGGAAACCGAACCCTAATGTACAAACTCTCCGGCCTAGCATTGTATAATACCTTCTCGAATTGCATGGGCGCCACGCATATGTCACGATTCATCATAGCTATACATTTTTAAATCAGTAAGAAGCAGTGGAGGACACGATGGACGGTAGATTCCCTCTGAGGAATGCTAGGAAGCTCGAGTAAGAACATTTTCAGCACGCGCCTTTCAAAAGCAACACCATGGACAAGTGCGCGAGGCTCAATCTGTTCATCGAAAAGCAGGATTTCAGTTCCTGTGAACTCTCTGGATAGATGTGTCCATTGTCTGTGACTAATGGGATTGGGTTGGCCCAGACAGGCAGATAACTCTCTAAGTTAGTTGTACAGTTTTGTGTAAATTTTGTTTCTAATTCTGATTTTATACATGGTGTAATGTAGAAATAGGATGACACGAGGAATCTTAAAGTGCTCAAATGCGCTGACAGAGTTATAGGGTGAGAGAAAAGGCTCTTTCTTTGTGGTGTGGTTTATTCCTGCGAGGGTTTGTCTAAAATTGTTTGTGTTGGGTGCTTTCCTAACAGGGTAGATACCTAGTCCTCGATTTTTTATTTTATTTTTTTTTTGATAGTAATGCAAGTCACCCGCCCAGTTAATCATAGGTGACACCTAGTCGTCATCGATTTTTTTTTTTTTTTTGATAGTAATGCCAGTCACCACCCAGCTAATCACAAGATGCACCTACCCACTGGTGAAGTTAGTGTGTCTCCTTGGCATTTCAAACCTGAGACCTGCTGTTGAAACGCCTCTTCCAGCTGGGGTAGCAGGCGAAAAAAACAAGCTGATCTGATGATGAGAGGGCCACACCATTCCGAATTTTGGACCATTGGCCTATTCTACCCTTCCATTTATTTTACACAACTGTGACCCGCTCAATGATGCGTGCTGGAAATTATGAGGGGAAAGTCGTCCATTTTATACACGAGAGTTTACATGTTCAACTCTGAAGATGAGACTTGAATGGATGGCTACGATTGAGCAGGTTACGATTGAAGGGGTCCAAAAGAGAAATTTCTTCGGGATTATAATATTCCTGCATGAGTTGGCAGTGAAGATACTTCAGAGAGTTTTTATACTCTGTAAGAATATGAAGATTCATAAACAGGCATTCAGAAATTGTACAAGTGGTCTACATTGACTCAAATCAAACCGATTACATTCTGGTGTCCACTGTTTTTAAATCTTAGTGTACCAAAATCAAAGTGATTGATAGATCACTGCACAAGTGGACACTTATTCATTGAAATAGAACCATTGAATATTTTAATTTTTAACCGTCCAATAATCAGATAAATAAATTAGCATAATTTTTGGTTCATGATACATCTAACTAGTACAAAAAATTCGGACGGTATGATTTGAATTGCAAGTATACCATGCAATTTCAAAGTTTCTGCGTATTATCAATCACATATTTCCAGAGTATTAAAGCTTTTCTCAATATTTTATTCAGCGGAAGAACCATTCTACGACATGTTCTTTTGCACGTTAGCTCTTGAAGTGATCAATCCAAGTTATTTGGTACGTTGGTAGAGCACGCTGATTTCATATTCATCCACGTGGCCACTATAGACATGGCATCTATATGCCTCAATCCAAGCCATAGAAATCGTAGTCCTTTCTGTAGATGGGCCATATACCAAAATTCACATTAAAAAAAAAATTCTAATTTCTGATTAATGAGTTTCAACTGAACGGCTGAAGTTTAACAATATTCAACAATCTAATGCAACGAATAAAAGACCATTACTTAGTGGTTAGAATCAGACAATCATTCTATGTTTTTACTGATGGGCCGTCTAAGACGGTCCATACTCTGCCCATGGCCTATTCGTGGTGTGTCCCACCTCTTGAATGGTTCGGATCATGCACACCTATTAATGTTAATCAATTTGCTTGGCTATCCCTCACACGTGGCAAACTCATTCCTGTAATTATTGTTGGGAGATAGGGGTAATCTGGTCTTTTGACCACAAAATATTACCTCATTCGTTCTCCACTATACGCGCCGAGAGTCTCGATAGGAAAGTATTATAAACACCGTCGGATCTAATCTAATCAACGATCAAGCAATTTATCTATGTACACGTGGCACACCTATACTAGATCGGGTCCGTTCATTTTTCTGGGCGTACCTTTGATGGTCCATATCCAAAAAATCGTACTGGATGGATGTTCGAATGTGACCACCATTACAAAACATGCTATACCGTACATCGCCTAATTGTACAGTTGGTTGGTGCGTTCCAAATTGTGGGCCACATTATGGATTGCACGAACCTGATCGGAAACAATCGCACTTCATCTTTAGCCATTGAATGTGGATTGCCTCCCACTATTTCAACCGTCCATTTACCCCGCACTAACTCAAGTGTTGCATAATCACTTAGATGTTCTTGAGTTGTTGGTGTATTTCAGAGTAATTGTCCCTCGGATGGAATTTTTCCAAGGAGGGTTTTAGTAAGAGGGAGTGGATTAGTTGCAACCTGGAACTCACCCAAGATAGTACCGCCCTTACAGTAAGGCCCACCTTGATGTATTTATTCCATACCCACACCGTCCATCCGTTTTTCCATATTATTTTAGGGCATGAGCCTAAAAATGAATAAGATCCAAATCTCATGTGGACCATACTATAGGAAACAATGGTGATTGAATGCTTGCCATTAAAAACTACTTAAAGTCCACCGTAGTGTTTATGTAACGTTTATTTGCCATCTAACCTGTTGATAAGGTCATATAAACCTAGATGAAGGGAGAAAACAAATATAAGCTTGATCCAAAACTTTTGTGGCTCATTAATGGACAAGAACTGTTTCTTATGGTATAGGCTACCTGAGAATCAGATTTATTTGATTTTTTGGGATCATTCCCTAAAATGATATGGAAAATGGAAGGACGGTATGGATGCAGAATACATATATCAAAGTGGGCTCCACTGTAAGGGCTGAACAGTCTTGGGTGAGGATAGGGCTGCACCTAGTCCGCTTCTTAATAAAAGGGGTTAGAAGCCTACATTTTTCAATCAGGTTGGTAGGATTGGCTTATGGTGACTTGCATTTTATCAGGTTGGTAGGATTGGCTTATGGTGACTTGCATTTTAACGCGTAATTTGCCGGAGTCAATGAGGCTTCGGTCAAATTGATGTCACCAAGTTTGTAGAAAGTGTGTTAATTTTGCAAAATCTCCGCACTCAAGTCGGGTGCCCCACGAAGTGGGGCATATGAGATGCATGATGGCCACAAGGTGGGTCTCATTTTGAGACTTATGAGATATGGGGTAGCTCACGAAGAGGTCTTGATTGGGTTATTGAAGATGGCGAGGATAAATGGATTTTCTAGTGCTTTCTTAATAGCTTTGAAGCTTTTGGTGTGTTAACCAGCACTCATTGCAACGATAAGTTTAAAATAAATGAATTTAATTCAAAATTCCAAACCATATAAAAGTACATATCTATACAACAATGAGGTTTGTTACGTTTGGTGAATTGAAAAGGATGAAAAGGATGCTGTTTCTTGGAAGATTTTAATCCGTTTGGTTTGCAAACACAATCTTTTGGATGATTTAGTTAGCCTATATTGAGGAGCATGCATGTGGTGGACAATAAAATTATTGCAGCTTATGATATTTATACTGGTCCAATGGCACCTGCGGCATGTTTATATGCAACTTTCACAAACCCCTTTTAGTGTATATTTCGTGGAGTGAGGATAAAATTGAGGCTGCTAGAGCGCATCCAAACGGCATTTGGGCGTCAAAATCTTCTTTTGAGGGTGCGTCCAAACGGCTCCTAACCATGTCAGATATGACATGTATTGGAAAATTAATGCCCAATCCTCGTTGGCATCATATCTGGTTTGGTGCACTTTGCATGGGCTCCTTTTGTCTAAATCATGGTGTTAGAATGATCCTAACCCTTCAATCAATGGATATGGTACTTCTGGTCTAAATTGTTTACAGCATATGGTTCTAATCACTAATCTGGAACGTCGATTTGTTGAGCTCCAACTTAAATTGCCCATGCTTCTCTGAACGAGGGTTTAAAGTATGGTTTGGGCACATATTAGCATCGTCGATTAAAAGTACAGTTGTATTGGGCCATATTGGCACAAAACGACCAGATATTGGGGGATATGACCTGCAGCGGTGGTGAAAGATGCCATGACCCAAACTAATTTTTAAACCATGCTCTAGAATCACTTTCACTGGACGGTCTTCATCATCAATAGAGACATCTAGGAAAACTTAAGTCCAACTATTATATGGTTAGGATTTGATGTAATTTTGGCATGGCGGGCCATGAAGAGGGGTTGGACTGGCTAGACAGCTAAGATATATAATTTAAATTGACCACGGTTTTTAGGTTGAAACATTGATTTAAAACAAAAGAAATAAATAAGTTAAAAAAAAAAAAAAAAAGAGCCTTTTGGAGTATTGTTTGTCCCACGTTGGATGACGTGAGGTTTAGAAAAGTCTTTACATTAAGTCAAGAGAGTACTTTGGAGACATCTTCATGTGCCCACTGTTATTGCTTAAAATGGTAACAGATGTTGATAAGGGGATCAACAAGTATCTTCGCCTTCAGATCTAAGGATGAAGATATATAGACTAAATTAAAGATCTGCAATCACCACAAAAGGTAAGGATAGTTGCTGGGGTTGCTAGCTGGTGGGCCTCTGATGCTTAAGTCAGTTGATGATGGAGAGGATAGCTTGTAAGTATGTTAGTCGTGAGTGATTGTGTACTTTAGACTTAAGCATGGAAGGCTCTTTATAGATGCTTAGAAAACCGTTAAAGGTTGATAATAAGAATGTAATTTGGGGCCACGTATGGCCATAATCATGGTCAAGCCAATGGGTGGTGCGATGATCACGACTACGTAATGTTAAGATCGCAGCCGTTCGAAACAGTCGCACTAACAATACGAGAAATTAGCCGTTATGTCTTATCTCGCAGAGATGCCGAGTGTATACTCCGCATAGTTGTGTCCTTCGATACTGATTTTTCGCTGAGTGCCTACTCGGCCAAATGACAAGCAGAGTGCAAACTCATCTTCTGATATAAGTGAGCACGTGCATGTCACACGTAAAGGCTGAGTGTGTGTTAGAGTGAAGAGCTGCGATGTTGACCAACTGATAGGATGGAGAGTGAAACTCGACATGAGATATATGCCAAGTGTACACTAAGCACGATGTCAAGAATCCTGCGGACTCAATTCCTTCAAAAACTCTCCTCATTGTAAAGAATGCACGAATAGTGGGCCAAGAATCATTGGTCTCTCTTTCCTCCACTGTGGCATTCAATGGGCCCAGCGGGAATCCCCATAACACCCACATTGATGCAGTGAATGCTGCACAACATTATGAGGTATTGTGTGTCTGTCCTTAGCTTCTTTTCCTTTTGGTTTTCCTTGTCAACACTACGCATGCTCCCAAAGTTGTTGTGCGACGCCAAGCGTGTGCCAACGCATCAATGTCTGACATGTGTGCGCCATGTGTCTCGATTGCCTCCTTTGCAATCTCTCTGTTGTCCTTCTCTACTCTTCCTTTCTTCAGACAAATTGGTTAAGGCATATTTAACTTTAAGATGCATTGATCGTGCGTGCACCTAATCCAAGCCATCTATCATTAAGGAGAGCTTCCATATCCCAAGGACAAAGTTGTTGTTAAGGAGAGTTTTTGTATCCCAAGGCCAAAGGTGTTACAACTTAGTATACTAAGGTTTAATTTCTTGTGAAAGGTTTAATTCCATATGCCTTCTCTCTCTCTCTCTCTCTCTCTCTCTCTCTCTCTCTCTCTCTCATGTTAATATTTATTTATTTTCTTGTTATTTTCTATTATATCTCTATATTTCAAAGTAATAATTTAAAGATGGATTTTTTCTTCAAAATCTCAATCGTAATAATAATTATCTCAAAAAAATTAAATGCATTTTTTTATAAGAAAATTTTCAAGAGATGGCAATAAAAAATGTAGTTTTACTTTGTTGGAAGTAGATATTGAAAACAACTGACAAATATTAAAATAAATGAAAATTAAAACAAAATTTAAAGAACCTATTGATTTGAAGAACACTGAGTCGAGGCGTGACGAGTCACTGGGCTTAAAACCAAATCTGCCCTCCTTGGACCACTTTCCAAATGCAACAGGAGTCACGGACAGTTGGCCTCCAGGATATAACGACTATCACCCTAGTTCCGGCCGTGCACTCGCCGTACAGGGCTTGAACCAGCAAGTATACCGCAAACTTGATATGCAGTGACTCAATGAGTCAGAGAAAACAAAAACACAAAACCGAGTCCAGAGCTTTAGCAAAGTTGAGAGAGAAAATGAATTTTTCAGATGTTTAAAAACAAATTAATCAATTCTATATATAGACTGATGCAACCACCCGAACAGCTTCTCTCGACGTTTAAAACAGTATACTTTCAGTGTCCAGTTGGAGCAAAAGGAAGGTGCGCAAGTATACTCACAGTAGACCCAAACCCAAACCCAAACCCGAGCCTGGCCCTGCACCGGCACCGATGGGCACGCGCACGCGTGTGTGGTTTTTGGCATAGTGTGGGTCAATGTGCATAGCCCCCCACAAACCACAAAATTCACTTACCCCCTGAGGGCGTAGCCCATGTGTAAAGCCTTTACTTATATACTTGCTTTTTTCCTTGGTTCTTTCCGATGTGGGACAAAGGAAATGCACAAAACTCCAAAAACAAACTTGTGGAGGGAAACCATTTTCAAAGGAAAATTTTGAAATAAAATTAAAACATTTTAAAATACAACAGACTTAACAACTTTTAAATTAATTTATGTCATTAATAGTCCACTTTCGTCTTTTGAAGCAAATGAACTTGCAACATTTTTTTAACGAGTTAAATAGCAACACGACGACTACTTGTATCGAAAGCATATTATGCATGCGATGGCAAATGACAACTATAATATTTACTACCATTACACTTCAGTCAATGAAATGTATGAACATTTGAAGAAAAAATTCAAAACAAAAAATGCTGGAAGTAAAAAATATGTCATAATTCACTAGATAGATTTTTAAATGACAGATAACAAACTTATTATGATCCATAAGAAATTGCTCATGACATTCTTTTTAAAGATGTGGTTATTGATGAAGCCTTCTAAGCTGTAGTTATTATTAAAATAATTTCACCTACTTGAAAGGAATATAAAAATACCATGAAACGTGAGAGAAATAAAATGAGCTTGAATAATCTAATTCTCCACATTTAGATAAAAAAACAGCTAGGAACCATAACAAACACTCTCTCTCTCTCTCTCTCTCTCTCTCAAAAAACAGCTAGGAATCATAACAAACTCTCTCTCTCTCTCTCTCTCTCTCTATATATATATATATAATGAAATCTATAGTAAAATCTCGCCTTATTGAAAGCAATTGAAATAATTGAAAAAAAAAAAAATTCGAAAGAATAAATCTCTTTTTCACGATAATAAGAAAATAGACAAAAATAATAAGAAAATTTTCAATTATTTTACATGTGAGGGTCTATATGTTAAAAAAAAAACTCGGTTAAAGTGAGAATGTGATGTAATTTTGTTGTGGCTGGCCATGAAAGAGGGACGCCGTTTGGCTAGTGACCCTAACACTAGCTAGTTCGCTGGTGTCAAAGCTACGTGGGCACCATAACGATGTATGTGTTTTATCCACGCTCTTCATCCATTTTGCCATCTTATTTTAGGGGATGAGCTAAAAATTGAGGCAGATCCATATTAGGAGGTGGACTACACACGAAAACATTATTGACTATCTACTATTAAAAACTTCCTAGGTCGGCTGTAATGTTCATTTGCCATCCAACCTATTGATAAGGTCACACAGACATAAATGAAGTGAAAACAAAATTACCAGCTTGATCCAAAACTTCATAAGCCACCAAAAGTTTTTCAACAGCAATCATTCAATCCTCACTTTCCCCAGTGACGTGGCCTACCTGAGATTTGGATCAACCTTACTTTTGGGCTCCCGCCTTAAAATGATCTGCCAAAATGGCTGGATAGCACATATATCATGGTGGGGGCTTGTAGAGCCTTGACACCAGCTAGCTGGCTGTTGGGATCACTAGCAAAACCGCGTCCCAGGAAGAAGGGCAGGACTGGCTGGACAGGTCAGATATATAATTTAAACCGACCACGTTTTCAATACACGCGATGTACACACAATGGGGGGGCCGCATCTAGTGGACGGTTTGGATGGCTCCTCGAACATCACGGTGGGTCCACCCCAAAAGATAATTCTCCGATTTTTGGTATGCAGTTTGCACGATGCGAACCCACTGCCTGTTTTACATTTCCAAAATCAGATTGGTTGGACAATCCTAACCTTTGATTCGAGGACACTTGTTTGTTAAACTAGGATCGTTGGATATTTTTCATTTTTAATTTTCCTATAATCTGCTAGACAGATAATCATTTGGACAGTTTATTTAAATTAATTGTACACCACGTACGCGATTTCTAAGTGCCTGAGTATCATCCATCACACTCCACCAGAGCATTAATGTTTTCCTCTTCCCGAACAGGCAGTGGCATGTGTGTAATTTAAAGTAACAACGATGTCATTCTATAAGTTGTGAAAACCCGGAAGACAGTGGGCCGTTTGCTTCACAGAAACTCAAATGCGTCTCCGCGGCTTCCAATTTCAATTTTCAAATAAAATCTACAGGAATGCGTTTGGCACAGCTCACCAATGTGAAAGCAACTCACCCACCGTACACTAAGAACTTGGCATATATGGCAACCAATCTGGACCGTAGAATTTGTAGGCCTCATCGAGGATGAAGCATATCACCGAGATTGAACAGATCGAGATAATAAAATTGTCCAACTCAGCCATTGATTTTGTACAACTCACACTCTCTTTTCAACCAACCATTCGATAGCCGCGAATTGGATTACTTGGGACCAAGAGTCTGACGGTGTGGATTGAAGAGCGACATGACACGTGCTGAATCGACGTTTGGCCACAATTTAGCAAGTCGTGACAAACGCATATTATAGATGAAAAGATGGTAAAGATGGAGAGAGAAAAACAGGCAAAATCCATCGTTTAGCAGCAATGGAATCATTATTTATTTTCGACTTTTCGCTTAAACAAAAGGAAAGAAATTTTTACAAAAAGTACCCAATTAATATGGAATCTATATTCGGACACATTTTTTCAAAAGGTTTAGCCCTATCATAATGTTGATGTAAAATCCACTTGACCACCAATTGCATCAACTCTTGGCTTAAAAATAACCTTTATTTATGGTTTAGGTGGACCACAAGATTGGTAAAGGTATACAAGGCTAATTTTCCTTGGTATAGCCCACTTGAATCATGGATAGACTTAATTTTTAAGCTCAAACTTAAAATTATAATGTAATATCTAATGGTTGAAATAAATTTTATAAATTATCGCACTTTATAAAAATCGAAGGTGAGTGTCTCTTGGCTATGTATTTTCTCTCATATGATCACTTAAATCATGAGTCAGCCTAATATTTTTGCTGTAAGCCTAAGCTAAAACTATGCATCTAATGAGAAAAAATGAAATTCGCATGCACATCACGATGAGCCCCACCAAAATTCAAGTCTAGAGTCTTAAAGAGATCATTTATTAAAAAGAGAATTATACCAGATATTGCTTTAGATTTTGATGGGCCCGTCATTATACCTACGTAAGATTAAAAATTTAGTAAAAAAAAAAATTCAAGCTAGCTTGTGATTTTTATAAGTCACATAAGCCACACCATAAGAAATAATTTGGAGATAAATGTCTACACCTTGATTTTTATAAGGCCTACTATAATAACTTCATGGAAGCCACTCCAATCATTAGATTTCACATAAAAATTTAGGCTTATAGCTCAAATATCATACCCATCTTTAATTCATATGAACTACACTACTCTAAATAATTTAGAAGGCGTTTGTTGCCTTATACATTATTTCCAACCATGTAGTCCACTTGAATAATGGTTGGAGTTGGTTTTTAGGCCCTTAGCCCACCATGAGGTGACTTACCTGTTGGTCAAGTGGACTTTACATAAATATCATGGTGGGGCTTACCCAAGCCACCAACCCACCCCCAAATAAAAAACAAAGAAGAAAGCAAAAGCCATTTGAGATGTTTTAAACAAATCCCCACTCTCTAAGGGATTGTTTGGATAGGCTGTAAATCATTTACTAATAAATAATTTATCAATAAATGACTTAAGTGCTAGTAAATGATTTACTACCTTCTCTTTGAATGCAAGTTGTAAATGATTTAAGTATTTGGATAGCCTGTAAATGAATTATATCCTGTAATTGTATATTCACACTTGAAAATCAATTTAGCAAATAACATTCAAATTACATGTTGGAATTTCCTTTCAAGTGGATCATTGAGTCAAGCCCATGCTACTAAAGCTTAAAGTTAATTCCCAAAAAAAAAAAGACATAGTAGTATGTGAGCCATACAAGTGGGCCCACGAATTCAAATGCTATTGTCAAAAGCCATACACGTGGAGAACCGCTACTGGAAGGGTGTTTAAAACTTGGAAGATTACAAGATGGAGGGATATTGCAGAGAGGGAGAAGGAGAGAGAGCCGTTGGATGTGATCTCACAGTAGGTGCGAATCTACTTTTAAAGCAGAAATTTGAAAATAGAACCGTTGCCATCTATTCCAATTACTAGTAAATAAAATCTTACCTTTTTGCTAGTAAGTGAGAGAGAAAATTTTTTAGTAAATCATTTATTACTAATAAATCATTTACCTACCAAATAAGAGCATTCAAACTTTAAAAAAAAAAAAAAAAAAAAAAAAAAAAAAAAAAAAAAAAAAAAAAAAAAAAAAAAAAAAAAGCTCATTTACACAGCCTATCCAAACGACACCTAAGGAATACATTTCCATTCACGAGATACCAGTTCAAAGACCTCTTCCCGATCACCATCACCCTCTTACCGTTTCTCCTCTCTCTCTCTCTCTCTCTCTGTTTCTGGAGCCGGTCAAAGAGAACGAAATAAAAAGAAAAAAGAAAAAAGAAAAAGAAAAAATACAGCTTTCTCTAAGCTGTTCTAGACGCGCTTTCTTCCAATCCTCTCTCTCTCTCTCTCCAAAAGCCCATCTTTGCATCCGCTCAGACTCTCACCACTCTCAACCCCATATCTTCTCTTCGTATCTAGCAAAAACCTCTCTTTCTACCCTCAAACACATCAAAAGCTCCGAAAAAAAAAAACCCGACTCTGTTTATCTTTGTTCACATCCCAAAATCACTCTTCTTCCTCCATAAGCCCATCTTCTCTACATACCCAAGACCTCTCTTTCTTACCCCCAAAAGCCCACCTCTCTACATCTCAAAATACATCCAAACACTCTCCTTCTCCAGTTCAAAACCCCCCATTTTTTTAAGTATCTCTCTGTACGCCCGTTTAAAAAACCCACCTCTAGATATCTCTCCACACACCCGAAAACCATTTTTCAGCATCTCATTACGCCCCCAAACCCTCTTTCCTTCCGCTCAAAAACCCCATCTCTGTAAATCTCTTCACGTTCCCAGAAGAACCATGGCTTTCAATCTCCTCCCAATGTTCCTCCTCTTCTCCTCCATCTTCATCCCTTCTGCCATCTCCCAAACGCTGTCCCCGGCTGACGCCTGCAATGGCATCTTCCTAACCTACACTTTCAATCAGCGTACCCGCATCCACCCATTTCTCTTAGACCCCGACAGACAACCCTACTCCTTCCTGTCGACCGCCACCATTCTCAATGCTGGCGCCGAAGACCTCAAGTCCTGGAAACTCTTCATTGGGTTCCAGCACGATGAGATCCTCGTCTCCGCCAATCCGGCCGTTCTGTCCGACGGGTCATCCTTCCCAGCGAGCGTGGGCAAAGGGACATCGTTCTCGGGATTCCCCAACACGGATCTCAAGACGGCGATTGAGACTGCCGGCGACCTTACACAGATCCAGGTCCAGATTCAATTGGTTGGGACCCAGTTTGGCGTTCGGTCGCCTGGTATCCCAATGCCATCGAACATTAGCCTGGCCAATGATGGGTACAAATGCCCTTCTCCCACAGTTGGAGGTATTTTCTTCTCTCCTTCTTCATGGTTTGATTTCTGGGTTGTCTTTGGATTTTATTTTCTTTGCTGAATATTAACATTTTAAAGATAATTTCTGTACAATAGAGTAGCTATTGCAACTTGGGTTGTCTTCCATCCTACACTTGCTGCAACCAAACATACTTTTATAGAATTCACCAATGCTGCTGACCAATCCCAAATCACATTCGATCTAATCTGTTCGGTTTGCTCCCTTACATATCACACAAAAGCCATCAGATATAGAATGGCCCGCATGATCGTAGGAAGGATACATAAACATGGTAAGTGAAATTGATCCCATTAGATACGCCTTGTTGAAAAATTCCACAGGCTATTTGTTCGTATGCTACTTATTCCAATTGGAATTGTTTACTGTCATGACTTTTATAAACACTTGCTGCAACCAAACGTACCTTTATAGAATTAGCCAATGCCATTGACAAATCCCAAATCACGTTCAATGTAATCTGTTTTGCTCCCTTACACATCACACAAAAGTTATCAGATATAGATTGGCCCGCATGATCGCAGGAAGGATACGTAAACTTGGTGAGTGAAATTGGTCCCATTAGATCCGCCTTGATGACAAATTCCACTGGCTATTTGTTTGTTCTTTTTAAAACGCTACTGATATAGGAAGCTCTATTTTAATGCATTTTGTTGGTGTTCAATTTCAAACATTCTGGGTGGGTTTCACCCTAACAACCTTGTGACTGATGCAAAGTGAATAAGTAATCTAATGATTTTGTGGGCACAGGTTATACCATTTAACAAATTACAACAATTGAATTTTGATTACACAGTAACGTTGTTTGCTGTGGAAAAAATGATGAACCGTTCTTTGTTAGAATAGGGATTGGTCTAGGCGGTAGGGTGGTCTTGGGTATGAATCTAAATTTAGGAAGCCTAAATCCAGAACTTAGAAGCAGTTTTAGAAGGCCCTGTCTGGGATCACATGTGGGGCACTTAGAAAATAGGCAGTGGCACATGTGACTGCCATGAGGGGTGCTCTGTAAAGAGAGGGGTCATTTACATTTCCCTCAATTTCTTGGAAAGGTATTTCTTAAGAATGGGCAATAAAATGAAAAGGGGCGTTTTTTAGGAAATGTGAGGGAAATGGAAATGTATTTTCTGGAAATTTACAAAAACAAACATTGAAATGTTGTCTCCATGGGAATAGCGTTTCCTCAATTTATGATCTAAACACGCTTTATAGGTACCATGATGATGCAACCAAGTGGGCACACAAGCCAATTGATCAGATTTGAAGAATCCACCTGCATCCCACATGTTCACACTCCACACGTGTGCACAAGGAAAGGCCTGCTTTCCTTTGCGCATAAAGCTTTATGTGTTTTTGCAACCTTTATGAGTCACAACCTTCTCATATATTTACAGGCGCCCAGTATTGTATGTGTAACCTTCATTGGAATCATGTCACACTAAAGTGATTCTTTGTAACGACCCATGGTGAAGTTTACTAAGCATTGCTTGGTCATGGGAATTAATGTGTCATTCATCCATGCAATTTTGTACGGCTTGGGATGCTTGTGAGGTTTCCACTTAAATTTGTCCACCATGCTTTGCGAGGCCGCCTTGATAGCCTTTCCACCACATGACACCCATGTATGGAAGATATTGGTTCTCAACCAGTCTTCTTGGGCTTTTGTTGTTGCCGTTAGATACCTCCTAACCACCAACGATAACTTATTTCCTGACATAGAGATATGAAAGAAAAGGAAATTAGAGATAGGCAAATGAAAAAGGAAAAGGGAAAGTGGGCCTCTTCTTGTGCACACGTGTGGAGCGTGCACATGTGGGATATGGGTAGATTCTTCAAATCTGATCAATTGGCGTGCACATGTGGGATATGGGTAGATTCTTCAAATCTGATCAATTTTGGCTTGTATTGCCATCAAGGTATTCCGTAACGGTGGTTGTAATAGCCACCACCGTTACCTTTACAATATAGGGTGTAATGGCTGTTACGGTCTCTCTTTTTTTTATTATTATTATTAAAAAAAATCTGAAAAACCTGTATCGGCTCCGTAACGGTGCATTTTGGGGCCTTTACAACCTTCACGGGCCGTTATAGGGGCTGAAACGGCCTTTACGGGTCTTTTTTTTCCATAATGGCCATTATAGCCTTTATGACCCTGTAACGTGTAACGGTTGCAGCTGTTACATTTACGTAATGGCCTTTACGGCACACCATGATCACCATTTGGTTGTACATGCTTTTGTTGTTCTTTTTGTCTTTTCCCTCATTTGTTTGGGTGCTAATATTTTAATAGAATGAGTGATGTTCATAAAAACTACTATTTATTGAGATCATCATCCGTGTTTTTCAGTGTTTTGCAAATCAATAATTTGTTAGTTTAAACTATTAGTAATTTCCTTGGAAATCAGTCATAGTTTCTATTGGAACTATGTAAATATTCTTTCTAATTTCCTTTATCTTTAATGTTCTCATTGTTTTATTTATTAATTTAAATTATTATTTATTTTTATATGAAGTACTCCGTGCCTAGATTTTTTAAGTTTGTTGTGGATACTTTGGCACTTCCCACCCGTGCCACGCATCTAGGTAACACTGGGCAAATCTCAAATTCATAGTTCAGAGTCCAGCTACAAAACCATGATTCTTGGGAAGCATTTATTGCAAGGGAATAGCTTTTATTTCTTTTGAAAAAGTATCTCATTTTGTAGATTTGCCAAGTCTATATTGAGATTTGGATTGGCAACAAAGAATCCATGGATGTATGGGATGTGGACTGGGGAATCCACGAATTTGGTAAATCCCTAGCTAAAACAAACAAGGGAGATTTCAAATCTGTGGATTTTGCAATTCCCTGCCCACGTCCCTCGCCCCAAACAGCCTCCAAGCAAATCCTACTCTTTAACTGCCTTGCTGGTTTTCATTTTTGCTATCCTGTTCTTCCAAATGTTTGCCATAGGACCTGCTCTTCGTTACAATCTCCTTGTGATGTTGAGATACAATTCATAAATTTTATCATTGGGGTGTTATATGATACTCAGGTAGTGCATGACGCTTGATACGCAGGCACTCAGAAATTGTACGTGGCATAAATTAACTCAAATCAAACCAACTAAATTGCAGAACTCACTGTCACTAAGTCATGGTCCGAGAATCAGTTTGTTTGAACAAATCCTAATCTCTGATTTGTGGAGACTTGTTTGTTGAAATAAGGGCCATTGGATATTTTTCAATTTTAACTGTTCAATAGAAGTCCACCAATCTGATGGTTTAATAATCAAATAAGTGCAACTTTTGTTCTTTCATGATGGATCTAAACTGGGAGTAACTTGGACAGTTTAATTTGACTAGTATGCCACGTACGCAATGTCTTCTCAAACAGCTGATCATAACACAATCAATTCATCATGGATTTGTTTGGGCAGTTCTCTTGTGATGTTATTCATTGTTATGATCATCGTTCTTTTATGAAAAGCTTCTGCTGCCCTTTTTTAAAGGTTGCGAATTGCATATTTTGCTTTGCAGGGAATTCCACTTTTGTTTGTTGCACAAAAGATGCCTACTTCAAAGTAAACATCACTGAAGAAGAGTTTCTACCCCGTCAAGACGGCGACCTTACAATAGCTTATGACGTGCTTCAAGCATATGAATCTAAGTACTTGGCCCAGGTCACAATTTCTAATCACAACCCACTCGGCCGTCTGGATAATTGGAATCTGGAATGGGAATGGATGAGGGGGGAATTCATCGACAGCATGAGGGGTGCTTATACAACAGCTGTCGATCCGACAGACTGCATCTTCGGCGTGCAAGGCGCATACTACCAGGCATTAGATTTCAGCAAGATCATGAATTGCCAGAAATCTCCAACAATCTTGGACCTTCCCTTAACCAAGGCCAATGACTCCGCCGTCGGTTTGATACCGTTCTGTTGCAGAAATGGAACGATCCTGCCACGTACCATGGATCCGAGCAAATCCACATCAGCATTCCAGCTCCAAGTATATAAAATGCCCCCAGATCTCAACCGTACAGTGCTTTTCGCGCCACAGAACTGGAAGATCAGTGGGAGGCTCAACCCAGACTACCAATGTGGGCCTCCGGTGCGTGTTAGCCCAACCCAGTTTCCTGACACAAGTGGGTTAGAGTCAACGGCATCTGCAATTGCTAGCTGGCAAGTAGTTTGCAACATTACACAGCCAAAGGGCTCGAGGCCACGTTGTTGTGTCTCGTTCTCCGCATTCTACAATGAATCTGTCATTCCCTGTAAAACTTGTGCTTGTGGGTGTCCATCGAACATCAGTCCTGCTTGTAGCTCTACTGCACCCGCTCTTCTCCTCCCATCTGAGGCTCTTCTTGTACCTTTTGCCAATAGAACAGTAAAAGCTCTTGCTTGGGCCGACCTCAAGCACTTCCCCGTGCCACGCCCATTGCCCTGCGGTGACAACTGCGGTGTCAGCATCAATTGGCACATTGCTACAGACTATAACCGTGGTTGGACCGCAAGAATCACACTATTCAATTGGGAGGACACCAGCTTTGCTGATTGGTTTACTGCAGTCCAGTTGGAGAAGGCAGTAGCCGGCTACGATAAAATGTACTCCTTCAATGGAAGCAGATTGCCTGATGTGAACAACACCATATTCATGCAAGGGAACCAGGGTCTGAACTACTTGGTAGCGGAGACAGATGGTGCCGACCCCTCAAAGGATCCTCGAGTGCCTGGGAAACAGCAGACGGTGATTTCATTTTCAAAGAAGACAACGCCTGGGATTGATGTGGTTGGAGGAGATGGATTTCCAAGTAAGGTGTTTTTCAATGGGGAGGAGTGTTCACTTCCGTCTGTACTTCCTACGGGGCGAGCCCATAGGGCTGGGATCAATAGCTTCCTTTGGACGATTCTTCTAGCCCTGGTGGTTCTTGTGTTGGAGCAATAGATCTCAGGATGGGCATGTATGCTTGTTGTCGCTGCCGATTCTTTGATTCTTTCGAAGGCTGGCCGGTGTATTTGTGCAAAACTGCGTGTTTGGCATTTGATTGAGGCAGCCGCCCATGGTAGTTATTGGAGAAAGCAGGAAGCTTTGGGTGTTTGTTAGGATGTCTCTGAGGATATATGCATCGTGGTGTTGACTAGTTTTACAGGCAGTGGTTGTGGTGTTTGCTGATTTCAGATGTAAAGAAGGGCTGAGAGCTTTGAAATTCACTTGGGTTTGTCATGTTTGATCTGCTCCTCCCTCACAAGTTTTTCTTTTGAAACGTATAGAAGGTATGTAATCATTGATAGAATTTCTCCTTCAAGAGAGTATCTACTTTCACAGAACTATCAACAGCATTCATCTTTAGGAGATTTTTTTTTTTTTCCTCTTTTCATTATCAACTTTCCCTGGCATTCTTTTCTAGAATGTTTGGTAACAAACAGCTTCTGAGTTTCAAGGGAAAAAAATCCTGAATTGTAACCGTTGCAATCAGGACCTTGCCAGCATCAGTTGATGGGTTGGATTCACTCCACAGATTGCTGAAACCATGACCAAATACATGGGACTACCTTTCTTCTCTGCCTGTTTCGCTGGTGATTCAAGTGGGGAGAGGTGAAAAGGGTATTTGCAGAACTTGCCACTCAACAGGTGAGGCCTGTCCTGAATATCAGGGTCCAATCATCAAGCGGCCGCCGTTTGTGTGGTTTGTCTTTTTTCTATCCATTTTTGTATGTATAGCCCACCTGATGAGTGGATTAGCCTGATTTTTGGGATAGGTGATGTTCATGGTAGCCCCTGTCCGCATCAGCATGCACTTTTACAATCTGGGGGCAGATGCTGACCCATTTTTGGTAGCGGTCCAGTCGAACTGCCCAGCTGAGTCATGAGGTCCACGCTCACCTGTTTTGGCCAGGTTTTCTATTTATTGTAAAACAGTTAAATAAAAAGGGATTAACAAATAATGTGCTCGTAGCATAGTGCTTGGGGTGATTGATTTACTGCTAGTGGTTATGTTTCGGATCTTTCCTGGGTCAGGGTTGTCTTCTTACCCGTTGTCATGTGTTGATTTTCTCATCTGTGTAAAATGCAAAGCAGACAGGTTTTGCGGAAGACTGGAAGAATACCAATTTGAGAAATCTTCCAAGTAGGCTCTTGATTTTGCATGGTTGCTTTGCCTGGTTAAGATTACAGTTTTTAATCCACCACCCTTTGGTTGTTCTGCCTCAAATGCAAATCAGATGGGTTCCGCGGAAGATGTAAGGGATCGTGATTTGGGTGATCTTCGAAATGGGCCCTTGATTTTGCATGGTCCACAACCCTTGCAACCTCAAATTTGAAAACATGCGAGGTTCCCTTTTATTAAAATACCTATCAAATATTTTGAAATTGATGTAGTGCTCATGGCTAATTCTCCCACATGAAACACTACTCTTCAGCTCATTTTCAAATCTGAGCAGTTTCCTATGCTTGATGGGGGTATTTATCATGTAAAAAGGGTATATTTGGTTGCACCCTTATGAATGGATGGGAGATATCCTACCATTCTCAATTAGAAATGATATCGAAAAATTAAAATTATTTTTTTAAAAAGTACAAAAATGAGTAACAACCTCAGTAGAGACTATTACAACTCAATTCAACATTTTGCTCACTGTAGTTTGATTAGACCATAGCTTTAAACTCAGGTTTAGCTCTGATCTAACGAAGAGATACCTCATTACTTTCAAATAGCAATAGGCACTCGACAATTCTCTGCCTAAGATAATGAACCATAAAACAAAAATTACATTGACCTGATTGCAGCTAGTGACCCCATATATCTTGATTAATGGTCGAAGTCAGGCACATGGGCCAATTTGGCACACGTGCGGAGAGGAAAACCCTCGATCTTATGTCTCATTCACATTTCCTCCATAGCATCAGGTTAGAATCTCAGGAACAAGGATTGTGAGAAAATGGAAACCCAGGTTCCTCTCACAGTAGTTTTGAGGGTGTGATATAGGCTGTTGTAAGCTAGATTGTTATCTACCAATCAAATGATCTGGATTTGCAGAGGCGCAAGTCTGTGATCGGCTTCAATGCTTGGACCCGATAAAATTTGTGGGACCCAGTCCAAGTTAGGTCCAGACTCAGCCACAGCCCACAGGGAGGCATGCTCAACGGTCCATCATATGCCATAGATGCAAGAGGAGCATTTTCCTATTATTATAACTCAGCACTCCCAGCAAAACCATATGCTAATAATGCTATCAGTAAAAGTTCGATTTTGTAAACCACGTGAGCCTAAATTATTATTGCGGCCAAAACATTAACTTAATACCCAAAGTCAAAATACTATGGATTGCCTCTGGAATTAGAGATCTAGTCGAAGCTCATACATAAATATTTTCGTCGAATTTACGAAAACAAGAACCAAACATCAGAAAATCAGAACCAATCTCACCAGCCCTAATGTAAAAAATGTGGGAACTAAGCTCATACCTATAAAGCAGCTCTATTTCAGTAGCAAAGATGAATGGAGAGAATGGGTTCCTATCCAAAATGCATGGAAAAGAGGTGCTTGGGAGATGCATCATTGAAATTCACATGCAAGCAGTTTTGCTAGAGAACCTGCAAGGCGCATCAGCTTCTGAAAAATGAAAAATGCTTCAGTTACCTGTGGTAGTAAATAACAAATCCTATTCACCCTATAACCATTCATTGGGTGAGCCCGGCTGAGTGCATGGTGCTCCAAAGATTAGGCTGGTCCAATCATCAAGTAGGCCGCAAATGTTCAATAAAAATGGACAATTAAAAGGGGCTCAGAAATGGTTGACATAAATGGCAGGGCCCACATCATGAATGGCCAGGATATCACAAACATGGGCACATCTAGGACATTAGGATCCAAGACCCAACTTAATTCATAGATTTCTGAGCAGAGCCCCAAAAAATATTGTGACTTACATTACAATCTTGAAGCAGAATCGCCATGTCTGAGATTGTAGCAAGGTTGTATCAAAACTCATGTGTATTGCCTGATAGTCAGTGGCACCAGCCAATGACCAATATGGCTATGTTGGCCAGATAGAGGGATGATACGACCCCCATTTCGGTGGTGACCGATACAGTACATCAAAACTGATTTGCAGACCTTGATCTGTAGTATCATCTACACAGGCCATAAATGAGCTAATGGACAATCAAACAAAAGAAAAGAGAAGCAAGAACGCTAAGTGGACTCGCTTGCATGAGATGGATGAGTGGGCTTCATGGTATGTGTGGAAAATGGCACACATATTAGAGATCTAGACCATTCATCGGGAAGGGCTTGCTACAAGAATGCCCCGTAGCAGAAGTTACCGTTCTGCTCATGAGTGGACTGGCCTGCCTAATGAGTGGACTGCCCGATTTCTGGTCTAGGAAATGCTGAGGGTCCATCAACGGCATGCTCATCCCACACGTATGCCACGTTGGAATATGCCCACTGTCCCCATCTATCTCAAGCAATCGACTACATGGCATTCCTCAAGAAAAACAAGTTACTTACTGGCAGTATTGACAAGTTCTTATTCAAGCAAATGACATTCACAACCAAACATCTACATAATTACATTAAATGATAGAAATCACAGTTCACAAATAATTCAACGGAGCACCAAAAGAAGAAAATGCCTAATCTAACAATCTCCACTCCCTAGAAAACAGGATACCATCCAGGAGTTGTTAGCAAAACCTACAGAACAAGCAACGAGAGCCCCTTTGGAACTCTAATTACATGCAAATGAACCAGAAGGGGACCCATCATTTATGTCGTGACCAGTCAAATGAAATCTGTACAAAGCGAGTCTAGTCAAAGAGTCGCTAGATGCATTATTGAAGTTAGACAGACCTCTCGATGTTGGTAGATAAGAGGCCTCTGAATCCTATCTCCACATCTCTAAGCTACTCATCAATCGCAAACCTTCAACACCCGCATTCTTGAATTAGATTCCTTCTTGTTAGCCGTCTGAACTAGAAGCAGCCAAAACTCCGCATATACGCCTTCGCATAGCATGCAGCTGTCATACATGGTTTTCTCCTAATCTACCCAGACGGATCCCATTGCAATGAAAGAGCTCTTATTCATTAACAAAACAATGCCTCTCCTCAGTCATCGCTCTTGACTGAACTAATGAAAGATAAAGCATCAGGGACTGTCTGTGGCGCATGAATCGTGAACTCGGAATCTCCTTGCCCATTGAAAGAAGAGAGTTAAAAACCACCTCTGTGAGGAACCATGCATTTCGGACATCATGGAGAGAATAAGGTAAATTCCTAATCTGGAATGTTATCCATGGAATATCCATCGAAGTTAAACTCCGTATCGATGGCCCCAATGCCTCCTTGCTGCTGGAATGTGAACCGGTATGAGACGTTATATCCAATATTCAAACAACAGCAATTCAAATCTACTGGTGAAAAGGGAAAAACATAGAAAGAAACAAGCCCACTATTTTTGTTTTAAAATATCTACAGTAATTGGCAAATGTTTGCTTAAATCACCCCATGCATCAGGGCACCATCCTTGGTAGGTAAGTTGGGCTCGAACCCGAGACCTCAAGGTCTCAACAGTCCCACGAGAACAATGCTCCAACACGAAGAATTATCTGAGGATATGATATGTAGTATTTCTAACATGAAGAATTATCTGAGGATATGATATGTAGTATCCTTGAGTCCTTTCTACAAGTTGGAGCAATGAATTGGTGATCCAGACCATTGTAGCCCTTCCCTTGGTGGGCTGCAAATAGATAGTTAAAGAAGTAACAAGAGCAGTTTACATTCACAAAACTGAAGAAATGCCAAAATTTGCTCGGCTAGGATATTCCAGTCTGAGAGATGTTAGGGTCATAGTACATCGATGGTAGGAACCATTAATTCAAAGATCTAGATCACTAAACCATTGGCCCCACCTGTACAATCTGAAAAGCTCAGGATACTCTACACATCCTTTGGACGAGGGTCATACAACTGATAATTCCTCTTCCAACATAGGGAAACTTGGCATGACTAGCTTATTGTCTATCCATACCATCATGCACCCAAAATATAATTCGGAAATGGATATTCGAATAGCTAGGACAGTAAACCAAGGAAACTATTAAATGAAGAAGGTGGTGTCGGAGAAATCTCACCTGTTTGAAAAGCGCATCCATGATATCATCTTGAGCAAAGTGTTCAGTCACTACCACATTCTCAGCCTTTATTTTGAAAGAATTGTCAACCAGAATATTGTTATGGGATTGAGCCATGGTCCCAAAGTTCCCGCGGTCATCTTCTCCTCTCAGTGAGACTATCCCTTTGCGGCCAATGCCCATGTTACTATTCTGCTCATTTTTCTGGGTAGATACAAAACCTTGATGACCCAAAATTGATGGACTGAAATCAGGATTGCCTTGTAATGAGCCCATGTGTTGGGTCCCTTCATAAGCATGACCCATATTCTGCAGCTCCCAGTCTTGGCTTTTGCTCTGGTGAAATTCATTCAAGAGATCATAACTCGGAACAAGGCTCCTCGATCTTTTTAGGTTGGTAATGTTATCCAATCCTTCCAAGTTTCCTGTTGCTGGAACAGATTCTTGAAACATCCCCGTCGATGTGAAACTAGATAAGCCTGCTGTACTCAAAAGCGGAAAACCATTTCCAGGCAATTCCATTCCATTGCTGATGGGAAAATCAATGCATGAAGCTTGGGAAACTGCAGCATATGACGACGAGCCTCTACCATTCAATAGACTTCCATTTCTTACCAAGACCCTACCTGCAGTCTCATTGGAAAGAATTTGCTGCCCGACGGATGATGGAAGCCCAGAAGCATGCCCACCAGCAATCTCATTCACTAACTGCCCATTCAATCGTGGCTGCTGCGACATACCCACATGCATTTGGCTATGGCTTTGAGAGATTGGAACTTGGGGTCTTTGTTGAGTCTGCATCAATAAAGAACTGCCTGGGTGGCCATGAGCGGTCTCTAGATGAGATGATGAACCTGCTCTTACTTGAGAAGTTGGTAAGCCTAGGAAACCTGAGGTCTTCTCATTGGCTTGGAGACCAATGTTTCCAAATGACTGCATGGGCAGATGCAAATGTGCCATCGGCTTCTGTTCCATGGTAGTGGGGAGTCCGTGAAGTACATTTGCTTGTTTATTGCTCAGTTGTTGTCCAGGTCCATACCTTATTTTTGAAGAGTTTGCAATCTGCATATCAGAATTAAAAAAGCTCATTTGATCGACAAGGGGCATGCCCATGCTGGTGTTTACAGCTGTTCTCCCGAGTCCTGTCTGTAGTGACACCAGATTGTGCGGGGAAAGTTGACCCGAGGCAGTGAGAGCTTGGAGATCGAGCCCATCAAGGGAATTGTTTGACCCGAACACTGCCTCTGAAGCACCCAAAAAGGGTGTACTGATTCCGCCCTGATGCTGTGATACTCCGCTAAGCCTTCTGAGATACAGGCGGTATTTCTGTAGCATATATTAGGACCATTAGTCCTTGATTAAAAAACAAAATTGAGACAAGGAAACATGACAGAGAAATGTTAAAGCTACTTGGGAAAGTGGGGTTATGAATCCTTCTCCCACCAAGCATGTGCACAAGACCCAAACACATGCTGTGCCACAAAAATCAGCTGGTCCAGTCATCTGCTGCACCTAACTTGTAAAGGCAAGAAATGGCCAATTGTACACATTCATCATAGCCCAGCTGATGACTGACTGGTCTGAATCCCAGGCATTGGAAAGATAGATGGTGGGGCACCTGATAAATGGCCCAATTTTGCAAACATGAGTACGATTTTAACTCCTGCAGTAGAGAACTAACATGGTGTAATGTGACAATACGGTACAGGAAGTAGGGAAGCAAAAGCATGATATACCATTTTAAATTCATTGTCATCAACTAAGCCTTATCACAACTAATTGGGGTCGAGTACGCAATCCTGTTCCGCCTTTCCACTCTATAAAGGACCATATCCTCAGTTAAACCATAGGTCATAGGTCATCAAGTTTGCTGCTGCTATGCTTCACACTTCACACTTGGTCCAACTACAGGTTGACTTGGTACATGATCTATAAATAGGCATAGGGTTGTTAGTGGCCTGGGCTAAGAAAAATCAAAATTTAAACAGGTCCATCCCGGCCATTTCAGGCCCAAACTTTTTGTGTGTGTGTGTTGGGGGGGGGGGGGGGGGGGGGGGGGGGGGGTGTCATCTCATAAAACAAATGGCATGGTCGCTGATTTTCTCTCATAAAATGAATGGCATGGTTGCTGATTTTCTACCATCATAGGACTCCATTTTTCATACCATAGGTGAGATTCAAGATTTATGACTGCTTCTAGATCATAACTTTGCATTTAGTTGGACTGTAATTAACGATCTGTGCTGAAAATATTAAAAATGATGAAATGAGAAGAATTAAAATTTGGGTGAATCAGTGATTCTTGGTCTAAACAAAATTAATTCCAAAATCAGAGGCTTTCTAGACACAGACATCTTCACATGCAGCACATGTACCAACTTAGCAAGTGAGTGGAACATCTGAGCAGTGCATAAGATGGCCACAACCATGAAGATGATCATAAATAAAAATCAGGCTGATCTACTCATCAATCACGATCCACATGTATAATGAATATGAGACCTTGGCAGGTTTTTGACAGTCTGGTTTTTGTTTAGGGGTGGCCCAACTGATGAGCGGATTAGCCTGGTTTTTCCATAGAGTCATCTGCACAGTTGGGGACCCCTTATGATGCACTCTCAGATGTTCCACTCAGTTATGTGTGGAGAGGGTTGTAAGCAGCAAGCAGAGCTCCCCAATCAATCAACATCTCTGTAATTCTTCCGTATAGCATACTCAGACCTCAGATTAGACAATGATCTGGGAATGTGATGTCTCTAATTCTCATCAATCCTGATGTAAAGAACAGCTGAAACCTATGGGATTTCATCTTAGGACCACATCATACAAATCATGTAGTTGACCAATCAAAAGAGAATACAAAGATTCCTTCAATTAACCTGCATCACAAGATTTTAAAACAGAAGTTCTTCTACTCAAAAGTTTTCAGTTGGAAGAGTAGGTTGAACCAAATGATTCCCTCTGGTAACAGAGCAAAATTCATAAATTAGATTACAGCCAGTTCAAATCCACAAATGGAATAATAGATTGAGGATGCTACTATGATGAGCAGGCTTCAAAGAGACACTAAAACATACATGTCATCCATGTGGCACTAGATTAGGAGATCAGGATGTTTGAATTGGTAGACACCATGTGGATAGGCCATAACCAGCAGAACAGGGCAATTGTATCTAAGCTCACAACCATTGCACAGTAAGAACTTCTATGCAGGTGCCAGGTAGTATAACACCATTTCTTCAGTAGATACTATGGAGAAATTGTCTCAAAATAGAAATAGAGGAGACAGGCAAAAGATCCTTCAAATCTGTAAGCAATGCTATTCATGCTGCAGAAGCAAAAACTGCAAATATACCTGCAGATGACTGGCAACATTTTCTCTAGTGAGCCCTGGAACACTCATCAGTTCTAGGATCTTCTTAGGGACAGCCTCTGCAAAACCATGACACACGACATTTGAAACCCATAAGAGAAAACGCATTCCAAAGGAGAGAACAGAAAAATAGAGACATTGTGGTTCCTGACACATGAAGTAATTTCTAGTTTTCTGATGCACTCAATTGTACAAGGAAGGGTTTGGGTTTGGCAAACAGGACCAGATCTGATCATCCCCACTGTAAATGGTGGGTGCTCCAAAAAACCTCGTAGAGTCAAAGATCCTAAGGACCCAATCCTAGCTTTTTCCTAAACCATTGTTGTAAGTGTCCACTTGTAAGGTCATTGATTGAAGGATCAGGATCTTCAATGTGGGGGACTCTTGGGGCACCTCTCATGCAAGGTGACGCCCATGAGATCAACTGTTTGGATCAACGAACCATGGGCCCCAATCTTACGCATTGAGAGCAACGAACCACGCGCATCATGAGGCAAGGGTGGTACCCATAAGATCAAATGTTTGGATCAAGCAAATCATGGGCCTCACATGTACACACTAGGAACATAAAGGCAATACACATTTTCGTACATAAGAACCCAATAATTCCTCCAGTAAGTAACAACCAGATCAGCAAATTGAAAGGAAGGGTACTTACTATCAATGCCTAATTGTTTCACTGCAGCAACAAACTGTTGATGGAGCTCAACTGACCACACCACCCGCGGTTTCTTCAGTGTGGAAGAATCCTCCCGTTCTTCACCTTCATCATCCTCATCCTTCACATCCTTTCTTCTTTTTGGATGTCTCCAATTCCCTTCATTTGCCGATGACGCATAATCGGCATCGTCCGATGGTTTCCTATGTCTGTCGCTATCTTCCACACTGCCTGAGTGTTCTAGTTCCTTCATCTCATTCCTCCTCTTCCTAACCACATGCTGCCATATGTTCTTTATTGCCTCCATTCGGACTGGCTTTATAAGGTAATCACAAGCACCATGTGTAACACCTTTCATGACGACGTCCTTCCCATCATCTGCTGACATCACTGCATTACAGAGACCGAGACCAAGACCAGAGTCATCAGACAAACAACTAGGCAGTGATGAAGGAAGAGGAGGTGGTTTTGTCTTTGTTCATGCTAGAGGGTTTTCCTTGCCTTTTGCTTATACATGACAGGTCCACATGACTAAATAGTCTGATAATCCACACCATCCATCCGGCGAGCCATGTCATTGGTAGGGACTGCACAAAAATACACCAATGGGACAATCCTAGAAGCCCCTATTTTCCTTGTTAACATGGACAACTGATCATTTTATTTTAAATTGTGTATTTGAAGACCAGCAATAGGTCGAATATGCCACTGCAATATCCACAGCCCATCAAATGAACAATTCAGATTATCAGTCCAAGCGGCTACTTGGGTCCGTCATGTATTAGCCAAGCAATGGATCTTAGAATACATATACTCACTGATGACGGGCAAATCCATCTCCAGACCAATGTACTCAAGGAGTTTAAATCCATCCATGTCAGGCATGTAGACGTCGCTTAAGACTAGATCGAATCCGCCTTTTCTCACTCGAAGCATAGACAATGCATCCACCGCCCGCGAACACGTCGTAACTGAACATACCCCGACATGATCAACCGATCAGTAATTCTTTCACATACACTCTAATCTTCATACAACAAAAAGGCCAATCAAAAACCAAATCAGAATCACATCCACAATCAAATTCAACTTTCTCGGGATAGGAGATTAAAATCAAGGACAGAAATGAAGATGTGGAAAAAGGAAAGAGAAAGAAAGATAAACTTCCCAAAACCAAAATCATTTCAAAATGACAACGGAATCTGGAAATCCAAACTACTATACATCATAACCAAGGAAGATTTTATTTATTTATTTTTTTTAATTCAATCTATCCAACTTCAAAATTTTGATGATTCCACACACAACTGTTGCTTGTTCTGATTTTAGGTTTTGAGTCAGAATTCCTCTTCTATATAATCTGTTACAATCGAATTCTCCATTTTTTTAGAGTTCTTGAATCAGATCGCAGCAGCAAGAGACCATCTCCCAACATCCTATCATTTTTAAATACCAGAAACCCAACCCCCCCCCCCCCCCCCCCCCCCCCCCCCCCCCCTTTTTTTTCTTTTCTATTTTCTCCTTCAGATCCCAAATTCAACCAATCAATACCAAAAAGGAAAAAAAGTAAAAAATTAGATAAAAACCTAACACAATTCATTCCAATTGCAGAAAACACAGATCCGAATGATAGAAAATCCAGAAAACACTTCTCAATGAAATCAAACCAACTGATAAATTCCATCCAACATCGAAAAATACCTTCATACAAACAAGTCCGGAGCATCTTCTCCAAGATCCTGAGACAGGTCGGATCATCATCAACGACCAGGACCCGAAGACCGGCCGGGAACTGATCGGAGACCCCATCCCCAACCCTGCGACTGCCGGCAGAGCTCCCCGTCGACACCGCCGCTCCTCCTCCGTTATCCATACAGAACACGATCCGTCCGAAATCAAAAGCAGCTCAAATCTCGTGAATTGAAATTTCCCGGAAACTGAAATCCAAATCCTATAATTTCAACCGTGTTTGCTTCCTCTTGGAGAAAGGGAAGTGAAAAGGAGTGAAACATAGCATTTTTTGAGGATTTGAAGAGAGTGTTTGGAGAGAAAATAAGATTTTGTTTAGATCCGATTTTGGAGTGTTTGGACTCTCTTTTCTTCTTCTTCTTATTATTTTTTTTATTTTTATTTTTTGGCTCTCCCTTTTCTTTCTCTTTCTCTGTTTCTTCTTCTCTTTCTCTCCGATAAGAGTGGATCCAGCTCATAACAAACCACGCCAGCCAACCAAATGCATGAATCTAACGCCGTTACATACAGTGATGTCACTCTTCCCTCAAATTCACCCACTAGTAATTCTGGTTGTAGTCGAGTTATTTGATACTCTGTCGGTTTGATGGTTGATACACAGGTTATTGGCATGTGTTAACTGAAATTAAACTTTTCATATGTAAGAGGCCACCTACTTAGTTTTGATTGGAATATCGTCTGACTTATGCCCAGTTGGTTGTTGGATTCTGACCGTTGATTGTTTTTCATTTTTACCCAACCTCATTTGTAGTAATCTTCAGTTTCCAGTTATCAATATGATCCACGTTTTTTCCAGTTTAATTCAATCATTTGTATATGTTTGCAATTTTGTAGCGTCTGTGTATCAGCTGTCATGCTTTGCCCGAGTATTAAAGTTACTGCCCTGTTTGCTAAGCACACTTGAGGGTAGACTGTAGAGAGCCGATCTGACAGTCTATAGCAAGCGCACGTACTGTTATGCCACGGGTGTGAGATGTCCAAGCTTTCCATTTGGTGGGACATGCTGGTTATGGCGAGAAGAACTTTGCTAATTGATACTCGGGTTGAGTGTGATGGTTGATATGCTGGCACTCAAATATTGTACTCGTGGTATGCAAGTATCTCACGTTAAATCATTCAACTGTTTAGCCAACTAGAGATGCATAAAAAATTACAATTTAGGGTCTGTTTGGATTGTAAATATAAATATTTGATTTGATGTAAAGCATCTTCATTATAATTTTATAATGCTATTTAAACACATAAGTTAATATATAATTCTGCTATAGAAAATGAATGTAACAAATGACTGGTAAAAAAAATTATAATCATTACAATTTTATATTACATGGTAAAAATAGAATCAATACAGCTTTCCTGTTAACTTTATATTTCAATAATTTAATTGTATAATCATTATGATATTACCAAGCTTGTCCAAACACGAGAATTGTTGGTCCAATTATTTCTTTACTTGCATTGTAATTTGTAATAGTTACACTTTGTAGATAGATGTATTTTATTTCAATCCAGAAAATGAGCAATGGTTATAAATTATTTTACTTATTTAGAAATATCAATTGCATTTTACTACAACGATGATTATGCTTTTGTTATTTGTTTTATTTATATAAAATCACATTAATGACAATTTTATAATGTAAAATAATAATGATTACAAATGCATTTATTTGTCTCATCTTATATTTATATTTGGCTTTTAATTCATGTACCGTAATATTTATTTAAATAAATATTATAAAATAATAATAATGACACACCTATATTATTTTATCACATAATTCAAAAAACTAATAAGCTCTAAATGTAATTTGCAATTAATAATTCAATGATTTAACTAATTGTTTGATGAATATTTATTGAATGGTTATGATGGAAAGGGTTTTAATATAGAATGACTGCATGGAGCTAGTCTTTAGCTTGATTTGAACACTTCATATTTTCATATTGCCAACAGAAATTGTTATCCTGTAAAATTGCTTAATCAATGATCCTAACCTTTGAATATCTTATGTGAATGTGTGCCATTAAATATTAATCTTTATACATAATCACTTGGTAGAAGCTTTTTTATTTATTTATTTATTTATTTAAACACACACTCACACCTCCACATACAGGAACCCATGACCACGTGTTGAAGCTCTTTTGGTTTTACCAGCCATGAGTAAGGACCCACTTAGCAGATGTTTCTTACCATGGCCTGTGAAGTTTAGAATCCAAATAATCAACAGCTTATATCATTATTTAAGCTCTACTCTAGTTGGGAACCTTGTTCGTCTTCAAACGGAGCAACCCTTATATGGTGTGTTGTGTGAGCGTGCTAGGATTAACTATGCAATTTGATTCCAACCGGTTCAACTTCGACCCCAAGTATTAAAATAGACGGAAACGTTGTACTCAATCGTATATGACCAAAGCTTGGAGAGGTCGGTTGCCTATTCAGCCACTCGCGAATAAGTTTAGAGCGATGAGGGGATTAATAGAAGGCAGGGTTCGTCATCCATAAATGGGTTGCGCCTTAACTTCCACTAGAAATGACTTCTTCCAGATACAAAATCGATAATCGGTGTTAGATAGTCCGAGGGATCGATTGGCAAACAAACAATTCTGTAAGAAAGAGAAACGATTGTATTGAGATAAATTCATCCAATGGGTAGGAACTCGTGATTACAACTAAGTTTGTCCAATAAGCATGGATGGTAATTACAACAACTCCCAAATTATAGACTACATTAACATAATATAAGAAAATGTTAAATTGATTTTGTTTGGTGTGAGACATATTGCGCCGTCAACTTCATCTCATATTTATAGACTTCCTACTATTAATGAGAATCTTCTAAATTTTCTTCTTTATTTGATAGTTATGATTGTAGAAGGTACTCAGAGACCTTTTCTCTTCTTTACAACGTTTCCCAATTTACATCACTTGCTTCGATCATTTACCTTCTAGATGGCGTGTTCCAATCAAACATTACAAACTGTCAATTTGAAAAGTCCGCTTCACATGCTTTTATGGATTACACATGTGCTGCACCGCCTCTATGCAATACCACATGTCTTTCCCTCATTGGTCTTATGAGCTTACCCTATCGAAACCTTGTGGAGAATAGCCAACGGTGCCAATCTATGAAACAAGTGCCGACCAGTCAATGTTAAGATTGTACTCTGGTTAGCCATAGATCGATGGAAGCCACTGAAGTTGTGGCCTGAGAAGAGAGTTACAACAATGGTACAGAGAGGATAGTGAATATGGGAGATTTTCGGCAAATGACCCGTCCACACAGTGACATGCAACAGACTAAAGGGCAGAAATGCAGGTTCAAAGCGTTCCCGGTGGCCCCACCTCACGGATGATGAACGGATGCATCTCAGACGAGTGCCCCGATCGTTCCTTGGGTGTCAATGGGCCGATCTCGGGCCTGTAAAAGAATTTTGGAAAGGATCGGCCCGAAACAGTTCAAAATCCGGGCCGAGACCTATCCTAGGCATGGCCCGTTGACAGCCCTACCCTCACTGAAAATCCGTACTCTGTCAGAGTATAATCATTCACGCGCATGAACACGGCAAATCTTCACACGGCACATCCTTATTTGGAAATACTTTAGATGGGTCATAAGACATAAGCTGCGCTGAAATGTCGTTATAACGATATGACTTGCGGCCAGAAAATGGAGGGTTAAAATAAAAATAAGATCACAGCTGATCCCACCACTAAAAAATATTTGTCTGAGCCATCCACTGCTGTGGGATGTATGTGTTTTATTCATGCCATCCATCTGTAGTGAAAGCTCTTGTTAAAAACTTCAATAGGAGGACTGGATCAAGGAAGTGTTTTATGTTTATCTATGTCTATGTGATCTTGATGAAAAATAAACATCACAACGGGCTCATAGACAAATTTCACCGGTGGCTATCATTATCTCCCATGTTTGTGGTGTGGTCCACTTGAGCTTTGGATTTGCTTCATTTTTTAATTTTTTTTGTTTATGCCCCAAATGAGCTGGCAAAGCCCACCGATAAAATAAGCCCAACTCCGTTATACAATACATACATCATGGTGGTACCCACGGCAACAGCAATAAGGGAATCCGCTTCCATCTACACCCATCTAAGGGGAGCGGATTATGTGGGACCTTGATCCAACGAGGTGTGTGGGACCTGTGGGGCCATTATGATTTATGTGACTAGATCTATGTCGTCCATCGTATTGAAAGCTCATTTTAGGGCATGATCCAAAAAATGAAGCAATTCCAAATCCTAGATGGACCATAGTATAGGAAACAGTGGTGATTGACCACTACAAACTTCTAGTGGGCCACAAAAGCTTTGGATCTAGATGATAACTGTGTGGTCTCTTCATCTAGGTGTTTGTGACCTTATCAACAGGTTGGATGGAAAATAAACATTTTGGTGGAATCCATGAAGTTTTTAATGGTGGGGATTCAATCATGACTGTTCCTGTGGTGTGGTCCACCTAAGATTTGAGCCTGCTTAATTTTTTGGATCATGCCCTAAAATGAGCTTTCAAAATGGTTGGATGGTATGGATTTAAGGCACATACATCAGTGTGAGCCCCACAGTCAGGGGTCCCACCCACCTGGGTGGATCCGGGGTCTTACCTTAATCCGCTCCAGTCTGGTTGGGGTAACAGGGAAGTTCTGTGGCACCATTTTATTGCCCCCCAAGGGCTTATCAGAGAGGGCCCACCATCTTTCTAAAGGTTGTATGGGTGCCAATTGGGTACTCTCCTTACCTCGGCCTAGCTAGAGACGGATGGTCCTAGTAGGGGCTCTATGGGGCCACTATGATGTATGTGTTTTATCTATGCCAGTCCATTCATTTTGACAAATCAGTTTCAGACGTGAGCCCAGAAAAGGAGGTAAATTGAAGGCCTGAGTGGACCACACCATTGAATGCAGTGGTGGCAATGATACCCACATTGAAAACCTTCCTAAGGCCTGCTATGATGTATTTTGCCATCCAACATGATCATATGATAAAACAAACCTATGGATGAAGGAAAAACATAAATATCAACTTGATCCAAAACTTTTGTAGGGACCACATGAATGTTTTTTTTACCATCTAAACTGTTCATAAGGTAACTCATGTCTAGTGGTAGACTCACTGGAGTCTCAATCTTCTGTGATATTATCAACAGATTGGATCGAAAATAAACACTACCGAAACATTAAAGTGTGAATATATGCATCAATAAATAACAGAAGAAGAGTTTTGATGCTCAAACAGAGTGTAATGGATGATGCGCAGGCATGGATCTTATTTTAGATCTATCTGAATAAAAATCATGTTCATTCGATCATCTGGCCATTGGATATTTGGACATTTATTGGATGGTTTAAATGAAAGATATCCAATGGCCCTACTTCAACAAACAAGTGTCCACCAATCAAAGGTTAGGATTGCTAGATCAATCTAAATTTTCACCATTACTTGGTGACAGTGGATTTCACAAATTAATTATACGGCCTACTTTGAAATAATGTATGCCACATGTACAGTTTCAGAGATCCTGACTATCAAGTGACATACGCTGTCACAGTAACAAATAGCACCCCAAATAGTAATGGTACAACTCCAAATTGTCTAATCAGCATTATTTTATGGGACCCCAATTTCGATGGCTCTATTTGATTTGAAGTGAAGGAATGACAAGTGTAAGCTGGATGAATAGATACAGCTTGCACCCAAAGTCCGTGATCAAGCATTTGTTGTCGCCACTGGGCCCCACATGCTGTCAAATGATTTGAACCGTCCGTATTGAGAAATTTGTGCTGTGAGTACAACTGTGTGAATCTTTCACTTAACGGATGACTGTAACCATCACTATCTTTAGATGAATTTCAATGAATGAGAAGAAAAATTTTAATGGTCCACATTGGGCTAAAAAATTAAAGGTTGGAATCATTATTAAAGCATGATTGTGAACCAATAGCTTATTTAGAATAGTAAAGAGAATATGGACGGTTCAAAACGTGGGACCACTTCAGCATGTGGTCCTGGTGGCATTCCGAGTCACGACAGAGGACAAACGAGCCAACTGAGAAACATCCGTAACCCACTTTCGTTTAGTTAGTCAACACCCAGCAAAAACCTTCGACGTGTCATATCCCTCCCAATGGGCAATAAATCAACTGCTTACATTCTTCCACGTCATCTCTCCTGATGTTGACTATCCCGTAAAAATTGTCCTTGGACGCGGATTGCCCTAGCTACATGATGTCAGGACTCTGTGTGGTCCACCATGATGTATGTGTTTCATCCACGCCGTCCATCCATTTTTCCAGCTCATTTTAAGGCATCATCCCAAACTTGAAGTATATCCAAAGCTAATGTAGATCACACCACAAGACACAGTAAAGATAATGATGTACACCATTAAAACCTCCGTAGGGCCTCCCAAAATTGAAGTATATCCAAAGCTAAAGTGGACCACACCACAAGACACAGTAAAGATAATGACTGTCCACCACTGAAACCTTCGTAGGGCCCACAGTTATGTTTATCTGTCATCCAACCCGTTGATAAGGTCGCACGGAATGAAGGGAAATAAAATTTCAGCTTGATCCGAATTCGGTTGCCCCCAAGTTTTCAATGGTAGGCATTCAATTCCCATTGGCTCTTGTGATGTGGTCCCACTTGAGTTTTGGATATTAATTTTGTGATCATACAGTAAAATGAGCTGGAAAAACGGATGGATGGCATGAATAAAACACAAATTTAACAATGGCACCACAGAATCCCGACACTACGTAGCTAGCGGCGT
This sequence comes from Liriodendron chinense, assembly GCA_003013855.2. Classification (NCBI taxonomy): domain Eukaryota; kingdom Viridiplantae; phylum Streptophyta; class Magnoliopsida; order Magnoliales; family Magnoliaceae; genus Liriodendron; species Liriodendron chinense. The sequence continues at coordinate 140,976 of PVNU02002913.1, forward strand.
TGGGTCACCACACTAAGAGATGCTGTCAACGCGGATTAGCTGCGACACGGATCCAGCCAGGTGGGAGCGACCCTGACCGTGGGGCCCACCATTATATTCCCATTCAGTCCATTTGTTCTTTCATCTTATTTTAAGACATGGTACAAAAAAATAAGTAGATTTGTCTCGGGTGCACCACACCACAAGAAACAGTGGTCATTGAATGCCCACGATTAAAAACTTCTGATGGTCAAAAAAATAAATAGCCGCATGATCCAAAACTCATTTGCCCCCGAGAAGCTTTTAATGGTGGGAATTCAATCCCTATTGTGTGGTCTACCCTTATTTGCTTCAACTAATCTGCGTCTGCTAGCATGGCTAGATCATGGTCCATGATTTAGTCTTGAAGACCACACTCTTTACCCTTGTCACGGCATGTCCATGTGGACCAATGAAAAGCTTCTTTGTGTCAGCATTATTTGTAAATGATGGACAATCCTACTCGCATACTAAGGATATCTTTTATATCGTATCTTTCAGTGGCACAATACAATGAGTGACACTTAGCCCTAACACAAGTGGCACATGTAATTGAAGCTGTGTGCTTAACAAGTTTATAAAAGATCTGCTAAGAAAGGGATCCCATCACAATCTGAATATACTCGATAAAGTCATTTTACACTATTTTACTAAAACGGAATATCTTCCGAGAGATGATTGATATTCTTGCATCGATTACGAAGGTTTGAGAAACGAATTCTTCTCAAAGAGAGTGGATTGGAAGACACCGTGAGAAATTCAAATATGGAAAGACTGATCCGGTAACGTACATGGATTTTTTCATTTATGCTGGCAAAGGAAATCTAAAAACAGTTTAATCTCGTAACCATTGAAGATCTCTTTAGCTAATCAGGAAGATCGAAAAATGATTTTGTATTATAACCTTTATAGATTTCGTGATTGCAAGGATCTTGGATAAGGTAAGAAATCAGGAAGAGTTTGCTACCGCCCAAGCTTTATAAACAGTACGTAATGAAGAGCTCGTAGCCTACACCAAACACAATCATTCTACACAGTGCAAAACTGCTTATCTTAATCTAATTTTAGATTCATTCACTTCTGTCTAGTCACACTGCAAAACATCCAAAGCTTAGGTTATTTTTAGACCGCTACTATCCAAAGCAGTACTTATGAAACATCCAAAGCAGTACTTATGAAATTAGTGTAAACATCCATGACCTTTCGTAGTCAAATCTTCGATCAATTGAATCCTTACTTAGAAGATTACACCCTCGGTTACATCATGCTGACCATCCACCTCAACTGTTTGTCCATATAGGTGATCACAAATATTTATCTTCTATTTATTTCTACATCTACCGATTATATTGAGCTTCAAATACAAATCACTAAAATTGGTATTATTAGTATTTAGTTTTAATCATTTTTCACCCATTTTATTATTGAAAAATATAAGCCTATAATGACTAATGAAAGAAAATTCCTTTAGTGCAAGATAAAAAGTACTTCAAAAAGACAAACCTCTCCCCTTCCAAGTTGTCTGATAGCTACTAATCAATAGTTGGAGAGGCAGCTGATTCCACGGATCCAGTCCACATTGGTCTACATCAGTGGTCAACAAAGTTCAATCGACTTCAGTCAAATACTACTCTAATTACACCCACACTATCTTAACGGCACATGTTGAACAAATAGGAACCTTTGTTAACCGGGTCTTCTGTTTGATTGACTGTGGTACCATGGGTTTAATTATGCCCCGAAAATTCCCCCCCGGAAATATACCGGTAACAAACGTTTGGGTTATTATTATTATTATTTGAATGTGGACCGCTAATGTATTTCTCTTGCCAACCATCTATTTCTAGGTCACAAATTAAACGGTTAGGATCCTCCCATCGAGGAGATATTATGGGCATATGACATCTGCTGTGGGTCTAGTAGATCAATGGCATTAAGCATGGGACCGTGGAACATACCATTGAGTGGGCCACACTTTAAATTACGACTTCAGTCGAAAGTGACCATCCATTTTTTTATTGTACACGTGCATCTCATTGGAGTTGACTGGCAAGATGTCTCCACGTGCACATGCACTTAGGGACAAGATTGGCACATGTATAAGAACGATTTAATCGTACTCGCTGCGACTGGCCTTGGGAAGTCGTCTGTAGCCTTGGGACCTCTCTAGGTTCGGTGGATCCATGACTGTGGAGCCCATCTTGATGTGTATACCTTATATCTAAGCCGTCCATCCGTTTTAATAGATCATTTTAGGTGAGAGTTCAAAACATGAAGCAGATCCAACTCTTAGGTAGACCACACACACCGTAGGATACAGTGGGGATTGAATACCCACCATTCAAAACTTCTTGGGGGCCACCGGAATGTTTATTTACCATCCAACCTGTTGATAAGATTACAAAGACATGAATGAAGGGACCACACAAGCATCAGCTTGATCCAAAACTTTTCGTGGCCCACAAAAGTTTTTAATGTTCAATCACCACTGTTTGCTGTGGTGTGGTCCATCTGAGATTTGGATCTGCTTCATTATTTGGATCATGTCCAAAAAATGATATTTTAAAATGGATAGACAGCGTGGATGTAAGGCACATACATCAAGGTGGGTCCCACAGTCCGGGATCCACCCAAGCCACACCCTATAGGCGGAAGCTCTGTGGAGCCCACTGCGATGACCGTGAGAGATCTACTTCGTCCATCAGTCTTTCCAGATCATGTTAGGACATGAGCCTGGGAGATCCAAAACTCAAGTGGGGCCATGAGCTGGAACTCGTAAAGGGCCCTCTCATAGCTTTGGCTTACAGCAACAGGAACTTCGGGCTCTCTCCTACTCCAGGAGCGTGGAAAAAGAGCCGAACGGCTTTACTGGAGTGAGCATGCGAACGGCCTAACTTGAGCTAGGATAGTGCTATCTGGGGCAATCACGCATCATATCCACCCCGTCCATCTAGTGTGTCGCCATGGAATCAATGTGGAGCCCAAAATTCATTCCAATTCAAGACTTAGGTAGCACACTCCAAGGATTTTAGCTATTTCCAATACTGAATCGGCCAGAGATTTATGGGCCCAAGTCCAAATATAAGGTGACGCACCTGATGGACGGTGTGGATCTCCCACGTTTGTGAAGGTCACGCAAGCATACACGCTCATCTATCGTTTTGGGAACGCTTAAAAACGTCATCTGACGGCTCATGCGTACACGCTCGTCTATCTCCGTTTTTTTATTCCCAATAGAAGTCTCATTAAGCTGATATGTACACCCACACTTCGATTTGTTTACACCGAGAAGCACAAAATGTGTACCATTGTCATTCCAAAAACAGAAAATGGGCACGAGAAATCAATTAAGATGGGTGCAAATGTAAATGCCCAGGCCTTTATTTATTTATTTTTCACGGAAAGGCATGTAACCCACTATTTCACGCGACGCATTAAAAAGATTGCTGGCGTGCGTTGCGACTATTTTTATTGGGATGACGAAATGCATCCCATTTCCGGGAGCAGATTAGGTGCAGCCCCGGCCACACCATGAAGCGTACCGCCCTTACAGTGGGGCCCACCCTAATGTATGTATTCTATATCCACGCAGTCCATCTGTTTTGTTAGACCATTTTAGGGCATGAACCCACAAGTAAAGAAAATCCAGATATCAGGTGGACCATCTATAGGAAACAGTGGTGATTGAACGACCTACCATTAAAAACTTCCTAGGGCCCACCATAAGGTTTCCGTAATGTTTATTTTCCATCCAAACTGTTGATAATGTCACATAAACCTACCTGGATGAATGGATAAAACAAACATCATCTTGATCCAAAACTTGTGGCCCATAAATAGTCAATGGATAAAACAAACATCATCTTGATCCAAAACTTGTGGCCCATAAATAGTCAATCATCACTATTTTTTACGTTATGGTTCACAAGAAATTAGATATGCTTCGTTTTTAGGCTCATGCAGGAACATGATCTGGAAAAACTTCTGTGCGGCGTGGATATACAATACATACATCAAACTGGGCCCTACAGTAAGCACCGTACCGTCCTGGGTGAGGCCGGGCCGCACCTAATCCCTTCCCCACATTTCAACACTGCGAGAAGCTAGGCTGCTGGAGTAGCTGTTCTCTTCCACCCGCAGAATACAGTGTAATGAAAAGCCTTAATACACTTGCAGGTAGTGATGGTTCATACTCAATTGACTCATATTGAATACGTGCATGCATATGTAAGTTAAACTAAACTGGCCATATCTCGATAGTTAGTTTGGATGCATAAATATCACAATTAATGCTCTGATCGTTTACACTCATTTTTGGTGCCCTGACGTGGCCAATGGCAAGCCGCCACATCAACACTACGAGCTTACACTCATTTTTGGTGCCCTGACGTGGCCAATGGAAAGCCGCCACATCAACACTACGGGCTTAACATCAGTGGAAATTCTATTCCTGCTTGATATGTTTGATTAATCTTTGTTGAATAACACGCATTCCATTATTAGTATTATTAATCTGGTGGTATATACCTTTGCCCACGCCTTTGACAAAGTGAATGGGTATATATATGCCACGTGATCATAATTAATGTGCTAATTAACGAGGCAATGTGTCCGGTACATGTGGGCACATCTGTAAAAACTCACCAAGAGAACTAATCATATTATGAATTTAGTTATGACACATTCGATAAGGTCATCTCTCACAGTTCTTATAAAATGAAAGACCTTTCCAAAGACATTCGAATGATGCATTAAGATCATGAAGATTTCGAATATCCGAAGATCATATCGATGTCTAAGCAAATCTAATTGTGGTTCGGATCTAAGTTAAGAGAGGACGAACTTTAGCTAAATCGAGTCTCTCTTAGTATTATAATCAGAATTAAGAGAATGGAAGAGCTCGATGAAAAATTCATGAACATGGGTCAGGATCTGGTCGATCAAGCCCATTTTACCCCTGCAGAACCACAATCGTAAGGGAGATGGGGTTCAAGGTAAATGCAGGTAGTGGTTTGATTGGGTCATGCATATGCATGATCATGGTCGATTTGACATTTAGGATCAATGGTAAAAGTTTACCTAATTCATCCTGAATCTAGATGTAGTTATTTTCTAAAGTGGATTAATTATGAGAAGAAAATCTGATAAGCCAACAATTTTAGATCTATTCAGAATGCATGATGTAACCATGGAGGATTTAGGATCAGTAAGGAAACCCAACGAGGGATTAGCCGCCTCGATGACGTATAAAAGGAGCACGTGAAGAAGAGCTCGAGGCTCCATACCAAACATAAATATATCTTTTTTATATTACATTACATTTATCTTTTCATTTATTTTAGCGTAGCATAACTTAGCTTAGTCGAAGCATAGATCATTGTTGTCTAACGTTCACCGTTACAATATCGTAGAATTAGATTAAATGTTCACAATCCTAAGTTATTGTATCTCGATCAACTGAGTTCTAACTTAGGCGATCACATCTTTCTGATCATATCTTGGTGACTAGTCGCTTTAATCATCTATGCTTACAGACAAGACAAGTATTTATCTTCGTTTATTTATTTCTTTGATTTATCTTGATATTAATTATGTCGATTGTAGTAAGTCATACATTCAAATATTAATAAAATCGGCATTGTTCAGCGTTCTTTTCATTTACTTGTTCGTTTTGATTCTTTTGAAAAAATTAAATTGCAACTATTGATAAAAAGAAGAGTCTTGAAGTTGTAAAACAAAAGGATTATATCGTTGCTTTTGCAAATCATCTAATTGCTAATCACAACCGATGGTTGATTAGGTAGTTGCATTTCTGAATCTAGTCCTACACATTCGTTTTGGTATAGGGTCACCTGTTGGGGTTAGGATCTCCGTAGCGGAAGTAATCAAAGCAAGCAAGGAACACACCTCAATGGCAATCACACAAACAAATCGACACACAAGAATCAATCCGAATTTTACGTGGAAAAATCACTTACTGGTAAAAAATCACAGCACAAAGCGACACTAATCCACTATAATATCAGAAGTTACAAGACATGGAACCCAAGACCCCTAAACATAAGTCGAATCACAGGCCACAAGAGAAATCTCAAGCTAATAAAGCTAATTCTCACATAAGAAGGACAAACCCATCCCTTTTCCTCATCTCCAAGAACTCCAAGTTTCCTCCTAGCTCTTTTTCTTGCCCTAAAACTCTCTCAATCCCTTAGCATATTGGCGGCAACCTCAATCCCGGATTACATCCCCTTAAATAGGAGAAAATCGAAATTAGAAACTCCTTACGCAACAAACCAAGTAAGAAACCAAGTTCAATTAGGAGACTGCCGGATGGCAAAAAAAAGCTCCAACAACTTGTGTTCCAAACTCCACTGTGACCGACCGGCTGGCCGACCAGTCAGTGACCTCTGTCCATGGAGATTAGAGGCATCAAATCCTAACATTACCAACATTCAATCAATCATTGAATCAAGTAGGTTTTGACACGCCCACATAAATCACAATTGCATACAAAATTTAAATACATACCCTCACTAGTGAGGCCCCGCGTTTCATTGAATTGCTCAAACATACATGGCCCGATTGAATTGCTCGAACACATACGGCCCGATTGGCATTCATCTAATGAATGATCGAGACCATCAATAGCTATTAAACAGCTCAATTTCAGCAGAAACAAGGTCCACTAATCAGAGATTAGGATTGTTCAATCAATCTGACTTATTGGCTATGATTTATCTACAGTTGGACCGACGATTCGAAGTTAGGTGCATGAAACATGGACAAATCATCAGAGCAGGGCTTCGGGAACACACGACCATATGTACGACCCTAGGGTAGTTATCTGATACACTGGCAGACTGCGATGGTCGACCTACATAAAGTCCAAAGTTGTACAGCTGGCATAAATTAAAGGACGCGGATGATGTACTGCACCCACCAGACCCAGCTTCCCGGACGGGCGCGCTTTGGTGGATCCGGGGATTCACCGACATGGGTGAGATCCCTGACCAAGGGGCCCACTTTGATGCATGTATGTTATATCTACGCCGTCCGTACGTTTTGAAAACTTATTTTAAGTCATTATACCAAAAATGAAGCATATCCAAATTTCAGGTGATCATAATACAAGAAACGGTAGTAATTGACCATTGAAAACCTTCTTGTGGGCCAGGAAAGGTTTGGATCAATCTGATATTTGTGTGGTCTCTTCATCCAAGTGTCTTTTTTTTCTTTTCTTTTCTTTTTTTCTTTTTTTACCTTATCAACAGGTTGAATGGCAAATAAACATTCCAGTGGCTCCCTCGAATTTTTTAATGGTGGAGATTCAATCGCTACTGTTTCCTGTGGTATGGTCCACTTAAGATTTGGATCTGCTTAATGTTTTGGATCATGCCATAAAATGATATTTAAAATGGATGCACGGTGTGGATCTAAGGAACATATATCAATGTGGCCCCACAGTTAGGGATGCACCGATCCACCCAAACCACGCCCTTCCTCGACACGGGTTGCCTACTCGCAATGCCATAACCAGGTGGTTACTGGACAGTGCTCTGTGGGCTCCACCAAGATGTATGTATATTATCCACTCCGTCCATCTATTTTTCAAGATTATTTTAAGGCATGAATGTAAAAATGAGGAAGAAACAAATCTCAAGCCGACCACACCACAAAAAAAAAGTGTGATTGAATGCCCACCATTAAAAACTTCCTAGGGCCCACTTTAATATTTATTTTCCATCCAATCTGTTGATTATGTCACACAGACCTGGATGAAGGGAAAGCACAAATATCAGCTTCATCCAAAACTTAACTTTTGTTGCTCCAGAGAGTTTTTTAACAGTGGTTGTTCAATCACCATTGTTTTCTGTGGTGTTGTTCACATGAGATTGGATCTGCCTTATTTTATTTTTGGGTTCATCACTAAAATGATTTGAAAAACTGGATGGACGTCATGGATAAAAACACACGCATTGGGGCACACAGAGCACCATCCAGTGGCTACTTAAAGAATCAGTAGGCAATCCGCGTCTGAGCCTGAGTGGATTAGGCGCACCACGGCCTCACCCAAGATGGTGCGGCCCTCACTGTGGGGCCCACCTTGATGTATGTATTCTATATCTATGTGGTCCATCTGTTTTTTCGTATCATTTTAGGACATTAGCCACCAATTTTCAGATGAACCATACCATATTCCTATGTAGTGATTGACCAACACAGGAAATATTGGTGATTGACCATTAATGGGCCAAAAAAGTTTTCTTTTAATTTTTCCCTTCATCCAAGTTTACGGCCTCATCAACACTTATGCAAACATTAGGGTGAGCCGAAAAAGTTTTTAATGGTAGATCATTTAATCATCACTGTTTCCTATAGTAGTGTCTACCTAAGTTACAGATTTTCTTCATTTTTGGGCTCATGGCATGAAATGACAGGGAAAAATAGATGGATGGCATAGAAGTGGAATACATGCATCAAGGTAGGCCGCACAGTAAAGGCCACACTGTCTCAGGTGAGGGCCAGGCTACAATAATCTACTCCATCCTCTGCCTAGCACACACAGGGATTTGAGTGGTTGGTTGAGTGGCCGGCAGGCTGCTATTGAAGAGGTAGATTGGTCCAAATGCCTACTCGACTTTCAAATATACCTTAGGTAGGCTCATTTTCTATATTGTGGGGCCTAGCCAAACGGTCAACCCCCTTGCTCCCGGGCTGACCCCAACTTTTGAAAATGATAGCTGGACGTAAATTTTATATTAAGTAGGTAATGTTTATAAAATTTCCTAATTCAAATTCGTTAGACAATCTCTACCCATGATTACTACGAGTATGTTTGTTAAATAAGGTTATCTTACTATTTTTTTCATTTATCTCATTCGTGAGCCGTCCATTAAATGTCCATAGGTCACAAACAAACTCAACATAACTTTTGATTTATGTTAATTGAATCCGACATGGACAGTTTACTTTAAGTTACATATAAGCCAAGTATGGAAATTTTTAGCACCTATTTACCAACAGTTTAACATTGCAGAGTATCAATTTTTTTTTCTCTGCCTCCGTTCTTAGTTCTATGTACTTCACCAAAGCTCTTGTCAGACACCTATGACAACAATGCATGGTTAGGATCAGAGCTATCCACTGGTGGGACACACTCCTTAGATTATTTGGCCAAAAAATTAAGCTGTTCAATCTTTAAGTGGGCCACAATGTATCAAATAAAAGACAGTAGAGACAAATGTTGCAAAAAAAAAAAATCACTCAAGCAATGCAGGCAAAGTAAATCTACACCAGAAAAAAGTATATAAATTTATGTGGCTCCACAATATTTTATTTATTTATTTATTTATTATTATTTTTTTAAGGTCAGTCATGCAACGCGCCCACTCCAGTCATCTGGGCAACACACCCACTCAATTAATCACATGATCACCCACCCACCAATGGGGTTAGTGTGTCTCCTCACCACTTGAACCTGAGGCCTGGTGTTGAATTAACTTTTTAAAGTTATTTTCAATCCTTTCTTCTACAGTATGGTTTATAGGAGGATGAGCACAAGTAGAAATACTTTATTCTTATAAAGATTTCTATGTGAGACTCTAAGTATAGTTAAAATCTATGGAAGATTTTTTGTTATTTTTTATTTTAGTGAAGAAAAAAGTTTTATATTATTATTTTATAAATATTGATGTATAGTCTAATTAGATAAATTCCTGTAACTCTTACCTCTTACTTTGCCTTTTGAGTTTTAATTTGATTTTTTTCTTTTATGGCTTTGCTTTACTTGCATCGATCATGCGTGCTTGGTGTTTTTCCACAACTGCAGATATTTCTAGTTATCATTTTGTGTTATACATTGTGGCCCACCTGAAGCATAAAATGAGCCGAGTTTTTTGCCAAAAAAATGATAGCAGTGTGGCCCACCTAATCAAAATTGGAAAAAGATGGCCGTGTGGGAGGAATCGGCCATGACCTGCACCTGAACCAAAAATAGTTCTTATGTATGACGTCTGAACAGCTGATGACGAACAATGATTGCACTAGCCCTCCAGTCACCTTGATCAGATAATCCTAGCCGTATAATAAACCAAATGCACAAATGGAAAAAGATACCCAATCGTCCTCTTGAATCCGTAATCCTAGCCGTCCAATCAAGGGTTCTTGAATCTTGAGTGACATCTTAATCTTATCATGTTCTTGAAATAAATGGACGCGGATTGGCTAGTGACCCCACCATGATGTATGTGTTTTATCCACACTGTCCATCCATTTTTCCACCTCATTTTAGGGCATGGTCGCAAAAATGAGGCAGATCCAAATCTCAGGTAGACCACACCACAGGAAATAGTGGGAATTGAATTCTCACCGTTGAAAACTTCTTGGAGGCCACAGAAGTTTTGGATCAAGCTGATATTTGTGTTTTCACTTCATCCAGGTCTGTGTGACCTTATCAACAGGTTGGATGGCAAATAAACATCACGGTGGGCCCTAGGAACTTTTTAAGGGTGGATGTTCAATCAACACTGTTTTCCTGTGGTGTGGTCCACCTGAGATTTGGATGTGCCTCATTTTTGGGCCCATGCCCTAAAATGAGGTGGAAAAATGGATGGACAGCGTGGATAAAACACATACATCATGGTGGGGTCCACACAGCTTTGACACCAGCCCCGGGGGCTGGTGTTGGGGCCACTAGCCAATCCGCGTCCGAAATAAATGGCCCCTCAAAGGGTATCTTCTTTGTCATTTCCATCATCAGCGTCAGGTTAATGGGCCATCACATCAGCGATTAGTGATTCATCTTATTGCTTCCAATTATTATTATTTTATTATTAATTGCATGTAGCTGTCTGCCAAATCCCACTTTACCCACTTATTAAATCACAGACAAAATTTCAATAATTTTAAATAAGAAATGATCCGGTGCTCTCAGTAAGTACTATAAGTTATAGTGTTCCTTCTTTCAATGGGAGACTTGGACAGTATGATCGATCAATCTAGACCGTCCATTAGGTCTATCACGCATTCCACCTGTTACCATGTGGATATCACACCAATTGGATTATCCCATCATCCATCACTAAGATGGTCTACTCAAAATCATCAACACAGCACGTCCCATTTGATAGATGGATCAGATGGTCCTACACGTTGCAGGAAAGAAGCACGTGCGGGAGGGGGTCATGTGGGGCCTACAAACCTCCATTATCGAAATTTAAAATTTCATCTAAGTTGGAATTTTAATTATTCTAATCTTATTAAACTTTCAACTAACAAATGATGTTTCAAATGATCTTTTCGGTATCATCTATCCATCCATCCAACTCAGCCAAGCCTAAAAAAGGACACCGGCCCACTATGAGTGGTCCACATTGCTGATGACGAGATGATCGAAGTGGACACATGGGAATGCCGTGGATGCTCCCACGGAGAAACAGACCAATGGGATTTTCAATAGGTGGGCTTGTAATGCTCCAACCGCCAGGGCAGAGTCGCCCTCCGCTCTGATACCACCTTTGTAGCGCCCCAACCTAAGGATAGTGATATTGTCTGCTTTGGCCGAAGCCTCACTGATTTGTTTTTGGAGTTTCCCACAAAACGCGTCATATCCTTAAGGTTGAGGCTCCATTTATAGCCAGGACTTTGGGCATTTATCCATCCCATGTGGGACTAAAGCACATGACCCAACTAGAGCTGTATTTTCGAAGCCCGACCGATCCTACATCAAGGATCCGGATGACAACCCTCGCTCAGACCACAGGGCAGGATAAATGCATTAGTCTCACATCGGATGGATGAGCGTCCAAAGTCCTGGCTATAAGTGGGGCATCAGCCTTAAGGATATAACATGTTTTGGGAGAAACTCCGAAAACAAATCCATGGAGCTTCGGCCAAAGCGGACAATATTACTATCCTTAGACTGGGACGTTATAGGGCTTAATAATGAGCTGGGCCCCACCGTCTCTACTTAAATACTAGGGGCCACTTTACCTTTTAGGTTTGTGGAATGTGGATATGTACTTACTATTATAATTTTAATTATAAAAATAAATCATTTAAAAAGTGTAAAGGTCATTCATTAATATTCATGTAATTAAATTTATTTATTTTTGTAATTAAAATATTTAATTAAAAGCCTCAATAATACAAAATGGTAAAATTATCATTTTATTAAAAGGAGAAACTTATAATTAAATATTTGAAATTTTGTACATTCCTAAAGTGGTTATCGCTTTTAACATATTTAGAATATTAAATATTATTTTTATAATTAAATAATTAAAATTTGCATATATACCTTTACAAGTATTAAACAGTATTGGGATTTCAAAATACTTAAAATTTAGATTATGTAAAAATATTGAGTAGTAAATATTTTATTATAAAATGCTAATTATAAATAGAAATTCATTAAAAATATCTAATTGAATTTAGTTATTTATTTTTGAAGATAAAATATCTAAAATGACCGCAATAGTGCAAACTGATATAATTGAGAGGAACATATATACTGATGTATGATAGCTTTAACATTCATAGCTTTCTTTCAGTAATTTTAAAATATTTAAATATAGTTAATTAGGTAAATTTTAATAAATTCTGTTATAGTTTTAAAAATTAATTAAATATTTAGTATGCAATAATTTAAAGCTATTTAAATTATAATATTTTTGAAGTTTTAAATATTTTAAAATCATGATACCCATTGATATTTGCATTTTTTTTGTGATACAATATTTTATGTTTAAGTTTGGAAATTTTGCAAAAAAAAAAAAAAAAACTACCTAATTAATATACAAATCACATTCTAGTAATTTTTTTTCAAAAAGGCTTTCAATAAGCTACCTCATTAATCCAACTAATTTTTCATTAAAATTCTTAAAAAATGAAGGTGGACATTTCTCTTTCAAGGAACCCTTTGTATGGCTCACCTGAATCAATAGTTAACCTGATTTGTAGTCCTAAGCTTATATTGGAATTCCACATCTAATGGTTGGAGTGGATTTCACATACACATCATGGTGGGCCCTGTCAAAAATCAAGGGGTGTCCTGTCCCAACTGTTTAAAAAGCATACTTGCGTGATATATTAATAAAAAGTATTGATGCCCACCCTTGATTTTTGGCAAGGCTCACCGTGGTGTGTGTGAGATCTACTCCGGCCATTAGACATGTAATCCTACATTGGGCCTAGGGCCAAAAGAGATCATCTATCATTAAGGTGTGCGACACTGAAGGAAAAAGTTGGGAGAGAGACTTCCACCCTTGATTTTTACAAGGCCTAAGTTCCACAAATCAAGCTATCGATGATTTAGGTGGTCCACACCAAGGGAAACATTTTAGAGAGTGAGCATTGCTTTGTACAATATTTCCAATTGTGTGGTCCATATAAATCTTGGATAGAGTTGAGGTTTGGCCTTGGGTCCAACAGCCGGTGATGCACTTGGTGGTCAAAGTGGATTTCACATAAACATCATGGTGATACCCACCTAAGACACCGGCTATTCCCATGGCAGACTCGAATGGCCATGGAGAAATCTAATCATAAGGAACCCTAATGATAATTACTTGGAGTAAAAAGAAGCTTATTGAAATCCTTTTTGAAAAGGTGCCAGAATGTGAACTCTATATTAATTGTGTACGCAAGATCTAAGTCATTTACAGTAGAAATCTTCATGAGATGGATGGCTTGGATTTCCTACATTTATGCCCACTTTATGCGTAAATACCAGATGGAAAAGCTCTTGCACTATAAACCTAAATTTCAAAATCAACAAAAGAGAAATTGATAAGATTAAATCAAAATTTACAAAAATAATTTGATAAAATTTAATCAAAGAAGACAAAAATAAATTTATTGGGGCCTAGGGATGTTTTATGTAAGATTGATATTTGTTTTTTTTTTTTTTTTTTTTGGCCTATAAATGGTATTGGATGGCATATAAATATCATGATGAGCCCTTGGATAATTTCAATAATGGTTGATTTATCTCTACTTTTTCCTGTGGTGTGGCTAGCTTGGATTTTGAATTTGCTCATATTCAAACCCTCATGAGCTATGAAACTAGTGGCTAGAGCGAGTTATACATGCGGGTTGCAGCGGGCCACTGAACTTCTCGTCCCTACTTAACACCCCCATGAGGTTTCAATGGTGGGCCCACTCAACTTGGCATGTCACCTTAAACTTCGTGGGAAATCTCTAATTGCACAAGAATAATAAAAATAAAATTAACTTATTAAATAATAATAATAACAATAACATAAGGTGAATAAATGGTCAAATTCATTATTTGTAGCAATGATATTGTTTCCTTATCAAATGAACCCCTTGTTTAAATACAGTTATTGGCAAAGAAGTTACCTTAGGGATAACTATTGCTGATGTGGATGGATGATTTATGTGGACGAGATCCACCCTGTCAAGTGCACCACTTCATGTTAGGCCTTGATTTTAGTTGGAAGATGCTGCCAGAGGCTGAGTACTGTGCTCTGTGGGCCCCACAATGGTGTATGTGTTTAATCCACACCATCCATCCATTTTGGATCATTATTTTGGGTATGAGCCCGGAAATGAGTCACATCCAAATCTTAGGTGGACCACACCACGGACAAATAGTGGTGATTGAACAACCACCGTTAAAAAATTTCTAGAGCCCAACATGTTTAGTCCCAGGATGAAAGGAAACACAAATATCAACTTGATCCAAAACTTTAAGTACCCCTAAAGAAGTTTTTAATGATAGGTGCTCAATCACCACTGTTTCCAATGGTATGGTCCACCTAACATTTGGATCTACTTCATTTTTGTGCTCATAACCTAAAATTTTATGAGCTGGCAAAATAGATAGGCAATATATCATGGTGGAGCCCACAAAGCACGGTATACTAGCAGGTTACTACTTGTCACAGTACACAATCCGTGTCCCTTTGACTTCAAGAGGAGTCATATGTGTGTGACACGTATAAACCATGAAAAGGGATTGCATACTGAGTAAACTCTTTGGAGCCTACCATGATGTATGTGTCTTATCGACGGCCGTCCACCGCTTGCCAACTCATTTTAGGGCATAATCCCAAAATTGAAGCATATAAATATTTTAAATGGACCACACCAAAGGAAACAATGTGAATTGAACGCCTACCATTGAAAACTTCTGTGGGGTCACAGAAGTTTTGGATCAAGCTGATGTAATTTTCCTTCACCCATGTCTATGTGACCTTATGAACAGGTTGGATGACAAATAAACATACTGTGAGCCTTAGCCATGTTTCAATGGTGGATATCATTATCCCAGTTGTTTCCTGTGGTGTGGTCCACTTGAGCTTTGGATATGCTTCAATTTTGGGCTCATGCCCTAACATAAGCTAGAAAAACCGATGGACGGCCTAGACAAGACACATACATATCCCAACTCTTCCTTATGATGTAGCCCACCTAAGTTTTGAACTGCCCCAATTTTTTTACTTCCAAAGTGAACATGAGGCAGTGTACCTGATGCATGATATGGATCTCATGCGCTCTCTCTCTCCGGGTTGGCCACAACATAAATACAAAGGCATTACTTGTGCCAACTAGGGCTGTAAATGGTCGGGTTTAGGGTGGGTTTGGCCAAACCCAGACCCGCCCATTTACTAAATAAGTCTGGTCCAAATTTTAGATCCAAACCCTTTTACTAAATGGATAAGTTTGGGTCAAGTTTGGGTCAAGTTTGAGTCAATCCCATCAGGCCCATTTATAAATGGGTCTAGGTTTGGTAGAGGGAGATCTCCCAGACTCGTTTATAAATGGATCTGGGTCTGAATTTGGTATGCAAGCATTTTTGCTAAGGTTAAAAATCAGGTTTGGATGGGTTCGAGCCTAAATGGTCCCTTGCAACATAGACCAAACCCAAACATTTACTAAATGGGTTCGGGTCGGGTCGGGTCGGGTCAGGTCAGGTCGGTTTGTGTCGGGCCTAATATAAAGGAAACCAGATCCAGACTCATTTAACAACTAAGTCTGTTCTTGGACCCAGACCCATACCATTTAACAAATGGGTCGAGTCTAAATGAGTTGGGTCTGGGTACCCCATCGGATCCACTGACCTATTTATAGCCCCAGTGCCAACGTAGACAAAACAACTACATGCGAATGAGATCTACACCGTCCATCAGCTACACCACCCTGTTTTTGACTGGCCCAAAAATCAGGCTTATTCCACACTCAAGTTGGCCACGACATAAGAAACAATTGAGATAGGAAGTCCCACCATTAAAAGCATTCTAATTGTGTGGGGTCCACCAGCATGCGGACTTGACATCCAATCCACTCATTTGACGTGCCACACTAGGATGAATGGATTCCTCGAAAATCATGAAATTCCAATATTCCTGGGGGCCACCCCACATGGATTTAAATTTTAGGCATAATTTTACACCGTTTGTTATGGATGTAGGACGGAGATCATCCTGTGCAACTGAAATGGGCATCTCATCTTCTGATAAGGCATTTTTGTTCGGAGGGTAATTTTGTCATTACAAAAAAAATTCCGTGAGAGAAATATGATGGCAGGTAGCTTAATAAAAACCACTTATAATTAGGTAGTTTCATGAAAATATTTTTACAATAGGTACCCGAATGTAAATAACATAATAACTAGGTAGTAGTTTATTAAAAAAAAACCTCCAAAATTAAATGATAACACCCGCACGTTGATGGAGAAATGATACCGCTGGACCGTACATATTGTCACATCCACCGAACCAACGGCATACATATAAGTTGGACACGGTTTGGCTAATGGTCGGCAATTTGTGGACCCCACTACAATGTATGTGTTTCATCTATGCAATCCATCCATTTTTTTCAAATCATTTTATGGCTTGATCAAAAGATGAGGTAGATCTAAACCTCAGGTAAAACACATCACAGGAAAACAATATTGATTGAATGCCCACCATTAAAAACTTCCTAAGACCCACTTGTAATGTTTATCTAACATCTAACCCATTGATTAGGTCATACAAACCAGGATTTAAGACCTCATCATATATGTCATATGCTCATATATGTTAGATCATCGGGGGATATTATTTTAAGTTTTTTCTTTATTTAAATTCAATACTATTGCGTTTCTTTTGCCTTCTTATTACATCAGTTATCTCTATTATCACGATGGAAGAAAGTTATTTAAGCTATAAGCCAAAAAGAATTTATTAGAAAAATAAACTCTTTTAATGTAAATCATTTGGTTTCATTTACTAATGGTTGACCAGCCTCCAACCTTGATCATAAACAATTGTTCACAGTCTCTTTGATTATCTTTGCACGTGAGACTATAAGCATTTCGGTTGAATCCAGCGGTGAAATGCTCTCACACACCCATCACATATATATATATACGTATCAACCACCAAATTTCAAGCTAAATTATTACACATGCACGTTAACATAAATTAATGCGGGGCCACGATAGACGTTTAATGGATAGTGAAAAATAGGAATGACGTGGGAAAACAAAGGATGCTTTCATTGTGTCGTATGTACATCCACCATAAAATGGCACCCGCGCATGTGAAACTAGACCATCCATCAACCGTCTACATGCTGGATGGCCCATTGAATGCACGTCCGACAAAATAACGTCACCCAATGCATGTATAATAATAATAAAATAAAAAAAATCAAAATATTGTCCACCAAAAAGTGACCTCCCAATCAGAGAAAATGAACTCCGATATATATATATATATATATATATATATATATATATATATATATATATATATATATATATATATATATATTTAAGTATTTTCCACCAAAGTACTCTATGAGCTCGCAAATAAGCCCTAAAAATAAAAAATAAAAAAGATAAAATCGAATGGACAACCAAAAAGGAAAAAATTGGAATAATAGATTAAAGAAAATTGAAAAGGAAAATTGTAAAAATAGTTTTTAAGGAAAATCAAGAAAAAACATTAATAATGTGCTTTCAGTTGAGAGTCGAACTCAAGACCTCCCGCTTACTAAACGGGTGCTCTAACCAACTGAGCTACGAAAGCTGTTTTTAGTGTTTAACAAAAATAATTTTACTTATTAGAATACAATTCAAAGCAATGGATGGATGTGGTAAATGCAAGGTCAATGCAACCATATCGTTCATCAGCCAGGCATCCACCTGTTTGGTGATTTGTGGGGGTTGTTGGTTTAGAAGTATAAATAATTGGTGACTTTAACAGTTGTTGTCGTTCCTTTCAATAAAACAACCATCGCTGTGTGACCACATGACTTTGTCTTGTCTTGGTGACCATTTCCCATTCAAACTGATCGGACTACCCGGTCCAGTCCAACTTCTATTTGTATTAGTTATACATTTCCACAAGCACGTTCCATTGAAGTTTCCATTCTTTGATAAATTCAGAATTCCATCAGCAGAACAACTGATTTATTGGTAAACCTGTTAATTAGGGTGCGTTTGGCTGCACCGAATACCATGAAAGCAAATTATTAAAAAATTTGCACCCTCTCCTGGGGTGAGTCATTTCTCAATTTAAGATGAATTTGCGACCCTGATATTCAATTTGTATAAGCAAAGCTGGTTCGATGGGAAATAAATAATCGAAGCTCGAATTCATCTCTATGCAATGAGATTAACCTTTTTTTTTTTTTTAATGGGTTATAGTTCACAGACCCCATTGTTAGTACACCAACCCACCCCTGTTAGTCACATCACAATGTTAGCCACCCCCACTATGGGAATCGATACCATGACCTCAGCATTGAAAGAGGCTATCTTGGTCTATCTTAAGACAGGCTAAGCCTGGTTTACTCGTATTGACTTTCCTCCTTTCACCTTCAGTGTAACCTTTGTGGTCAGATCCAATACAAAGATTTGTACATTAACCTTATGATGCATATGAGTTAATAAAACTTGGATAATTTTGGCCTACACAACAGGAGAGTGATACGCCAGCTAGGATATCAAGCTGGGAACTCGGATGAACTTAGAGCCCCTTACATATGTACTTAGATGAACTTCGATGCACTGACATGCATTTTGTATGTTGAGCTTAGCCTGCAAAGCTTTGTAGTAGGTCCGGCCCGTAACCCTTTTATCATTGTTACCTAGGCTATCATGACAGGTCAGATCAAAATCGGCCAATGCAGCTGAAACTCATAATACATAGAAATTAAATATTCAGTAACCAGCATTGCTGCATATAAGCAATCTCCCATGATAGCAAAAACGGTGCATTTTATTGCATAAAATCACATGAAAGAATTGGTACAATCAGAGCTCTGGCGGCTGTAAAGAGGCATATAAAAAAAAAAAAAAAACAATTTCAAAACCTGACTCGCCGAATCAGCTTCCCTGCTACAACGCACACTGGCCAATGGAA
This sequence comes from Liriodendron chinense, assembly GCA_003013855.2. NCBI lineage: Eukaryota > Viridiplantae > Streptophyta > Magnoliopsida > Magnoliales > Magnoliaceae > Liriodendron > Liriodendron chinense. Next base: position 160,376 of record PVNU02002913.1, read on the forward strand.
GGGTGAATATGAACTCCCATGTGTTTACAGAGCAGCCATCCGGTTTTGCAATTCTTGCTACTGACCGTTACCTGGTCCAGCAAATTGCATGTTGAGCCCCCCTTCTCGTGGTTCCAATGCATCTGCCACCCCAAGTATGTAAAGCTGTAGGGTAGGCTGGGAGTAAGGTTCCATTCGAGATTGAATTCAGATTGATATTACACAGGATCACAAGAATATCGTCTTGAGAACCAGAAGCACCAACATAATGAAGCACAAGATGACGAGCACTGTCGCGCACATTACCATTCCCCCCTTCCTCTGCGTTCTCTCTGCCTGCAAGTCAAGCTTTCCTAAATGAAAATGTATAATAGAGAAGCATACTCCAACAGTGGCAAACATGTGAAGATACACAGACATGCACGCAAACACAAGGAAAGAGACCAGTAATCCATGAGAATTATCGTCCTTGACATGCCATGCTAGAAAGCATGGGACCAACTGAAAATGTAGGCCACCAGCAGCCAATGGAAGATCAAGAAGAGTGAGCTGGACCAAATGCACAGTCCAGATGATGTGGAGTTCCCATGTGTCTGAATCCAACCAGGCGCATGGGAAGGGTCAATGTGCTCCGCACAATGGAACATTTTCTATTACACACCTATTGCAATGTATGTGTGTGTGTGTGTGTGTGTGTGTGTGTGTGTGTGTTGTGTTTACCACCAAATTTCACATTTGAACTACTTGGAATAATTAAAATCTGTAATAAAAAAGTAACATTCACATGCATGAAGTCCACATAATAACCCGTTATGGGAACCTTTAGAAAAAAATAATCACCCGTTATGGGGATTCTACTAATTTGGTGGGACCACTTGCATTCCTGGCCACATTAGTTCATATCCCAAAGAAAAACACTGATTCTAGGGAAACACGAGAAACTTCATTCAAAGGATGATGTATATGGATGGTGCATGTGACTAGATGGATGGGGAGAACGTTCCTTAGAGGAACATCACGAAGCATGGAAAATATAGGGGCTGCACGGATAGTCACCATTTGGAAAGTGACAGTGTAGAGAGGTGGTCACTAATGCATGATTACTATTGACATGAACTCATCATGTATTAGAGATCTTGATCTCTAATACATGATTACTGTTAACTAAAATGTGATGGACTCACCTTTAGGCATCTACTGAACAGGGCCTTAGCCTTTTTAATAAAACTAGGGAGTTAGTAGAATTGGTCAAATACCATCACAAAACTAAATATGAATATCATGTTACAAACGGGATATTACCCATATCCATATCCTGGATTCTAAAGAAGAGAGTCGTATCCTTGTTCCCATATTCAAGGCTGTTTCAGTGTCCACATATAGGTATCATACGAGCCACATGACGCTCGTAGAAGTGTGATGTGATGAGAAACAAGAGCAGACGAGGCTGTCTTTGAGCAGGAACTAGCAGGGTTCCTGCCATGTGGAAAAACACAAGAATCCCATTTTGGGATTCTCCAAAAGGCGATCACAGCTTCCACCCTCAGAAAAACGGACCAAAAGTCAAACACTTGTCCATGTGGAGAGCACAGGAGCATACTGTAGGTTTATTTAGGGCAAGATTTTCTGCTTTTGGACACACAATGACACATGGCGGTGCGTGTTGCAATTTTGATTGGTGTGGTAGCACTCTTATTTCCCTGAAGGAAGCATGGTACATGTGGTTGCCTTCCCTGGGCTTTGGGGCAAGCAGATGTATCCAATTTCTAGATTGGGTATGCCCCTGGCGATGTGCTAAACCACTCCCAGGAGGTTCCCTCTAAAGAGGCGCTCTTAGCTACTTTCAGGAGAGGGGTTTCCACAAGAGGTGTGATCGCAATGGGATATCTCTGCAGGTTTTAGCACACCCAACAAACACATGAGGGAGTACCTTCTGCAGCTGTTTGAAGCCTTCTTCCACTGAAGCTGCAACATTCTGTATATTGTAGTCAATCCGATCAACAATGGTGCCCTGCTCATGTAAATGCATAGAGTTAGCTGCTCGCGCAAGTCAAGAAGTTGAACTCATAAAGAGGTGAACCTTCTAACCTGGTCTATGACAAGGACTGAGAGATCCTTCATGATTTGAGCAAGCTCATTTACAGACTCCACAACCTAAGGACATAATTTAGATTAGAAGAGATGATGAGCCCCACATTATTGAGCAAAAGCCAGCAACCAATGGATACTTTACCTGTGTGATCTCTCTTTCCCTTTCAGCAGTGAAAGCCTCGCTCTTTTTCAGCTTGGACATTTGATACTCGTTAAAACCCTGAAAAGATAAAGTGCTCAGTTAGACTGAAACTGTAAAGGTATTGCTACACGTCAAGAATTGGAATTTGGTAAAAAGAAAATATAAAATTCTCAATCAAACTTTTGCTCAGCTTTGACAACTGCATATGTTGGACCACCTTCTGGTGATCCAAATTGTTCATATGGTAGAATTCATGGTGGAGGGGAGATAGCCCCATCAAGCAATACAAAGTGTCTGATCGTGTCTTGTTACACGTGCACACTTGCCCATTTTAACTGGATGATTAGACCATCTGATGTCATAGTCCATCCTCTGATGGGGCCCAGCTAGGGCCAGCAATGGACCAGGAAAAATCAATATTTTGAATAGACCCATCCCAACTGGTTCAAAATCCAGGCTGGAATCAACCCTAGGTCTGCCCATTTCCAGCCCTAAGTCAACTGTTTAGATCACTAAGTTGTGGGTCCAACCAGTATGATGTTTAGTTGAACAGAAAATGCTGTTTCTCTGGATTGAGCTTCATATAGAACCATTTTGTAAATGAGGCAGTGACAAAATATCAGGATTTTGGGTAAATGGGCATGCACATTCATGAATAGGGCATACTTATATAGTGCAAGAAGATTACATTTATGAAATTAGTTCACAATAAACTTAAAAATTACATTTCTTCAGGACTACTAGTTTCAGGCTGCTATAATGAGAATCTATTAATTTTCAGAACAAAGAATCATGCCGCTAACATTAAACATAAGCAGACAAACAACATACCACATCACCAAAATCATCGTCTTCCAGTTTTGATTTACTTCCATTTAAATTCATCTCCAAGTCTACCCCATCTTGACCCTCCTACACAAAGAAATAATAAATCGGATATCAGAAGCACAATAAAATACGTTATAGAGTAGTTATGTGGAGACGGCACCAAATCTGGCAGCTTTCAAAAATGTTCAGATCAGAAAGACAAAAAACGAAGTTATAAAAAAATTATAATAAGAATAATAGAAAGTCTAGCCTCACCTCTTTTTGCCGTCGTAAGCGCTTCAAATAAGTAGATTGTTTTTTCCGAAGTTCCATTGAAAGGTTCTGAAGGTCTGTTGCAAGTGATCGCTGTAGGAGAAGCATTCAGAGAACATCAATCTTCACAAGAAAGCTACCAACTGAGATAACAGAAGCTCTAATCAATACATCCCACAACTCCTAAAACAATCAGTTCATACTGGCAAAAGCCCCATACAGCCTGTCCACACAAGTAACACGAAGAGGATATCTTTCTGGTGTGGAACCAAACACAGCTATTCCAAAAAGAAATCAACTTGAGGTCCAACACTATAGAAGCAAACAGACATCTGAACCCAAACCCATCTCATTGTCAATAGGCCTGATTCTCAGGATTTTCACATTTGCTGTGAGCAAAAAATTAGGCTGGCAACAGCAGATGTATGTGAACTGTTGGTCCATTTCCTTTAACTGTACATTTTCTTTATAGACGTGTGGTCAACCAGGTGGCTTGACGGGCCCGATTTTTACAAGGCATGGCCACTAAATGAACTCGGATCTTGCACAAAAGTGCTACATTTGGTGTGGTGTGTGTGTGCGCGCGCTGGGGGGGGGGGGGGGGGGGGGGGGGTTACTCGGCAAGTACCCATTGCATTTCATTACAAATGAAACATACAAGAAAGCAATGGGTCAATACCCAATAGACAAAACAGAAAGAAGAGCATTGCATGCAGTTCTTGATAAATTTGCATGAACTAACAAGTAACCAGTCATCAACACCATACCTGTACATTTTTTCTGACATTTGAATCCTCAGAAGGCCCGCTAGCAGAAAGTCTTTGTAATCTCTTCTCTGATCTCTTGAGCAAATCTGTTATCTCTTGAGTTAGAACCTCAATCTTGTGCTGATCGTCTTTGACATCTCCAAAAGAGGGCATTAAAGCCTTTCCATGAGCTTTGACTAACTCTGCCATTTTTGTCCGTGCACGTTGCATATTTGCGGCTATTTCTTCTGAATCATCCACCCAAGCTGGAGGTAGACCCACTGTAAGAGCACCCCTACTGCAGTGGCCAAAGAACTTCTTACTTTGAGACTACTTCATCTTTTACAAAATCGGCTGAGATGATAACAACAGATGCCAATATCTAACCTACTTCAAGATAGTATCGGAAACCTTCCAGGATGCTGACTATCACAGAAACATCTCCTATATTTGCACCCCTGCTTCCTGAAGCTCTCTCCAAGATCTTCAGCTCAGTTTGGAAAGGAAACACTGGTACACCAAATAGGCTTGTGTTTGGAAGTCTGCAAATCCCATTCTAAATTGAGTGGAATGGAGAAAGTCCGTCAAACTGGCTCAAGCTAAATTGAGCACAATTGCCATTCTGCTCAATGCCCATATAGTAACTCCCAAACGTGGATGGCCTAAATGGTTCATCACAGCCCCGTCCCAGCCATTTGGGGTCAGGCCACGAATCACGATTGCTCAGCAAAAGTTTAAAATTGGCTGCTTGACATCAACCCTCATTATCCCGGACTGGGGACTGGTTGGTTTATCTACCAAGCAGATTTAACAATCCTTATATAAATTACAAATCAATTTTCATACATGACCATAGTACATACAATCAATATTATGTACGAGACCAACCCATGTGATCCTACCCCAGCATACCATGTATTGGGGAAGTAGCTTACCGTGTACCTATGCATACTTGTGTACAACACAAATTTTGGAATCCAAAATGCCCGGATATTTTATTGCAATAAACAAAGTTTACAATGACTGCAACCCTTTTTATGATAGGTTCTCGGATGGCCAAGCGCAAACAAAACTTGCCTCAATCAATCGTTGGATTGATGGTGGTGGGGCTTAACACTTTTTATTTATTTTTGAATGGTAATGGGGGGGCTTACAATTTAAACTCTCCTACACTCTAAGATGCGATTGCAGCAGAGAAAGATGAAGAAAGCAGCAGTTCAAAGTGTTAGTGCAAGACATGTCACATATGAAGTGTTTGTGCCATGGGATGATGTGGATGTCATTAGGGTTGTAAATGGTCGGGTTCAGGGCGGGTTTAGCCAAAACCAGACCAGCCCATTTACTAAACGGGTCTGGGTCCAAATTTTAGACCCAGACCCTTTTACTAAATGGGCGGGTCCGGGTCGGGTCCGAGTCAACCCATTAGACCCATTTATAAATGGGTCCGGGTCTGGTAGAGGGAGATCCACCCAGACCCATTTATAAATGGGTCGGGTCTAATGGGTCCGGGCCTGGATCGAGTATGCAAGCATTTTACAAGACTTAAAACCGGGTCTGGACGGGTCCCTTGAAACATAGACCAAACCCGCCCACTTACTAAATGGGTTCGGGTCGGGCCTAATATAAAGGAAACCAGACCCAGACCCGTTTAACAAATGGGTCTGTTCTTAGACCCAGACCCGTACCATTTAACAAATGGGTCGGGTCTGGGTCTGGGTCTAGGTCTGGGTCTGGGTCGGGTCTAAATGGGTTGGGTCCGGGTACCCCATCGGGTCCACTGACCCATTTACAACCCTAGATGTCATGAGCTGTTGTGGCTTGTTGCAATAGAGTGACAACTCCTAGTGCTTGTTGGTTAGTTTCCAAGGGCATTCTCCCCTTTTTATATGCTCAAGAGACCATTGGAGGCGATAAGTATCACTTCCACATCTTTCCTCCTTCGTAAGCGACAATTGTAAGTACCTGCTACAGGACATTTGTCGCCAGGAAGCTGTCATAGAGGATGTGCTGTGGCTTGAATGTCACCAACAACACACCTGTACGACATATTATGTGCACCGGGCTTTGTTTTGTCTTGACAATGGCTAAAATGTAGCTTCTTTTCTTCTCTCACTTGTGCACTTGATGTGGGATGTCCTTAATGTACTTTGAACCTCTAGATTGACCTCGTGGTGATATAGATGGTGGATGTAGAGAGTTAATTGTGCATGGAGGCTATTTTGGTAAATGGATAGAGATCTAGTTGTCTAAAACACTTTTGATGCTTCAAATCTTCTTTTTTCTTTTTCTTTCTCTTTTTTTTTCTTTTTTTTGAGAGGTAACAAAAAATTTATAGACAGAGCATGAACTAAACAAAAGGAGACTGAAACCAGCCCCCCAACAAACAAAAAGACCAAACCAAAACAGCCCCAAAATTACAAACAATTACAATCAAAATCCCCATCCAAGCTTGAAGCCCAATCAATAACTAAACCCTTTGCACGCATCTTGACCCAACCCACCGCATGACTCACATTCCACGAGTCCTAGCCAACCGTAGATTCTGAAGCCTTGTTCTGGCTAGTGGCGACTCCAAGTCAAACGTACTTTTACCTCTGAATCAACCCCATATTCAATTAAATCAAAATCAAAACTGACATATAAAAAGAAAGCCGAGAAAGTGAGAGCTTAATTCTGCATGTCCGCACATGGGAGGGCGTTCATAACACCGTAATCTTGGCTTGACCACTTACTTGATGTTGGTATAGATACTTAAAAGATCCATACATTCCACTATATATAGGGACTTCAACAACTACTAACATAGCAGATGGCCTGCATGGCAAAAATAGCCGCTCGGTAGAGATCCTCATTCTCCATACATGTTGAAATCAGGACCATGGTTGCTAATTCACCTTTTTATGGAAGATGAGCATCTCTTAGAGTGAGATTCTTCAGCCATGCGATTCTATCCATGGTGGTATATGAAGATGACTGAGCTAGATCAGCAGATGGTGGGGCATGGGCAAGCCTCCATAGTACTCTCCATCAAAATATACAGATTTAATTTTGTTAGATCCACATTAAGTGATTTTTTTATGGAAGTGTTGGGGTAGAGAATTCATCGAGACAAAAATTAGGAATTAGGATAGACTTAAGTTCCAAGGTGCTTCAGAGATTTGAGAGAAAAAGTATGGGATTCTTGGCTTCACAACACAATTCTTACCATGCTTCAGCTCATCCATGTTTGATTAAGTCGATTTGAAGAGGTGATGAATGACCTGGATCAGCAGATGGTGCGGTATGGGCAAGCCTCCATAGTACTCTCCATCAAAATATATAGATTTTAAGTTTGATAGACCCACATTAAGTAATTTTTTATGGAAGTGCTGGGGTAGAAAATCTATTGAGACAACCAAACGTCTTTGTTTGAAGAGAATCCACAATTACTGGGCACATTGGCTCACGTAAGAACATTTAGGAACAAAAATTAGGATAGACTCTAAGTTCGTAGGTGCTTCAGAGATTTGAGAGAAAAAGTATGCGATTCTTGGCTTCACAACGAAATGCCTCCCATGCTTCAGCTCATCCATGTTCGATTAAGTAGATTTGAAGAGATGAAACTTTTGCATGTTGTTTCTCGAGAAAAAATAAAAATGCTGTTTCTCGGGCTATCCTCCATGCTTCATGTTGCCTCATGGTTCTCAAGCACTAGATGTCATGTTTGTAGGTGGGATCTTTTTCAACTGTCTGTTGATGCAATTCACATAACAAAAGGATAGATTCTGCCTGGCATACTCGTCATTTACATTAAGGGCATGTTTTATTTTTTTAAGTCCTGGTAAATACTGGCAAATGTGTAATTATTATTTCCTCAAGGATTTACCGCATCATTCCCAACGCTCTGATTTGACCGCCTCTTTATTGTTAAAATAGAGGATGCCAACAGGTCATATTTGTGGGTCCCACCGTATGTTATGTCATGAATCCACACCGTCCATTCATTATGTCACTTAAATTTATGGTATGATCTAAAAAATAAGGCATATCCAAAGCTCAGTTGGACCACACGGAATGAAAAAGGAAAATAAACACATATCGTTAAAATCTTCTTGGAACTGCTCTTTTGTTTGGTGTGGACCACATGAGTGTTGGACCTGCCTCATTTTTCGGCTAAAGCTTAAAAAAGTTATTGTAAAACTTTTGGACAAAGTGGATATATCATATACATCATGGTGGGGCCCACAAATTTCAACTACCATTTTGGACCGGTTTTCAAGGCTAGAAATGGAATGGATTTTCAAACACGGTAAAAGAGTGATAATTACTCTTTTGCCTGTATTTACCTGGACTTAAAAAAATCAAACACACCCTAACAAGATTTTGTTTCCCCTGATCCTTGTCTAGTATACGTTTACACGACATCATTAAAAAGTTGCAACATTGAAATTTATAAACTACCCCCTACATTTTATTCTGGCATCTCTGGATAGAGGAATTCACCTGAACATGGTACTGGAGCATAGGTCCATTAAATGCCATAATTCTAATTGAAATGCACAATGGACAATAGATTTGATTATCACCATCAGACTAGAAATATCTCTAAGTTTCCATGTTTTCTCGATATTGCATTATTTGTGTGCAGCTTTTTGGTCTATATAACTATCACAAGTTAGGAATCCAATTTCCATCAAGGTTGAAATTTTTATTTCAAGTAATCACCCAGCGACAACTAAAATTATTGAGCCATACGATTGTATCTGAAAATGCATGAGTAGGATCCTGACTATTGACAATCTTCATAAAAGAAATATGGTACTTCCTGATGCCTATCCGTTGTGTTTGGGTGCTAAGGAGTCCATGGATCACCTCTTCATTCACTGTTCATTTTCTAGGGTGGTGTGGTCCGGCTCCTTCGGTCAGCAAGCATATCCTGGGTGATGTCTTGCTCGATAGATAGCCTGTTCTACGCCTGCCATGATTATTATTATTAATTTTTAAATGGGGGGGGAACTATTGTCCGGCCGATTTGGCTAGAAAGGAATAATCGTGCTTTCCATAATCAAAATAGCTTAGCGAATGCGGATCTTGATAGATTTGATTATCACCATCGGACTAGAAATATCTCTAAGTTTCCATGTTTTCTTGATATTGCATTATTAGTGTGCAGCTTTTTGCTCTATATAACTATGACAAGTGTTAGGAATCCAATTTCCATCGAGGTTGAAATTTTTATTTCAAGTAATCAACCAGCAACAACTAAAAATATTGAGCAATATGATTGTATCTGAAAATGCATGAGTAGGATCCTGACTATTGACAATCTTCATAAAAGAAATATGGTACTTCCTGATGCCTATCCATTGTGTTTGGGTGCTAAGGAGTCCATGGATCACCTCTTCATTCATTGTTTGTTTTCTAGGGTGGTGTGGTCCGGCTCCTTCGGTCAGCGAGCATATCCTGGGTGATGTCTTGCTCGATAGATAGTCCATGGAAAGGAATAATCGTGCTTTCCTTTTTGTTTTTTGTTTTCTTCTTGTTTGTGTTGTTATTTTCTTTCATTTGGCCTTTGGCCCTAATAATATTGCATCATCTTTAAAAAAAAAAAAAAAATCAACCATGATAGAAATCTCAGATCCAAAAACTAATTGCAGAACCATAGGGCATAATACCGTACATTACTAATGAGAGTGAAACCTCCACACAGCTCTAACAAAGTGCATAACTTGTTTTACTGAGAAAGGTATTACCCAACAATTCTACATTACACTAATGTAACTAATGAAAATGCTATCACATTTTTAGCATATTTTGCCAATAAAACTCACCAATAAGTCATCATTCACAGCACTCATGACTTCGACATTTAGCACCTAACGGGTCTTAACCTCTAATGCCATGTCAGAAATCGAGTTTCCACTTCCTAAAATGCCAAAATGAGGATGACAGGAATTGAGTGGTTGGAATTATATAGCAGTTTTTTTTTTTTTTTTTGGTTAGCTTGTTAGTACACACCCCATTGTTAGTACACATCCCATTGTTAGTACACATCCCATTGTTAGTACACACCCCGCTTGGGAATCGATACCAAGACCTCAGTGTTGAAATGGAATTATAGCAGTTAATTTCTAAGAAACCTAAAACCAAAACTCACAGACCTGATATTGCACCCTTTTTTTTTCTTCTTTTTTCTTTGGATGATTTTGAACTACATAACAAATTCAATATCCTCAAAACCGTAAGCTATCTCATTTACTAATTTTTAGTTCTGTTCAGGAGTTTTTCTTGGTTTCAAATTTTTAGAATATGTTTCAAATTCAAATTTAGAGAGAGAAAAAAAGGAGAGAGACTAGAGTTGTGTTTGGATGCACCATCCAATTGAATTGCAATTATGAGGATAATAAAATGCAAGCAACCAGATTGCAAATTCCTTCCTAAGCATTCGCTACGTGATGGGGCTTAGAAAATCCGATTACAACAATTCCTAGTTAGACTTGAAAGGAACAAAATTGCTATCCATGGGACCACTCAATTTGAATACTGGGAAGCATCACTGATTTTTTTTTTTCTTCTTCTTCCAGTTTCCTCTCAATTAAACTGAATTTTTGCAATTCAATTCGCCCATCCATCCAAACAAGCCTAGATCCGATTTGGGTGGGAAGCGAAATGCATCCTAAAATACTATCCTCACACCAAACGGATTTCTTCCTCAAAATCGACGGCCCACAGTGACCATCTACATCAGTCAAAACCTGTACAATCTATAAAGCATAATTCTCTAAACGAATTCCAAACATGCGAATTAAAGAATTCCGCAGTCCGATCTCAAGATCTTCAACAAGAGTAGCAAAATCGATAAAGAAAAAAAAAACTCGAAATTAGGGCTTCTACGCCTTGAAAAATCCTCAAATGGAATCGGGAGAGAGAGAGGGAGAGATTACCTGGAATTGCCGGGATCTTCGGTGCTGAGTGGAGCGTATGATCGATTCGGATGCAGAAGCGACGCGCTGACTAATTCGATCACGGGTCCACCTGAAGCCGACGGATGAGATGAAGAAGAGAACGCCGGAGCTCGGACGTTCCTTAAAGCGTCTCTGTATTTTCTGTATAGAGGAGTTCGATTTCTCGTCGCCATGGCGAGAAATTGAAAAAACAAAGGAGATGAGGAATTGGAGAGAGAGAGAGAGAGAGAGAGAGAGAGAGAGAGAGAGAGAGAGAGAGATTCGTTTCAAAGATCGGGAAATGGAATTTCTGAAAGGGGTTTTCTTGTCATTTTGCAGATCTCAGATTGGGAGAATTGCAGAAAAGAGAAGAGACGCCTTTTGTTTTCAATTTCGATCTTTCTTCTTCCTGCGAGGAAATGATGCTTGGAGACTGCGGGCAACAGTCTAAAATGCGCCTGCCGGGGGAAACGCTTAAACTGCGCTCACAAGGATGACGATGCGATGGCGAGACCGTATTGGGGTCGAGCGTTCGAATCTACGCGAGCGCGGTGGTTGGGTCGCTTTAGCTTTCTACCTTCTAAGTTGGAGATGATGAGGCGATTCGCGCGAGGAGAGATTGAATAGGCGATTCGTCGTCATACGTGCCGGGTGTTACCTAATCGTGTGAGGCCCACCTTGATGTATGTTTTGTATATCCATGTGTCCATCTGTTTTCCTCTATCATTTTAGGACATGATTTCAAACCTAAAGAAGATCCAAATCTCAGATAAACCATACCACTTGAAACAGTGACGAATCATCATTAAAAAGAATTCATGGGCCACAAAAGTTTTGGATCAATCTGATATTTCTATTTTTCCCTTCATCCAGATCTTTTTTTTATATTATCAACATGATTAGATAGAAAATAAACATTACGAAAACCTCATTATAGCCCATTGGAATTTTTAATGGTGAGGCACTCAATCACCACTATTTACTGATTTATGGTTCACCTGAGATATGGATCTGCTTAATTTTTGGAACCCCTTCCTAAAATGATATGATATGTAGAAACGGATGGACGGAGTGGATATATAATACATCATCAAGATGGGCCCCACGGTGGGGGTAACACCCACTAAGCCAAGTCGAGGCCCTGCGCAGACGTGTAAGACGTACGGAAATTTCATCTGGGGCCCACATGGAACATGCCCGGAACCGAAAATTATGGCGGTCAGATGATCAGGTGGGGGCACATTTTGTCTGTTGTACGGTCCTTAGTAGGAAAACTGTACGGAGTTGATGTTTAGCCCGGTCGGGTGACTAAAGGGCTGTCAATGGGCCGGGTTGGCTCGCGGGCTTTCAGGCCTCAGGTTGGTCTTGTTCTATACTTTCAGGCCTGGGTCTGGCTCGGGCTGGGCGTGGTCTAGAGTTTTAGGCCTTGGGCTAGGCTTGGTCTTGAGTTTCAGGCCTGGGGTCGGGCTCAGCCTTTAAAATGTATGGGCCAGCCCATCAACCCAACCCATTAGAGTTTGCAAAACATTCTTAACTTCCTTCTCGAATAGCACCGGTCGACAACCTAAAGAAAGCCAAACCCCTCATCCATTGCGACAGACCATGGGCTTCCTGCTTCGATCAGAGCATCTCCATCTTGCTATTCCAAAGCCCTACTACACCCAATGGCAGGTTAACCAGCCCCCCGCTCTTGCTTGGGCTCGAGTTCAGGCCGGACCTTGTTTGAGGATAGGGCTTGGGCTGGACTATTTTGGATGGTCACAGGTTTGGGCTAAGTTTGGGCTAATGTTGAATACTGTAGGCCAGGCTTGGATGGAGCGTGGACTCGCCCTAACTTGGCCCATTGACACCCCAAGTTGACTCTAAGTCAACCCGATTCACCTCAGTGTTTAGTGAATTGTCTCAGTTCGAGTCACCACGAGTCGTGTCGAATTGGCCACATCTGAGAATGTAATTGGGCCTCCAGGCATATTCAAACCAGCCCACTTAACTTGTTGGGCCAAGGGTGGCAATAGGTTAGGTCTGCCCATGGGTCAACCGACCCGATCCACTTGTGAGGGGGAGTGGATTAGGTGCGGCCATTACCGTGGGACCCACCTTGATTTATGAATTACACATCCATGCCATCCATCCGTTTTGATAGATCCTTTTAGGGTATCAGCCTAAAATTGAAGCATATCCAAATCTTAGGTGGACCATACTAAAAGCAACGGTGGTGATTGAACGCCCGATCATTAAAAACTTTCTTGGGCCCACTATAATGTTTCCGTAATGTTTATTTGCCATCGAACATGTTGATAAGGTCACAAAAACCTAGATAAAGGGGAAAAATAAATATCAGCTTGATCCAAAATTTAATGGACTAGGCCAAATTATTGGGCTCAACCTGACCCAAAACCCAGAATAAATTAATAAGCGTATGATGTGTGTGTGTGTGTGTATTCACTGGATGGATCATGCTGCTTACCTTTTGCCCCATATTCCACTCCTTAACCCAAGTGTGGCCGTGCTAGGGGGCCGGGTTAGTGAGCCTGGCGTGATTACGATTGGATGGGTCGAGACAACTCAGGCCTGGATTTGGTGAATTTAAGTGAGTTAGGTTTGAGCCCATCCAATTGTAATCAGGCCGGGTAATAGGTAATGGGTCATTGGTCAGGTTTGGACCAAAATTCTAGGTTAGCACACACACGCCACTGTTAGTACACACAGCCCCACTGTTAGTCACGCTGCAGTGTTAGCCACCCCCACTTGGGAATCAATCCCAAGACCTGAGTGTTGAAACTAGATTATCTTCACTCAATCTCCCACTTAGCTATGGATCCCGGTGTGTCAGTCTCTGCTTATACTTGCCCAGGAACTTAATACAGAGTTTAATTTGACCAAGTATTGATCTAGACCGGACCAAAATTTTAATGCATTATGGTCCATATTCCACATCACCTGAGGTCAATTCGATGACTCCAAAGTACATTGAGTACGTCCTTGCATCAAGTGCACCAGTGAATTGGTGACACTCTGGATACCAAATGACCCACCATATTGATTTGTGTGGTGTCCACGGAGATGTCCATGACAAATCCACTCTGTCCATCTGTTTTGAAAGACCACAATAGAATAGGATTATAAAAATCAGGTAAATCCAAAACTCAGGTGGCCCACACCAACAAAACAGTGAAACAAAAAAGTTCACCGTTGAAACCTTCTTGGATCTAACCATAATGTTTATATGCCACCTAAAGGGTTCGTAGAATTATTACCACTCAAATAAACTATAGGAATAAATATCATTCTGATATAAAACTTCTATGAGGGTTCAATCACACAGCTTCATGTGATAAGGCCCACATGAGTTTTTGAGCTGCCTGCTTTTTAGAATCATGTCATAGTCTTTCAAAACAGATGGACATGGTGGCTTTGTCACGGACAATATATGGCCCCCACACAGCCCCGACAACCTATATGCCCGCGGCCACACGTAATCCATCCCCGCGTTGAATGAGAGCGGATTCGGTGAGGCCGGCGGATTAGGTGAGACCCCAGCCTCACCCAAGACTGTGCGGCCCCGGTCGTGGAGTTACCATGGGCCCACCTTGATGTATGTTTTATGTATCCACGCTGTTCATCAGTTTTTCCATATAATTTTAGGGCATCATTCAAAAAATAAAGCAAATCCAATTATTAGGTGGACCATACCATAAGAAACAATGGTGATTGACCGTCCTACCATTAAAAAATTCTTAGAACTTATATTAGTGTTTATATAGTGTTTATTTACCATCCAATCTGTTGACAAGGTCACATAATCCTGGATGAAGGGGAAAAAAAAACATATCATCTTGTTCCAAAACTTGTAGCCCTATTAATGGTCAATCACTACTGTTTATTATGGTATGGCTCACCTAATAATTGAATCTGATTCTTTTTTGGATAATGCCCTAAAATTATACGGAAAAACAAATGGACGGCGTAGATACATAATACATATGTAAATGTGGGCCCTGTAGTAAACCCACTCTCACCTAATCCACTCTGGCGTTGAACATTGAGTCCATGCACCCTCCCTCGCCCAAAAGCGGATTAGGCCCGGCCCCACGGGCGCCGATTACCCGGGAACAGCTTAGTGGGTATTACCCCTACCGTAAGGCCCACATAGATTATATTTTGTATATCCACTCGGTCCATCCTTTTCTACCGCACATTTTAGAATCAGTTCCAAAACTTATGTACATGGAAATCTCAAGTGGGCCATACCACTAGAAACAGTGTGATTGAGTGCTCCACCATTAAAAATTTCAAAGAGCCCATTGTAAGGTTTTGGTAATGTCTATTTTCAATCCAAGCTCTTAATAATGTCAATAAGGTCTTGATAAATGAAAATTTTTAATATCAGACTGATCCAAAAATTTTGTGGCCTACAAAACGCTTTTAATAGTTATTCATCACTCTTTCTAATGGTATAGTCCACCTGAGATTTGGATCTTCTTAGGGTTTTGGATCCCATTCTAAAATGATATGGAAAAACAGATAGATGGTTTTGATATATATAAAATAAATTAAGAAGGGCCCCACAGGATTAGGGTAACACCCCACTAAGTTGTTCCCACGGTAACACCTAATTCGCGCCCCGGCATCCACCTCACCCAAGGCAGTGCGGTCCTTTCTATGGGCCCACCTTTCCGACATGATGTTAAAATGAAGCCGGTCACATCATAGGAAACAGTGGGCATCGGCCATTAATGGGCCACAAAAATTTTGGATCAAGCTAACCGATATGTCTCCACTCACCTTTTAAGTGATGTGAGTCTAAAATTTGAACCATCCATGTAATGCAGCACCCCAAACAAAACTCAGGCCCAAATTTAAACTTTGATACAAAACCCCCAGCACGGGCTCTAGCAAAGAGAGAGAGAGGCAAATTAAGGGAGGAAATTATTTCCTTTTTCCATGGCCCCCCGAAGCTCTAGATCAAGGTAAAATTTAGTTCCGGGTATTTCTTTAGGGAGTGCGGCATCACTTAAACGGTTCAGATTTTGATCTCACATAATATATAATGAGTTGTTAAAACGTGCTGACCGATCCATGCGAGAACTCTGCGATAGTGAGCATTCCTCCCTCTATACACACACGAGTAGTTCTCCACCTATGATGTGTGTCCAAAATCCAACTCATCCAATAGGTTGGCCCTATCACTAGAATCACCTTTGAAAAAATTATGCTGCATCAACTTTTCAAGTGGGCCACACTTGTACTTTGCTATTTATCAATGGGTAGAAATTGTTTCATCTCTCTATATATGTGTATATATATTTCAAGAGCCAAGTGTTCACGGATCAGAGGTTACAATCGTCCAACCAATCTGATTCTTGTACTATGACTCAGCGAAAGTGGGTCCACGTTTAGCGGGTTTAATTTGTGTTAAATCGTGCATTGTGTACAATTTCTGAGTGTCCGCGTATCAAGCGTCGCACTCTGCCAGAGTACCAAATAACTCCCTAAGCACTAAAATATGGTTGTAAACTGGCAATCAGGTGAGAGGGGCCCGAATATGGTGACATGTGGTACAACAAAAATGGCCACGTGGGAATCTTGATGTCGAATTTCTAGATGAGCTTTTCCCTTAGAGATTGTTTATTTGGGCCCACCACCCACTTCCTAGCAAGTGTCCCCCCACCCATACGTTCTTAGGTGTCCAATCACGATCCAATGTGCACGATGTATCGTAGTGCAATCAATGTGGGTGTTAGACACGTCATCCCTCATTGCATAGAAAACAGAAAGCCCGACAACTAATTCGGAGTCACGGCATTTTTTATGCCTCTACCGTACACGTGTCAGAAATGTGGTATGGTCCAAGACCAGGCATCATGCCTGCTCCACCATTGATTGGGCAAGTCATAAAAAAACTACTTTGATCGAACCATCTGATAGATGTACGTTTCTCATTGTATGTGAGCCACCGTTGGCTTTTCTCCATGAATCATCCAGATAGTCTGATTTCTAGGTTATGGACCACTCAGTACTTGACCTATCAAATGAACGGTTTCGATCAGGTCCATTTTTTCCACGTGTGTAGCATTGACATGGAGGCAAGGTACCTTCCATGCCCTTAGAAGCACCGGATCCAGACCCATGAGAGTAATGACGTGGAACATGAACTGTATTATGTGTTCCCTTGAGTGCGTGTTTATTCAATAATAGAATGCTAAAGAATAAGATCAATGGCATTTATGCAATGCTAAAATAATGGGTATCCTTTTTAGTATTATTACATGTGTTTGTTGTTCACACAAGTAGATGTGTACAAGATCCTGACTAACCAGAGTGGGTGTGTTGCCTATCTGGGTGAGGAGACACACTAACCCACCAGTGGGTGGGTGCATCGTGTGACTAACCAGAGTGGGTGTGTTGCCTATCTGGGTGGGTGCGTTGCATGCCTAACATAAAAAAAAAAAAAGAAAAAAAAAAAAAGATGTGTACAAGATCCTGACTGCTCATCCGATGGGCCCCGCCATGGATGGTCCATGCCTAAAAATCATATGGGTCTGACGATCATAACCTTCCGGTTGGTGGTTTTTTAGAATATGAACCATTTGGCAACTTTTTCTTAATTAACATTTTTGAAAGGCAGTTTGGGACCCTCCAACCAACATGATTATTGGGCCACGCAACCGTAGTGGGCCTACCAAATGAACTGCCAAGATTTGCGAGCTTCCGGTATGGCTCTCCATAGAAAGCACCCCTTCCCGTATTCAGCGAGTAAAACTCATAATAATCAGATGGTGGTCCACTTATTATGATATTCACCTTGTTGCCCATCCATGGATCAGGTGATCGAGCTGTCCTGATCGCCATGCATGTTTGCCACGTGTATCGTGTGGGTGGTACCCATTGAAAGTCCCATGATCGTGACTGTCCAAATGAAAAAGCTCGTGTGGAGGAAGAATATCCTAAAAATCACACCAGTTAAAGATCCTATTAGTTATCAAATTCAACAATTGAAATCAGAAGATTAGGTTGGTCGGCTCAGTTTGAATTTTCAGCTATAATCTATACATAATGGGGCTTGCAATTTGGACGGTCTGGATTGCCATACATCAACCCCATCTAAGCAGTGATGAGAAACAACTTAAATATACAATTCTCGTACGTATTGTTTGTACGTTATGGTCCGGCTTTCAGTTTGTAGAAGTGGGACCCACGGTTTAGAGATCCAAACCATTGATACGGTGGTTCTCACCGCTGATGGCCCGTGGACCAAAAATTCTTGATATTGGAAGATCATAGCGTTGGTAAATCTAGCCCTTTATCGAATCGGAAATGGGGTGCAATATATTGAAAGGTTAGGATTCTTCAATCTGGGGTATTTTTGCTACGTCGGCAAATCATGGTAAAGTCCATCACACCAACGGTTTGGAACACTGAACGAAGGGTCCCCGGTTGTCCATAATGAAAGACCGAACGGTAGTGCGGAACATTAGCTCCGCACAAAGTGGTGGTGAACTATCACCCGAATCAAGAATAGCCAGTGATTTTCAATTGTGATAAATGGGCCCATGGTTCCGTAATCGGGACCGTTGGGATATTGTATCCCACTGTTGATGGATATTCTCAGAAAAAAAAAATTAATAGGATTATCTGAGCCTTTTGATTTGTGGCCTAAAGATAGACGGCTAAGAAGAAAAATTTAACAGCATTGCACATTTCACTTAAAAAGCTCCTATGGTCTTTTATGTTATTACAATCTTGAAAAGATAAGGGAACTCTCCATCCATGGTGGGATTAAGAAGAACAACGGTATGGATTTCAGAATTACAACGCCATTTGAGAGAGAGAAACGCGTGTGCATAAAATACCTAAGCTATGCGTACCCATCAATTGTATATGTAAAAATTCACTCTAGCCGTTTGGTTCCATTCTCTCCTTTAGAGCTGTAAACGAGTCAAGCTAGCTCCATTAGCTCGCTCGACTCGGTTGGAACTAGCTTGGTTCCGACGCTGGGTTCAAACCAGGGCAAGCCACTAGTTTCGCTCGGACGCTAGGGTTCAAACCAAGGCAAGTAACTTTTTTACCAGCTCAAAGATTTTCAAACTGAGTTTGAGCCAGACAAAGCAAAGGAATAAGAGAGAATATTGTCTATAAAAATAGCAGTTAAGATTTTCAGTGCGCCCAAGTTGCCTTCGGACCTCAATTTTGAACTGTTTTAGACCAGGCTTTTGGACCTAGTTCTATTCAAATTTTGGTTTTTTTCATACATAAACTCGGCTCTAAAACTCAGTTAAGCTAAGCTGAGCATGCCACTCCGCCACTGTTTACTTTGTCACAAGCCAAGGTGTTCAATCCCTACTGTTTCATGTGGTATGGCCTACATAAATTTTAATTCTGCCTCATTTTTGGAATCCTATCATGTTGAAGTCTTTCAAAACAGATGGACAAAGTGGATTTGTCAAGGACATCTCTATGGGCCCCGCACAGCCTGTGCCCGGGTCACATGCAATCCGCTCCCCATAACTAGGGCTGAAAGTCGGGCGGGTCGGGTTGGGTTGGTGCTGAACCCTAACCCAACCCAATGTTCCTATACCTCAACCCTAACCCAACCCAACCCAACCTCGGGTTGGGAATTCTCAACCCAAGCCCAACCCAAGCGGGCTCGGTCGGGTTGATCGGGTTGATCAGGTTGATACATGCTAATATTTTCGTTGTTACATTAGTCTATTATGTTTCAATACACGCTTTATTTTTGGTACCTATGGCTTTATTAATTATATAGGTACTTATTTATGTAAAGAACTTCACTTTTCTTAAACAAATAAGTTAAAATACAAGTAAACATTATAAGCTAACTTCACTAAAGTATAATAAAAGTATAAGTAACTTGTATATAGATCGGGTTCGGGTTGGGTCGGGCAACCCGAGACCTCAACCCAAGCCCGACCCAAACTTCATCGGGTTGATGTTTTAGAGCCCAAGCTCAAGATCGGGTTCGATACTTCTTGCCCAAGCCCAACCCAATGTCAGGTCGGTCACGGGTCGGTCGGGTTGAACCCGCCCAACTTTCAGCCCTACCCATAACATCAGCTAGATCCACAAACTCAGCTGGGCCGCATCTTTGGGAATAATAGTGATGGGATACCAACTATATTTGTATGTGGGGCCACCATCATGTGCATCTTTCACCAAACTTGTTACAGTCACACACTATGTTGGAGAACAAAAGAAACCTGAACCAAAACTCAGGTGGGACCACACATGTGAAATGACTAGATTTTAAGAGTAATTTTACCTTGTTTCCATTGGCGGAGCCGGTGTGATTTTTTAACGGGCTGATGTTTTACATGTACCGTTCAAATAACCCTAGAGCTGTGCGGGGTTCACAGAGACGTCCGTGGCAAATCCACTCTGTCCATTTGTTTTGAAAGACAACAATAGGACTAGGATTCTAAAATTCAGGGAGATCCAAAACTTAGGTGGGCCACACCAACGAAACAGTTGGAGCAGAAACATCCATCGTTGAAACCTTCCTGTAGCTGACCATGATATTTATCTGCCATCCAAACCGTTCATAGGGTTATTACCACTCAGATAAACTGATCCTGAAACAAAACTTCTGTCACATTCAGGTGTTCAATCCCCACTGTTTTCATGTGGTATGATCGCATGAGATTTGGATCCGACTGATTTTTAGAATCCTGTCCCATCGCGGTCCTTCAAAACAGATGAACGGAGTGGCTTTGTTATGTACATCTCTGTAGGCCCTACACAGCTCTGTGACTCGGCGGGTGTCAAAGCTCCGTGACTCGGCGGGTTTTTCTCTGTCGTTGAAGAAAAGAAAAAGGTGACTATCAGGATCGGGCGCGGATTTCCTGCGAAAGCCTTGCGCAGGAAGTTCCTGCGCTGGGAACCAAGGTGGGGCCCACAGTGATTTTTTTGATAAATCCACCCCGTCCATCCGTTTTGGGAGCTCATTTTAGGACATGATAACAAAAATGAACCGGATTAAAGGCTAAAGTGTGCCTCACTAAAGGAAAAGGTGGGTTGTTAAATTACTACCGTTGAAACCTCCCTGGGGTCCACGGTGATGTTTATATAACATCCATACCGTTCATAATGTCACTACTACTGGGATGAACTGGAAACACAAATATTATCCCGATTCGAAATCCTGTAGCTACACAAATATTTCAACTGTGGACGTTTAATCCTCACGTTTACGGACCACTTGAGTCTTGGATCCGGTTCATTTTTGTTTTCACGTCCTAAAATGAGCTCCCAAAACGTATGGACGGGGTGGATTTATCAAAAACATCACTGTGGGCCCCACCTTGTTTCCCAGCAGCGCAGGAACTTCCTGCGCAAGGCTTTCGCAAGAAATCCGCGCCCATCAGGATCACCAAACATCGTGCCACGTGGATAGTATGGATGGCATATAAAATAGACACGTTTTGAATCCTGAGCCACATACTAATTAGGATGGGTCGACTATAATCATCATATTGCCATTAGCTGAAAGTAGTGGGCCCCACAAAAGTGATGAGAGAGACCTTGCATTATGTTTTGGCCTCTTATATCGCTCGACCGGCCAAGGTGGGCCTAATTCCTCTTTTGTACAGCTGTGCGACAATTTGACAGGACTCCCAACCAAGAGAAAGCTTTTATACTCTGGAGGGATGTGATGATGATATGCAGAAACTTACAAATTACTTAGAAACGCATGCTTGGAGTATAAATGATTCAAATTAAAACTGTGCAAACAGTTGTCCAAGTTTGGTAAACCATTTACCAAAATCTACCTCTTGTTTTGACATATATTGGATGGTTAAAATGAAATATTGGATGGTTCTATTTCAAAAGTCAAGATTGTTCAACCACTCTGACTTTGAGAATGTAACTTAGTATTAGCAAACATGAATATAATGTTTGCCTGCTGTACAATTTCTAAGTGTCTGCTTACTAAGCTTCATATGCAGCCAGAGTATCAAATAACTCCCTAATCAGTGCAACATCAGCGAACGGTCCGTGAAGAATGCCACCATGCGGACTCATGTGCCCCATCTTTGAGAGAGAGACGCCAGCACACCACATGTGCTAATCTGTAGTGTGTGGGGTGTGGGGAAGTTCGTTGGGTGGTCGTCATGGTGAACGTCCCATCGGTTGGAAGTTAGCCGATCCATTTATCACGTAAGCACATGAGTTAATAACTGATAAAAAGCACCTGATCAATGACTAATCCGATTTTCATGGCCATAAAATGGACAGTTTGGTAGACAATGCTTTTCTCATTTATAATAGAAAAGTTTGCATGCGAATAAATATATCATATATGAAAACTTTCTAAAAGATATTCACTTGCATTGTGCTAAGGGGATGAATTTTTGTCTCAGGCATTTAATGCACTGGATCCCTTCAAGTTCTATATATATATTTCGAATATTACAATACCTGAGAGAAAACAAAATTCTCATATCAAGACGTTTATAACCATATGCTTTGATCTTTGCTCTTTTTCAATTGTCAATAATCCTATGTTTGTATCTTTGTTCTATTATAGTTGTCCTTTTAGATACATTATAGTTTTTATTTAGCATATTAAAGGCATATTTGGTTACATAATCTAGATTTTAGATAAATTTAGATTATAGTATTAGAATTTGAAATTGAATTAGAAACCTAGATTCCATCTGGAACTTGCCGCTTGGTAGAAAACTATGTAATCCAACCGTTACTTGTGGCATGGCCCAGTTGGGCTTCAGATCCACCCGAGAACTTGACCCCTAGCCTATAGTAGTCCTGCAAGACAAATGGCCAGGTTAGGAATGTAAATAAGCATTATAATGGGCCATAGGAAGTTTTTAATGGTGGACAATCAATCAATACTATGTTCCTGTGGTGTTCCACTTGAGATTTAGCTTTGCCTCATTTTTTGTCTAATGCTTTTAATTGAGCTCTCAAAATGAATGGACCGTGTGGATATAAAATGCATACATCATAAATGTATAACGAATACATCGAGGTGGGCACTACCCTAAGGGTATTATCGTCAATATTGAATGACGCTCACTTACACCTCTTTTCCCTTCCGTCAAAACAATCCCCTACACCATTTCCACTGATACCAGCTAATTTAAGTTTCTAGATGAAATCCTGTTTTGCTTGAATTTGTCGCTAAACACACTAGTTAAAATTGAATTTCGTTAGAATTCATATTTTAAGCTAGAAATAAGTTTCCAAATGCCAACCAAACAAGCTCTAATGTTCATCTTTAGATATTTGTTTAATACTCAAAAGTATACATCTTCCTATTAAATTTATAAATTTATTGTATCTCAGAGGTAATTTGTCATTTCTTTTCTTTTATACTTAGTTAAAATATTTAAAAGAGATAATAAATATATTTTGGAATATTGGGCGTTCAAATAATGATTAATTATTGCATTGTTGTCTAAACTGACAATGAAGGCCTGCTTTTTGTACATTAAAATTGAGGATTCATGTGGGGCTCATTGTGATATATGTGGCTTATTTATGTTGTTCATCCATTTTACAGGCTGATTTTAGGGCATGAACTCAAATTGAGAGAGATCCAATGCTCAAGTAGACCACATGACACAAAAGAGTGGATTGAATGCATATCATTAAGAACTTTTTATGACTACGATTTCCTATGGTGTGGGGCACTTGAGTTTTGAATCTACCTCATTTTTTAGTTCATGCCTTAAAAATATTTTGTTAAAATAGATGGGCAACATGGATATGTCACAAACATCACAGCAAAGCCTAGGAATTTAGGTCAATTATTTTTCAAAGCTTTTGCAATGAGGTAATTACCACAACACCCAACATGGTAAATCATAATTATTATCCATTTACATGCATTTTTACAAAGTGCATAATTGAAAAACAAACACCCCCTAAATTTTTTATCTAAAAAATTTTCATTTCCTCCTTTGCATATTTTCCTTATTTAATAACTCTACACACATGTGAAAGCAGCACACACTAACACAGATGTAATGCTTATGTCATTATGTGACATTTATGAGATGAACCGTGAGATATTCTAGCGTAAAGTCTTGGTCATTTCACAGCTCGTGGCCCACCTGAAGTCAAAAGGTAAATTAACTTTGTGTGGTCCACCTCAAGGTTGAAGTTGTCTAATCATTCATACATAAATGTAAGCATTATTTTCAACACCGCCGTGTACGCATGTGGAATTAGCAAAGCCCTGTAATTGCTAGCAAGCTAACAACTGCCAAAGCCATAAATACAAACACTATTTTCCGTACCATTAGGTGATCCTAATTCCTAACCATTTAATTCACGGGCATAAAATGGACAGTTGAAATGAGAATGGTCAAGGTACAAATTCCATTGGCTTCATTTCATTCAAAGTGGGCCCCACTATTTTCAAGGTCCTAATGATGTACGTGTGCCACAAGTAGGATAATGAAGTTAACACGATTGAAATGCCAATGCTTTGCAAAGTCATCTAAATGCCAGGTTACTCACTGCCGCATGTGAATGATCCAAGCCACTCAACTGGCAGCTGAGACTGCTTATATTGGATTTGGATTGCTTGCAAATCCTGACCGCATGTTCCTGTGCTTGGAAGCTTGGTGGGGTCCACTATGATGTTTGTGAGGAATCCACTACGTCCATCCGTTTTGCCAGCTCATGATAGGATGAGCCAAAATGAGGCAGATCCAAAACTCAATTGGACCATATGACAAGGAAAACAAACCTGCGGATACTGAAAACACAAAAATAGCCTAATCCAAAACTTATGCAGCCCTCGAATGTCTCAAAAAGGACATTTAATCCCCCACCATTTCTTGTCATGGCTCAATTGGACCACTAACAATAGCTGGCAAAACAGATGTAAGGGTAGATTTCTCATAAACATCACGGTAGCCCCACCTAGCTTTCCACTGGAAGTGAGGTTGACAGGCAATCTTAGAAGGTTATATTCTGGGGGTGTGAAATTAGGCTTTTTCATTCATTTGATGTGTCTGCCGCTACTTTGAATGTGCACCAATAGCCTTTCTTTACATAAATGTAGTAGATCACACAAATGAGAGAATCTTTGCTGATATGGAATGGATGATGATTGCCTGTGAAGTCCATCGTTTTTCTCCGTTTTTCTCCGATCATGTTAGGTCCTCCGCTAAAAAACGAAGGGGATCCTTGTATTTTTTTGGGGTTAGTTCACACATCCCACTGTTACCACACACGACCTTGGAATTCAATACCTTGACCTCAGTGTTGAGATGCTGTTATTTTCACTCAGTCTACCACTGTCTTAAAAGTGTGGGTGCTAAAAAAAGCATCCAAAACTCAAGTAGGCTGAACGATGGGAAAAGGTGAGTACTGGCATGCTTACGATTGAAACCTCACCAGGGACCACCGTGAGATTCATATGCCACTCATATTGTTGATAAGGTCCAGGTTGAACTGAAAACACACAAAAATATTGGCTTAGGTCAAGACTTCCGCAGTCATGAATGTTTCAAGGGTCAGCGTTCAACTCTTATTCTTTCCTGTCATGTGGCCCACTTGAGTTTTGGATTTGCCCCAGGTGGACCATATCGTTGATAAGGTCCAGGATGAACTGAAAACACACAAAAACATTGACTTAGGTTAAGACTTCTGCAGCCATGAATGTTTTAATGGTGAGCGTTCAATCCTCATTCTTTCTTGTCCTCTTGAGTTTTGGATTTGCCTCATTTTTTTTTACCCACATCCTAACAAGATGGGGCAAAATTAGATGGAGCCAGTGGATTTCTCACAAACACTACAGCAGGCCCCACTTAGCTTCTCTATCACAAGAAGCTCTTCGGAGAACCTTTTGCATGCAATCTGCATGGCCCATGCAATCTACTCAGTGGAGCTTGCTGAAATATTTGGTTTAAAATATTGTAATAATATATTATATTTATTTAATAGTTGAAAAATAATAGTTGAAAAATTGAAAAAGAAAGAATTTTTTTTTTTTTTTTGTCCTATATCGAATGGGAGGGAGGATTTTTTCTTCTTTATAAGTAGGGTCTTGTGTACTTTACTTATTTATGGTGAGAGAAATAAGTATTGTGGCTTGCGAAGTACTGGAACATCACGCATGCACTCGGTGCGAGGCCATAGGCATGTGAGGCAGTGTGGTTGTACATGGGCTAGTGGCGTACTTTGCAATTCGCACATGCTCAGAATAGATGAGGTGCTGTGGGTAAAAGATCTGATAGAGAGACCTCTTTTGTTTTTTTATAAAGAGCCGCATGGCTATATAGAGAGACTTATGTAACTGCTCATGCAGTAACAGTTGTATATCAGAAACGGCTGGCCACTGAGTCTAAACAGCCAGTAAGCAATTGTAACTCTCACATTCATAAGGTAAAAAACTGCCAAAAAACGGCTAGTTTCTCCCAATAACTAGAAAACAGCTAGTGTCATTATAACTCTGGACCAAAACTGTCAGCCACCTTAGCTTATATAAAATAGGACCTGTCTGGTTCATTTCATCAACAACACCACGACCATTCTAAGTTTTTATAAGAACCAACAGATTGAGTTCTATAATCTACCCTGCTAAGATCCAAGGGATCCATACGAAACAGACCAGAGAAAGTGGTCTATCTGATTGGTCCACCATACTCCTTACAATTTCTCTCCTTTTTTTTTTGTTTATCTGCCAAAGATAGTGTTACAGAGTTTCATTAGTGGTCATTTCATTTTTGCTGAACGTAGAACCACACAAGGCTTGTCGTATCCTGTAAGCAATTCGTCTGCAACCTAACAATAGACTTAAAGCAATTTAAGTAGGGGTGGATTTCGCTTTATAAGCCTTGTAAAAATGCTTTCAGAGTTGATCCAGACCCGGACCCATTAGACCCGACCCGTTTATAAATGGGTCTGGGTGGATCTCCCTCTACTAGATCCGGAACCATTTATAAATGGGTCTAATGGGTTGACCCAGACCCGACCATTTAGTAAAAGAGTCTAGGTCCAAACCCATTTAGTAAATGGGCGGGTCTAGCTTTGGCTAAACCCGCCCCGAACCCGACCATTTACAGCCCTAGTTGGGTTTTCAATACTTGGGGAGCAGATTATGTGAGACCCAGATCCACCGAGGTGGGTGGGACCCCTTAGGGTGGGGCTCCCAATGATGTATGTGTTTTA
Source organism: Liriodendron chinense (assembly GCA_003013855.2). Classification (NCBI taxonomy): domain Eukaryota; kingdom Viridiplantae; phylum Streptophyta; class Magnoliopsida; order Magnoliales; family Magnoliaceae; genus Liriodendron; species Liriodendron chinense. The sequence continues at coordinate 187,501 of PVNU02002913.1, forward strand.
AATCCACACCATCCAGCCATTTTGAAAGATCATTTTAGGTGTGATACCAAAAATGAAGCTGACTCAAATTTATATGGGACCACATCATAGAAACAGTGTGATTGAATCTCTACCATTGAAAACTTCATGGATTTCACCGAAATGTTTATTTGCCCCTATTTTCCATCCAACCTGTTGATAACGTCACAAACATCTAGATGAAGAGACCACATAAATATTATCTTGATCCAAAGCTTTTATGACCCACAGGAGGTTTTTAATGGTCAATCAGCACTGCTTCCTGTTTCCTGTACCTATGGCTCATCTGGGATTTGGAATTGATTCAATTTTTTGTATCATGCCCTAAAATGGACTTTCAATACGGATGGAGGGCATGGATGTAGTCAGATACATCAGTGGCCCCACAGTCAAGGGGTCCCATCCCACCTCGGTGGATCCAGGGGTCTCACTTACTCCGCTCCCTGTTGCAAAGAAAACTTTCATATACTCTAACAGAATTAGAAAAATGATACACAGGCACTCCTAAATAGTACAGGTTATGCAGATATAATTCAAATTAAACCGTCCAAACCATTATCTAATACACGTTCTAATTATAATTAATTAAAGGCCGGGATGCAATAAATAAGAGGCGGGGATCATCCCATTGGTTTCATCTACCTTTCTGACGGACCTACCTCCAGCCGGACGCCGATGTCCTGCGAAAGCCTTGTGCAGGAAGTTTCCGCGCTGGGAACCGAGGTGGGGCCCACCGTGATGTGTTTGAGAAATCCACCCCGTCCATCCGATTTTTTAGATCATTTTAGGACGTGCAAAAAAAAAAAAGAGCGGAATCCAACACTCAAGTGGCTGAAAACGTGAGGATTGAACGTCCACAGTTGAAATGTTTGTGGGGCGACAGAAGTTTTGAATGAGTCTAATATTTGTGTTTCCAGTTCATCCCAGTAGGAATGAAATTACGAACGGTATAGATGGAAGATAAACATCACTGTAGACACCAGGGATATTTCAACGGTAGGAATTTCCCTACCTACCTTTTTCTTTAGTGCGGCTCACTTGAGTGTTGGATTCGGTTCATTTTTTTTCACACGTCCTAAAATGATCTCAAAAATCGGATGGACGGGGTGGATTTCTCAAACACATCACATTAGGCCCCACCTCGGTTCCCAGCGCAGGAACTTCCTGCACAAGGCTTTCCCAGTAAATCCGCGTCCCCTCCAGCCGGTTGTATGGGGACAGTTTCCATGTGCCTGCGCATTATCTATCATCCTCTGCCACACTATCAAATTGCAGGTCTTGCATTGATATCAGAAACCGTACATTTTGCAGACTCACACAATTAACTGAGACCGTTGATCTGATGGTCCTTAGTGTGGATAAGTGATATCATAGAAATCACACAGATTTAACGGTTCAAAATTCTTTGATATTTGGGATTTTCTCCATCAAATATGGACAATTGCTGTACTAATCCTGCTAATGGTCTATTATTTACCATCCAGTGGAAGCTTGTAACCGTAAAATATAGTTGATTTCGTAAGTGTACATAATTCAAAGTATGTTCCATCAGATTAACGGTCTGGATCACTGGACCATGAGCCCCACATGCAGGGCGACAGCATTCCGTAAGCTTGCTGCTGTAAAGGACCCGATAATTCCTCCATGTAAAGACCTCCAAAAGCTAAAGCAGAAAGACGCACGTGGGTGACTGTTGGCGCGCTCTCTCTCTTTCTGTGTGTGTCGACGAGTATTCAATACGCGATTCGCTTCTCACAACTACAGCCTTTAATTCTGACAAATGGGGCCCATGATTCAGTAATCTAAACCGTTGATCTGTTATGTCCCACCGTGGATGGATCATGCTTCAAAATTTTCTTCCATGGGAGTATCTCAACTTCTCAATAACTTGCGTATAAATGGACGGTTAATAAATACGAAGGTGATGTAACAATATTTCTGGATACCATCTTCCGTTCTTGGTTAATAAACGAACAGTCCATCCATTGTGGGTCCAGCAGATGAATGGCTTGGATTACAGAAGTAGAAACTCGCGTGTATATCTTATAGAGACACAAGCCGCGTATCGCGTCCTCTCTCTCTCTGTCTCTGAGTAATTACTTCGCTGCTTCCGACTCTCTTTTTAGGCTACTTCCACAGAACCAACACTATTCAGGCTTTTTCTCCCTTTTTCTAGGGTTTCTTAACTTCCAAGCTTCCGAAAAAAACCCAAATTAGGGTTTGTATAAAAATCTCAGCAGGTCCTCACTCAAAATCCAATGGAATCCGATTCATGGACCGCTCGTTTCTCATCCAAACGCCACCAGTCTACACTCCAATCGCGATCTGGTCAGTTTAGAAATGACTTTGCTTTCATTTTTTTAGAAGAATTTTCTTTTATTTTTGTGATTGAGTAGGGTTTTGGTTTTGAGTATCGGCGGTGTCGATGCAGATCTGTACCTGGCTTTTGAAGAAATGGACGGCGACGATGATTCAAGGACGGAGTTTTCCTGTCCGTTCTGTTCGGAGGATTTTGATATCGTCGGTCTGTGCTGTCATATCGACGATGAGCATCCGGTCGAGGCGAAAAGTGGGGTATGAATTAGGGTTTTAATTTCGGTTTTTATCGTCGGAAGAAAATTGAGATAATTGGGGATTATTTCGCTTCAGATGGTTAAAAATTGAATCTTTTTCAGGATAGAAAATCGGTTCGGTTTGTCTCGTGAACTGCCAAAGGTGTTTTACGCACATGTTCCGACATGGCCCACATCTATGAGATCCAGGTCGTTCATCAGGTCGGCTACTGGGTAGATACTGCTCTTGCCCAAAAATCAGCCCGGTCTACTCATCAGGTGGGCCAGGGGCATACAAAAACTATTCAGCGGTTGGAGAAAGGCCAACTTGTTTGCATTCGATACACCTCAATGGCCCACCGAATGAGTGGGCAGGCCTGGGTTTCAGGCAATAACATCTACACAGTGGGGCCCAACTGATGAACAATTTGGATTCGTATTACTACAAGATCGCACCATGTTCATCCACATTCATCATTTCAAATTAAATAAAAAAGGATTCTGATGGTCGAGGATTTGTTTGTTAGCGAATGGATGAATGAACTAAAGTAGAAGGAAAATTCTGCACTTGGTGTGATGTGGATATGGAATTTTCGTTACATAAAAATATGAATCAAACTCAGGAATTGGTCTCTTTATATTCGGGTTCAACTTGATTTCAACCAGTTGATCTTCAGCTTGGCTGTGTCAGTGATAAGTTGATCATTGGTACCTCCAACCTTTTATGAAGTTGGTCTGGCTCAACATTCAGGCCTTGCTAAAATAAGCTGCGATCTCTGTTTCTCCTTGACTGTCGAATTTCCGAACATTGCATTATGCAAGCATTTATAGTGGATAGTGGGTTTCGGTGCTTATTTTGAAGCACACTAATGGAAGATTTTTATTTTTATTATTTTTTATTATTTTTATTTTTTTATTGGCAAGATCATTTGCTTGAATACTTTGTAACAATTCAAGTGATGGTTTTTGCCACTGATGTTGAATCAAATTTCTGTTTTGAATTTCGAGGAAAAATACCTGAAATAAATTGGGAGCATTGTTTGGCATTACCTAGGAACTTTGATGTTGTTTGGAAGTTTGGATCATAAGTATGGTTAATGGGGGATTTCCTCTCATAATCAGCATATGTTTACATTTTCAGGTATGCCCTGTTTGTGCGGTCAGGGTGGGGATGGACATGGTTGGACACATAACCATGCAGCATGGACAGTTCTTCAAGATATCCTTTTCTTGAAGGATATTCCACATGATCTTTTCTTTTGGAAATGATTGCAAAATCCACTACACTCATGTGTGTGGGTGGGGGAGTCAGCAACTCACTGTAGCTTTTTGATGGCACAGGGGTAACCCATCATCAATTTCATTCATTCATACAACATGGTGCAAGCCATGGTGTAAAAATCATGCCAGTGGGATGATCCCCAACATCTGATCAGTAGGATGAAAATTGACATTCAAGATTGTCTGGAGAAACAAAATAGCTCCAATCATCATCTTGAAAAATCTACTAGATTGATCTCACTATGTATTGCTTATGATTCCAAAGTAGCATTTTGGTTTGATGATTCTAACCATGTGATCTATGGCTTATTAACAATGGATGGTTGTAACAAATTGGCCCCATTCAAAGTGTAAGGATCATTTGATTGGCATGATTTTTGCACAATGGCTTGCTCCTGTTGGTACTATTGAATGAACCATCCCGATCAATGATTGGATGTCCCACATGTCATTCAAAAGGTTTGGGTTCTTTGTTTAAATTTCCATATCTGGGATTTCACATTATGCTTTTAATTCCTTAACAAGATTTCACATGCAGCGTAGGAGGCGATTTCGTAAAGGTTCATCAGGGTCTCATTCAACACTTTCTTTACTGAGAAAGGAGCTCCGGGAAGGACATCTACATTCTCTTCTTGGGGGATCTTCATGCGTAGTTCCTACCTCCAGCACAGCGCCAGATCCGCTGTTGTCATCCTTTATTTACAATTTGCCTATGATCGATACTTTGAAAGATGTAGAATCTCATTTTACAGACGAAGGAAGCTCTGTTAAGAAAAGTGTGGATGAGAAAGTAGTAGAAAGGTATTTATCACTGTTACTTGTTGACAATTTGCTTCTTCTCCGCTCTAATATTTCTCATAATAACTGAATAAATGCAAATCCAGCAGTTGGCTGGGATCTGTATTGAAGTGGTACCTTGGGCCATCAGATTTCTGAAAAAGTGTCATATGCTGATATGTCAATATGCTTCTAGCAAGTTGAGATAGCAGGATTGTCTAGTCGATATATGGAGGTTGCTGTTTTGCACTGGTACATGGATGCTTGAAACCATGCGGACCTTTTTCTGTTTGATGTGACTCAAAGGACTTGAATAGGAGTAAGACTTCAAACCCTTGACGAGAATGTGGGTCTTAGAAGAAATTAGATTGCAGTCAGAAGATCTCAATAAGCATCTAAATCAGGCATGCGTAGAAATGGAATAGGCTAGCTCAACTCTTTTCAACCTTTTATTTTTTGACAAGGGTGTGTCTAAGTGCACCAATATCTCAAAACTTCATGATTAATCAGTCTAATTTGGTGCAAAATTTCATGATATTGGTGCAACCAAACACGTCCCTGATAACTGAGCTTTATAAAAAAAAGGAGAACTAGAAAATAAAAATAGGGGGCCAGCAAGTCTGCTGCCTCATTTGCTTCTCCATTGGCATGATTAATTGATAGAAACAGTGAAATAGAAGTTAATGGATCTGATCAAACTCATTAGCAAGCCTCCCAAGGAGAAGCCTCCGTGTAAGGTCTAACAAAACAAAGAATCCTTTATGCTGATTGGTCCGGCATTCACCAACCAAGCCTCCCTCTTGTTCTTAGAAGTACCAATGTTACTCTAGGACCTGGGTTATAGCTTGTGCTTGCATCAAAGATAGGCTTAAGTTAACCCCAAGGCAGGCACCTTCTAGGTAGGTTACTGGTATCTTCCTCAAGGACTGCTATAGGCCAAACACCATTTCCAAGTTGCTTATCACTTCAATGATTGGATGCTTCAGAGCTCAATGGGTATAAACCTTCTATTTCCATAATGGCTGAGAACTTCCAAGATACTGCTGTTGTTGAGTGGATCTTCATGTTCACTGGCAGAATGCATCCTTTGAAGACTAGCTCTCTCTCTCTCTCTCTCTCTCTCTCTCTCTCTCTCTCAAGATATCTAGTTTTCTCTTTCAGCAAAGAGACCAATAGAGATTGTAGGAATTGTTATACCAAATCTTTCAGAGAAATTATCATTTGGAGAATTAGTTCTCTTTCAGAAAGGAGCGCACTAGTTGTGAGATTTTGTAGGGATTGGCTTTATATCAAATCTTGTTCGTATGTTAGTATGGATAAGAACCAAGAAAGTTCAATTATAACACACCAGTATGGATAAGAACCAAGAAAGTTCAATTATAACACACCCGCTTGTACACAAAAGCTTTTATTTATTTATTTGTTATTTTGCTGCAAATTCATCTAGGACGTAGGTAGTCATCTAAAGCCTTCTCATGCCATTTCTTTAAAGGAATTGTTTATTGCAAAATTAATTAAATAAAACCATCCCTTAGAAACTCTTTGCTAGCAATCAGATCGCAATGTTTGTTTGGGTGTCTTTTCTTTCTTTCTAATATTTAGTGATGTGTATTTTTAGGTCATGTGAATGCAGTTATGGACATGTTAACCTTGTTTTGCTAACACATCATTTGGTATATAGTAGGAAAGCCATCCTGGCCTTAGCTTATTGTAGGTGGTGGTTTTGACTGTAGTAGTTGCAACTCTCTCGGCTGTTTTTCTTTCTGATACAAACATCTCAGTTATGGTATATAGTAATTTCTTTCTGAATCTAAGAGAATTGTTTGGTCCCAGCACGGAGCCATCTCTATCAGACAAAGATCAGGAAGAGAAGGCTCGAAAGTGTGAATTCGTGCAGGAGCTTCTGCTATCGACCTTCCTTGATGACACTTTATGAAGACCTTCTCCAAACCCACAGGAGGACAGATCTTAGTGCCAATACTGGGCAGACCATCTTGCGCTGGATGGTGGAGATGCCACGTTATTCGTGTCCCAGTAATGTTCTATTGGAAAGGTTATGTATGTAATTGGGTATTGTGATATAATAGTAGAGAGAGAGAGAGAGAGAGAGAGAGAGAGAGAGATGTTTACATTTTCCGAAATGGTTAGTGGTAGTTAGGTAGGAACTGGCATATGATAAAGCATCATCTGTTTGATGCGGGGCTGTAGCTGTGCATAATGCAAGGGTTAAAGAAACGTTCTATTTGTTTTTTCTTTCTTTATTTCTCTCTTTTTTCTTGTTTTCTGTCCAGTGGGTTAGCCTCATTCCCATCGCAGGTCCATATCCATGGTGAGGCCCATCGTTTGCACGTCTGGATGGCCAGCATGTCTGTTGGGGGAACGTGGTCTCTGTACATGTTTACATGCAGTACGCAGGAAAATGTGGTGAGTGATCAATGTTCTTGGGCACCCTGCCACAACCTAGGTGAGTGATCCCACCTGGGCGCTGTGGGGCCTACTGTGATGTATGGGTTTTATATCAGTTTTGCCGGCTCATTTTAGGGCATGAGTCCAAAAATAAAAAATGAAGGTCCGAGGCTCAAGGGGACCGCACCACAGGAGCCAGTGGGGATGACAATGACACCCACCGTTGAAACCTTCCTAGTTTGACCGTTGAAACATTCCCAGGGCTCACCGGAATATTTATTTGCCATCGAACCTGTTGATAAGGTCACACAGACCAGGATGAAGGGAAAACACAATATCAGTTTGATCCAGAACTTTCGTAGCCCCGGAGAAGTTTTTAGTGGTGGGCGTTCAATCACCAGTATTTCCTGTGGTGTGGTCCACTCGTGCTTTTGATTTGAGTGGGCAAAACGGATGGACCGTATGGATAAAACACATACATCACCCCCACACCATACGAGCACCACGTGCCAACCTGGCACCTGTAGTCTCTGCCGTCCATTTCTAGCCTACCAACGCGAATCGAATTTTGCTTACGTGTGTCCATCATGAGGGCCCTACGCTTGTCCACTTAAAGAGTGAAAGTAACAATGTTTCCGTAGTTGAGTGGATCGATTAGGGAAGCGGATTGCGTAGGAGTAAACTCTGTGGGGCCCACCGTGATTTACGTATTTTATCCACTCCGTCTATCCATCTTAAGAGATAATTTTAGGAATCTAAAGTGGACCACACCACAGGAAAAGTGTGAATTGAATGTCTATCATTGAAAAATTCTCAGAGGACACAGAAGTTTTAGATCAATCTGATATTTGTTTTTTACCTTCATCCATGTCCATGTGATCTTATGAACAGGTTGGATGACAAATAAACATCACTGTGGGGCCTGGGAAGGTTTCAACGGTGGAAATCATTATTCCCATTGTTTCTGTGGCATGGTCCACTTGAGATTTAGATATGCTTAAATTTTGGGCTCAACCCCTAAAATGAGCCATAAAAACATATGGACGGAATAGATAAAGCACATACATTCTAGGTGGGCCCAACACAGTTTACTCCGCACGATAAGAGCGACCGGGGTAACTCCGCACGGATTTCATCGATTTGAACTTGGTGTGCTTGGTTGGTGGGCGCAACCTGATGCACGAGGAGTCTCTTATGTCGGCTCAGCATATTTCCAATGGTGTGACGTGTTCTTTGGGGATTTCGAATTAACGTCGGACGTTTCTCCTAAGGTATGCGCACATATGTTACTTCATCAAGCCGACAGTCAAAGTGGTCGGAAAGTGCTAGACTAGACGTGTCAGTGGGTGGATGGTTCGATTGAGAGCGGATTAGCTATTACCCGGGCAACAGCTTGGTGGGTGTTACCCTATCCGCGTGGGCCCATCTTGATGTATTTTTACCCTAAGAAGATCCAAATCTCATCGTGGACCATACCACTAGAAACAGTGATGAATGACCATTAAAATCTTCTTGTGGGACATAAAAGTTTTGGATCAATCTGATTTTTATATTTTCCCTTCATCCAGATTGACATTATCAACAGCTTCGATTGCAATTGGAATTTTTAATGGTGGGGCACTCAGTCACAACTGTTTCCAGTGGTATGGTCCACTTGAGATTTGGATTATGCATAATTTTTGGAAGGCCATCCTAAAATGGGTTGGAGAAACAGATGGACGGCGTGGATATACAAAATATGGGCCACACAGTAGGGGTAACACCCACTAAGCTGTTACCGGGTAACACCTAATTCGCTCCCGGTTCGATTAACATGGGCAAGTATAGAACTTGATGCCAATTTTCTCCAACACCTGTTACGGGAATCAGGATTGTCTAGTAACGCCTGTTTCCCGCAGCTGCCTATTGACACCCAGGCTGTGGGGTCCACCATGTTTTGTAAGTAAATCCACTCCGTCCATTGGGAGGGAAGACTGATGGGCCACACCAATGAGACATTGAAAGACCATTACTAAAACCTCTTTACATTTACACGGTGTTGTTGCCAGCCTAATATTTGGATCAGGCTGATTTTTTTTTTTTTTTCACTTCTTCGCGGTGAGTTACACCTTATTAACGGGGCGTGGATTGGATACTACCCCCATCAGGACCTAGCACGGTCCTGTCAGCGGCTCTGTGGGGTCCACCATGACGTCTTTTATCCAGGCCGTCCATCTATTTTGAAAGATTAGTTTAGGGGCATGAGCCCAAAAGTGGCAGATCAAAGGCTCAAGTAAACCACACTGCATGAAGCAGCAGTGGTGACAATGACACCCATAGTAAAAACCTTCCAGAGCCCATGTTGTTGGGTGCATTAATGCATGAAACTTCACGATCTCGCACCTTAATTATATGAATTTTGTGATATGATAATGCAATAAACAAGATCAAATCATCAACTACATAAACATATAAGATTTTTATGTGAAAAACCCTCAAAGAAGTAAAAACCAGACACTATTGGGCGCTCGATAATGGACAGAACTTTCCAGTGAGTTTTAGAGAAAAACCGTCAAATTTTGGTCGCTCGACGCAGCATGGTTGGGCACCCAATGACCTCCGGCCGCTCGCCTGATCATCATAGGATTTGTCCAGAGGCCAACTGTTTCTTCCGAGCGAATATTGGCTGCTCGACCCTAACTGGTTAGGCGCCCAATGACTCCGAGGCTGCACTCTCTCCTCTCCTCATGAGGAGGAACACCCCATCACACATGATGTTTATTTGCCATCCAACCTGCTTCATAAGGTCACATGAACTAGATAAAGGGAAATAAACAAATATGGGCTTGATCCGAAACTTCCATGGCTCTCAAGAAATTTTTAATGTTAAACTAATTCTAACCGTGTGGTCCATTGGAGCATTGGCCAGGATCTCCAAGACAAGGTACACCATTTTTTACCCTTCAAAACTCTTTTTGCTATCTGACCTAGGAGTCGAGCTGACTTAGGCATCGGAGAGGGTTCCCCACTGCACAACAACACCTCAATTCTTGCCTCTTTCTCGTGATCTTGCAGCCCCCTAACAAGGAGATCAGCTTTGGGACCTCTCACGAACTCCAACACAAACAACCCTCCCGATTGTCAACCAGTTTTGGGCGAGAACAATATATATAACTTAATATATTATTTTATATTATATATAATGTTAAAAAAGGGTGCACCCATATAAAAACTAAAAAGAAAATGTTTGAGCTCAACTCGACTTGAAGCTCGACCTGATCAGTTGCTGAGTAAATCCAGCTGATCTGGCCAGTCAGGTTTGAGGATCGAGCCGAGCCCAACTCAAGCTGGGGTAGGTCGTTGGCCGAACCGAGCCAAGCTTGACTCGGTGTCCAGCTCTACATGAGATTATTCTTAACATGTGTGGTGCCCATAAGAAGATGTAACAGAAGCACGTTTGGATACCACATAAAAATCACAGGTGGAGCTCACAAAGCTCGAACATGGGAGTAAATTAGGTGTGACCCAGTCTCACCCAAGAAGGTGTGGCCCTTACGGTACTGCTCACCTTGACGTATGTATTCTATGTCCACGTTGTCCATCTGTTTTGATATATTATTTTCGGTAGGGTAGGGCTGCTAACAAGTCAGGCTTGGGATTGGCCTTGCCCGAATTTTGAATTATTTTGGATTGGGCTTCTGAGTTGGGCCTATTGAAAATTTTTATTTTGTCAGGTTCGAGCCCAACCCATTGACAACCTAATTATAGGGCATGGGTCCAAAAAATGAAAGAGATCCAAATCTCAGTTGGATGAGCTAGGATTAGCTTTATCCACAGTGTTCAATTCTAAAACACATACATCAAGGTGAGCCCACTGGAAAACAGATGTATGGTGTGGATCTACATCACATACATCAAGGCGGGCCCCACTAGATAAACGGATGGATGGTGTGGATGTACAACACATACATCACTGTGGGCCCCACTGAAATACAAGATGGATGATAATTCAATTCTAAAACACGTACATCAAGGTGGGCCCACTAGCAAACAAATGAAGGGTGTTCATCTACATCATACATCAAGGTGGGGCCCACTGGATGAACGGATGGATGATGTGGATGTACAACACACATCATTGTGCGCCCCACTAAAATAACAAATTGATGGCTGCACGTACATCAAGGTGGGCCCCACAGGAAAACAAAAGTAAGGTGTGGATCTACATCACATACATCAAGATGGGGTCTACTGGATGAATGGATGGATGGCGTGGATCTATTAAACATACAGCAGAGAGAGAGAGAGAGAGAGAGAGAGAGAGAGAGAGAGAGAGAGAGAACTGTAACACCCCAGATTTTCGCAACCTGAGTTCTAGACCCATGTTTCGAAGACCCAGGCGTTAGCCTATGAAGAATAATCACGTTTCCTTCCATTTCCAAGTATCATCCAAATAGGGCATTCACAATGGAAGAAACAAACCATGCATGTAGAAAATATGCAATATACATTTCAAAGTGATGCCCAAAAGGTCTATATAAACCGAATGTCCCGAATTTGAAATTAATATACATTAATGAAAACAATTACAATTATACAAAATTTAAAGCATTAATCATCAAATGTGTCCATTTCGTACATGACATCAGCATAACCTGAGCATCATTCCAGTATAACCTGTACATTATTCAAATCACATGCACCAACTATACGGTTGAAATTTACTAGCATGAGTGGCCAGCTCAGTGTGAGGTCCCCTTAAGATTACACACCAACACATTAATCAAGGATAAAAGAAAATGTACAAAACATCCATGATACAGTCTTTCTTAAATGCATGCACATGTCCCTCAGCCTAGGGATGCACATCCAGCTGGAAAATGTAATCTGGAAGTCACTAAGGATACACATCAACCCCACAATACAAATACATCAATTGATGATCCAGAAGTCACTAAGGACACACATCGGCTTCACCTAGTGGTCTGGAAGTCACTAAGGACACACATCAGCCCTATAATATCACGAGTAGTCATCACCAGCGAAAATACCAAAGGTACGTACTTTCAGTGAATGACGCACTTTATGGTGGTCTAGAGCCAGTAAAAATATCTCAGAGGCTAATTCCGCCCAGAGCTGAGTTCAAGCTTGAGATCGGCCACAATCAAAGCATATGAACCGACCATTTCCTTCGCGAATCCTAATCTACCATACTTCGATAACGATCTAACATGTTCGGTCACGAAGTAAGTAGACTAATAAACGAGAGCAATCAAAAAAGAAAAATCGAAAAACCTGATAAAACATGAGAATATCAGAATATGATTTGATTACTTAACCTCAAAGAGGTCTGCGTTACAAAAATGTGTGTTACAGAAGCCCCCGCACATGGGCTAATAAAAATGAAAAACAAAATTTTCTACAAGGGAGACCGGCAGTCGGCTCGGCGGTTGCAGAAGAGTTGGCCTCCTCCTCCGCCTCAAAGTCGAGGAAGGAAAGGTCCAGGTCTGGATGACGGTTTTGGACCGTCATCCTGCACTTCTCGAAGCCGAAATCGAACATTTCATCAGCTTCGGCGACCTTGACCTCAACTCAGATCGGGTCTTCGCTAGATCTGCCTGCAGGGCCCCTTCGGCAACTTTCAGCTCTTCGACCTGTATGATGAGCTCAGCCTCCGCCCTTTCCTTATTCGATAGCTCGGCCTGAAGCAAGGCATTTCCGCGATCGTGAGCTTCCAGCATTCTTGTCGCCTCTTCCCCAACCCTCAGAGCTTCGTCCAAAGAGCGCGTCGCAGCCGCCAGGGTTCCCTCAAGGCCGGAGATCATCCCCTTATCACGGGTCATCTCCTCCCGCAGAGCCTGGCACCCAAAGGCGACCTACAAAATGACCAACAGAGAATCAATAAAACAAAAAAAGGGGGAAGGAGAAGGAAGAGAGAGGCTGGGAGATAAGTGCAGTGAGCTAAAAAAAAAGAAAAAAGAACCAAGTTACAAACATACCTTGGATCCGAAAATTCCGAGGGTGTTGATCAACGAGAGTCCGAAGACCTTCGTCATTGCATCCACCTCGGCCTCAGGAACAGCCTTATACGCCCATCTGCACAAATTATACAAATGGGGTGGCATTTCTGGACCTCGGCGAAGTGAAGAAGCAGAGGGGGTTGGAGCAGCCTGAGAAAAATTTTCAGATGGGCCAGCATCGGAGCCACCCACCAAGTCTATCACAGGGACCAGCTGTGGCCCCATGGAAGCGTCCGGAGCTATATTCCCGGGGTACATCAGATGTCGGGGCAATCGGTGGGCGCTCACTTGGGCGCTTCGATACCGCCTTCTGTCTCTTTTTTTCCCTGATCTGCTCTTTTTCCTCAGCCGTCAGGGCAGCAGATCTCCTTTTTTGGGCCGGAGCAGACATACCTAAAATACAAAAACACAAGAAGCAATGTCAGCAAGGCATAACTCCAGAATAAACTAGGCGCATGCTGAGCAAAAGGACAACTACCTCGGGGATTGATGCCCATGTCTGATAGAGTCTCAAAGGAAAGCAGAAGCTTCACACTGCGGAAGCTAGGGTCTAGCTCCCACACGGCAGCTATGCGACTTTCCTCTTCCGAACTCAAGCTGGGAGGATCTCCACGAACTGAAAAGAGAAAGAATGAGGTCAAAAAAAATAATAATAATTTTGGCGAAGTAAAGTGTCAGCCGACCCGACCTTGGACTGAAAACCAGTTGCGTACACGATAACTTGGGAAGTTGACTTCGGATCGAGGACCTTCCCAACCTTTCGAGACAAAAAACCACTCTCCCTTCCATCCATGAACTGAGGAGGGCAGATCATCGACGAGGCGACGCCCTTTCCTTCCCCGAGGCTACAAATAAAACCATCCCCGGGAGTCGAAATGGCTCTTCAGCTGATATATATTCATCAGCTCTGCCACGGTAGGATCCGACCCGTGGACTTGACGCCATAAAACGACACAGCCTATCAATGTTCTTCAGGAGTTGGGAGCCAGTTGCCCCGTGGCCAAGTTGACCCGAGAAACATATTCCCTTACAATAGGGATCAGAGGGAGACGAAAATCGGCCTTGAAAAATTAGGCGTATACGGTTATTTGATCTCCTGGAGGACGGGTCGGGAAGTCATCTAAACCAGGCAATCGAAGGTCTATAGCTTCTGGGATACACTATTCCGACCTAAGCCTAATCAGGTCAGACTGAGTAAGAGTGGTCCATATCAGGTCGGCCGGATACTCAGAAACCCTATCAATTACTCGCCCGGAGGTACCCGCTACAGGAACCTCATCCCAGGCAAAGGAGGAGGGAGTCTTTGTCAATAGAGTTCTCCCCGGGGACTTAATGGGAACCGGTTGGACCTCCCCCAATTAGGATTCTCCAATAGGAAGGGAGATGGACAGGGTCCGTGAAGAACTTTCCTCCGAACCAGACATGTCTTCCTAAAAAATGAAAATAAAAGGGGAAGCAAAGTGGACAGAGGTTCAACGTACCGGATCACCCTTCAGAACGGGACCGGCCAAGGAAGTTGGATTCGAAAGAAAAAAATTTCAAACAAGTCACAGCGATCGGCAGAGGGGGAAGGAACAGGGTGCAGTAAGAAGACGGAAAAATTCTTGAAAATTTTCCTAAGTACAGTATTTATACTGTGGCGGATGACAGCTCCAAAAGCCTGCCCCTGCCACGCGGCATGCACCCATGGTCTTAAAAGACAAACCGATGCGACTTTTGACATGGCCCGCCACGTGTCCGCCCATCCATTGGATATCAATATTATATCCGTCCGTTCAGTGATACGAAGTCCACGTGTCCATATGCCGTTCGCCTGTCGAAATAAAAGCCTGCCGAGCCGTACGAACATCATTGCGTCTTTTCGAAATTCGAATCGGTGCATTTAATACACCTTTGTCGCTAAAAGAGAGATCGGCTATGACTACTTAGAGTTGCTTTCAAGTTGAAAAGATAGGCCTCGGAAGCAGGGGGGCAGCTGTTGTGGGATAATACTTGTCATGAACCGACCTACTCACAAAACTTCGAAGCAAATGGACAAGCCGAAGTCTTGGCCTTACCAAAGGGGTCGGTTCGGAGCTAAAAATCAATTGGCAAATAAAAACCGACCTCATCTCCACTCTTATCGGCAAAGAGCTGGAAACACGTCCCCCCGAAATCGGAATGGCCCAGGATACTCGCCTGGATATCCGGCCCGAGATGCCAGTCGTGATTTCGACCTAAAAAATCTCCCTCCAAGCCTATAAAGAAAGAAGGGCACATTGATTACAGGTATGCATACTTCGTTACTAAAGAAGTTTTCGACTATCCTTAGAATTCCTGAACTAACTTTGGCATCGGAGGGCTAATGGCCGGAACCCGGCCACCTCCTAGCCTTTTGGTTCTCTTGCAGAGATATTAGATCGGGATCGGAGCTACCCAAGATATTAATCTTCCTTTTTGTCAGCCTGATGGTTCTCACGCTTTGTTTCTGGGTGACACAGAAATCTGCGACAACAGACCCCATAGTTTACTCAATTCGCAATCCGCTTCCACTCCACTACAGTTGAAATACGAAAATCCATTCAATTGTGCGATTCCCATAGGGTGGATTTCCCCAATAGAAGCGTATTGGCTGGTGCACCATACACCAGCCACGTTGCTGGTGTGGGTACTGTTGGACACAGAGTGAGTGCGCACTCCTCGAGCACTGTGTACCAACGGTTCAAATAAGATTAAGGCTCTGTGAACCCTACAATAATATATTTAGTATATCCACACCATCCATCCATTTGGCGAGATCATTTTAGGGCATTATACTTAAGAAGAGTCGTATCGAAAACTGAAGTGGACCACACCACAAAAGGCAGCGGGTACAATGATTCTTACCCTTAAAACATACCTAGGGTCCACCATGATGTTTATTTTCCATCCAAACTGTTCATAAGGTCACACGGACCTGGATAAAGGGAAAAATAAATATCAGACTGATCCAAAACTTTTGGGACCTTCAAAAAGGTTTCAATGGTATACGTTCAATCACCTGTGGTCCACTGGATCTTTGGATCTGTCTTTTTTTTTGTCCCAAGCCTTAAAATGATCTCAAACAAATGAAGGACGGTTTGGATATAACACGTACCTTATGGTGGGACCCACAGAACCTGATGACGTCACTACACCAGCAACCTCACTGGTGTAGGGTGCACCAGCCAATCCGCTTCCATTTCCAACGGTAGATACAATAACTTGGTTTGACTGCCAGCGGACTAGGTGAGACCTTGGACTCACCCAAGACGGTGTGGCCTTCACCATGGGTCCCATTTTGATGTATGTATTCTTTATCCACACCGTCCATCCATTTTTTCAGATCATTTTAGGGCATCATCCCATAAATGAAGCAGATCCAATTCTCAGATGGACCATACAATGAGAAACAGTGGTGATCGACTATTGATGGGTCACAAAGTTTTGGATCAAGCTGATATTTGGTTTTCCCCTTCATCCCGTCTTACGTGACCTTATCAACAGATGGGAAATAAACACTACAGAAGCATTAAGGTGCAACCTAAAAAGTTCAAGTTCAATACCTACTATTTTCTCTGGGTATGGTCCACCTGCTAATTAGTTCTACTCTATTTTTGGGACAGTGTCCTAAAATTATCTGAAAAAATGGATGACAGAGTGGATGCAGAATACAAAAATCAAGGTGGGGCCCACGGTAAGGGTTGAACAGTCTTCGATGATTCTGGGCCCACATGAGGTAATGTATGCCACGTGTACAGTTTCTGAGTTGACGCGGATTAGCTACTGACGCCCTAAGTAGCTATCTGGTCTATAGTTGGAATGTGGAGCTGCTACGTGCATGCATTCAATTATCACGCTCTTCGAGAGTAGTCAAAAGTGACCGTTTCAGCTCCAGATGTGGGGAATTGAAGCTAACTCCTCTACAAATATCACTAATCAGCCTCTCTTCTTCTCACAAGAAAACCCTCTCCATATAGCATCCATCTAAGACCAGATGGCCATGTATTGCCCTACCCACACCGTTCATTTCTCAGGCCAAAGCATAGAGACCATGGTCACCAACATGGCCTCTTGGGTGGACGAATGGATTAACCAGGTCCAACGGAATACGTCGCCACTGATTGTCGGCTTGGATAGCGAATGGAAGCCTGAGCGCACTCGTGGAATCTCTAACAAAACGGCCATCTTACAGCCATGTGTCAAAAACAAGTGCCTCATTGTCCAAGTCTTCCATATGGCCCACATTCCGGATTCACTTAAGAACTTTCTTAGATACTCAAATGCTACTTTCTTAGTCCTGAACAGATTGTCTATGCTTGCATTGATGCATTTGCTTCTTATATGATCGGTTACAAGTTGCTTGGTTGAAAACATTTGAGATTGGGATTGCTTTAGTTTGCTTTTTCTAACTTGACTTTCTTTTTGGATCCCCAGCTTGTTATATATCTTTGCATTGTTGTAATGGGTTTGATCAGTTTGTTTTGTGGTCTGGTGTTAATATATGTTTTCTATACGTGTAACGAATCCTCACTGTCAAAATCGTCAGCTTTTGTCCCATATGTAGGTGTTGGTTTTTATATTATTGGGATTTTGGGCACATGTAATGATCATCACAGATCTCACACAAAAGTGGGTGGCATGGCTTTAGCTGGGTCTTGGTCCATTTTTAATTATCATAAGTAAGGTGGCAATGGGTAGTTTTTCTGGATTTGCGTGGCAAGATCTCGATCCCAAAAAAAAAATTGTTGGGCCCACCTATAACTTTTTTATGATCTTTGGACCCCACTTTATTGCATGTGTGACATCAACTTGGTGCATCAGATTGTAACCCTTATTTGCACTGTACGTCCTAAGGATTAGCCCGATACAAAACTCAGATGGCCCACACCATTGTGAAAAATGTGAGCCTTAAAACCTTGTGTTACCATGTTCAATCAAAAGTATTAACAACCCAAATCATTATTTCCACAGTTTCCTGTGGTATGGTTCACTTGAGCTTTAGATATGCTTCAAGTTTTTGTTCAACGCATAAGATGGGCTCGAAAAATGGATGGACGGAGTGGATAAATCATTCGAAGTGGGCCCAACTGAGTTTCCTCAGTAGGCTTTTCGTCTTCGGAAACAGTTGACGAAGCGAGGGACGTGGATTGCCTGCGGTAGAAGCTAGGTGGGGCCCACTGTAATGTTAGTGAGAAATCCACCCTGTCCATCCAGATCATGTTAGGACATGGACCAGATTCAAGATTCAAGTGGGCCGTGAAACAGACAGTGAGGATTGAATGTCTACCATTGAAACATTCATGGAGCCAAAGAAGTCTTGGATTAGACTAATATTTTTGTGTTTTCAGTTCATCCCAGTGCAGGATGACCTTATCTTATGAACAGTATGGATGGCATAAAAACATCACGGTGGACCCAAGGAAATTTTAACAGTAGGCATTTTCCTACCCACTTTTTCCTCTCGTGCGGTCCAATTGAGTCTTGGATCTGCGATATTTTTGGGCCCATGTCCTAACATGATATGGAAAAATGAATGAACGGAGTAGATTCCTCACCAACATCACGGTGGGCCCACTTCCTGAAGTCCCTGCTACAGGATGGCGCATGCAATCCCCTACCGCTTTTGAGACGGATCCTCTGAAGTTTACAACACGTAGCATATGTAAAGTGGGAATGGATTTGAAAACGTGTAAATATGAAAACGTGTGTTATCTGAGCTTTGCCTAAAGTGGCAAACTAGAAAATCAGATAATGTCAGTCCTGATAATTTGGGTCACAACCTACGGAATAAATTGAAAGCAAAACCATTTTTCTACCCATTCATTTGATTTGATATGCTGTGGGATCCACTAATATGTAAAACGGCTTCAGTTTTATGACAAAAGATCTGAACAGCTTGGATAATCTGATGGACGGCTCAGATCTCATGCACGCGTCACATTCATACAATTGTGGTTGTGTCCAACTCTCGCTAATGATTGAAATTACGTTTACCAAACATTGCCGCCAATCCCACTGCCAAGCGGACGCGGCTTTCCGGCGGAAGCCTTTCCCATGAAGTTCCTGGCTGGTATGCTAGTTGGGGCCCATCGTGATGTTTGTGAGAAATCCACCCCGCGCATCCGTTTTGTGATCTGATTTTAGGAAATGCTACAAAAAATGAATTGGATTCACAACTCAAGTGTGTCACACAAGAGGAAACAGTGGGGATTCAATGACCACCGTTGAAACATTTGTACGGCCACAAAAATTACATATCATGCTAGGTTTTTTTTTTTTTTTTTAATGTTTTCACTTCATCCCAGTGAGAATGAACTTATAAACGGTTTGGATGGTATATATACATCAAAGTGGAGCCCAGGAAGATTTCAACGGCTGGAAACTCTTTTCCTAGTTTCCCCTCTGGTGTGGCCGAATTGAGTTGTAGATACTCCTGCGTTTTGGTCGCATGTCTTTTAATGAGATCACAAAACGGATGGACGGGGTGGATTTCTCACAAACATCATGGTGGGCCCCACCTAGCAGCGCTGGAACTTCCTGCGATTTTCGCACGAAAGCAGCGTCCTGCCAAGCATCTTCTGTATAAACAGGAGCCCTATACGAAATTCATCCCTGAAAAAACTGCTGGGTTCTACTCAACGGTAATTCTTTCATTCTTGAAGCTTTTTAGAAAGCATTATTCTTTTTAATGATTTAGTTTTTTCTTTTTATTTGAATTTTTAATGCAAAATTCTTTAAAATTTCGCTTATGAGATCTCTCATGTATGATAAGAGAATGAGATGGAGGTGGACGTTGTATTATTTAATTTCTGTTTTTTTAGTAAAGAAGAAAGCTTAGCGTTATTGTCCTGTGCATATTAACCGTGATA
This sequence comes from Liriodendron chinense, assembly GCA_003013855.2. Classification (NCBI taxonomy): domain Eukaryota; kingdom Viridiplantae; phylum Streptophyta; class Magnoliopsida; order Magnoliales; family Magnoliaceae; genus Liriodendron; species Liriodendron chinense. The sequence continues at coordinate 207,403 of PVNU02002913.1, forward strand.
CTCCCCATGACTTTACTTCACCACAGTGTATTCCTCCCAAGTTTTTAATTATTCTGATTTTAGGGCCTCACTCCAAACACAGGCAACGCATGCTGATTTATGGGTTGGAACTCATCCACGTGATGAAACTTTCTTGTGCCCCCACATGATGTCTGCAAGAAATCCACTCTATCCACCAGTTTCGCTGGCTCATGTTAGGACACGAACACCCAGGTCCATAGCTCAAGTTGCAGACTGAGTGAAGATAGCCTCATTTCAACACTACGGTCATGGTATCCAATCCCATAGTGGGGGTGGCTAACACTGTGATGTGACTAATGGGGGTGGGAGGGTGTACTAACAATGGGGTGTTTGAACTAACCCAAAAAAAAAAAAAAAAAAATGTTAGGACACATAGCAAAAAAATGAGGCAAATTTAAACTCAAGTAGGTTGCATGCAATGAAACAGTAGTAGGTTGCATGCAATGAAACAGTGTGGATTTAAACGCCCACCATTGAGACCTTTTTGGGCACACGATAATGTTTATATGTTATTCAAACTGTTAATAAACTTATTCCCATTCCCACTGTGATTAAATTGAAACACAAATATTAGCTTAACCCAAAACTTCTATGACCCTAGCGTTGAATCCTCATTGTTTTCATGGCATGTCCTAGTTAAGTTATGAATTTGCCTAATTTTTTGACTCATGCATGCCTGAAATGATCTTTGAGAAACTGACGGACAGTGGGACATTGCGGTAAGCTCCACGTAGCTTCCATCCTGGTGCACGGGTACAAGCAATTCGTGTCCCTCGCAAGTGTAAAACAGTTAATATGGGGCCTACAGTAATGTTTGTGAGAAATCTATATATCCTGTTAATCCTTTTATCTAGAAGATGCTAGGACATGGTCTAAAACTAGAAACTAGATTAAAAGTCAAGTGGGCCGTACAACAGGAAATAATGAGGATTGAGTGTCCACTGTTGAAACATTTGTGGGGTCATGGAAGTTCTGGAACAGGCTAATATTTATGCGTTTTCGATCGGTTCATGTAGAAATGACCTGATGAACGGAACAGATGGCATATATATAACAATAGACCGTAAACAATTCCTTACCCACTTTTTCCTGTCATACAACCCACTTGAATCTTGAAATAGATAAACAGGATGGATTTCTTACAAACATTGGCCCCATCTAACTTACTAGCGCAAGAAATTCCCTCAGCTTTTGAGGGATTGCAGATTGCCTGCTAACTCAGTGACCTACAGCGTGTGGGCCCAGCATGATGTATATGTATTATGGATGCCATCCATCCGTTTTACTAGTTCATTTTAGGGCATGAGCCGATAATGGAAGCATATCCAAAGCTCTAAGTGGGCCATACAACTGAAAAAATTGGGGATAGAGACACCCACCATTGAAACCTTCTAAGGGCCCATAAAGATGTTTATTTGTCATCCAACCTGTTCATAAGGTCACACAGACATCGATAAACCGAAAACACAATTATCAGCTTGACCCAAAACTTCGGTGGCCCTCTAGGAGTTTTCAACCGTAGACTTTCAACTCTCACTGTTTCCTATGGTGGGGTCCATTTGAGCTTTGGATATGCTTCAATTTAGAGCTCATGCCCTAAAATGATCTAAAAAACGAATATACGGAATGGATCAGACAGAAATCACAGTGGCACACAGTTTATTCAGTACGCAATCGAGCATCGAGTTGGACGCGGATTGCTCGTCTCCAGCTTGTAAGAGGTAGGACCTATGAGTGGCCAACGTGATGTATAGGTTTTATCCACACCGTCCATCCATTTCTGCATGCAATTTTATTGAATACGACCAAAATTTAGGCAAACCCAATGCTCAAGTGGACCACAACACAAGAAGCAGTGGTGGTAGTGATTCTCACCATTGAAACTTTCCTAGAGCCCACCGTGATGTGTATTTTCCATTCCAACCTATTCATAAAGTTGCATAGACCTGAAGGGAAATAAGTTTTCAACAGTCAAAATTTAATCCACATTGTGTGGTCCACCTGCATCTTGGATCTGCCTAAGTTTTGGGCCTATATCCTTAAATAATATGGAAAAATAGATGAACGATGTGGATAAATTTTTCAGCTGGGCTCACGGTGCCCACTCGGAGCTCCTGCCCGTTTCTAGCTAGAGACGGGCAGGGGTAGACGATGCAATCCGCGTCCAACTAGGGAGCATATTACGTGAAACCCGGGTGACCTCACCCAAGATGGTGCGGCCCTTACTGTGGGGCCCACCTCAATGTGTGTATTCTGTATTTACACTGTCTACCCTTGTTTTCCAGATCATTTTAGGGCACTACACTGTCTACCCTTGTTTTCCAGATCATTTTAGGGCATGATCCTAAAAATGAAGAAGATCTAAATCTCTGTGGTCCATACTATAGGAATCAGTGGTGATTGAACATCCTACCATTAAAAACTTCTTAGGCCACACCTTAATGTTTCTGTAGTGTTGATTTGACATCCAATCTATTGATAAGGTCAGATAAGCCTGGATGAAGGGGAAGAAATAAATATCAGCTTGATCTAAACTGTTTTGGCCCATTAATAGTCAATCACTACTGTTTCCTATGGTGTGGTACACTAGATAATTGGATATGCTTCGTTTTTTTGATAATGCCCTAAAATGATTTGGAAAAATGGATGGACGGGGTGGATATTGAATAAACAAATAAAAGTGGGCCACATGGTAGGTCAGCGTGTCATCTAATCCGCTACATCGAAATTACGTTAGCGAACCTTCCAGGAGATCCAAAGAATCTTCATGTATAAAAGTAGAACTCCTACGTACGAATAATCCATACCTGAAAGAAAGTCCGGCAAGTTCTACTCAACGGTAATTCCTTCTTCTTCACATCCTATTCTCTTTATTATCTTTTCTTTTCTTTTCTTTTTATTGAGATATTTATGATTGTGTCTCAAGTAGCTAAAATTCTAAGGTGGTGGTTTTCTTGGAATGAAATTACATAAATACCTTTATTTTTTTCCTTTAAAAAAGAGTAGTGAATCGAGAATTGTGTGGCCCACCGTAGTAGCATGTATCTGACATCCTACCTATCTAACGGATGCATCCATTGTAATGTTTATATGCCATCCAACCCGTTCAAAAAGTGAGTCCCACAAGCATGGAAGGCAATGAATAGATGGAGTGGATGATGTCACATAGACCTCAGGGTGGGACCATAGAGCTTTTCTTTAATTACTCCCTGCAATTTCATCTGCAGGTAACTGCAGGTCCATGCATGTAGTTTCTAAGTAGCTTCATGCAGAAAATATCATACTCTTTTACTTCTTGTTTTACTCAAAACAAGGAAACTCAAAAAAAATCAGTTTAGTTTATTATATTATCTCTCTCTCACGTCTATAACCTTTATAAATTTCCATCACTCGCAGCTCCTATCTTCTTTCAACAATGGTTTCCGAGATTTCGCCCTCTGATCTCAGTTCTACTGACGCATGGATGATGGCTTTACTGGACAAACTTCCAAAGGATGAGGATGAGCTTCTTGCTGGGATTTTCAATACTTCTCTTAGTGGGAAAGTTGCAAGTTCCACTCCTCTTGAACTCACTGTTGCTCCACTCAGGGCCTCTAATGAGCCTAGCCATTTGACTACAATGGGGCACATCCCTCCACTTAGGGCTTCTAATGAGCCCAACCGTTCGACTACGATGGGCGACATCCGGACGTGTCCTTACGATCATCCATGTTATATTTGTGATGGCAAGTACTCGATTGATTGTTATGAATCTTATACAAAAAATTCAACGGACAGGAGTTCCTGCCATGAGAAGAATGGTTTAGATGTACGTGATGATAGTTTCAGTGTTTCAAAAACAGGTTTCATATCATGTCGTTGTGAGAGTCCTTGCCTTATTTGTGAAGGAAAATATTCAACTCCTGGTTTTTGTCTTTGCCATGGAATTTCAGTGGATCGCAATGGTAAAGACAAAGATGGTGGTTTTGATGGCGGTGATGACAATTTCAGTGTTTCAACAAGAGGCTTCATATCATGCCCTTGTGAGAGTTCTTGCCTTATTTGTGATGGAAAATATTCAACTCCTGGTTTTTGCCTTTGCCATGGAATTTCAATGGATCGCAATGGTCAAGACGAAGATGGTGGTTTTGATGGCAGAGACGCCTTGTGAATCAGCGTAAGTGGAGCCAATTTGGACTAGAGTTGTCCTGGAAGATTCAATTGTGTTCAAGAAGGGTCATTTTTTGTGTTTTACTTTTCATTTTTTATTTTTTATTTTCTTTTTTGCTTTACTGGTTTTAATTCGAAATTTATATTTTATCGTTTTAATAAAAAAATCTATTTTTTATGTTTTATTAACTGTTGCTGTGGTGGTAAATATTCGATGAAAAAATTGTTTAATTTCGGCATTTTTGCTACCCTCAATTTCTAATACTAACCTTTGGCTCTAATACCATGTCAAACAACCACTTGCTCTAAAAGCTTATAGCTAGGACTTTAACAGAATTGATGGTTTAGATTTGGGAATTACGGCAAGTAATGAGGGGAGTGACAATGAGCCAAAGACACGACTTCCCTGATCCCCAGTAATAAATCTTCTTGTTGTTGTTCTTGTTATAGACACAAGATGGTCTTGGAAGTGGGACCCAGTATTAGATTACATGGACCGTTCATCATCTGATTTTTAACCTTTTTTCCCAACCATTGGCTTTATGTTTTGAGTATGAGTGCAGATCGTCTGTCTTGAAGGCACAAGAAATACCAATTGCTTTTTTTTTTTTTTTTTTATGGGAGGGGGGGAGTTAGTATGTACATCCCACTGTTAGCAGACGTTATCTTTACTCAGTCTACCACTCTGCCAAGCAGATGGCTAACTACACAATACAATTCTAATATGTGAAACTCTTTTGTGTCTCACCATGATTTTTGTATCAAATCTAGACTGTCCATCCATTTTTCCATACAAATCTAGAGATTGAGCCAAAAAATGAAGTGCATCCAAAGCTCAAGTGAATCACACCACGGAGGGCAGTGGAGATTGAACAAACTACTGTTGAAACTTTCCTAGGGCTAACTATGAGGCTTATTTTCCATCGGACATGTTCATAAGTTCACACATACTTGGATGAAGTTAAAGTACAAATATCAGTTTTATCAGAGCCTTCTTGGCCACAAGAAGTTTTCAACGGTAGCATCAATTCCCATTGTTTTCAGTGGTTGTGGTCCACTTTTGCTTTGGATCTGTATTGTTTATGGGCTTGTATCCTGGAATAATCTGAAAAAATGGATGGACGGTGTGGATCTAAGAAATACATTATCGTGGGGCCCACATAAATTTCACAAAATTCATTTGCTTGATGTGTGGTGTAGGAGAGCGTATTAGGTATCAACCAAGAGGGGGCAGCCCTTACCGTGGGGCCTACCTTGATGTGTATATATATCCTGTATCCACTTCATCCATCTTTTTTTCATATCACTTAGAGCATGATCCCAAAAACTAAGAATATATTATCACGTGGACCATACTCTAGGAAACAGTGGCGGTAGAACACCCTACCATTTAAAACTTCTTAGGGCTCACCTGATTGTTTCTGTAGCTTTTATTAGCCATTCAATCTGTTGATTAGTTCACAAAAGCCGGGATGAAGGGGGAAAAAAAAAACAAATATCAGTTTGATCCAAAACTTTTGTGGCTATTAATGGTCGATCACCACTGTTTCCTATGCTATATATGGACCATATGGTTCCCCTGATAATTAGATCTGCTTCATATTTTTTGGATAATGCCCTAAAATGATCTTGAAAAGTGGATGCATTGGGTAGATACAAAATACACGCATCAAGGTAGGTAGCACCGTAAGGGCCAGACTGTCTTTGGTGAGGTTGAGTGGTGCTGCACATTCTATGTCAACGAAGAAAACCGAAAGTGTTGACATGTGGGACTTTTCAGGGCCTGTTTGGAGCGTGGATTTGGAACCCCTGGATTTGAAACCCCCTCAGTTGTGTTTGGCACCCTAGACTTGGAATCCCTTATAATCCAAAAGTATGATATTTACAAAGGTTTGAATTTAATTATTCAATCAACGATAATATCTCTAATTAGTATAAGCATATAATGTCCGACATAATGGTTGTAATAAGCCCATTGAAATATATATACAATAGTTGTAATAAACCGTTCATTTCGATTGAACGGGGTCCTCGAGCGTTTCACCATTGGATAGCATGCATGTCAGAGATCCAAGCCATGCAACTGGGAGTACTGTTTACTGTGGACAAGCCCATTCCCAACAATTAAGATTGGTCCACTGATCAGTAGAACTGACTCGTATGAAAAAATGAGCGGTTAGAAAATAATGTCCATCTGTTCAAATTCAACGTCTACGTGTGTCTTAGTTGATGAAGAGGACGCATTTTATCTTAACTGGATTTGCTAGACCACGTGCATGGCTCATGCATCAAGGCCAAAGTTGGAAGATCTTCACCTTTCTTTATCAATTGCCTTCCTAATAAGTATAGTCTAAGATTAAAATATAACAAAGGTCTAGAAAAAAAGAAAGACCAGGCATTAGATGGACAGGATCTTCTAATCAAAATTACGTTACCGAACCTTCCTAGCGATCTAAAGAATCTTCATGTATAAAAGCAGAACTCCTACGTACGAATGATGGTGGTTTTCTTGAAATGAAATTGCAGAAATGAATCCGGATCGTTTAAAAAAAGTAGTGAATCGAGAATTGTGGGGCCCACTGTAGTAGCATGTATCTGACATGACATCCGACCTATCTAACGGATCCATCCTTCTTTCTTTTTCTTATTTTTCTTGCTTGGTCAGTCATGCAACGTACCCACTGGTGCCGTCAGCGGCGTGAATTTTCACCACTATGGTTTCGAAACCATATGCCATCCGTTGAGTTCACCCATCATCATTAGTCGGATCCAACGCTGGATTCAGGTGGTTAGCCCCACTCTGCCGCCTCCCAAGGAAACCACCGCTACGCGTGTGGCCTATTTCTTTGCCATGGCACTCCAGCCGCCTCACCTTGCTAGGCTGGAAGTAACCGTCGTCAAATGGTCACCCAAGAAGGCTGGGTCAAGTTGAACGTGGATGGATCGGCAATAGGCACTCTGGGTAATTCAGGACGGGATGGAGTTTGCAGAGATTGGAATGGTCGTTTGCTCTTTGCCTACTTCGCAGGATATGGCTACGGCTCCCGAGCAGAGGCCAGGGAAATTTATCAGGGGCTCTCCTTGTGCATCGACTTTAGCTTTTCCAAGGTGGAGGTCGCCAGCAGCTCTAAGATAGCAGTGAGCCTCTTCAATAAGAAAGATCCAAATATGTGGGTTATGGAGTACTGGTGGGCTAGGGTGGACATTCTGAGGCAAAAGGTGAAATTTTTCATAGCTCACACTCCGCGGGAGGCTAACTATGCAGCAGATGGCCTGGTCAAATGAGGTAGCGATTCGCAGCGATTCCGAATTTTTCAGGAAATGCATGAGCTGCCTCGAATCACAAGGAGACATCTCTTCCTGGATAGGGTGGGGCTGGGCTCTCGTCGTGTTGACCGATTTTTTTTGTTCTTTTTCGTTTTTTGGAGGGCCTTCTCGTTTTTGTTTTCTTGAAAGGTCTCTTCCGCTCTCATCAAGATTTGGGTTTGTTACTAGAGGGTTTACGATAGGCAGGCCTGGTCTTTTATGTGGGGCAGGGCCTGCCCAAAGTTGTAAGTAGCTTTTGTTTTGAATAATAGGTTTTTCTTAAAATAAAAAATAAAAAATAAAAATAAATAAAAATAAAAAACCGTTCACAAAGTGAGTCCCACCCGGATGGAAGGGAAATAACAATATCCGGCTAACATGGAACCTCGATGGGCCTAAGAAGGTGCCAATGGTAGCATGTAGAGTGGCCTCCATGAGGTGAGGCAATGAATGGATGGAGTGGATGCATGCCACGTAGACACTAGGGTGGGACCTTAGAGCTTTTCTTTACTCCCTGCAATTCCATGCCGTTTCTAAGTGGCTTGATGCATCAAATATCATACCCTTTTACAGCTTCTTGTTTTACTCAAAACAAGGAAACTAAAAAAAAAAATCAGTTTAGTTAATTATATTATATCTCTCTCACGTCTGTAACCTTTATAAATTTCCGTCACTCGCAGCTCCTATCTTCTTTCAACAATGCTTTCCAAGATTTCGCCCTATGATCTAAGCTCTACTAACGCATGGATGATGGCTTTACTGGACAAACTTCCGAAGGACGAGGATGAGCTTCTTGCTGGGATTTTCAATACTTATACTCCTCTTAGTGGGCCCTGAGCTCACTGTTGCTCCACTCAGAGCCTCTAATGAAGCCAACCATTCAACTATATTGGACCATCTTGGGATGTGTCCCTACCATCATCCCTGCTATATTTTTCATGGCAAGTACTTGATTCATTATTATAAATCTTACACAAAAAATTCAATGGATAGGAGCTCCTGCTATGAGAAGAATGGCTTAGATCAATATAACAGTTCCAGTGTTTCGACAAGAGGTGTCGTATCATGCCCTTGTGAGAGTCCTTGCCTTATTTGTGAAGGAAAATATTCAACTCCTGATTTTTGCCTTTGCCATGGAATTTCAATGGATTGCGATGGCCAAGACAAAGATGAGTGATAAAAAGACATGGCAGTGTGAATCAGCTTAAGTGGAGCCAATCAAGAAAGCAGTTTTTATTTTTATTTTATTTTTTGTTGGTTTTCTGAATAGAGGAGTGCAGTAATGAAATACTAGTACAATGGTTAATTTGTATTTTATTGAATGATTTTTTTTTACATTAACTTGCGGTGCAAAACTTTTCTAATTATAATTTTGTTTAATTCAACTTCAACTTACTCATGTGACCCACCTGATGAGTGAGTCGGCCTGAGCTTTGGTATAGGCCACATTCACTAAGAGACCCGTTTAATGCATGTCCAGGAATATTCAATGATCAGATGAATTGACTGCAGAGCTTTCGTTTGTTCCATCTGGATATGCAGTGGATGGTTTCATTTCTCTCAATCACCGCCGGACGTGAATTGGGATCGTAGACACAGTTTAATTAAAATTTTGTGAAATCCACACCATCTTGTGATGCAAAAAATGAGGCAGATCCAAAACTCGAATGAGCCACCACATGAAACATTGGAGATCCCACCGTTGGAACCTTCCTAGGGTCCATGATGACATGTATATGCCATATCCAATCCGTTCAAAAAGTGAGTCCCACCAAGATGGAGGAGAAACAACAATATTATTTGCCTGATCAGAAACTTCGGTTGGCCCAATTGAGCTATTGAATCTGCTTGTTTTTAGATGGATCCTGGCATGAGGGGATGCATGCAATGGATAGATGGAGTGGATGTCATGTATGTAGATATCAGTGTGGGGACCCACAGAGCTTTTTGTTACCTCGACTCCTTGTAACGATGTTTTTGATAGAATAAGGCCCTGCACCACAGCTCACCTCGTTCCACCCATCAATGGCACGAAATGTTGGATGTCTAACCATCCATTTGGAATGAATGGCAGAGATCCAGACCATCATCTGCAACTGCATACCATAATCATACCATGCATCAAAATCAGGGTCCGGTATGGATGAGATCCAAACCATGCATCGGGAAGTGCATACTATGGATCACAAGCCCTTGCCCAACAATTAACATTGGTCCACTATCAGTCGGAACAAACTTTCATCACAAAATGGGCGGCTAGAAAATAAGGTCCACTTGTTCAAGTTCAACGTCTACGGGTGGCTGATGTGTACTAGCCTGATGCTACCTGATGAACGGCCCAGAATAAACCCCAGGTAGCACTGGATTGCCAGGATCTTCTAATCTGAAGGATTTTAGGGGTTTTTGCCATTGCATGGACCACACCTGTCACAACTAACAACCGGAGATTGCCATTGCATGGACCACACCTAGTTCCCAGTGTAGGAACTTCTTTCCAAAGGCTTTGGCAGGAAATCCGCGTCCCTTAATTTTTGGACTTGTATCTGAAATAATCTTGGAAAACTGACGGAGGTATTGGATGTCCAACGGAAGCTTCCACTACGTTTTCGTATAAAAAACAGTTGAAATCCTCGCTTTTGAGGGACGTCTATTGCCTGAGGCAGAAGCTAGTGGGGCCCACTGTGATGTTAGTGATAAATCCACCCCGTCCATCCGGTTTTCCCAATCATGTTTAGACATGGACCCCAAAATAAGGCAGATCCAAGGCTCAAAAGTGGGCTGTACAATAGAAACAGTGAGGATTGAATGTCTACCATTGCAACATTCATAGAGCCACAGTAATTTTGGATCAGACTAATATTTTTGTGTTTCTAGTTCATCCCAGTAGAGATCTGCCTCATTTTTGGATCCCTGTACTAACATGATCTGGAAAAACGGATGGACGGAGTAGATTCCTCACAAATATCACGGTGGGCCCACTTAGCCTCCCGAAGTCCCTGTTACAGGCTGGCGAACGCATTACCTGTCCGCTTTTGAGACGGACTCTCTGAAGTTTACTACACGTGTAAAATTGTACACATCCACACGTAGCATATGTGTAAATATGAAAACCTGTGTGTGATCCGAGCCTTCAATAAAGTGGAAAACGATTCTTAGATCTTTTATCTAGAAAATCAGATAATATGACTTCTGATTTGGGCCACAACCAACGGAGTAAATTGAGAGCGAAAACAAAAATCGATATGCTCTGGGGGCCACCCAATGTGTAAAATGGCTTCATTTTTATTACAGAAGATCTGAATAACTTGGATAACTTGATGAACGGTTCAGATCTTACACACGTGTCACATACAGACACTTGTGGTCGTGTACAACTCTCGCTCGTGATGGAAATTACGTTTACCGAACCTTCCAGTACATCACTCTCCCAAGCATCTTCGTATATAAAAGCACAAGTCCTGCTACGTTATGTACGTAACTCATACCTGAAAGAAATTCTTTAGGGTTCTACTCAGCGGTAATTCTTCCATTCTTGAAGCTTTTTAGAAAGCATTATTCTTTTTATGATTTAGTTTTTTCTTTTACTTTGGATTTTTAATGCAAAATTCTTTGAAATTTTGGATTTTAGCAAATAGCGAATTAGTAGTAAAAATTCTAGGTTGGTGGTTCGAGGAATGAAATTCTAGGGTTTACAGTTATTTTAGTTACAAATGTTGATTAGATGGGAGGGAGAAACTTGATAATAAAGGAATTCTGGCGGAAATAGTAGTCCTTAGGTGGAAGGGATTCTGGTGTCTTTGTGCAGTCTACTCCATCCACCTTGTTGTTTATATTCACCCACATGTGCCGGGTGGAACTTTGCATGGGAGCATACTGGTAAGGGATTATATTACGAAGGTATATTTACTGCTCTCGATATTCAAACGCTTGACCTTGTGCTCTGATAACATATCAAAGAATCCGGATCCTCTGTTGAAAACGAGCAGAAAACCTCTGCTGCTGCTGCTCTGGTTGGTCCAGATAATCCTGACTGTGTCAGAGATGAGCTCTGACACAGTCAGGCTGAGCTGGGCCAATTAGAGTAGTGACGAGCAGGATTTCTCTGCTCGTTTTCAATAGAGGATCCGGACTCCATATCAACTCACAGGTCAATCTAAAGGTTCGAGCTTTTAGAGTAAATGGTTGTTCGACACTAAGATTTTCCTAATGGTATGCATATCAGATAGAGTGGATGTTTCATAGACATCAGGGTGGGAAAATAGAGTTTTAACACGTTTTCTAGTACTAGTAAAGTGCATCAACAGGTAAACAGAATATATATATATATATATATATATATATATATATATATATATATATATATATATATATATATATATATATATATATATATATATAGAGAGAGAGAGAGAGAGAGAGAGAGAGAGAGAGAGAGGCCCCTATACTTCAAGTCCATGCAGCTGGTAAGTGCATGCCTTCATGTATCAAGCATCATACACTTTTACCTCTCCTCGTTTTACTCAAAACAAGAAAATTCAAAATTTTCAGTTTAGTTTATGATATCAAATCTCTCTCTATAAATCCTGTAAACTCACGTAAATTTTCATGATCACTTGCAGCTCCTATCATCTTTCAACAATGCTTTCCAAGATTTCACCCTCCGATCTCTGCTCTGGTGATGCATGGAAGATGGCATTGTCGGGCCGACTTCCGAAAGATGAGGATGACCTACTCAATATTTATACTCCTGGAAAAGATACAGGGCCCATTCCTCCTAACCCTTCTACTATTACTATTGTTCCACTCAAGATGTCTAATGCCACCAGCTTTTCAACTACAGTGGGCGACCTTAAGAGTCCATGTTATATCTCCTGCTATGAGAATAATGGTTTACATGGATATAAAGAAGACCCATATGGGTATGTCAGGGTTGGGTCCAAGAAATGCTACAAGGGATGTGATGATGGTTCGAATATCAACAGCTCGAGTCCTTCGACCAGAGAAATTAGATGGTGCCCTTGTGAGATTCCTTGTCCTATTTGTGAAGGTAAATATTCAATGGATGGCAGTGGCCAACACAAAGATGCTTCAACCAGAGGCATTAGATGGCGCCCTAGTGAGAATCCCTGTTCTATTTGTGAAGGTAAATATTCAATGGATGGCAGTGGCCAAGACAAAGATGCTTCTACCAAAGACATTAGATGGAGCCTTTGTGAGAGTCCATGTCCTATTTGTGAAGGTAAATATTCAATGGATGCCAGTGGCCAAGACAAAGATGCTTCTACCAGAGACATTAGATGGAGCCTTTGTGAGAGTCCATGTCCTATTTGTGAAGGTAAATATTCAATGGATGGCAGTGGCCGAGACAGAGATGCTTTAACTAGAGGCATTAGATGGCTCACTTGTGAGAGTCCATGTCCTATTTGTGAAGGTAAATATTCAATGGATGGCAGTGGCCAACACAAAGATGCTTCTACCAGAGGCATTAGATGGAGCCTTTGTGAGAGTCCATGTCCTATTTGTGAAGGTAAATATTCAATGGATGTCAGTGGGCAAGACAAAGATGCTTCGACCAGAGACATTATATGGCGCCCTTGTGAGAGTCTATGTCCAATTTGTGAAGGTAAATATTCAATGGATGGCAGTGGCCAAGATAAAGATGCTTTGACTAGAGGCATCAGATGGCTCACTTGTGAGAGTCCCTGCCCTATTTGTGAAGGTAAATATTCAACGGATGGCAGTGGCTAAGACAGATGAATCAACTTGGGTGGAGCCAATTTAAGCTAATTGTCTTAAAAGAATCGGTTGTATTTAATTTATTTTTATTTTTTCATTTTTTTTTCCTTTGGCTTTATGGGGCTTCCGATGCAGGAGTGCAGAAATGAAGGGCTTGTCTTCTATTGACTATTTATTTTATTTTTTTTCAATTAACTGTGCAAATCTTTTCTAATTATAATTTTGTTTAATTCAAAAACAATACCTTGTCAATTTAATAAAATTTTATTTTATTTTTTATGTTTTATTAATTGTTGCTATGGTGGTAAGTGTTTGTACATTTCCTAGCTAAATTGGTAACCTCCTTTTATTTTTACATGTGGAGACTAATTTTAATAGGATTGGTACAAGTAGCCGGCCTCTTTTAAGTGGTGTTTTGTCTATAACAAATTTTTAAAAAAAAAATGTGAACAGAATGAAATTACGTTAAGAAATATCTTTACGTATGATTAGAGACTAAGAGAGATGTCAACTTAAATTATTTGATTTTTCTTATTTTAGTATCTAAGGAACCTTGACAAATATAAATCTTTTATGTTTCTGTATCTTCTTCCTTTGCTTATAAGATTTAGTTTGTTTTTCTTTTGCATGTTCAGAGAATTTTCCATGACAACTGCTTGCCTCATAGATTTTAAACACTTGCGTAAGATTTAAACATTCCTAACAATTCCGAGCATTTTTTTTTACCTGGTCCTGCTTAGTGGTAGATAGACAGTTCAACACTAGATCAAGGGTTCAAGTGCCCATGTGGTGTGGGTGTGGGTGCGTGTGTTTAAAAAAGCATCTTTTTTACTTTAATTTGATTAGATAATTAGATATCATCTAATAAAATTGATTGAAGAGAGAGAATCACGGCAGGACGCTAGTAATGAGGGAGTCACTGATGCCGTTCATCATCGAATGTGCCTCAAGGTGGAAGGGGGTGCCCCAATTACCTATGGTGTCAAAAGATCCTAGCCATCTGATCTTTGGCCTTTTCTTCCCGACCATTGGCTGTACGCTACGAGCATACATGCGTATAGATTCATGGGTTAGGATCTTCCAATCTGAAAAAATTGAGTGTCATCGCCCACCAATTTTAAGTCCGGACAATGAATTTAAGGACAATATTAGTATGACATTTAATGGATATAGTGGATTTTATATGATCACCATGGTGGTCCATGTAAGAATCAAGAATGAATGAATGTAAAACACAAATAACAGCTTGATCTGAAACTTTTGTGGCTCTCAAGAAGTTTTCAATCGGGTGTTCAATTTCCACTGTTTCCTATAGTGTGGTCTACTTGAGCTTTGGATGTGCTTAGGTTGGGCTCCCTGGATCAATGGAAGACAGGTTCTGTCTCAACACTGAGATCTGAGGCCAGGGATCAAGTGCCCATGAGGTGTTGGTGGGTGGGCATTAAAAAAAAAAAAAAAAAAAGGACTATGGATATGCTTAAATTTTGGGCTCATAATCTAAAATGAGGTGATAAAACAGATGGACGGAATGGATAAGACACATACATCCCGGTGGGCCTGATAGAGTTTACTCAGTACACCAGCATGCTATGGTGTATTGAGTTGGGATTGGTTGGTGAGAAAGAGGTAGCCCTTTAGAAGAAAGAAAAAGAAGAAAGAAAAACATTATTGGAATTGAGTAGCACCCAAAAGGATTAACCCTGTTAGATGGAGTGACCCCAGGATACATGAAGCTCATTTCAACGTCCAACCTAGCTGATGTGGGACAAACCCAACAACCCCCCTCCTACATCAGATTTGGGCCCTAGGGTTCTCAAAACTTGATCTTGGCATACCCCCCTTGCTTGTGGGACCCGGACCTGGGCATGGCAGATATGGGGCTCTCGAAACTTGATATCGGCTTCCCCCTCGCCATGGGCCTTGGACGAATAACCCTAGCTCTAAAATACCAATTGTGTCACACCCAAAAGGCTAACCCTATTAGGTGGAGTGACCCCTAGGATATATGAAGCTCATTTCATCATCCAACCTAGCTGATGTGGGACAAACCCAACAATTGATTCCATGCACCCTGGTGTCTTTGTGAAATTCACTCCAATATCCACTGTGACGTACATTTGTATGCCATCTAATCTGTTCGCAAAGGAAGTCCGGCTAAGATGGAGGGGAAACGACAATAACTGGCTGATCAGAAGGGGCCAAGAAAATGTTAATGGTGGGCCTTTCCATTCCCATGTAGTGTAGCCCAGTTGAGCTTGGAAGTTTGATTTTTGGACTTGGTCCTAACACAAGCTGATGCAATGGATAGAGGGACTGGATAGCACTTAGACATTGGGTCTGGCTCCATGGCTCAGTGGTAGAAAGACCTTGTTTCAACATTGAGATCATGGGATCCCGTGTATTTTAAGAGCACGAACCTAAATTTGAAGCAGATACAAACAGGTGGACCACACTACAGGAAACAGTGCTAATTGACTATTAAAATATTCTTGTGGGCTACAAAGCTCTGGATTAAGCTTCTTTTCTTTCTTTTCCCTTCATCAAGGTCTATGTGAACTTATCAACTAGGTTGGATGGCCCTAGAAAGTTTTTAATGGTGGGCGATCAATCACCACTGTTTCCTGTAATGTGGTCCACCTAAGATTTTTTTTTTTTTTTACTTCATTTTTTGTCTGATTCCATAAAATGAGCCGGCAAAACACATGGATAGACACACAAGGTGGGCCCCACAGTCAGGGCCGCACCGTGTTGGTTGAAGCCAGGGCTGCACCTAATCTGCTCCCCACCATCTTGAGCCTTCTACTACTGTTGATCCACCCAAGATGTCTAATGCAACCAGCTATTCGACTACAGTGGGCCACCTCGCGTGTTATTTTCGTGATGATAAGTACTCAATTCACTATCATGAAACTTACACAGATGTCAGTTTCCACAATGAGAATAATGGTTTAGATCGATATAAAGAAGACCCATATGGGTTCACCACGGTTGGGTCCATCAAGACATGCCATGAAGGATATACTGACGGTTCCAAATTGAAATACTACCTTGATAAGCGAGATGATGGTTTTGACGGTGGTGATCGAAAAGACAGCATGATTTAGCTTGGTGGGGCCAGTTTAAAATTTTCTTTTGAATTTTTATGATTTTATATATATATATATAGAAGAATTTCTGAGGAGGGTGTAGTAACGAAATATCATATTTGTGTTTATTAGCTGATTTTTTATCTACTTGCGTGAGATGGATTACCAGTCCTTTCTTCCCTTACGCTTGTGTGATCCAGACCATTAATCTGGTGGACCATACCATCAGTTACATATGTCTCTAATGTTACTTCGGTCAGGTGATTCTTGATCAGATGACTTTCGCCCAATGCCCCAAGTCCTTCAGATGTGGCACAAGGACCTATAGTGGATGGGGATGACCCAAAAGTATCATAGACGGGAAGATCCTAAGCCTTCAAACAGCTGCTTTTAAAAGTATGGTTGGCAATAGTTTGGATAAAGGTCAGATTTTGTGGTTAGGATCTTCCTATCTGAAAGCTTTTTGGGAAATTCCCCATTCACCGAGGGCCCACTAAATCGACCTTCTGCAACACCAAACAATGGTCTTCACTTGTAAGGAATGAGCACATCAGGAAAATGCACGGTCAGATGATAAACACAGAGCAACATTCCACACCCCAACGGACAGGAGTAATCTAAACGGATGGTTGGGATAGTGTGAACGAAGCAATTCTTGAGCTACAGATACTAATAGTTGGTCCCACCAAAATGGACGATAGAGCCAATTGCTAGGATGACCCCATGGACCATGGCTCACTGGAGTAAAAGAATTAGTAGATCTGCACCACCTACAAAAGCCAAAACCACCCTCTTCATTCATATGCGGAGAGCCCACCACATGCTGGATAATGACCTTAAGTGGGCCACCAATCACACCACAGACCCCGCTCATCACCTTCAAATATGAATTGTAAGTTACTTAACTTATCTTGGATTGTAAGTTACTTATCTTGGTTTCTACTTAATTAGCAAATAAGTATGTTTGGTTAACAACACGCTTATCAACCAAAAAGTAGAAAAGCATGTTTGTTTCCAACATCATTCCTCCAATCTATTTGGTCCCTGCACATCCACCATCCATTATTTGGGGCCAACCTTTGGAGTGGATTGTTCATTGTGTGGACCCCGCCTTTGATGTGGACAGTACATCATGTGGGGCCGACCTTGGATGTGGGTCATTTGCACCGTTCTTTACATAGGGCCCACCTTTGATGTTGGACATCCATCAAGTGGGCCCACCATCAATATCCATTGCCCATCATGTGGTGCCACCTGTAATGTCGATCGTCCCAAATGTGGGGCCCACCTCTAATGTAGGCCGTCCATCATGCAGGGCCCACCTTTGATATGGGCCACTCATCATTAGGGCCGACCAATGGTGGGTGTCAATGACCACTGTTTCCTGAGGTGCGGCCTATTTGAGATTGGATTCTGTTTCATTTTTTGATGGACCAACAAGGGTGGAGGGTGTGGATTTCAGGGGCACAGCATATGGCCCCACTACCCAGTGTGGACGGTGTGGATTTCATGGGCACAGCATATGGCCCCACTACCCAGTGGGCCACTCAACATTAGTTGGAAAAGCAGATGAATGGCATGAGTAAAACACATCACCCTGAGCCCAGGGGTGTTTCAACAATGTCATCATTATCATTGTTGCTTCCTGATGTGGGGTCCACCTAAGGTTTAGATCTACCTCACATGCTAGCCCCACTCACATCCAAACCAGATGGACGGCACAGATCAAATATATCGCAGTGGGCCCAGCAAGCTGGATGGTCAACGTGGCTGGGCAGTTGCCATGAAAATCAGCACTTTTACGGCTATGAACGAGCAGCTCTTGTTTTAGTCGATGGTGAAAAAGTAGAAAAGCAAAATAAAAATGCTGAAATGCTTAACTGATTTTCAGGAAATAAATAATGATCATTATTTATTAACAAAACTAAGTTAGCTTAAATAAGTTACGTAACTGCTGCCATCAGCAAGAAAAGCTAACTTATTTGGTGGTATCCAAACGTGCCCTAAATGAGTAGGTATGAACTCATCGTGAGCATGTCCATTCTCCATTGATCCTTGAAAGCAGCAATAGATTTTCCAAACCCAAGAAACTGCTCCAGGTTTTCAATGCTGCTCATCTGTGCCATTCAGTTAAAACGGGGGAAGAGAGAAAAACGGAAGCATGCAATAAACATCACTCCACCTTCATTCAATTCACTGCAGAAAGTCAGATACAACCAGTGTGATTGATTAAGAAACTATCAGTATAGATAAACTACAGTTCTTTTGATTTTTTTCGTCACCATCCAAAATCATCAAAACCTTCATCATCCATAACAAAGATTTATCATAGCAGCAGCGTTAAAACGTTTATCATGGAAATCCCTGGTGCTTGAAGCACCAACACCTGCAACTCCCCAACAGACTCAAGGTGCGACAGAAACAAAAAGGCAGAACATACAAGTTTATTGTTCTCGCTTTGCGATAAAAATTAAGCAAGCGGGTCGTGATCCTGCCACCTAATGCACCCTACTAAAATATGAGGCCCCGCATCCCATTATCTTTTGCTTTGGCTGAAACCAGAACTAATCCGCTCTTCTTCTTCTGCATTTATCTCGTGAATACCTGCTGCCTTTCCTTTGGGTAAGGTACCTTCCTTACGAGAATAGGAGTCTTTTGCATTACATACGTAAAGCCAAACTTAGATAAATAAAAGATGGATGGTAATGATGGAGTGACTCCGCACAAGATTCAACCAACCAATCAGTGGAACACCGAGACCTTTCTTCCCCTTACCTCCAGTATGTATTGTGTGTAATAAAGAACCGGAAATCAGGGTGTTCAACCTGTAAAAGCCGGAGCCAATTGTCGGCAGCTTGGAGTAGTGAAGTTGCTTGTTGGCGTTCCGAGACACCGTTGGTGGTCCAGACCGAACCTCTTAACTTGTAGGAGGCAAGCCCGAAGACCGGTAATTGAAGTTTTGCAGATGAGTCCATGGCACTACCAACCTTCCTAACCGTCGAACCACGAACCTGTGGCAGGACATTGCCTGCACCTGTAGAAGAACACCATTCACCACATCAATGAAGTAGACCATAGAGGTTATACAGCTTTACTAAGTGCACAATTGTCTACTACAAGTCAGCTAATGCACACGACACTCCGCCAAATATGCCAGCTTGGCAGAGGTGCAATATCCAAGCCATCCATCAGAAGGGTACACTGTAGATTCCCTATCCCATGTCGGTCGACTAGTCAGGTGGGCCACAGTTATCTGAACAAACGTACAGTAGTGAAAATCGGCTGAAGTTTTCACACCCATCCACTTATTTCTTATCTCATGGCACATCGGAGAGGACCACCTGTATCTTTCAGCAGTAGCATCTTCAAGTGAGGTACACATGATGGCTGGCTTGGAAATTTCACGTGTGCCATGCTGGCATATTGGTTGCATGTGCTTTAGCTGACTTTTACACGTGTGTGGACTTAACTAAGCTTGAGATAATAAAATCTTACAAACCAAGACATGTCACTCCCTAGCTGGAAGTGACTAAACTGCCCGCCCTCCATGTTTATATTGAGGGGACTCCGCTCCAAATCACAATCACACTTCTTTCAAGTTGGATTTGAAAGAGATGCAACTGCAATTTGATGGCAACTTCTTGGCTACCAATACTAGGAAATGAAATCTGGTCATTTCCTCTTTATCGAAGAAATAATGCAGGTTCAATCATAAGTTGCAAATGATGTAGATAAATGCATACTTCTTAAAGGTGTTGAAAGGGAGTGGAAGGTCAAAAAGCAAGCATCCAGATCACGCAGTGTGGGGCCCATGGGTATCCTATATATTGGATACCTGCACAAAAATCAATCACAGATATTAGTGACAAGCGTTAAAAGTAAACAAGTCACTACAAATTTCTGCAAAATGTGACAAAATAATAGAAGCATACCAGGCCACTGAAACCCAGCTAGCAGGCAGTAGGTCACAGCTCCTGTACGTCTTAAGCTCCGGAAATCGACACGCAAGAACTGAAATCTGTGATGCAAGTTGGCAAGACAGGTTGTTAACATGGAAAATGTATTTCCAAACTTGATCAAGTCCCAAGAAAGAAAGAACTTGCCTTGTCCGCTAAAGGTTCCCGGCTGTAGGGGGGATCCTGTTCAAAGTACTCGAATATCGGCATCCCAGTGAGGGTTGGAAACCTCACCATCATCACTGGAAAAACCTTCTTGACCCACAGGATGAGGTTTATCCCTCAAGGACAGTCTATTTATTCTTAGGATGCTCGGGTCCATTGGATTATGATGACTCCATGCGCCCTCGCTAACCTGTTTTGACCTATCAACATCACAGTCACTGCTGCCATCACTACTTGTATCCCTGGAGGAATCACCATCACTCTCTTCACCAGGTCGCCTGGCAAAAACAACAAAATATTTAAGAGCATTGCATTCTCCATCATATAACATGAATTTCTTTTGCAGTCACTCCCATCTATCGTGAATCATAATCTTATTTCTTGCAATGTCTAACACTTCTTGTAACCGAAGTCTATACGATGTGGATCCAGGATTTGAGGGTGGAGCACAGAACGGAAAATCGTAGGGAAGCATATCAAGGATTTTGGAAGGATAGACAACTTCAGTTTGTATTTATGAAACCCTTTGAGATACTAATGCCAATTGGACAATACACTTCCACCTCCAAATGAAATAGACCTTCATCCCAACACCTATTGAAGCACCTACTTCCTCATCAATGGGAGATTACGAATAGGGCCTTGACCATATTCATCACAATCCTTACTGCTGCTTAATAAAAAGTGTCTTAGAACGTGAGACTAATAAAAACCCAAATTCAGCCATTCTGTTGAATCAGTGACTTGGACTTTATGCATGCACAACAACTACTTTCCAGTAATTTAGTCCATGGATACAAGTTATAGGGGACCATGACGGATAAACCATGATTATCAGATTATATCATAATACTAAAAAGAATTTATATTGCTTCTCATAAAAGCTTATACTGCTGTATCTTTGGGGAACATTATCCATGTAACTTCCATTAGCTGCACCACAAAGCACTCAACAACAAACAACACCTTGAAACTTTCTGTAGCCTGTCATACTGGTCTCTGCTCCACTTTAGCTAGGCTATGAATTATGGCTAATTTTGACAACTACACTGAATTACCCCGAGTGCTCCAGAGTGGGAAACTTGATTTCAACTTGTTACTTTGAATTGGTGAGTTCAATGTGCTAATTCACTACCCTCAAATTTGCCAATATTTGTGGGTAAATCCAAAGCTTGCATGATGAACTTGCAATACAGGTCAAAGACAATGGTCAAAACCCGGACCAGTAACAGGCTGGATCCATAAAATTCAGGTTAATCGGTGGTTAACTGTTTTCTTGTATGATGGCCACTTAGTTTCTAGATGTCCTATCATGTCAGAGATTTTTTGTTTGTTGATCCTTTTATTTTGTTCCTTCTATACTTCCAAGTAGATGTTACAGGTCAATACAGATCGGACCAGTTGGATAAAAAAAAAAATTGGTCGGGTCTGTCTGGGTGTTAAAACACATTGGTTAAATGTTTGGGCTTAAGAAGACTTAAGCATGGGATCTGTAATAAATAATAAGATTTATGGGAATGGAATGTACCATATTCAAGAAACAGATCAAATCTGCTGAATTGAACAAGCCGAGGATGGACCCAACCCAATGAACTAGATTCTCTAGGCAAGCAATGACTTTGTGAATTTCATAAACAGGAACCAGACTGCAAACCTGGAAACTATATCTATACCCATTAATTGCACACTATACATCATTGAAGCACATAATGATTAGAGCAGGGTGCGCGCACAAATGGATTGGTGACACCTTATTTGCACAATGCCCAGGCAGTTACATGATGCCCGTAAGGCCCAGCATGTGCTGATCTTGGACTGCTTATTTATAAATTTGGGGCCTAAATATCAAGAGCTAGAATTTAATATTTGTGGGAGATGTGGGAGTATGTGATGGATGATATGGGCTGATTTAAGATGTGATTGAAGATTTTGAGGATCATTTCCTAGATTTGCTCGTTTTCAAGAAAAAAAATCCTAGATTTGCTATGAAATTTAGGATTATTTTGACAGCTCAAACCGTGAGGCGTTGAAATATCTCTACTACCAAAAGAAGTCGAGTACTTGTCATGCAAAGAGGATGGTTTCCCTACAAGAATATACTTTTGCTTCACTAAGATGGAAGTCATAACAAAGCGGCAGATGCTTTGAGTAGGTGGATGGTTCTACTAGGAACACTCACTGCAAAGATCTTGAGATTTAAGACATTAAAAGAACAATACAATGACCCATTTTTAGAAAAGTGCTTGACAAATGTGTAAATGGTCAAGATCCAAAGTGTGAATTCATCTCATATGATGGATATTTATTTACGATTTCTCACTTATACATTTCCAAAGGTTGTCAAAGAAGATCCAATTTGAGCCACACAGAAGAGGACTAGGTGGACACTTAGGGAGAGATAAAACATTGGCTATGGTGTAGAAAAATATTGTTGACCTTGTATGCACAGTGACGTTGAATAATTCATAGCAAGAAGTCACCAATGCCAAGTTTGCAAAGGTCACGTGCATAACGCCAGCCTTTATACGCCACTTCCTCTTCCAGCTGCACCATGGGTGGACATTTCTATGGACTTCATTTCAGGTCTTCTTAAGAATAAAAGGGGAACAGATTCGATTTTCATTGTTTTCTTTCTTTTCTTTTTTTCTTTTCTAGAGAGTTGATTCGATTTTCATTGTTGACCTTTTTTTTTTCACTTCATACCATGTAAAAGGACGATGAACGCTACGCATATTGCTAAAAAAAAAAAATAAGATAACATGGGCTTCTTGAACCCATGACCTCAATATTGCTAACATATTCTTCATGGAAATTGTGCAACTTCACAAGGTACCAAAAGCAATAACTTCGGACCGTGATTCAAAATTTGTGGGGAACTTCTGACGCACTTTATGGAAGCTTTGGGGACTAAACTTCAATTCTCTAACACATATCATCCTCAAACGGATGGCCAAACCGAGGTAATCAACAGGATTCTTGCTAACCTCTTGAGTATCATACACGACAATGTATCTCAACGGTCCTTAGCTGTACCCCAAGCCGAGTTTGCCTACAACGGCTCTATAAATCATACCACTGAAAAATCCCCAACTAAGATCGTAAATGGGCGAGGTCCACGTCATGTACTTGACTTAGTATCTTACAAGTATAAGATCAAGTGAGCGAAGATGCCAATGCTTTCGCCAAGCACGTCCAAGACTTGCAAGCTTGGATAAAGAAGAAGATTGGAGAGAGTAACACCACATACCAAGAAGTTGCAAATGAACATTGGCAGGGGGAAGGCATATAAAGAAGGTGACTGAGAGCTTCCAACAAGCGCGAGTTTAAGAAGATTGGCCCATGCTGAGTTAAGAGAAAGTTGGGTGACAATGCCTATGAGATCGAGTTATTAGATGACTTAGATATCTCGCCGACTTTCAACGCAGTGGATTTGTTTGAATACCATGGCAACGTGTCTAACATGCAAGATGAACCCATTATCAACCTGGGTAAACAGCTCCTACAGAAAAAGAAGGAAGTGTTTGAGCGAGTTTTGTGGTCCTGTGGATGAAGATTACTAACACTTTATGGGGTGAAGTAATACTTGGTGAAACGGGAGAACAAACCATATTCTGAATGCACATGGATCACGAGTGATGAATTGAAAAAATTGAATCTGAACCTCTACTACTTGTATGAAACATCCAACTCACCGGTATTGATTTTGGACCCAGCACATGTTGATTTTGGACTTTTCATTTATAGATTTAAGGCCTAAATATCAAGAGCAACAATTTACTATTTGTGGAAATATGTAAGGATGTGATGGATGATGCGGATCTGATTTAAAGATGTGATTGAAGATTTTGTGTATTATTTCCTAGATTTTTTTTTTTTCAATTATTATTAGGTTTTTACCATCTTATGTAGATTGAGTTGAAATCAACTATGATTGATTTAAAATCAATCTCTTAGTTGGAGGATACTCATTAAAGATTCATTCAGGTTCTATAAAAGGGAGGGTGGTGTAGGAGATAAGGGTTCCAAAAAAATTCTAAGTGTGAGTTTTTCTTAAATATTGTAAAAAGAAATTTGACATCAATAAAGTATTTCTCCTTCTCTACTCGAATTCTTGTGGGTGTATTGTTGTCCATTTCTTTGTGATTCTGACTCGATAACTGAGTTGCACCATTACATGCAATAAACAAAGGGGTTGATAAAAATGCTATTATAAACCAATACAAGTAAAAGATTAAAAAAGACCAACAAAATTTTAAAAAATAAAAAATAAGACAAATAATACAGGAATAAAACAAAAAAGAACTTAAATCATAGTATAGCTTCTCAACAATTCAATCTTATCACAGACAGTCACAGTTGAATGTGTCGATCACAAATGCACTGTGGGATCAAACTAAGACGCCTATTTTATATTTTTCTTATGGTTCAAAAACAGGTCTGTAAATTTGGCAAAAGGGAGTCCCAATGTGCAAAGAAAATAATTACAAGAAATATAACAAAGTTGCATGTAATAAGGCTCAGAAATGTTCTCTGCTGGGAGAACATAGATGCATCACATTGAAGGAGACATCCATGCATAGCATGTACCGAATCTCAGTAAATTATTGTCTAGGAAGCTCCAAACATGGAGAGAGCCAATCGAGTCATTGAGATCCAGGGAAGATTCCATGCTGCTGCTGACATCTTAGGCAAGGTCAACCAATCAAATGGATGGTTAATAAGAACTTAAAACACTTTCTTTTATTTAAACCAAAAATACAAGGTAGTATCAAGCTAAGTAATTATATACGTAAATATTTTGGATGTTCTCTTAGTTGACCTATAAGTTCTGGTTAACCAGCAAATCTTAGCTTTCAAATTGCACAAAAACCTAGAAAACAACAGAGATTGATGCATAGCATTAGCACTACTTAAGTTCACCGGGAAACCTGTTTATCCTCTAAAGTACCCATGCATCTCACTTCCATCCCCTGCATATGAATGATTATACCTGCTGTGAGAATAGATGTTTCTCACCACACATCCAATTCTCAGTGTGGCAAGTTGGCAACTACCATTTAAAAAGAAAACAACACCAACCTCCAATGATAAGAGTGAGCTTGTCCATAAGCTTTGCTAAAGATCCTCTTAAAAGAAGACTTCTGGTGGTTTAAGTGCTGGACTGAGACTATGAGAGACATAACTGGTACATCATGGACAAAAGTTACCCAAACATTGCTAAAACAAGGATTGCTACTTATGCCTTCCCAGTGTAAAAATCCCTCTGTCAGGTTCCCTTCAACAATTGTGACAGTGCAGATCCTCAGCTGCATTTCCATGAACAAAAGATTGCTTGGGATCGATTTGTAGAAGTAACATGGTGATATGACTTAAC
This sequence comes from Liriodendron chinense, assembly GCA_003013855.2. NCBI lineage: Eukaryota > Viridiplantae > Streptophyta > Magnoliopsida > Magnoliales > Magnoliaceae > Liriodendron > Liriodendron chinense. Next base: position 233,196 of record PVNU02002913.1, read on the forward strand.
CAAATCATCACAATTTTAAACGTCAGTCTCAACGGAAAAATTGGTTGCAAGTTGCAACTGCCGTAAATTGTGACTCCAACACCAGTACTCTAAACGTCAATCTTGATGAAATAATAGTGGTGATAAGAGGCAGTAGATGCAAGGGGAGGATCAGAACCAGATGTGGGAACGGGAGCAAGGTTCCAGAGCAGGATTGACACCTGGAGTAGATTACTCCTGCTACCAAGAAGGGGAACAGCTAACGTGACTGGGGTTGCCCATGTTGCAGGTATTCTCAGGATTGAAAACCATGCAAGCCAATGCAATACCTTATCATGCGATGTGGCCCAGCCCTTCTTCAAGAACAACCTGACAGGCAGATGGCAACCACAATACGACATTTTTCAATATATTGGCTTCACCAGATATAGGATGCACCTTGTTGACAAGGAAAAGAACAAATCTCTACATCTTCTTTAGGTATTGACAATGTCTATCCATTACCTTAGGGGATGCTTGTTCTCGTTCTTCCCTTAAAAAACAGCATCTTCATTGCCAATATAAAATTGCAGCTTGATACATAAGCTCAAAATCCCAGTTGCAAATGTGTGAGCAGGAACAGGAGCAGGAGCAGTTCAGGCACATAGAGCAACAGGTCTCAAAATGCTAGTGAATACCTAGGTGAGAGCAACACCTTATAGCTAAAAGGTTCCAACAACCAATCTATATAGCATAGGTAACATCGTCGAACCTTTGAAGAAGGAATAGAATTGCAGTTTCTGTGCCTAGCTAGTCTAGCCCATCCAATCCATATGTCTGATGTATTCAAAAAAGAAGGGGGGAGATGGGGGGGTCAATCCAATGCACCTCATCAAGGTGAAGGAACACACCAAAGTCCGCTCTACTTCAAACTCATGTGGGCCGTACCACGTGAATTTAGAGTTGTAAGGTATGATTTTACATTACTCTATATGATGTGGTCCACCTGAGTTTTGGATCTTCAAGATTTTCGGGATATGTGCCAAAAACAGAGTCGTGTCTAACGGACGGAATGGATCACATTAACATAAAGTCCTTGCCCCTACATTCCCAGTAGTTACGGCTAATGTTGTCAAAATCGTTATCGTATCACAAATCATAGTAGGAATTGAATCATATCGGATCGCAAATCGTATCGTAAATCGTAAGATTTTTTTAATTTCTTAAAATTTAAAAAAAATATAAAAAATATAAATAAATCACATTTTTTTTAAAACTCATCACTCTTCCTTTTGCTATCAATGTGCACCAAGTAATACCATGTCATGATAGTGCCATAGGATTCTTATTCCTTTATTTTTATTTTTTTGTCTTTCAAACAACTTCCCTTAAAAAAATACAAAGGTCCTTTAATAATTTATGTTCTTGTTACCTTTCTTGAATGTATAATCACGTGGAAAAGTAGCCTTTAATACTGTAGACCGAAAAAAAGAAGAAGATATTTTGATTTCTAAACATCATTCCACAATGTATAAAAGTCAAGCATGATCGTATCCATCCATAAAAATATTACAGGTAAGTTATACATCAATTTCGTATTTCGACTGGTTAAGAAGTAAGAAATCATAAAAAAAGCTCATGGTTTAACATTGAAGAGAATATATATCATTTAATCTCTTATAAAGAACAAATAAAATAATTTACTTTTTTTTAAACGATTCTTAAAGCCTCCAACAATTTAAAAAACATAAAATGAAAGCCAAGTGAAGCTTACAATAGAAGAGAACAAGTATAATTTGAATCGTAAATCGGGATTTGAATCGTAAATCGTAGGATTCAAGTTATTGAATCGTAAGATTCATATAAAAAGGGATTCAAGGTTGGGATTCAAATCGTTTTGCTTAAGATTCGACTAAAATCATATATCGTAAATCGCAAAATCGTAAGATTTTGACAACACTGGTTACAGCCATGTTTTCGATTCAAAACCCATGAATGTTCCTATAGATCTCAGAGCTGAACAGCAGCAGCAGGGCATTAAACTTTCATTTAGTAGTCCAGATCAACGTTATCATATCGTATCGTATGGGTGTACGATTCGCAAATCCTAAATAATCATACAATAATCGTATTGAATCGTACGAATCGTAAGATAATTGTTGAATACATAAATGGGTCCAAAAAAATACTTAAAAAATTGATTTATTATTATTTTTTATTCAATTTTTTCTTTTCCTTGTACCCTTTTGCTCATAAAATATGAAAAAGGCTCTCCCATTAAAAATATCCTATTTTTTCTTTTGGAGATTTTGACATTCAAAAACCCAAAATAAAGACATAAATATATCTTTTGATTCGCAATGGAATTGAATGTCATTTTTATCTAACGTAACATCATTTTTTCATACATAGATACATCATACATTATAATTTATACATACAATTGATCACTAGATTAATGTCATGGACTCATGGTTAAATTGTGTTTTTAGCATATTCATAAGAAAATGGATGATTAATATGTTTTTAAATTTCTCCTATCTATGTATATAATTGTTTTGTATTTTTTTATGATATATTTATGAAAATTTGAAAAAATCTTACGATTTACAATACAATACGATTCAGACAAGAAAGTGATTTACGATACGATTTACGATTTGATAACATTGGTCCATATGACAATTCCAGCAACAGGACTTCAAACTAGCAGATCCAAGTCCAAACTAATGCAAGAATAGAATAAGGAGTAGGAGAAAATAAAACCCTGTGGCAGCTATGCTTTGTTGTAGCTCTTTAGGGTTTAGGCAATTCGGAAGAAGAGAAATAAACAAATTTTTGTGAGTCTTTGTTTGTCTGCTTCTATGGTTATCTTTAAAGTATTACATCTTATTTTCTCTTGAGCAGATACAGCAGCAGGCTTTCCTCCACCTTTTATCTTTGGGGATGGCCCCTCTCTTTGATCGGCCTGCTCGTGTACTTGTTTATTTTGGCCTTTGGGCCCTTTTGCTTTAATAAAATTCCTTATTTCCCATTAGAAAAAGGAGAAAATAAAGGTAAACAAAGAGAAAGGTTTCAAACAAACAGACATTTCATTCTTTCTTCACTATCAAAATTTACTTGGATTCCTACATTATTTCTTCCAGGAATTTCATTAGTTACCTGAACTTTGAAAACTGCTTTTAAAATGAGCATGACTTCAATATGCCCAAGTAGTTGCTGACTTTCCATGTATTTCTTCAAATCTTCATAATCAAAATATTCTTGTGGATGTCATCCAAGTGGGTGAAAAGCATAGTTTTAGCTTCTGGATGATGAGGCCCCAAAGTCTAATGGCTTCTTACATCTTTTCTTGCAGGAATTCTGTGAGTTGTTTGAACTTTGTAGAAGTCATTAATAAATGAGTATGACTTATATGCACCCAGAAATCATGGTGCTCACAATATCTCCCACCAGTTAAAGATGGTTGGCAGGAATCTATAAGCATTTTCTTATGGAAACAATAAATTTCCTATTAAGAAAAAACACCGAACACAACATTCAAATTTCAATAGTCCATTTTGAAATGTGTGCTAAGATTCCCAACCCAGATTGTTGGATGGTAGAAGATGTCAGCACCAACTTCTGTGCAAATTGAGCCTGCATAATCTTTTCTCTCATAATAAGTTTTAATGAAATACTTCTGCATTTTAACGATAGGATCTTTTCTTCTAACAATCAGCCTTGAAGATTATTACAATAGTATTGTCAGGGTTAAAAGAATCATCTACCACTTGATGGAGATCAAATCTAAAACATAAATCCAATTCCAAATTTCAGACTTATTTCAAGAAATAAACATATTGGGACTTCATAGATTTTTTTTTTCTTAAAGGGCGCAAATTGGGACACCATAGATTCAGATATGATTTCCATGGATCTCAGTTGAATAGGGGGAGCAAAAATTGGTATAATCTCAGAAAGTGGTGTAGATGACAATTCCAGCAACATGACTCCAAACCAGCAGATCCAAGTCCAAATGAATCCAAGAGTAGAATTAGGAACCGGAGAAATAAAGGCAAACAAAAAGAACTGTGCATAGTGAAGTCTCACTACCCAGTAAACACTAGAGTCATCCCACTAATAGTGTGCTAGAACAAGAGTCTCACTTCCAAAGTTATTTTCCCATCTCAGAAAACAAGAAAAACCCAATGTTATTCCATCAAATATATCATATCATTGTTTCCATCCATACATATGGCAATGTTTATATAGCGTTGATGTAAACGAAAGTAATGGCTAAATCCTATTGGTCCATCTTTCCTTCTTAACCATATAGTCAAACTAACATTTAATCAGAGTTCTGTGTCTCAATAGTATGTCTGTACCGCACATGACCGAGAAAATATCCAGGGGGTCAGTAAAAATCCCCTATATTGACTAAAATATTGCATGTGTATCGTACAATATATCACAATATGCCATATATCGCAATATGTATCAATACCACAATATGTCACGTAAGGAAGCTTTATAAAAATGTCTTGGTGACTTTTGACAACTCCACTTGAGTTACCTTCAAAAAAAAAAAAAACGAAGAAAGGAAAGAGAGACATCTCCACTTGACTTGTTTCGCATCAAAACACAGTTTTGGTGGAGAAATCACGACCCGAGAGCAGAAACAGACCAGAACCCATTGAGTGAGACAAGTTACATTACATACGCCTAAATTTGTTTCTTTTATATAGATTAAGAAGAAAATAGCTGCAAATGCAGTATACTTATACAGGTATGGAGGTGCCTAGTTGCAGCCACAACTTTGGTCAAAATTATGGTGTATAGTTGCAGATTCACAAATGGACAAACTAGTGCAGTTTGAAGAGAATGAGTATTGGAGATATGTCAGAGAGTATGTGGCCTTGTATCATCAACTCATGAGCTGTGCACATTATTGCCATTATGTGGAGCAGCAGCAGCATTATCACCACTCTAGTGGGGATAGGGATGGAGACTTCCATCTGCCTCTTAACTTCATCTAATTATGAGTCATAGGTGTATTTTTGCTTCTTCTTTTTTGTCTTTGGATCTATTATTTAACGTTTTATTACTTGTATTGCATGAGATTTGGGGTTCAAGCCACCAGCTCAATGGTAGACAAGGTGTGTTTAAACATTGTCTTGGATTCAAGCCTACCAGACCCATTTAGAATTGAATGCTATGAACTCATTTTGGATAAAATTACAACACTTTTGTCCAACAGTGCATAGTTTGGGCCCCTATATGATGGAAACCTATTATGCATAGTGTTTTCTATTCTCATGTTTTGAATTTTTTGTGTAAGATGTCCTTTTTAACCTCTCATGAAGTCATTGAAAATTTTCATCATTTTCCTAATGTTTCCCTTAGGGGTCATTTGGCAACATGTATTCTGTGGGATTTGTGGGGATTTCAGTTTTTTGGGACGTTTGGTAGCAAGGATTTTGAAGGATTTGGATTTGGATTTTGATCCCTTCAAAATCTATCCAAAGACCCATACTTGCATTTAGCCTCAAAGCTAATTTGCAAAATCCTCTTGACTCCGCAGGTTTCAAAATCCAATGGATTCAAGAGGACTTTAATACAGGGGCAATTTCACACTGGGCTCAAGTGGGGTGGCTTGTGTGAAGCAAGGGCACACTAGGGGTGGGCGGCCAGTGTGAGGCAGGTGGCTCATGTGAGGCGAGCCCCACTCGTGTAAGGCAGGTGGCTAGTGTGATGTGAACCCATATGAAGTGGGGCCCACGAAGGAGGGTTCGGCCGAGGGCCTAGCCTGTGTGAAGCAAGAGCCTGAGCTATGAGATAAAGGGATTGATTCATCACGCTCTATTAGTTCGAGCTTTTAGAGCAAGTGGTTAGTCGTCCTGCGTCAAAGTGGTATCAAAGCAGGAGGTCTCGTCTTCGAGACTCCTCACCGAGGGTAATTAATGAAGGGACATTTTCACACCGGCTTGAGTGGGGTGGCCTGTGTGGAGCGGGGGGCACACGCGAGGTGGGTAGCCCGTGTGAGGCGGGTGGCTATCCTGCATCAAACTTTCAATCCATTCTGCTAAACAACCCCTTAGATTGTGATACATTCCCTGACACATGTGACACCGATATGTTTCCGTATCCAAGGGTGCAATACAGGTGTGATACTAATACATAAAACATTGCATTTTATAAGCAATGATAAATGAAGAAAGAGAACAAAAACTAAAAACGACACCTAATGGATGACTATGAAAAATAATGGGATATATATAACCGTATGACCATCTAGGGATGTACAGTTGTATAAAAGCCATAGAATATTATCATTTTCTGGATTAGACACATGGTCCCTACATTCCTATTGAACCATAACTGATGACCTGCCTTTTTCTTTTCTTTTTTTCCAGTCATTCTATCTGACGATCCAATCCCCGCCCCTAAATGATAGGGTGAGCGGTTCCATAGCAGGTTTTTTCAGATTTTTTCTAGCATCAAAAGGAACCACTATAATGACCACCGCGTTTGTGATCAGGCAGCACTTTGCCCACTTTGGACCCTATTTGCTGATCTGATTCTCCTACAACACCTAGTTGCTTAACTCTTCTTTTGCATGTTCATTGAAGAGGCATGAAGATGGACAGAAGTGCTAGATAGAAGGTTCCAACAAGTACAAAAATGAAAGCTCTCATGGAAGATCATCTGTTTTTTTAGAAGAAATTAGTGAAGACAGAAAATAATTCTTTGTTAGGCAGACTATCATCATTATGATAAGCAGTAATAAAATAAAAATATAGAAGTGGTTGTAATAGGAATTTGAAATCAAAGATCCTAGAGTGTAGAAACGTATCAAACTAGGGAGAGTTACTAACTCAACAAAGATGCTCAAAATTTACTTAAAAAATAAGGTACTTGGGATTTACTAAAATCCAACCTCAACCCACAGAAGTCACAATCCCTCATTGATCTAAATGAAGAAGGTATGAAGTAAAATAATATAGTTAGAGATAAAGACAACAAAGAATAAAGAAAAAGTTCTAGCCTTATATAACATCTAATAAATATCACCATCATCATCAAAGTCAAAGAAGAAAAAATAATTCATCATCAAATCCTCATCCCAATAAATTTGGATCAGATACATGAATCATGTTCCACCATTTCACCCTCAAGGACCATATCCTCAATTAAACCATTAGTCATCAAATCTTTTTCCTACAAACCTCTATCCACATCCCTTTGGGACTTCCCCTTGCCCTTTTGACAGCCTTCAACTTGAACCAATTCACTCCTTCTAACCAGTGCAGTTCTTGGTCTTTGATACACATGTCCAAGCCATCTAAGTTACTTTCCCTCATCCTATTGCCCATCAGGGATACTCCTAAGTTTCCTCGAATGAGTTCATTTCTAATTCTATGCTTCCTCATATTGACACTCATCCATCTCAACAACCCCATTTCAGCTACACTCATTCATGAACGTGTTGTTCCTTGACTGTCCATCATTCCATCCAATAAAGCCTAACCTTAGAGTTTATCTTATGAAATCACCTCTTCAACTTGATTGGTACCGGTGAGCACATAAAACTCAAGAGGCACATCTCCAATTCATCCACCCAGCTCCAATTCTATGAGCAACATCCTTCTCAATCGCCCCGTTCTCATGGATTATCAACATGAGATATAGAAACTGGTCATTTTGGGGTACTTCTTGGCCATCAACATTAATAGATCAATGGATTCCTCATTCCCACTCATGTTACTAAAATTGCATTTCATACACACCATTTTTGTCTAGCTAATTTTAAAACCTTTAGACTCTAAAGCTTCCCTTCTAGCTGAGAATTACCCCCTCCCTTGTCTCATCAATCAAACAACGCCATCTGCAAACAACACATACCATGGGACCTCCTCCTGTAAATGCCTAGCTAACTTGTCCATAACCACTGCACGAAGATATAGATTCGACACTAACCCCTGTTGTAGGCCTACTACAATTGAAAACTCGCTTATCTCTCCGCTAGTGGTCCTCCCATTAGTTACCTCTCCCTCGCACACATCCTTAACCATGTCAATATATTCCTCTTGAAACTCCTTTCTTACCCAAAACATACCAGTTTATCTCTCCAGGGAGACCGTATTATGCTTTCTCTAAGTCAATAAAGACCACGTGGAGAGATTTTCTAACTAACAGATATTAATATGAATATATAAAGGAATTTCTCCCCAACAGTACATACACATCAAAGTGACAAAAATGTGTTTGTGAACTTAAAAAAAGAATGATGGAAAAAAGAATGATGGTTGAGTGATAGAAATAAACAGATCGTGCAACCATTATTATATATGAATCCCTCATCCAAGTATAAAAGGACAAGCAGCGGGGAAAATTTCCACTACCACTTCATGTCCTAAAGTATTGAGGTCAGAAACCTTCTCAGCTACAAATTTCACCCCATCTAATAATGTCAAGCAGCAATCCTACAAGTACTTAGTTGAAATTTAAGTGCCACTAAACTGAAGTTTAGAATAATGCTGAAACTTAATGTGATACTAAGAACTGGTAATTTGAAGAATTTAACACAGAATTTGTTTCAAACTAATAGAAGAACCCCATAAACACAGACCCAAGATTGATCGAGCTTTAGATGCTGTCAAAACCTCTATTCTTTTCAAAGGAAACAAACAGAAGAAAATTCAAAGCAGAGATAAATGATTTAGTTGAAAGTAGTTGAGTTCTATTGATTTGTACAATCCAGAGACAAAAGGTTAAAGTCCACCCTACAGTTCCCACAAAAATTTACTAAGGAATTAGTTGGATTGTAAACTATGATGCCCAGATGCAGATACCAATATGTAAATTGAGAAGGGAACAGGATACCATTGGGAGTCTAGGAATCATGCAGATAAAGATATATGATTTGTAGCATGGTATTTATATTCAATTTTACAATTTCCAAGTGATCGATGATGCATTCTAATAGCTTTTAATTTTATTTAGCAAAGTACTGTTTTCTCTTTCTAATACTTTAAATTTGATGGAACCATTAATGTAGAATAAGAATTTTTACAACATTCTTTACATTTATATATGCACACATGTTATATTACAGTACAAGGAAATTATTAGGATTTACGTAAAGAAAATAAATGATGTCGTGTGCAACATGATAGGGCCAAGCATGTGCTAGCATGCAGGTGTCATCAGTCATTGGTCATAAACTATGGATGTGGATTGTGTCCAGCAGGGGCTAGCATGCAACCCATCCAACGATGACATGCCGCCAACGAAAAAAGGCACCATGTACGCCTATCAGGCGTAGGGCCCACAGTGAAAAGGGCAAAATTGTCATTTCGTGCAGGGGATCTTTACTTTCACTGTAGGCCACATGCTGACACACACACATGGCACTTTTTCATTGGCAGCATGTCATCACTGGACAAGATGAATGCTTAACCCTGTTGGATGCAATCCGCCTCCATAAACTATATGAAGAGGTTTGAATGGTACTAATTAACAGTAAATAACAGTATCTGATAACAATGAATATAAGTACCATCCATAAGTACTACGTGGCCAGACAACAGTTTTACAGAGTTTCATCTTAAAGTATCAACAATAAATAACAGTATCCAATAACAATGAATATAACTATATAAGTACCTTCCATAAATACTATGTGTCCAGACAACAGTTTTATAGAGTTTCATGAATTTTCATCTTATAGTATCAAGATGTTCAGCTGACAGACACTCCAACTGGAAACCCAGCTGGATATCATGTTGAAGATTAGGTACAACCAAATGAAATCAAGAATGCACTGATCATAGCAAGTTACCATTGGGAAGAAGACATAGAAACTTCAACCAGCAGATACTGTAAGAGAATGGTGACAGCAAAGCATTTGTATCTTAAGATTCAAGATAACCATTTATCATCCAAATTACGAAAATAAGTAGTCTTACTTCATCAAGAATGCCTCAGAAGCAACCCTTGAAATTCCTAGACCCCCGTTAAATTTTCTAGCCACTTCTCTTCAAAATTAAGAGGAAATGAAATCTACCCATGTTACTAACCGCATTATAATTTTCAAACCTGAAACAATTTTTTTTTTTTTTAACTAAAGAAACCAGTCACAATACATTAAATATAATCAGTCACATTCAAGTTTCTAAGGCAGTTGATTTGAATCCAAAATGCCCTTCCTAAAACACAGATCTCAGACGTTTTACAATTTCATCCAAACCCAACTCAAGTTTTGGACAGAAATACCAGAAAAGAAAAATCATTGAAACCTCACCTTGTCGACAATGAAGGCTTTGATGATGAATCTACATACAGTTGGATACCCGACAAGTACGGAACATAATATTGAACAACGGAGTCACTCCCATTCAACACCAAAGGGACTCCAGCTCCATACACGCTCCACTCTTTAAAAGACTCCCAAAGATCCCCAAGACTGAAATAGGGATGTGACTCCACATCACAATTTCTCCAGCCCCTCATACTCGTCTGCATGCACCATCGTATCCCAAAGCTTAAGAATTTTAAAAAGTGAAAAAACAAAGCACATTTTTTTAGAGAACCCATTTGATTCGAGCGAGAACTGGAAAACCCTAATTTCTTTTTTTTTTATACCTTGGAAAAGTACTGAGCAGGGACGATGGGAGTCGTTGATTCAAGGAACCGATCCAAGTTCCCAGACGGCAGCCTCGGCTCCGGTGGCAGAGAACAGACCGAGGCTTTCAAATCGTCGGATTCAGCGCGATTCTCCGCCTCCCGCGCTTCCGAGACCGGTGGCGGGAGCCTCGTCTTCGATGGCCGCTGCTGCTGCTGCTGCTGCTGTTGCTGTTGCTGGAGCTGCCGACGGATGGCCGGCGGGTTGTAGAAGCGATCGCCGTTGCCGTGATTTCGGGCCATCGGAAAACTTCCAGAGCCGTACATTTCGAAGAAAAAAAACGAAGAAGAGATAGAAGAATAAGAAGAGAGGAAGAGGTGAATGGCAGTTCCGTAAATTCGACGAATTTCAGAAAGAGATTGAAGAAAAAAGGTCTGGATTTTCTTTTATACCAAGTATATGATCGGAAAACAGAATGGCACTTTTGTAAAAATACAGAAGCTCGAGGGTGTTTATAACAATTGGATCTGAAGAAGAGAGAGGAAGAGAGGACTGGGCTTTTATTGTCTTTTCGGATTGGTTTTGCTTTTCCTTCTTTGAAACGGAGGAAAAGGATGGAGAAAAGGAGACGAGGGATTTTATATTTAGGAATGCTGTTGTGCACGTCGACGCACGTAAGTTATACAAATTCCTTGCAATACATGTCACGTGACAAAAATATATAAAAATCCGGACCGTTGATCCTGTGGAACATTACATTTTTAGGTCATGTGAAAAAATTAAATGGTATCAGATTATTTTTTCTTGCGATGATGTACCTTAAAATGAACGGTTAAGAAAGCAGAATATGCTCAACAAAAAAAATACGATTCGATTTGATGGTCAGATTGGTAAGTCACTGGCAATTCTATCCTGTAACGAATACACATCGCGGCCCATCAGATCAAAGTTCCCGATCACGATATATGACTGAGACGCGTATCATAAAGAAGATCTGACCGCATGTTGGAAATAAGAACGGGAACTTCGGGGGCCAAGTTGAAAGGAAGTTCCAGAAATGCCCCTCGCTTTCATAAGACAACACGTGTGCATCAGATGCGACTAAGAGGCTGTGGTTTTGGTGTGAGTTCACTATCACTTGCAACGGGAAAATTGAAGGAATGTTTGGTGGCGATTCTCGTAAGGACTGGAGCACACGTGTTGGAGATCTAGGGTGCCTGTAGGTGAGCCTGGTTGTCCCTCGGGAGAATGAGAGATTGAAAAAAATGGATGGCCATCATCAATTTGAAAAAATGGATTCAAATTGATGGCCATCATCAATTTGAAAAAATGGACGGCTCTCCCATATGCTTGTTGACCGTGTGCATAACAACCGTGTGAAAATAATATGATCACCACCGTAGATTTTATATACACGTGATTCATGTGGTTCGCTATGTCAGAGCTTCCTATGCGGATTTTCACTAACAAAATCAAAATAAAAAGAAAACAATAAACTAGCGGATTCTTTATACTAATAATATTCTAGCATCCAACGAAACTTTTAAGGCTTGTTTGATTTTTTAAATCCTTTTTAATTATCTTGTGAATGAGTTAGTATTACTCTTTTAACCTGTTTATATGAATATACATTATTATTTCTACATAAAAAGGCCCAAAATGCCTAGCTTAAATTTGTGGGCCCATTGTCATGTATTTAACATATCCACGCCATCCACCAGTTTTACCATGCAAATTGAATGCTCGAGTAGCCCACAGCAAAGGAAACAGTGGCCTTAATACGTCCACCATTGAAAATTGTTTCCTTTGTTGGGCCCACATCGATGTTCATCTGTTATCCAACTTAAGGTCACACAGACATGGTTAAGGGGGAACACAAATATCAACTTGATCCAAAACTTCTAGGCCCAAAATGTTTTTAATGATAGACATTCAATTCCTACTGTTTATTGTGATGTGGCCCACTTGAGCTTTGGATCTGCCTGCCCTAAATTCAGCTGGCATAGTGGATGGTCAATGTTGATAAGCCACATACATCACAGTGGGCCCCACATATTTCGTGGCTCCTCAATTTAAGCGTTAAAAAAGTAGGTTGTCAAATCAAACATAGGTAACGTCATCAATTTACAATGCATTCATAATTGACATGAAAAATCAAACATGCCCTTAGATAAGAAGTGAATAGATAGGGTGAGCGAGTAGCTAGAGTAGGTATAGTGATGGGCCACATAGGGAATGAAACCTTAGGATCAATCATGAAAAGTGACCTCCCAACTCCACAAACAACTTCCTTCACATCACATAGCTGAGGCGGCTCCAAAAACCCTTTTTTTTTTCTTCTTAGAATGAATTTGTCTGGCCACAATGAATCCAATCCAACTACCCTCTTTTCTTTTATGGGACGCCCTTAATAATTAAATTATTAAGATCTCCAAGAGGAAACTTTGAAACAATACGGATTTTGTTGGTTTGATTATTCCCTAATGGTTGTTGGGTGGGTCCGGCTGAATTTTATCAATTCCACCTAAACATGGCTCGATGGAATGATAAGGTAAAGCAGAGTTTATAAAAGAAACCTGCTATCAGTGCAATAGCTCTGAAGTACAACCTTCTATTAGATCCTCTATGGGCAAGAAAGTCACTTGGCCATACTTCACCATTCACCTCCAACTGTTCTTTCCTTTTAGCTAGGTAGAGCTGAACTGGGTTCGACTCTAGGAGTCACATAGAGAGTCAAAGCAACAAACAAAGACGTTGCATCAGGTAGAGGCAACTACACGGCAATTTGGTGTGATTTTATTTAATTTTTGCTTTAGAATTTGAGAATATAATTGAAGGAATCTAGATGCTCAAAACAGGCAAACCAAAAGGAAAAACAAAAAATACAACCAACCCAACTCCGAAAGGTTAAGAACCACATTCCTTAATTAGTATAAACGCTTTCCTTAAAATGAAGCCACTGGATTCACTGCTATTCTTGAAATATCTATCATTCCTTACCATCCAGGTTCACCACAAGGCTACCAACAGAGCATGGTGCCATGTTGCCAGTTCCACCTATCTTTGGATTTGTTTCCCCCACATGCCAGGACATAAAAAAACCACCTCTATAGATTTTGGCATAACCCAAGGGACATTGAAGGATAAATCCCACACCTTTTTTTTTAACACATGCACCCCACCCACACACATTGTAGTGGGATTTCACCCCTTATGGGTACTCAAACCCAGACCACGTGTTGAAACTCCTGGGAGTCTACCGCCTCCAAAGACAAGGATAAGGACTCAACCATCCATCCCACACCTCTAACAAATGGATAGTAGATAAAATGTGCCCCACTGATTTTTGATTCTTCATGCAAAAAGGGGTTGTTTGACAGCACCAATGCTCAAGGGGCACTTGAGTTAAGCAATGGTGCCAGATTGTACTTAATCCACATCTGATTTTTGTTTAATTTCTCCACTCCAACCTGTCAGCTAACAAGAAATCCCTCTTCTTTTAGGGGGTGTTTGGATCAGAAGTTACTTAAGCTACTTATGGCTCAAGTAGCTTATTTTGATTTCTACTTATTAAATTGAAGTGAATACGTAACTTTAAATAATAAAAGCTACATACAATTGATCACAGACCAAATTTACTTATCTCAAATAAGTTACTTATCTACTGTTGCAAGCAAAAAAATAACTTGTCTGGTGGCATCCAAATGGGCCCTTAGAGAAATAATCTCTTCTTGTTTGTTTCCATTTTACCAGTTTAAGGAAAAATAATTTCAAGTTTCAAACTCATCTGCTTATTTAGTGGAGTTTAAACGTATACTAAATGCATATTATTGGCCCCGCCCATCTCTAGCAAGGTACGGGCAGATCTGTGCGGGGCCGACCGTGATGGATATGTTTATCCACACTGTCCATCCCTTCTCTCACATCATTTTTAAGGTATTAGCCAAAAAATGAGGCAAATCCAAGGCTCAAGTGTATCACACCAAATAGTAAGCTCGGGCTGCATTGAATGCAAGAGCCATCTCGGGGGGTGGTCCACTTGCATGCTCGATCTGCCTCATTTTTGGGCTCATACCTTCAAAATGATTTGAGAAAGGGATGGACGGCGTGGGTAAATAGATCCATCATGGTAGATCTGCCCGTTCCTCGGGGGGAATCCATGACCTTCATACAATAAGCTTGTGTCTGATTAATTAGCTTTGTTGAGCCCCACCATAATGCGTGCATCCACTGGCCTTTTGTGCCCTTCTCGTGTTCAGGGAAAAGAAAACAACCCAGATCCAAAAATCCGGTGAGCCATGACGCTTTAAAATCACGCATGGACCGTCCAGTGTGGCCTGCCTGCCTGAGTTTTTACAATGTCCTGATTTTTGGGGCGTACAGTCATCCTCTTGGAATGCCTCCTGTGAATGGATTGGATAGCATATACAAGACACTGTAAACTCCACACACAATTTCGAAGGTTTTAGTGGTGGGCCTCTCCATCTCAATTGGAACCGGTGGTGCAACACGCTTTTGTCCTGTACCGCCCCATTTTTTGTATGTAGCTTGACAGAGCGCACCTTATGGACAGAATAGATTCGGGCCCTACATCATGGTGGTCCATGAAAACATCATTGCATAATGATTTATGAGACAGTGCCCAATAAACGCAGACGTTTTGTTGAATTCCAAAAAATAAAAAAGCTACTTTTAAATTCTTTCCTAAAATTGGCTTAAGGTTTAAAAAAATGATTAAAAAAAAAAACCACTCATTTTTAGTTTGACTAACTACGGTCATATAATTACATCTATTATATTCCAAAATGATAGTTATACCCTTTTCACCTTTTGTTTCTTGCTAAGGTGGCCAAATCGGACACGTTTGACATCTCTACTCTAATTCAATAAAAGTTACTCTAATAAACTTTTTTTGTTCAAGCTCTTGTTTTAAATAAGCTCTCGTTTAGTAAAAAAATTTTAAAAAATTCCTATTTAAAATAAGCATGTTTGGTAAAACTTTCAAATAAGCGTTTGGCATCTCTACTCTAATTCAGTAAAAGCTTTTTGAATAATAGTTACTTTAATAAGCTTTTTTTGTTTTAGCTCTTGTTTTAAATAAACCCATTTGGTAAAATCTCCAGAAAGAAAGCTCTTATTTAAAATAAGCACATTTGGTAAAACTTTCAAATAAGAGCTTTTTTAAGAGTAGTTGATGTCATTTTTAAATATTACAACAACTTAAATATAAGAGCAATCCAAATGGTTGTTTGGGTGGACCGTCCATCATATAGAGCTAGCATCAATGCTAATTGTCCTTTATGTGGGGCCCCTTAATGTCCACTACCCATCACCATCACGTGGACTCCACATTTGATGTGTCCATAGTATGGGCCCTACCTTTGAAGTGTATTGTCCATCATGTGGGGTCCAGTTTTGATATACCATTCATCGTGTGAGGTGCACCTTATATATGAATCATCCATCATACGGCCCACTTTGGATATGGGTCATCCCTTATGAGAGACCTTGGATGTGGACCGTCCATTAGGTGGGGCCCACATTCAATATCCACTATCCATCACTTGGATCCTACCTTTGATGTGGACCTTCCATCATGTGAGTCCCACCTTTGTTGTGGACCATCTATCATGTGGGACCCATCTTTGAAGTCCACCATCCATCATGTAGGTCCCACCTTTACTATAGACCATCCATCATGTGAGGCCCAACCTTCAATATGGGTCATTCATCATGTGGTCCCACATTTAATGTCAATCTTTCATCATGTGGTCTCACATTCAATGTCCACCATCCATCATGTGGGTCCCACGTTTGCTATGAACCATCCATCATATGGGACCCACTTGATGTGGATAGTCCATCCATCATGCGGGGCCACATTTTAATGTGGGTCATCCATCATGTGGGGCCCAACCTTCAATATGGGTTGTTCATCATGTAGGCCTACCTTTGATGTCAACCTTCCATCATGTGATCTCACCTTCAATGTCCCCCATCCATCATGTAGGTCCCACCTTTGATGTAGGCGTTCATCATGTGGGGCCCACCTTTGATGTGACCATGCATTATGTGGGCCCACCTTGATGTGGAAACCCACCTTCAATATGGGTTGTTCATCATGTGGGCCCATCTTAGAGATATTCTAAAGAAGAGAAGATGGTAAGATGGGAATTACTTAAAAAGTTTAAGGACAAACTTATCCAAAAAATCATTAAAAATGTTTATCTGCATAAGCTAAATAAGCTCTTAAAGAAAAAGTGACCTCCCTATCACTTATTATTTAAAAGCTTTTTTGCTAGTTTCTAAAAAAATAAGCTCTAAACTGAAAGCTTTACTACACAGTCTATTTTCATAATAAGAGATTATTTTTTTAGAATAAGCAAATAAGCTCTTATTAATATTTTTTCCAAATGCCCTTAAGTTTTTTTTTTTTTTACAGGTAGTAGACATCATTTTTAAAGACTATAACAACTTTAATATAAGAGCAATCCAAATGTGGGTCATTCATTATGTGGAGCCCACCATCAATGCTAATTGTCTTTTATGGTGTCCATAGTGTGAGCCCTACCTTTGAAGTGGATTGTCCATCATGTGGGGCCCACATTTGATATCCACAATTCATTGTGTGGGGTGCACCTTCCATGTGGATCATCCACCATGCGTCCCACTTTGGATATGGGTCATCCATCATGAGAGACCTTGGATGTGGACCATCCATTAGGTGGGGCCCACTTGATGTGAAATGTCCATTATGAGGGGCCACACTTTATGTATGCCATACATCATGTGAAGCCCACTTCGTCCATTATGTGGGCCCACCTTGATGTGAACCATTCATTGTGTGGGGCCCCACTTTCATTATGGGTCGTTCATCATGTGGGCCCATCTTTGATATCAACTAACCATCATGTGGGCCCACCTTCAATGACCATCATCCATCATGTGGGTCCCACCTTTGACACGGTGTGGACCCTCGCCGATTTTCCCGCGCTCCCCCACGACGTTCTTCTCCCTTCCCCTTTCCTTTCGGAAAAGAAAGAGATGAGGATGCGTGAGTGCGAAATCGCCGTTTGTGCCACTGGCTTGCCTCGTTCTCGAGGGCTTCGTTTGGTTGTCGTGTTAAGCTGGATATGTTTAAGTGTGTTTATATAAGACCAGAGTCGCCACTAGCCAGTTACTTCGAATCTACAGTTGGCTAGACCCTGTAGAAACGTTAGAGAAGGGAATCCGAAGATTCCTTCCTCTAAAATGACTCCTGTTGATCTGCGGTCAGAGATTCAAGGTAAGGGATCACGGTTACAGGGTGGGAAGAGGTTAAGCACCCCACACACTGCCCGTACCAAAGTACGGTCTCTACTTCACAGAATCGATCGGATACTTGAAAGTCTAGTTTAATCCTCGTATATTCTCATGAATGACATGATGCATGAATGCGGGTCTGAACAGTAAGAGTTTCTGATGGGCAGGTTCCAATAACGGGCAAGCCCAGAGCGTACGCTCGAACTGACAGGTGCTTAATATAAGACGTATGCAGTGTGCTTGAATAATCAAGGTGCTTTATAGTGAAGCATGAATGCAGGTCTGAACAGTAAGAGTTTCTGATGGGCAGGTTCCAACAACAGGCAAGCCCAGAGCATACGCTCGAACTGACAGGTGCTTAATATAAAGACATATGCATGTGTACTTGAGTAATCAAGGTGCTTGTAGTGAAGCAGGGGGGTTGGAAGAAAAGTAAATGTTGCACTTATGCTAGATGCAAATGAGATGATGCTGGATGAATGATAGCTGGGTGGACGGTGGTGTCGCAAGGGTTGGCTTCGAGTGGCTGGATTAAGACTTAGATGGCTTGAGAGGCTTGGACCAGTAGTCAGGCAGGGCTGGACCAGGGCTAGACTCTCCTCACTCGGGCTCTCCTTGGTGGGAAAATGGGCTAAAGGGTAGAGAGGTGGACTCAGAGCTCTCGGGCTGAAATGGACTTGAAGGGATGTTGAAATGAGAAAGGGAGGGGGGTATTTATAGCAGCGAGGAGTGGCAGTTTGCGTAATTTTGTCCGGGCGGCCTGCTATGGGCCGCCCGTACGGCCGCTCCTCGGTTTCCAGCGAGTACGGTCGCTCCCTCGGGGCTGCTGTTGGACTCGCTGGTCAACTCAGTGAGTTGACTCAGCGGGTCGACTCGGTGGTTTGACTCGACGGGTTGACTCGGTGTTTTGACTCGACGGGTTGACTCAGCGGGTTGACTCAGTGAGTTTGACTTTTTTAGGATTTTTTGACTGGCCTTTTTTTATGGGGGGGTTTTTCAGGGTAGTGTTTAGGACTAGGTTGACTGGGTTCAGGCTTGAACTGGGCTATGGAATGGGGCTTACAAGGATGAGTTTGGCTGAGTTTGGACTTGGGATTTGGGGGTATGGTCCTCCATTCATCCAGCTATCTCTACCAACAGTGTAGCCGAAGGTGGGGTGTCTACACACGGACTACCCATCAAATGGGACCTACTTGATGTGTATGTTCCATCATGTTGGGCCACACTTTGATGTGGGCCATCTATCATGTGAGGCCCACCTTTGATGTGAATCTTTCATTACATGGGCCCACCTTGATGTGGGGGCCCACTTCAATATGAGTCATTCATCATGAGGGGCCCATCTTTGATGCCCACCAACCATCATGTGGGTCCCACCTTTGTTGTGGACCATCTATCATGTTGGGCCCACTTCATGTAGATAGTCCATTATGTGAGACCCACATTTGATGTCCACCATCCATCATGTAGGTCCCACCTTGGCTGTAGACCGTCCATCACGTGGGGCCTAACCTTCAATATGGGTCATTCATCATGAACGCCCACTTTTAATGTCAACCTTCCATCATGTGGTCCCTCATTCAATATCCACCATCCATCACATGGGTCCTACCTTTGACGTGGATCATCCATCATGAGGGTCCCACCTTTGTTATGGATCATCTATCATGTGAGGCTCACTTGATGTGGATAGTCCATCATGCGGGACCCAGCTTTAATGTCCATCATCCATCATGTAGGTCCCACCTTTTCTATGCGTCCTCCATCATGTGGGGCCCAACCTTTAATATGGGTCATTCATCATGTGGGCCCACCTTTAATGTCAACCTTCCATCATGTGGTCCCACATTCAATGTCCACCATCCATCATGTGGGTCCCACCTTTGATGTGGACCATCCATTAGGTAGGGCCTGCTTGATGTGGATTACTTTGAAGTAGGCCATCCATCATGTGGGGCTCACCTTTGAAGGGATCGTGCATTATGTAGGCCCACCTTTGATATAGGCCATTCATTATGTGGGGCCCACCTTCACTATGGGTCGTTCATCATGTGAGCTTGCCTGGAAGAAATTGTAAAGAGAAAAAGGTAAGAGGGGAATTACTTGAAAACTCTAAAGACAAACTTATCCAAAAATTAATCCAAAATGTCTACCCACTTAAGTCAAATAAGCTCCGTTTCAAAAAGTAACCCCTCCCTAGCTTATTAAATTAGAGCTTATTTGTTACTTTATAAATAAATAAGCACTTGATTAAACTTTTACCAAACCGTCTAAAAGCTTTTTTTTTTTTTTTATAGAAATAAGCTAATAAGCTCTTATTTGTAGAGATGTCAAATGCTTCCTAGCTTTAATCGTCAACTACACCATGAGTCCCAACAATGATGCAGTTGTTTAATCCATATCGTCCATCCTTCATGGATTATAACTCCAGAGCATGAGTCCAAAAATAAAAAAGATGCAAATCTCAGGTGGACCCCACAACAGTTAAAAGTGGCAACTAAATCATACCATAAAAAATGTTAGGGCCCACTATATTTCTTTTTATACCATCTAATCAGCCGATTAAGTAACTTGGACCTAAATTAAGGGCCTACTATAATTTTTTTTTGCTATCTAATGTGTTTGGCCCCAAGAAGTTATCAAGGGCAGGCGTTCAATCCCTTTTATTTCCTATGGTGTGGTCAACTTGAGATTTGGATCTGCCTTATATTAATTTGAGCCATGTTGTAAAATAACCTCACAAAATGGATGGATGGAGTTGATGTATCATGACAAGGACACGACCTTTGAAACTCTAAAGCCTGGGAAGATAGACTTAGGTGAGACCTACAATACGGGGCCATCGTGATTTATGTATATTATCCCTCTGTCCATCTATTTTAACATATAAATTTAGGGCTCGGTTCCAAAAAATGAAGTATATACAAAACTCAAGTGAACCACATCACGGTGTGAATTAGACGTCCACCATTGAAAAATTATTAGGAGGCCATAGAAGTTTCGGATCAAGCTGATATTTTTGTTTTCCTGTCATCTGTGTCCTTATGATGTATGAACAGGTTGGAGGTAAAATAAACATCAGTGTGGGCCCAAGGTTTCAGCGGTGGAAATCATTATTCCCATTGTTTCCTATGGTGTGGTCCCCTGGAGCCTTGAATTGTAGTTCAATTTTTGTCTCAAACAATAGAATGGTATGGAAAAATGGATGGACGGCCTGGATAGACAACATACATTCACAGTGGGCTCAACATAGTTTACTTGGTAATATCAAAGGGTACCCTATCCTATTTTCCAAAACTGCATCCCGGACGCAGATTTTGGGATCGGATTAGGTGAGACCCGGATCCACCGAGGTGGGTGGGACCCTGACTGTGGGGCTCACATTGATGCATGCACCTTAAATCCACACCGTCCAACCAATTTGAAAGCTCATTTTAAGGCATGATCAACAAAATGAAGCTGACTAAAATCTTAGTTGGACCACACCAAGGAAACAACAATGATTGAATTCCCACCATTAAAAACTTCATAGATTCCACCAAAATGTTTATCTGCCATCCAACCTATTGATAAGGTCACAAACACCTAAATGAAGAGACCACACAAATATAATCTAATCCAAAGCTTTTGTGGCCCACGGGAACTTTTTAATGGTCAATCACCCCTGTTTCTTGTACTATGGTCCATCTCAGATTTGGAACTGTTTCATTTTTTGGAGCATGCCCTAAAGGGAGCTTTAAATATGGATGTGCGGCATGGATGTAGTTACATACATCACAGTCAGGTCACACCCACCTCAGAGGATTCGGGGTCTCACCTAATCCACTCCCCATAAAGTTCCTAGGCAGGGAAGTTAGGTGGGGCCCACCATGATCTTTGTGAGAAATCTACTTCCGTTCATACATTTTGTGAGTTATTTTATGACATAAGACAGATTGAAGTGGGCCACATGAAATGAAACAGCAGGGATTAAACGAACACCATTGAAATATATGACCACAAAAGTTTTGTATCACGATAAGGTTTTTGGCGTTTTCAGCTCATCTCAACGATAATGACCTTTTAAACAGTTTGATGGCATATAAATATAAAGGTAGAGCCTAAGAAGGTTTCAAAGGTAGGCATTTCTTTTCCCAGATTTCCCACTTCTATGACCCACTAAAGTCTTGAATCCGGCTCATGGTTGGTCGTATATCCTAAATCTTATATCCTAAAGTGAGCTTGCAAAATAGATGGACGGGGAGGATTACTCACAGAAATCACTCCCCCAAGAGAGACGGAGGGAGATGACTTGCGATAGGGTTGCAACTTGCAAGCTTTAGGCGCTGGCAAAGAGGGTTTTTTTTTTTTTTTTTTTTTTTTTGGTTGAAAGGGTAAAAACGCCGTTTAAAAATATAGTATACCATCCCTAACAGTATAAGACGGTAGGCCTTTTATTGGCTAACGGTGGAAACCTTAGGCGGATTTTGGGAAAAGAGTTTAAAAGTAGTTGTTTTTTGGAATTCAGCCAAAACATAGGTGCCCACGTGGCATTGTCTCATGATTTATTCTACAATGGTTGTAGGGATGCCGGTCTTTACATTTTTATTTTTTCCTTTTAGGGTTAGTACGCCTATTGACCCCACTGTTAGTCATAAGCGGATCTTTAGATGTTATTAGCCATCCTTTGACAATCGTCCACTTCTTAGTACACACGGGGTGCACTCGATGGCTGGGCTGGCATGATTTTTGGGTAGGGCAGAGTGGGAGCCACATGATGCGTGGTGCAATATATCACATATTGAAAGTGTGCCACTAATAGCCTCATTAGCCCCTGCTTGGACGGACTCAATCCAAACAGGGGCTCCGTGGGGCCCACTGTGATTATTGGTTTTTATCCATGCCATTCATTTTTTTTTTTCCAGATCATCTCACGATGTGAGCACAAAAATAGGCAAATCCAAGGATCAAGTAGACCACACCATAGGAAGCAGCGGTAATAATGATGCACATAGTTGAAGCCTTTCTAGGGCCTACCCACTATAGTGCTTATTTTCCATCCAACTTGTTCACGGGGTCACATAGACTTGGATGAAGGTAAAACACAAATATCAGATTGATCAAAACTTCACAGGAATCTAAGAAAGTTTTTAATGATAGGTGTCCAATCCCTACCTATGTGATCCACTTGAGCGTTGGAACTACCTCATTTTTAGCCTCATAACCTAAAATGATCTAGAAAAATGGATGGACAACATGCCTAAAACCAATGCATCATGGCAGGCCCCACAAAGCTCCTAATTGGACAAAGTTTGTCCAGGCATGGACAGGGTGCAATCTGCTTGTGGCATGCATGAATGTTGCTCATCATGTAAGTGGTTGCTTTCACTTCCACTTATTAATTGTTCGTATGGGGTGTGAAATTGATTCAGATGTAAAGATGTTTTTTAAGTCGCCACTAACCAAATAAACTTTGGAATTTATGGTTGACTAAAAATCATAGAATCACCTAAAGGTCAGGGAATCGTAAGATTCCTAACTCAAATGACTCCTACAATTAACTTGCGATTGTAGATTTTGAATAAGGGTCTCAATTACAGAAAATGAAAGGATTGGGCACCATTTTCCGCCCACATGATGTACGGTCTCTACTCGACAGGATTTTACAATTTTTTTGGTGGGATTCAGTGGAGTTTTTACATTATTTCATCTAGGTGTGAAGAAAAAAATTGAAACCTAGACCTCAGATAGGTGAAAAGAAAATGAAAAGGCAAATATATAGGAGAGAGGATAACAGAAATTAAATAATAAGGTGAGCGTATATATTGTTAACGTGTTTGGAATGTGTGGGTTGAAATACAAGTTGATTTGAGATGTTGACGCAGGGAGGACGTGGTAGGTCGATCACCGTCTCCCTAACCGATAGTTCTCGAATCCACGAGAAGAAATAAAAGATAAAAATAGGAAATAAATTCCAAATAATTAATTTATTGATAATTGAATGAATAAAATCGGAATTACAATGCATATAAATAGGAAACTAAACCCTAGGTAAAGTATCAAAATCCAACTCCAACTAAAACTCCAAGAAAACGCAACTTACTATAAATAGTAAACTTACTATTTATAGAAGTCGTTCAATCCTACTAGAACTCTTGGTTTTCGGCCAAAAATAGAAAGTTATCAAACGGCCTCAACCACGTTGTTCTACGAAATATTCTAAGCCCTTTTCATGTTGGGCACTAACTCTAAAACCCTACAGATGCAAAGTTATGATCGAATTAAAACTTACTATAAATAGTAAAAATGAAAATAAACTAGCCTAATGACCGTCGATACGGTCGATTCTAGCCATTCCGGGTTGGGCAACCCGACGTAGCGGGGTTGGTTGGCTAAAGTAGCTCGAGCTACCCCAAATTGATATATTATACGTCCCGTAACTCATTCCGGATTGTGAGATACGACCGATTCACGGTCCTGACGGTCCGGATCACTTTCGGCCCCGTCCGGTCTTCTTTTGCTCCATCTGGGCCATGAAATAGTCAGCAACCTGTCCTACATCAGTCTCCTCCACTTCGAAAGAACTCGACCCCGAGTTCTCGTCCAGCTTTGGTTCATGATATTCGTACAGATCTGCCACGTTGAAAGTCCTTGAAATCTCCATGTCATCTGGAAGATCAACAACGTAGGCATTGTCATTGATCTTGCGAATGATCGGTACCGGTCCAATCTTCTTGTGTTTCAACTTGTTGTAGGTCCCGGTAGGAAATCGCTCTTTACGTAGGTGGACCATCACCTGATCTCCTATTTCGAACACTTTGGCGCGCCGATGCTTGTCGGCCGCTTCTTTGTACTTCTTGTTCGAAGCCTGTAATTTGTTGCGCACGTCTGCATGTATGTCCATGATTCGGTCGGCCATATGTTCAGCTGTAACGCTCATGCCCGGAAGCTTGGGCAGGGGAACCAAATCGAGTGTGTGACGAGGAACGCACCCATAAACAATCTGGAACGGAGATTTTCCTGTCGATCGGTTTACCATGTTGTTGAACGCAAACTCTGCTTGAGCTAGGGCCATGTCCCACTGCTTCGGTTTGTCACCTGAAAGGCAACGGATGAGATTGCCTAATGTGCGGTTGACGACCTCAGTCTGTCCATCTGTTTGTGGATGATAAGCACTGCTGAAGTGAAGTCGTGTACCGAACCGATTCCACAAGGCTCGCCAAAAGTGGCTAACGAACTTTGTGTCCCGGTCTGAAGTGATCGTCTTAGGAATCCCATGTAGTCGCACAACCTCTCTGAAAAAAAGGTTCGCAACGTGTATCGCATCAAAGGTCTTCTTGCACGGAATGAAGTGTGCCATCTTGGAGAATCGGTCTACCACCACGAACACTGAGTCCATGCCGCGTTGTGTTCGTGGGAGCCCTAATATAAAATCCATAGATAAATCCTCCCAAGGGGCATCTGGCACGGGTAATGGCGTGTAAAGACCTGTATTTTGAGATTGTCCCTTAGCGGTTTGACAAATATGACATCGTTGTACCGCCCTGCCCACATCACGAGCAAGTTGCGGCCAGTAATACCGCTCTTCCACCATCGCTCGAGTCTTATCTCGTCCTAGATGACCGCCGAGGCCACCGCCGTGCAGCTCGATAATAATTTTGTCCCGTAACGAACTCTGCGGGATGCAAAGTCGATTTCCTTTGAAGAGGAAACCATCTTGAATTAGAAGGTCACTCGGGTGCCCTTCTTGGCACTTTTTCCATGCATCTGCAAAATCCTCGTCCTCGGCATAAAGTTCCTTGAGGCAGTCGAACCCAATCACCTCACTGCTCACTGTAATAAGAAAGGATGCACGTCGGCTTAGTGCATCTGCCACCTTGTTCTGCTGCCCTGATTTGTGTTTCAGAACGAACGTGAATTCCTGTAAAAATGAAATCCATCTAGCATGCATACGATTCACGTTAGTCTGAGTATTGATAAATTTTAACGCCTGATGATCACTGTACAGTATAAATTCCCTTTGAATAAGATAATGGCGCCAGTGGCGCAGTGCTTGAACCACTGCATATAATTCAAGTTCATAGGTCGACCACTTCTGTCGTGCGTCGCTGAGTTTCTCACTGTAAAAGGCAACCGGCCTGCCCTCCTGAGAAAGGACTCCCCCAATGCCGACAATAGATGCGTCGCATTCTACCTCAAATAGCTTGTCGAAATTAGGGAGTACCAGAACCGGGGTAGTGGACAACCGATGTTTAATTTCTGCAAAGCTCTTCTCAGCCCCTTCGGTCCATTGAAACGGACCCTTCTTCATACAGTCGGTAATCGGCGCGACGATACTGCTGAAGTTCCGCACAAATCGACGATAGAAGGTCGCCAACCCATGAAAACTTCGTACCTCATGAATGTTTGTCGGAGTCGGCCAATCCCGAATAGCTCGTACCTTTTCTTCGTCCACTCGGATACCCGTGGACGACACGATGAACCCCAGAAACAATAATTGATAAGTTAAGAAGCTACACTTTTTCAGATTTAAGTATAGCTTGTTGTCGGCCAACACTTGTAGCACTTTTCTGATGTGGGTCATGTACTCCGTTTCATCCTGACTGTATATTAGAATGTCGTCAAAGTAAACGACAACGAAACGGCCAATGAACGGCTTCAACACTTGGTTCATTAAACGCATGAAGGTGCTTGGGGCGTTGGTCAAACCGAAGGCCATAACCAGCCACTCATATAGCCCTTCCTTGGTCTTGAAGGCCGTTTTCCACTCGTCACCTGGCCTAATACGGATTTGATGGTATCCACTTCGTAAGTCCAGTTTCGAGAACACCTTGGAGCCCTCGAGCATGTCTAGCATGTCATCCAACCGCGGTATTGGAAATCGATATTTAACTGTTATTTTATTGATCGCGCGGCTATCGATGCACATACGCCATGTTCCGTCCTTCTTTGGGGTAAGGAGTGCCGGAACGGCACACGGGCTCATGCTCTCTTTAATAAGACCCTTACGGATCAGTTCCTCCACCTGTCCCTGTAGAATTTCGCACTCTTTCGGACTCATCCGATAGTGCGGTCGGTTGGGTAGACTGGACCCTGGGATAAGGTCGATGTGATGTTGTATGTCTCGCATGGGAGGCAACTCATCAGGTAACTCTGCAGGCCAAGTACTTCGAAATTCTTCTAGCAGCGGTTTAAGGCGTTGAGGAATATTAGAGGATCCTGGCTCCTCGCCTTTTACCATAACAGCATAAATCTCGCCCGTTTCCTTTGATTCCTTAACAAACTCGCGAATGGTAAGGAGAGAGTTCCCCTCCACTTTAGAAGCTTCAGGGTGTTTGTCTGGTGTCATAGGGGCCAAAACAATTTTTCGACCATCCTTGGTGAACATGTATATGTTTTCCCGTCCACTGTGGGTCACATCTCGATCCGATTGCCATGGCCGCCCAAGTAACATGTGGCAAGCTTCCATGTCAACCACATCACAGAGGACCTCGTCCTTATAGCTTTTACCAATGGAAAACGAAATAATGCATTGATGAGTTACCTTGGTTTCATTCACCTTCTTGATCCAGCCGATAGAGTAAGGGGTAGGGTGCTTTGTCATAGGCAGATGTAACTTATCCACCATAATTCTCGAGACAATATTTTCGCTACTCCCACTATCTATGATCACGTCACAGACTTTGCCCTGCACGGTGCACTTTGTGCGAAAAATATTATGTCGTTGTGGGTGCACTTCCTTCCTGGGGGCGTAAAGTAGTCGTCTTACTACTAGCGATTCCCCATGATCTTCAGTCAGCCAATCGACATCTTCTGTGTCCCCCTCTTCGGCCTGTTCCAATTCAGGGTTATCTTCTGTTGGCTCACCTTCCACGCCGCCTTCATTCGTAGTTAAGTGTGCTGTAAGGCGTTGAGGGCAAGCGTTCGACCAGTGACCTGGTTGGCCACAACGGAGACAATGGTCTGGTCTTGGCCGACCATATGGATTGGGGATCCTGCTGGAACCCGCTGTAGTGGGAGCTGTACGTTGAGGTCTTGAGGAACCGCTTCCCCAGTCCCGGTTCGTGACCGTAGGAGGTTGAGGACGCCCTCCTATAGGTTCCTTGCCTTTGGCCAACGTTGTATCTTGAGTGGGTCCGGTGTTGGGATTTCGTGTTGCCGGATAGGGTCGAGCAGGGGGCCGTGACAACTATGTTTCTGCTCGAGTGGCCAATTGGTTGGCCTCACTCAACGTCCAAACTGGATGCATCTGGACTCGATCCTGGATTGCAAATCGCAACCCACCAATGAATCGTGATACTTGTTGTGCCTCTGATTCCGATAAATTATTCCGTGTAGCCAATCGTTGGAATTCTTCAAGATATTCGGCTACGGTTCTATTTCCCTGACGACAATTTTGGTATTGTTGGAACAAAATTTGTTCATAGTCGTTAGGGAGGAATCGAGCTCTAAGAAGCTGTCTCATCCGCGGCCATGTTCGGATGGGTGTCTTATTCTGACGGGCGCGAGAAATCTGTAAGTTTTCCCACCATGCTGAAGCACCGGATTTAAACTTATATGCAACTAGTTTTACCTTCTTGTCGTCCGGCACGTCCATATAGTCGAAGTATCGCTCGACCTCTGCAAGCCAGTCGAGGAACTCCTCTATTCGAAGTAGGCCATTAAAGCTGGGAAGATCAGCTTTGCCCCGATAATCTCGTTCTGCTCGTTCCACACGCTCATTCCCTAGCGCCGGTCGTCGTACGAACATGTCTTCGACCTCGTCATCGCTTGGTTCTGAATCGTCTGGCGTAACCCTACGGTTATCCACCTGGGGTGTTCTACGGACAACAGGATTGTCCCGTATAACAACTGTTGGTGGTTGTTGTTCGCCTTGGGCTCGAAGAGGAGCTAGCGATGCTGCAATCTGGTCGAGGGTCGCCTGTATACCTTGCAGGATCAACCGGTTCTCCCGTCGTGCTGCTTCGAATGCTGCCTCGAAGGCTGTCGCCGTTAGATAGTCCCTTGGAGTATCGTCCTTAGGATGAGAATCCAACCCTTCATTAGAGGCCATCGTCCTGAGGAAGAAACCTCTCTCTGATACCAATGACGCAGGGAGGACGTGGTAGGTCGATCACCGTCTCCCTAACCGATAGTTCTCGAATCCACGAGAAGAAATAAAAGATAAAAAGAGGAAATAAATTCCAAATAATTAATTTATTGATAATTGAATGAATAAAATCGGAATTACAATGCATATAAATAGGAAACTAAACCCTAGGTAAAGTATCAAAATCCAACTCCAACTAAAACTCCAAGAAAACGCAACTTACTATAAATAGTAAACTTACTATTTATAGAAGTCGTTCAATTCTACTAGAACTCTTGGTTTTCGGCCAAAAATAGAAAGTTATCAAACGGCCTCAACCACGTTGTTCTACGAAATATTCTAAGCCCTTTTCATGTTGGGCACTAACTCTAAAACCCTACAGATGCAAAGTTATGATCGAATTAAAACTTATTATAAATAGTAAAAATGAAAATAAACTAGCTTAATGACCGTCGATACGGTCGATTCTCGCGATTCCGGGTTGGGCAACCCGGCGTAGCAGGGTTGGTTGGCTAAAGTAGCTCGAGCTACCCCAAATTGATATATTATACGTCCCGTAACTCATTCCGGATTGTGAGATACGACCGATTCACGGTCCTGACGGTCCGGATCACTTTCGGCCCCGTCCGGTCTTCTTTTGCTCCATCTGGGCCATGAAATAGTCAGCGACCTGTCCTACATCAGATGTGAGAATGAAAGGGGAAGACTCGACACCCTTTTGTGCGAAATGAATGGTCGGATGTCCCCGATTCCAACCCTACTCTTGACTTTGTTGGCTTTCTCTGACAAGTTAGTTTTTTTGTAGTCGACTTCGTGTCAAGCAGGGTCTGAGCATAAGTGTGGTGGCCGTTTGGACTTTCTTAGATAGCAAAGCTTCCCTTTAATGGGCCTATAAACTTGACCTTGATCTCTCAGGGCTCTTCCCTACTGTTTAAAATGGGCACTAAGGGTTGAATTTATAGAACTAACAGTTGGCTCTTGGTGAGCTGCCGGTGGACACTTGAAAAAAAAATTTCCATGCAAGATCTGTCGAGGGAGAATCCGTATGAATGGTCGGCAAAAAGGGAGGCCAAGTGTCTATCGACTTGTGGTGAGTTGACGATCCACGTGGCACCATTCTATTCAACAAAATAGACTCCTTGATGCATGCTGGAATGAAAAATGAGAGCAAGGATGATGACGTCATCATCAACTCACCACAAGCCTATGGTTTATTTTGTCGATCTAGTCCATTGGTTGCATCGGAAGGTATCGGGAACCCTTGATGTGCGATCCATTTGGATTTGCGATATTTTACAGGTCGGATGGAGACAATTTTAAGGTATTAATAAGAGTTTTCCAGAGAGTTTGAATGATCAACTGGGATTTGATTTGTCAAGTTCCGAATCCGCTGAGCAAGTTTATCGATTATTCTTGTGACGTGTCGAGAGTCCTGCCGATTTGATCGATTGAATTTTCAATGGTCTTGAATTGCCTAGGATTGATTTTATTGAAGCTCAACCAAAGTCAGAAGAGTAGTTTAGTCTCGTTTTAGGTGGGGTGTCCACATGTGCCACACACCACCGACCTTCCATGGTATGTTAACATCACTAACTTCTGTGGGCTTTACTGTGTTGTATGTGTTATATCCACATTGTCCATCCATTTTACAAGATCATTATAGGCCATGAGAAAAAAAATGAGGCAGATCCAAACCTCAAGTAGACCACACCACAAAAATCAGTGGGGACAATGACGCCTACCATTAAAACCTTCTTAGGGTCCACCATGATGTTAATTGCCATCCAACTAGTGCACAAATATGGGAGAAGGGAAAACACAAATATCAGCTTTATCCAAAACTTATATATGTTGCCTCCAAGAGTTTTTAATGATAGGCGTTCAATCTTCGGTGCCTTTTGTGTTGTGGTCTACTTGAGCTTTGAATTTGCCTCATTTTTTTGTTCATGTCATAAAATGATTTGGTAGAATAGATGGATAGTGTGGATATAACACATACATCATAGTGGGTCCCACATAATTTGGTGATGTCAATACACCACCGAGGTCAGTGTGCAATCTGCTTCCTTCCCTGCTCAAGGCATATCACACATATGACTCTTTTAGTATTAGCGTGGCCCATCCGACGAAAACTCTAGCTCCACCAACCATGGGATCACTTGAACCTTGATGACTGAGCTCAAGTGGGCCCTGGTGACAGGACTAAAAAATCAGTACGATCAGATTGGGTGGGCTTAGCATACATGTGCACCAGGTGCAGGCTTGTTTCCCGCACAAATTAAATAACTAAAACTTTAGCCAACAGATCATAACAACTTACAATCTCATCTATCTGTTCTTCATCTTGAATTTGGACTGTTGACCCTTTTACCATTTAGGGCTTGTTTGGTTTTTCAATTTCCAATGAAATATAAAGTAAATGAGTCATTATTATTTCTGGGTGTTTGTTTAAAGAAGAATTATGGTCTGTGTCAAAAGTCTTGTAAAGTACGCAGGTAAAGTAAGTTGTAACCATTACATTTTTACACCATAAAACTACCACTGTGTGAAACAAGCAATGTAAAAAAAATTATCATTGTAGTCAAATGTAAGTGATGTCACTACACAATTACAAGAGTAAATAATCATTGCTCATTTACAACCATTTATTGTAATCTTGTAAAGTGCACAGGTAAAGTAAGCTGTAATCATTACATTTTTACACCATAAAACCATCACCATTTGAAACTAAGCAATGTAAAAAAAAAAAATTATCGTTGTAGCAAATGTAAGTGATGTCAGCACACAATTACAACAATAATAACCATTGCTCATTTCCAACCATTTATTGTTATAACTGGAAAGCCAAACAACCCTTTTAATGGTGGTAAATTGGACAGTTAAGATCATCTTTTTTTTTTTTTTTTTTTTTTTTTTTTTTTTTACATGTGACAAATGAAAAGGGTAATTTTACACAAAAAAAAAAAACCAACCTAATTGATATGGAATTTAGATTTTGGTACTTTTTTCAATTTTTTTTTTAAAATGCTACATCAATAATAGATATAATTATCATTTCACTACCTTCCCTAACAGGGGTGGTGCGAGCAAATGAATTGGTGCATTAGGTGGGTTGCAACGTGATGTTTATATGAAATCCACCTTGAGTACCAGGCGCATCACCTAATATTAGGTCAAGAGTTCAAAAATGAGATTTATATGTGATTCAGGTGGACCACATGATTGGTAACAACGTACAGGGCAGTGCCCATCCTCCAAATCGTTTTTATTAGTATGTCCTAAGTGAATCACGGATGTGTATGATTTTGGTCCACATGCCTAATTTTGTGTGGAATCTAATGGTTGGAGTGGATTTCACATGATTATCATGGTTGTGTGAATGTTGGGTCACTGATGTAGAATGGGATGCAAACATTTTCATGGCCAAGATGGACCAAAGGAAGTCTGACCGAAGATGGAAGTGATTAAGGCCGTAAGGACCATAAAACAATTGCATCTCGCAATCCAGGATGAGTTATGGGACTTATAATATATGATTTTAGGGTAGCTCAAGCTAATTAAGACACCCAACATCGTTACGCCGGGTTCCCCATGACAGATTTGTGAGATTCGATCAGATTGACGGTCATTAGCATAGTTTTATTTTAATTTTACTATAAATAGCGAGTTTTAGTTTGCTTATAACTTTTGATATGTTGAGATTTAGGAGTTGTGCCCAACATAAAAAAGGGCTTAGAAAACTTAGGAGAACAACGTGGTTCGGTCGAATTGGGAACTTACTATTTTTTGCCGAAAACCACGAAGTCTAGTAAGAATAGGAGACATTTATAAATAGTAAGTTAAATATTTATAGTAAGTTGCATTTTCTAGGTGTTTTAGTTGGAGTTGGAATCTGATCTTCATCTTAGGGTTTAGTTTATTATTTAAAGCATTGTAATTACATTTTTATTTAATTAATTATTACGAATTTCTTAAGAATTATTTCTTATTTTCTTATTCTTCCCTCGTGGATTCAAAGAAGTCCAGTTGAGGAGTCCTGGAAGCCTTGTGGATTCAAAGTATATATATCCGGTGAGGGAGACCATGATCGACCTTACCACGCCCTCCTTATGTCAGTCGCGGGCAGACCGTGCTCATGGGTTTGATTTATCGTTGTATTTGAAAGATGGATTATATTTGACTGGAGTAGCCGCTAGCCAATTACTCCATTCCCATAGTCAATTAGACCATGCAGAAATGCTCGAAAAGAGAATATGAAGATTTTCAGTCCTAAGATGACTCATTGATCTGCAACTAAAGATTCTAAGTAAGGGACCATAGTTACAAAGAGAGAAGGTGTTAGGCACCTACTTTGCTTGTACAAACATATGGTATCTACTTCACAAGATTAAATAAAATATTTAGGATTAGGTTTAGCTCTTACGTACCAATGATGCAAAAGTTTGCGCAATGCCATGTGAGATGTAATGCCTATTATAAGCTATAGTTTCAGTTGGATAAATTCGCCTTGACTGTTCATTTGCCAAAGTCGAAGTTTTTTATGAGTATCTGATTAACTAGACTAGTCACATAGCATATGCTTGAACCGATCGGGTGCGCAATGCTATGTATGCAATGCTTGTATATACAGAATTATGTAATGTTGTGTGTGCGATAAGGTGTTTAATGCATCACTTATGACAAGATGTAGTTTCAGCTGGATAAATCTTCTTTGACTGCTAACTTGTTGAAGTGATAACTAACCAAAAAGTTTCCGATGGGCAAGACTCGATTAACTCAGCAAGCCACAGAGTATATGTTTGAGTTGATTGGGTGCACGATGTTATGAATGCAATGCTTATGGATGGTCAAGCAAGGGGTGGAGAGGGGAATTGGTGCTGCACACTAATTGAGAATCAGACGATGGGATAGACGGTAGTGCGCAATGATTGGATTTAGCACTTGGATTAAGCCTTTGGTTGTTCGATAGCTAAGGATTTGGGTTAGACCGAGTTGACTTAGGCTGGACTCTCTCCTATTTCTCCTTCCTCTCCTTAGTGGAGGGATGGGATGGCTAAGACGATTTAGGGGAAGCTCTCAAGATTCTCTACTTTCTGAATCTCTCCCTCTAGTTCCAGAATGCCTTCTGATGCTTGAAACGTGAAGGTGATGGGGCTATTTATAGCCCCCATGCCCTTTTTTGTAATTCCCAACAAGTTCAGGGTTGAAAAGGGTTTGGATGGCCTAGCTTTGAGATTGCCACGTTGCAATATCTCAAGGGCTAAATTGGATGTCATGAATTGTAATTTTGGTGCAAGAGAGGGGCACTGGAGTCCATTTACATTGCCACACAATTGGAGCTCGCAAAAGGAGAGTTTTCACTCGTGCTGGGGTTCTCCTGCCAGATAGGGGACCCACCATGTGGCTGGCAACACTCACATGTGGCTCCCTGCTTTGGCGGTTGAGCCCTTCAAGAGTGTGGGAGCTCCTGCTCTCTGGGTGTCCTACTGCTACCTCCCTGAATTTTCCATGGGCCTTGTATTTTGCGCTTAGTCATGCTTTGTCCTTGAGTATGACTGGATGGGTTGATTAGGGAGAGTTGACTCAATGAGTCGGGTGCCAAGATTTTTAAGGTATGGGCCATTAGGTTTTAGGCTCTTATAGTTTAGGTTTCTATGGTTAGGGTGTAGTTCAGGATTTGGTTTGGGGTTTGGTTTAGGATTTGTTGGGTTTCATCCAACTTGATCAGCTTGTTAGCCTAAGGTGGGGTATCTACAGGTTGGACGTGTAAAAATCGAGGGTGGAAGTCTCTCTCCTAATTATACCCTTTTGTGTAGTACACCATAATCACAATTTAATGTCATTTTTTGTATCTAGGCCAAATACGGGACTAAATATCTAATGGTTGGAGAGGATCATACATAAATATCGCGATGCGCCCTATTGGAATCAAGAATGGTGTCCCATACGATTTTCTTTTTTTTTTTAAATAACCTTGTTTTGCAATTGGAGAGGGATGTGGGACTTGATTTTTGTCGTGGCACACCATGTCGTGTATGTGAAATCCACTCCCAATTCAAGCCTAGATTTAAAAAATCATGCTGACTTGTGATACAAGTGGGCACACCAATGAAAACTGTTGAGAGAGACATCCACCCTTATTTTTATAGGGCTCACTATAATGATTATATGAAATCCACTCCAATTATTAGATTCGCCTGGCCGAGCTTCTGGGCCATCTGTAATTCAAGTGGGCCATATAAAGGAAAATAGTTTGGAAGGCGATCATTGCCTTGTACATTGTTTTAATCATGCGTTCCACCTGAATCACAATAAAGGTACTTTTTGGACCTTTAGCCTAACATGAGATGATAAACCTTATGGTCGGGAGGATTTCACATAAACATCATGGTGTGGCACACCCAAGCAGCCAACCCATTTGCTCGCACGCCTACCCAATGGGGAAATGCACCTAAAGGTAATAGAATGATAATTGTATCCATTGATGAGTAGTGTTGTCAATTGGCCACGCTAGCCCAATGGGCTCCAAGCACGCTTCTGAGCCTAGCCTTAGGTTGGAGAATAAGGCTCAAGAGCCAGGTTCAGGCTTAAATCTTGGGCCTGTTTGTCAAGCGAGCTAGGCTTGGACTTGGTTATCCAAAAACCTGTTAACTCGATTGGCCTTGACAACTTCTTTTAAAATTAAAATTTTAAATTTAAACTTCTCTCTCTTCTCAAATTCAAAATTTGAAATTTAGGCCCTCTTTCCCTCTTCTAAAAAGTAATCTATTCTTAAAACCCCTCTCAAATTCAACCTTTGATGCTTCAGGCCCTACCTGTCGTAAAGACAGTGGCTCAAAGTCTGCTACTTGTAGCATAACCACAACAAATGCAAAAGGTTACTCCCCAATCACATGACCGGAGGGTTACCAGATCTTCGACAGACACAAAAGTTGTCAAGGTTGATTAAGAAAAATTAAAACGATTGAAGACAACAAATAGTCACTCAACATATAAAGAATGACTTCCCAAAAAAGATCAAATAAAATAGACAAGTCAAGTCTAGGGACACATGAGGGCCAATGACAAAATCGATTCCTTATGAAGAAAATTCGCCAAAAGATATGCAACCAAGGCATATATCGTGCGAATGATGCTAGCAAAAAGTCTATGTGATTGATCGATGTAGTGTTCCAAACAAGCCAAGTGATGAACCACCATGACAACATCGTCCACATCAAAATTCGATTTGTTGCGAAGACAACTTGCCAAAAGACGTGCAACTTAAACACGCGTTATATCAACGATGCTATCACACGATCCATGCAACTGACAAATGCGCAGCTCCAAGCAAACCACAATGGTTGTATGGAGAATCTGTTGAGTGCGGAGCCAAGTCACACCTGAGCATGGTCGGGCGCCCGGATGGTAACGCCCCAAGATTTTCGAGATTTATTTGAAAATTTATTTTTTATTAATTATCGTACATTTACCGTTGATTCGCGAATAGCGGGATATCCGTAGGAGATCCGATAGGATACCCTTTACAAAAGTTGCTTAGAATGATCCCATAAACATCATAGAAAGATCAGATTTCAAAAATCACGCACTTTTCAGATAATTACGAAAATGCCATTAGTTAAACTTAAGTTAATATGCCATTTTTAAGTATTATAGTTTTCGACGATCACTTTCACGTAAAACTCTGGATTTAAGCTTTTGGGCACATATTAACCATACACGTCAAATTTCAGCCCTTATATCATAATAAAAGTGATCCGATTGTCAAATCAGCCTCTTAACCCTTGATTTTCATGTCCATCGAGTGAGGAAAGTAGATGGTTAGTCGTAGTCGAATATTTCTCTTCATATGAGTGAATTAGATTGTCTTTATCATAGACCAATAGTGTGATTTGAGTGCCCCACCTTGATAATCCTCTTTCTTATGCGCGAAGTTATTCCGTTCTAGAAATTAACGAGTTACCAACTCTTTTTAAATCTGAACCTTTCAATTTACCCACTTCTCACCATCAATCGCTTCTCAAATTTGGACCACTTATTATACTTATATGACTACGAGTTTACACAAAATTTGGACTCCGATCTATAATCCTACACCGTTGAACCACAAAGCCAGCCCCTTCCTTTTCCGCCAAAAGTTGAAATTTCAGATCTAGGCATTTCTCACCATCAATCAACCACTAAACTTTGTACAATTATTTGCCTATCATGACCATATATTTTTCCAAAATTTGGGTCCTGATCATCAAGCGTAGACCGTTAATTGAGATCTAGCCCATTTTAGCACCCGTTAGGCCATTTTCAAGGATCGGCTAATCTAGAATGTGGATCATCAAGAAATTTACGTATTCTGACTCTACTCTTCGAGCTTGATAAGATGAATGGATTGGAATTGATCATAGATCATCCGAATATTGAGATTTGAGAAACCCACCTCAAGAGGTTGTTACACAAGACCTCGCGTGCACATCCCTCTCCATATTTCTACTACGCACCTCCAAATCCTTCTCCTAACCCTAGCCTCCATGCCCTAGAGAGAGAGAGAGAGAGAGAGAGAGAGAGAGAGAAGAGAGTTCTTTCTCATATTTTTCCAGTGGCTAGGATCTTCTACAATTCTCTTCTTCTAAGTCCATCCTAAGGTGAGGATTTTCCTTCAAGCCTTTCATTAATAATATCAAAATTATCATAAGTTCTTTTGTGGCATATGAAATTATTTTATTTTGAGTTATTGATCCATATATCATGATGTTAAATGTAGAATTCGTAATGAATATCATTATATAATGATGTGATTCTTTGTTTAGATTTTTGACTAAGAAGCCAGTGTATTTTTGTTCTTTATCCTTGTGAAATCTGTGCCTTTATTTTCTTAATCTGTGTTTTACAAGTAACATTGGTTTTCATATTGTGATATGAAATATGTGTATAAGATCATCATATGGATATCCCATTATTGTATACTCTTTGTCCCTAAGTTGGTAAAATTATTTGATGTAGAGAGATGGAACTTGTGAGAGGTGTCCATGATGTAAGAATATATCTTGACTTAACTGAGAGAATGAAGTGATTGTTTGTCAATGGATCCTTACATGTATATGATGCTTGATTGGATCCATTTATATTACACGAGTATTTTAATGAATTTGGTCATGATGTACAACATTGGCTTTTTGGGACATGATGAAATCATAAAACGGGACAATGAGTGGACACTAATGGTATACAAATTCTCATGAGCCGGGGTTGGTGCTATGGACACTAATCTCATGCTGTCGGCCTATGCTGGGTTGCTTGCGACTCCTCATAGTGACCACTGAGTTTTATTTAAATCGGTTGTATGCGAAAATACTTAAATAAAGGTGAAACTAAAGTCATGCATTCACTTGGCTCCATGTGGGTGTACGGAATTGAGAATAGGCTAGAGCGTCCTACTTCTCCCGTACACTGTCACGTGTAGATTTGGGCTATGAGCGTTCCGTTTCTCACGTGGTCGGGCAAAACTATGGGCTTGTGCGTCCCAGGAACCTCTGGTGACTAGTGGCTAGCATGGAGTCGTAACAGGGAGTCTCCCACTTCATGTATTGTGATTCTAGCCAGGGTGCCTTAGCCAGAGCATGCATTCCATGCATCGCATTAACAAAGATTTTTTGTTGGTTGTTTTGATTTGATTAAATGATAATATACTGCTTGCGTTTACTCTGTATCGTTACTATTATTCTTGATTGTCTTTGAGGAAATATTCCCTACTATGATAGCGTTTAACGCTATCCCAAACACAATTTAGATGATGCAGGTGAAGATCCAGGTATTGAATCCGATTTTTAAGGAAAAGAGTTCGATGGTTCGTACGATCATATGGCGGATGACGATGTTAGAGAACCTTAATTGATGTTATCATTTATTAAATATTTCTTTTAAGTAGTTGATACATTTATGGAATTGTAATAAGTCTTCAAGAGAAGACATGGTTTTGTATTTTAATTAATCAGTATGGATATTGGTTGGTTCCCTTATTTAAACATTGATGATGATATAGTAAGTTTGATAGAATAAGATGATAATTGTTTCCGCCATTGTGCTTGAATGCTATATTTCATTATCTAACAAATCAATTAGTCCATGATTTACTTGGGAATTCGGCCGTCGTGTTATACATGAGAGTCGAAAATCTCGGGTCGTTACAGTCTGATGACCGGGCGCCCGATATTCATGGGTTTTGAGGCAACAGCCTCTGGACTGTTCTGTGAATGGTCAAGCGCCCGACGATCAAAGTGATCGGGCGCCCGATATTGGTCTGATTTAGGCCATTTCTTGCTGGATGATTTTTGTAATGGGCGGGCGCCCGACCCAGTAATGACCGGGCACGTGACCGGCCGCAGGCTTAAGTGCGGGATTTCCTATTTTGTGTTCTAATTTCAGAGTTTGCTATATAAAGGGGTGTAAACCGGGATTAGGCTATAGGATTAGAGTTTCTATACGTCCAAGGTGAGAAAAAGGCGAGAGGATTAGCAAAATGGTCATCTCTATGCATGGGAGCATAGGAGAAGGTAAGTGTATTGCTTGTAACTTCGTTCTTCTTCATAGTAGAGTTTTGCACCGTGGTTTTTTACCCTCGTTTGGGGTTTTTCCACGCAAAATCTGTCTTGTGGATTGTTGGTCTATGTGAATTCCTCTTCTAGTTATTATTACTTCCTGTTTATCGTCTGTGGGTGAGACCGGAGATTGGATCTCGGTTCACCGGCGTTGTTGGCGTGCTGCGCAACAGAATCATCAAGGCCACCCTTGACCAAATACGAGAAAGTTCCACGGCCGAAACAACCAGCCTAATGGCCGATACGAAGATGATGGTCGATAAATAATGTCGACATAGTGAATAGTAAAATCATCAAGTGATTAATGCCTAGATGTATACTGCTGGCTGAGTGAACAATGAAATCAAGTGGATGAATAGTGCTTGTCAGGTGAACAGTGAAATCAGTCATATGAATAGTGTTGGCCAGGTGAACAGTGAAAATGGTTGGGTGAATAGTGCAAATAGTGAATAGTAAAACGACAGTGAATAGTTAAAAAGGAAAGAAAGAAAAGAGAAAAAAAAGGCTGAAAAAGAGGGGGGGGGTAATAGAAGAAACGATCATCCCAATGGCTGATTAGATAAAAAAAAAAAAAAACTATAAAGAGCCATTCAATATCTTTTCACATTTTCCAAGTATATTATTCAAATTTAAAGCAATGCGGGGGGCATAGTTTACACTCGTTTTTTTTTTTACACTAATGTGGACTAATGAGATGTTGCCACATATTAGCACTATGCGTTAAGTGATGGACGAAATCCTACTTGCGAATCAAAGATATTGTTTACATCTGACTTAGCGTGCTCAGTTCAAATGATCCAAAAGATGTCATGTGGTAGCCATGCTATGTGTAGTGTAAATTAACTTTAAGAGGAGGAATTAGAGACGTGCACATGAGAGAGAATTAAATGCTAGAGTTCTATCAAAAGTACTCTCTTCAAAAGCAAGAGTCTTATTAAAACATGTCTCTCTCTTAACATTAAAGGCTAGCTGATAAATGAAATGCATTGAATGTAAATAAGTAATGATTACTTACTTTCATATTTCCCTGGAAATGTATGTTGTCCAAAAAATTCTCACATTGGGTACCGTGCTTGTACCAAAATTTTGTGGGCCCCACCATGATAGATGTGTTATATCCATGTCGTCCATTTATTTTTTCAAATCATTTTAGGGCACGAGCCCCAAAATGAGGCAGATCCAAAGCTCAAGTGGCCCACAATAAGAATAATTACATCTATCATTGAACCTATTGTTATATGTTGTATGGTCCACTTAATATTTGGATCTGTCTCAATTTTTAGCTCATGTTTTAAAATGATTTGAAAGGATGAATGAGCGGTGTGGATATAACACAGATATACATCATGGTGGGCCCCATAGAGTTTTGCTTTGAAAAGAGGTTGACATTTGCATCATTTCGAGGTGAAATTCGACCTCTCTATCAAACGGGTGGTAAAAATCATCATTATACTTTTACTATAATTTACTTTTATTTACTTCCAATCAAACAGGCCCCAAATACCAAAATCTCATCAAAGCATATATTTTTCTAGTATTAAATGGTAGAGTTATGCTAAAAACACTCTCTACGGATGCCAAAGCCAATTGA
The DNA here is from genome assembly GCA_003013855.2 of Liriodendron chinense. Lineage (NCBI taxonomy): Eukaryota > Viridiplantae > Streptophyta > Magnoliopsida > Magnoliales > Magnoliaceae > Liriodendron > Liriodendron chinense. Next base: position 274,313 of record PVNU02002913.1, read on the forward strand.
CATAAGGACTCCAACAACCTTTCTATGTAGGAGTCTAATGACGAAGTACTCTAGCCAACACACGATCTGAAGAACAGAAAGTCTCTCTCTTGTACATGCGGACAAACGTGATAAGCTACACTTACGTGGGAGAATCAAAGAGATTTGCACAGTTGAACGTCCAGATCTTTCACGATGCCAAATATGATACAAAGCCACTGCATCCCAGAAGCCTATATAAGGAGCACGCAACGAAGAGCTCTAGGCCTATGCCAAAACAATCTATCTATCTTTACTTTTATCTTAGCATAACATAGTTTATCTTAACATAGATTGATATTGTTCAGTGTCATCACTATAGTATCATATGATTAGATTAAACATCTACAACCCTAAGTTGCTAGATCTCAACCAACTGAGTTCTTAATTAGGCAATCATCTTTATGGTCACACCCTACTGATTGCCCACCCTGATCATCTAACCATATAGACCGATCGATATTTATCTCTCATAGTTGTTTATTTAGTACTTTGTTGAATGTAATGAGTTTCATTCACATGTTAATAAAATTGGCATTGTTTTAGTTTCTTTTTAATTTATCTGTCATCTTCGTTCTTTTAAGAAATGCATCGACTGTAATTATTGGTGAAAGAACAAGTCGTTAAGATATAAGGCAAAAAGAATCCACCAGGAATGACTAACCACTACAATTTTGCAAATTGCATTATCGTTGTTATAACTGGTGGTTGATTTGATAGCTGAATTTTCGAATTCGATCTTACTCAGTCGTTTCGACACAGGGGCACCAGTGTTCAATTAAACATTAAGTTGACTATGACTCTAGCATGCCCACACACCATAATTGTACACGAAATCTGAATACATGCCCTGATCGCACGTGCGGCCTTGTGTTTGATTAAATTATGCAAACACAACCAACCAACTATGTCGATTGAAGACATACATTTCACGAGAAAACATAGGCCTTTGGAGTAAAAATTGAGATTTTAGAAAAAAAAATGCTGTTTTTAGTAATTTATTATTATTATAATAACGATAGGAATTTTCTATGAAGTCTTATTATTGTTTTTATCTAGGCAAATGTAACCAACTAGGGAGATCTTACCATTTCAATTAATTTTTAAATGCATTAGATTTTGGTCATTCATATAGGCCTGTTTGAGAGCGTGGATTTGGAACACTCTGGAGTTGAAATACCCTGGTTGTATTTGGCACCCTGGATTTGGAATTCCCTGTAATACAAAAGTAGCTATGCATAGTATATTTACAAGGGTTTGAGTTTAATTACTAAATCAACTTTAATATCCCTAATTAGTGTACGTATGTAATGTTTGACACAATGATTGTAAGAAGCTCGTTGAAATATATACTTTGGCCGAAAATGATGAAATTCTTAGTCTCAGATGGGCCACAAGCACATGATCACAACCAAGCAACTAACCAACTATTTTTAACAGTTGATTTACACGGACAATGTTTGGACTGCTCAAATTATCCTATTGAAGTAATTTTAGTGATGTGGTTGATAATCTAATTATTTTGGGATATCAGCACTGGGCCACATGCCGAATAGGTTAGTAACCTACTAACACACATATTACACATGAGACTTATGAGAGGATTTTAGATACAATCCTAGCCTTCACCTTGGATTCAAATGTTGGGGATTTTACTTTATGGTTTTACTTTATGGTGCCAAATAGATAGGGGATTTGAAATCCAAATCCCATCAAATCTCCCGAATCCATGGTACCAAGCGTCCTCTAAAGGTTTTGCTACTAATATTATTATTTAAACAAACAAAAGGTTAAATATTTTATAAGTCACTATCGCTTTACCGTGGCAACAGTTTTGCGCACAAAACAAAATCAAAGTACTTTAAAATACATCAGCATCATTAAATGACCCATCTAATTTAATAGAAATTAAATTAATTGATAATGAGTGGCATCCAAACAAGCCATAACAAGTTCATTCGAACCACCCACCCTTCCGGAGAGTAAAATAATTGACGGCTGACAGACTGAGACCTCGAGACGATGGGAAGGATGATCTGATGACTTTAATTTTGAAGTGCAGACTAACTACAGGGTCCACAAATGCACGGGTCAGATTTGCTTCTTCTTCTGCTGAGTGTACGGTGGTGATGCTACCTGACGAATTCCGGGGCCATATTTCTGTGCCACGTCATCAATGACCACCTTTTGAGCACTCCCACGTAAATAGGATCTTAAAAAAAAAAAAAAAAAGAAAATGCTCTCACGAGCCCACGCGAGCCTTTGCAATCTTTATTTATGTGGGTATTATTCATCAGATTCAGATAACTTGTAGTTTTATATAAAAAAAAAAACTAAAATAAAACCCACATAAAGAACAAGCGACCTGCACCACGAAATACGGTGATCGGAAAATGCAGTTACTTGCATGGAATCGGACTGCGTTCAGTGGACGCGGATTAGCTACGGACAGGTTGAGTAGCTATCTCCCTACAGAAGCTACGTCACCAACTTCTGTGGGGCCCACCATGATGAATGTGTTGTATCCACACCGTTCATCCATTTGGAGAGATCATTTTGAGGAATGAGACAAAGAATGAGGCAGATGCAAATCTCAAGTGGACCCCACCAAAGAAACCAGTGGAGACGGTGACGCCGACCGCTGAAACCTTACTAAGGCCCACCATGATGTTTATTTGAGATCCAACCTGTTAATAAGTTCACAAAGACATGGAAAGAATGAAAACACAAATATCAGCTTGATCGAAAACTTCTGTGGCCATAAAAAGTTTTTAATGGTAGAGATCAATCCCCACTATTTTCTTTGGTGAGGTCCACTTGAGCTTTGGATCTGCCTCATCCTTTGGCTCATGCCCTAAAATAATCTCTCCAAATGGATGGACAGTGTGGATAAAACACATACATCATGGTGGGACAACTCAACCTGTGAATAGCTAACAATGGGTGTGTGAACTAACCCATGAACAAAAAAAAAAAAAACGGTGAATGGCTACACCGCGTCCGCGCTCAGCACGCTACTATCGTACTGAGTAAACTCTATTGGGCTCACCGTGAATATATGTGGCTTATCCACGCCTTCCATCCATTTTCCAGCTCATCTCATGGGTCGTTGAACCCGAAATTGAAGCATGTCCAAAGCTACCACAGGAAAAAATAGGATTAATGATTTCCACCGTTCAAACTTTCCTAGGGCCTACAATGACTTTTGTTTGTCATCCAACTTATTCATAGCATCACATAAACATGGACGGAGGGAAAACACAAATATCAGCTTGATCTAAAACTTCTGTGGCCCTTGAGAATTTTTGGTCGGTGTTCAATTCACTGGGTTTCTTGTGGTGTGCTCCACTTGAGCATTGGATATGCTTCATTTTTGGTTGATCATGTGGGCCCATGGAGTTTACTCAATATGCTAAATCAATCTACTTCCTACAGGTACCCAACAGATGTTGGGTGTCATCATGATATATGTGTTTTATCACGCTGCCCATCCACTTAGGAAGGTCATTTTAGAGCATGAGCCCGAAAATGAGGTAGATTGATTGAAGGCTCAAGTGGACCACACCATGCGAAGCAGTGGGGATTGAATTCCTACCATTAAAAACTACCTAAAGCCCACTGTGATGTTTATTTCCATACAACCTATTTATAACGCCACTTGGACCTATATGAGGGGAAACATAAATATCAGTTTGATCCAAAGCTCATGTACTCCTCACGAAGCTTTCAATCTCCATCGCTTCCTTTGGTGTGGTCCACTTGAGCCTTTAATCTACCTTCTTTCTAGGATCATGCCCTCAAATGATCTATCAAAATAGATGGACGATGTGGATAAAACATATACATCATGGTAGGCCCCACAAAGGCCTTGACATGACCCTCCTCGGTCGGATAGTACCCAGTCCATCATGACTACAACACCATGGGTACCCACCTTAGCATTGATCAGTGCTAGAAAAGCTCTATGGGACCCACCATGATATGAGTGTGTTTATCCCCTTCGCCCATCCATTGAGCTCATATTAGGGCACGACCCAAAAAATGAGGCAGATCCAAATCTCTGGTGCACCACATTATAGGAGACTGTTGTGAATGAGTGCCCACCATTGAAAACTTTGTAAGGGCCACAAAAAATTTGGACCACACTAATATTTGTTTTTTTCCCTTCATCCAAGTTTGTGTGACCTAATTAGCAGGTTGGATGCAAATAAATATTACATTGGGCCTTAGGAAGTTTTTAATGGTTGGCGTTCAATCACCACTGTTTCATGTGTGGTCCACTTGAGATTTAGATCCACTTCATTTTATGAATCATGTTTGCAACCTTGTATCGCTGGATTTCGATCAACTAAGTTCTTATTTAGGAGATCAAATACTCGGGTCACAGCTTGCTGGCTAACTATCTAGATCATCTATTCATAGGTAGGCATTCATTTTTTGTTTTATTCTCTAATTTATTTTATGTTTTGTTAATTATAATGAATTTTATTTATCAATTAATAAAATTGATATTATTTTAACATTTTTTTAAGTTAAAATAAGGCAAAAATATTCATCTTGAAGGATTAAACCCTACCCTTTATAAATCCCTCATCATTGTACCGGTAAGTTGAGAGTGTGGTTGGATCATCTCAATGAGATCATCTTAAAGGTACTATTGTTCAATTAAATATTGAATCAAGTATGACTCTGGCATGTCAGTATTTTCTAAATGCACACGTTAATCAAATACAAGCCTTTATTCACACATGTGTCTTGTATTAGATTAAATCGTGCAAACACATCTGAGACTCTGAGTAGACAAAGTAAATGTCAAAAGCAGAGAGAGAGACTACTACAAGTGCAAGAAGGTAAGGAAGCCGGAGAAGGAGGTGACCTGCTTGGACATGCTTAGTAATTTCCTGTCATCCTCATCCACTGGGGACTTGTAAGGAAAAAAAGAGAAAAAAAAAAAAAAAGAAAAAAAAAATCCAGGGAGAGATGGGAGTAAGGCTGTCAACGGGCAGAGTTTGGAGCTGGCTGATTTTGAATTGTTTCGAGCTGGGCCTTGGTCCGAGCCTATTGAAAAATTTGAAACCGGCAGGTCCAAGCCCAGCTCATTGACAACCTAAAGGGAAAATTTTAATTTTTTTGAAAAATTAGCTTGCCGAGAAAGCCCATCAGCTTGGTCCACTTGAAAACTTCTTGGGAGCTGTGGAAGTTTCAGATCAAGCCGGTGTAGTGACGTTTTTGGTGTGGGTACGTGGCGACTGTAGATGAGTGCGTCAATTGTCACAAACATATGAACAATCTAAATATGAACAATCTAAAGAGGATAAGGTTCCGTAGACCCCAAAATGATGTATTTCATATATCTACATTGTCCATCCATTTGGTGAGATCATTTTCGATCATCATACTCAAAATGAATCATATCAAATGCTCAAGTGTAACACACCACAAAAGGAAGGGGGAACAATGATTCTCACTGTTAAAACATCCCTAAGGCCCACCATGATATTTATTTTCCATCCAAACTATTCATAAGGTCATACTAACGTGGATGAAGGGTAGAAGCAAATATCAGATTGATACAAAACTTCTATGACCCCCCAAGTAGGTTTCAATGGTAGACGTTCACTCTCCATTGCTTTCTGAAACGTGGTCCACTTGAACTTTGGATCCATCTCATTTTTTGTATAAAGCCTTAAAAAGATCTCGAAAAATGAAAAGACAGTTTGGATATACCTCTTGGTGGGGCCACAGAACTTGCAGACGTCAATACACCAGCCAAGTTCGTGGTGTGTGGTACACCACGCAATCCGCTTCCCTGATATTCACTTCATCCAAGTCTACATGACGTGATGAATAGATTGGATGGTAAAAAAGTTGCCCCTAGAAAGGTTTCAACGGTAGGTGTTGTTATCACTGCTGCTTCCTTTGGTGTGGTCCACTTGAGCTTTGGACCTACCTTATTTTTGTGATCGTCGACGAAACACGATCTGATAAAAGGGATGGATGGCGTGGACGAAACACTTACATCAAGGTGGCCCCCACAGATCCCTGTCCGCTGCTATCCGCTTCCAACGCGGTTTGGCTAGTGACCCTGCCACTGGCCAATGGCTAGTGGTCGATGCTCCGTGGGCTCCACCATGATGTGTGTGGTTCATCCACGGAGTCCATCCATTTTCAGATCATAAAATTTTATGGTATGATCCCAAAAATGAGGTAAATCCCAATCTCAACTGGACAACATCACAGGAAACAGTGTTCATTGAACGTCCACCGTCAAAAACTTCTTAGGGCCACAAAAGTTTTGGATGAAACTGATATTTGTTTTTTCCCTTCATCCAGTCTGTTTGACCTAATCAACAGTTAGATGTTAAATAAACATTACAGTGGGCCCTAGGAGATTTTTAATGGTTGACATTCAATCACTACTGTTTTCCTGTGATGTGATCCACCTGAGATTTAGATCTGCCTCATTTTTGGGATTAGCACCTAAAATGATATGGAAAATGGATGGACGGCGTGGATGAACTACATACATAATGGTGGGGCCAAAGAGCACCGACCACTAGCCATCAGGCTAGTGGTAGCAAGAATTGCCAAGCCGCATCTTCCCTCCGGAAGCGGATTGCGTACTGAGTAACTCCTAGCGTGCCGAATAAATTCTGTGGGGCGACAGTGATTTACGTATTCTATCCACGCCGTCCATCCATGTTAATAGAAAATTTTAAGTATCGTGCCAAAAAATGAAGCATATGAACCACACCACAAGAGAAGTGTGAACTGAATGTCTACCATTGAAAAATTATGAGAAGACACATAAGTTTTGGATCAAGCTGATATTTGTGTTTTCCATTCATCCATATCCATTATGAACGGGTTGGATGACAAATAAACATAACTCTAAGGCCTGGGAAGGTTTCAACGGTGGAAATCATTATTCCCACTGTTTCCTGTGGCATGGTCCACTTGAGATTTGGATATGCTTAAATTTTGGGCTCAACCACTAAAATGAGCTGAAAAAATATGTGGACGGAATAGATAAAGCACGTACATTCTAGGTGGGCCCAACTGAGTTCACCCGGCACGATAAGAGCGTGCGGAGTTACCGATTCTTCCCTCCGCTCGGGTCGGACGCGGGTTGGCTGGTGACGCAAACCGGCCAGTGTCAAAGCTCTGTCTGTCCCACCATGATGCATTTGTTTTATCAACGCCGTCCATCCATTGTAAAGATTATTTTTATGATCAAGTGGACCACACCACACGAAACACTGGGGATTAAACATTCACTGTAGGAAAAGTTTTGGGGGCCACGGAAGTTTTGGATCAAGCTGATATTAGTTTTTTTAATTCATCCAGTTCTTTTTTATCATACGAACAGGTCGGATGACAAATAAACATCACTATGGCCCTAGGAAGGTTTCGATGGTGTACGTCATTCTACTCACTGTTTCTTGTGGTTGAAATTTGTATGTGCCTGATTTTTTTTTGTCTCATGCCTTAAAGAGATGTAAAAATGTATGGACGGCGTGGATAAAATAAATACATCATGGTGGGACACATGCAGCTTTGACACCAGCTTGCTGGCTGGTGACCCGCGCCCGCTCAGTTCCCGCCTCACCTCCACCTCTGTCGACAGTCTCCCTCTCTGAGAAACGAAAACCTGGAAGAAGAAGAAGAATAAGCTGTCTCTCCACTCGATTATTCCGTACGTCTCTCTCTCATATCTTGCGCTCTCTCTGTCTACACGCGTTCAGCCATCCAGACCATTCGCTTGCTGGGCCCCACGATGGCAAAAAACATGCCCAACCATCGTCCGGATTGCATGATCGCAGGTTAGGATTCTCCCCAATCTGAGAGATCGGGCCTTGTCGAGATTTCTCGAGAAGCTTATTTACGAACTCGATGGGACAATCCTAGCCTTTCAATTTCTTGGGTTGGAAATACTGCACCAGTCCGCAAAAAACTCAAAAAGCCGCTAATGGGTGGCTAGGATCTTCCAATCTCGGTGATTTTAGGGACTTATTTCAGCAATCCAGACCACTGGCAGGTTAGGCTCTCCGCGGACTGGACGTTCCCCCAAAATCTGATCGGTGGGACAACTAAGACGAGATTTATAATCATTCCCACATTGAACTGAAAAAGGGCCAATTGGTGGCTAGGATCTTCCAATCTGATCGACGAGAGAATCCCGGCCTCTTGATCTGTGGCCTCCAAATAGACTGTCAGGAGGAGAAATGCAACAAATCAGGATTGAATTGGGAAAAAGGCCCAACAAAGGGAGCTAGGGTTTCTAATCTAGGTGATTTTTGAGGTCACAGTTCAACAATCCAAGATCACCAGTATGCTGGGCCCCACTGGCCACTGTGGATAGACACTGCCTCTAAATATCCGATTGGTGGGATTGATCCTGACCCTCAATTTGCGGCCCCCAATCAAACTGTTAGGAAGAGAAATCAATAGCATCCCACATTGTACTGAAAAATGGCTCAACCTTGTTGGTTAGGATGTTCCAATCTGGAATCATCTATTCAATTCAACATTTTTTTTTCTTTTCTTTTTTTGGTGGGTTTTGGCTAGGAACTTCCAATTTGGAGGTTGTATTAGCAGGGTCCATATAGTATATTGGACGTGTTTAGGCGTTTTTCGGCAACATGGACTTTGCCCTTCTGGAACTGGAATCCAATTTCAGGGTCAATTTTCATGTTTGGCAACCTGGAATTTGGATGGAATTTGATTTCTGTAGGAATTCAATTCTTGATTTAAGAGACCGGCTTGCAAATTCTTAGGAATCGAATTCGAATTCCAATTCCAGGCACATGATTGACAAAATGAAATTCTCAGGAATCCAATTCCCGGAATTGGATTCTTAAGTAATTTTCAAATTCCAAATTTGGCAAATGACTCCTTATTGACATATGGGGTCCATGGTAAGTGATCTGGCCCAGCATATGGTGGGCGATTGTCATGAATTGGATTTGGCCTTTCCCTTTATCAGGTCACTCATCAAATGCAATTTGCGGCTGTTACCCAACAATTGCAGTTTTATTACGAAAATCATGCCCTCCCAATGTTGTTTTGAGTTTTTGTTTTTGTGGTTTGCTGGCATTGGAGAGAAGAAAGGATTTAAGCCCGCATTAACCTCCAGAGTGCACAAGCATAAGCTCAATCAAGAAAGCTTGAGGTATGGCAATACTTGTGCTTTTAATTTTCTTCAAATCATGGTTTTACAATCTTCTAGACGAACTTTGAAATGAAACATTTGTGCCTTTTTAACTATTATAAAGTTATTATATAATGCATGTCTGAAAGAAGTGGCATCTTTTGTTGGACCCAACCTAACAAGTTGGGCCTACTTTGAATTAGGCAGCAGGTTCATTTAGCGGACCCCATTAGGGATTGATCATGCTGCAAGAAAGTATCTCAATAGTGCATCTCAACAGTCCAAGCCGCCAACTTTCCATATTCGATGTTGGAAATAGTGCAATGGTTTAATGGGGAAGTTTTCTGTTGCAGGACTCCTTTTAGGCATGGGCTATTCACAAGCCTCACATGCGCTAAACCCTAGCAGGTTGTTAGCTAGGACCTACATTGACTGGGCCATATGCCAAAATTAACACTACGGTGTCTGGAGAATCCTAATCCGCTGATTGAGGATTTTATATTAGGAAAGAGATGGTGAATGGTTCTCTGGTTGATCTGTTTATAGCCATCCATTTTCTTTTCCAAAGTCCTTAATTTCAGCTATGATTTACCTCATATGGGCTGTATCTGAAAAATCATACTAATGGGAATATCCTATCATTATGTTAGAGGACTTTTGAGGGAAATAAAATGGATTGCTATAAAATCGTCAACCAAAGTTACATTTACGTCCTTCTCTATGAAACTCCCCAATCTAAAGGGTTAGGATTGTCCAAATGGTATGAATTTTGGCATATAGCCCATCCAATGTAGGTCCAGCCTGACAACATCATGCAAGTCTGCTACATGAACAAAAAAGAGAGTTGTGAAAAAGCAACAAGCATTACTGGCTTTCTCGGTGCACAAAATTATGTGTTAGAAAAGCTAGAGAGGTCCTCAAGAGACTCTAGGTGTTGGATGTTTGCTTTCTTAGGCTTCTACACTGTACACATGGCACATGTCTAAGGTAATCAGAATTGTTGGTCTGGTAGGCCATCACTTGTATGGACCATAAGCGTAAAGGTGTGGTGATTTGATGACCCTAGCAGTCTGATTTAGTGTAATTTTACATTTTGAATGGAACCATTGTTCTTTAATTTTTTTGCTCAAATACTCTAGCCGTCCATTTCCTTGTCAGTAGTGCAACAGCTAAGTTATTTCAATAGATGATCATTTTATATATAGCCCCTTCAGATGGTGAACCACCAGATCATTGGTTCCAATTTCCTTAGAAATGTGCTAGTGTCAGCATAGATGCAATTTACCAGTGAAGCTCCATCTCCAAGAGGCTCGCGAGTCTCCCATGCAAGTCTCTTACCTGATATGCAAACAGCATATGGAAAAGAGAAATGTGAATGGCACTGGTATGAGTTCAATTTCAAGGGACTAGTGGCTTATGTGTAGCAACGTGGCACGTGTGAGATTCAAGGAACTCATTAGGAATGGGTGCATGGCCTATCATGAAGATCCCTTAGCTGAAAGGTCAGGCCAATCTGCTAATCTGGTGGCATGTCACACATGTAAGTTTAATTTGGATTGTTGGTCAATTTAACACATTCCCACCTAATGAGTGAAACAGTTAGGTTTTCCGAGCAAGCGATCTAGATGGTGGAGCCCAGCTGATGAAAAACTTGGATCTTGAAGAATCATGCCATGTTCACGTGTGTGGGCTACATGTCCTTCGAAATTGTGATGCAGGGTATGCGATGACTTAACTCTAAATGTACGTGAGATCAATAAGTAGACATTCAAGCAAAGAATTCATATGACTATCTGCTATCAACTAAGAGATTAGGTGAATTCAACAATGAGATGATGAAAATCCGTTAGGATCATACCCCATAGCATAAATGCACATGAACGAGTAAAAATGGGACCTAGGGATATGAGGATATTGATGCAGGGGCATGTGATGATCTAACCCTAGATGCATGTATATTAAGTTGGAAGATATTCAAATAATAAAATTACGAAACTGACTACTTTCAATCAGAGGAAACTAACAAATCTCAACACGAAGATGAAATCCGTCCGTCCGGATCATCCCCCTTTGCATAAAACCATGTAAAATCGTAAAACAGGGAGGATCTAGGGATATGAGGATATCCCAGATCTAGCATAGACCAGTCCACAGTCAAGTTTGGATCTGGTTATCGTGGCTAGGCATCCCTCTTTTCGATCGTACCAAAAAAGGGGGGGGGGGGGGGGGGGGGGTTTCAGAAAAGGACGAGGGATGTCGAAAAACAATGGGTTATCATGAAGTAAGAATTAGGAATCAAAAGAAGCTTACCTTTCCTCGCACCTTGAAGAAAGAGAGAAAAGAAAACGGAAACTCCGGGGTGGAATCCTCAACACCCGAGGGCCAATCCTGAAACCCTAATCTCTCAACAAAGAGGAAGAAACTCACGAATTTTCTATTCATTCAATAATTTCGAAATAGGGTTCTCACAGTATATATAAGCTACGAAAAAAAAAAAAGTGCACTAAAGTGCCTAAAAACCAAAGAAATAACATAAAAACGTCTAAAGTAAATAACGACACTAAAGCGCCTAGAAACAAGGAAATAAATAGAAAAGCGCCTAAGTGTAAATCCGCTCCATGGTCCAGCGGTCATGATGCTCCTGTGCGATCCTGCATCTCGCGTACTCGTAACGCGTCAGAAAATGGGCCCAATGGGCCCGGCGTCCATCCACATCAACTCGTCTGCTCCAACACTCGATCTGCGACGTCGCCTCCTCTGGTACACTCTAAAGGGTGCACCATTGATGTCCGCATCAGATATCCCTAAACCTAGCATAGGCTAGCCCACGTACAAGTCTGAATAAAGTTTTCATGGCCAACAATCCCCTTTTTACCGATCATGCACAAAGGGGAAAATTCAAAGAAGAAAGAAAGAGGAAAATGTTAGTGCACTTTTTTGTGGCATATTAGTGCACCTTGTTTGTCAATTACTTAGGTCAGTGAGTCCAGTGTCGGTCGAGCTTAATGAAGATGAAGACCAAAGACTCAAGACGGACCGGCTGCATCAAGAAAGAAGAAACAGGTAAAACTGATGCCCTGGTGAGCCCGAACCTAGTACCTACCCAAAACCTTAACCTCTTAGATGACTTGCACCGACTAGGTATATCTTTAGTCATCATCATTAGTCTTAGAACTCCATGAAAAACATGATAAGTTAGACTAATGAAAGAGGTGGAAGCTATTGTAAACAAAACAGCTCGAACAGCAGTTTCCATCAATCGGACATTGGCTCTGATAGGACTCCGATCCATCGGACAGAAGCTCCGATCAATCGGAAATTTTTCCAGCAACCTTGAAAATCCACTGGACATATTTCCGATCAATCGGACAGTCTTCCGATCCATCGAAAGGGTTCAGTCCGATCAATCGGACCATGTTTCCGATCAATCGGAATATCTTCCAGAGAATCCACTGGACTGATTTCCGATCAATCGGACATGTCTCCGATCAATCGGACAATTTTCCGATCAATCGGAGATACGTGAACCTGCCCGTTTTTTGACCGTTGGAAGAAAATCTATTTAAAGATGGGGATTCGTTTTTTAGCAAAAAGAGGGGATTTTGAGGAGATAGAAGCCACCATTGCTAGAGACCATCAGAGGCTCTATCCCAAACCCATAGCAAGCCATTCTCCTTGTCTTTTCATCACAAGCTTGGGCCATTCAATGGCATCTTGAGAATGGACTTGTTCCCTCTTGATTCCTAGGGTTTAGACACCTTGATGATAGTTAAATCCCTTGTCTAAACACTACCTAGGAGTCCGTATAGGTGTATTCCTCTAGGAAACCCATTTCCTACCATTTGTAGAGGTTTCACCATTCCCTAGCACCTTGGGCATCTCCAATGGAGCATCACATGCAAGGTAGCTGATCTTGGAGCTGAAGCCTTGGCAAAGCAGCGGCGTCAAAGATCGGGGGAGCACAAGGGGAGCTGATTCAAGCACGGGAGAGCGAGAAGAAGCAACCCAAAGAGGTGCTACAAAGGGGCTCAATCCGACAAGTAAGGTTGTCTTGTTAGGAGTCCATCCACTCAATTCCCTGTGGGAGTTGAGTGTAGAGTTTGTTTGACAAACTCGATCTAGGGTCGTTAGCCGATCCTTAGCCTGTTAGTCAGCCTAAATTCAGGGACGTCAGCCGTTCCTTGGCTTGTTAGCCGGCCTAAACAGAGTCTCCAAGGGGGAGCCACCAACACGGGTGCAAACGTGTAGGTTGGGAGGAACCTGTAAATTCCCCGGTTGGGTGGATCCGAGTTAAAACACCTTGTGATGAGGACACAAGATCATTTCAAGTGTACCAACGAAGAAAGCGCTATCCACAAGCACTGTCCTTGTGGATAGGCGACTATTGAGGAGCATTGAAGACCTTACACATGTAGTCCGAGACATTTGAAAAGACCCCACCTTGGGAAGACCAGTGTTCGCATTGTCGGTATCGCTACAAGTTTCGCTGGCCAGAGATAAAGATATAATATCGTTATCGTCGATAATATCGTCGATAACCGAAAATGTGAGGAAAAAGGGGGAAACATGATGAAAATTGTGGAATTTTTCAGTGAAACTTCAGGAAATGCCTAAATACACATATTTGCATATTCAGGAATAAAAAAACTGCAAAAAGAATGCATTAAATAATGAGTTTTCATTCAATGGGGCCCAAAAAGGCATGCGTTCATAAGAAATTACTCCAATAGTAACGAAAATGAGTTTATATAATACAAATGCATCCACCATATAATAATTAAGACATTAAATTAAATGAATTCGAAAATAATACTTTTCTGCCATATTTCATCCCCACATGGAGTGACGAGGTGGCTCATAGTCATCATCCGGATCCCGTTCCCGTTGGTTGTAGTGTTGTTCACCAATATATTGACAGTACTGTTCCCATGTCATCCTCTGCTCAAACCAATGGAGGTACTCTCTTATGTGTCTTTGATAGTCGTCCTCCCCAAACTGTACGAGATAGCCCAAACGTGGGTACTGCGTGACATACATCGACGGCATTGGTTGAGTAGGGTCCTGAGGGAATATATCAAGTCCAACCCCGACTCCCTGATAGTATTGTTGCCAGTCATACGGGTACCCTGAATATCCTCCTGTCAAATGACCATAATTCGAAGAGCTATCTGATGGCTGCTCGTATCCACGAGTAGACGAATGCGACTGAATGTCAGAGCTGCCATGCCCATACTCGTGATATCCCCCATGCATATAAGGTGGGACAGAAGTGGAGCTCCCCCGCTCTGAACTGATGTCCATAGATGACAAGCTACGTGCGAGAGCATCCGCCGCGGCACGTCCGGCTTTTTTCTTTGAACGACGCTCAAACATATGTGTGGGCTCTGATGCTCTCATACGCGAGGGTGGACGAGATCCATGGTCCTCGTCTTGAGTTGCATGGTCAAAGTACTGCTCCTCAGCGAACTGACCAATGGATCGCTGGCTCTGACCTGTCATGTACCCCCCACCACTGCCACCTCCACCCCCACTAGTACCACCTACATCAGTGTCGGTGCCTCTATCACCCCCCTCACCATTGTCGTCGTCATCGTCGTCGTCGTCCCCACGACCAGTGTCAAGTGGGGGTTGAGTCTCATCATCATCACTCACTACGACTTGATGATAACGAGGCGGCCGTGAAGATGCCTCCTCGCCATCATCATGACGTGTCGAACTCCTCATCAAAGGATCAAAGGAGTCTGTATCTGCCCTCTGTTGGCTTACTACCTCATCGACATCGATACCAAGAGACGCTGCTCCCTCGGCTACTTGTGGTACAGGGCCTCCATCTGCATCGTCTAAATCAGCTGACTTGACCCACTCATAAAGTGGGTCCTCAGCATCGTCACCTATTTGTGCCATGGTACCCATCGACAACAGGTCCAGCGGGTCCGGATTTTCCACCATGTCTTGGTCTACCCGTAACTGCCTCTCCCTTAACTTCATATTGTAATGGCAGTAAACGAGCTTCTGTAACTTTTCGTATGCTAACTTGTTCCTCTTGCTCGTGTGTATGAGTGACCACGTACTCCAATTCCTCTCACACGGGGAGGAGGATACAGTCTGTGCGAGAATACGAACTGCAAGTACTTGTAGTGCAGGTGTGTCGACTCCGTACATCGCCCACCACTCACCTATATATCCATGAGCATCTTGTGTTAGTTTGAAATACGGCCTTATAATGCAGTTATCTAATAATATACCATATTACCCAATAAAACATTATACTCACACGGCATCATCGTTTCTCTAGATGCTTTGGCTAGTGCTGATGAGAACGTACCTCTAGCATCTTTAAACCGCAACAACTGTAACATATGGATTCACATGTCACCATTTTAAGTACCCATATATCTAAATACTATGAGGAAGAAAATATATTCTATCGATTACCATCAGCGAGATCTACTCAAATTGCATTACCTGGTTACCAAATTCTGATCGTGCTGGCGATTCAGGGAACAACCGTTCGAACACCTCGTGGACGACCATCGTCAAATCACTATTTTCATGAAGTCGGCGTTTGTAATGGAATCTAGGATTCAGATAGTATGCTGAAACTCAAATATTATTTACTCAGTTGCATTAACTTGTAAACATAAGTGATGCTTAAAGTGCAAGTGCAAGTGGTAAAAAATACAGGTGAACGTAACAAACTTACCAGCCTTGTGGAGTTCATGATCAAGGGTCCTGGTCCATCGTTCATCGATGATATCGATCACCCACTTATGTGTATTGGGGAGAGCAGTCCGTATCCCTTCTTTCATAATTCTCATAAGCTCGTACATTGACCCCATTGAAGGACACATCTCACTATCTACGGCGCGTAGGACACTGTAGATTGGTTTTAGAAGGGAAACAACATCATGAACTCTATCCTAGAAGAAATCAGAAAGCACTATTTTCGATGTATTCTTTGCACCATCGGTCTTCCTCTGATTCCACTCCAAGTACTTCTCAGATCTAAACAAATTCCTAAGACCCACACGGTGCCTATACAAGCTGTCGAGTGCAATAAAGTTCGTGGCGATCCGTGTTGCACCTGGTCTAACGATGTCCCCTCTACAACACTCGCGCATTGCAGCCAACAACCAAGAGTGATTATATATGAAGTTCGTCACTCTCCTCGCATCCTCGATGGTTTTCCTGATCGAGTCCCTTTGGCCTATCTTCTCGAGCATCAAATCAATGCAGTGTGCCGCGCAAGGGGTCCAATAGAGATGGTACCTTGTCATTAATTTCTTTCCTGCCTTAACAAATGCACTACCGTTGTCTGTCACAACTTGGATGACATTTTCAGGCCCAACAGTTTTGATGACTTTTTTCAAGAGATCATATATGTAATCATGATCTTTTATTTTGGCAGATGCATCAATAGATTTGAGGAAAACGGACTGCCCTTTACTGTACACCATAAAATTGATAATGGACATTTTCGTGGGTCCTGTCCACCCATCGCACATGATCGTCACCCCATACTGCCTCCAGTTTGGAGTGAGTGCGCATACCCAAGCACGCATCTCCTCGTATTCCTGATCAAGGTAAACACCAAGAATCTCTTTTGGCGTCGGGGGCTTCACACCGGGCCCATGTCGCTGCACCTCCTCAATCATATTTGTGAAGTGAGGACTGGCAGCTGCATTGGCTGGTATGTGGCTCGAAATGAACCATCTAGATATGGCGCTACCCACTTTCTCTCTGATCCCCTTGTTCCATATATTTTTTAACCTCTTCTGATTAACACCCGCAATGGGTGCATCTGTAACGCGGGCGCTCTGTGTGCGCTGTAATCCATGCCCGCCAGAACCACCGCTACCCATACTGCCTCCCCCAAACCTTCTGCTGCTCCCACCGGCCTCATAACGGGAGCCCCCAAATGACGGCCTAGTCTCGTTAAGCCTTCTCCTCTGCTCCCCCTCCCACCCTGATGCCCGAGACTCGTGGATCGCCTCTCTGAACTCTCTCTTCTCCCGCGTCGTAACACAGTCATCGGGATATGCAACCCGTCGTCGTCGTCGTCGTCGTCGTCGTCCTCTTGCTCCTCAACAGTACGTAGGCCCTGTCCAGCACCCCGCAGCTGTTTCCTGAAATCCTTCTCCCAATCCTTCTGTTGCAGCTTGTGTGACTTCGCCTCAGCCAAAACTCTTCTCATCTCCTCTCTCACTGGCTTTGTTACACTTGGGAAGTCTTTCACGTTTCTGAACCCCCCTGCCAAATGCTCCTTCAGCCTAGACACCCCCCCACTCCGTATAACTTGGCCGCAGTAGTTGCATATGGCCCCATATTTATTCCCCTCCAATGGTCGTCCATGTTTCCACCCAATATCCCTTGCTCCTCCTTTTCCGGATCCAGACGACATTTTGATCCCTGGTAGCATACAAAAATGAAAAAATACTTGCACTAGCATTGGAATCAATGGCCATATGGGAACAAAAATGAACACTTCAAGCTTTTATGTTAAAAAACATATGCGACAAAAAATGTGTTGGATCAAATTCTCAAGTGGGATGACATTTGAATCAAACTAATACTTGTGCTTTCAGCCCATCCCACTTGGATGACATTACGCATGGTATGGATGACATTACGCATGTTATGGATGACATATAAACATCACTGTGGACCTAGGGAGGTTTCAACGGTAGTAATTTACCTACCCACCTTTTCCTTTAGTGCGGTCCACTTGAGTATTTTTTGTCGCACGTCCTAAAAATGAGATGTAAAATATTTTGGATAGCCTGAATTTCTCACAAACATCACAGTGGCCCTTATCGTGCGTTTACCGTGGGCCTCACTAAAGGAAAAGGTGGGTAGGTAAATTACTACCATTGAAACCTCCCTGGGGTCCACAGTAATGCTTATATGACATCAATACCGTTCACAACGTCACTATTACTGGGATGAACTGGAAACACAAGTATTATCCTGATTCGAAACTCCTGTACCTCCACAAATATTTCAACTGTGGACGTTCAATCCTCACGTTTTCGGCCCATCATGATGCATTTTTTATATATCTATGCCGTCTATCTATTTTCTCATATCATTTTAGGATATGATCCAAAACCTTAAGAAGATCCAAATCTCAGGTGGACCATACCACTAGAAACAGTGATTAATAACCATTAAAAACGTTTTGTGGGCCACAAAAGTTAGATCTGTATTTAGATCTGTATAATTTTTGAAGCCACTTCCTAAAATGGGCTGCAGAAAAGGATGGACGGAGTGGATATACAAAATATCATCCATGTGGGCCATACCGTAGGGGTAACACCCACTAAGCTGTTCCCGGGGTAACACTGGAAGCGGATCGGCTGGTGCACCCACCAGCAGTGACGTCATCAAGTTCTGTGGGTCCCACCATGAGGTACTTGTTATATCCAAACCGTCCTTCCATGTTATGGGATCATTCTAAGTCTTGACCCAAAAAATCAGACATATCCAAGAATCCAGTGGACCACACTGTAGAAAGCAGTGGGAGATTTAACGTATACCATTGAAACATTTTTTGAGGTCCCAGAAGTTTTGGATCAGTCTGATATTTATTTTTACCCTTCATCCAGCTCCGTGTGACCTTATGAACAGTTTGGATGACAAATAAACATCATGGTGGACCTGGGTATGTTTTAACGGTGAGAATCATTGTCCCCACTATCTTTATTGGTGTGGTCCACTTGAGTTTTGGATATGACACATTTTAGGTATCATGCACTAAAATGATCTCTCTAAATGGATGGACGGTTTGGATGTACTAAATACATCATTGTGGGGTCCACAGAGCCTCTATCTTCTTTGAACCGTTCGTACAAATACGGTGCTCGAGGACTGCGCACTCACTCTGCTTCCGCCACGTCCCTACGGAAACGTAGGGGTGGGTGAGCGGATTAGGTGCGACCCGGACTCACGCAAGACGGTGCGGCCCTTACGTACGTTCACCGTGGGGCCCACATTGATGTATATATTATGTATCCACACCGTCCAACTGTTTATACATATAATTTTATGGTATTAAACCAAATATCATGCAGATCCAAATCTCAAGTGGACCATACCACTAGAAACAGTGTGATTGAGTGCCCCACCATTAAAAAATCCAATGAGCCCATTGTAAGGTTTTGGTAATGTTTATTTTCAATCGAAGCTCTTGATAATGTCAATAAGGTCTTGATGAACAGAAAATATAAAGATCAGATTGATCCAAAACTTTTGTGGCCCACAAAACATTTTAAATGGTTATTCATCACTATTTCTAGTGGTATGGTCCACCTGAGATTTGGATCTTCTAAGGGTTTTGGATTACATACTAAAATGATATGAAAAAATAGATAGACGGCGTAGATATATAAAAACTACATCAATATGGGCCCCACACGGTTAGGGTAACACCCACTAAGCTGTTCCAGTGTCACGTCGTCCGCACGCTACTCGTGCGGAGTAAACTCTGTGGGGCCCACCGTGATTTACTTATTTTATCCACTCCGTCCATCCACCTTAACAGATAATTTTAGATATGGTGCAAAAAAATGAAGCATATAAAAATCTAAAGTGGACCACACCACTGGAAAAGTGTGAACTGAATGTCTACCATTGAAAAATTCGCGGGGGACACAGAAGTTTTGGATCAAGCTGATATTTGAGTTTTCCATTCATCCGTGTCCATGTGATCTTTTGAACAGGTTGGATGACAAATAAACATCACTGTGGCGCCTGGGAAGGTTTCAACGGTGGAAATCATTATTCCCACTGTTTCCTGTGGCATGGTCCACTTGAGATTTGAGATGCTTAAATTTTGGGCTCAACCACTAAAATGAGATGGAAAAACGTATGGACGGAATAGATAAAGCACATACATTCCAGGTGGGCCCAACAGAGTTTACTTCGCACGATAAGAGCGTGCGGAGTAACACCGCAGCTGTTTCAACCTTCAACAAAAGGGATCGACCGCCCCTTCTCTTCACTGTAGATGAAAGGGTTCCGCGAAAGAGGGGGAGATTCGTGAAATCCCTAAAATTCCTCCTAAATCCCCCCAATTTCGTCGGAAGTTCCCTGTTCGTTCGCTGATTATGTACGGTGGACGGATCAATTGTGAAAAAGGAAGTAAAAAGGGGTGATTATCGAGCACTTACAGCGCACGGAAGCTTGGATTGGCCCACTGCAACGTTCGATGAGCGATCCTCCTTCAAGGTATGGAAATCCCTATTTTTCTCCTCTTTTCTGTCGATTTTTTTGGGTATTTTCGCAATCCCCCCATTATCGGCCCTTTTATCGACAATAGGGGGTTGTTGGCTACAGTCTGTAGCCTACAGAAGTCTCGTGGAGGGTAGGTGGCTACAGAAGTCCCGTGGAGGGTAGCCACTGGCTACAGCGACATTCCTTTCTCTGACAGAGATTTTCGGCAGATATCGACAATATCGCATAATTATCGGCGACATTTGGAAGAGAAACGAATACCGGGGGTTTCGTTGTCGCAAGTCCGGCGATACCGATAAATCGGCGATATTGTCGATATATCGTCGACAATGCAAACACTGGGGAAGACATGTGTAAGTTGCTTTGAGGAGATTATCAGATCGTTGGATCGTGATGATGATGTGATCGGACCGTTGGTTCATTGTGGCCCACTTTCATCACACCATCATTGGAGCGCATTGGACATCTTAGATTTGAGTTTATTTTACGCATTTTTTACTTATTTGAGTTTTGGGTTAGCGTGGGTACGTTTTTTCATGCAAATGTCTTTTTTTTGAAATTTTGTTAGTAGGGGTATTTTGGTAATTATGCTAATTCCGAATTTTATAAGGGTGTTGCCCTAAACATTTTTTATTAGTTGTTGATTTATGAAAAAGAGCAAACCTTTGGTTGCCTCCTTCCTCTTTCCCTCTCTCATGGTGCTTTTTCTTCTTCCTTGATCTCCTTCTTCTCTATTCTTCTTGTGCCCCTCCAACTTCTTCCAGGTATTTCATCTTCTATTATTATCCTTCTAAACTTCTGTTTTGTTTATTCCCCACGATCTAAACCTTGAGAATCGATCTAAACCCTAAACCCCCAAATTCTCAAATCCCTAATCCGAGAAACTTTCTGATTCTTCGGACTAGTGATCATCATTGATCGATTGGGTATGACCATGCAAGATCGGGAGGTTCCATCCCTCGCCAGATCCAACCTATACGCTACTTGAATCCCATACTCTATGGTTGTGATGATGGCCCGTCCCATTGCATGTTTTCTTTATGATTTTCTTAGTTTATGATGATTGATGCTAGATTTCATTATTATTATTGCTTTTATTTCCGCTGAATAATTATGTTCATGAGCATGCATCATATTTAGGTCTGTCCTGCATCAAATTTGGTATCAGAGAATAGGCTTGCATGGTTTGTGTCTAGATCGAGTTATCAAATTAGGGTTTTGAATTTCTGAGCTTAATTTAGGAAAGTTCCAGATTTAGAAAGTTTCCAATTTTAGAAACTTTCCAATTTTAGAAAGTTTCCTAATTTGGAAATTTTTGAGTTGTTTTCTGTTTTAATTTATTTTTAGTCAGTTCATATTATTTTTGCATTCATCGCATTCATCTTGTGAGTCAAAACACCTGGTGATCTAGTTGGGTAGAGTTTTGGTTCGAGTCTTATTTGTATGCCAACTAGAAGAGGTAGAGGTTTCGGACTTCAGCCTACCATGAGTAACGAGCAGTTATCTGAGCAACTTGCTCAATTGATACAAAAGATAACCGCCCTAGAAGCAAGTCATAAGCGTGATTTTGCCCGCCTTGAGGACCAGATCACCACTACCAGGACCAAGGTCGAGCAACTAGAGGCATCTCAAAGGGAAAACCCCGCTGTTGGGGATGATGCGCACTCCCAAGTGGGAGGAATCATAGAGGAACGCGCTGCCACGCGCGTAGGGAGTGAGGATAGGGATCGTGGTAACGGTCGTGGTGTTGTGCGAGAGGCACGAGCCACATATGATCATCAAGACCGCTATGATCCAGATGAGCGCGCGATGAAGAATGTTAGAGTCGAGGCCCCGAGTTTTGATGGGCGCTTGGACCCCAAAGCATTCCTTGACTGGGTTGCTGACATGGACCACTACTTTGAGTGGTATGGCATGTCAGAAAACCGTCAAATGCGGTTTGCTAAGATGAAGCTTGTGGGTCAAGCCAAGCTCTTTTGGACCAACACCGAGCGTAGGATAGAAAGAGTTGGTAGAGCCCCTATCACAGATTGGTATGAGATGAAAGAGAAGTTGAAGGAGAAGTACCTTCCTCTCTCATACCGTCAAAAGCTCCTTGACAAATGGCAATCCTTACGCCAAGGGTCAATGTCTGCCGCTGACTACATCGCTAAATTTGAAGAATATGTGATGCGATGTGATATCCAAGAAGACCCTCTAGTAACGCTCTCGCGTTTCAAGACGGGCCTTCGTGCGGATCTTCAGCGCGAGCTTATGACTCGGCCCTTAACGGACTTGGATGAAGCACATCAAGTCGTGCAGGAGTTAGAGCAGTATCTAAGGACTCCTGTCGTCCGTCGTTTTTAGTCCCGAGACTCCAGTGCTAGATCTAGTTCCCAGGGAACTAGACCTAATGTTGGTAGTCAACCTAGGGCACAGACAACCATCCCGCCTAGGCCTAGGGAGGACAAGGGCAAAGGGGTTCTTGGTGCAGGTCCTAGTGGAGGTAGCCAAGTGAGATGCTACGAGTGTGGCAATCTGGGCCACATATCTAATCAGTGTCCTACGAAGAGCCGTGGAAAAACCTTAGTTATAGGTGAGTCCCACGAGTGTGGAGATGACTAGGGTGATTATGAAGTTGAAGAGTATCATCCTGAAAGAGGACTTACTGATGAGGAAGAAATAGATGGAGAAGCAACGCTTGCAGTAGTCAGGCGTGTGCTAGCTCAGTCTAGGAGTAGTGCTGACTGTCGTCGAAGCACTATCTTCTACACTATTGCCAAGTGTGGTGAAAAGAATTGCAAGGTGATAGTGGACAGTGGAAGTTGTCAGAATGTGATTTCCACTAACACCTTAGAGCGATTGAAACTGAAACCCACACCTCATCCAGACCCATATAAAGTCTCTTGGGTTGACAAGACATCCCTACCTGTCACCCATCAATGTCTAGTCCCCATCGAGTTTGGGTCATACAAAGAGTCCCTGTGGTGTGATGTTTTACCTATGAATGTGGGACATGTTATCCTAGGTAGACTGTGGCTATTCGATAATGATGTCACGATCTTTGGCCGTTCCAATGCGTGTACCTTCACGCATAATGGTAAAAAGATCAAACTTAACCCTATGCCACCTGAGAGCACACTAGGGAAGAAAAAGGATGAGAAGGCAAGTGAGCCTAAAGGAGTGGGGAAATCCAGGCCTAAGTCTCTACATATAATCAATGCAAGAGAGTTTGAAAGAGAGACTAAGGAGGATTCTATGGTGTATGCCCTTGTGGCTAGAGAAATTACACCTGAGGTTCCATTAGAGTTACCCCGTGAGGTGACTTCGGTTCTGAAGGAATACAGTGATGTATTTCCTGAAGACTTACCGAATGAGTTACCACCTATGAGGGACATACAGCATGCCATTGATCTTGTCCCAGGGTCTACTCTACCGAACCTTCCTCACTACAGGATGAACCCGGCAGAACATGCAGAATTAAAGAGGCAAGTTGATGAGCTTCTGCAAAAGGGTTTCATCCAAGAGAGTATGAGCCCGTGTGCTGTGCCTGCATTGTTGACGCCAAAGAAAGACGGCACGTGGCGCATGTGTGTGGACAGTCGTGCCATAAACAAAATTACTGTCAAGTATAGGTTTCCCATACCTAGGCTTGATGATATGCTTGATATGATGGCAAGGTCCACCATATTCTCTAAGATAGACCTCAAAAGTGGATATCACCAAATCCGTATACGCCCAGGGGATGAATGGAAAACTGCGTTTAAAACAAAAGATGGGTTGTATGAGTGGTTGGTCATGCCCTTTGGCTTGACTAATGCACCCAGTACGTTCATGCGGGTGATGACACAAGCTTTGAGGCCGTTCATGGAAAAATTCCTAGTGGTGTACTTTGACGACATTCTTATTTACAGTACCACTAAGGAATCACACCTTGAACATTTAAAGAAGGTTTGTAGCGTCCTTAGGAAGGAAAAGTTGTACGCTAATCTTAAGAAATGCGCATTCATGTCCAGCCAAGTTGTGTTCTTAGGATTCATAGTGTCATCTGAAGGGATGCGTGCAGACCCTGAAAAGGTCAGGGCCATAGTTGAGTGGCCAGAACTGAGGAACATTCATGAGGTGCGAAGCTTTTACGGCCTAACAACTTTTTATCGTCGGTTCATTAGAGGTTTTAGCACGATCATGGCTCCCATTACAGAATGCATGAAAAAAGGGAGAATTCGTGTGGTCTAAAGCCGCAGTCAAGGCTTTTAAGGAGATTAAGGGCAAAATGGTAGAAGCTCCTGTCATGCGTCTACCTGACTTTTCTAAAGTCTTTAAGGTGGCGTGTGATGCGTCTGGTGTTGGTATAGGTGGAGTGTTGAGCCAGGAGGGCCACCCTGTAGCCTATTTTAGTGAGAAATTGAATGAGGCAAAACAAAATACTCCACTTATGACAAAGAGTTCTATGCGGTAGTGCAATCCCTGAGACATTGGCGACACTATCTCCTACCGCAGGAATTCGTCTTGTTTTCTGACCACGAGGCTTTGAGATATTTGCATTCTCAGAAGAAACTCAACCCAAGGCATGCCAAGTGGGTAGCGTTCCTTCAGGAATATTCGTTTGTGTTGAAACACAAAGCCGGGGTTGAAAACAAACCAGCGGATGCTCTTAGTAGAAGAGTGGCGTTGCTCAACTCCTTGAGTGTAGAGGTAGTCGGGTTTGAGCAACTGAAAGATGAATAACCCATATGTCCTGATTTTGGGGGTACTTACGCGTCGCTCTCTAGTGACCAGCGTATTATGGGCGAATATGTTCTTAAAGATAGCTTCCTTTTCAAGGGAGACAGACTTTGCATTCTCCGTATGTCCCTTCGTGAATTCCTCATCTGGGAGCTTCATTCAGGAGGGATAGCTGGCCATTTTGGTCGTGATAAGACCATTGCCCTTGTGGAAGATCGTTTCTATTGGCCAAGTCTCAAGCGAGACGTAGCCAAAGTTTTAGGGCAGTGTCGTACATGTCAACTGGCAAAGCAGAGAAAACAAAATACCGGGCTGTATACACCATTGCCAGTGCCACATGCTCCGTGGCAGGACATTAGTATGGACTTCGTGCTTGGGCTTCCCAAGACTATCAAAAAGCACGATTCCATTTTTGTCGTGGTGGACCGTTTCTCTAAAATGGCGCATTTCCTCCCATGTTCGAAAACGTCAGATGCGTCTCATGTTGCTCGTATCTTTTTTGATGGTGTGGTGCGTCTCCATGGGTTACCTAAAACCATAGTGTCTGATCGTGATGTTCGATTTACTAGCTATTTTTGGAAGACACTGTGGCACATTATGGGAACTCGTTTACAATTCTCTACTGCTTACCACCCACAAACAGACGGTCAAACTGAAGTGGTAAACCGTAGTCTTGGAAATCTTCTACGTTGTCTAGTGGGTGATCATGTTAAGACTTGGGACCTAATCTTACCAACTGCTGAATTTGCTTATAATAGGTCAGTAAATCGATCTACAGGAATGAGTCCATTTGAGGTTGTTAGTGGGTATAAACCTAGAATGCCAATAGATCTATTACCCATGTCTGTCACCCAAAGGTCTTCTGAATCAGCCGATGCATTTGCACGACATATCCATGAATTGCATACACATATTAGACAGCGGATAAGTAAGAGTAATGATAATTATAAAATTTCAGCTGATTCTCATCGTAGACTGCAAGATTTTCAAGAAGGAGACTATGTAATGGTAAGGGTAAGGCCAGAGCAGTTCTCACAAGGTACCGCTAAGAAATTACAAGCGCGTAGTGCTGGACCATTCAAGATAGTGCAGAAAATTGGGTCCAACGCATATCGGATTGACCTTCCATCTGAAATGGGCATTAACCCGACTTTTAATGTAGAAGATCTAGTCCGTTCCCCTGACCCTAACATTGATCCATCATTTCATTCATGGCCCTATTCTGATTTTGCTTCACAACCCCTTCCACCCTTCCCTCCACCTATTGTCCATAAAGAAGAAATTGAAGAGATCTTGGATGATGAGATAGTTTCTATGCGAGATGGAGGTTTCCAGAGGTATCTTGTCAAATGGAGGAACAAACCACCTTCTGAATCTACGTGGTTGACTGAAACGGAAGTGCAGCGTGTTGATCCAGACTTACTAGAGCGCCACAAGAGTTTTAACTCGCCGGAGTCGAGTTTTTCTCACCCGAGGGGAGTTGATGAGGACACAAGATCATTTCAAGTGTACCAACGAAGAAAGCGCCATCCACAAGCACCGTCCTTGTGGATAGGCGACTATTGAGGAGCATTGAAGACCTTACACATGTAGTCCGAGACATTTGAAAAGACCCCACCTTGGGAAGACATGTGTAAGTTGCTTTGAGGAGATGATCAGACCGTTGGATCGTGATGATGATGTGATCGGACCGTTGGTTCATTGTGGCCCACTTTCATCACACCATCATTGGAGCGCATTGGACATCTTAGATTTGAGTTTATTTTACGCATTTTTTACTTATTTGAGTTTTGGGTTAGCGTAGGTACGTTTTTTTCATGCAAATGTCTTTTTTTAAAAAATTTTGTTAGTAGGGGTATTTTGGTAATTATGCTAATTCCGAATTTTATAAGGGTGTTGCCCTAAACCTTTTTTATTAGTTGTTGATTTATGAAAAAGAGCAAACCTTTGGTTGCCTCCTTCCTCTTTCCCTCTCTCATGGTGCTTTTTCTTCTTCCTTGATCTCCTTCTTCTCTATTCTTCTTGTGCCCCTCCAACTTCTTCCAGGTATTTCATCTTCTATTATTATCCTTCTAAACTTCTGTTTTGTTTATTCCCCACGATCTAAACCTTGAGAATCGATCTAAACCCTAAACCCCCAAATTCTCAAATCCCTAATCCGAGAAACTTTCTGATTCTTCGGACTAGTGATCATCATTGATCGATTGGGTATGACCATGCAAGATCGGGAGGTTCCATCCCTCGCCGGATCCAACCTATACGCTACTTGAATCCCATACTCCATGGTTGTGATGATGGCCCGTCCCATTGCATGTTTCCTTTATGATTTTCTTAGTTTATGATGATTGATGCTAGATTTCATTATTATTATTGCTTTTATTTCCGCTGAATAATTGTGTTCATGAGCATGCATCATATTTAGGTCTGTCCTGCATCACCTTGGTTGGGAGGAACCAGATTTAAACTCCCCAGTGAATGCCGGTGTGCTCAAAGGGGTTGAGTACTTGAACCGGGAGTGGAGTAGACAAGTAGTCGAACCACTATACATCCTTGTATTTGTGATTGTTCTTAAGCACATTTCTCTTTATGCATTGTGTTTAATTGGTTAATTATGAATGCTTAGTTAGGAATGCATGTTAGGCACATCCACACTCACAAGATGTACTTTCACTACCCCATGCTGACTTGAACATTTCTTGATCCATCTTCTATAGTCCACATGAGTTGTTTAGACTAGGTTGCTGATTGCATTTATCGTTTGCTAGTCTCTTGATTGGACCCACTTAGGCTTGGAAGCCGAAGTGTTAATTGCTTGCGTAGTTTAATTTGTTGATTTGTGTAAATAGGCGAAAAGAATTTCAAATAGGTCTTAATCACCCCTCCTATAGGTTTAGCCATAATTCTAGTTACTCCTTAAGCTTCCGCACGTGTATGCATAGGGTGTCGTGTTAGACTACCCGACGCAATTTCAGAAAAGGGAAAAGATTCAATTTCGGGAATGAGAGGATGAAGGTTTTCCACAAAGATAAAAGAATGATCTTACCTTCCACATACCTTGGGGATTAAAAGAAGAGGAAACAAGAAACTCCAGGTGGAATTCTCAACACCCTGGGGGCCAATCCTGAAACCCTAACTTGTGCGAAGAAGAACTTTGAAGAAAAAAATATTTTTCTTATAAAAACTCAGCTAGGGATTCCACGCCCCCCCCCCCCCCCCCCCCCTCTCGAATTGATAGAAAAACTAAAGGAATGAAATTACGTGTCTTTGATGTCCAAACGTGAAAATAAACTAAACCTTAATCCAAAAATAACAACTAAACCGTCCATAGAATCCGAAAATATAACTAAAATAAATAAAACAAAGAAAACTGGAAACAGGCCACCAAAGTGGGCTCGAGGCAATCCAACGGTTGGATGCCCCGATCAGAAGAATCTAACGGTCCGATTGCCATCCAATCTTGGATCCATGGTCGATAAGCTCCAAATCAGAGCTCGCACACATTTCCAACGAAAGAAGTCTCCATATGTGTATGTATGCGTGCGGGGTCTTCATGGTCCATCAATGAAATGGCCCAATGGGCCCAGTGTCCATCCACATCAGTTCATCTGCTTCAACACTCGATCTGCGACGTTGCCTCCTCTGGTACACTCTAAAGGGTACACCAGTGATGTCTGCATCAAATTGGATTGATGCAAGTTTCTTTAGCAGGTTCCATGGAGAAGATGTGTGAGGCCCAGTTTAGTACTCTCAAATGGTAGTCAAAGAGGAGGTGGCAAGCCTCGATGGCTGCTGTAATAGTGGGCCCACACAAATCACCTGGTGTGACTTCAGCCAACAGTGGGAGTATCGTAGACCTCTCAAGAGTCCTATTCTTCCCAAGATATTTAGCCCCATATGAATTGTATGAAGTTTCAACGGCTGACTTGTACACATGGCCTAGCAACCATTTGATTGGATATCCTCTATGGATTCTGCATGGCCCCATAGTCACCATGATCAGATGATCACATCCATCTGATTAGGGCCTCCAACATGGAGGGTATACTAGAAATGGCCTTGCAGTCCAATTTGCGTGCCCTTAATCGGACAACTTTGTTCATCCAATCATGATTACTTTGGGCCCATGTGCAATCCACAATGTGCACCTCCTATCCAATGCCCTAACGTGATTGCAGGGGGTTTCTACAGAGGAAGAATCCTTGGTGGATCATTGCTCAAGGATCTTTAACACTTGCACATATTTATTTTGTCTTAGCTGTAAAGCCTCATTCTCACTTCCTCCTTTTCTTCTGCTTCTTTGGATAGGTGAGCTGGGCTTCAACCTGAGACCTCAGCATTGAAACAAACGTTGTGTACCATTTGAGCCAGGGGCTCGAACCAAAGGAATCCCATTCTTACTGGATCCTTGCTCTTAGGCTCGGCATGTAATATTTACATTTTCATATCCACTGTCATGTTTACTAATGACCTGAGGCAAGTAGAGCGGACAGGGAAATATGGCACTCCGAGGGTGCAATACCTTCAGGTATTCTTCTTCTCTCTTATTTCCTTTTCTTTTCATTTCATTTATTGTGGGAGATTTTGATTTTTTTTTTTTTTTTCATTTTTTTATGGTTGTTGTTTTTCTTCCTCTTTTCATCTGATTTGTAGTTTTTAGTTGGATATTTTGAAGTTTTTTGCTTTGCAATTTTTATGGGTAGAAATGATGGTCCTACCATTCACATTGAGGAAGTAGCCCTCAAATTGCAGTTACGCTCCTATAAGTCCAACTTCCTTTTTTATTTTTTTGAGAGTCAAGGACATTTTATTAAAAAAGAGGAGAAAGCAGGGTCATAGAACCAAAATGCTAGAAATATCAACAAGCCAAATCCCCAAAAGAAACAGTTAGCTAAGGACTTGACCGGTGAAGCTCAAGCCATTACATACTTGCTTTGCCCTCCTAAACACCTTGTTCGGAAGCCCATGATGGTCATTGAAGCATTCGCCATTGTGCTCTGCCCAAGTGGCCCACAAATAGCAAGCTTCCATAACACTGTATTTAAAGACCTACTCCACATGCCAAGAGAGGAAAAATGAACCAATCAATCCTGTCATCACCCAATAGCATCGGCAAAGGTCGAAGAACTGGTTCCAAACCGTCCTTGCAAAGATACAATGCAGAAATAAATGATCCATTGATTCAACGTCTTCCATGCACATTATACACACATTAAGAATGATCATCATTAGTGGCTATTTCTTACTGCCAACCATGTGAATGCATTAACCCGAGGCGATTCCTTGTGTGACCAAATAAACTTCATTGGTTCAAAAGTCTCTCTGTGCTCGTGAGAGCAAATCACCCCATAGAAAGAATGAACAAAAAATCTTCTGGATTTCTCCTTCCACACTAAGAATTCCGCTCTGTGGATGGGGTACAACCCTGAAGAAGACTCAGCAAATGGATCATATCATCTGGATTTCTGCTTTTAGTCCAATTTGAAACTAACATGATTGAAATTTGGAGCCCAGACCTGGCATGAATGCTAAGGAAATCACGAGGCCCGTAAAAGACGATGTGTTTTCTTTCCATTCGGGGGGGGGGGGGGGGGGGTGAGACCCAATCATCTTTTTTGGCACCTCTTTCATGCAAGAAGGCAAATTACTTCTAGTTCTAACATGTCCCAGCTGTTAGACACCATCTGTAATGGAGATCTCTTTGAGTTCCTAGTACGCAAAAAGGCCCTTACGAGTAATATTTGCAATTCAATTTGACAGTGCATCCAAATGCAGTATTGTTTGAGTATTGCCTGAGTAATCCTTTGCCTGAGAAAATTTCTGACACATGCACCGATGACCAGTGTTTTAAATAGCAAATAGCATGTAGCGTAGTGTTCACCCATCTGAAATGTGAGGCGTAAGCTACATAGTGTGTAGCGTCAGCTACATGCTACTTCTAGATTTTTAATCAAGGCTGCATCTGGTTGCACTAATTCTATGATATTCATCAAACTAGATTGATTAATAATGAAATTTAACAAATTGTCATGGTATTTGGTGCTACCAAACACCTCCTAAAGTAATAGGAAAGGGTAATCATTAGGTATAAAGGTAAAGAAAGAGCAAGAAAACTGATTTAATACTACTACTTATATTATTTTTACTAAAAGCATTAAATATTGAAAATAAAAAAATGTAACAAATCATTGAAAATATTATTCGATTGTAATGTTTCAATGAAAAATAACTTGTAATGTGAGGCGCGTAGCTTGTAGCGTACTCCCTGTAGCGTGTAGTGTATGCAAATTATCATATAGCATAGGCTACATGCGACTTAAGCTATTTTCATGAGCTACGTAGCGTTAAGGCCAAACACTACGTAGCGTAGGCTATTTAAAACACTGCCGATGAAAAACACTTTGTCATTTGAAAAAGTACTCCCAAGATCAAGGGGAGTACTTTTGTTCAAAGACTGGTCGACTTGAGGTTTCTGGGGGCGGGTGGAGCTGGTCGGCTCTGCCTTGTTTGAGGGTCTAGGTTTAGGTGTTAGCTTGTGTCGATGTATCTTCTTTTGTTCCAGTTGGGTCTTTTCCTTTTCTTTTTCTTTTTTCTTTTTCCTGTTGTTTTTTGTCTCTGGCCAGGTGCTGTTTCTGTTTGTGTCTCTTTGCTGTTCTGGCTGCTTTTAATAAATTGCTCGCCTTTCAAAAAAAAAAAAAAAAGATCAATGGATGTAAGCATAAAACTCGTTTTTGATAAAATCTTAGTTTCACTGCAAAATCAACACGCTGAGGTTGCTTTTAGGTCTTAAATAGACAACTATCCATCTGCTAAGCATTTTGGGCAGCACAAAAAACTGTAAGCTCATTATGCTGACATGTTTTAATCAATTTTCACACCAAATCACTGTCTGATGCATTTCAACTATTACCTGAAGCAATGCAATTCATTCCACATAATTGGTTCAGGAGATGACAAAACAGTCAAAATTTCAAAGCTGGGAATGTCGCTTTTCAAAAGTTTGGAAAGATGTCATTCTGCAGCTTTTGCCTATTTCTTAGATGTTGGCTTTCCTTTGCATGATGTAATCTTCTTTGTATACTTTACGTTGCTTGATTCTTATTTGCATTTGGGGAGTTGATGAAACTTTATTTTATGCCAACATGAACAGAATTGCAGGTTAACCTACTCTTCAGCTTTATTTCATTGTTTTTCTTGCTAATAAGAAATAACTTTTTCAATGAGTTTCTACATAAAAGAACAAGCACTCCTCATTCAAGTGAGGATGGGAGTAGAGAACCAGTGGCATTTGATGGACTCGAATCAATAAACACCATTTTTTTTCTTTTTTAATCTCATAATGGCTGTTATAACAGGAAGAGTCACTCTACTTTGTGCTACATAACACTTCTTATTTTAAAATGATGGCTTTTATATAACGGAATAGAGATTGTTACTTAGACAGGACATTATTTAAGGGTGTCATGATATGTAATGTAACACCTGTTTGATCCATTATTTTCTCATGGGCGTTTTTCTGTTTTTCTATTTTCCTGTTCTGCATTTCTTAACAGCCATTACTGTTGTGCAATAGTAGTGTCAGTCTGCCATTATAGGGTCATGACACCAGCTTTAAACCTTGGTGCCTCCTGTTGTGCTAAACCTCCAATGCCTTCAATTCTAACATCATAAAGTGATTAGAGAAGGCTCTAACATGCCAAGAGCAAGATCCATGGTCAATATTTAATAAACTCAAGGCATACATTGCAAATCAGTGATGTGTCATACTCTTGTTAGCCAAAGTCTAGAACTCCATTTGTTTCTTCGTGCATGAAGATTTTGCGGTTTCACTGGCAACTGCTTTGGAAGCCGCCATGGACTACTTCCTTGAATTTATATGGGCTTCATCTACCATTGAAGACTGGTCTGAGGGGAGGTGCTCGTCAAATTAATTTCTAATTCCATTGATGTTGCCGATTGTTTGTCCCATATAGTTCTGCTTTTGAAAATAGCCTCTTCTATAGTCTTTCTTAGTGATACTACTAAGATTAGATTATGGCAGAAGTATTCCATCACAGGATTCACAGCAGACTGTGTAGCATGTTGCTCTTCAGTTTATTCCAGGCTCTCTTTCTTTTTTAGGTACTATTTTGCGTTTTCAGTTTGTCCAGGTGGATACCATGGTTATGTGATCCAAATGTTGATGTGATGAACCTCACCGTTGTTGGCCCATGCACCAAAAATACCACAATTTGGAAGATCCAAGCCAATCGAATATTTCGCATTTTTTCTTCTTCTTGTTGAATGTGGAGCTGTGCTGTATTCTCTTTCAAATCCCTATCAGTTGGTTACCAATTGAAGGTTGGGGTTTTTCCATCTGGGATATTTTTGGTGCGTTGTGCATACACAGTGGGGCTCATAATATCAATGATTTGGATCACTGAACCACGGGTCTCATGTGTACAAACTGAAGAACCAAACAGGTGTACCAACTTTCGGTTGAGCAATTTATAATAACTTTTTTCTCTTAGCCATGGGCAGGTGGAGTCTTAATTTGTTTTGTTCATCACTTGCTTTTTCCTTTTACTGCAGGAGTTGGTGGCTGAGTTTCAAAATACAGCTGATGAAGGTATCCTCTGCTTAGATGCAAATGCTTGAATGTGTCTGTGCTTTCAGCCCTTGTGCTTAGCGGGTTTTTCTACGCTGAATGCTAGAAACCTTAGATCTTTGCAAATTTAAGGAGATTTTGGTGTGTGAGTGCATGCGTGCGTGTGTGTGTTTCAATTGGTTAGAGTGTTTTAGGTTGAGGAGGAAAAGAAAGGAAAAAGGAAAGAGCCCAGGTACAAGGGGAAGGTTGATGCTTGATTTTGTTGCTATTTGAAGTGTGTACCTATGGGTACATTTTGGTGTTTCTTCTTTTTGGAGTAGGTGGGATGCGCATTTACTGAATTCTATCTGGATGACTCCAAGTGTGATGGAGATTTTGGGGTAGAAATGTGCTCTTTCTGGATGGAAAGAGCTCACTCCAAATGCACTTCCTAAGTTATGTTTATTCATTTCACTGGCAAGTATATAACACAATGGATTTGGCAAGCATCCAAACTTGTGCATGGTGGTGTACTAAAACACCACTCAGTGTCTCCACTAATGGCATTTTTTAAATAATAATGCTTCTGAAATTGTATGTCCATCATCATAGCCATGTCACAGTTTTGAGGTCAGCATTATGAATCTGATTGCTTGGCAGAAATTCAAAAACTGCCTGCCTGCATGATATCGACCCTTTGTCACGTGAAGTGGTACCAGAAGTGGGTGTTGGTAATCACCTCCTTTTGAGAAATTAGAAGTTTAAGTGTCTAGGATTTATCCTTGCATATATATTATTATTTATTAAGTTATAGTTAAAAAATACATATTGTAAAGTGAATAAATCATGTCTGTAATTATTAAAAGATAAACTTATGTAGAAAGCTATATTTTCTTAAAATCTTATAAACAAATGATGGATCTTAAGATTCTTGAAGTAAAGGTGATATGAATTGCTAACTTTTTTTTTATGACCCCCCCCCCCCCAATATACATATGTAGGGGATAAATAGCAACATATCTTATTGGGAAATAAAAAAAAGTAGGAAAGGTGGTTCCAAGGAGTTGGAATTATGAATCTTTAGATGGAGAAGGAAATCAAAAGGTAGGAAATGTGGTTCCGAGGAGTTGGAATTGTAAATCTTTAGATGGACAAGTGCTGTTTCTACAATGATCAGAATTGAATGTACAAATCCACCGTTTGAAGTGGAAGTGTTAGGTGAAATGGAAGAAGCCTAATGCTAAGTAAATCCTTATTTACTTGGGCTTGAGATTAGCTGACTCATTGCTAACAGGCAGAGTTTTAAGTTTCTAAAATTGCATATAAATCTTGATTTATTTGTTTACTAGTATACATTGGCCAACTCATATTTGGTGACTGGTCACTCTATTGTTTTGCAGAATCGAAGGAGAGAATTGTTGCTCATTTGGCTAACTTTGCATATGACCCATACAATTATACGTTTCTGCGCCAGGTATTTAAACCAAGTTTTATTTGAATATTCAAACAGTATTGGAAGCTATCCTTATAACTTTTAATTCTTGTTTGGTTTAAGCAGCTCAATGTCTTGGAACTGTTCCTAGACTGCATGACAGAGCCAAATGAGAAACTTGTGGAATTTGGTGCTGGCGGGATTTGTAACTCTTGCGTTGGTGAGTTTAGAGATTTGACCTCTTGGTTTCATTGGCCTAATAAAATATGGAGACATGCTTCTTGATACTTCTTTTTCCACATAAACGACTAAAGTAACTGCTTGTTCTTTAGGACTAAGGTGTTGTTTGTAGTGTTTGACATATAGATATCGCGTTACGTATCACACCCTTGGGATACAGATACGTATTGGTTTTCGCACGGGATATATCATTTGTATCGGGTAATTTATCGTACTTTTTGGTAATCATGGGGCGACATTGGGAAAATGGTTGAATTTTTCAATGAAACTTTAGGGATTGTTAAACAAGACCTTAATACACACTTTTAAATCATAACAACTAAAGAAAGAAGTTCACATAATAGGTTTCCTTTGTATAGGGTCCTAAGCTATGCATTTTCTTATTGAACTAATGCAACTATATTCAAATTGAATGCATAACATTTAGAGCGTATGTGATGATCATTTCATCAAATTAATGCGGACATCAGTGGTGCACCCTTTAGAGTATACCAGAGGAGGCGACGTCGCAGATCGAGTGTTGGAGCAGACGAGTTGATGTGGATGGACGCCGGGCCCATTGGGCCCATTTTCTGACGCGTTACGAGTACGCGAGATGCAGGATCGCGCATGAGCATCATGACCGCTGGACCATAGAGCGGATTTACGTTTAGGCGCTTTTCTGTTTATTTCCTTGTTTCTAGGCGCTTTAGTGTCGTTATTTACTTTAGGCGTTTTTTATGTTATTTCTTTGGTTTTCAGGCACTTTTTTTTTTATTTTCGTAGCTTATATATACTATGAGAAACCCTATTTCGAATTATTGAATGAATAGAAAATTCGTGAGTTTCTTCCTCTTTGTTTGAGAGATTAGGGTTTCAGGATTGGCCCTTGGGTGTTGAGGATTTCACCCCGGAGTTTCCGTTTTCTCTTCTCTATTTCTTCAAAGTGCGAAGAAAGGTAAGCTTCTTTTGATTCCTAATTCGTACTTCATGAAAACCCATTACTTTTCGACATCCCTCGTCCTTTTTCTGAAACCCCCCCTCCCCCCCCCCTTTTGGGTACGATCGAAAAGAGGGATGCCTAGCCATGATAACCGGATCCAAACTTGACTGTGGACTGGTCTATGCTAGATCTGGGATATCCTCATATCCCTAGATCCTCCCTGTTTTACGATTTTACATGGTTTTATGCGAAGGGGCATGATCCGGACGGACGGATCTCATCTTCGTGTTGAGATTTGTTAGTTTCCTCTGATTGAAAGTAGTTAGTTTCGTAATTTTATTATTTGAATATCTTTTAACTGAATATACATGCATCTAGGGTTAGGTCATCGCATAGCTCTGCATCACAAACACTCCTAAATACTTTGAAATTAGTCTCAATTGACAGCAGTTTGAAGGGAAATTTTGAAGAAAAAAAATATTTTAATAACTTTTTATTAATTTTTAATTAAAAATGATTTTTATTTTCCGAAAAATTGACAAGGACATAACAAATCAGTAGATCAGCCCTCATAAATGCTTGATTTCATGTTTGAAGTGCAACATTGCAAGCAATTTGGGAGAAATGGGAAAATTTTCAAATTTTCCCCAAATCAAACCACCTACACTGAAATTACGAAATTAGAGTGTATGTGATGTTCATTTCATCAAATACTCCTACATTCTTTGAAATTAGTTTTAATTGACATCTGGTTGAAGGAAAATTTCGAAAAAAAAAAAAAAAACATAGAGACCGTGAAGAACCAATGGATATTGACATAAAATCGCCAACTCCATGATTTTTTATGCAAAACAGTGAAGAGCCAATGGATTTGTAGCCATTTGACACTGATTTAACATAATTTCAGCAAAAGAAAAAAGGGATTGGAAATTGAAAATGATCACCTAATCAAACATGTGGGATATATCGGTACTAGTGCGTTTCGTATCGCACATGTAGGATACAAGATATATCATGGGATATATCGGCCAATATCGTTGATATTTAAAACATTGGTTGTTTGTTTGTACCTCAATCTGTTAAATCATATATCCTTGGTTATTCAAATATACATCCAAACAGTGATGAACTTGTAGATTCTATTTTCAAACACACATGTGAAAGTAGTCATGGTTCTCCACCAAAGCAACATATGTATAACTACCTAGTCAGAGTTGGAGTTGCGAGATGATATATATGCATAGATCATCCCATCTGCAACAAACAAAGGTGGAACAGCCAAAGGGACCCATAATGGAAGAAGCCATTATTATTATTATTATTGGAAGAGTTATGAATAATTTTTATTGAATAAGAAACTTGGCAAAAGCCAAGCTAAGAAAAAACAACTCAGCTAAGAATTACAATCCCAAAATGGGGCAAGATACATCTAATTCCACATAATGCAAATCATGGGCCCTATTATGCCACGTCCCCCCTAATCTTCCAATAAACATCTTCTTGCGATTTAGTTTTTCCATCAAAGCATTGAGCATTCCGTTCTGTCCAGATATTACAGAGGCATGCCAGCAAGGATAGATGCCATAGAATGAGAGAGATCTTCAATTGAGGACCATGCCCTGCCCAAATAAGCTGTGGGACTGACCGGGGCATCGACCACACCACATCCAAAAGACTCTGAATTTTGACCCATAAATGATGGGCAAAAAGACTGTGCATCAATAATGGAAGAAGCCATTATTGTCATCGCTTTCTTAAAAATAATGGCTTAACTTTAGTAGACACTGGGTGCACTGATGTTCTTAGTGTGCTCAGTGCTTTTAGACATGTTGACAGTTATGTTCACCCCACTTTTCATTGGCTTCCATGAACAATTCGCTGTGGTTAGAGAAATTTTTTCCATCTAATCAAGCCATACAAAAATGGATGGCTTGGATTTGTTTTAGCTATAGTTCTTTTCCACCCAAAAACCACATTTATCTCCATCTTGGAGAGTATTATTAGTAAACCACAGTAGACATTACAAGGGTACCGAAAATGCCCTTCTAGTATCATAAAATTACAGCCCTATCCTATTCTAACTTAATTCACAATACCAACAGGATTAAAGTAGGTTCGTTAATCAATTTGCTACATAGAGGCTGATGCTTGTTAGTGTGAACGCATCTTGTGTGAGCGGGCGCCCTTACCTTCTCAGCTATCTTCTTTGGTTGGTGATGCAGTTGGGGTATGGTATGACTCAGATATGTGAAGCATATAATCTGGAGTCGCCGTTAGTCAAATGAATGTTAGAATCTACGGCCGGCTAGAAACCGTAGAATTGCCTTGAGGGTCGGGGAATTGTAGCACTCCCTAACTCGAATGGATCTTGCGGTTGGTCTATGGCCAAAGATTTCAAGGGCGGGCCTTGGTGATGGAAAAGGAAGGGGTTAGGCACCCTTTTCCGCCCGCACCACGTGTAGTCTCTACCTTACAGGATTTTAGGGTCTTTTGGGGATTCAATAGAATTCCGACATTGCTACATTTGGCCTTGCTTCGCAGAACCCATAGGCTCAAGCAGGTTATAAAGGAAGAGTAATCTAACATTGCTTCATAGAGCCGATGGCTCAGGGCAGGCAAAAAGAAAAAAAAAAAAAAAAAACTAGCCTATCTTCGCAAAGTTGGTGGCTTGTTGAGTCAAAAGGAAGATATTGAGGAGCAAAGACAAAAGAACAATAAATGTTGCAGGTGTAGATGGGATGTGGGAGTGGAACACGATCTGAATCAATATGTGAAAAGGAAAATGGGAGATTAGACACCTTTTTTTCTACAAAAGGGATGGTAAAAAAAACGAAGAAGAAGAAGAAGATATCCTCGATTCCAACCATACTCTGGGCTTCAATGGCTTCTTCGACCGGCTATTTTTCGCTCTTTATTTTCTCCCTTGGGTCATGAGGCCTATTGATGCTGTCGGGGATTTTTTTTTTTTTAGATTCTCCGAAACTTTAGACTCCTTAAGCACCTACCCCTGCTTTTGAACCACTCACTAGATCTCTTTATTGCTTGTCTTTGCTGGCCCCAAATTCTCTCTGTTGTGCTATTTTTATAAACCCCACCACCGATCATTTTATGACCGTTGGTGGGGGGTGCAGGCTTACTTTTCTGTTTTTGCACTTAACAGTGATAAGTGACAATTGCAACGGTAAAAAATGCTTTTTGGGCCGCTAGTCATTTTATGATCGTTGGTCAATTTTGGCCCTTTCTTCATATGATTTTCCATCTACAGTATATAAAGTATCCAGGGTTTTGGAGAGCCTAGAAGATCGGCTGAGATCTGATCTGTCATGTTTTGGGCCCGTTAGTTAATTTCAAGAGGTGTCGAGGACCCTTTCCATTTGACCCATTCAGACTTTCAATGCTTTTCCGCGTTGCTC
This sequence comes from Liriodendron chinense, assembly GCA_003013855.2. NCBI lineage: Eukaryota > Viridiplantae > Streptophyta > Magnoliopsida > Magnoliales > Magnoliaceae > Liriodendron > Liriodendron chinense. The sequence goes on from PVNU02002913.1 coordinate 313,988, forward strand.
AAAGGCCATCTTTGGAAGCGAGGAGTGATTAGGGTTTCGGAAGGTTCGGATGATCAACCGAGATCTGATCCGTCAGGTTCTTGATCCACTGATCAGGCCTGTTGGTTAGTCCTTGGAGGTTCTAGGGATTCTTTACGACCCATTTAGATTTTTGAAGCTTTGTCAGGTTCATTTAGGGGCCGTACCCACACAGGGTTTGGGCGAACGGCAAGCATTGTGGGTGTGCTCCCCACAGACGCGAGTTCGATTCCACTCCTCAAGGTTACCCGATGCACATGGTTTGCGGGTGATTGCATGCATGCACAGGGAATAGTCTCACCTCGAAATGGGGTGGGGACACCCTAACATCATCAGGCAAAAAAAAAAAACAAAAGCAAAATATTTAGGGGCCGTTTTCCAAAGCCCGGCTGATGTCCTGAGGGTAGTTGCTCTTATTCTGGGTGGGATGTCTATAGTTAGTTTAGCATCCACCCGTCGATATGAGCTTTTCATTTTAGCCCATGAAAGTAGGCAGATCTAATGGATGGTCTAGACTGAGGATTTGACCATTCACTCCTCTAAAAGCACAAGGGTACACTGAGAGCATCAATCCACCCTGGGATCACATGAGCTTTTGCCTAAAAAATAAGTGAAATCTCCACCCCTTCTCAGAAGAACACTAAATACACACTCACTGCTTCAAAAAGATTGAGATGGCAATGGATGAACCCACTGTTATTGCAAGAAAGAAAGATGCCCTTGACTAGGTTCCGAACTTCCTTAACATTCTGGTGGAATTTTTTTAATTGTTGTTAGACGTTACAGTATTGTCATATTCTTCTTCTGCTTGCACGACGTATGTCTATATACTTGCATATGCTTGATGTTTAATGATCTATACATAGATCTGTGTTCTAACCTTTTAATTACTTGCCAGACCCAGCAAATGCTTCAATTATCATTCAATGTGGTGGGATTCCTTTGATGATACAGTGCTTATCAAGCCCAGTCAGAAACACTGTAAGTCTTTTGATCTAGGATAGACATTCATTTGACGAATTCGTCTCTAACATTGGAATGTAGATCTGCCAAAACTTCCATAGATTTTGAGAAGGAAACTGATATTTACACCTCGAGTCTTTGATGCATGCGTGATGTGCCTGTATACTAGAATGGTACTACAAACTACCAAAACTAGAATAAGGGGGCATATGCATAAAAAAATGGGGGTGTAAAATTAGTCTCCCTTGGAGAATTTTTTTTTGGAAGTCAAATGCTCCCAACTTCGAGTAAGCACTAAATCTCATGATTTGGACAGCGCTTGCTGGATTCATGGTGCTTTTAGGGACTGCTGAATTAGAGCTTTTTCTTCTGAACTTCTTGTTTACGGATGACTCTTAATCCACCTTTAAAAACCTACTTAAAATCATAGCAGTTCATTAGATTTTTTCTTCTTCTTATTTTAGTGACAGTTACGTAATTCAGTTGTAATCGGAGAAATATGATCAACAGGTGAATTCTGCTCTTGGAGCTCTTTACTATCTGTGCAATGCGGCTACCAAAGAAGAGATCTTGAAACCAGAAGTTGTTGAGCTTATGAAAAAGTATGCTGCAGCTGAGGCCGTTAGTGTTAGTTTCAGCAATCTGGCCAAGGCATTCTTAGACAAGCATGTCCATGGATGAATGAGTATGAAAAGCCTACAAGAGGGTCCTTGATATGACTTCCATCTTGGTCAATTGAGTTGTGGAAGGCCATGGACCGTGGACAAGCCCCAAAGGCATTTTAGGTCGACTATCGGATGGCTCATGATACATATGCTCATAATCCAGCCAGATGTGTTTATTAGCCTTGGGAGGGAATGGCTCATGTCGTTAGAGGCATCACTCCCAAAGACTATTCGGTGAAGCCCTCGTTCATATTTAACATTTGTATCATTGATCACTCATCAGCTTTCGCAGTGTCCAGATGCCCCCCTGGGAGAAATCGTGGTCCATTCAAGATGCTAGATATATTTATGGTATATCCTATGTGAAGGTCTATTGTACACCCTTATATGTTTTACCTGCACGACAAAATCAATGCATGCCATCACCATACATGCGCACAGCATTGGGGCCCATGAGGTGAGCAGGTACAGACAATGGATGCAAGCATGCTCAGGCATCATCATGTGGGGTCCATGTGGTGAATAGCAGGTACACATGTATTCAAGCATGCTTATGCCTCGTCCATGTGCTGCCCACGGAGCGACTGTTCATCATGACCAGCATGACAATTACTAACAAGACTATTATTGTGATAGTATTGCGAGATTTTCAAAATATCGGCCCTTTTCCATTTTTCGTGATTTTATTATGGTAATATCCCAATATTAATGCGAATTGGTTTAGAATTTTAACTAACTCATTAATAAGTGTATGTTTGAAATTTTAAAACTATTTGTTAACTTATAGCAAATATTTTTATTATGTGCATGATTTTTCCAACAATATCCCAAGAAAAACCTCATATTTTAAAAATTTCCCAATACATTCCTTTACTGTGAAATTCCTGAGAATGAGATTTCTCCCTATGATCATATTGATGGTGAAGTAATGTGCCTGATATAAGCATTTATTGGTGTTCACTTGGGCTAGTGAGAGTGGGAAAATAGAAATGGCATGGATTAGAGAGTCATCAAGAGTCCTGGATATGGTAATATGGTAGAGCCATCCCTCCACAAGGACAAGTGACAGTGTGATGTGTTGGGCCCACCCATTGTGGCAAATGGATGGGTGGCTTAATTTTTAAACATAACATCTGTGAGATAATCCTATCCATTACTTTTTCAATAATTTATCTCACTGCATATTTGACTGTTAACTGTTTTTGTTTTCCAGGGTTTACTTTAATGGCCACATCAGATGGATAGGATTGTCTAATGGAAGTTATTTTTTATACAAACCAACCATGGTAGGGCCCTGTATATGGGCAGAGACCAATTTTGCACATCACCCTGCAACGTGTACTCTAAAGAGTAGCTCTACTATATTCTAGCTCTGTTTTCGCTGCATCATCTGAACATCTCTGTGCAAATGAGATTTAAGGGCTCGTTTGTTTTTTATATTTTCATCCGTAAAGAAGGTAAGTGAAAGTAAGGGCCTTTTTTCAAATCCCATGTGTAAATACCTCTAATAAGTAATTATTACCTTTTCACCCCTAATGAATTATGTCTGTATTTTTGCTTTGAAAACCGGTTCAAAAGGATTGGTTTAAATTCGGGGGCCCTTCTGTGATATATATGACATATCTGCTGCGCTGTCCATTTGTTTTCGCAGAACATTTTGAGGCATGAGCTAAAAAATGAGGCAGATCCAACACTCAAAGTGACCCACACCAAGGGAAATAGTGGTCCCAAGAAGTTTTTAATGGTAGGGGTTCAATTTCCTTTTTCTTGTGGTGTGATCCACTTTAGCTTTGGATCTGCTTCATGTTTTTTTTGCTCATGCCCTAAATTCAGCTGGCATAATGGATGGACGGTGTGGATAAGCCACATGCATCATAGTGAGCCCTACATATATTTAGCAGCATCTTGGTTTTAGCCTTCAAAAGTAGGCGTCAAATCAAGCATAGGGAGCAATGCCATAATTACTAAAGGAAATAATTATTACCCATTTATCAACGAAGGTGATCATTATTATCATCCAAGGTAAATAAAAGTAAGTGATCATTATTTACCAAGGGTAATTCATGCCAGCCACCTCGCATCAGGTTGACATGTTCACATGTTTGGAATACTGTTGTGTTTGATTTATGCTGTGCATCCATTTTAACAGCTCATTTTAAGGCATGAGCCGAAAAAACCGAGGCAGATCCAAGGCCTGCCATTGAAAACTTCTTGGGGCCACGAGTTTTGGTTCAAGCTGATATTTGTGTTTCCTTCATCCATGTCTGTGTGACCTTATGAACACGTTGGATGACAGAACCATATACCTGTGGGCCATGGTCCACGTTTCGGCTTCCAACTGTGGACGTCATTATCCTCCTTGTTTTGAGGAGTGTGATCCACTTGAGAAGTTAGTCTGCCTCATTTTAGGACAAATGAGCTAGTAGCCACAGATTTGAAAAGGATGCAACCCCTGTCAAATTACATGCATGCATTACAATTTTCAAGGCCTATTCAAAAGCCTGTTTCCACCTTTCCATCCTCTTGAAATATTTACGAGGGTAAATGAAAAGCTAAACAGGTCCTAAAAGCGACATGAGTGGAATGCAGAATGTGCTGATCCCTGCTCAGCTTCCATTGGTCCATATCTTTGGGATCCGTGGGTTGCACTTAAATTGAAAATTTTCAGGCCTGATGATTAAATGGGCTTAACCTGTGCTTGAGATATGCACAAAGCCCTAACAAGACACCTCAACCTGGCTTCCCATTAAACCTTGTAAGGTTAGGTCTCAACTGGTGATCTGTGCTTAGCTAGAAGGCTGGCCCACATTGAACCTATTGGTTTCAATGTGTCACACACCCTAATGTGCCATCCTCAACTACGAACACCTTACATGTGCTAAATGGCTGCCATCCATCTTAAGCACTTCACATGCTTGGCGCTAATGTACAACATATGCAAATATGTGCAAATGTCCATTGTACGACACGTACAACCACCCATCACCGTGCCGGCATGCCAACCAAATGCGCCACCCTCATATTCAAGCACCCCATGTGCAAATGTACCACATGCCACATGTGCCGCCATCCATCTTTAGGTGCTCTACATGCGCCAAATGTGTCAACATGCCACATGCACAACATGTGCCACCATCTATAAGCATCCCACATGTGCCAAGGTTTCACACATGCCAATGTCCCACGTATGCCAAGGTGTGACACGAGCTACAATTCATCTTTAGTGCACACATGTGTCACCTTCTTTCTTTGAATAAAATTTTCATGAAAAATCACTTTTTACAAACAAAAGATATGTAAATGAGGAAAAAAATTTCAAAACATCTTGTTGGAAAACAATCAACGAAACAGTTTCCAATTTCTCACTTTTCCTGAAAATACTATTTTCTAGAAATAGTGTTTCCTGAAAATACTATTTTCTACAACTTTTTTTTTTCTACAAATCCAAACAAGCCCTTAACGTCATGACAAATGAAAGCTAAATTTCATGGCCAGAAATTATTATATACAACATTGCAAGGCACAACGGGGATTTACCCTTTTGGATCTTCCTTGGATTTAAAGGGGGAAATCTCCGTTGTATGGAATACACAGTACTCCCAAATTGGCTAAGAGGCGAGATGAAATGTAACTTCCTGTTTGAATAGACGAGGAAGTAAAAAAAAAAAAAAAAAAAGTATCTTCATATATAGTGTACAGACCACAGACATGTATCTGCTTTTCATCCATCCTTGCAACAGTAGTAACTCCGTCTTCTATCAGAGCAAGAACTTAAAACACTTGAGAATCAAATGAACTGCATTGCTGTCCAAACCATCCCATCTCAATAAATCTAATCCATCAATACCCCTCCGCAGATGTTTCAGAAATAAAAGAAAAAAGAGAAGAGAATTGGAAAATAAGAATGCCAATGAATTGAAAAATAAGCAAAGGGTAGTCCAACTTGCACCAAAACCTTATTGTGGCAGCTTCATCTTCATAATTGTCAGCACCACATCTCCTACAAAGGAATTGAAGCAAGATGCACAATAACCCTTCATTAGAGTCGTCTGCTCTCCCTCTTTCTCGGCGTGGGGACAGTCGGGTGGTTGCTCTATGGGTATAGTAGCATTCCTGCTGTGCCTGATTCCACACGCTGCTAAAATGGTGTGGGTAGAGCTTCGGGCAGTCTCTGCGAAAGCATCACGTCCTGTACGATTACAACAGTTTTTGAGTTAAGGCATGGTTTTATATGCTCTAGAATCATTGGAGAACTTGAAACTTCTATTTGTAAGATTAGGTGTCATATATGCACTAGGTGTAGGATCCAGGAATCTGCTCCTGTACATGGTACACTACTTCAACACATCCTACACTAGGTGTAGGATCATGTAGGTCGCTCAAGGACATTCAACAAGTATATGCAATCTAGTTTTATCTATTGATATTGCAATTCATATATTCCTTGTTGGGTAGTTAAGGAACAACACGTTCATAAGATGAGTGCAGCTGAAATCAGGGTGTTGAGATAAAAGATTGACAAGATGAGGAAGGATAGAATTAGAAATGAATGCATTTTAGGATTAGAAATGAATGCATTTTAGGAAACTTTTTTTTCTGTTTTCTTTTTGAGAGAACTGAATTTTATTGAGAACTCGCAAAGTGAGAAAAGAAACTTAGGAGTAGCACTACAGGTAATGAGGCCTTCGATGGTTTGGTCATGTGCAATGGAGGCCAAGAACTGCGCCCATCAGGAGTGAGTTTGTGCAAGTTGAAGGCTCTAAAAGGGCAAGGGGAAGGCCTAAAAGAACATGGGTGGAGGTAGTAAGGACTTGGTAACCTCTGGTCTTAACTGAAGTCATGGCCCTTGATAGTGGATGGTGGAACAGGATTCGTGTAGCTGATCCCAATTAGCTGATTTTACAAGTATATATACATACAACAATCCATATGTAAGAATCTATAAGGAAACACATCCAAGTCTCTGTAGCTCCACAGCTAACTTATAAAATTTGAAATTCAGTTATTTGGGACACCAAATTGAATATTTTACAAGTTGATATTGATGCCTTTGTACCTTTCAGGAAAAAAGATAAAGAAAAAAAGAAAAAAAGATATCGATGCCTTTGCCTGAAAATATAGATTGCTGTGATTTCACCCGCTGAATGAAAAGCACAAGACAGTATCAGACTATAATGTTGGACTTACTGCTATATTCAGAATAGCTTGTAGATATATTATCTCTTGACATAAAAACAAGTTTTCTACTCCTAAATGTTTGAGGTTCCATAATCTTAACTACCAGATCTGCCTTTGTGCAAGTTCCACACTTCCACCTCCCTGATCTCTATTTACCTCCGCTTCAGAATCTGGATATAGATTGCTTCAAAGACTGGAGTCTGAATTATCGAGAGTAAGAATAAGGCCAGGACAAAAATAAATTTTCAAAGTGGAAGCTCGAGGAAACATCATTATGTCAATGCTCGATATAAAAGAGAACGGCAAATCCAAAATCATTCATCCAGTCACTAAGGGCCCGTTTGGATGCAGCCACATAAGTAAGTTTTTCTGCTGACAGCAGCAGTTAAGTTACTTATTTGGGATAAGTAAGTTTGGTTACCAAATGATTATCAGTTACTTAATTGCTGAAACATGCATAAGTATTTCAGTTTTTTTATTTTGCCTTTTACTTTTCTCTACTGGCTGAAAAGTCAAGAGGGAGAGAAATTTTCCCAAAATTTAGTTTATTAGCTACTAGTTTATATGTATTGGACCAGAAATTAATTAAGCTTATGTGATCATCTTATCCTCCCATATGAGAACATTTATTGGACAGCTAAAAATGAAAATATCCAATGGTTTTATTTCAATAGATATCTGTCCTACAACATATTTAAGTGTCTGCATGTTGAGTATCATATGTAACCAGAGTTTCATATGACTACCCCTTCATCTAATGGGGAGATAAATGTTCCAAATGGCACTTCCCGCCAACGTGTCACATGCTTATAACATCACAGCCGTGCCAAAGGTCAGCTCCATCATAAAGATCAGCTGGGACACGGATTGGGTACTAGTACTATCCCCACCAGGACCTAGCTAGAGGTGGACAGTCCTGGCAGGGGATCTGTGGGGCCCACCCTGATGTATGTGTTTTATCCACGCCGTCTGTCCAGAGAGCCCAAAAATGAGATAGATCTAAGGCTCGACTGACCACAAAACAGGAAGCAGTAGGGATGAAATGTCTACCAGTTGAAAACCTCAGATATACCATTGAAAACCAACCCACACCAAAGGTGGGGCCCACATGATGGACAATCCACATATCAAAAGTGGGCCCTCCTGAGGGGCAATTAATAAAGGTGAGCTCCATATGATGGGCAATTAATAATGGTGGGCCCAACATGATGGATGATCCACATCAAGGTGGGCCTCACATGATGAACGGTCCACATCAAAGGTCAATACTAATGATGAATGGCCCATATCCAAGGCAGGCCCCGCATGATGGACGACCCACATCAGAGGTAGCGCCCAAATCTACCCTGTCCAGCTGTTTTTCCTGTTTTGTTGGGAGTGGGTCCACCACGCTGTAGGGCCCACGTGATGCCTGTGAGAAATCCACACCGCCCATCCTTTTGTCCAACCCAAAATCCAACCAGATCCAAAGCTTAGCTGGACCGCACCTTAGGAAATACTGTGAATGAACGCATGCCATTGAAATCTTCTGTGTTGGCCAGTGTGGGGCCCGCTGTGAGCTCCACCGTGATGTATATGTTTTATATGTGTCGTCCACCTCCAAGGCCCATCGTGATTTTAACCACACTGCTGGCCAAGTGGCCCACAACAGGTGACGCAGGTGACGCACCTTGCCGGTCCAGCGGGTGACGCACCTTACTAGTCCAGCAGGTGTGGCCCATTGAAATCAATGAACGTGTATGGCCTGCCAATTGAGTGGGTTGTTCCAATTTTCCCAACTGGGATAATAGTAGAACTTGATGCATATGTTAGTTTTTATCCATTGTAGGATACATGAATTGTTTTTTAAAAGAATAAGGGAAAAAAAAGCAATGGAAAAGCAACTTACTAATGTTGTGAATCAAACATGCTTATCTACTTTCTAGCTGATAAGTATGTTGTTTGCCAAACATACTTATTTGCTTAATAAGTAGAAACCAAGATAAGTTACTTATCTAATAAGTAACTTACAATCCAAACAGGCCTTAAGGGGGCGTTTGGATCATAAGTTACTTGATAAGTAACTTATGCCTCAAGTAGACTCACAAGAGTTTCAACACAAGGTCATGGGTTCGAGTACCCATTGTGGTGAAATCCCACTGTGGTGTGAGTGTGTGAGTGCGTGTGTAATTTTTTTTTTTTTTTTTTTTTTGCTTATGTTGGTTTCTACTTATTAAGCTGAAGTGATTAAGTAACTTCGCATAAAAAAGTTACTTATAATTGATCTTAAACCAAACTTACATATCTCAAATAAGTTACTTATCTACTGCCATAAGTAGAAAAAGTAATTTATTTGGTGGTATCCAAACGGGCCCTAAGAATCTGCTCATAGAAGTAGATAAGATGAAGCTGAAGGATTTAATGAGAAAACTAAACTTACCCAACCCACTATCTTTGCACAAGAGCTTCAAATGGCTCTTCACTATGATCCGCACTTGGTCTTTAGCATCTTCTGCTGTGTGCGAACTGCCTCCCTCACTATGCATGCATCGAGAAATGTTAGCATTAGACCCAATAACAGGCCTGCTCCACTGCTCATCACCCAACACTGTGTGTGATGGGTTGATCCCTCCATGTTCAGCATGCAAAGATTCATTGGCCAGGCCAGTGGAAGGGGCAGCACTTAGGCCCTGAGTCATTTGGTTTCTTGCATAGCTTAATCTTGGATGAAAAGGATCCCCATTTTGTGCTGAGCAGGTGCGACTTTCCCCCTGAAACGCTGATGATCTATCAATGCCTTGTGCTCTACCTTCAACAGCTGCATAATGTGAATCACCACTTTCTAGTCGTCTTGCATGATCATCTTCAGGAATGCGAACATCGCTTTCATGACTGGTATGCAGCATCCCATCAGATCTGTCAAACATTTCATAGATTTGGGTCATCCTGCTATTGGAAATTAAATGGTGTATCCGGAGACGTAACCTACGCCTCTCCAAGACAGTTGAAGCCCCTCCCGACATTGGTGATGCAGCTTGGCGATCTTCTCCAACAGGATATCTGGGAGAGGGAAGCATATCAATTCCAAGAGAGGACAATTGCTGTGGTATGGATACCGAGTGTTGGGAGGCTGTGTAAGAATGTGTATGCATATCAAAACCCTCTGCATCAATTCTGCTGGCAGAGTGCTCGGTGCTTAAGGCACTGTTGCTAGTTCCCTGATCAGGCACAGAATCCTGCACTTGTGAATTTGCAGTCCTCAGATCAGAGGACTTACAACCTTCACAGTACCAATTACCTTCAGGCACTTCCCTCCCAAGACCAACACAGAACGTGTGTGCGGAGGAATCACAGATATCGCAAAGTAACATAAGGTTATCATCCCCTCCTTGTTGGCATTCCATGCAAACCACATTTTCATAAGGATCAAGATAACCCCTCATTTCTTCTTCGGAAGGTCGATAAACCTGCAAAGAACATCTGGTCCATATAAAAGAGTACAAAAAATACTGGAAAAACTACAAGCCACTGAATGCAAAAGATCAAAATGCATGAAGAAAAATAGCATATCGTTAACAGGCAATCAAGTACTTTATTTTGAAAGGTAATGATAATGTTATTAAAAAGAGTGAAGACGACAGATCTACACTTAAAAAATCTAAAAACTGGTAACCGTGACACACCACTTTCCAGGAATGGAACTTCAGAAGTACATACAATTGGTAACTAAAACCATTATGTAATTTGAAAGTTTAGAAACTCAAAATGATGAATTAGAATGATTTGTATGCCAAAGAACCCCACCCGATGCAACTTGTTTCTAAAATTTCTTTCTGGCTGATAGGTTACTAGCAAACTACAAATACACTACAACGAACACAGGATAATAAAAATAAAGGTCTTCTATTTTTAAGTAGAACCGATCTATTGACACAAATCACTAGAAAAGAAAGCATTAAATGTGAAAAGGAGTAAAAAACTAGAAAAAAGAGCTTTAAAAGAAAGATGATATGAGATTTATCACAGACATAATAGGTAGTCACAGCAGAGTCAGGCTAACTGTTATTGTAGAGTTTTTGTAGGTGCTCAGGAGAGTAAAACATGTGTTTATGAAATTGGATTTTTTTTTTTAGTGAAATTTCAGCCATATACTGTTGTTCTGCGCATTTGGGTACTGAACTAATAGGAAATTAAGTCAAAGTAACTGTAACACCATAGTTCAAAAGGGGGGGGGGGGGGGGGGGGTCAACTCCACTAGGCCATATTGGCTTGATTAAATCAGATTTCACCAAGACTAGATCAAAAATTCAATTTGGACAAGACTCAATTACACTTGGGTGACTCAGGTGATTCAACTTTACTCAACAAAACTCACAAGGAGTCGACTTGGTATCCACCTGACTTGCAAGACTCCACAATACCGATATTCTTAAATATCAATTACCATTGAGTCCCCAATTAGTTGGGAGAAGGCTTCGATGAGAATGATGATCAATTACTATTGAATCTTTGTATACAAGACTCCACAAATCAACTGAGTCTTCAACTTGACTCAACTGAGATTCAACCAAAGTTATGGGTTTTTAAACACTGAGTAACATAAATAACTTGTTTTGGGTGTTTATTGTACATGAGGTTAAGAGCATCGTTGCTGTTGATTTCTTTTAGTCGGTATCTAAAGAGGCTAATTCCTTAGCGGATTCTCTTGTTCCGACTTTTATTTTATTTTATTTATAAGGGCAGTTCTGAGCTCAGTATTACTGATTGACATCCATTGCCTTAATGCATGTCTGTCGTTCTCTTTTGTTTTAATTTAGTATCTTTATTGATAATACAAAGTAACATAAGTATCTTATAAAACCCAAATGCATGCCTATCTACTTGACTCCCTCGCATACCCATGTTCAACGTGGTTAACCATGCATGATGTGCACATGACTTGATTATACCAGCTGGAAAATATATTACAAGAACATTTATATTATCCAAATGCTCCAACATACATTTCTGTGATGCGATAAAGGGCATCAATGCAAATACTTTGTTTGAGGTATCAAAACTGCAATCATGCATGCCTCAGGTGTATCCCAAACACCAAAAATGAGTAGCTAAACCACAAGGCAACAAAACTTGTGATAGTGATCCCACGTCACATAACCAATAAATCATTGATACAAGCTGTGTGAAACTGGTGAACCAGGTTGCTGGCATTTTTCGTGGAACTTGCACTCATTAATGAAAGGAGATGTGAGTCTCTGTGTGGGTGTGGGTTGAAATATTTCCTTCCATTGGCAGAAGTATACATATGCATAAAGTGCAAAATTGCCAGAATTCCTGCACACCATCAATATCCGTAGGTGGAATGTGCAACACAAGAAGTTGGCATGGATTGAAATTGTTTCCAGCTTTGGAGTACTTACCATGGATTGAAATGTGGAATGAACAACACAAGAAGTTGGCAATATGAAATTAGATTCCTCATAAAGGAGGTCACAAACTTGCATATTTTATCAAGGGCATTCAATATTCATAACTTTGTTCAAATTTCAGACAAAGATATTGTACATCACAAGTTTGTCAGTTGTAAATATAATAAGAATAATTGTTTTAGCATGCAAATAACAAGTATGTGCTTTAGCTATACTTGTGACATTGACTAATTAAACAACAGAAGTGTCAATCATCTGTATAAAACATAGATCTGATTTTGTCAATGGAAAATATATATGAGAAAAATGACATACCTGATCACGTCTTGGGACCCTTATCACTGCATTCCTTAGGCCAATCCCTATGTCTGATCGCGCCGGCTTACTAATCGTCGTGAATCTCCGTTTGCATACTGGACAACGAGATTCCACCTTCGACCATTCCATTATGCAAGTGAAACAGAAATAATGAAAGCAAGAATTCAGTGTCCCGCGAACAATCCCTTCACGTTCTTCTGACAAACAAATCCCACATACTTGCTTCCCCACATCAAGCTGTAAATCATTGGCCTTCTCTTTCCCCTTCCTTTCCAAAATCTTCACTTGCTGACGGGTATAAGCCCCATTAACCTGCACTCTCTCTGACAACGACGAACTTCTTAAGCCAGGAGTCAAATTCGCATCATTACCTGCTTCCCTTATGAACTCTCTTTCTTCCTCAGATATAGTGTAATCAAAATCTGAAGATTCGGAATCCACAAAATCCGAATCTGAGTGCACAATTGCTCTCCTCTTCCTTCTCCTGCCCTTCTTCCTACTCTTCTCTTCCACGATCCTATCCTCCATGAAAAAATCATCATCAGAGCTCACTGTTCTTCTCAAAACCAATCTCCCTTGTCTCTTGGCCGCTGTCTTCTTTTTCTCCTTCTGCTTCTTCGATTTCCGCCGTGCTCTTCTGCTTTCCGAAGGCCTTTTCCTCTGACTCGCCTGATTCCGCACCCTGTTCTTCTTTCTAACCTGATATTCTTCCTCGTCATCGACAAAATCGTCCACATCCGGCATGAATTCCTCGTCTTCATCATCATCGGTGCCATCATCTGAAATCCTAGAAACCCTTACCTTCCTCTCTCTAACCCCCGATTTCCTTCTGCCTGGAAAACCCTTTCTAGGATTCCTCCGGACAACCTTCAGATCCTCATCAGAGCTGCCGCTACAACTAGTTCCCACCACATCAAAGCTCTCTTCAGACAGATCTTCAGATGTGGTGCTAGCAACCCTAGATTTCCTACGATTAGACCCTGATTTCCTCCTTCGCGAAGAGCCCTTTCTGGGTTTCGGTCGGACAGCCCTCCGATCCTCATCGGAACCATTACTACAACTCGTCGCAGAGAAATCGAAGCTCTCTTCAGAGAAATCACCAGACGACGAGGCGCAAGCTTCCTCCGAATTGTCATCTTCCGATTCATCTTCTTCCAACACGTAATCCTCATCAGAATCATCCGAACCCTCATCTCTCGATTGAATCTGCTTTCTCTTTCTCTTTCGACTCCCCTTCCTAAAAGCGAATTTCCCACTTCTCCCCATCCAACCCTAGAAAATCTACAAAATCCCGTAAAAACGAAATCCAAAATCTCTATACAGAGAGAAACGGATTGAAATAAAATCCAATTTGTAGTCTGATTTCAGATATGGAATTGAGAATTGAAATCCGAATTTTAGGAGTAAAAAAAAAAAAAGATGATTACAATGAAATTTCTAGGGTTTTCATTGTATATAGGGATTTAAGAGGGAGATTTTTTAGGTTTTTGTAGATCTTACCTGAGATGAGGAACGGCAGCCACCGAGAGAGGGGGGCGAGAGAGCGATTTGGATTGGTATTGCGTTTCGAGTTCTATATATACGCAGAGCGGTGAAAAGAATCTACACCGCGTACCACTGATTGGATGGTGTCCTAATTCAATCGCAGCCGTTCATTTGATAGGCCACGGCGTGGATAGATCATGGAAAGCGATTTCCGTACAAACTATCTTGCACGTTTCGGACAGTGACAGTTGAAATATAAAACGGCCAACGGTTTACATCCCGAAGGAACGATCAGGTACTGTCTTCAGTACCTTTTACTTACTGCCCCCTGCCAGTGCGTTTTCTTTTGCCCACGTGTGTTATGCGTGTGAATCCGAGCCGTGAATATGATTGACCCGATTGAAGTAACCGTGAAAATCCAACCATCCGTTCATTAGGTGGGTTCAACTATAGAAATCAACGGACGGACAAGATCTGATCCAGCATGTAACTTGGCCCATCTGATGAATGGGTCGGCATTATTTTAACGGTTCAGATGCCCTACACATATGACATGTTGGCAGTAAAAGAGTCACGGCACGGGACGTCAAACTTGCGTGCGGATTCCAGGGGGCGGGAGCGGATTAGGTACGGCTCCGGCGACACCCAAGACGGTGCGGCCCTTACTGTGGAGCCCACCTTGATAGGTTTATTAAATATCCACACCGTCCATCCGTTTTTTCAGATCATTTTAGTGCCTGAAGCGAACATTTAAACAGATCCAATTTTCAGATGGACTATACTGTAGGAAAAAGTGGTGATTGACCATTAATGGGTCACAAAGTATTGGATCAAGTTGATATTAGTTTCTCCCACCATCCAGATTCACATGACCTTATTAAAAGGTTGGATGAAAAATAAACATTACGAAAATATTACAGTTGGTCCTGGAAAGTTTTTAATGGTGGGGTTTTAATCACTACTGTTTACTAAATTATGGTCCACTTTAGATTTGGATATTCTTCATTTTCAGGATTATATCCTAAAATTATCTTTAAAAACAGATGGACAGTGTGGATATAGAATACATAGATAAATGTGGGCCCACGATAAGCGCCGCACCGTCTTGGGTGAGGTCGGGGCCGCACCTAATCCGCTCCAGTGGGTTGTACGGACGCGGATTGTGTCCGACCTTGGTCGGACCTTTAAGCGTCCGACCAGAACTGTGTGGGGACCCACAATGATGTATCGGTTTATCCAAACTGTCCATCTCTCTTATAAGATCATGTTAACATACGAACCCAAAACTGAGTCAGATGTAACGCTTTAGTCGACCACATCAAATAGTAATCTTGGGTTGCATTAATGCACATATCATACATTCAAGTTGCATTAAATGCAAGAGTCATCTCTGGCACCGTTGGATCTTCCTCAGTTTTGGGCCTATATCTTAATATGATCTCAGAAATTAGGTGGACAGCATGGATAAACAAATACATCATAGTGGGCCCTCGTACAGATCTGGTCGGACGCTTAAAGGTTCGACCAGGGGTCGGACGCAATCCGCGTCCGGGTTGTACCTGATCTTTTTCGTACGTCCATGTTTTCTCGGTAATTTGCGTGCCGCATGTTACCGTCTTGGGAGTGATTTGATACTCAGGCTGCGTATGACGCTTGATACGCATGCACTTATAAATGATCTATTGAGACAAAATAAACCAATTAAATTGTGAAATCAACTGTACATAAGTCACCTTGTAAAAAGCAGATTTTTAAAACTATCCCAATCTCTGATTCGTGGACATTGTTTTTAAATAAGTGTATATTTCCATTCCTAACCGTTCAATATATGTATATATTTTTTTCTTTTAAATAATATGATAAGAGAAAATTTTAGGTAATCATAAATATAAAAAAATTCACGTAATTTGGACGGTTTATTTTCGATTTTTTTTTGTTCCTAGAGTTTGCAATTTCTCAGTAATTTCTAAATGCATGCATATCATTAACTAAACTCTTGCAGAGTATCAAAAGTAAGTGTTTTTTTGCGGGTGGAACGAGAAAGGGGCTTGCTCGTGTGAGATTGAGGGTTTTGTTTCACGGAACAGACATCAACATTATAAATAGATTTCAAATCTGGACCACTCAATAGGTAGATCTAAAAATGTCTATATTTTTTGAAAATAATAAAAATGGGTTGGTTATCATATAGACAATAATCTTATGGTGAATATTAATGAGCCATTGGTTATATATCTCTAATCGTCCATTTCCTATGTCTATTAATCATATGACAATCCTAATATCTTAATTTTCCTTTAGTTTCTGTTCGCAGTGGGTCCCATCTGATGAATGCTCCGGATCTATGACAAGTTCGCTGCGGTTGCAATAGAGTAGCTATTCATGGTTGGCCAACCTCTCGATGCTTCCAATTGCGTAGGAGGGCGCAGGAATAGGTCACCCGTTCTTGACGCGGATTGGGTACTGCTCCCGCGTGAATGCTATGGAACGTGAGTAATTTAGCGGACGCGGATGGACGCGGATTGCGTCCTGCTCCGTCCGGGCAGACCTGTGGGGGACCACCGTGATGTATCCGTTTATCCACTCTATCCATCCATTTTATAAGACCATTTTAAATAATGAATCTAAAAAGGTGGAAGAGTCAGTACTCAAGTGGGCCACACTATTTTACAGTAATGTGCTACTGTACTAATGACATCACCAGGATCCGCTTACTGTTTGGTGTGAGCCACTTGCACGTTAGATCTGTCTTGTTTTTTTACCCAATTTCTAGCATGATCTTATAAAATAGATGGATGGAGTAGATAAACGGATGTATCAAGGTGGCCCTTCCAATCCATCTAGGCAGACCTGCGGAGGAGTCTACCGTGATATATCCGTTTATCTACTCTGTCCTTCCATTTTATAAGATCATGCTAGTATTCGGTTAAGAAAACAAGGCAGATCCAACGTTCGTTCAAGTGAGCCACACCAAACAATGAGCGGAACATGGCAACGACGTCAACAGGTTCTACTTACTGTTTGGTGTGGCGCATTTAAGTGTTGGATCTTATTTCTTTTTAATTCATATCTTAAAATGATCTTATAAAATAGATGGGCAGAGGGGATAAATGAATATATCATGATGGGTTCCTCCACAGGTTTGCCAAGACGGTAATATATCCGGGTGGAGGCAGGACGCAATTCGCGTCCGTAGGGGGGAGTGGATTAGGTGAGACCCCGGATCCAGCAAGGTGGGTGGGACCCCTAATTGTGGGGCTCACACTGATGTATGTGCCTTAAATCCACACTGTTCAACTATTTTGAAAGCTCATTTTAGATCACGATCCAAAAAACGAAGCTGACTCCAATCTTAGGCCGACCAAACCATAGGAAACAATTGTGATTGAATCCCCACCATTAAAAACTTCATAGATTTCAACGAATGTTTACTTACCATCCAACCTGTTAATAAGGTCACAAACACCTAAATTAAAAGACCGCACAAATATTATCTTGATCGAAAGCTTTTGTAGCCCACAAGAAGTTTTTAATGGTCAATCACCACTGTTTCCTATACTATGGTACATTTGTGATGTGAAACCACTTAATTTTTTGGTTCATGCCCTAAGTTAACTTTCAATACAGATGGAGGGCATGGATGTAGTAACATACATCACGGTGGCTCACACAGTCAGGGGTACCAGCCACCTAGGTGGATCGGTGCAATAACAAACTCTCTTGAGTCCACCATCATAGATGTTTGACATCCACATGGTCTAACATAGAAGCATACTGCGTGGACCTGCGTGGCCACGCACCACGGAACTCGGTGGTGTGTATTGCCAAGTTCTGTGGGCCCACCATAATGTATACGTCATAATCACCCCATGTATTTTTTTAGATCATTTTAAGGCATGGGCCAAAAATAAAGTAGATCTAAAACTCAAGTGGATCACACCACATAAAGCAGTGGGGACAATGACACCACCATTGAAACCTTCTTATGGACCACCATGATGGATATAACATATACATCATGGTCGGACCCACATAACTTTGTGACGTTAACACACATCCTTGTAGTCGTGTCTCTAAGTTTTTGGAATGTCCCAAATTATAATGTTTATTCGCCTCTCAACCCATTCATAAAGAAGGTCCCACATGGATGATGGGCCGAATCTAAAACTTTTGCCTATAAGAAAGTTTCAAGGGAAGGCATTTATATCTCCGCTTTCTCGTCCCTGTTATTTTTAAGTTGTCTTGTTTTTTTGTCCATTTCCTGACAAGATGCTGGGAAATTTTGGAGGGAGCGAATGCTGAAGAGGTTGCTTGTAATTAATTGTGCACTTGACAGATGATGCCTGATGCGGATTGCGTCCCGCCCCTGGTAGGACCCTTAAGCGGCCGACCAAATTTACTTGGGGTCACCTTGATGTATCTGTTTATCTACGCATCGTCCATCCCTTCAGTGAGATTTTGTTAAGGTATGGGCCAAAAAATGAGAAAGATCCAATGCTCTATTGGACCACACTAAAGTTGGTGTGGTCCACTAGAGCGTTGGATCTGTCTCATTTTTTCGGTTCACACCGTGACATGATCTTAGAAAAAGAATAGATAGCATGGATAAACAAATACATTAGGATGGGCTCTCATACCGATAATCAGACGCTTAAAGGTTTGACCGCGGGTTGATATGGAATGCATATGAATTGTAATGGCAAGCTATAATTGATAGCCACTGGAATTCATGTGAAATAGTAGAGAGAGAGAATGAAAACACAAATATCATCTTGATTTAAAACTTTTGTGGGCCTCTAGAAGTTTTCAATGGTAGGCTTTTAATTCCATTGCCTTTTCTGATATAGTCCACTTGAACTTTGGATCTACTTCATTTTAGGCTCATGCCCTGAACTGATCTCGCAAAATAGATGGACGGTGTGGATATAACACACATCATGGTGGGACCCACAGAATTTGATGACGTCAACACACCATGGCTATGGTTGTTGGCACACCACGCTATCTACTTGATGGGGTTTTCCTCCTTAGCTTAGAGGAGAGATTGGTGCATCCTGGGTATGGTCGGGCGCTCGGACTAAAAGTGGTCGGGTGATCGAAATTGACCCAGAAGAGCAAGTAGTCGCTGAACTGTTTTTACAACAGTCGGGCGCCCGACAGTCTGTTGACTGGGCGCCCGAAATTGGGCAGTTTCTCTCAAAAGGCCGCTGGACAGTTTTTGGATTGGGCGGGCGCCTGACGGCCCTTTTGACAGGGCGCCCGACCCGACGCGGACTGCTTATACGCAGTTTCCTATTTGGGTTCTAATTCCTCCGGTTTCCTATTTAAGAGGTTCCAAATCATGATTGGGGTATCCCATTAAGGTGCTTGCACGTGCAAGGTGAGAGAGAGAGAGAGAGAGAAAAAGAGGAAGAGAGAGAGAGAGAGAGAGAGAGAGAGAGAGAGCTTGTAGAAAGGAGAAGTTGCTTGAAGAGGTGTTCTTCTGCACAACTGTCGTCTTAATACTTCTACGTCCTCGTGATTGGTGAAATCCTCCTATTTTCATAGTTCTCTTGTTGTTTATCCATCTGTGCATGGGTGAAGAAGGTTTGATCCAAGTGGTGTGTGCTTGTGATCGGTTGTAACGCTCTACTTCATAGTGGATTGTTGATTTGGACTAGGTCCCATGGTTTTTACCTCTTTCGAGGGTTTTCGACGTAAAAAATTTCTTGTGTCGTGTGGTTGATGCTCTATTCTTGATTATTGCATTATTGTAATCCATGGTTTTAATGTATTGGGGGGCCAGATCCTAAGGCTTTTGTGAAACGCACCCAACACTACTTCCATCTACCAATTGCCCCCAACTCATTTTTAAACGTGATCATAGAAATCAGATTGAGTCGAAACTCAAGCGGTCCATACCACAAGGAAAAATGGGATGGGCATGCCCACCATTGAAACTTTCCTAGCCCACTGTAATGTTTATTCCCGTTTCAACCCATTCGTGAGGCTGGTCCCACATGGATGATTGGCCGAATCTTAAACTATTGTGGGCCTCAAGAAAGTTTTAAGGGAAGGGGCGCAGATTGGTTACTAACCCTACTTGGACCTAGTTAAAAAGGGACAGTCCTGCCAGGGATTCTATGGGCCAACCATCATGTATATATTTTATCCATGCCATCCATCCATCCATTTTGAAAAGATCATTTTAGTACATGAGCCTAAAAAGGAAGCAGATTAAAGGTTCAAGTAGACCACACCACACGAAGCAGTGGGGATTAAATTCTTATTGTTGAAAACTTATGGGGGAAATAAAAGTTTTGATCAATTTAGTATTTACGTTTTCCTTTCATACATGCCTATGTGCCATTATGAACTGGTTGGATGGCAAATAAACATCATGGTGGGCCCTAGAAAATTTAGGAATTCAATCCCCTCTCTTCCTGTGGTGTGGTCCACTTGAGCCTTCAATTTGCCTTCTTTTTGGGCTCATTCCATAAAACCGATGGATGATGTGGATAAAATATATATATCACGGTGGGCCCCACAGATCCCCAATCCGCACCTTAAGGGAAGGCATTTCTATCATTGCTTTCTCCTCCCTCTTCGCTTTAAATTAGCCTGATTTTTTTTTTTATCATTTCTTGGCATGATGCGGGAGAATATTGGAAGGAGTTTGTTATAGGTAAATTCGATCGCGGTCCTGATAATGACAGAGAAGATGCACAACCTTTGATATGTGGTCCACTAATGCCACTCACCACATGTGTTAGAGAATGATCCAAGCTTGTCAAGGCGGAGGGTCCCCATAATCAATTAGAGCCACGGATATAGTTCTAAGGCATCAGCTTCAGCCTCAGATAACGAACAATGTCCTGAGGACTCGGCTTCAGCCTTGGATAGTGGAAATGGCTTGAGGCCTTGGATTCAGCCTCATGTGACGGATAGAGAACTGAGGCCTCAGCCTCAGGTACCGACGCCTGTCGTATTGCCGTCATGCCATCCTAACAATTCAACCAAGGATGCCAATTGTTATCCGCATCAGACATCCTTGGATCTGAGCACTTATCACACCGCCATACAGAGATAACAATTAGCACCGAGATACATGGGATTCGAGCGTGATAAGGATGATCATGATTAATCAGGGATCGTATCCTAGATGGGATCTATGAATCCACAGCCATCAGTTGGAATCATCACCTATAAAAGGACACCTCCTCTTCTCCTCAAGGTACACAATAAGCAACCCCTAAACACAACAAAAGTGATTACGCTTAATCATCTCCCTTACCGACTTAGGCATCAGAGGGTCCTTAGCCGGCATGACCGACACCCCCCTCACGATCTTCCTTTGTGATCACAGGTCAGTCAATCAGCATCGTCCATCTTTGTGTCCACATTGAACGATGAGATATCAACACTTGTTGTCCACTTTTGGACGTTAACAGATTGGCACTGTCTGTGGAATCGACTAGATCGTTCTCGCTTATCTTCTCCTTCGTCGTTCAATACCTTCTCGCCCCCCAGACCCAAATGTCTGAATGGTGTATCCACCACCACTTCGTCAACCCCTGTAGTGCTGCAACCTCCGATGAAGGATAATCCTCCCACTAGGCATAACAGGCCCCACCAGAGCAGGCCCCATAGGAACGAGCTCTGCCACAACTCCCACCTCTACCTCCAGCACCTCCAATTCCTGGAAATGATATTGACAGAATCCATTTTCTAAAGGATATCATGTTGGCACTTCAGGGTGATGTGGCCCAATTAGTTTAAATGATGGGACAATGGGCTCCCCCGACGATTCCCGTGCAACCTAACGAATCGATGATCTTCGTGCACTCACACCAACCTCAAGAGCAACAGGGACAATCACCCAGCTACGAGCGGAGTTGGACCACCTGTCCTAGCCCCTGTCCAGTAGGGAGGAAACCTCCCCGCAGGAGATTTAAGGAGATTTACGCCATACACTCGATGCTAGATGTTAGCGCCAAGGCAAAGCTACTTAAGCCTCTAACGTTAATCATACATTAGCATGGGGAGAAGGCCTCAAAAAGCTCAAAAACAAGTTCGCCCATACGGAGCAACGCTACCAAACCAGCATGTCTCTGACTATACAAGAAATGATGGAACAAACTAAGCCACTGTTCACATAAAATATCATACAAGCACCACGACCAAAGAAGTTTCGAGTGCTC
Organism: Liriodendron chinense; assembly: GCA_003013855.2. NCBI lineage: Eukaryota > Viridiplantae > Streptophyta > Magnoliopsida > Magnoliales > Magnoliaceae > Liriodendron > Liriodendron chinense. The sequence continues at coordinate 336,203 of PVNU02002913.1, forward strand.
AACATCCCTCAATATACCGAGTCAGGAGACCCCATGGAACACATCGAGACTTTCAAGTCTCACATAGAACTTGAGGGTGTCAGCCCAGAAATTATGTGTCGAGCATTCTCTCTCACCCTCAAGGATGCAACCTGGACGTGGTTTAGGAATTTAAAACCACGTTCCATCAATTCATTTTCTCAAATGTGCACATTGTTCGCATCACAATTCCTCGGAAGCAGAAAGATAAAGAAGCCAGCGACCCACCTAGCGATGATTAAACAAAGGTCGGACGAGTCTTTGAAAGACTTCATGGTCTGTTTCACATCCAAATCCATTCAAACCGAGGGTTATACGGATGATGTGGGCTTGACTGCCATTCTCGGCGGAGTTAGGAACAAAGAGTTCCAATTACCCCTCGACAACTCCACTCATAAAACAATCGTTGAACTTCATGCCAAGGCTCAAAAAATACATAAATGCTGAGGAGTTGGCAAGGGCCAAATAAGAGTCTGAGGCTGGATCTAATGACAAAAAGAGAAAAACTAAGGAGGCCTCATCCTCAAATAACAAGAAGCAAAAGGAGGATCGGCAAGATCGATCCCCGAGGAGGACATGCTCCCCTGAGGGCCAATATTCAAATTACACCCCCTAAGCACTACGCATGACAAAGTGTTTATGCACATCAGGGATCAAAAGTACGCAAAGTGGCCACTTTCATCAGGATTATGACCATGAAGACTGATCATAAGAAAACTACATCGCCCTTAAGGGTCATCTCCGCCACTTTGCGTACTTTTATCTCTCTTGAAAACTACATCGCCCTTAAGGATGAGATTGAGACACTCATCAGGAAGGGTCATCTCCGCCATTACGTAGTGCGGCGAGACTGCTCCCCCAGAGGGCACGACAGGTCTCCTCGTCGGCAAGACCAACCACAACAGGATCGATCGCCTCAGCAGCTAAACTGACAAGCGTAAGAAGAGTCCGAGCTTGGGGGGGGGGGGGAGGCAACCGGAGGCGGAGACTTGCAGAATGCAAGGAAGCTCAATCCGAGCCCCAATTGATATATTCGGTGAAAAGGCCTGGAAAACAGCTTAAATTAGAACCCCAGGTCATCTCCTTTTCTAAGGAAGACACAAAGGGAATTCACTTCCCTCATGATGACGCCATCGTGGTAACATTGAGGGTGTCAAACTACAAAACTCACAGGATAAAGTTAAACACTGAAAGTTCGGCAAATGTCTTGTATGCTGCTGCTTATGATCGGATGAATCTGTCAAGAAGTCTCCCCCACCCGGTGAAGACCCCGCTGGTTGGGTTCGGAGGAGAAGTCGTCATCCTAGAAGGGAGCATCAACCTTCTAGTCATTTTTGGTAAAGCACCAAACAAAACCAACCTCATGATCAACTTTATGGTAGTGGATCGCAAGTTAACATATAATGTGATCCTCGGGCGTCCATCCCTGACGAAACTGAATGCCACTCTGTCCCCTTGTTATCTTTATGTTAAGTTCTCCACTTCAACTGGGGTCGGAGTTGTCAAAGGAAGTCAGACTGAAGCCCGCATGTGCTATGAGATGGTGCTTTGGGAAAATAAAGGAAAGCAAGTTGCGCCCATCGTGGCCTTGAAGACTCCTCACCAGGACCCAGAATCTGAGGCAATTTCCTCCTTAGATCCTCAGGAAGATAAAATTTGAAGAGGGTCCCCGGCAGAGGACTTAGTCTCTGTCCAGATATTTGCTGAGGACCTAACAAGAAGTGTACAGATAGGGTCTGCCCTCGACCCCGGTACGCGAATTCAGTTTGCTGAGTTTCTTGTCGAGCACTAAGATGTCTTTGCTTGGTCACATGTGAAATTGTGTCTATTGCTCACACTTTGTAGATGATAAGCGTGCTGAAGCTTAGAGCGAAGCTACTAGAATTATGGCTAAGTCCTGGGGGGAGTGATTAGGACCTTTTTGAAATTCTTTTCGCCTACTAAAATTATTCTACAATTTAAGCTAAGTAAGCAAAAATACTTCGGCTTCCAAGCCTAAGTGGGTCCAATCACATAGACTAACATATGATTAAGCAATTATGCAACCTAGTCGAAGCACATAGATTATCTAATGATTTAACTAATCAAGCACCTAATATATGCAACTAATGTACACTATAAGAGATGCATGTTGGGAATAGGGGCGCTGGCAGCGGAAGCCGAACAACACCACATCAGAATATGAGATCAAACGAGAAACACAATGTGATCAAAACCACACAAGCATTCAAACACAAGAGACAATCTGATTTTACGTGGAAAAACCCCTCAACGGGTAAAAACCACGGCATAAAGCGATCCACTATGATTAACAGAAGATTACAGAGATTGATAGCCCACAAGTAAGGAAAATTGAGAAAATCCAAGTTCTCTCACTATCAAAACACTCTCTCTCTTCCTAATGCGATTAAGAAACCTTGGACACCTTAGGATTACTCTTAATCCCAGATTCAAGCCATATATATAGCAAGCAACCCCGAATTAAAAACGTATTATGCAAATCTGCGCAATAGCACAAGAAAAATCTTGCTGCACAAGTCACCGCGTAACACGGCCGACCGGTCTTGACCGGTTAGACCCCATGGATGACCAGTCGGATCGGCCCAAAAACAGTCCAAGGGTAAATTCACACACAGTTCCAACACTGGCAGATCGGTCAAGATCGAGGCCCCCATTGTCCGACCAGTCATGACCAGTCGGTGACAGTCCAGAGACATCTATTTGAAGGCTCTCTTTCAACAAACTCCATCGAGGCTTCACATATCAAATCATAACATCATCGTTTCGTCATCTCATCTTCATCATAGCTCCACCGCTTCTCGCGAAACTATCAACCCTAACCTTATACTTTCATACCCTTTTCCGCTCTTCTCATGTGGCCCTTGGGCACTTGCCACATACAAGCAACCGTGGATCTCGCTGTCGATCCTGCAGCTCTACCGTGAATTGTGCTCTCGATGAACTTATAAAGATGGCCACACCTCCGTGCCTTCATACACACGAGTGCCCTTTTCATCGCTTTACAACAACGATTGAGGCGGATGAACACGCACCCTTTCGCGTCGAGTGCACCAAGAGAGATCACATTCATCTTCATCTTGGGGACATGCTTCACATCTTCCAGGACTCGTTCGATCTCATCGAACATCCTAATGCGCGCCGTACCAATACCGACCACATTATGAGTCATCGCCCACAAACACCAATTCACCACCATACTCCCTGTATGTCGTGAATGAACTCCAGTCAGGATAAATGTGACATGAAGCCCTTGAATCTATGATCCACTCTCTACCGTGAGATCCATTGCTAGATACAGTTAGAACTTCACAAAGATCGCCACCGTCCTCTACGATATTGGCTCCCTCTCCAGAAGAATTTCTATACCCCTCTTGCTTCAACTTGGGATTCTGACAATCCCCTCTCATGTAGCTTTCCTGACCACAACTCTAACACTTCACATTGGCCTTCCCTTTGCACTTGGCTTTAGATCCTGATTTTGAATATCCCCCACTATGCTCAGAACTTCTTCCCCTCATAATCAGTGCTTCTGAGGAAGAATAAGAACCCACATCACCGCTTTTCTTTCTCATCGCCTTCGACTGGAGGGTTGAGATAACGATCTCGACGTTGATGGTCTCCCTTCCTGCGCACATAGATTCCTTGAATGACTCATATGAATCTGGAAGAGAATTCAACATTATGCATGCTTGATATTCATCATTCATCGGCTCATCTATCTCCACCAACTTGCAAACTAGCCGATTAAACGTGCTTAAGTGGTCTTCCACATCCGTCCCCTCAGCCATCCTTAACATGCGATTCTCTAAAGATTTCTTGGCATAGACCTTCTCTAACTTCGCCATTGTATCAGCAGTTGTCTTCTCCTTCATGACGTGATAGAGGACATCATCCGTAAGGCTTAACAGGATCGAGGTTCTAGCCTTCTTGTCGAGCTTCATCCACTTATCCTCTTTCATAGCCTCAGGTCGCTTTCCAAGAGCTTCATCAAGCCCTTGCTAAACTAGGAGGGATTTAACCTTCACCTTCCATAATTCGAAGTTATTTTTACCGAAAAACTTCTCTACATCGAATATTATGCTTGATCCCATTTTCTCATCTCAGATCTGAATTATACCACTTGTTTGGAATAGGGGCACCAGCAGTGGAAGTGGAAGCCGAACAACACCACAGTAGAATATGAGATCAAACGAGAAATATAATGTAATCAAAACCACACAAGTATTCAAACACAAGAGACAATCCGATTTTACATGGAAAAACCCCTCAACGAATAAAAAATCACGGCACAAAGCGATCCACTATGATTAACAGAAGATTATAGAGATTAACAGCCCACAAGCAAGAAAAACCGAGAAAACTCAAGTTCTCTCCCTCTCAAAACACTCTCCCCTCTTCCTAATGTGATTAGGAAACCTTTGACACCTTAGGATTACTCATAATCATGAATTCAAGTCATATATATAGCAAGCAACCCCGAATTAGAAACGTATTACGCAAATCCGCGCAATAGCACAAGAAAAATCTTGCTGCGCAAGTCACCTTGTAACACGGCCGACTGGTCGGACCGACCCAAAAACAGTCTAGGGAAAAATTCACACACAGTTTCAACACTGTCCGACCAGTCAAGACCGGTCGACCCCCATTGTTCGATCGGTCATGACCGGTCGGTGACAGTCTAGGGACATTTGTTTCAAGGCTCTCTTCTAACAATGCATCCATATGAGCTCAAGTCTACATAATTGGTGAAAATACATCTTGTGTATGAATGTGCCTATCTAGTGCCTAGCATACATTCATATCAAGCATTCATAATTAAGCAATTAAACATACAATGTTAAGATAACAATGTGCTTAAATACATCATGAACATAAGCATGTATAGTAGTTTGACTACGTGTCTACTCTACTCTCGGTTGTCGTACTCATCCCTTAAGCACACCAAATTTCATTATGAGAGTTTAAATCAGGTTCCTCTCAACCTAGGTGTTTTAAGTCGGTTCCACCCTATCGAGGTGTTTAATGGTTTCACTCAACCAAGGAGTTTGACAAGGTTTATCCCAACCTCTTACGGTGTTTAATGGTTCCATCAAACCAAGAAGTTTAACAAGGTTCCTCCTAACCTTTACCACATACGTATACTCTCGTCGGAGGCTCCACATGGAGACTTGGTTTAACCCTCTCACAAGGGCCTAGGTCCTACAACTGAACCTATCGAGTTTGGCAATTCAAACTCTCATACTCAATCCTCCATGAGGAAAGAGCATGCAGACTCTTACAATTGACAACCTTACTTGTTGGAATTGAGCCCTGTTGATGCACCACTTCAAATTTCTTGATCTCTACTCTCCCATACTTCAATCAGCTCCCCTTTACTCATTCAATCACTGATGCTGGTGTGTCATTAATGCTCTAGCTCCAAGATCAGCTACCTTACATGAGATGCTCTGATAGAGATGTTCAAGGTACTAGGAGGTGGTGTGAATTCTCCATAACTAGTAGGATTTGGTTGCCTAGAGGAAATCCACCTAATTGGATCTCTAGAGAGGTTCAGACCAATGATATACCTATGATATAGGTGTTTAAAACATCTAGAGATCAAGAGAGAGTAAATTCATCTTCAATTAAGCTTTTGAATACTCCATGTAATATACATAATAAATTTTAGGTGTATAAATTTTTTTTTTAGAAAATTAAGATAAAATCTGACCATTGAGTAGATCATATGACACTTGAACATAAATATAGATCAATTTGTTTTATGAAATACCGATCTAAATCATGGATCGTACATCCATGTCATATAAAACGTAAACCTACAGTCGGATTGTCAATTCGAGTGCTATAAATGGTCCGATCGATGGACGGATGACTTAAATCCTCTAAATTGACTATCTTAGATAATGATCCATCCAATGTGTGCTGATCATCTTGTAAATCGTATTATAACGTTCAAAATGGTATAAGTATGATAATTTTTCCTAAGTAGAACTTGAGATGTGAGGCCGGATATATGGATGGCCATAATGTATCGAAGATATTAACCAATCTAGTAATCTGATTTGTGTAAAATTACTTTCATATGATTCATCTTAAGTAGACCTATCATGCTATCTGATTTGATCATATCATATATATACTTAGATCTTTCTAATCATGTGCATGTGTATATTGCATCATCATGACCACCCATTACCTCATCTATCATACATAGTTGAACATTGCCACTATTTTTCCATGTACATGTATATCATGGTCTATGATTTTGTGTAGTTAGAATTTAATATTTCATAACCATGTGTAACATACAAGGTTGGCACACACACAAACATGTATATACTCCTACCCATGATGTTGAGAGAGTACCTTTGATAGGTGTGCCCTCATGGCTATGAACGGTAATACATCATATCTCGTTATCCCAGTATCTTTTGAGAGTGAAACAAATTTTAATAGGATGTGCTCACTTTTAAGGAACAGATAAATGTTTTAGATGATGATGACCACCTATGTGGGACCCACTTTGAGAGTGGTACGTGTATGTACTCTAAGCTACACTCTTAAATAAGAATTTTTCTTAAAATCCACCTTGTAACCTTTTTTCTTAAATCTCTTTCCACTACTTCAAGAGAGTACATGCATTTACATGTGTTTAACATATTTTTTTTCATGCATGTGTTTAATGTAAGAAGACTTTGTTTCATCTATATAAAGCAATGCCAAGTCTCTTCTCGTAAACACTTACACTTTAAACAGAGAGAGAAGGGGGGGGAGAGGGAGAGAGAGAGAGACAGAGAGAGAGAGAGAGAGTTTTGTGAGCTTATCTTCTGATCCAAACCATTTATTAAGTGAGTACTCTAAGACTATATCTCTTAGATATTTTTGATCAAATCCAAGTGGTCCCCACAAAGTATAAAACTAAGATGAACCATGAGTTGACCATTAGTCAGCATGAGTGGGCCCCACATGGTACCCCGCACGTTGCCTCACGTGGGCAAACGCATGGGCCCCTTATGCGGACATAATGAATGGCAAGAATGGGCCCCACTCTTTTATAAGGTTTTGTACATGTGGGTTTTTCTGTTTAGATTTGAATTTTTATTTAATTTATTTGTTGTTATCATGTTTAACAATATAAATAAATCAATTAGTTTAGAGATCTTATCATTAGACTTATGGTGGGCCTATATATAAAAAAAAAAAACTAACATATCTCTAAAAAGGGCCCCACCTTAAGATCTTGTCATTAGAAACATGACAAATGAGTTTTAGATGAAAGATCCATCGTTGACAAGTAATATAGCGGTGGGCCCCACCAACATTAAATGCATCCTTAAGTGGGCCCCACTGCATTTATTCGAATGAACGATGGATCTTATTCAACAAAGTATAGATCTTTATTCAAAGTCTTATAAATCTTTATCTTCGTTTGTTAATCAAGATCCCTAATCTAATCTTAGATTTAAACCACTAAAGTTTAAATAAAAGATAAAAATGATGATATGGATTGTTAAATCAATGATCAGGTCCAATCCAACCGTTGATCAAGAGTCTAATAAACCAATTAACAAATTGAATTTGGGAATAATAAGATCCACCCGACCCAGATCTAGAGCGGATCATCTGATCAAGGATCAACTAGGGTCGTTGGACCAAAATTGTGAAAAATAAGGAAATGAATGGTCGGATCGGATAGATCTTAACACATAATTGTTATAAAGGTTGATCTTGACCTTAAACCCACTTAAATCATGATTTAAACCCATGATTCTTGAGATATGAGTAAGATTTGACTAGTGAATGGACCCGATTATTCACTTAATTCGCAAGTGGACCATCTTAAAACTAATATGATCTGATATTGATCTTGATTATCAGATCATGAATCAATTCCATCTAAACCATATAAAATGTGTCTAAACCCTTGGATTAGTAATTCAACTAGTCATAACCGTCCATCAAGTGGCGAATTGATCAAAATGGAAGATTAAGTATATAGGAACCTAGATCCAACCGACCATATCTTAAATGAACAATTCTAATTAAAGTTTAACGGTTGGATCGAAAGGATCTCGGGTTTATATGAAAATAAAGCCAAAATGAACGGTTAAGATTGGTAGATCATGAACTAAATGTGAAATATGATTAAATCAAAGGTGTGGATTGTTAGCTTGATGATCTAATTGTCAAATCAACAGTCAAAATTGTGTATTAACGGATAAAAATTGATTAAATCATGAAATTAAGTATGAAAGTAACCCTATTCGCATAACATTTAAAGGGAACCCAACAAGAACGAAAATCGAGAACCCGTCAACAAGTCACAGAGGATTGTATCCAAGGAGCTCAAGCAGAATAAAACTTTTGAGTAAGTAACACTACACCAGGATGGTATTTCCAGCATGCATTCATTATGCATTCATGAATTTTATGATATAAACTGCTTATTTGATATATATCATTATCTGAAATGTGATGTTGAAGTTGAACACCGGACAACTCGGGGATAGAAATGCCTTAAATTCTCGGGCAGAGTTCCCAACTGAAAACCGAGTTGGTACCAATAGGGCCTCCTCTTAAGGCTGTGGCTCAGGGCTGGAGAAGGAGTATAGTCAGCTCTAGAATAAACTACTCATCGTTGAATGGGTGTTGGCAGGCCGGAAGCTGTGCGCAGCCATGGCCCTGGTGATTCCTGAGTATGGAGTTGTTTATATGATAGATGGCATATTTTATTGTTATTTTGGTAAACATGATATGTATTGAATCATGCAAATTGGGCTTCTAGCTCACGATGTTGTATATGGAAACCATCCAGGAAAAGACATAGTGGAGGCGTCTCTATGAAGATGACTTCGACAGAATAACTAGTGGAGGAGCCAGAAGGAAATAAGAGAATTTAGTCTTTATATCTATAAAGTTATTTATGTTTTGAGTGCTTTAGTTCAGACATAAGTCTTAGGGCCATTTGATACTTTGAGACAATTAATAATTAGCTATATGCTATGATGATGATTAAACTTTTTATTTTAGTGGGTGAATGTGTTACGGTTTAATTTTAACATAATATGATAGCTAATACCTCGAACTAGATACCCGAATTGATGGAATTTGGATATCCAAGGTTGGGGTGTTACACTCCATCTTATGATCAAACACAAGGAAGATAACTTGGAATGGTTAGGATTAGAGTTTCTAATGGTCTCCAACAATAATAGCTTATAAATCACTAAACTCTATTTCCTAAGCCTAAAAATGAACTCCCCCGCTTTTATAGATAAATCTCCAATAATAAAAAATGAGCAGATTTGCGAATCTTCGATAACATCGAACTCAACTTCGATGGCTCAAAGCCATACTTCGATGGGATCGAAGACTGTTTAGAGAGTTCCTTCAATTGATGGACATCCGGTATCGATGTCATCGAACACTTTTCGATGACATCGAACAAAATGGCTGTTTGATGGCCTCGAAGAACTATTCAGAGAGTTCACATTATTGCTGGACATATGTTCAATGAAATTAAATTAGTCTTCGATGGCATCGAAGTGTAATTGAAAACTGCTGTTTGGGCCAATTTGTTTACAGTAGTTAACACCTCTTTAATTAGCCTAACTTATTATGTTTTTCTATATAATCTAAGGCTAATAATGATGACTAAGGGTTTTTCTATTTGGTCCAAGTCATCTAGAGGTTTTGGTTGTTTTGGTTCTAAAGGTTAGGGTCACCAAGGCATTTCTTTTACCTGTTCCTCTTCCTTGATGCTTCTTGTCCACTTGAATCTTCGGTCTTTAGCTTAACAAGGATCAATCGACATTACAACATATGGACATTCGTGATTGATAAATAAGGTGCACTAATATGCCACAAAAAAGTGTATTAATAACATGAAGACATGCCCGGCATTGACCCCTGCGTTACTGTTCATCATTTAAAGGTGGACCCCTGTTTCAAACCTGTCCAGTAGAAGCTGCGAACATTTAATCTGGAAAGATAGGAGGCAACAAAAGATGAAGTTTAAAAGTTCCTCCAAGCCAATTTTATTGAAGAAGTTGACTACCGGAATGGGTGACCAATGTAGTGCTGGTAAAAAAGGACAAAGAAAAATGGAAAATGTGCGTCAACTACATTGATCTCAACAAAGCATGTCCGAAAGATAGTTTTCCTATGACAAGAATTGATCAGCTGGTTGACACAACAGCTGAATATGCATTGCTCAGCTTTATAGATGCATATTCTGGATATAAGCAAATCTCCATGCATCCCCCTAACAGAGAAAAGATGTCCTTTATCACTGACCAAGGCCTCTACTACTACAAGGTTATCCCTTTGGCCTGAAGAACGCTGGCACTACGTATCAGTGCCTGGTGAACAAGATGTTTGCCAATAAGACCATAGAAGTGTACGTCGATGATATGCTCTTCAAGAGCGTAAAGGCCAAAGACCACTTATCGAATCTTCGAGAGATGTTTAAGATTCTACGCAAGCATCAGATGAAGCTGAATCCAACCAAATGCATGTTTGGCGTGGCCTCAAGAAAATTCTTTGGCATTATGGTCAGGCAGCGAGGGATTGAGGCCAATCCTGAAAAGATTAGAGCCCTACTTGAGATGAGCTCTCCCAGTACTACCAAGGAAATACAACGGTTAGTGGGTCGGGTTACTTCCCTAAACAAATTTATCTCCAGGGCGTCGGACAGATGCCTACACTTTTTCAAGCTCTTGAAAGGATCTTAGAAGATAGAGTGGACAGATGAATGTGAACAAGTTTTCCTCCGCCTCAAAGAATATATGGGAGCTCCTATAGTGCTCTCAAAACTTATTCATGGCGAGGAACTTATATAATATCTGGTAGTGTCTCCCACGACCCTCAACTCTGCATTGATACAAGACGACAAGGGTACACAGAGGCCAGTTTACTACATCAACCGAGCGATGGTTGATGTTGAAACAAGGTACCCTGAGATAGAAAAAATGGCGCTGGCCTTGGTAGTTTCAGCTAGAAAGCTTCGGACATATTTCCAAGCACATACAATCGTGGTTTCAACAAACCAGCAATTAGAGTAGGTGCTACAAAAACCTAAGGCCTTCGGAAGATTAACAAAGTGGGCTTTTGAGCTAAGAGAACATGACATAAAATATTGCCCTTGTACGAAAATCAAAGGACAAGCAATGATCGATTTCATCGCAGAATTTATGTATCCCGCTCTTGTCCATAAGAAGAGCCTTTATCCACTGAACATCCATCTTCCAAGCCCTCATCTTCTGAACAGCCGTCGTGGATGCTTTTTGTGGATGGTTCTTCCAGTGCCCATCGAAGTGGAGTCGGATTGATCCTAATCGTCCCTGACGACTCCAAGTATGAATATGCGTTTCGCTTTGGATTCTCAGCATCCAACAACAAAGTAGAGTACGAGACCCTTTTAGTCAGTCTCCAGTTGGCCAAGACGATGGAAGTTCGCAATTTAAAAATACACAGCGACTCGCAACTAATGGTGAATTAAGTCACGGACAAGTTCGAAGCACGAGGATAAAGGATGGTGGCCTACAGACCCAGATCACTCAAACTGCTAAAGGAGTTCGAGAAATATGAGCTCGTGTAGGTCCCTAGAACATAAAACAGGCCGATCAATTCTCTGTCCAAGTTGACCTCAGCATTAGATAATTATCTCATCCAAACCATTCCTATTGAGTACTTGGTTGAGCCCAGTATCACTTAGAACGAATCAGTGAAAATGCTTCCCGTGGATCTGACCACGTGCTGGATGGATCCTATTGTCCAATTTCTTTAAACTGGGCAACTACCTAAAGATAAGGAGGCCCAAAAACTCAAGTACCACGCACCAAGGTACTTTTTACAAGGAGGAGTCCTATAAAAGCAAAGCTACTCTATGCCATGTCTGAGGTGTCTCCGCCTAAAAGAAGTAGATTACGTCATCAAGAAAATTCATGGAGTATGCGAAAATCACTCCGGAGGGAGAGCGATGGCCTGCAAAGCTGTCAGACAAGGTTACTACTGGCCCACCATGAAGGCAGATGTGATAAAGTTTTAAAAAAAATGTGATAAGTGCCAGCGGTTCGGTCCAATTCTTCGTCAAACACCTGAGAAGATCACTCTCATGTCAAGCCCTTGGCCTTTTTCTCAATGAGGGGTAGATACCATTGGTCCCTTGCCAAAGGGAAAAGGATGGGTAAAATTCGTGATAGTAGCGATTGATTATTTCACCAAGTGGGTCGAGGTTGAAGCTCTGACAACCATCATCAAACAACAGACAACAAAGTTTATTTAGAAATCAATCATTTGTCGATATGGAGTTTCACATACAATTGTCGCCAACAATGGGCGTCAATTCGATAATGCAAGGTTCAAAAATTTCTGCGAAGAGCTGAAGATACAGAACGTGTTTATCGTCCCATACCATCCTCAAGCTAATGGCCAAGTGGAAGCAGTCAATAAAATTATCAAGTACCATCTGAAGACAAAGTTGGAAGAGCACAAGGGCGTTTGGTCTGAGAACTTTCCAAAAGTCCTCTAGGCATATAGGACAACTGCTCGGATAACTACAAGAGAAACACCTTTCTCGCTTGCTTATGGAATTAAAGTTGTCGTCCCTGTGGAGATTGGGATGCCTTTATATCACACTAAGCATTTCAAGCCTGACCAAAATGAGGATTCTATGAGGTTCCATCTCTATATGTTAGAAGAGTAATGAATAATGCACAACTGCGAGTTGCAGCCTATCAGTAGAGAGTGACCTGGTACTATAATACAAAGGTCAAGATCAAAACGTTCCGAGTCGAGGGCCTCACCCTCAAAAGAATTATCCCAAGCACGCAGGAGCCATGGCCTCGAGCTCTCGGACCAAATTGGGAAGGCTCGTACAAAATTTCAAAGATGGTCCGACTAGGTACTTACTATCTTGAAAACATGCAATGCAGAGTCCTCTGTCGCCCCTATAATGCATTACACCTGCGTAAGTACTATCAGTAATTCAACAAGTTGCTAGACGACTAAAATTGTAACAAGGCACTTGATGCCAGTTCGAAATAAATAAAGTTTTTATTATTTTCCTTAAGTGTTTTCTAGAATCTAATGCTTAACCACCTTTATTCCTTGAGGGTAAGGGGCCTCAGGGAGGAAGCAAGACGTTCCCCAGCTAAGTACTTTGTCCTTGGAGGACTTAATTCAGAAAGACTTAATTGGCAAATCAATTTGCCCGAAGGGAGGGGGATGCCACCTATGACACTCTCCGACTCAGCACAGTCTGCTCAGATAGACTAGCGAACAAATCATTGAACAAGCATATTCAAAAGCTCAATGAGCCAACCATTGACTGATCTAAAGTCTGCTAACTCTTACCTGTTAAAGGAGTGGGTCAATAAAGCCTAAAGAGACATTTACTAATCAAGGACTTAGAATCAAACTTGAAAATCAACAACACTACCATCAAAGGAAATTAGCAAAACATCACATCCACAAGACAAAACAAAGTAAAGAAAAAGTCTTTTTCATTGATTCGCAAAATGCCCGAAGGCAGTACATTCAAAAAGAAAAAATATTATAACTGCTACTTAATAGCTATGAGGGTGAGTCTTCAGCAGTTGGTAAGGCTTAAAAAATGATGGGCTCGGAGGTCTCGGAAACAGGAGCAGAGGGAGTAGAGGTGTCAACAACTAAGACCAGGGCTTTGATGCTAACTTCTTCCCCAGCATCAGGGGCCTCAGTCACTGCAGTTATTTCTTCCTCCTCAGCGGCTCTCTCCTTGTCGGCAACCTTCTCCTTTAGGCTGTCAAAGCCTGAGAGGTCAAGGTCAGGATATAGCCTTCGAAACACCTATAAAGTCTAACTCCGAGCAGTGGAGTATACCAAGAGCTGGTCCTCAACAAGGGCCTCAGATTCCTTGAAGGCATCCACAACCCGACTCCCTTCACTCTGAAGCCTCTCCTCCAGAGCGACCTTCTCCACCTGCAGCCGAGTGACCTCAGACTCGAAGGTGACCTTCTCTGACTCTAGCTGCTTCTTCTCTGACTCCAGCTGCTTACTAGAGCCCTGGAGTTGCAAAAATTGCCGTTCCAGCCCCTCATAACGGGACCAGAATTCTTAGGCAGAATTGTTGGAGACTCGAACTTGGTTCTCCAACTCTTTATTATGCCCTTCGAGGGCCTTAGCCAGTTTGTCCTTTTCACGAGCACTGACTTCTACGGCCTTCGCCTTCTTCTCGGTGTCAGCTATGAGACGGTCCTTCTCATTCAGGAGTCGCCTAACACCAGTGACGTCCTTGTGGGCCTTGAGAACTACATCTAGTGCCTGCTTACATCAAAAGTAAAAGAGGTTAAAGAAGAAAATACAATCACATGAATTTCGAAACCTTAGTCTAACAGAAAACAGACCTCACTTGGATACATTTAACTCCTGCAAGAATAGTGGTCTCCTCGGGCACCAACTGACAAACTGGCTCGATGTTATCCCTCCCGATGTGGTCGAACATAAATTGACACATCGATATCAGATGGTTTGGGACCGTGTAGCCACCAGACTCGTCAGAGCTGGGGGCAAGGGTTAACCCTTGCCAAGTAAAAGTTCAAGCGAGGAGTCATAGAAGATTGACCCCCTCCGAATTGGGGGGCAGCGAGCTGAGCCCCCACGGGAGCTAAAGGTCTCTTTGGGGGGGGAACACATGCAGTTGTGAGAGGATGAGACGAATAGGAGGGCCCCCTGTTTAGTCTTCTTGGGAGCCCTGCTCATAGAAGGCAGGAGGTTGTGAGCAAGTCTCTTTTTGCTAAGCTTCCCAGAAGTCATCTCCGTGGGATAGAAACCCATGTTAGAAATGTGAAAAGAATAGCCGCTCAGCATAAAAGAAAAGAAAAGCAGAGTCTTACCTTTGATGAGGCCATTGTTCAAGAGAGAAGAAGGTTTGAAAATGACTTTGATGTTCCGAGAGTCCTCGCGCACCCGGACAACTTTCTGGAGCTTCTCCTAGATTCCTCCTCTTAACTTCTGTTTTTCAACCGACAATCCTACAAAAGACAACTAAAAATGTCATAATTGAGTTCTTAGTCAAAGTGTTCAGAAAAAAGAAAAATAAAAGATAAAATATTTTTAGGGATTCTAACTTGGGAGAAAGGCGCGATGGATGGATCCCTGACCTAGTGCTTCCTCAACCTCACTGTCTCCCAGGCGCCCGAGGAAAAAATCACCCATCTTTCCAGTCTTTGTTGGAAAATGGGTTCCCATAGATAAAGTTCTTCCCGTGCCAATATCCAAGGTAATACCACCCATCATATTGGGGGTTCTTTTTCAATTGGGACATTTCGAGGAACTCCTCAGCGCTAAGCTCTCTGATGCTGGCTAGCTTCCAGATACGTAGGAGTGCAGCATTACCCTCCAACCATTCAACTAGAGTTGCCCAGGGGTAATCCCAAATTGAATCAAGACCTCCCTCATGAAAAGATGCAGGGGAAGCCTAAACCTTACCGAAAACAAATATGAATAGATGGCCACCTCCCCAGGGGTGGCCTACTTGGGACTTCACCCACTCGAGGCATGTGCATTATCACAAACTTTGGAATATGATAGTTAGACTGGAGCTTCTCCAGGTCCGATTCAGAGATAGTGGACGGATGGTTATCGGCGGAGTATAATACTTTACCCGAAGAAGAGGGTTGATTGGAAACTCTAGGGTTTGGATAATTTGAGGAAGATGAATCAGGGGTGTGATCCCCCAAAGCTTTTGCTTTGAATTCAGAATTTTCAGAATGATTGGCCATGACAGCGGAGGAAAACCCTAGATGGGCAAAGACAGGGGAGGAAGAAAGAAGAAACTTTAAAGGATGGCTAAATATCGGTCGAGAATGAAAAAATGGAGAAAGGAAGTACCTAAGTGTGCGCTGTGAAGATTTGAAAATCGCTGAAAAATCGCTAAGTCCAACCCAAGGAAATGGGAAGCAAAGTTTCGGCTCTTGGTGCCTCAACGAAGAAGGAGGAGGGCTATTTATAAGTAATCATGACTCCATTTTTCTCTCTTCGAGGTAATGAAACTTGGTAGCTCCTCGTTCGCTGCAACATATATAAGACACAGAGTGCTGCATTTAATGCACCATGCCGTTTCGTATGAAAAAGAATGATTGTGACCTTTTCGTTTCGTACGCCTATTTAATGCGACGACGATGCTTCGAAATCTACGCCGGTTGTGTACGATCGTTGCGTTAATTTCAGCGCAAGAAAGCTCTCTTCGGATGGAAAGCTCTCTTCGGATGATCCAAGGACAACATTTCAAGTTTCGTGCTCAGATTCTCTGACCACGAAACCTAGGGGACTACTGTTATGGGTAAATTCGATCGTGGTCCTGATTATGGCCCAGAAGATGCGTAATCGTCGATATGTGGTCCATTAATGCCAGCTCACCACATGTGTTAGAGAAGAATCCAAGCTTGTTAAGGCGAAGGGTCCCCATATTCAATTAGAGCCACATATATAGTTTTGAGGCCTTAAATAACAAACAAAAGTCCCGAGGACTCGACTTTAGCCTTTGATAGTGAAAATGGCCAGAGGCCTTGGAATTGGCCTCAAGTGACGGATAGAGAATGGAGACCTCAGCCTCAAGTATAGACGCCTGTCGTATTGCTGCTATGCCATCCTAACAACTCAATCGGGGATGCCAAGTGCTATCCGCACTAGACATTCCCGGATTTGAGCACTTATCACACCGCCATACGGAAATAACAATTAGCATCAAGATACGTGGAATCCGGACATGATAAGGATGATCACGATTAGTCAGGGATCGTATCCTAGACGGGATCTACGAATCCACCGCCATCGGTTGGAATCATCGCCTATAAAAAGAACACATCCGCTTCTCCTCAAGGTACGTAATAAGCAACCCTTAAATACAACAAAAGTAATTACGCTTAATAATCTTTCTTACTAACTTTGGCATCGGAGAGTCTTTAGCCGGCGTGACCGGAACCCCCTCACGATCTTCCTTTGTGATCACAGGTCAATCAATCAGCATCGTCCATCATCGTGTCCCATCGAACAATGAAGATCTACCGTTGATCCTTGATCAACATCTGTTGTCCACTTTTAGACGCTTAACAAAGTTCTGTACTTGATATATGATACTTACCATGAAATGCATATAAATTGGAATTATTATTTTTGCTCGACAGCTTATAATTGAAATTCACTGGAATTCATGTGAATACATTTGGCAATTTTAAATGCATTGGTAGAAAAAAAGAGATTTGTAACTAGTGAATCTTTGATGATCAGGAAAATAAGAATCCATGTGAAATGGAATTAGATAATTTGGCTGTGATTTCAAAAATGGGGTTTTAATAGATTTGATGTGTATTGAAATGCACCAATTGAATGTACCCAAACGACCTCTAAAGATCACGATGGCCTCATAGAGCTTTTTGTTGAATGGCCTCCCAGCAATTGTTGTACGAAATTTGCATCCCATGCTACTTTGTGATCGGACTCTAATGGGCCTCATTTGGGCCCAATTGCAAGTCAACCCACATAGTTAAAACTCCACATGAAGGTACCACATTTGCTGGACCCATATAGTCCGAAATGGGCTGTGATCTACGGCAGGTATGAGCCATTATAGATATTGTTTTGGTGATTACTGCAAGCTGATTCTTCACGGGCCTAAGATCAAACCCATTTGGACCCATGGGTCTGAACTTAGGGTCAAGCTCACTTCATGGCCCACCAATGGAAAAGAAGACCAAAGATCCTCTTTACACCCCAACTTAATGCCTATAGTGCCTTCTGAACCATCCGCTTTCTGCATAGGTGGGCCATCCTCGTCCTCTGATACATTCATCTTCAAGGTGGGGTCCACCCTATGCACGGATGTCCCACGCATTTGCTAATTTGGCACGTGTACCGCATGCAAAAATGCATGCGTTGCTGGCAGACTTCGGTTTGGCGAGTTTGTTGAGAGAAGTTGGTCCTGTCTCGACAGTAATGTATTAAATTTAGATTTTGGAGAGGAGGGGATGTATAGCTATATGATACATCGCGGCTATAGCCATTGGATCTGCAGTCATATCAGGTGATCCAAACGACTCAGATGGTGGACCTCACCATGGATGGAAGATTCACTAGTCGAATTCTTTTCCTCTGAACATGGACTGTCTTGTATGCCATTTATGGAAATTTTAGAATCGTGTATATAAAAAAATCAACGACTTGGATCAACGAACATGACCTCAGATCCAATGGCTGTAATCCCGAGGTATTCCCTATCAATGATGTGTTTGAGAAGCAACAAGAAGGTATTTTTTATACTCTGCCACATCGTAATAATATCTCAACTCGCATGCACAAAGCTACGGCATACAGTGTGGACGGGGATATTTACTGCAATAGCCTTGAGTTGTGGCTATTTTTATTTAAAGTTTAATTTCTCGCGCGGCTCATCTTTTTTAGCCTTTTCATGAGAAATTGTAAAACTTTCAGTTAGAAATGCCCCTTTGACCACCATACATCCATGAAGAGGCGGAAGTAAGCTTGACAAAATTCCACACGACCCACGAATCTGCACGAAAAATCTAGTGTTCGGGTCTAGTCTTATTGTGTCAGGTCACTAACGGGTTGGCCCGTTAAGACCTGTTAACATAACGGGTCGTATCAATGTTTCACCGCAAAACCTGTTTAACCCGTTAGTGAGGGCATTTTGGTAATTATCTTTAGTGTGATAAGAAATCCCTACGAAACTAAGATAGCCAATAAGGCTCTCTCTCTCACCCACTTAGGAGTTTTCTCCATCTTTCTGCCCATGGCCCCACACAGCCACACTCCAAAATTTCTGTTGAATCGAGCCCCCTCTCCATCTCTCCGCCCAAGAGAGCACGGCCCATTTATTTAAGGCCTATTTGTTTTTTAATTCCCCGGGTAAATGAAGTGTAAATGGGTAATTATTATTTACCCTTATATTTACACTAGGATGCTGCGTATGACATAGACTTGATGTTGACGTTGCATTGCAACGGAGGAAAGGTGGGTTTTTTCTCTCTAAAATGACATTTTAAGGTGCTTCAATTATAGGCTAATGCCCTAAAATGAGTTGGTAAAATAATTGGATGGTGTGGATAAGAAATATATGTCATGGTGGCCCTAGCACGTATGCACATTAAGGGTATGGCACCAGTGACGGATGTACAATGAGTAGGGAATGGAAAGAGAGAAGAAATAGAGGCAGAGGGAGACTAGAGTTCGCTACAACACCTGTTTTACAGTGTACATAGAACACCTAAGCTTATGAGGCCTATCATGTTTTAAATGTAAAATGCACTTTGCTCATCAAAACCCATATCAACATTGTTCAACTCATGGGGAGCCTAAAGAGCTCTAAGATTGATAGATTTGGATGGAAAATGAGCTTTATGATGGCCATGGAAAGTTTTCGACTATGAAAATCATTGCTTCATGCAATATGGTCCATCCAATATCTCGATCTTTCTTAAATTTAGACCCATGGTCTAAAATGATGTGGCAAAAAGGATAGACAACGTGGATGTAACATATGTATCATGGTGGGGCTCATGAGTGGAGCCCCTTTGAAATGCCCAAGAGGGCTTTCAACTTTTGGACGTACGACAGGACATGATAGAGGTAGGAAGGGGTATTTTGGATCAAGATTTTTCATTTTCTTGTGAAAAGGTTAAAAAAAATGAGCCTCATGAGAAATTGAACTTTTAATAAGAATGGCCACACCTGAAGCCTATTGTAGTAAAAATCCCTGGTGATGCGGATCGGTACTACCCGGCCTGTCCGAAGCTCAGCACATACAGGGGCTCCGATGTGCCCACCGTGATGTATGAGTTTTATCATACCATCCATCCATTTTTCCATATCATTTTAAGTTATAAACTAAAAAATGAGGTAGATCAAAGGCTTAAGTAGACTACACAATAGGAAACAGTGGTGATAATGAAGACCACAGGTGAAACCTTCCAATGGCCCACCGTAATGTTTATTTGTCATCCAAACTAAGGTCACATAAACCTTTATGAAGGGAAAACACAATATCAGCTTGATCCAAAACTTCTGCGGCTCCCAAGACGTTTTTAATTGTAAGTGTTCAATCCCCACTGTGTGATCCACTTAAGCCTTGGATCTGGCTCATTTTTGGTCTAATGCCCTACATTGATATTTTAAAATGGATGGACGGCGTGGATAAACCCATACAACACGGTGGCCCGATCCCCTGCCTGTGCCAAGTTCGGGATTCGCTGATTAGTACTCAATCCGCGTCCATACATGGGGTGCACGAACACAGATCCGAACGCTCGAAATCATGGGCCTCGTGTAGAACGGTTATAAACTAAAAATGTGGATGATCCTAACGGATGGACTAGAGACAATCAAATTTATGGTTAAAATAAGAACCGTCAATGGACGGGATTCAACAAAGAAATATTCAAAAACCCAAGTTCAATTCATCAAATCAGTCTGATTTGGGAAGTAGTTCACCTATAGTGGGTCCCACGATTTGGATGGTTTGGATTGAAGAATTCTTAGAATCTGTGAACGATGATAGTGTGCGTGTACATGGATCCTCATACTCTGCCAGCTTTGTTAAATATCTCTCGCCGCTTATTTAGAAGAGTGGTTAGAAAAACAAGAGAAAAATGAGAGCGGATTAGGTGAGACCCCCTCACCCGAGGGCCCTTACCGTGGGATTACCGTGGGGCCCACCTTGATGTATTTATTATGTATCCAGGCCGTCCATCCATTTTTACAGATAATTTTAGGGCATAATCTAAAAAATAAACAGATCCAATTATCTGGTGGACAATACCATACGAAACAGTAGTGATTGACTTTCCTACCATTAAAAACTTCTTAGGGCGTACCTTAATGTTTCTGTAGTGTTTATTTACCATCCAATCTGTTGATAGGGTCACATAATCCTGGATGAAGGGAAAAAACAAATATCAGCTTGATCCAAAAATTTTGTGACCCATTAATGCTCAATCAACACAGTTTCCTACACTATGGTCCACCTGATAATTGGATCTGTTTCATTTTTCTCATAATGTCATAAAATGATATGAAAAAACGGATGGACGGCGTGGATAAATAATAAATACATCAAGGTGGGCCCCGCAGTGGGTCTCACCTGATCCGCTCTTGGGAAAAATGGTCCGGTGGAGGCCGTTGTACCTAAAAAAAGGTACAGTCGATTCTGATTTGAAAAATAAATAAAATTGGACGTGGCCAGTTAACGGTCTGGCAATTTAAAAGACGATGGAAAGCACGTGCCTGAGCGTGCCGGACTAGCCGTAGACATGTGGGGGCACGAGATGTCACTAGCGTGGATGAAGGACTTCGGGTGGAGGAGATCCACCCGGTCACCACCCTGTCTTTGGACCGGGGCCAGAAATGATGCCGATTCAAAATTCAGGTGTCCACAACACGGAGAGCCGTTGAATCCAAACCACTAAAATTGTCCTGACTGTGTGTGGGGTCAACTGTTGCATGTACATTCCCTCCAATCCACTCATTAAAGCCTCGCTAAGATGAATGGGTTACCCCGCTTGGACAATAATCTGTCTATATAGGATTACTGTGAGGCCCACCGTGATGTATCTGTTAATCCACGCCGTCCATCCATTTTTTCAGATCAATATTTTAAGGTATGAGCTAAAAAAATGAGACAGATCCCACGCTCAAGTGGACCACACTAGAGATTACTTTTGCATTTAATGCAACCTAAACTCACTATTTGGTGTGGTCCACTCGAGCCTCTGCATCAATAAAAAAAGATACATCATGGTGGACCCCACAAGCACCCTATATGGATGGATTAGGTGTCGAATGCAATCCACTTCCTATTCAAAGATGATGCCCATGAGGGATATTAAAGTTTGTTAATTTATTTCCACAATGGAGATTTGTAGGGTTGTTTAGACCTGCTTGGTTGGCATTTGCAAATCTTTTCCAACTTAAAATCTAAATTATAGTGAAATTCCATTTTAAACAAGATTCCATCTGAAAACTTAAATTGGTTGGAAATGGGATTAGTGGAAATGGTGTGGCGGGGACCATTTCTAATGAAAGGGAAAGGAGGCGGAAGTAAGCATCATTTAATATTGATGATAATACCCCTAGGGTGGTGCCCACCTTGATGTATGCTTGTTCATCTATGATATATGTGTTTTATATCCATGTGGTTTGTCCGTTTTGAGAGCTCAATTAAGGGTATTAGAAAAAAAAGAGGCAAATCCAAATCTCAAGTGGAGCACACTACAAGAAAATAATGTTGATTGAATGTCCACCATTAAAACTTCCTAGGGCCCACTATAATGTTTATTTGCCATCCAACCGACCATCTGTCTTGTGGGACTACTATAGGTCAGGGGTCAAATTCTTAAGTGGATCTGAAGTCCAAGTGGGCCATGCCGCAAGCAACTGTTGGATTACACAATTTTCAACCAAACAACAAGTTCAAAAAATGTAATCTGGGTTTTCAATTCAATTTTTGCAATTTTGGATTCCGACACTAGAATTTGAATTTTCTCTCAAATCTAAATTCTGCAACCAAATAGGCTCTTAGAGATAGTAGCTTGAGTTTTGGTCAATATTTGAAGATCCCTTGCTTTTAAATTATTTAAAATAATGTGCTACATTTTGCAAAGATGGTGAGAAAACCATTTATTTGATTTTAGCTTAAGAAGATAGATAGAAAAGCACAATTTAAAGCCTATAAAAGACTATTTTTCCCTATTATTTTTGCCAATATACCTTGCGACGGTGTGAAAAAATAGTCTATGGGGCAATCGTTATGTATATGGTTGATCGAAATCATCCATCCATTTTGTACACTTATTTCAAGCCACGCAGCCAAAAAAATGAGGTAGATCGGAATTGTAGGTGGGCTTAGGAAGGCTTATATGGTAGGCAATCTTAGGACTATAAATAGTTTGGAAGCAGGTTGTGTCCTTCCTCAACATGGCATTGGGAGCTGTGGAAGGCCCCACCATGATGTATCGCCTTATCCACGCCATTCATTCCTTGTCTAAGATTATTATAAGACACAATACCAATAATAAGGAAGATCCAAAGCTCAGGTGGACCACACCAAATAGTGAGATTGGTTGCATTAAATGCCCAAAAGCATTAATGCAAGTTAGTCATCTATGGTGTGGCCTACCTGAGCGCCGGATCTTACCCATTCTTGGTCTCATGCCTCAAAATGATATTAGAAATAAACAGATACATCATGATGGGCCCTCCATACCAGACGCTTTGCATCCATACTGAGGAAGGACGCAATCCGCGTCCAAATAGATTCACCTAGTGTAGTCCACTTGAGCATTTGATCTACCTCATTTTTCGGGTCATATCCTAAACTAATATGAAAAAATGGATAAACAGTGTGGATTTTTCAGAAATACCATGGTTGGTCTCACCTAACTTACTACCCAAGAATGTGAAGTAGAGTAGATGCCACATTGGCATTAGCCAATACGGTGGGGCCTAATAGTAGGGCAAACCTTGATGCATTTATTGTGGAACCATCCAACCTTTTGATGAGGTCAGGCAAAACTAAATGAAGGGAAAAACAAATATTAGCTTGATCCAAAAATTTTGTAGCCCACAAGAAGTTTTTAATGGTTAAACATTGTTGTTTTATGTGTTTTAGTCCATCTAAGATTTAAGCCTGCTTAATTTTTTGGGCATGCCCCCAAAATGATCTGGAAATATGGATGAATGGTGTGGATATACAATACATACATTAAGGTGGGCCCCACAGTCAGGGCAGCACCGTGAGACTAGGGTCGCACCTAATCCGATTGCCAGTCGAGGAGGCTACTTGGCGGTGCTCCGTGGGCCCCACCATGATGTGTGTGTTTTATCACACCGTCCGCTCATTTTGGATAATTATTTCATGGCATGAGAAAAAATGAGGTAGATCCAACTCTTAGGTGGACCACACAATAGGAAAACGATGGAAATTGAACACTCACCATTGAAAACATCCTAGTGCCCACTTAAGGTTTATTTGCCCTCAAACATATAAATTAGGTTACAAAGACTGAGATTAAGGGAAAAACACAAATATCAGCTTGATCCAAAACTCATGTGGCCCCAAGAAGTTTTTAATGGTGGATGTTAAATCACCACTATTTCCTGTGCTGTGGTTTACCTGAGATTTGGATCTGCCTCGGTTCTAGGATAACGCCCTAAAATGAGATGAAAATATGGATGGATGGTGTGGATATATAATTGGTACACTAAGGTGGCCACACATTGAGGGCAACACGTGTTGGATGAGACGGGTCGAACCTAATCCACCTCCCCCCCCCCCCCCCCCCGGCGAGAGCTCTCAGCAATTACAGTGGGCTGATTTTAGATTTGAATGGGCCCACTGTGATGTTTAGGAGAAATCTACTCCATTCATCCGTTTTGGCAGATCATATTAAGATATGAGACAAAAAATCAGGCAGATCTGAAACTTAAGTGGGCCATACAATTGGAAACAGTGGAAAGGAGCTGCCTACCGTTCAAAACTTTCTGGGCTCCAACGTGATGTTTATATGCAATTCAAATCGTTTGTAAGTGGCCTAACTATTCATAAGGTCATTTCCACTGTCTTGAATTGAAAGAATAAAAATATTAGCTTGATTTAAAGCTTCTGTAACCCTACAAATGTTTCAATGATGAGCAAACAATCTCCACTATTTTCTATTATGTGGCCCACTTGAGCTTTGGATCTACCTCATTTATGGCTTCATGCTATAAAATGATTTGGCAAAACATGTAAACGAGGTGGATTTCTCACAAACACCATGGTGGGCCCCACGTAGCTTGGGATCCCTCAGCATTCAGGGTCCCTTTGCTTGCTATATATTGTTTTAAATGAAGGGCATTTTATCCTTTTATAAAATAACATATCCAATCACAATGACATATGACTCGAGGCGGTTAAATCAATGACGTAGTAAAAGAGTAAACAAATTACTTTAAATATTTTTAAATTGGGCCATTTTTTGCAAATAGGCCAAAAGACAGGTGGGTTTTTATAAATTGCTCTATGAGCTGGCATTTGGACTAGCCAACCACCATTATATATACTGGACGCGGATTCCTGCTGAGTAAACTCTATGGGGTCCATCATGACATGTGCCTTATTCATGCCGTCCATCCATTGTTCCAGCTCATTTTAGGGAATGAGGTCAGAATCGAAGCATATCCAAAACTCAAGTCAACTGCACAGTGAGAATTGAACACCTACCATTGAAAAGTTTTGGATCAAGCTTATATTTTTGTTTTCCCTTCACTCGTGTCCATGTGTTCTTATGAACATGCAAGTTGGATGGCAAGCAAACATCACTATGAGCCCTAGAAAGATTTCAATGATAGACATTGTACCCTCCATTCTTGTGGTGTTGTCCAGCTGACCTTCTGATGTGCTTCAATTCTAGGCCGATGCCCTAAAATGAGTTGGTAAAATAATTGGATGGTGTGGATAAGAAATATATGTTATGGTAGCCTTGGCATGTATATACATTAAGGGTATGGCACCAGTGACTGATGTGCAGTGAGTAGGGAATGGAAAGTGAGAAGAAATGGAGGCAGAGGGAGACTAGAGTTCACTACAACACCTGTTTTACACAGTACATAAAACATCTAAGCTTGTGGGGCCTATCATGTTTTAAATGTAAAATGCACTTTGCTCATCGAAATCCATATCAACCTTAGGTCATTACCTTTAGGGCATGTTTGGATACCACAAGATAAGTTACTTTGTCTACTTATTGTTGGGCTGAACGCCTCAACTCTTCATGCATGAAAACCTCCGGCCGGTCGGTCGGTCATGCTGGACCCCAGAGGCAGCAAGACGCTGGACGGATTTTTGCCCATCCGACCGGTCGGCCGATCGGCCGATAGGGGAGTGTCCTACAGCAACGCGGTTTTACGCGGTTTCCTTGTGCAAGAAGTTTCAAAATCCGTTTTTTCTTCCTTTTTAAGGGGGATTACAAGTTTAGATGTGACCAAGGTTGCAAAGGGGATTAAGGGAGCTTCTAGGTGAGAGAAAGAGCTTGGAGAAGAGGGTTTCTTCTTGGGTAAGCTTGGGATTTCTCTTGTGGGCTTGGGTTTTGGGGTCTTGGGTTCCATCTCTTGTAACTTCTAATATTATAGTGAATTGTTGTCGCTTTGTGCCGTGGTTTTTTACCTGTGAGGGGCTTTTCCACGTTAAATTCGGATTGTCTATGTGTGGGTGATTGCATGCATTGTGATTGCATTGTGTGGCTTGTTTGATTAAATTTGTTGCTTGTGTTCGGCTTTACTTCCGCTGCCGGCCTTCCTATCCCAACAACTGGTATCAGAGATATCGTTGGGGTGTAGCAGAAATTCGAATCTGAGACAAGAGCATGGCATTAGGGATGAGGTTCGACATAGAGAAGTATTCGGGAAAAAATAACTTTGAGCTTTGGAACGTGAAGATGAAAGGCCTTCTAGTTCAGCAAGGATTGCAAGTTGCGCACCTTGGAGAGCGACCAGAAGCTATGAAAGAAGAAGAGTGGAAGAAGATCGATGAAAAGGCCAATGTCTCAATCCAGTTGTGCCTTGCAGATGAGGTCCTGTATAATGTCATGAAAGAGAAAACTGCGGCTAAAACATGGGCGAAGTTAGAGAATATCTATTCGAAGAAATCTCTTAAAAATCGCATATACTTGAAGCTTCAGTTGTACAACTTGAGGATGACGGAGGAGGCCGATGTTGAGAGCCACATCAGCAATTTCAATAGGCTTATTTGTAAGTTTATGGATGTAGATGAGCCGATGAAGGACGAGGATCAAGCGTTTATCCTGTTGAATTCTCTTCCAGATTCATATGAGTCACTCCAGGACTCTTTGTGCGCAGGTAGGGAGACTATTGGCGTAGAAACCGTTATCTCAGCCCTTCAGGCGAAGGCGATGAGAAGAAAAAGCGGCGGCGTGGGTCCCTCTATTGATGAGGCACTGATTATGAGTGGGAGGAATTCTGAGCGGGGTGGAGGATCTCCTTCATCGAGATCTAAATCAAAAGGCAAGTGGAGGCACAAGGTGAGATGCTGGAATTGTGGGGAAGAAGGACATGTGAAAAGGGATTGTTCGAATCCTGAGAAAAGGCAAGAGAAATCTGGAGGTTCCTCTAGGGAAGGAACCAATACCGTAGAGGACTGTGGTGACTGTTGTGATGTTTTGACTGTATCTGGCATAGAGCCTCTTGGTGGAGAGTGGCTCTTGGATTCAGGGGCATCATGTCATGTATGTCCTGACCGAAGCTCATTCATGTCATACAAAGAGCATGATGGTGGATCGGTGTTTGTGGGCGATGGCTACGCTCGCAATGTGGTAGGGATTGGTTCAGTGCGCATTAGGATGTTCGATGGAGTCGAACGGATCCTTGAAAGTGTGAAGCATGTCCCTGAGATGAAAAGAAACGTGATATCTCTTAGTGCACTCGAGGCGAAAGGGTGCAGGTTCATCGGCTGCGATCGATATTGTAAAGTGATGAAGGGAGCACGCGTGATGATCAAGGCACGGAGGTGCGATAATCTTTACAAGGTGATCGGGAGCACTGTTCATGGTGGAGCTGCGGGATCGGCAGCGGGATCCACGGTTGTTCAAGTATGGCAAGAGAAAAAGGGCCATATAGGAAGAGCAACAAAGCGTGTGAAGATGCAAGGATAGAGTCGATGGGGCATGAGAAGCGACGAGACTATAATGATGACGAAGTAGAGGTGGAGATGGTGTGTGGCGAGGTGTTGCATGAAGAATTGAGTCGTGGTGGAGTTTGTTGGGCTGAACGCCTCAACTCTTCATGCATGAAGACCTCCGACCGGCCGGCCGGCCGGTTGGTCACGCTGGACCCCAGAGGCAGCAAGACGCTGGACGGATTTTTGCCCATCCGACCGGTTGGCCGACCGGCCGGTAGGGGCGTCCGACCGGCCTGACGACCGATCGGCAGTGTCCTACAGCAACGCGGTTTTACGCGGTTTCCTTGTCCAAGAAGTTTCAAAATCCGTTTTTTCTTCCTTTTTAAGGGGGATTACGAGTTTAGATGTGACCAATGTTGCAAAGGGGATTGAGGGAGCTTCTAGGTGAGAGAAAGAGCTTGGAGAAGAGGGTTTCTTCTTGGGTAAGCTTGGGATTTCTCTTGTAGGCTTGGGTTTTGGAGTCTTGGGTTCCATCTCTTGTAACTTCTGATATTATAGTGGATTGTTGTCGCTTTGTGCCGTGGTTTTTTACCCGTGAGGGGCTTTTCCACGTTAAATTCGGATTGTCTATGTGTGGGTGATTGCATGCATTGTGATTACATTGTGTGGCTTGTTTGATTGAATTTGTTGCTTGTGTTTGGCTTTACTTCCGCTGCCGGCCCTCCTATCCCAACACTTACAACAATAGATAAGTAACTTATTTGAGATAAGCAAGTTTGGTTTATGATCACTTATAAGTAACTTTTTATTTAAAGTTAATCACTTCAATTTAATAAGTAAAAATTAAGATAACCTACTTGATGCATAAGTAGCTTAAGTAACTTGCGATCCAAAGGCCCCCTAAATTGGATCCCCCTAAATAAAAATAGGCGTGAATTAGGTGTTACCCCTACCGTATGGTTGTGGATAATATTTTGTATATCCACTCCGTTCATCCGTTTCTACAGCCCATTTCAGGATGAGGTTCCAAAAATTATGCAGATCCGAATCCCAAGTGGACCATACCACTAGAAACAGTGTGATTGAGTGCCCCACCATTAAAAATTCCAAAGAGCCCATCGTAAGTTTTTGGTAATGTTTATTTGCAATCCAAGCTCTTAATAGTGTCAATAAGGTCTTGATGAAGGGAAAAGATAAATATCAGATTGATCCAAAACTTTTGTGGCCCACAAAATGTTTTTAATGGTTATTCATCACTGTTTCTAATGGTATGGTCCACCTGAGATTTGGATCTTCCTAAGGTTTTGGATCACATCCTAAAATGATATGAAAAAACAGATAGACAGCATAGATATATAAAAAATACATCAATATGGGCCCCATACGGTTAGGGTAACACCCACTAGTTTCCGGGGTAACACCTAGTTCGTGCCCGTGAATGAGATGTTGTCTATGGGTTTATGTGTGGGCCACCCATCATATGTTTTTAATCAAAGTCATTAATTAAGTCTAACTCACCAAGACAAAAAGAAGATACAAAAATCAGCATTTTAAAATAGGAGATGAGTTACATGACATGAACTTAATATTTTGAAAGCAATTTTACAATATTCTAATTGTTGTGATTGATGCGAGTATTTTATTGGGCTGAGATTTTGTATGTACAATTAAAATAATGTCATCACTTGATGAACAGAGTAAATTTTACATCTAGGGCACATGGTCTCCTCTTATACATGCAACCCACCTGCCTTAAAAGAAGTGAAAAAAGTGAGTTAAATCTTAACCGTTTAATGCATTTGCACCCTCAAATACAACACCTTATCCTTAATTCCCATCATAAGAACCCAATAACGTGGGTATTTGAACATTTAACTGAAATTGCGTCGGGTAGTCTAACACGACACCCTATGCATACACGTGCGGAAGCTTAAAGAGCAACTAGAATTATGGCTAAACCTATAGGAGGGGGGAATTAGGACCTTTTTAAAACTCTTTTCGCCTACTTAAACAATTCAAAAAATTAAATTACGTAAGCGATTAACACTTTGACTTCCAAGCCTAAGTGGGTCCAATCAAGAGACTAGCAAACGATAAGTGCAATTAGCAACCTAGTCGAAACAACTCATGTGGACTATAGAGGATGGATCAAGAAATGCTCAAGTCAACATGAGGTAGTGAAAGTACATCTTGTGAGTGTGGATGTGCCTATCACTTGCCTAGCATACATTCCTATCAAGCATTCATAATTAAACAATTAAACTTGCAATGCTAAGATGTCAATGTGCTCGATTCAATCACAAACACAAGCATGTATAGTGGTTCGACCACTTGTCTACTCCACTCCCGGTTCAAGTACTCAACCCCTTTGAGTACACCGGCATTCACTGGGGAGTTTAAATCTGGTTCCTCCCAACCAAGGTGTTTTAAATTGGATCCACCCAACCGGGGAGTTTATAAGTTCCTCCCAACCTACACGTTTACACACGTGTTGGTGTCTCCCCCTTGGAGACTTTGTTTAGGCCCGACAAGCGTGCCAAGGAACGACTAACGTCCCTAGATTTTAGGCCCAACTAATAGGCCAAGGATCGGCAAACGACTCTAGTTCGAGTTTGTCAAACAAAATCTACACTCAACTCCCACAGGGAATTGAGTGGATGGACTCCTAACAAGACAACCTTACTTGTCGGATTGAGCCCCTTTGTAGCGCCGCTTTGGGTTACTTCTTCTCGCTCTCCCGTGCTTGAATCAGCTCTCCTTGTGCTCCCCTGATCTTTGACGCTGCCGCTTTGCCAAGGCTTCAGCTCCAAGATCAGCTACCTTGCATGTGATGCTCCATTGAATATGCCCAAGGTGCTAGGGAATGGTTGAATCTCCTACATGGGGTATGTAGCTTGTCCTAACTAGGAGATTCACCTACAGGGTCTTCTAGAGGTATTAAACAAGAGATATAACTATGTGGTATAGTGTCTCACCTCTAGAATTGAGAGAAGAATCAAGTCATCTTTATGTTTGCATTTGAATGCCCTCGCTTATGATTTAAACACAAGGGATATGACTTGAATCTCCTCCTCTTTGAGGCCCCATATGATGTACAAAAGGTATGGCAAATAGGCTCTCAAAACCCTCTCTTAATGCCCAAGAACCGAGCTCAATATTTATAAAGTTCGAGCTCCAACAGTAAAAAAATGGGCAGATTAGCGCATCTCCGATTGATCGGAAAAAGGTCCGATTGATCGGAGACATGTCCGATTGATCGGAAATCAGTCCAGTAGATTCTCTAGAAGATATTCCGATTGATTGTAACATGGTCCGATTGATCGGATTGACCCCTTCCGATGGATCGGAAGTCTGTCCGATTGATCGAAAATATGTCCAGTGGATTTTCAAAGTTGCTGGAAAAATTTCTGATTGATCGGAACTTCTGTCTGATGGATCGGAGTCCTATCGGAGCCAATGTCCGATTGATCGGAGATCAATCGAAAACTGCTGTTTGAACTATTTTGATTATAGTAGCTTCCACCTCTTTAATTAGTCTAACTTATCATGTTTTTCATGGAGTTCTAAGACTAATAATGATGACTAAGGGTATACCTAGTTGGTCCAAGTCATCTAAGAGGTTATGGGTTAGGTTTTGGTCAAGGTAAGGCACACCAAGGCATCACTTTTACATGTTTCTTCTTCCTTGATGCATCTGATCCGTTTTGGGTCTTGAGTCTTCGTCTTCATTAAGCTCAACCGACACTAAACCCACTGACATAAGTGATTGACAAACAAGGTGTACTAGTATGCCACAGAAAAGTGTACTAACATTAACTAATTAAGAGATTTTCTAAGCTAATATTCTTCATAACTCAACAATAGCTACGACTCTTTGGGAGGAATAATTTATCAATTTAAATGTGGATATTTCTATTTGGGCATCATGTTTGAACTATTTATTTATGTTAATGAATTTCTTGGCATGGATATTAGAAGGAATTAACTGAAACTTTAGCATGAAAAATACTTTGGCTAATTTGATTTAGCGGATAGATATACCAAGGGCTCTTTCAGCTGTGCAAGTAAAATTTGTCGGATTTAGCTTTACTTTTTATGAGTTATATACACTAGTTCCAATAATGATGATATTATTCATAATATTGCTAATATTATTGATAGTACATGGTTAGTGATATCGAGACCGTAAGTGTCAGTAGTGGTTATATCTGGTGTTTGATTATGTGAGCACGTACGTAACAGAAGCGATCGACGTCTCATGTTAACCCTACAAAGATGACCTGAACTAACCTCTAGTTTATTCCATTCTACAGAGAACAACAAATATTCCACCTCTCTAGCAACTCTAGCCAAGATGGATGGCCCACACAATGACCAACCAAGGTCTGCCCACTCTCCTTAAAGGTGAGAAGGTCGCTGTACCTAGACAGAGAAATGCATTTTTCTAATTCTAGCAAGAGAGATAATTCATAGAGATGCATGATTATCACCCTCTCTAAATATAGGTTTTCCAACAAGGAGCCATTAGCCAATTATGAGTTGGAATCTTGCCCACCATTAAGGCAAGAATCTCTTCCACCAGCTTGTTATCCAATTGCTATATTTATAACCTAACACACATGCAAGGCATATTTGATTGGTCATGCATGTGGGTGTTTTGGTGGGTCCCATCACAAGCGGTCTACATCCAACACCAGGTAATATAAAAAATTGTCCAAATATTCACTGTGACATTTGCCAATACCAGCAACATTTTCATTTCTAGCTAGACACTTTAAAGTTTATTGGTTTTGGTGATGTCAATAATAATATCGCCAACATTAGGAATAAGTGATAAGGAATACTTTCATAAAACATTGAAAAATTAAGAAAATTGGAAAAAAATTTAAAAACTAAAAAAATCATGTTTTTGTGAATTTTTTTGGACAATTTAATCCTTTGGTGATTTGAACAAATCATTTTCGTTTTTGTTAAATCAAAGATTGAATTTGGGAGAGACTTCCCAACTTGAACTGAGAGATGGATGGAATTTAAATGTGACAAGAAATCTATAGAAAATTTATTTTATTTTTCAAATATTAACATGAATTGTCAAGCCTATGCATGATTCATATGCATCATTAATATAGATTTGTGGTGAATATATTAACATCTAAGTAGGTGAATAGAAAAGTCCTAATTTCAACTATTTTTATTCTTCAAAATGAGAATGAATGTTTTATTACTTGTATAAATCATTTTTGATAAAATTACATTAATTTCTTTCGACAACACGTGGTTTAGACCTTTTCTACTTATGTTTGTGATATTTTGATTCTTAAATGTATAAACACGTGTGTTTTAACATTACTGGAAATTTCACCTTTTTTCCCCAGTATTTCATCTCTTTCCGAATACTTATGATTACATCAGCAATTTCGATATATGCTTTGGATACATGAAGTGATATCGATATTCTTGAAGATTGGTCACAGCTACAGTAATGTAGCTTTATTGGTAGCTGATATGATATAAACAACGGCTTGGATCTTTCACATGTGTGCTGCTTTGGCACGTGGGTGGTGGATAGTTTGCTTCCCTGGTCCACATGTGTGGGCTTCGCAAAGCCTAAGACAATACATGCATAATTTAGTCGAGCATGTGAACCACGAGCACATGGGGCATGGCTTCGGTGGATCCCTTACTGTGGGGTCCACCTTGATGTATACGCCTTAAATCCACACCGTTCATACGCTTTGACAGCTCATTTTAGAGTGTTATCCAAAAAAAAAAAAAAAAAGCAGATCCGACCTTATCAACAAGTTGATGGAAAATAAACATTTGGGTGACCCAAGGAAGATTTTAATGGTGGATATTCAATGACCATTGTTTTCTGTGGTATGGCCAACCTAAGATTTGGATCTGCTTCATTTGGTGAGTTGGCTTTCTGTGAACGTGTACCATCCCAAAATACACCGCGGTCTACTAATTAGACGGGCTCCATAAGTGCATGATTCAATAAAGGGTTTTTGGACTTTGGTGCTTTCTTTATCAATGATCCATCTTTCTCGTATGAGTGTGACCCATCTGATGATTGGACTCGCATAATCTATGGTCAGCATTTGTTTATGATAGGCCTCACGTAATAATCAGACACGTATCTTAATTTACCACATGTGCCGACACTGACATTGAGTTACATTCAATCGTCTGCCTCCCTCGGCTTCAGTGGATCACTGACCTATGGAGTCCACTGTGTGATGTGTCTTACATCCACGCCGTCCATCCATTTTTAAAACTCATTTTAGAGCATTATCCAAAACATAAGTAGATCCAAATCTCAGGTGGACCATAATACAGTAAACAGTGGTACTCAACTATTAAAAACTTCTCGTGGGCCACAAAAGTTTTGGATCAATCTGATATTTGTGTGCCTCTTCGTCCATGTCTTTTTGACCTTTTCAACAGGTTGGATGGAAAACAAACATTTCGTTGCCCCCATGAAGTTTTTAATGGTGGGGATTCAAACACTACTGTTTCATGTGGTATGGTCCACATAAAATTTAGATCAGCTTCATTTTTTGGATCATGTCATGAAATTAGCTTTCAAAATGCGTGGACGGTGTAGATATACTGCACATACATCACAGTGGCCCCACAGTTGGGGATCCACCGAAGTCTGATCCACCCAAAGAGTTTTTAGTATGGTCATCCTCAGGGACCAGGGTGGGAGACACATCATGCACGGCTAAGATGTCACAAAAACTTGCCATGCTGGCATTTGTTCTCTGTCGGCGGCCGTTTGAACTAGCCAACCACCACCATATATATATATGATGGTGTGTGTGGTGCGCATGCGCTCGACCTCACGAGAAGTTCCATGAAGTCGAGCTGTGTGGCCCCCACTGTGATGTGTTATGGTCATCCACACCATCAGTCAGATGTACAATTCTGTGGTGGGTAATGGGCCAAAAAATCAGGCCAATCCATAAGTTGGGTGGGACACACTATAGAGAACAGTTAAGAGTGTATATCCACACATTGAAACCTTTATGATCGTTTTATAGGATCGAATGAGATGTAGTTTTGAAATCCAGCTCATCCATTGTGAGTGTCCCACTTAAACAAGGTGTCACACAAAGTTTCAATCATATCCAAAACTTAGGTGCACCCCAACAAGTGCTTTTAGATGTCGTAGACATAATTTTACACTGCTTCAGTTGGTATGGCCCAGTAGAGTTCAGGATACATATGATTTATGGTACTATTCAAGCTGTGGGCCCCACTGTGATGTGGCATGGGAATCCGCACCATCCATTTGGACGTGGATTCATACTGAGTAAACTCTGTGGGGTCCATCATGACATATGTGTCTTTTTCAGTGCGTCCATTTTTCCAGCTCATTTTAGGGAACGAGCCCATAATTGAATCATATCCAAAGCTCAAGTCGACTGCACCACAAAAAAAATAAAAAAAAAAGTGGGAATTGAATACTTACCATTGAAAACTTTCTAGGGCCACAAAAGTTTTGGATCAAGCAGATATTCGTGTTTTCCCTTAACCCATGTCCGTGTGTCTGTGTCCTTGTGAACAAGTTGTATGACAAACAAACATCACTATGAGCCGTACGAGGGTTTCGGTGATGGACGTTATTATCCCACCATTCTTGTGGTGTTGTCCCGTTGCCCTTTTGATATGCTTCAATTCAAGGCTGATACCATAAAATGAGATGGTAAAATAGACGGATGGTGTGGATAAGACATATATGTCATGGTGGGCCTGGCATGTATATACATCAAGGGTATGGCACCAACAGCAGATCTGTAGAGAGGAGGGAATGGAAAGAGAAAGAGAACAAAAATTAAGAGGAAAGAGAGAAGAGAGGCAGATGGAGAACAGAGTCCACTACAACACCCATTTTACACCGTGCATAAAACACCTAAACTTGTGGGGGCCTATCATGTTTTAAATATAAAATGCACCTTGCTCATCAAATTCCATATTGACATTAGGTCTTTACGCTTGTTTGGATACCACAAGATAAGTTACTTTTTCTACTTACTGTTGGTTTGTCCCACATTGGTTGTGAGGGGGCGTGGGGTTTGTCGTCATATATCCTAAGGTTATTCCACATAATAGGTTGGCCTTTTGGGTGTGACACAACTGTGGTATCAAAAGCCTAAGTTATTCCACCTGGTCCATGCCTTAGGCTCACAGTGAGTGGAAAGGAGGGGGAGACCCCATGCATGTGTGTTGCACGCCTTGAGTTCCCTGTGGGGAGGGAGATTGTTGGTTTGTCCCACATCAATTGAGAGGGGGGCGGGGTTTCTCTTCATACATCATGGGGTTACTCCACCTAATAGGTTAGCCTTTTAGGTGTGACATAACACTTATAGTGGATTACTTTTTTATTTAAAGTTATTTAATCATTTCAATTTAATAAAATCAGGATAAGCTACTTGAGGCATAAGTAGCTTATCTTAAATAACTTGAGATCCAAACACCCCTTAAGTAAAAAATAACTGGATCTTAACTCAAACGGGCTACATTATACGTAATAATGTGAATGGGGTGCTGCCTACACATTTATGTGTGAGTGAGCCACCTGTCGTATGTTTTTCATCAAACTCATTAATAAAGTCTAACGCACCAGGACAAAAAGACGATAAAAAAAATCAGCGTTTTAAAATATGGGATGACCTACAGGATATGCACGTAATATTTTGAAAGCAATTTTCACTATTCTCATCATTGTGATCCATGTGGGTATTTTATTGGGCCAAGAGTTTGTATGTACAATTAAAATAATGTCATCACTTGATGAACAGAGTAAATTTTACATCCAGGACACACGGTCTCCTCTTATACATGCGGCCCACTTGCCTTAAAATAAGTAAATAAAATGGGTTGAATCTTTACCGTTCAATGCATTTGCACCCTCAAATACAAGATATTATCCATCTTGAGAACTAATTGCAATGCAAATAACCGGAGTTAGCAATATAATATATGGTTCGATACTGGAGATATGTGCTAAGGAGACTTGAGCTAGGAAAGAACCAAGAGGGCAATTCAAAACACATGATCAACATGGCACCATGTGCAATATCTGGGCAATTCATGAAGTGGGGCCCACCCTATTCATTGTTTAGGAAGAAATATAGGGCGTTTCACCCTTTATTTGTTGACAATTGATGGTTAGAAAGGATGACCAGTGCTCTGTATGCAGCATGTACAGTCCAATAAATATCTTTTGCATTACTAAAATTGGGTTGATTAGACAATACTAGCTTCCTATTAATGACATTATTTGTAGATTATTTATGCTTTGAATTTGGAAAACTGATTCTTTCCATCTTAACCGTCTAGTTTCCAGCCATCAATTTGG
Organism: Liriodendron chinense; assembly: GCA_003013855.2. Classification (NCBI taxonomy): domain Eukaryota; kingdom Viridiplantae; phylum Streptophyta; class Magnoliopsida; order Magnoliales; family Magnoliaceae; genus Liriodendron; species Liriodendron chinense. The sequence goes on from PVNU02002913.1 coordinate 373,276, forward strand.
GGATGCAGGTTGCATGCAAAAGGTGAAGGAACTTCTTGGGATAGGAAGCCAGGTGGGGCCCACGCGTGATGTTTGTGAGAAATTCACCCTTTCCATCCATTTCACCGAATCATGTTAGTACATGGGCCAAAAAATGACCCAAATCTAAAACTCCATAGAAGCCTGGAGGATACCTTCCGCTATTAAAACATTCATGGAGGCACAAAGTTTTGGATCAGGCTAATATTTTTTTATTTTTATTTCAGTTCATCCCAGTAGAAATGACCTTCTGGACAGTATGGATGGCATATAAACATTATGGTAGACTCAGATAAGTTTCAACGATAGGCCTTTCTCCACCCAATTTTTCCTGTCTTGAGGCCCGCTCAAGTTTTGAATCTGCTTCATTTTTAGGTTCGTGTCCTAAAATAACATGACAAAATGGATGAACGGGGAGGACTTTTCACAAACATCACAGCAGGCCCACCTAAGAAGTTCCTACCAAAGCCTTTCGTAGTCAATCCACGTCCATCATTGGACAGTCAAGATCGTTGGTTTAAAGTGGATGCATTTTCCTTGTTAAAAAGCATACTTTATTTCCCATCTAAAGCGCGATGGATGATAGAAAGAGATGCACTTTATCCAAAAGAGCACGACATGCATTAACTTATTTGGGCCACGCACGTGTTGTTGACATGGCTCATGTGGATGATCCCAATCATCCGTTCGGAGACCGGAAAGTTGACCGTTGATCAATACTTTCCACATCTCAATTGCAAGACACCAATCAGACCGCCCATCTTTCCTGTGGACCTTCGGACGAACGTGATGATGTCATCTGACTTCGGCCGTGATTTCACGCTTGCATGTTTAGGTGCAACTCGCATTATGATTCGTCAAATTTCAATAAAGAAATGTTTGGTGAGCCACCATAATGGGCCATTTGTCTCGTCATGACGTCTTTACATATGGGCCATATGGTGTGGTGGGCCACCACGTGATGGTTGAAGTGATTGGTGTTGGGATAAAAGTCGGCAGCGGAAGCGGAACGCCGAACACGTGAAGCAATGCAGAATCAAACTAGTAACAAGATGCAACTAATTACACACAAGCACATCATAAGAGACTTCGAATTTTACGTGGAAAAACCCTAAAACAGGTAAAAAACCACGGCACAAAGCGATCCACTATAAATATCATAAGATTACAGAGATTGACAGCCCACAAAGCAAGGAAACACAGAGAAAATCTCAAATTCTCTCTCACACACACATTTCCCCTCTTCGAATAGGAAACCTTGGACACCTTAGGATACCTCTCTAGGTCGGATTACAACACATTAAATAAGAAGAAATCCGAAAATATAAACACCTTGCGCAGTACTGCGGATTGCGTAAGAAATTCGCGCGCACAACCGGCCGGTCAGCCTTCACAAAAACAGTCCAGGGAGATCATCATCAATGCTACCTCACAGCCAACCGGTCGTCTGACCGGTCGGAGCCCACTGACGACCGGTCAGCCGACCGGTCTGGGCACAAAACTGTCCATGGGGGGGCTCTCCAACTGCATCTGGGTCAGGCCGTTCGACCGGTCGGAGCACCCAATTCGTGCATCGTTTGAAGACTCTCCAACAATTGGATGATCCTGACCACCAAAATACTTCACCTAACCCATCTAAAAAATGATGTGACATGGCGGGATTGGGTGGCTAAAATAACTTTAGCTACCCAAAATTATATATTATATTTCTAAAAAGCTCATTTCGAATTGTGAGATCGGATCAATTTGAACTGAATTTCTTTTCTTTTGATCTACCTACTCCAGACAAAAATCAGCGACCGATTCTGCATCAATTTCTAAGTACATTCGTATCCAGCGTCACCATATGAACTGAGAGATGGTAATAATCTTTGATCCACCTCAAGTGTTTGGTGGTTGATTCTCATCACTAAGAAACGGCACACGTGGCATGTACAACAACCCAAGCTAAATCGTTCAAATGGTGGGTCTCAAATTAGATGGATGGTTGGTAGAAAAATTCAATGGTCCTTGTTGAACGTAAGAAATTATTTTTAATTAGAGTTCAGGATCATTTTGGGTTCTTTCCATCCCGGAAAATCGAGATAATGTCTAATCTCGATCTCGTTGGGCCCATGCCTTCCACGTAGGATTTGCAGTCCTAAAGCTGCCAACGGGCTCTTTATCTGTCTATCGGTCCTGCAATTTGGACGGCTTGATGTTAGATAGAGTACGCTACCCGTGCAATTTCTAAGCGCGACTTTGTGATCGCGGAGATTTTTTAAAAATCGAAATATTTCGTGCGAAATTGGTCAAAACGATAGTTTTGTCATAATATCATGAGATTATCAAAATTCCGGCCATCTTATTTTCGCGATTCTACAGTGAAATTACTCGCGAATTTAATGCTATAGATACATACATCAAGGTGGGCCCCACCATAAACCTCCAGAGGCTCGATCCCTGTTCGGCCGGAACGGGAGCGGATTAGGTGAGACCCTGGATTCACCGAGGTAGGTGGGATCCCGGACTGTGGGGCTCGCAGTGATGTATGTACCTTAAATCCACACCGTCCAACTATTTTGAAAGCTTATTTTATGGCATGATACCAAAAATGAATCTGTCTCAAATCTTAGGTGGACGACATCATAGGAAATAGTTGTGATTGAATCCCCACCGTTAAAAACTACATAGATTCCACCGGAATGTTTATTTTCCATCCAACCTGTTGATAAGGTGAAAACATCTAGATGAAGAGACCACACAAATATCATCTCCATCCAAATCTTTTGTGGCATACAAGAAGTTTTTAGTGGTGAATCACCACTATTTCCTGTACTATGTTCCATATGGAATTTGGAACTACTTCATTTTTTGGATTATGCACTTAAATAAAATTTCAATACTGATGGACGGCCTGGATGTAGTCAATTATATAAAAGTGGCCCCACAGTCAGGGGTCCCACCCACCTCGGTGGATCCAGGGTCTCACCTAATCCGCTCCCGGCCGGAACCGTGCGCTTATGCCACGTGGCATGCGATCGTAGGCCAGTCTTTCTCAGGCGTGGGAAATTCCAGGGCGCGGATCAGCATGAGGGGTGGTTTCAAATCTCTGTGGGCCCTACCATGATGTATATGTTTTATCCACGCCGTCCATCCATTTTTCCATCTTATTTAAGTACCAGCCCAAAAATGATACAGATCCAAATCTCAGGTGGACCACACCACAGGAAAACTGTGCCGATTGAACTTCCACCATTAAAATCTTCCTAGTGCCCACTGTAAGGTTTATTTTCCATCCAACCTCTTTATAAGGCCACGTAGATCTAGATGAAGGGAAAAAAACGAATACCAGCCTGATACCAAACTTCTGTGGCTCTCGAAAAGTTTTCAACGTTAAGCATCAATCCCCACTGTTTTCCTGTGGTGTGGTCCACCTGAGATTTGGATCTGTCTCATTTTTGGACTTGTGCCTTATAATAAGATGGAAATGGATAGACCGCGTGGATAAAACACATACATCATGGTGGGGCCCCTGGAGATTTGAAACCACCCCTTATACCAGTCCCAGTGGGACTAGCTGATCCGCGCCCGAAATTCCAACTGGGAACCGCGTGAAATATGGACCACATGTTGATAAACCGAATCAGGGCCCTAACTGCGAGTCGAGATAAAAAACAAGAGGGAGTGCGCAGTACGCACCTTTTCGTATTCTAGCGGAGTTGCCAACTCTGATCTCGTGTATATGCATCGTGCTTTAAAAAATAACTCTCCAGACCGATTTCGGTCGCACGACTCCGTCAAACGAGCATTACATGATCCACGGTCCTCATCTGCGTATACATTATACATGATTTTAATTCTGGCAAATCGAGCCCACGGAACATCAATCCAGACCGTTAAGTTGTTGTATTGCACTGTGGATGAACAATTATTACAAAAAAAAAAAAAAATTATATAGGGTTCTTACACTTTAGATTTTTGGCCTATAGATAGACGGTTAAGAAAAAAAATACAACGGTGGTCCACAATCAAGTGAAAAAATGGTAATATTGACTTTTGGGATAAAAAAATCAGGATAGTTTTTACAAAATTCTCCATCGAAGAGAGAAACCAACAGATGAATGGTCTGGATTTCTGAAAAGTAGGCCCCGCCTGTCAGAATTTAAAAGACGTGTATCCAGAAAAAAATGCGGCTTACGTACCATACAGTTTACTCCAACAGCGAAGGCGATTAGATTAAACGAAGAGAGAGGGAGAGAGATAAAAGAGAGAAGCCTCAAAACGCATTTCTGCAAACACCAATGAAGCAGTATTTTTCATGGCTTCTGCACCCTTTCTTCCGATCTTCTCACCATCAAAACCCTAATTTCCCATAATACGCCCCCCCCCCCCCCCCCCCCCCCCCCCCCTCTCTCTCTCTCTCTCCATCCGTCTCTGATTTTCGGTTGCTATATAGAGGAATTCTCAGCCGTTCTTGTTATTCTGGCCATGCGACTCTGGTTCTCTGCGATCTCCCTCTTGAGAGAGGAAACCCTAGATTTTTCCCAGAATCGTAGCTCCTCTCGATCTCTCCGCTCGAATTCCTGCAATGACCGGGGAATCTCACGCTCCTAGCCCCAGAGGCCTTCTCTGCAATGCCGGTGCTGGTGCCGCTGCTGGTACGTTGAATTCACCGACGTTTCTTCTTCCCTTTTTTCTGTATCTTTTGGAAAATTTTATTAGAATTTGATCAATGTTCATATCTCTATCTGTAATTTCTTGATTTTTATTTATTTATTCAGGAGTTATTGCTGCTACATTTGTTTGCCCGTTGGATGTTATCAAGACGAGGTTTCAGGTGCATGGCTTGCCAAAGCTCAATAATGGCAGTATCAAAGGTTTGCTTCTTCTTCCTTTTTTTCCCCCTCCTTTGCTTTGTTTATGAAAAATGGAAAATTTGAGATCTTTAGTATTTATTTGTTTGATGAATTATATTTGTTTGACGAATTTATCTTCTGGGTTTGTTGAATGCCCCTTTCGTTGCATGCTTTTACCAGCAAGTTGTTAGCTGCTGGATCCTAATTCTTTACATACCAATCTCAAGGATTGTTGTCTGCCATGTTTATGTTAATTGCCCTGTTGGTTGTCTCACTGCTACTCTATATCAGTGACCGCAAGTGGTTTATCTTTTAAATGAGTGGATGGTGGCATGATGATGCTACCAAGTGGCCACACAAGCCTATTGATCACATTTGAAGAAACGACACACAATTCACACGTGCACGCTTCACAATTGTCCACAAGAAAAGGCCTAGTTTCCCTTTTTGGCCCATCACTACTTTTCTCTTCTTTCAAATCTCTACACAAGGAAATTTCCTTTTTTCTTTCATATCTTTATATCAGGCAAGAAGTAATTTTAGATTTTTCTTATTTAAGTACCATCTTATTTAGTTGCTTTTTTAATTACAGTGTGTTCTTATTTAGGTCGTTTCTTATTTTTTAGATGTTGGCTAGCTAGGAATTCTATTTTTATATTTTATAGATTTTATTGCAGATTGTAAGGACTCCTTATAAATAAGGTTTAGGCCTATGGAATGAGATAGTTGAATGATATTTCTTCCAAGTAAATTCTCTTATTTCTCTACGGTAGCCGTTGAAGGGGGGATCTCTAGTTTAAGCCTAAGAGGATTGTTGAGCTTGCTCATAGTCTTGCATTCGCAGTCTCTAGCATTCAACAAGAGAATTGTTGGGTCTTTTTCCACAATCTCTTTCTTTTCTTTGATCTATTTGCTTCCCCTTTTTGGGGTTTGCATTAATTTGTATTAGAACAAGTTCCGCTATTGGGATTTTCTCTTCACTTTTCTCTTTCACTTTTCTCCTTTTACCCATCTTCTTCATTTTCTCAATTTTTGTCCCCATAATAATTCCCTAAATCAGCCCATTATTCCAGCCCTCCATCTTACCTAAACCATTCACCCCATCTCTATACCAAATTCCACTAGTAAATAACCCATACCCTATACAACAGCCAACATTCCCAAAGCTTTTTTCCCCATTTCCTATATATTAAAAAAAAAAAAAACCGTTCATATTCTCTTCCAACCGTACCGAAAACCTTTCCCATTCACTACATCCAAAAAAAAAAGGAAGAAAGAAAAAGAAAAGGCAGAAAAAAAAAACTTTTCTTACATGCTTTGCAAAAGCTTGTTGTCTTGTGTGTAGAGTTGTTCACGAGCCAAGCGAGCTCGGTTAGCTCACTCGACTTGGCTTGAACCAGCTTGATTTGGCTCAATTCGAAGGTTGGGTTTGAACCAAGCCGAGCCATTTTTCCAAGTTCGAAATGATTTTCAAGTCGAGCTCGAGCTAACGCAAGCTCAACTCGAAGTTCGGCTCGACTCGGCTAACTCAGTTGGAAAAGTATGTTTTTTAATTTCACATCGGAAGTGAGCAAGGAAATGAGAGGTGAAACTCTCTATAAAAGTAAGTGGGGGGATGTAAATGGGCTTTGGGCTTCCTTGGGGCCCAATTTTTAATTGTTTTAGACCGGGCTTTAGGATGGGCCTATTTTAAAATTTGTTTTTTCAGGCTTGAGCTAAGGTCGAATTGGGCTCGAACTCTGCTTGAAAGCTCGGTCGAGCCAGTACGAACATGTTAGTCCAGCTCGAAGGCCGAGCCGAGCCGAACATGAGCCAGGGTGATCATTGAACGAGCCTAGCTCGAACAGGGCAAAGCTTGGCTCGTGCTCAACTCTACTTATGCGCACCAGAAAAGGTACAATTTACAATCCTGAGATGGGTACGCAACCTTAAGAAGGGACTGTATCAACCTTGCAACAGGTTGATTTGATCACGAAACGGTTGGATGATCTAGAGACCTGTTTCACGATTAGAATGAATACTTTGGAAGGACGTGTTACTATTCTAAAAAATGCAAATAAGGGAATCAATCAAGACCGCCAGACATTTATGGATGGCCTTGAAGGAGAATTGGAGTTCAAGAATGTCGACTTAGGCATCGTGGCCAAAATAGTGATCTCTGAGAAGAAGAATATGAGCTTGTTACAAGGTACAACAACATCACTATGTGCAACCGGGAGCTAGAGGGATGAACAACCTTTGACTAGACTATCCAATTTATCCTGAAGGAGGAAGGGATGTTCACACTTTGGATCCTGCTAAGCATGTTAAGATTCACATTCCAAATTACGATGGTAATTTGGATCCCAAGGTGTTCAATGACGGGCTAAAGTCAATGGAGCGATATTTTCATTGGTACGAAATGGAAGAGGCTGCCAAGTCATGTTTTGTTCCCTGAAGCTTAAGGGTGCAGCTTAAGATTGGTGGTACACTATCGAAGAAGATTTACAACGGTGTGGCCTTCCTTGTCCCGTAAGCAATTGGGAGGAAATGAAGGCAAGATTGAAGCAGAGGTTCCTACCGCTAGATTATGAAATGACTTCTTTCCAAGAGCTCCTCATGCTTTAGTAGGACAATTTGACAATGGAGTACACACAACATTATTATGACTTAATTATTCGTTGTTACTTAACAAAAACTAGAAGACAATAAGTGGCACGTTATTGCAATGAACTACGGTTTGGTATTTAAAGAGAACTGATGATCGTTCGGCTCAAGAGTGTTAGATGAAACGTATCAGATGGCCTAAAAAGTGCATGAGCAGAAGTTGGTGATAAGGCGCGGTAGCCCTCAAGGTGGTGGCTATGCATCCACCTATCTCATTGCTAGTGGCTCCACTTCGTCTTCACAACCATTTATGCCCCGTAGTAACTTGCCTCGAGATTACAAGATTGGTCAGAACTCTGCCTCCAATTCTCTTTCCTGGAATGGTGATACAAAGGGAAAGTTTGTTGCATCAACGCAGGGGAGGTCGACCAACACTTGCTTCAAGTGTGATGGTCGTGGACATTATGCGACAGATTGCCCCTCACGTAATCTCCAGTTTTGCGAGGTGGAAAACTTTATTGCAAACCAAGTGGAAGATGAACATGAAAACAATCCAGAAGATGAAGAGCAAGAACTTGTGGAAGGCCTAGATGGCCCTAACAAAAACAATTTATCATTGATAGTTGGAAGGATTCTGACAACACCAAAAGATGAGGCCCAAGAAGACTGGTTGATTACTTCCATACACGAGTATGATGTGGTGGAAAGGCTATCAAGGTCATTATTGATGGAGGCAGCAGCATGAAAGTGGCCTAAAGTATGGTAGACAAGTTGAAACTGAAACCTCAAACGCATCCCAAGCCATACGAGATTGCATGGGTGAATGAAATGTTCATCCCTGTGACTAAGAGGTGCTTAGTGAACTTCTCTCTGGGTTGTTTCGAAGAATCGTTTTGGTGTGACATCATTCCAATGAACGCCGCACATATTATTGGGCTGTCTGTGGATTTACGACAGGGATGTAACTCATAAAGGTTGCAAGAACACATACAACTTTATATACAAAGGAAAGCCCATTACTCTTAACTCTATGAAGGATGACGAAACCGAAGAGGCAAGGCCGGCTTCCACAGTGTTGAATATGGCTCGATTTGTGGAGGAGAGCTGTGAACAGGGAATCATGTATGCTTTGGTAGAATGCAAGACCAATCCAGTGGGTGATGTTGGTGTTTAACCACCTAAGATTCAGGACATTTTGTCCCAATTTTAGGATTTGGTTCTTGATGAACTACCAAGTGAGCTTCCACTCATGCGCAAGATTCAACGTGTGATTAATTTGGTACCTGGAGTGCCATTACCAAATCTTCTAACATATTGAAGGAACTCGACAAAGCATGCAGAACTTCGTCGACAGGTGGAAGAATTGTTAACAAAGGGTCTCATTTATAATAGCCTTAGCTCGTGTGCCGCGCCGACATTGTTGACACAAAAAAAGGATGATAGCTAGCGTCTGTATATTGACAGTCACGCTATCAACAAGATAACAGTAAAGTACCATTTTCCCACTCTACACCTAGATGACATGTTGGACATGATGGTGAATGCTACAATCTTTTCAAAGATTTATTTGCAAAGTGGGTACCACCAGATAAGAATTCATCCTGGAGATGAATGGAAAACTGCTTTCATGATAAAGGATAGATCAATGGCTGGATCGAAGGAAGTTTAAGTTAAGCCGAAAGATCAGCTGGCGGATGACCCAATTGAAGAGATTGTAGATTTAATAGATATGCACGATTCAATGGTCAAAGAGATGGATACTTTCACAATCACCATAATGCCATCTCAATTTCAGTGAAGGCTCATAAATCGAAAGCTAACTGTGACGAAGGGGCTACAATTGACATCTAGAACGTGCCTCCCTCCTCCCATCCTCCATTTGTTCCCGCGACAATCCTGCTAGGTCTTGCATTGACTAAATCCGAGAGGACCAAAAAGAAGCAAAGGAAAAGATGGTACATGTTTCAACACTATATTATGCACAAGCCACCCTGTCAGGCGTGTATGTCTCCACCATCAATTGCTAGTGAAGTCAAAGAAGACGCGCAACAAACGAGGATCTTCGCGGGAGATTATGACTACCAATTTTAACTCAAGGACAAGTTTTTTTTAGGCCTGGGTGGAATTGATGCAACCAAATGGCCACACAAGCTGATTGATCACATTTGAAGAAACAATCCATATCTCACACGTGTGGAGCGTGTGCACGCTCCACACGTGTACACGAGAAAAAGGCCAATTTCCCTTTATAGCCCATCACTACTTTCCTTTTTTTTCAAATATCTACATTAGGAAATTTTCTTTTTTCTTTCATGTCTTTATATTAGGCCAGAAGTAATTTTAGATTTTTCTTAGTTTAGTACTTTTTTATTTAGATGCTTTCTTAATTACAATGTTTTCTTATTTAGGTAGTTTCTTATTTTTCGGATCTTGGTTAGCTAAGAATTCTATTTTTAGATTCCATAGATTTTATTGCTAACTGTAAGGACTCCTTATAAATAAGGCTTAGGCCTAAGGAATCAAATAGTTGAATGATATTTGTTTTGAGTAAATTCTCTTATTTCTCTACAGCACTCTCTAGTTTGTATACACGGTCTCTGGCATTTGGCTAGAGGATTGTTGGGTCTTTTCTCACAATCTTTTTCTTCTTTTCTTTGATATATTTGCTTCCCCTTTTAGGGTTTGCATTATGTGATCTATTCCGTCTGGAGGGATTCGACTTTCCAGTCCCTAATGTTGTTTCTTCTCTGCTCTCTAGTTGGAATCATGAAGTAGTAACGTTGTGCAACAATCCTTGTTGAGATATCCATATCATGAATTAAGTTATGCAAAAATACTTTTTGTAGTTTTTAGAAATGGTTTTCTGATTCTTGTTTCTTATTAAATTGCTTGTTAGGAACATGTGTGTTTGGAATTTGTGGCATGAAATCAAGTGAAAAATAATCATATTTTAAAGTTTGAAGAGTGCTTGATATATATCTTGTTCCCCATTTCTCTTTTGTTTAGTTACCTTCATCGCAATTTAGAGAGGAAAGGAGGGAGGGAGGGAGGGAGATTAGATGTCACGTGATACTGCAATTGAAGTATTTTGTTCAGATCGTGCAGTAGAAGCAAAACACTTGGCTGTCGATGACTAATAATAGGAGGTTTCAATCTTATAAACTTAGGTAGAGTTTTGGTTTAATGTCTTTTCTCCTAGGTATCGCCCCTCCTCTCTGAATCTTTCACTTCTTTTCCCTTGTTAAGATGCCGGCGTGGTGTTTAAGAAGGTGGAATGCTTGTAAAGAGATTCCCTCTGTCAAAAGTTCCTTCTTATGAAGTGGAAGGCCATTTAAAAGCCGATGATAGGAGGGGGCATTGTGGTTAGAGGTGTACACGAGCCGAGCTGAGCCGAGCCGAGCTTTGGACAGTTCGGCTTGGTTTGGTCAGCGGGCGACCTGGGCTCAGGCTCAGCTCGGCTCAGTCCTCGACCCCAACTAGTAGGGCTTGGCTTGGTTTGGTCGAGCTTTCGAGCCGAATTCGAGCCTATTCGAGCTTGAAAGCTTTTGAGCCTAAATTCGAGCTGAGCTTTTGAGCCACTATCGAGCATGGGCTTTTGAGCCACTATCGAGCATGGGCTTTTAAGTCGAATCGAGTTTGAGCTTTTGAGGTTGAGGTGGTCGAACAAGGGAGGTTGTCGGCTGGAGGGAGGTCGACTGTCGGATAGTGGCGGTCGTCGGCTGGAGAGATGTTAGTTGTTAGACAGGGGCGGTTGGCTGTCGGACAAGGTTGGGGACTGCCGGAATGGGCGTTGTCCAGGGCTGGAGGGATGTCGGCTTTCGGATAGGGGCGGTCGATTGTCGGACAAGGTTGGGGATTGCCAGAATGGTCGGGTGTTGGCTGGCTGGACGACGAGCATTTGAGTCGAATTGCGCTCGAGCTTTCGAGGTTGAGGCGGTCGAACAAGGGAGGCTGTCGGCTGGAGGGAGGTCGACTGTCGAATAAGGGCGGTTTGTCGGCTGGAGGGATGTTGGTTGTCAGACAGGGGCGGTCGGTTGTAGGACAAGGTTGGGGACTGCCGGAATGGGCGTTTTCCAGGGCTGGAGGGATGTCGGACGAGGGTGATCGGTTGTCAGACAAGGTTGGGGACTGCCAAAATGGTCAGGCGTTGGCTGGCTGGACGACAAGGGGAGATAGAGAGGAGATGAGATGAGAGAAGATCGATTAGAGAGAGAGAGAGAGAGAGAGAGAGAGAGAGAGGGTTGTGGTCCTCGTGGAGGTCGAACGGCCGGAAGGCGGTCAGGCAGCCGCGAGCGAGGGCAACTTTTAGGGTTTTGTGTTTTATTTTAAACTTTTTATATATTATATGATAATATTAATATATAATATATAATATATTTTAAATACTGAGCCTGTACACGAGCCGAGCCGAGCCGAATCGAGCTTAGGCCAGGTCGAGCTTGGTTTGAATTTTCAATGAGCCCATAAAATAGGCTTGGCTTGGCTTGTTCAATCCTACAAGCCGAGCCGAACCAAGCTTTTTCGAGCCAAACCAAGCTTTTTCAGGCCGAGCCGAGCGAGCTTTTCGAGCTAGCTTGGTTCGTGTACAACTCTAGTTATGAACAAAATGGACCTTTAAAAAAAAAACCAACTTTGTTACAGGGTTGATACGACCGTTATTTTTTCGAGAGAACAAAAAATTTATTAAGAAGGCCCGCAAGAGAGCAAAATAATACCACACCCAAGAGACCCACAACGGAGCCTAAGAAGACAACACCCACTCAGGCCCAACTCACTAAGGAACTGGAGATCCTACTATAGATCTCCTTGGCCCTAGGGTGGATATTTCTAAAACAACAATCATTCCTCGCCCTCCAAATGGCCCAAAACACCGCCATAATGAGAAGTCTCCACAAGGCTTTGCCGGATTTCCCCACTCCCCCCCGCCCAAAGAATGCATCACCCAAACCACTTGAAAAGAAGATGGAAAATGGCTCCACACCTTGGTAGTGAAGGGACAATGGATGAACAAGTGATCAAAAGGACCCATTTTGAAAATGGCTCCACTCCTTTTTTTTTCATTTTTTTTTTTTCACTTATTTCTGAATTTCAATATAGGCCTATTTTGGATATCAAACACAAAGAATTTGAGTATGATTCAATGAATCTAAGCGGAGTGGACCATTTTGGGAAATATCAGAAGGGGTAAACCATCACTTTCTTTCATTTTTTCATCTTCTTTTCGTTAGCTGACCCCAATTAGTTGGGATAAGGCTTAGATGATAATGATCATCTTTTGTTGTATATATATGTAAGGCCCCATAATCCACGAATCATGCTTCATTTAGGGCCTATTTGGTCAACTTTCAGCAGCTTAAGCTGACACTGCCCGGCAATTAGCATTCTTACCAAACAATGGCCTGCTACAATTTCAAATACATGACTAAAATTAAATTAAAAAAATACATATTTGGGATCCTTATATTCTTTAGAGTTTTACCGATGGTTTTTGAGATTTTTTTTTTTTCCCAAAAAAGGGCCATTATAGGGTTGTTTGTATCAGCCAGAAACCTGGCCAATACACTGGTCGTATACCTTGCCTGTTCCTCTCCTTTACAAATGCCCCTTGGAATAGGGAGAAGACGTACTCCATTACCTCCCTTAATCTCCCCAAAAGCATCTTTGTGAGGATTTTGTAATCCCTGTATGGCAAGCTAATTGGCCTAAAGTACTTAATTTTAGAAGCTTCGTCGACTTCTGGAATAAGAATATGAAGGTGGCATTCATATTTGCATCAGCCAAGACTGTTACGTAATACCTTGTGTGTTCATCTCCTTTACAAGTGCCCCATGGAACAGGGAAACAGCATACTTTCCTTACCGAAAGCACCTTTGTGAGGATTTTAGAAGCATCTTTGACTTTTGGAATAAGAATATGAAGGTGACATTCAACCCTTTGCTATTTCTTGATCTTTTATTGAACTCATGAAGTCCATTATATTTTTCCCCTTCGAATGTCCCAACATGCATGGAAGAAAGCCATAGTGAAATCATCTGGCCTAGAGGCTTTTTCCCTTATCCATCTTGTCTACAGTCCTCTCGATTTCATCTTCTTCAAGTTTTGTTTCCAGCCATTCCACTTTCACTGTAGGGAGAGCCCTCTAAAATCAAGTCCATTAAGCTTTGGTCTCACAGTATGATCTTCAGAGTATAGCTTGGAATAGAATCCAATTATTGCCCTTCTAATTTCATCCTGATTTTCAATGACCGTACCTTAAGAGACAATTTAAAAATGTGCTTCATCCTGCGCCCACCAATAGCCATTTTCTGGACCCATAAAAAAGGGTGCTCCTATCTCCATTTAAGTGATGTAATTCTCGATTTTTTTGGCCACGCTGCTTCTTCCCTTAGGGCCTGTTTGGATTGGTAGGAAAACGAGATTCAATGGAGGAAAGAAAACTATTTCTCAAAAAGAAAAGAAAAAAAAGGAGGAAAGAAAACTAATTTCCTTTGATGTGATGATTCCCTTGTTTGCAAAAGCCAAGAGGACCGAGGAAATTGGTTTTCATATCCGTAGTTTTTGTCAGAAAAGGGGCATTTTCTTGTCCTCTTTGAAACCTAAGAAATGGAGATTTACACCCTTTTCGAGAGACAACTTTTACTTTGAGGAAATTGGTTTTCATTTCCTCAGTTGTTGTCAGAAAGGGACATTTTCTTTTCCTCTTTGAAACCTAAGAAATGGAGATTTACACCCTTTTTTAGAGACAACTTTTACTTTTTGACCATAGACCATTCTAGATTTCCATTGAAATCATGTATCCTAAAACAAACAGGTTAAAGGATTTTTTTTTCCACAGATTTCCTTTTTCTATAATTTTCCTCAGATGTTACATTTTCCTTTCCTCATGTACTTTTTTGGTTTCCACCAATCTAAACACACCCTTAACAGAACATGATTCGACCTTGTTCTCTCCCTTTAAGGGCTGTCAACAAGAGGGTACCCAATGGACACCCAATTTTAATGGGTCTGGGATCAATATCCTGGGCATGTTTACAAATCAACTCAGGTTTAGGTTTGACATTCTGGAACTGGGTAAAAATGGGTCTAGTCAGGTTTGGGTCTGGTCCAACATCCTAGACCCCAGTTAAAATATGTTTCAGTTGGGTATACAACCTAGGTTGGCTCCAATTAATTGAATAGAGTGATATTCTACAAATATTTATATATTAAAATTTTCTCTCAATAGAGTGATACTCTCAATGTATATATTAATGCAAGGGAGCCTGTTTACACCATTCATGTGTCATAGTGGCACATGTTCAAATCCATCAATTTAGGTGGGCCAAATCATGTAAATGCCCTTGACATGGACCCAATTTGAAACCAAGGTCAGAAGACTCAGTGGGTACTTGAACTCAATGAAATCTGGACCTGGAAAAGAGACCTGGACCCGACAAGACCTAATCCAATCAGCCTGGGTCTAGGCATTCTAGGATTTGACCCCAACCCAACCCAACCCATCGATGGCCCTAATCTCTTCTCTCTAACTTACACCCTACAATTTCTGCTCCCTCTCTTGCTATTGATCTGCTCAATGCAATTTAGAAGCTCAACTTTACGATGCTCCTCAACCTCAAATTTGTCTTTGCTCCAATTTTTATGCTTGGCTTTAATCAATGTTAGCTTTTTCATAATTCTAAATCCTGCCCACCCCTCTACTGAGCAGTCCACCATGAAGCAATCATCTGCACAAAATCTTGCTCCTCCAACCACCAATTTTCGAATATGAACGAGACAGGACCAACCAGAGGACTTGAGACAAACTGGAATATGGTCGAATACTGCCTTGAGGAGCATCTATTGCACCAAACCTAGGAACTGTCTTTCCCAGTCCGGATGAGAAAGCTGTCGAGCTAGGCAATGTTTGATTATCCAGCCATGTAAAGTGCCCTCTGCCCAGGGGAAGATCCAGTAAGCCCTCTTTCAAGCCCTTCAAACCCGATAAGGCTTCCCTCCTTATTGGAGTTGTCTTTAGCCTTAGTTGGTCATGTTTGAACCATACACTGTATTATATCGTATATTGAGCAATATCTTTATGGTGTAATTGTCTCAAATCACAGGTTTAAACAAGTCTCAATCAATGTTGACTGTGATTTTGGATTATCAATACACATGCACACATGTAATGGATGTTTTTGAGGAGGGGGGGAAGTCCCCACAAATACGTTAGCAATGTCCCCAAACCTTTTAAATTTCGGGGTGGGTAATGTCCCCACATTCATGGAAATGTTAGCAATGTCCCCAAACCTTTTAACTGGCACGCAGGCTGACCTATTGTCGATCCGAACCATTCATTAAGCCTTGGTACAAAAATCATGCCAATCAGGTGACCTAATCTTCCAATCAATAGCATGAAAATGGACAGTTAGCGATTGACTGGAGACTCAAAATTGGTCCAATCATCATCTTGAAACATCTAGTAGATAGATCCCACTTTGTATTACTTATGATTCAAAAGTAACATTTTGATTTGAGGATTCTAGCCATGTGATTTATGGCTTGTAAAAAATGGATGGTTGTAACAAATTGGCCCCGTTCAAGGGTTAGGATCATCTGATCTGTGTGATTCTTTCACTATGGCTTGCTCTTAGTTGTATGAATGAATGAATGAATGGTTCCTGATTGACAATAAGTCATCTCATGAAGGCAGGGATGATGACATAACTCATATATATATAACCCCTCATCCAAGTGGGACGCACACAATAGATGGCTGGATTTCTAAAACACATCTTAGTGGGCCCTATAAACGATCATGAAGATTTCAATGGGTGGATATCCACTCTCAACTGTTGTCTATGGTGTGGCCCACCTAAGTCATGGATTGGCGTGAATTTTAGGCCCGTGGCCCACTATGGAAGGGTGCATCTGATTGATGGGGTGGATTTCCGTCACACATCACGGTGGGTGGGGCCCATAGAGCTCGACCTCATGGGAAGCTTTCCATTGGGTTGACGACTCGACATCATAGTATATATATAGTGTAATAGTTCATAGAGAAACACTGAATTATTTGTTAGTGAACACTTGAGGTTGGAAACGTTATTGCAAATTGATGCAGAAGAAGAAGAAGAAGAAGAAGAAGAAGCTACATGGGAGGGAGAATTAGTCATTACCTGGATGTTGGAAGCTAAAATTCATCTGCAGTCTATTTGAAACCTAGGTTTATCTGGTACATTGAGATTGAATTTAGAGTTGATATGGGTGAGATCAAATTGGTCTCTCCAAACTGGCAAGCTTCAAGGTTTTAAAGTGATGCAGAAGCTTGAACTCTTTGCAAAGGCTCGAGGATCTTTCCTTCATCCTATTTGGGGTCCTTAACAGAAGGAAGGACATTGACAAAATGCTATCAAGTGGGTTTCATTAAAAGAATCTGAACTCTGAATATATAATCCTTCATTGCTAGTGATATTGTGGTTTAGAGTCTGTCGTCTAAGTTGAACATCTTGGCTTTGTCATTTATGAAGAGACGATTGTTTGTTGACTCCATTGCCAAAGAGGCAGTTGAGATTTTCTCTGTATTGGGGAATAATTACCACTTTTGAAGTGTAATAATTTTTTATTTACCCTTTTCTTTTTAATAGAACTTCTATATTTATCACATGTTCCTATCTTTTCATGGTACTTGCTATAAAGAAAGAAAGAAAGAAAGGAGAAACAGTGAATTGCACCATGTTTGTAAATCATACTATTTATTTAAATTATTGTCCCTTGTTTCTTGATTTTAGGTACTAAGTTTTCAATTATTGAATGCCCAATTTGTCATTCATCATTGATGTGTAAATGCATCCTTGCTAATCATGTTATGTTTAGTTTTTGAAAACTCATGTGTATTAATTTCTCCATGGTACCAGGTAGTCTTATAATTGGGAGTTTGGAACAAATATTCAAGAAGGAGGGTGTGCGTGGCATGTATCGTGGGCTTTCACCAACAGTTTTAGCATTACTTCCAAACTGGGCTGTGAGTTTCCCTACTATTCCAAGCTAGTGCCTTTTAGTAAAGTTGCTAGTTGTGTATTATTGTAGGTTTTTCTATTCTCGGTTTTCATGATCTCAAGAAATCGAGCTATGCAAACATATGTTTCCTTTTTTTTTTTTTTTCCGTAAGGAAAAACACTTGAAATATTACTATTAGTATGGCTAAAATGATCATCATGATGGTTAAAGCTGGCTACAATGCTTACAATTTTAGATCCTTTTATCCTGTTTTCCTTTGGATCATCCTCATCAAACAACGAGATCTTGAATTATCATATGTTGTATCTCCTTCTCCTACTTTATCTTTAGACCATTCATACACACACTCGGATGCATGTGCACACATAAGAGATCCTAAGGCCCTATTCTTGGTGAATGAGAAAGTGGTCATATCCCTTCTCACCACTTCACTCTAAGTTCTTTTAGGTCTTCCTCTCATCTTTTTTTCAAGCCCTTCAACCCTAATCATTGATCCCCTGGTTAACAGCAGTGTATACGATATTGATAATATCGGTATTGCACCTGACCGATGCGAAACCCAACTGAAGTTCATGGGTTTTAGGATATCAGCGATATGTCCACAAAATATCGCAATGTATCACCTATATCGGCAATGCATTGCAAGATATTGTTGATATATCTGGGTGTATTGGCAGTACTGGCAATATTGAGACAAAAAAACTCAAAAAAAAAAAAAAAAAAAAAAAAACCTGGTTTTCCTCTTCTCCTCCTCCTCTCTCTCTAGGTCTTCCTGCACAGTTGCAGGCTTTTTTCTTTAAGGTTTTATGGACGGACTTAGATTGCGTAGTGTGTTGACATGGCAAAGTTTTGTGGGCCCCACCATGATGTATGTGTTATATCCACACTGTCCATCTATTTTGCCAGACTAGTTAGGGCGTGAGCCCAAAAATGAGGCAGATCCAAAACTCAAGTGGACCACACCACAGAAAGCAGTGGGGATATAATAGATACATCATGGTGGGGCCTGCAGAACTTTGCCATGTAAACTCACTACCGAGTTCAATGGTGTGTGCCATACTATGCAATACAAGTCCAGGTTTTACGGTTGCAGGCTTTTTCTATTGAGAAGACTCAAAAGTCTTTAATGCTCCGGTAGTGCATCACCTTGGGTTAGGCAAGTGAAGGGGTTGGTAGCTCAGGTGGGCCCTACCATGATGTTTTTGTGAAATCAGCCCTATCCATGATTCAGGTGGACCACATTATTGGAAACAATGTGGCAGTGCTCACCCTCAAAATTATTTCCATTGGTCTGGCCCACATGAATCACCTGATGGGCCTATTTTTGGGACCCATGCCTAAATTTTATTGTGTCATCTAATGGTTGGAGTGTATTTCATATAATCATCACGGTGGACCCTGAAAAATCAAGGGTGAAAGTCTCTACCAATTGTTTCCTTTGGTGTGACCCACCTGAATCACAGGTCAGCCTGATATTTTGATCTTTGGGCCTAATGTAAGATTACACATCTAATGGTTAATGTGGATTTCACTTACTGTATCATGGTGGGCCTCATAATAAACAGAGAGCGAGTGTCCTTGATTTGGCTAATATATTAAAAACAAAAAATACCGATGCCCTTATTTTTTATGGGGCCCACCTTGTTATGCATGTGAGATCCACTTTGATTAGTATATTTGCAATCCCATGTTAAGTCCAGGGCCAAAAAATCAGGCTGACTTATGATTCAAGAGGGCCACACTAAAGGAAACAATTTGGTGAGAGACATCCACCCTCGATTTTTACAGGGCTCACCGTAATGATTATATGAAATCCACTCCATATTAGATGCCATACCAAAATTTATTCATGGGGCCGAAAAATTGGGCTTATCTGTGATTCAGGTGGGCCACAACAAGGGAAACAGTTTGGAGGGTGAGAGTTTCCCTTTACGCTGTTTCCAATAGGGCCCACCTGAATCATGGATGGGGCCTGATGTTGAGCCCTAGGCCTAATGTAGGGTGATGCACCTAGTGGTTGGGGTGGATTTCACATAAACATTACGGTGGAGCCCACCTTAGCTGCCAGCCCCTTTACTGGTCAGTTGAAAACATTTTTCCCAAATCCTTGTTAAGGGGAGCTGCAATAATCTGGAAACGCACTTGGACACCTGCTATATGTTAAATCAAATTAAACCATTTAAATTGTTGAACCCACTATCACCGAGTCACGGTCCCAAAATCTGATTATTTTTTTCAACTATCCTGACCTTTGATTTGTGGACACTTGTTTATTTAAACAGGGCCATTGGATATTTTTCATTCTTAATTGTCCAAGAAATGTCCACCAATCTCATCGTCTGATGAACTCGTGAAAAAATAAACCTAATTTTTGGGTTACAAGACATAATATGGACAATTTAATTTCAATTACTCGTATCCCACGAAAATAATTAATTAGTTGTGTTTTCATACATACATGCCTTCTATGATATTGATATATAAATTATATTAGTTGATTTTGAATATAATTGCATCACTCTATTAGACAGTGCACAGTTGAGGACCCTATATAAAGGAAATACATCATGAGCACTTATTGTTCATTATTTTTTATTTCTATGTGATGATGTTTTTTTCAACATTCCCTGAAGTTTCATTGAAAAATTTGACCAATTTCTCAATGTTTCCCAATGGTTCTCAAAAACAGCGCAACATTTCATGATACATCCGATATTTTTCATGTGATAACCAATATGTTTCTGTATCCCAGTGGTGCGATACATCCATCAATACCAATACTGAAAACATTGCTTAACAGAGCCACCTGCGTTTTGGGTTACACATGACTGAACCATATCAATTGTTCTCCATCATTTTATCACCTATTGGGAGTACTCCTAAGCTGCATGACCTCATTCTTAGTTCTGTCCTCCCTAGTCTTCCCACAAATCTGTCCCCTCATTTCTGCAACACTCAAATCTCCTCACACTGCTTCTAACTTCTCAACACTCTGCCCTAATAACATTTAATAGTCTTATAAAAAAATTCCTTAAGTTCCAAAGGGATGCAGTAATCACGTAACATGCCAAAGGCACCTCCACTAAATCCACTCAGTTATGATTCTATTGTAAATCCTCATATTCTCCCTATCCTTTTGAACAATAGAGCCAAGGTAAAGATACAAATTGCTTCCAGGAATCTCCTGACCATCAATTTTAATTAAAGCCTCACCCTTATAACTGTTCTTACTAAAGTTGCATTCCAAATACATCGTCTTGGTGGTGCTAATTTTTTAGCCTCTATATTTCACAGCCTTCCTCCAAACCTTTGATGCTAGCATTTGCCCTCTATCTAGACTCCACGACCAACACCATCTCATTCGCAAAAACATACCCCAGGTGACCTCATCCTAGGAGTTGTTAATTCATCTATAACAAGTGCCAAACCCTTGATGGAGACCCATTACTAGTGGAGACTCATCAATCTTATCACGAGCCATTCTCATTCCTGTTATGACATCCATTTACATGTCTTGCATGATGTCAATATATTTTCTTGGGACTCTTTTCCTCTTTAGCATCCACTAGATAACCTCCCATGTCCTATACCGTAAGCTTTCTCTAGATATATGAAAACCACATCCGCATTCTTCTTATTTTCTCTATACTGTTTTACATCAATTACCCAAGCAGAAAACTAGCTTCAATTGCTGATCTCCCTAGCGTGAAGCCCAAACTGATGTTTCCATATCTTTGTTTCTTGACTTGGACCATGTTTGGTAGAAACCTAAAAACAGGTTTATATAATTTTAGTTAACAGTAATTGTGTATTAGAGATCTTGATCTCTAAATATAGTTACTGCTAACATGAACGCATTATTATGCATTAGAGATGAAGATCTCGTAGTTACTGTTAACTAAGATGAGATGAACTCATTCTAGGCGTCTACCAAACGAGGCCTTAATTTTTGTTCCACTACTGTCTCCCAAAGCTTCATAATGTTATTCATAAGTTTGATCCCCTGATAGTTCTTGCAACATTGTGCATTCTTTTAAAGGGTATGACAATGGGATCATCATTAACGTAGTCAATACAAGAAATGATCATCGGGAAACAAATGGCATCCATCAAAGGTATTTTCTGTAGGCATTTAATTTGACTTGAACTGTTCAAACCAGCAAGTTTTTCTTGGGATGGAAATTTCCATGATAGAAGGATTTTTTTTTGTTTCCAGATAATTTTGATACAAAGTTTAGACACTCATGTTGTACTTTCTTATTCCTCAATAAATTTTGTAACTTTTCAGGCAAAATAAAAATCTGCATGATCAATACACAGTGCACCCATCTTAATTTGAGAGCATTTTTGTTGGCCTTTGTTTCAGAGCATTAATATCATTTTTATTTATTGACATTTTCTAATTATTTTTATGTTTCTCAGTTATAGGATTTATGTCTAGTGATATGTAGGTCCACTTTCCATTTATCTATTTTTATTGAGCATAATTAATCAACATCTATGGTTATGCAATTTAAAAATTTCTCTGATTTTGAACATAGATTACCACTTACTGAGATGATACGATAACCATAAACAAAAGAAACATATATCCAAAAGGTGCATTAACTATCAAATTGAAAATCAAGGCTGTTACAAGCAAAGAAACATATATCCAAAAGGAGCACTTGACTATCAAATTGAAAGTCAAGGGTGTTACAAGCAAAGATAGTTTCTGTTCTCACTACCTTGTCATTTTAGGGCTGTCAACTAGCTGGGCCTGGAGATGGCTTTGGCCCGGGTTTTGAACTGTTCGGGCCAGGCGTATGCAAAGTTTTGATTTTGCCCTGGCCCGAGTCCAGCCCATGACAGCCTTACATGGATTGCATAAACTACCATTGCATGACAATAGTGTGGTAAATCTAGACTCAACCAGTAAATTGAGCCATATTGTAGTTTTGAACATCCTTGTGGTTTCTTTATAACTTGTAGGGTTTTGTTATCATGATGTACCAAAACTATGAATTATGATGATGATCGATACCATCTCAACATATTTAAAGCTTTTAGACATGTTTTTATTTTTATTTTTTTATGGGTAATGAGAATTTTATTAAAAAAGAGGACAATTACAACAAGGAGCAAGAAACTGAGATGCAGCAACTCACTAAAAACAAGGGTGCATGACCCAAAAAACAAAATGACAAAACTCAGAAGAAGAGAATATTTAGCTTGACCCGGAGTGTCTTCTGTTTATAATGTGACATGTGGAGAACATTGTCCATGTGTTAATGCTACAATTGGGAGAAATGTAGCCCTATAACACTGGCATTGAATTTTATATTCTTGTAATTTTGTTATGTTTCCAGCAGGGTTTCTTGATATTTAGAAGTAGTTTCTTGAAGAAAATTCTGCCCTCTTAAATGATCCTGTTTTCATCAAATGTGCAGGTTTATTTCACCATGTATGACCAACTCAAAAGCGTGCTTTGTTCAGATGGTTAGTTTTATGATGTTTTACCCTGGTTGTTAATGAAGTGAAGAATCATCAATTGTTTTATTGACATTTCTATCGCAACTTATTTAATCCTTCGAAGTTAAGTAATTTCTGCCTACTTTTGTCTTCCCATCAAGTTTCTCTAATGTGTTGGAAGTTGCATCATTGTGGAATCTGTAGATGAGAACCATCAACTCTCAATAGGTGCCAACATCATAGCTGCTGCTGGTGCTGGAGCTGCAACAACCATTGCCACCAATCCACTCTGGGTGGTCAAGACGAGATTTCAGGTATTTCACATGTGATGAATCCTTTGTTTCTTTCTGTTTTTGAAATATCAGATAGGATAAAAACTAAAGGCTTAGATGATGATGATAAATCTGACTTACCTGAGGTCATTGCACTTAAATTTGTGAATGGGTTGTTGCAATTTTCTTCCGGTAATTTTATACTTGCTTTCTTGTCCCAATTGTCCTATGGGTTGTTATCTTGTTGTTACATGGAAGATTTATGCACTCCCATGTTAGGATTCTCTCTTTGGTGGTGTTTCTATAGATGAATCTTATTTTGTTTGAGTGTCAGTGAGTGGCCCATGGATATTTATTCTCTTCATTGATCATATTTCATTTCTCAGATCATTAGACATTTGTAATCCAGTGTTGAACATTTGATAGTCTCTTCTATTCATCCTATGATGGGGGTTCTAGATTATATTCGACTTTATTGGAGCCTCACGGTTTTCTTGCAGTAGATAGGGTTATATTCGACTTTAGCGTTGTTTACTTTTTCCTTTTTTCGGTAAATGTTTTTTGCTTTTATAGATGCTAGAGCATTTTGCTTTATTAGTGATATTATTTTGTAAAGTGGCAAACTTCTTGGTGGTTGATTGTTGTTGTTTTCATCTTTCATGATGGAATGAATGAACCTATTTATCTTAAAAAATATAAAAAAATATAAAAACTATTTTGAAAGGCTGCATTTGTACTAGAAAATCCTTATTCTGGTTCTAATGATATCTATGCTGATTAATCAATCATTGGTCTTGGCATGTTAACCTTTTGACTCTTTCTTTTGCAGACCCAAGGAATGCGATTGGGAATCGTCCCATATAGGAGTACGCTGTCGGCTTTAAGGAGAATAGCCCATGAAGAGGGTATCCGTGGATTATACAGGTTGCATATTCTATCAGATAGTAATAAATGAATTCAAACTGCAAAAAATTGTTAAATAGACTAATAAATCTATGCTCTGAACAGTGGTCTGGTGCCTGCACTGGCTGGAGTCAGCCATGTCGCTATCCAATTTCCAACCTATGAAAAATTAAAAATCTACTTGGCCAAACGAGGTAATATTTACTCTCTTTTCTTGTTCTACATGTCCATCTTTACACATTTGTTGCCCTCTTGTTGATTACCTGTTGCGGTATCAGATAACACTACCATCGATACACTCAGTGCAACTGATGTTGCTGTTGCCTCATCCATCTCCAAAATAGCCGCTTCCACGCTGACCTATCCACATGAGGTACTCCTTGTTCCCTACTGCTTTCAGAAAGCAAGAAAACTTTCTCGAGTGTCCTTCACTATTCCATTGGGCCACATGAGCCAGGGAGAAACCAAGGCATTAGAGATGTTTTAATAAGTCTGAGGAATGCAATGAACACTATCACATCTCCACTCACTGCACAATGTGTCAACATGACATGTGGCAAGATCAGTGCTGTTCATTTGGTGGACCCCATTGTATACCATGCCCTGGCCCAAAACAAAGCTCGATTTGGTCATCAGGTGGGTCATGTCTATCTCGAATGTGGATCATTGGTCTCTTTATATTTCCACATTAATGGCCCACCTGATCAGCAGACGGGCGTGATTTTTGTTCTGCAGCACATGCACACTGGGGCCTGCATGATGAATGGCCAGACAACACATGCATGCCACTTTGGCACATGTGGCTATGAGAAGATCTGGCTGAGGGTGCTAGCGAAGGTAGCTAGCATCTCTTTCTTTGCTTTATCTCGGATCTGATTCAGTGATTCAGCAGAACACTCACTTGGTCCTCCCATTTCTATCTGTGCCAATACCCATTTTATCTGCAGGTGGTGCGCTCGAGGCTTCAAGAACAAGGCCACCATTCCGAGAAGAGGTATACGGGCATGATTGACTGCATCAAGAAAGTATTCCAAAAAGAGGGAATCCCAGGATTCTACCGCGGCTGTGCCACCAACCTGCTGAGGACTACACCAGCCGCGGTAATCACATTCACCAGCTTTGAAATGATCCATAGATTTCTAATCACCATATTCCCTCCCGAGGCGCACCCGCACACATTGTGACAGTTGATTCTACTCCTCCCAACATGGAGAGAGAGCCTTGCTGAGGGAGAAGTCATTAGCCAGCCTGCTCCAGTTTTATGCTGCAGCACCGCGGGCGGCCACACATTCATCTGCTGGAGGTGAGTTAATTTATCTGGCCTCTTGCACTATTTTGCTGATCGACGGTCATGATTGGACTTGTAGATCTGAATTGATGAGGTGATTCAAGGTAACTTGAAAAATGAAATTCTACCCCTCAAATGTACTTTTTGATGTGTGGAAAAAATTAGTAATTGAGCACTGTAACATTTGGCGGTGATGTAATGGGTCCGTCCTCAAGGGTTGTTATATGGATGTATATCAATTGATGATGACGATAAAGGCAATGGCGATCACAGACCTGTTGAAATTGTGGACGATCACATTTGATAACCTTGATTACTATAATTTAGCTTTTTAAAGGCCAGGTGCTCAGTAACTTTATGGGTGAATGAAATAAATAAAAGATGGAGAAGAGGTATAGCATGGGAGCCTATTAGGTGAGACCCCAGCCTCACCCAAGACTGGCGGTTACTGTGGGGCGTAGCTTGATGGATGTATTTTGTATCCACTGCCATCCATCTATTTTTCCAAATCATTTTAGGGCATATTCTAGAAATGAAGCAGATCCAATTATCAGGTGATCCATGTTGGGAAAACTGGCAGCTGAAGCGAATCAAACGAGTAAACCATCATGGCAATCACACAAGCAATAATCAAACACATGCAAGAAGGCAATTTGAATTTTGCGTGGAAAAATCCCCTCATGGGTAAAAAACCACGGCACAAAGTGATACTAATCCACTATGATATCAGAAGTTATGAAAGAAGAAACAAAATCCGGATCATAAGCCCACAAGAGAAATCCCAAGCTACCCAAAACTTATTCTGACATGAGACGGACAAGCACCGTCTTTTTCCTTATCTTAGAGAACTCCAAACTTTTTTTCTTGCCCTAGAACTCTCTCAATCCCCTCAAGGAAACTTGGCCCCAATGGCAAAACTCCTATTCCCGCATTACACTTCTTAAATGAGCAACAAACCGGAATTAGAAACACCTTGTACAAAACCATGCAAGAAACCAACTTGAATTAGGAAACTTGCCGACCAGTCGCGAGCCCTTGTTGCATAAGATTTGAGGCATTTGATTCCGACAGACAATACCATAGGAAACGGTGGTGATTGAATACCCTACCATTAAAAACATCTTAGGGTGCACCTTAATGTTTTCATAGTGATTGTTTTCCATCCAATTTGTTGATTAGGTGGCATAAGCCTGCATGAAGGGTTAAAAAACAAATATCAGCTTGATCCAAAGCTTTTGTGGTCCATTAATGGCCAATCACCACTGTTTCCTATGGTATGGACCACCCGATAATTGGATTTGCTTCAATTTGGGATAATGCCCTAAAATGATAAGGGAAACGGGTGGACAGCGTGAATACAGAATACATACATCAAGGTGGCCCCCAACAGAATACATACATCAAGGTGGGCCCCATGGTAAGGGCCGCAGGGTCTTGGGTGAGGCCGGGGTCGGAAGCCTGTAGAATTATTTTCATGCTTATGAAAATGATGCCAAAGATTGGAACCGATTGTTACCATGAAGGGGCTGATTTGGAATTCGGATCATGGGTCCCACTGTTATTTCCAGGTGGGACCCACAGTTAGTCGACTTTAACTATCCGTATTTTGATCAGGGAGCCATCTTTCGATGGTCCTAATCATGGGTATTTTTGGGTGGGACTAATTCTGACTTGAGCCATGTGTATTTCGATGTGGGGCCCATTGTTAAATGATCTTAACCATTTGGGGCCCACCGCTATTAACCATGTGAGGGGCACATTACGAGTCCATCCTAACCATGTGTCTTCATTGTTGGATTATTTTCAGGTGGGAACCATACATAAGTCCATCCAAATCACGTGTATTTTCATGTGGGGCTTATGGTTAGATGATTCTAACCATGCTGGGCCCATCACTAATACATGGATGGCGGCCCTTGGGTTGATATGGCTAAACATCACTAATACATGGATGGCGGCCCTTGGGTTGATATGGCTCAAATTGGATATTTGAAACAGCAGCTCCCAAGTCTATTTTTCCATTGAAATCTCCGCCAAACTAGAGACTTGGAAATTAAAACAAAAAATTCATGGAAAAAAAAAAAAAAAAGAATAAAAATGTTTTCATGTCCACCAATTTTCATATGGGCTGCATCAGCCCGTCGGTGTGGTCTTCTGTTTGTGGACCCCACATAGTCGGCCGAACTAATGAGGTGCATGCATTTTCCCATTCACACCCTTCATTCAGTTTGGATCAATCCAACTCGAGATGCTGAATACTCAACCCTAATGCAATTCAAGTGAGATTGGATTCATGTCGGACCACGGTGAGAAGTTCAAACGTATTCAGATCTTCCATTTCAATTTCATCATCGTAACCCTCTTTCCCATTCTGATGTCGATCAAACCGTTTGTTTCGAAAAATTTAGATCCAACGGTGTGTTTCTCGCACGTAGTTTATGGGTCAGGTTTTGGGTTGGGTTCGGTCAGCTGAGGCCTCGATCCGAGCCGAATCTGAAATGGATCAGGTTGTGGCATTTCCAACCCAAGCCCAAACCGATCTTATCCCAACCCAACACGGCCCAGCTTAAAGTTTACGTTGGACCGAGTACACTAAGCATGTGGGGCCCACCGTCCAGTGATCCTGATGGGTCCATCGTTTTCTCATTCGACGCTTTACCATTTCTGGTATTGAAGAGCTTTTTTCGACCGAAAGTCTGTCGGTGTGAAACGTCACAGTTTGGTGTGGACCACCTCCACTACGTTCCATCATGGACGGTTATGCTTATTGTTCTTCAACTGGTCCCATTTTCAGGACCTAACGATCCACGTGCAGCAAAAAGCTCTGTGGGCCCACCCTGATGTGTGTCTGATATCCATTCTATCCATTAGTTTCGCCAGCTCATGTTATGATGTGAGCCCGAGATTCATGCCGATCCAAAACTCAAGTGGGCCACGTCACAGGTAAGGAAACACCCTCCATTCAAGCCTTCTTGGGGCACACTGTCATGTTTGAATGCCATCTGATCCGTTCATGAGGTGAGTCCTAAAGGAAAAACAAATACAACGTAAATGCATGATCTAAGACTTCAGTGAACCCATTCCCAATGTTCCCTGTGGCGTGGCCCACTTTAGCTTTCGAACGAGTTGATTTTTGGACTCATTTGCTAACATGAGCTGGGGCAACATATTGACGGAGTGGATGTCACAAACATAACACGGTGGGCCCCACAGAGCTTTTTGCTGCACGCACTGCATTCGAGGCCCAGACAGACCATTGGAAACAATCTGGACCATCGGTAGACACTCAATTTGGGAAAAAAGCAACAATGTTCGTACACGTGGAATTTGGACATCAGATTTAGTAGGAGGAGAAAAGCAGACCATTCGTACACACGCACGAACAAATCCGCCTATACACGTGGCAGACAGGTAGCCATTCCTACAGCATCTAATTTATTGGTCCATGATGATGGAGCATAGCCCAAAAATCGCACTGTTAGACGATCCTAGCCACTCGTTTTGCGGTCATAAAAATGGATGGTTAGATGGGAAAGTAGTCATGTACCCAAATTCAGAGGAAAATGCCCATTCTGAGGTTTGATGGTCCCACACGCAACCTATCCCACGCGCCTTTACATGCGCGCACGTGCAAACGTGGCAAGCGCCTGTGACATTTTAACGGTTCATATGGCCCACGACGTGATGACGACCATACGTTAGTTTACTAACGTGGAAGACCACAGGTGGCCTATTGGCAAGTATTTATTTTGAGAAAAAAAAAATTTCAATACTCTGGCGGAGCATGATAGATGATACGCAGGCACTTAGAAATTGCATACTTGCAATATAAGCAATTCAAATTGAACTGTCCAAATCATGCGTCCCACTTCAGATGAACCATAACCCAAAACGCTTATTTCATTTTCTGACTATGTGTGTCCGCAAATTGAGGTTAGCTTTTAATGACACTTGTCCAATTTCTGAGTACCTGCATATGAAGTGTGCAGCCCGAGCATCAAATAACTCCCTTTCAAACTTTTTCTTTTTTGAACCTTTCATTCTCTCTTTTTATTTTTTTGTTAGTATCATGATGGTCAGGTGGTCCACATGATGAGCGGACAATCTTGGTTCTTGTGTATGATAATCTTAAAGGTGTGGGGCCCACCTTATTCACCACTCAGGTGTTGACATGCGTGCTGCGTGTGAAGAGTGCGCGTGAGGCCGGCAAACTTCATGAGAATCGATCAAGGGAGGAGTGTTAGAATGCTCACTGATGCATTGCTTTTTTCCTTTGGATTGTAGCCATTGGATCTGATGTCATGTTTCAATCATTAAAAAAAGGGACGTGGATTGCCTACTGACACTGACAGTATCGACTTGAAACTGGACAGTGCTCTGTGGACCTACTATGATGTATATTTTTTATCCACGCCGAGCATCCATTTTGCCAGCTCATTTTAGGGCATGTTCCCAACAATGAGGCAGATCAAAATCTCAGGTGGTCCCCACCACAGAAACAGTGTTGATTGAGTGCCCACCATTCAAAACTTCTTAGAGGCTGCCAAAGTTTTGGATAAAGCCTATATTTGTTTTTTCCCTTCTTCTAGCTATTTGTGACCTAATGAACAAGTTGAATAGCAAATAAACATTACAGTAAGCCTCACTGCAGTTTTTAATGGTAGGTGTTCAATCAGCACTGTTTCCTGATGTGGTCAACCTGAGATGCAGATATGGCACATTTTTTGGATTATGGCCCTAAAATATGATATAAAATGGATGGACACCATAGATAAAACAGATACATTATTGTGGGGTCTACATAGCACCGTGCAGTAGCTAGTCACCCCTTACTACTAAAACAACCATTTATATGTAGGCCTTATCAGTGGATGGAGGACATTAAAAAAAAATTTAAAAATAAAAAATAAAAAATCATATTAGAATATTTCATCCCTTTGCTCATCCACACCTTTTCCTTTGAATATGGACCATCTCTTTTAACCCTAGTTTTGTGGGTCATTCTTAGGATCTTCAATCTTGCATTTTTTACTCACACTCATTCTTAGTGAGTCCCATCATATAATGGTTTGGATCATTAAGGTGTCACTCATGGATAGTTTGTCCCATCATATAAATGGTTTGGATCATTGGAAAGTGATCCTTGATCGAACAATAGCGACAACCCCCCACATAAAAAATATCGATACATTAGAATGTATTGCAGCAAACCTCTCAATCAAGGTGGATGTACAGTATCAAAAGAATCCATGGTGACATGTGATGGGTCCCATAGGTACAAATCACATCACCTGTAACTAAAAGGTGGTAAGGGTAACTTGCTAATCAAGTGCTTCAATCCCAATCCACCTTTATTCTTAGTAATCCTGTTTTAACAATGATTATAGAAATAGTAGCCCAACTTAGATTGGATGGGAAAGGTGAATGCTAAGGAGTTATAATGAAGGTGTTTGGTCTATTTTATCCTTTCGCCGAAAACTGATTTTTCCATATAGCTGCCTCCTTTTTTGGCTACGGCCAAAAACCTCCCACTTTTAAACTATTTAAAAAAAATTGCCTATAGTTTTCAGCGGTTATCATTAAACTGCATTCTGTTAATTACCTGAATAAGTATTCTGATTTTACAAAATAATGCCTCTATTAGTGTGTATATATATATTTTTTTTTCAGAAAAGTGGGAGGCGGGGCACTGCTAGTCACACTTCAATGTTAGCCACCCCAAATTGGAATTCATTGTGAGGACCTCAATGTTGAGACGAAGTTATCTCCAGTCACTCTACTACTATCTCAGGATGTGGGTGTTCCTTCACCTGTTGAATTTCCAGGTAGTGCTAGTGGAGGGAAGAAATTATGAAGATGTCCACGTTCATTTTTTTTTTCTAAACATTGGTAGTTTTAAGATTGTGGGGCCCATGTGGCATGTTTATGAAATAAGCTCATGTACCCTATCATGGTGATCAACTAAGCCAAAAATCCATTCATCGATGAGTTACTAGTGATTTTGGATGTTTTTAGGTTTTGTATATTGTTTGTTTATGGTGATTGGACGCATTCAGCTTTTTATTGTCTGATCTTCGCGGTTCAGATTCATTTGCCAGGTATACAACAAGGCCCCAATCCTCGTTCTTACCACTTTTGAAAGGGGGAAAATGATGGTGTTTAGGTAAATTTGTTTTCCATTTTTGAAGGTTTTACTTGGTAAAATCAAGAACCAGTAAAAATTCAGAGATAGAAAGAGAAAAATAGGACAAAAATATCTATGCCAGAGAGTAATTATACCATAAGTAATATTCACTTGATTTAACTTCCACATGCAATGTTTTTCTTTCCAACAAAATGTGATTTGTGTATGATAACATTCTGGTGTGAAGAAAGGTGGGCCAATCATAAAGATGACCTTCAGTGAAAGCTAGAATGGTCCATTCGTTGGGCAGGCTACATATCGCAAAAACAATGGGCAACGGCTGGTCCGATTCAATATAAATGTGTGGCCCATCTAATGAATTGATTTTTCAATTTTTTTTTTTAATCCAATTGATATTCATAGCATGGTTTACTTTTTTAACGGCTTGGATTTTCTAACTAATCAACAGATTGGCCGGGGGTGGGGGGACAACGTTGTACGTGAACATCTCTACTTACATGCTTTATCCAACCGATTAGTTTTTTTTTCTATCTTAAATATAAAAATTAACTCTTTCCATCATATAAAAGTCCAAAAGATTATGATTAAGTTTAGACATTGATGGAGTGAGAGTAAAAAGCAATTGAGGCATTATTTATGTAAAGACTTCAAGTAATTGAGCCATCATAGAAATGATAGTAAACACTTACATTCATTGCTTTGCTTTCCACTGTAATAAAAAGTAAACAACCTTTCTTACCTCAAATGTAATTACATCTAATCCCCAAACAATTGTATCGTCACACTCTCTCTCTCTCTCTCTCTCACGGGCAAGGATTGGTACACCCCCGCCAGGGCCTAGCTTAAGACAGTCGATCATGGCAGGGCTTTGCAGGGCCCACTTTGAATGTATGTGTTTCAACTACGTTGTCCATCCATTTTGACAGATCATTTTAAGATATGACCCAAAAGGAGGCAGATTGAAGGCTCAACCGGACCATACAGCAGAAAGTAGTGGTGACAATGACACTTACCATTGAAACCTTCCTAGGAGATGTTTATTTGCCATCCAACCTGTCCATAAGGGCACATAGACCTGGATGAAGGGAAAACATAGATTTCAGCTTGATCCAAAACTTTTGTGGCCCTGAAGAAGTTTTCGCATGCAATCCTCACTGCTTTCTTGGTCCCATTAAGCCTTCAAGCTTCCTTTTGAGCTCATGCTCTAGAATGACATGTCAGAATTAATGGACGACATGCATAAAACACATACATCAATATGTGGTTCTTTAACAAATACATGCACACGCTATCTAATGGAGGAAAGCTTTCATACTCATGAAGAGTGTGATGCATGATATGCAGCCACACTTAGAAATTAGGTGCATCTCCTACAAGTAATTCAAATCTAATCATCCAAATTATGGCCCCCAATTTAAATATATCATGAACAAAAAATTAAGCTTATTTGAACATCTGACCATCTAATTGGTGGAAATTTACTGGAAGGCTAAAATTGAAAAATATTCAATGGTCCTTTTCAACAAAAAAAAGTATCCATGAATTAAAGGCTAGGATTGGGTTCAAGCCATAGATCAACGGTAGGCAGAGCATGTTTCAACATTGAGGTCCTGGGTCGAGCCCAACTTACCTATCAATAAAATAAAATAAAATACAATGCAATAATCATGACGTTAGAATTGTTTAACCAATCTTATTTCTGGACTATGACTAAGCGACAGCTGATTATCAAGAGTCCCATGCTGCCAGAGTATAGTTACAGAGAAATGATCGAGTGTTCTCATATTTCAATAAATGTTGATCCTAGCTGGATCCAGATACTTGGACAGTCCAATCAATGGATCTGAGTGGTCCAACAGGTCCATCCCTCATTGAATGGTCTAAAAGCAAAAAGTAGACTGAGTGGGCATAAAATGAATCCAAGATTTATTAATGTAAAAATGTCTTATTGTTAATTAATGGATTCATTATTGTTCTGAATTGTAACTTTTATGGGACGATCCTAACCATCTGATTCATGGCTTCGAAATGGACGGCTATAAAAATTTATGGCAAATCTTATGAATTGGGTTATCTTGATTAGTGTGGACTTTCCAAGATGACCCATGAATTGTGGTGGATTCATTGAAGAGTCCAAATTGGTCAATTGAATTATCTAAGTGTCCTTACGCAAGTAGACAAGGGCATCAGATCATTTCTCATGATTATATGCATTCACCTACTTACATGAGTAATAGGATTTTGTGGGTATTCTGTGATGTTTTGATGACATCTACTCCGACCATCCTGCATTGTTTGACCATGAGCCCAAAAGCCAGGCCAATTCCTGTCCCAGTTGGGCCACATGAGCAGGAATCATGATGTTGGGGCCCAGCCAAGTATTTGAATGGCCTGATTTTTTTTTTTAGGTGTGTGATCACCTGGGTAGATGTTTCATATCAATGGATTGGATGGCAGATACACAACATGATGGGCACTCTACCAGAATCAAGGATGGGCATCACTTCTCAATTTTTTCTGCTCATGTGGCCCATCTGAGCCATGGATTGGCTTGATCATATTTGGGCTCATGGCTAAACGATGCATCATACGGATGTTATCAACACATCATGGTGGGCCCGACACAAGAATTCCTAGTTGCATTGGGACACTTAATCCCACCCATTGATGTAGAATATCCATTAGGCTCAGTGCACATTTCCTGGTCTACCATGCAAACGTCGCATCGATCCGACAAAAATAAACAATCTGATCAACGGTCTTTAATAAGGGCGGCTAAGATAATTTACACAAAATCAGGTCTAATCAACAACTTGATCCATCTATTTCTTAGGGAGGATTGTGTTTGTTCTAAATAATCACTTTTGTTAGACAATTACAACCATTCCATTCATCGTTTCGAAAATGAATGGCCATGAAAAATAAGGCCATATCAAGATGTATTGGACCATCTAATCAGTACAATTTTTGCATCAATATCATATAAAATGTATTCTGAGCTTAATAAACGGATCAGATAGGCTGAATGAATTGACTAAGTGAACCAATGCAACTAGGAGCACTATCACCTATGGTGCATGAGAGCATTGGAGCATATCTCTCATGGGTGCCTATTTATATATGTGCATACATATATAAAGATATTAGGGAGACATGCTGGGTTTAAAGTTGAGAGCAAGGGCTCTTAAATAGACAACTCATCATACCTCTTTTCCCACAGGGGGCTTTTATGTGAGTTGAGTTGTCCAACTCAATGACTTGCTTTGGACAACACATGCCTACTTACCAAAGTCTCTCCACCACCATATCATATTCATTTAATCCCACCATTTTTATCTATTTTTGTGCAATTTGGTAATTATTTAGGTAAGAGATGGAATAAAGTAGGCAGTGTTAGTCCCACATAGAATAAAACATCTGCCCCCAAAAGAGAAGGGCAACCTCATTCAAAAAGGCTTTGGACACTGGCCTTATTCTTATCAGATTATCTTATGCATTTGATAAACAAGCATTGTTCAAAGAGAATGGAGCTTTTGTTTATCCCAAGTCTCATCGATCATCCACGTCGCATCGAAACAACGCAATCCAGACCGTCCAAATTGTTGCCCCCATTCCGGATGAAGAACAGGCTGAAGATTACATTATTTTGATGATCCTGTACCATCCGGTTTCGTCTGATTGAGTTTGGACCATTGAGGATCATATTTTTAACCAATCATTATATGGTCACTAGTTCGATGGTTAGGATTGTCTCGTTTACTTGATTTCCAAGCTGTTGTGTGGTTGAGATCAGCATCCGTGTGTGCAATGGTAAGGCTAAGATACTAACATGTCTAAACATTACATGTTCTTATGGTTTGGCAAGTCATTTTTTTTATAAAAGATGAGATTCAGATTGAAAATTAAGTTCAGCAAAAAAATAATTCTTCCTTTGCATTTTTAAGCTAGGATTGGGCTTAATCTAGATGATTTTGGGCCATTGGATTCATGGATTGTGATCATGATGCAACTCAAAGACGTGGGGCCCAGTATCTAGACTATTTTGGACCATTGGATTCATGGGTTGTGATGATGATGCAACTCAAAGGCGTGGGGCCAGTCAGAAAGGTTTGTTCAAAGCCATTATGCCTGAATCCTGCAAAATGTCAGTAACTAAAGTGAAGTGGGCCACTATTTTGGTCACTAGGCTTTTAATGCAAAAGAATCCTATGTTTTCCCTTTCTAAATCCCTATCTTCTTTAATAATAACAAGTTTTTAGAGAGGATGTTGAATGATTAGGCATATTATAGAAATGAGGTCTGCATAATCAGTTTGCAGAAGTGGGGCCCATTGTTTTTTTTATCAAAAGAGTATACACAATGGTCCACGTTGCAGATGGCCCACAAGCAAAAATTCCCCAGATTGGAAGATCTTAACCGCACAATATGGCCCTTTATTAGTTGAATGTGAGCTATCTTATTTTCTTTTTCTGAACCGTCTGTTAGGTGGTTATGGATTGAAGGGTGTTAGTTTCTTCCATTCTGGGGGATATTTGGCCCATGGACCATCCAAAGTGGGGTCCACAATATGAACTGTTTGGATCATGGAATCATGGGCCCCACTTGTACGAAATGGAAACCAGATTCTGTACAAAGTTTCAGCCAGAGCATTGTATAACACCTCTGAAATGGAAAAGAGAGAGATGGGCCATGGGCTCCTTTGGTCTGTGAGAGGGCTTTCATGATTTCTTGGGAATGTCATGAGAGCCCCACTTGCATGAATATCTATGATGGTCGGTTCCCTTTTTCTTTTGAGGGAAAAACTACCATAGTCTTGCAGACTGTGACAATCCATACACGTACACCATAACATCATTACTTGGCTTAGATGTACCTCAAATCAAACCGTCCAAATTGTGGGCCCATCTTTAGATGAGGGATGATCTCTAAATGACACCTATTAGATGATTTTAACCTATGATTAGTGGACACTTTCTGTTGAACATGGACCGTTGAACAGATCATCTATTAAGGGGAAAATTTGGACCATAACTCATCCATCGTGGAGCCCATGATTTGAACGTTTTGGATTGAGATAAATATATGCCACGTGTGCGGTGGATACGTGCATGCGTTTGAATAATCATAATCAGCCAGCATGACAAAAAGCTACATTTTCCGTTGTTGAGTGAGTAAAAAGCACACGCGCGGGAACAAGGCTGCTGATGCACACGACACCACATATACTAGCGTGGTTGATAGGTGCAATATCCAAGTCATCCATTAGGTGGATCTGGCCATTTCGATGTTCTATCCAGAAAACAAATCTGAACTTCAGAAGGATGGACCAAATGTCAGAAACAATTGGACCACTAAAAAGACCAGCAAAATATTTTTCAGCCGTAAACTTGTTATGCAATATGTGGCCCACCTGATTATTGAACCGAACGGATCCTTTGGAAAGAAAATCTAAAAAATGGTAAGCATATGATGAATAGAATCGATCTCGTACGAATATACCAGGATGGCATATACAGTAGTGAGTGCATTAGCAGCCTTGTACATGTGTGGGAGGCTTAAAATCGGGTTTTTAATTAAAATGGCCCCCACTTATGACAAAGTAAAGGCACTTACATTATATGCTGAAGCCATATCTTTTTTAGTCTTCTAGGTACTATTTAGCTTTTTACAAACGAAAATGCACCTCTATCAATCATACGGTGGTAGCTTTTCGCGGGAGTCCAGAGGGCCTTTCGCGGTGGTACAAACGAAAATGCACCACTAAATTAATTATTGGAACCACCTCTCAACTAATCTGATCCGTTCATTTTAAGCGGACAGTCGTAAACCCATGGTAGAGTCATTTTAAAAAAATTTGGAGTTGTCGGTGGCCCACAACTATATTAATGTGTGAGTTAATTTCGAACTCTTTCCTCCAATGCGGTCCATCCGTGATGAGTTTTTCCATCAAACTTGAGCAAATGGCATGAAATTAAAACTTATTTTATGTGGATGGCTTAAATTTGATACAAGACGATCCAATGAGCCCCACGCAAAATGTAGGATGGGTTCAATAATATGTCTATTACGCGGGAAGGCCATTTAGCATTTTCTTTATCTTTCTTCTTCACTTTCTTTTTACTGGAGGAGACCGTTTTAGCCCTTAGGACCATTGCCACCTCCTTGGGACCCACTTTGTCGAGCTACCGGCGTGCATACGGCATCATTCTCTCCATTCCAGCAAGCTTTTGAGTGTTTTTTTTAGATTTTCACTATAAAAAATAAAAAATAACTTCCTCGTTACATGCCTGATTTGCGTGATCTTGTACTCGTTAGAAAGATAATTTGATGAACTTTTAAATGACTTCGGAATCACCTCATTTAGATACCATTTGATTGTCCAAAAGTAGTCTCAAAGTTACTATGGTTCGTCGATACTCATTATGGATCACAGATCCTATAAAAATGGTCATTACTGCCTCGTTACATGTTTGCTTTGGGTGATTTTGTACTTGTTGGAAATGTAATTTGATGAAATTTTAAATGGCTTTGAAATTAGCTTATTTTAACACATTCTATTGCCCAAAACTAGGCCCAAAGTTCATTTATTTGAATATCTCATTCGGTGATAAATGTCTTGATGAACTTTGGGTCCACTTTTGAGCAATCAAATAGTGTTCAAATGAGGTGATTTTAAATCCATTTGAAATCTTATCAAATTATCTTTTCAAGAGTATAAGATGACCTAAATTAAACATGTAACAAGGGAGTTATAACTATTTTTATGGGATTTGCAATCTATAGTGAGTATCGACAAACCATACTAACTTTGAGCCTACTTTTGGAAAATAAAATGGTTCCTAAGTAAGGTGATTCTAAATCCATTTGAAATTTCATCAAATTATCTTTTCAATGAGTATAAGATCACCTAAATCAGGCATGTAACGAGGGAGTTATGACTTTTTCATGGGACCAGCGATCCATAGTAAGTATTGGCAATCCACGATGAGTATCAACAAACCACAGTAACTTCGGGTCCACTTTTGGGTAATTAAATGGTGTCTAAATAAGGTGATTCCAAATCCATTTGAAAGTTCTTCAAATTACATTTCCAACGAGCATAAGATCACCCAAATCGAATACGTAACAAGAAAGTTATAACCTTTTCGTGGAATCTACGATCCACAGTAAATATCAGTAATCCAAACTAAATATTGGCTATCCACATTGATTATCAGAGATCCATAGTTAATATCAACAATCCGCTATTAATATCAGTGATCCAAATTGAATATCGACGATCCACTATACAACATTCATCCATTACATCATTCTTCCATCTCAACATTCATTCATTACAATATTTATCCATTTCAACATTCTTCTGCTGCAACATTTATCCATTTCAACATTCATCACATCCATCCATTACAACATTCTTCCATTTTAAAATTTATCCATTATAACATTCTTCCATTATAAAATTCATCATTTTCATAAACTTCCATCATTTATACTCATAAACAAAATTAAAAAAATTATAAAGGGAAGCACCACACCCTCCACCCTTTCACAAACTCCATCATTAATACCCACCAATAAAAGCACGCGTGCACGCGCATGCGCACACGCGCGCGCACACACACACACACAAAAGCCACAATTATCTTAACTTTTTTTTTCTTTTTTTCTTTTTGGTTAGTACACACCCCATTGTTAGTACCCCCACCCCCATCATTAGTCACACCGCAATGTTAGGCACCCCCACTTGGGAATCGATACCAAGACCTCAATGTTAAAATGAGGTAATCTTCACTCCATCTAGCACTTGAGTTATGGATCGGGATGTCACTATTATCCTAACCTATATCTACATTTCGCCATCATAGCTTCTACATTAAAGAATATGACTGAAAATCTAAAAAAAAAAACACTTAGAATCTTGCTCAAATGGAGGGAATGACGCCGTAAGCTCGTCGGAGTGAGTCTCACGGAGGTGGCAACGGTCTTAATAGTCAAAATGGTCCCCTCCCATGAAAATAATGAAGAACAAAGAAAAAGAAAATGCTAAATGGCATTCCCACACTAGGGACTTGCAAATTGAACCTATCCTACATCTTGTGTGAGGCTCACTGGATCATTTGTAACAGATCTAAGCCATTCATATGAAAGTGGTTTTAATTTCATGCCATTTGGCCAAGTTTGAAACAAAAACTCATCACGAATAGACCACACCAAAAGAAGAAGTTTGGAATTAACTCACAGCCTCAATGCAATTTTGGGCCACATATACTTTCAAAATTGTTTTTGAAATAACCATACTCTGGGTTCACAATTGTTTGATTAAAGTGAATGGATTAGATTGGGTGAGGGGTGGCTCTAATCATCGTTTCAGTGAGGCGTACCCTCCATTCTTAAAAAAACTCTCTCAACTTTCACAAAAAGCTATTATGGTGTGAGAGGACGGCTGACGGTGTAACATTTGAGTTCGGGAAAAAGTTAAATAGTGCCTAAAGGGCTAAAAAGATATGAACTCAGCATCTAGTGTCAATGCCTTTATTTTGTCATAATTGGGGGCTATTTTAATTAATAATTCCTTAAAATCACTCAAGTTTCCCAAACAGGTAGTGAAAACAGTTGGGCACTAAGTTTATACGTGTGGGACCCATGATTGGATTATCCAAGCCATTAATCTGATGATGCTCATCTTTGATGGACCATTACCAAAAAAATAAAATCTACAATTAGAACATCTAAACCATCAAATCTTGTTTCTTTTCTTTATTGATTGATTGTGGACCGTTAAGGCTGCTCTTTATGACCAAGTATTTACACGCCAACCATGCCAAGGATAGAGTTGACCAAATCAAGAGATATTTTAGGCATAATTCATCTATTTTAGGCATAATTCATCTGGGACTATTAGATCAATGGCTTGGATAAACCAACTGAGGGCCCACATGTAGAGATTTGTAACAGGGAAGTTCCCTACGCACATATACAAGGGAATTTTTACTGCAATACCCTTGAGGTGCTGTGGCTATTTTTACTAAAAGTTCAATTTCTCATCCAGCTCTTTTTTTTGGCCTTTCGATGAGAAATTGAAAATTTTACAGTCAAGAGTACCTCTCTGACCACCATGTGCTCAGGGGAATCCACCGTGCCCCCGAGGGGTGTCCATAGTGCCTGGGGGGAATCGGTTGGAGGGGCATTTACGACCATAAAATTTTAATTTCTCATCAGAAGATTATAAAAGATGAACCAGACGAGAAATTAGACTTTTAGTAAAAATAGCCACACCACAGGGCTATTGCAGTAAAAATCCCACGTGCAAGGAGCTCGATCGGCTTCTGTGAGCTAATAGGATTCATCCCAACGGACTGCAATAGGATTCATCCTGACATTATCTTTTTAATCTGGGTGATCTTACCATGATCCAAACCGTTTATATCGTAAGTGTCAATTGGAGTATTTTAACACTTTGATAATATGATTTTTTTATTTAAACATGAACGGCTAAAAGTAATCTTTGTATAACCAATGGGCTGAGATATTCAATCTGAGAGATTTTTTCGATTCTCTCATTTAAGAGGAGCCCTGTCAAGTAAACGGTTTGTATCATTGAAAATGGTCCATATCTAACGGTTAGATTTCCAACTAATCTTAATTGTTATATGTCGATGTATTGGAGTAACCTTCAACCTAACAAGATGCAAAGTGATTTTCAAAAGCTCACACGCGTCTATAAGGCAGATCATCATACACTAGAACTTGTCCCAAATTGGAAACGGGTGAAAGATCCAAGCCATCCATCATATGGGCCCCAGTTAAGACGACATGCAAAAAAAGATAAGATCAGTCTACCGATCAATTTGGATGCCTTTTAGGAAGAAAAAAAATGGACGGCTGAAATAAAATTGCCAAGTTTTATAAACCGTTCAGCATTTCTAATTTAAGGTTAGAACATCTAAATTATCAAACCCCACCTTCTGTACGGATTGGATCTGTCAATTGTGTGCCACGGTGGCACATGTGGTGCCGGTGCCGTATAGATGGGCTATCTTACGCGAAAGCGGACTCGGATTCGGTAGTGACCACTCCAACACTGACATCGGTCCTGAAAAATCTCTGTGGGCCCTAATATGATGTATATATTTTATCCACGCCGTCCATCCATCATGACAGATCATTTTAGGGCATGATCCCAAAAATGAGAAAGATCCAAAGTTCGAGTGAGCCACACCAAAAGAAACAGTGATGATAATAAAGTCCACCGTTGAAACTTTTTTAGGGTCCACCGTGATGTTTACTTGCCATGCAACCTATTCATAAAGTTACATATATATGGATGAAGGGAAAACAAAAACATAAGCTTAGTCCAAAACTTCTACGGCCCTTGGGAAGATTTTAATGGCAGGCGTTCAATCCCCACTCTGTGGTCCACTTGAACTTTGTATTTACCTAATTTTTGGGCTCATGCCCGAGGATGATCTGGAAAAACTGGATGGACGGCGTGGATAAAACATGTACAACATGGTGGGTCCACAGAGCTTCTCCAGCACTCACGTCCGTACTGAAGGGGACTACCGAATCCGAGTCATCTGGAAGAACTGGATGGACGGCGTGGATAAAACATGCACAACATGGTGGGCCCACAGAGCTTCTCCAGCACTCACGTCCGTACTGAAGGGGACTACCGAATCCGAGCCACGCGAAAGCATGACCAGTTGGCAAAAAGGAGAGTGAAATGGCTTCTTTTTTTCTTTTTCTTTTTTTTTTTTCCTTTTCCACTCGCATTGATCATTCCTCACAGGGAAAGAAAGGGAAAACCCAAGGTGGACCCACATCCGTCTCGACCATAAAATGATACAATAGGTTTGATACACGCACTTCTACACGCAGTATATGACAGCCTGCCAAGTGTGCAGGGCATCTGAGTGGTGCATAAAGTGGACCCCACAGTAAGATGGCCACAAGCGGAAGTCAGTCTGGCCAGCTCATTAGGTGGGCATTTCAGGATCTATAACATTAAAAATCTATAGAATGAACACATAATAGGGAGTTGTAGGCCACGTCAAACACAACCAATCTATCGTTTCACTTATATTTTTTTTCTTTTCCAAGCACAATCAATTTATCTTTTCAAAAATCTTAGCATAGCTTCTTCTTTTCTTTCTTTTCCAAACTCAATTAATCTATCTTTTCATTTATCTTACCATAGCTTCTTTTTTTTTTTTTTTTCCAACACAATCAATCTAACTTTTCATTTATCTTAGCATAGCTTCTTTCTTCTTCTTCTTTTTTTTTTTTTCCACTCACACTCACACTCACCCACCACAATGGGTGCTCAAACCCATGACCTCGTGTTGAAACTCTTGTGAGTTTACCATTGGGCTTAGTTTACCCTAATTTTAGTATATAGATAATGTCTAGCACCATCACTACAATATTGTAGAATTAGATTAAACACCTACGATCCTAAGTTTTTGAATTTCTATCAACTGAGTTCTTACTCAAGCAGTTATGATTCTAGTCACTTCTTGCAAATTATCTATTTCAATTATCTGATTATATAGATGGATCATGTATTTATCTTTTATTTTGTTTTATTCATATGTTTATTCGATACTTTATTGATGGTAATGAGTATTATATAAATATTAATAAATTAGCATTATTTTAGCCTTCTTCATTTATTTGTTCATTTTGAAAAATACATCGGTTGTAATTATTAGTAAAAGAAAAGTCTTTAATACAAAGTAAAATAAATTCATTAAGAATAATTTACCCCCATCCTTTCACAAATCATTTTATTATCGTTACAACCAGTGGTTGAAATGACAACTGGATTTCCAAATTTGTTCTCAGTGCATAGGAACTAACGTTCAATGAGACGTTGAGTCGAGTATGATTCTAGTATACCCGCATTTCCTAATCTCACACAAAATTTGAATACATGCCTTCCCTCACACATGTAGTTTTGTGTGTAATTGAATTTCACAAACCTGGTGGACG
The DNA here is from genome assembly GCA_003013855.2 of Liriodendron chinense. Lineage (NCBI taxonomy): Eukaryota > Viridiplantae > Streptophyta > Magnoliopsida > Magnoliales > Magnoliaceae > Liriodendron > Liriodendron chinense. Next base: position 416,767 of record PVNU02002913.1, read on the forward strand.
CTTGTCTTTGATATAAGATCATCAAATATTTACATTTTTAATTGTCCAGCAATCTCATAGGTAACTAATCTACTAAGAGTAATATTTTTTTGCAAAACATCAAAACCAGTACACATAATTTGGAAGGTTCATATTGAATTAATCCCACATGTGCAATTTCTCAGTAATTTCTACCTGCAAGCGTATCATCCATCACAATCTGTCAGAGTATCAAAGTATACCTCTCTTTTACCATCTGGGTGATTTTTGTTGCATGAACCGTCTGCAATGGGGGCCACAATATCAACGGTTTGGATTACTGAACCATGGACGTCGATGACAAAGCCCCAAAAAGTCTTCAGGATTGAAATGTCTTGGTCACCGGGCGTTCTCTTTCAACTATTTATTTGTGGGCCACAAATCGGAAGGTGAGGTTTTATAGTCCATTTATCGTAGGGCCCAACAAGCCAATGGTTTTGGAATACTGCACGTTTGGGCTGCACCTGTCAGGACTTAAAACCAACGCATACAACGAAAAGCACGATTCGTGGATCCTATAATCCTACTCGTGTAATGCCTCTGTTAGATGGTACTCTGGTAGATCGTGACCGTTCATATGGGTGGGTCTGTCAATGCGTACTTGGACTCGTGGTTATCCCAAGGACCCGACTTGATTTTAACAGTCAGCCACGCTCTGGCTGGTGACGCGAACGGAACCGAATTGCCAGTGACCCGGGGCACAGAGCCCGGGGCTTTGTGGGGCCCGCAGAGATTCCGTGACAAATCTACTTCGTCCATCTGTTTAGAAATATCACAATAAGACATTAATTTAAAAATATGGCAGATCGAAATCTCAGATGGGCCACACAAAATGAAACAGTGGGGATGGAAACATCCACTGTTGAAAACTGCCTGGGGCTGATCATGATGTTTATATGCCATCCAAACCGTTCATATCGTTATTACCACTCAGATAAACTGTAGGCACAAATATCACCATGACCCAAAACTTCTGTCTCCCCCAAGCGTTCAATCTCCACTGTTTCGTGCGGTATAGCCTACTTAAGTTTTGGATCTGACTTGCTTTTAGATTCCTGTCCTGTTGTGGTCTTCCAAAACAGATGAACGGAGTGGATTTTTCACAGACATCTCCGTGGGCCCCACACAGGCAATCCGCTTCTCAAGCGAACACCAGACAGCTAGCTGGTGTCAAAGCTCTGTGGGCCCCACCACCATGATGTATGCAGACGTGAACAGGTTGGCCACTTAGGACACTGATGCTGTGTACTTTTTAATTTAGGAATCACTTAAAGTGGGACCCACACAGTTAGGATGGTTGATTTTAGTTACCTAAATGCCCCTCGTATACAATTTCCAGGTGCACGTGCACCAACCATCACACTCACCCGATTGGTAGGCCTCAGCATGGATTGGGGCTATCAGGTGGTCCGGCTTGGGTTGGTGTACCCGATCCGGACCCGAATAAAGGAATTGTGTTTGGGTCATGTCGGTTTCGTATGTGGGGTCCATATATGATCCCAATCCAATTGGATTCGGGTATCCTCCCATCGGGTCCTACCATGGATTGCCAACTCTACTGAGTTGACTCCGACTCGGTCAGGATCAGTACGGATCGTTGGGGGTACTATAAAGTGGTACGGCTGGGAGATTGTACGGTAAAGATTTGAGCTTTAAGTTTACAGGTGGGCCTCAACGTGGATGGCCCATGCACCAAAAACACACGTATTGAAAGATCACAGATTCAGAATTTTTGGCATTGATTGAATGAGAACCATGGTCAGGTATCAAAAGGTTGAGGATTTTCTTCCAATTAGGGTGATTTTCCATGCATGCACCGCTTGCAGTTGGGCCCATGGTATCAAGGGTTTGGTCACAGAACAATGGGTCCCATCTGTGCAATCTCTAAGAAATAGCATTGTATTTGTATGGAATCTCCTACTTTTAAAAGCCGTCTTTAAGAATCTTTTTGGTAGACCCATTTCCAACTCAATTTGGGAGCCCATTGGCGTGTTTCCCCGACCGTGGGACCCATTTTTTATGTTTCTTCTTCATATGGACACCTTCCATCAGTTTTTCCAGCTCATTTTAAGGGTAGGGTCACAAAAATGAAGTAGCTCCAAATTTCAAATGGATCACACAATAGGTATTGAATTCCCACCATTAAAAACTTCTTAAGGGTCACAAAAGTATTGGATCAAGATGATATTTGTGTTTTTAATGGTATGCGTGACTTAAACAACAGGTTAGATGGCAAATAAACATTACGGTGGTCCTAAGAAGTTTTTAATGGTGGTTGTTCAATGATGACTTTTTCTTGTGGTGTGGTCCACTTGAGATTTGGATCTGCTTCATTTTTAGAACTTTGGCCTACAATGATGACTTTTTCTTGTGGTGTGGTCTACCTCGGTGTATGTGGTGTATATCTATGCAGTCCATCAATTTTTCCAGCTCATTATATCTATGCTGTCCATCAATTTTTCCAGCTAATTTTACAGCATAATTTTAAAGGGAAGCAGATCCAAATCTCAGGTGAAGCGCACAGTAGAAATTGAATTCCCATCATTAAAAACTTATAGGGCGCACAAATTTTTGGATCAAGCTGATATCTGTGTTTTCCCTACGTCCAATTCTATCAACTCGTTGGATGGCAAACAAAGCTCACGTGTGCCACACATGTTCCAGTATGTGACATACATGTGAGATCCAATCCACACATCAGGTTGGTCTGACCTTGTACATGTTTTCCCAAAAAAAAAAAAAAAATCTGAACGACCTATCATGTGGGTCCCAATTTTGGAAAGAGGTGGATGGATTACAAAACTTCAGCCAAATTTTCCATAGCCGTACATTTGTTTTGCTAACCGTGGCCCACCTGGCCAGTGGATGGACCTGATTCTTAGACAACGTCATCAATATAGTGGTACTGTTCTGAACTTTTGATGGGTGGATTGGATATCGGGCCCATCATGCCGTTCGGGTAGTGTGTACGTGAGCTTTATTGCACACGTGATTTTTGCATGGTAGCCAAGAAATTGTTTTCTACACCTAATGAACGGTCATGATCAAATGATTTTCCTCTGTCCAATTGTTCTCATGAAATTAGGAGCACTATAACTAATGGTACGCTAAAGCTTTGAACATTTCTTAAATGTTGCTGAGAGAAATTGTCTGTCACTGACTCACTTACTCGCAAGTCACACAGCGACCTTTTCCACACCCACTTTTACACATGGCACGTGTGCCAACCTGGCAAATGTGTTGGAACCTGGGCGATGAATAACGTGGGATGTACCATTCAGATGATCTGGCACAGATCATGCTGTCCACTCATCAAACAGCGAGACATTGTACGTTTAATTTGGGCCCATTGGCAAATTCTATTTGAACCGTTCTTTGTTTTTTATAGGACCTTAGCCGCCTGACAATACTGGTTTTCCTACCACGCGATTGAACGGTCCTTCCCACCATATGGATGGTTCAGATGTCGTATACACCTCCCACGTGGGCATGTGAGAAACGTGTAAGGAATCTAAGGATGCGTGTGGAGGACTAGCAAACGTCTTCAAAGAAATGCTCCCAGTGTATTCCTCCGAAGCGACGTAGTTCTAATTTCCCTCGTTTGTTGGAGCCGGAATCGGATTGCATGCGGAGTAACTCCGCACGCTCTTATCGTGCGGAGTAAACTTAATTGGGCTCACCTAGAATTTATGTGCTTTATCTATTCCGTCCATATGTTTTTACAGATCATTTTAGTGGTTGAGCCCAAAATTTAAGCATATCTAAACCTCAAGTGTACCATGCCATGTGTAACAGTGGGAATAATGATTTCCACCGTTGAAACCATCCCAGGCCCTAAAGTGATGTTTATTTGTCATCCAACCTGTTCATAAGATCACATGGATATGGATGAAGGGAAAACACAAATATCAGCTTGATCCAAAACTTTTGTGTCCTCTGAGAATTTTTCAGTGGTAGACATTCAGTTCACACATTTCTTGTGGTGTGGTCCACTTTAGATTTTGATATGCTTCATTTTTTGGCACCTTACCTAAACTTTTCTGTTAAGATGGATGGACGGAGTGGATAAAATACATAAATCACTGTGGGCCCCACAGAGTTTACTCCGCACGCTAGCGTGTGTATTTACTCAGTACGCAATCCGCTTCCGTTGGAGACCATGCGCGTTGATAAGACGAGAACTTATAAGTAATCGACTACATCGCAACGTATCATAACTTGTGGTCGCGTACAATCATTCCCACCAAATTACTATTTTAATAGAAAATCGGTACCATTAAAATGGTACAATGCATGATAAATATTTTTTAAGATAAAAATCATGCCGTTTGTCTCATCCGGTGGGCCACACAATAGGAATCAATAAAACCAACGGTTTGATTTAACACTTAAGTCTGTCCACCTAACTAGCTGATCAGCCTTATTTTCGAAAAAGGTTATGGTAATGGTGGGGATCTATGGATTCCATTTTACTGATTTACTACACAGGTGGCATGTTGGCGGGAAAGACGGTAGGTACAGTACCACAGATTGCGGTGCGGTTGCATGCTGGTGATCAGTTCTCGATTCAGGTACCGGCCCATCTGGGGAGCGAATTAGGTGTGACCCGGGGAACAGCTTAGTGGGTGTTACGCTAACCGTGTGGGGACCATTTTGATTTTTTTTTATATATCCACGCTGTTCATCTGTGTTTTCATCTCGTTTTAGGACGTTACACCAAAATCTAAGAAGACACATATCTAAAGTGGACCACACTGCTAAAAAGAGTGATGAATGACCATTAAAAGATTTTTGTAGGCCATGAAAGTTTTAGATTAATTGTATATTTATAATTTCCCTTAATACAGATATTATTGACATTTTCAGCAGGTTGGATTGAAAATAAACATTACTAAAACCTTAGAATGGGCTCTTTGCAATTTTTAATGGCGAGGCACTAATCAACACTGGTTTTTAGTGGTATGGTCCACATGAGATTCGGATCAGCATGATTTTTGTAATACCATCCAAAAATTGGCTGGAGAAAAGGATGAACGGAGTGGATATACAAAATATTACCCATGCTTGCTACAAGGCAGGGGTAACACCCACTAAGCTGTGCCCGGGGGTAACACCTAATTCGCTCCCGCCCATCTGCGCCCGACAGCGCCCCCTACAGCATGTCCCGGTATGGCACATACAGCATGTCCCGGTATGGCACATGGGTACAAGAGCAGAACATCCAAGTTGTCTATCTAAAGGATCGAATTAGGTGTTAACCTGGGAACAGCTTATTGGGTGTTACCCCTACCTTGTGGCCCACTTGTATATCCACGCCGTCTATCTGTTTCTCCAGCCCAATCGAGGATGAGGTTCCAAAAATTATGCAGATCCAAATCTCAGGTGGACCATACCACTGAAACAGTGGTGTTTGAATTCTCCATCATTAAAAATTCCAAGAAGCCCATCATAAGGTTTTAGTAATGTTTAATTGAAATCCAACCTCTTGATAATGTAAAAAAGATATAGATAAAGGAAAAAATATAAATATTAGACTAATCCAAAACTTTTGTAGCCCATAAAAGGTTTTTAATAGCCATCCATCATTGTTGCTTACAGTATCATTCACTTGTTATTTGAATAATTTTAAGGTTTGGGATCACGTCCTCAAATGAGACGTAAAAGCATATATACAGACGTGGATATATATAAAAAAAAAAAAAAATACATCAAGATGTGCCCCCACACGGTTAGGGTTCCCGGGTAACAGCTAATCCGTTCTCTTATCTAAATCCCTAGCCTAAAAATAAGGCCAATCTACTTACCTGGTGGGCCATAATCTACAGAACAAACAGACGGCTAAAAAAACTCGATCAAGTTTTTCCACGTGTTGTGTGCCTTTTTATAACATCATGTCCATTGTCAATAGTTGAACTGGATGATCTCTGGGATAGATAAATTCAACACCCACCCAATGAACGGCTTGGATGTTGCAACAGCATGCCACCTGGGCGCATGTATAGATTGCTGCCTTATACACGCGTGTACGCTTAGCAAACTCCCTTTCGTAAACCTTTGTATCTAACCGTCTTATCTCCGTTTCCTGCGAAATTGGGATTTATTTAAAACTTAATTTCCTTCCCAAACTAGGTTTGCCTGGTCTTGCTCGCGGTGGGTCCCACACTGCCTGCCGAATCAGAAGGCCGGCAGCCTTACAAAAACATGCCGGCCGGCCGAGACCATGACGCGTGGCCCACAGAAAGACGCTCCACGTGGGCCCCTCCGCTTCTTCATTTTTTTCAATAGGAATTTCCGAACCTGTTAGGTTCGGCTACCGAACCAACAATTTGAATCTTTTCGAACGTTGGATAGCACGTGCACGGACCAATATACCCCTAACATTTTTATATTTTTTCGTATAATACCAACAATGTAACGGTCTTGTTTTTCTTGATAAACTACTTCTACTTTGAAATTGGTGGTCTGTTAATAGGGACCGTCTGATCAATAGGATGTATGCCAACGGTCCACATTCAGCATACTATTGCTGTCCGCCTGATGGCTGGACAGGGCTTGGCCAGGGCATCAACATGTCAGATCAGATCCGCCTGTACAATCCTCAAAATTGCCAGATCAGCACTGTGGGGCCGGAGCGGATTAGGTGAGACCCTGGATCCACAGTGATGTATGTGACCCTGGACCCACGTGGGTGGGACCCGGACTGTGGGGCTCACAGTGATGTATGTGACTGCATCCATGCCGTCCATCCATATTGAAAGTTCATTTTAGGGCATGAGATAAAAAATGAAGCAGTTCCAAATCTCAGATGAGCCATAATACAGGAAATAGTGGTGATTGACCATTAAAAACGTCCTATGGGCCACAAAAAGTTTGGATCAAGATGATATTTATGTGGTCTCTTCATCCAGGTGTTTGTGACACTATCAACCAATTGGATGGCAAATAAACATTCCAGGGAATCCATGAAGTTTTTAATGGTAGAGATTCAATCATGACTGTTTCTGTGGTGTGGTCCACCTAAGATTTGAGTAAAATTCATTTCTGGGATTGTACTCTAAAATGAGCTTTCAAAATGGTTGAACGGTGTGGATTTAAGACACATACATCACTGTAAGTCCCACAGTCAGGGTCCCACCCACCTCGATGGATCCGGGGTCTCACCTAATCCGCTCCCCTGTGGAGCCGACGGGCTTAGGTGGATCCGAGGTGGGTGGATGCCTGACTGTGGGTCCCACTGTTATGTATATGCCTTACATCCACACTGTCCATCCGTTTTGACAGTTCATTTTTGTACAAGATTCCAAAAATGAAGTAGATCCAAATCTTAAGTGGACCACACCACAGGAAACAGCTGCGATTGAATATCCACCATAAAAAAATTTATGGGGTGACAGGAATGTTTATTTCCATCCAACTTGTTGATAAGGTCACAAAGACATGGATGAATGGACTACACAAATATCAACTTGATCCAAAACTTTTGTGGCTCACGAGAAGTTTTAAATGGTAAATCACCCCTGTTTCCTGTGAGATTTCAATCTGCTACATTTTGAGATCATGCCCTTAAATGAGCTGTCAAAACTGATGGACAGACACATACATCACGGTGGGCCCCACAGTAAGGGACCTATCGTTCCCCGTGGGGCACATTTGGATGAACATACGTATTCAAATGACTCTCAATTTCTTTTTCACAAAGTATAGATTGTGAGAATAAAGAAAACTCAGATACTCTGGTGGGTGGAGATGGTTGATACACAGACAGAATAAAAATTTAGTCAGAAATTGCTTACGTGTCATACAAGTCAGATTAAGCTGTCCAAAATGATGGTTCCCACTCTAATGAATCACCAACAGAAAAGTTACTCTTATTTTATTATCAGCCTGTCGGATTGCTGGACATTTATTGGACGGTTGAAAAATATCCAGTGGTTCTATTTCAACAACCAAGTCCACTCATCAGAGGTTAGGATTCTTCCACCAATAACACTGACAAATCTCGTTCTCCACAATTTCTCGGCATGAAAATTTCGTGATATCATCGTCTGCTGAATTTCCGAACGAATATCTCAAGATTTTTTTAGTTAATCGGTCACGTATACAATGTCCGAGCGCCTGTGTATCAAGAGTCATAAGCTACATGAGTATAATATCACTTCTCTTACTTAGTCTACAGAGTCATAAGAGCAGTTGTATGCAGTAAGCAAATGAGTCGGTAACCATCTCGTAACTAATACATGTTGCTTTAAAACGAAGGCCCACTCACTGACGGTGGGCCCATTTTTCTGCACCAACCATGTTCATATTAACGTATCTTTGAAGATTATCTGGATTTTTCTCATGGTCAGCACCCATGAGGAGGGAGGAGGGTAGGGATTGTGCCAGCATGGCATGTGTATGTGAGATCTCAACCATTCATCAAGTGGGGCAGGCTATGAACGTCTCTTTTGGACATCAGGACAGCCTACTCATCAGGTGGGCTACTCTTAAGTTGACTATAAACTATTAGTCATCTTCTCTAACCGTTCTTCACATAAACATGTGATCCTCCTGTAAGTCGATGAGCATGATTTTTGTGCCAATGCATCTTCATGGTGTGCAGTGTCTAATGAATGGTTAGGATCTTTCATATGTTTACCATGTTGGCATGTGTGGCAGCTTAATGCACACTGTCTTGGCTGTATATGTGCACTACATTTCTTTGGTGACCACTTACATTAGTCAAAATCTAAGAAGCATCAAAAGCAAAGCAGTTATCTTAGTTACAAAGCATTCTATATAATACATGTGTAGGTAAATCTGGACCAGATGCATGGATGGTACTGAAAATATCACACTGATTGGATGATCCTAGCCACCAGCTTTGGGAAAATTTCTTGTTGAATGTAAGCCGTAGGTTGAGTTTAACCCAATAGATTTTGACTTTTGTCGTGGCCTGTTACAAGGCCCAATAGATGAATGGTTTAGATCTCATGCTGTGGACTCCCTACACTGAATTTATTCCCAAAATGCCCGACTCTGGATTTTTCTTATTCTTTTGCTCTTTTTTTTTAATTGTTATAATTAAAAATTCGTTGGCTGAATTTTGTATTTCTACAAATTTTCTGTCAAAGCCGCCAATTTAAATTGCATAAACTTGTGGCAACACCCAAACACAAACAACTATCAGATGAGCTACACTGTTTAAATAATCTAATGCAAGGAAGAGTGCAAAATAATAAAAGAAAGATCATTGTTTTCCTTAAGTGATTAAAACTTTGAATCTATAAAAATAGTTATTAAGTCCACAAAAAATAAGAAAGAAAAGTTAGAGAAATTTATTGAATAATTTGTATATAATTTCTCAATTACATTATACTAATGAATAAAATTCAAACCCCCATTCAAAATTATACAAAATAGTAAAAATTTTCTAAAGCCTAATTTTATAATTCATTTAAAGATTACTCGGAATAGCAAAATTCTTCTAAAACTTAATTTGTCAAGAATAGAAGTGTTCAGATAAATCTTATAAAAGTATTCCTAGTATTATTATAAGCAATTTAAAAAAAAAAATTTCTAGACACTAAAAATAAAGATATATAAGAAAATAAAAATTATTAAAAATAATAAATTTTTATAACATTGTAATTTTGAACTAGAAGCATGCGTTTTCCTGCGAAACAAAGGTGCACAACGTACTATGCAGATTAGTTAACCTCAGAACCATTGTTACATAAAGATTAATAAGTTGTGCGTTTTGTGACAATGCCTAAATAAAAAGTTACGACTCTTTTATTGTCAAAACTTCAAATGACAAATATTAAAAAAATAAAAATAAAAAAGACGGTTGAAAATAAAATTGTTAATTAGGAATCCATATCTGTTGTAAATTGTGGTTCATCAAAGAAGTCAAACAGCTTAGATTCATTAGCTAGAAGATATTATTGGTGCAGTCCCCCTATGGAAAGCTCAGATGTCTCACACATCTCATGTTGGCATGTTTGGGTGAATGTGGATAGTCAGGGCTCCATCCATTCATGGAATCCCTAATCCACCTTGGTATTTATACATTATTAGGGTGTATGAAGAGAATAAGGAGAGAGAAAAAGAGGAAAAAGTTGAGGCTTTTAGCTTTCATATAATGGAATCGACCGTCATGGTTCCATAAATACTCTCGATGAAATACCTACATAGGTAATGATGTCAACTGAAAAAATCACAAACCACATATAAATGGGGTCAGCTAAAACCATACTGTAATCAATGATGCACAATACTTTGCTATGCACTTGGTCTCGATAATAAATAGTTTTGATCATTGCTACTACTTGTTACTACATGGTAGACACTTATGACTCACCTTCTTCCTAAATTTTCTTTAAGTGTATGTTAGAGATGGATAATCTCATATGTTTTTTAGCTTATATGAAAAAGCAAAGAGTCTCTCAAATTTATATACGTAGATATCCTTTTCTATCATAGAAACCAAGTGATACATAGACTCTCATACTTTGCGAATGTTAGCTTACTTAAATGTAAAATTCATATTATGGTTAAGTTTTGAAACTTAAGAGTCCAAGTTTTCCAAAAGCTAATGCCAAAGTGACCTATATGCACCCACATGTACATGTCTATGTGTGCATATGGGTGCATATGGGTGCATATGGACCCATATGGAAGACATGCTAACAATAGTTTCAACAATGGATTGGCTCCAAAATGGTTTCAATAATGAATGATCTATTCTCACTTCTTCTGATGTTATGGCCCGTATGAGTTTTATATCTACTTTGTTTTTAGATCACATCTTAAAATGAGTCAACTCAACATATCTATGGAGTTGATGTCATACTATTATTGGGATGGCCCACAGAGTCTTTAAGTGAAAGGACAAAAAGGCCCCCATTGAAGCACCTCACACATCCCATTTTGCAAAAATCAGACCCTTTTAAGTCTAATTACAGGGGTAAAATTGACCAAAAGCTAATTATGTCAATATATAGTAGACATTTCCTAAATAGCCCCACCTGTTATCCTATCATGTCAACATTTTTCTTTTCCTATTATGTCAATATATTAGTTCGGTATTTATTTAAAAGGAGCAATCATTTTTTAAATATTCTGCAGTTTGAATTGCCAAGTTGCAACCCTATCCACGCAATGTCTATCTTGTGCACACCACGTGACTGTTCAGTTCTTTTCATTAGGGCTTGTTTGGCCACTTTGTTGTTGGTCGCTGTCCCATTTAAAAGGGCTCTTGACAACAATGTCACTGATCCCAGCTGCTGGATTGTTGGTAAAAGACCTCATTCATACTACAGAAATGGGCTTTTCGGCCTAATAATTGAATTCGTAAAATTTTTAGATTTGATGATATTTTAGGAGATGTAGATTGCAGTCCAGCAGGGTGTTAGACACATCCGGTCTAATGCCAATAAAAAAAACCGTCATATACTGCTATATATAGCTTGAAATGACAATTTTACCCCTGAATGAAATGGTAATTTTGCCCTTTTCGCTGTGGGGAGCAGATTAGGTGCGGCCTGGCTGTGGGGCCCACCTTGATGTATGTATTCTATATCTATGCGAAATCATATAAACATTACAAAAAATTGCAGTTAATGGTAGGGCATTCAATTGATTTTTGGAAATGATAGAACATGTTTTTAGATCATGCTTTAAAATGATATGGCAAAATGGATTAGAAGTGTGGATATAGCACCCCCCATATTAGCTGGCTCCCAAGATTTGAAGACTTAATTTTCACTCTGATACCATGTCAAATAACCACTAGCTTTAAATGCTCTAAAAGCTTTTAAAAGATGTATCGTCAAGGGACTTTAATAGTGAGGAGCTGAGGAACTTCCCTCCTGTTTCTAAAATTACTCTTTTTAATGGCTTTTCTTCAACCATGGGGAAAGAAAAAAAAAAAGAAGGTAAATTTGTCTATGTTTAAATGCATGATATTCAAACATTGGATCAATGGTCCTGAGAGGCCAAGAGGACCTTTTGATCCTAGCCTTCCATGGTGGAGATTTTGTCTAATCAATACAACGCCTTGTTAGTCAGAACAAAGAAGAATATTAGCATTTATGCAGGGATGGCCGTTTCATCTTAGGAGAGTTGATGATCCAATCATTGGGGACGGTGCATCAGAACTTGTAAAAGGGAGAACTTGTAAAGGGAATAAGCAACCCCATTGCAAGATATAAGAGATGAACAAAGAAAAAATCACATGTAAAACCAACCGGTTTGGCTAGTGACTTGAAGCACCAGCTAGCTAGCCTTGTCAAAGCTTTCTAGGCCTCAAAATAATGTATGTGTTTTATCCATGCTATCTATCCATTTTGTCAACTCATTTCACTCCGTATGATTCCCAAAAAGGAGATAGATCTAAATCTCAAGTGGGCCACACTACTGGAGAAAGTGAAGATAGAATGCTTACCTGTTGTAAGCATTCTACGGCCAAAGAGGCTTTTGGGTCAAGCTGATATTTGTGTTTTCCCTTTGTCCAGGGTTATGTGACCTAATAAATAAGTTGGATGACAAATAAACATTATAGTGGGCCCTAGGAAGTTTTTAATGGTGGGAGCTCAATCACAACTGTTTCCTATAATGTGGTCCACGTGAGATTTGAATCTACCTCAGTTTTAAATTCATGCAATCTACCTCAGTTTTAAATTCATGCTCTCAAATGAACTGACAAAATGGATGAACGAAATGAATAAAACACATACATCATAGTGAGCGTACAGAGCTTAGACAACAGCTAGCTGGCTAGTGTTGGGGTCATCAGCCATACTTCATGAAGAGCTCAAATGATATTTCTCCCCTCATTTGGGCAAGGTGGGTCCAATCTCTATTTTTTGTACGTTGGACCGCCTAATTTTTTGCCAGGACACATGCAATGGGAGCCACCTTTGACCGACTTTGGACTGTGTGTACATGCACATGCCACATGTGTGGTTCCCACCATTTTATACAATTAAATGATGCTAAAGATAGCCACTTAAGTTTGAATTTTTGGTAGTGGAAGGTTGGCACCATATGAATAGACCTCAGTGTCGGTATATGAAAGTTACACGTGGCAGTGGACAAGCTTGGACCGAACCACATCCATACAGTTCAAAAATATTTGAATTTCCCTCAAAAGTTAGGTATAAACCGGTATATTCAAAATATGATGAGTGTATGGACCGAAACACACCCATATAGTCCGTTCTGTCGTTCCAGAGTCGTGTTCGGTGATCCAAACCGTTGATCTGATGAAATGCAACGAGGAAAGGGGCTATCTCAAAAATTACACGTCTTCGGCGGATCTCCAATCACTGAGGTGGGTGGATCCTTTACTATAAGCCCACCATGATGTATGTTCCTTACATCCACGCCGTCCATTCATTATGATAGATCATTTGATGGCATGATCTAAAAAATTAAGCAGATCAAAATCTTAGGTGGACTACGCCCCAAGAAACAGTGGTGATTGATCATTAAAAACTTCTTGTGGGCCACAAAAGTTTTGGATCAAACTGATGTTTGTATGGTCCCTTCATCCAGGTCTTTGTGACCTTATCAACAGGTTGGATGGAAAATAAACATTTCGATGGACCACAAGGTGTTTCTAATGGTGGATACTCAATTACCACTTTTTCTTGTCGTGTGGTCCAACTAAGATTTGGATCTACTTCATTTTTTGGATCGTGTAAAAAAAAAAAGCTTTCAAACGGATGAATGGCATGGATTTAAGGCACATACATCCCCCTCGAAAATCATCAAGATTGTAAAATCCTAGACTTTAAAATCCATGGCCCACAAAGCAACCGGCCAATAGCTGGTCCAATTCGACTGAGAGTTTCATCATTAGGCATCCTCCAACCGTAAGACCATCTTGTAAATGACGTCAGATTCGGACACTGATTGGGTACTACCCCCACCAGACCTGGCAAGAGACAGACGGTCTTAGAAGGGGTTCTGTGGGGCCCACCTTGATGTTTTATCCACGCCATCCATCCATTTTGATAGATCACTTTAGGGCGTAAGCCCAAAAAGGAGGCGGATTAAAGGGTCAAGTGGACCACACCACACAAAACAGTGGGGATTGAACGCCTACGGCTGAAAACCTCATGGTGGGCCTTAGGAAGGTTTCACCTGTGGGTGTCATAGTCACAGCTGCTTCCTATGGTGTGGTCCACTCAAGCCTTCGATCAACCTCCTTTTTGGGCTCATACCCTAAAATGATCTGTCAACATGGATGGACGGCGTGGATAAAACACATACATCACGATGGCCCCACAGAGCCCCTGGCAGGACTGTCCATCTCTAGCTAGGTCCTGAGGGATCCAACTCATAGTCCCAATGCATCGTACTGTAATACGTCGGGATGTATTGGAGCAAAACCTCCAAAATGCAACCAGTGGATTGCACTTAGCGTGAACGTGGGAAAGAAATGGGACCAGAACTGAATTTGAACGGCCCGATTTTTGGGATAGGGTATGTTTGGCTTGGTCCCATATGATGAATGGATTGGATCCATCACACCTATGGCATCTGGGCATGGGTCCAATGAAGCATGTGTGATGGAGAAGAATAGTTATCGACCGTTTAGTAGCAACGCAAGTTCAAGCCCGGGCCTATCGTGGTCTTTTCTAGTTAGGCCAATGCTCTCCTAGTTAAAGCTTTTTGTCTGCCATTTGTTGGAACCTGTCTACTGTCTGGCCTGGGAAGAACAAGCCTGTCTATCGTTAGTTTAGGTTTTATTTTCTCCTTTAAAATAGTTGGGCTTGTGGGGTCCAAAAATCCAGCCCATCTATTAGGCTTCTACCCCACATCCATTGTATAAAATGAAAAATAAATAAATGCAATGAAAAACTCCATTCATAAAATAGGAATTATGTAAAATCATGTGTAAACCTTTAAAAATCGAGTATAGGGGCCCTTTTGAGCTTTCAATTATAAAAATATGTGGCATGTCTTCATCCACACCGTTGCTTGTCATGCATATGTTGCCGTGCTTCAGTGGTAGACTCTCGAGAGTTTCAACATGTGGTCACGGGTTCAAGCATCCCTTGTGGTATGAATGCACGAGAATGTGAGGGGTGTGAGTGTGTAAGTATGGAATGAAAAAAAAAAAAAAAGACTCTAAACTGTTGTCTATGGTGTAGCCCACCTAAGTCATGGATTGACATGATTTTTTGGCTCATCGCACATGACGTGAGCCCAAAATATGAGCGGTCCACGTGATGTAGCACCCTAAAAAACCCCAGGGCCAATCTTTCAACTTGTTCAAGAACATTGAAAAAGTGCTCATGAGTTATCGTGAGAGAAGTGCGCAGGTGAGTATCTCTCTCTCTCTCTCTCTCTCTCTCTCTATATATATATATATATATATATATATATATATATATATATATATATATATATATATATATATATATATATATATATATATGAATGCTCACCTGTGCACCAGTTCTCATGATAACTAGTTAGCACTTTTTGAGACCTCATCACATATGATATAAGCCATGAATCTAAATTGTCCATGTGTGTTGAGCTCTGAAAAAGTGCTCATGAGGGTGGGCATAGGATTGCTCACCTATGAGAATTGGTGAGTACTTTTTGAGGACTCATCACACGTGAAATAAGCCTAAAATCTTAGTTGTCCATGTAATGCAGCACTCAAAAAAACTCTAGGGGCCCAACTTTCATCCTAATGCAAAACTCTAGTAAGCTAGAGGAGGGGGAGGGAGAGAGAGAGAGAGAGAGAGAGAGAGAGAGAGGCAAATATGAGGGAGGAAATTGTTTCCTCTTGACATGGCCCACCAAAGTTCTGGATCAAGTTGAAAGTTGGGCCTTTGAAGTTTTTTGGGGTGTTACATCATGTGGACGGCTAAGATTTTGGGCTCACATCACGTGTGATGAGTCCTCAAAATGTGCTCACGAGTTCTCGTCAAAACTGTGTGCAAGTAAGCATTCCATCCAATGGCCTAAGATTAGTATTTGAATGTCATTGATGGATCAGGTATCACCATACATAGGTAAATAAAAAAGAAATTGTTATATGAGGTTATTAGGAACGTACTTGCAGCAAAGATTCAAATTACTCTAAAAAAGAGATACAAGTTGTCCACAATTTTCTTGAAATCTAGTTAGGATGTCTCTCAACAAACCCTCAACTTCTTTTCTAACCACCATAGGCTTGACTAAGGTAGTTGTGCTCCAACTTCTCTTGCTACCAAACGGCTTTTAGGACGGTGAAGTTAAAGGAAGTTAGCACTCACCATCTATAACCAGTTGCATGTTACAACCCACTTCACGACATTTTTAAAGCCTTCTTTTTTTCACCATTTAGTACAGTTAATACAGGTAAGAATGTAATAATTACACTTTTCGAAAACTACTCTAAAGACCTATTTGTTTCCATTTTCAAAATTCGGTGGCCCATAATTTGAGTATCATATCAACTTATCAACTTAATGATGCTAACTGAACTGAACAATTTTCTGTGAGCCATCAATGGGATGATTGGGATTATCCCAGTAAAACCTGCCAATTACATTAGTGAATTTTGACCGTTATTTTCACATCCTTCAAAGCTCAACCAAAGTAATTATTGCCCATTTACTCAAAATTACCACAGTAAATGGTAAAACAAATAGCCCCAAATGCCCCCAAATGCAATTTACCTCAATTTACTCCTAATTCTCACTATTTATCTCCATTTACTTCCATCCAAACGGTCCAAATGCTTGTAAAATGGGTTTTGAGTCAACTTACAACTTGTTGCAGGTAAGCCATGATGACACACTTGCATTTGTGCCACACTTATGCATTGATTGGATTAGATCATCAGCTGTCCATTGATTTTGACGGTGGGGCCTGCCTTGGAGAAGACCAACCTAATTTTCTCCTCACGTGAAATGCATGATGTGGCCCACCTTTTACATAGATTGGATGTCCTACACAAGTGATACAAGTATGAAAATGTTTCAAGTCATGGCATGTGTGTGAGATCCGGACCCAGGTGTTGCCCCGATCCGAACATGCCCGTGCAAAGGAAACATGGACGGTAGAGATCCTACGGTCTATGTTCAACGTCCAAACATAGCCTACCTGGTGGATTGATCTTCTTGAGTTTTGTGCTAAGTAATTATATGCAGTGACAAAAATGACCCTATAAAGCGATTAAGCAAAGTAGGCAAGCATTCCTATTTCTCGAAAGAAATAAAAGTGACTACGCAACCAAAATTCTATTGAGCTATGTAAAAGGAGAATTGTGCCACACGTGACAGCATGGTGCATGTGCGAGAGATCCCAACCGTGTACTGATTGGGTTTCTATGGGAACATGCATGCCTCAAAAGCCAGCCTGGTGTACTAATCATGTGAAGCACACGTGTTGAGTTACAGTTCGTTGTGATCTACTTTCTAACCGTTCATTTTTATCATACGTTTGTGGTCCATGTGATTTGTTCATGGGCCTGATTTATGGAACATGGCATGCTTAAGGTATACCCCACCTAATGGTCGGACCTGATTTAACTTCATTACATCTGTTGGCACATGTGCATTGAATTACCACTGTCCAAATTTATTAGATTGCTGCAACTTTTTCAAGGAAGGTATTTCTATTGTTATGAGAGTTTCTGGGTGAGAAGTAACTTCGGAGTGGCAACAGCTCACTCTCTCTCTCCTCTCCAGCAAAAGTAAAAGGAAAAAGAAATACATTTTATATTTTTTTGTTAAGGGTCCAATTGGATACCACCAAATAAATTACTTTTTTCTAGTTTCAGGAGTAGATACATGACTTATTTGTAACTTTTTTTTTACATAAAGTTATTTATTACTTCAATTTAATCAGTAGAAACCAAGATAAGTTACTTGAAGCATAAGTAGTTTATCTTTAGTAACTTAGTATCCAAACGCACCTTTAACATCACAAGTTATTTTACAGTGTTCGACAACTCTTAAATAGTTTTGCCAATTTAACTTTTATCATATAACCTACTTATTTATTAAATAAGTAGCTTATCAGTGTGTATTGATTATATAAAAAATTCATTTCTTGAGGACTATCCATTCTTTTTGTGTAGCCATGGCCTATTTCATGATCAATTTTAGCTTAGTTGGGGCCAGCTCTTGGGCTAAGTTTAGGGGCTTAGACGTGGTCTTGAAAGTCAGGAGGCCACTTAGTGCTAGGTTCACCTATAAAAAAAAAATTAAAGATATCTTTGGTGGTTTGACATGCTTGGACTTGATTGGACAATGTGTGGTTATTAGATATTGAGTGAGAGAAAGTATGTTTATAAGTTGTTTGGTAGGGCCCACCTTGATGTATGTGTTGTATATCAATACTGTTCATTAGTTTTTCCATCTCATTTTTGGGCATGCTGCCAAAAAAAAAAAAAAAAAGCAGATCCAAATCTCAAGTGGACCACAAAGTAGGGATTGAATGTCCACCATTAAAAACTTCTTGTAGGTGGATTAAGCTGATATTTGTTTTTTCCCCTTTATACTCAGGTCTCTGTGACCTTATCAACAAGTTGAATGGGAAATAAATGTCATGGTGGGCCTTAAGAAGTTTTTAATAATCGGATTCGATGACCACTATTTCTTGTAGTGTGGTCCACTTGAGAATTTGATATGCTTTATTTTTCACTACATACCCTAAAATGATCTGAAAAAACTGATGGACGGCGTGGATATACAACAAACACGTGAAAGGTGGCTCCACGATCAGTAAAATACCCGCTGAACACCTAATTCAATGGTTGGTTGGCATGGTTGTCTATATCAACGTAGTAACCTAAACTAGCATACGGAGGGGATCCAACCTTAGTTCCAAAAAGGTGAGCGGATTGCTTACTAGTAACTCACTACGCTAAGCGTACTGAGTAAACTCTGTGGGGGTCTACCCTGATTTATGTATTTTATCCACTTCGTCCATCCATTTCACCAGTTAATTTTAGAGCCCGAATTTAAAAACGAAGTACATCCAAAGATGAAGTGGACCACGCCACAGGAAATAGTGTGAATTAAACGTTTACTGTCAAAAAAATCTTGAGTGCCATAGAAGTTTTGGATCAAGCTGATATTTTTGTTTTCCCTTCATCCATGTCTTTGTGATCATATGAACAGGTTGTATAACATATAAATATCATTGTGGGCCCTACAAATGTGTCAACGGTTGAAATCATTATTCTCTCAGTTTCCTGTGTTATGGTCCACTTTAGCTTTAAATATGCTTCACTTTTTGGCTCAACGCCTAAAATGAGATGCAAAAAGGATGGACGGCGTGGATGAACCACATACATTCATGGCGTGCCCAACTGAGTTTACTCAGTACGGTAAAAGCATACTGAGTACGCAATCCGATTTCTTTAGATTTTGGTATGCTTCATTTTTTTGTACCATACCTAAAATTTTCTGTTAAGATGGATGGACGGAGTGGATAAAATACATAAATCACCGTGGGCTCCACAGAGTTTACTCCGCACGCTAGCGTGCGGAGTTACTCAGTACGCAATCCGCTTCCGATTTCTCCAAGGGCCGGATATTTCGCCTTAGTTCCTTTAACGAGGACCGTCGGTGCACTTTCTAGCCTGATCATTTGAACGCCACTGATTAAAGGGTTCGCGTCGTTTCACAAGGATATCTGTTGGCCGTTGGATCCATGGCGGCTCCTAGTAGATCCGCGGCGTAGATAATAAAAACTTAGGCCTTATAGAGTACTTAGTGGTGATTTTCAGGATGATCCGGTCCATTCATCAGGTGAGGCCCGCCATGCTACACACATATGTCAGAAATTTAGTATGTTTAATCATTGAATGGGCTGTTCAGCGTTCACGTAGATTGTTGATCGGTTCTCTAACCATGAATTTTTACATACATGTGTTACTGGTCTGATTTTCATCTTAGGGAGCAATAAAAACAATACCCACCTGATGAACGTCTCAGATCGTGCACATGTATTCCATGTTCGCATGATTGTCTCAAAAAATCCCCTTCTATCTCACGCGCCCGACTCACATTACCAGAGTCCGCAAAAAAAGAGCGACTTATTCATTTGATGCTCCGCCAGAGTGTGGTGGTTGATATGCAAGCACTTAGAAATCGTACACGTTCCATAGACTGACCCAAAATAAACCGTCCAAATTTCGGGACCTGCCATTGATAGGCCACCATCTCGAAATTATATTGATCTAAAGGTTCTAAATTTTGACATTAGTTTGATGAATTTGGACTGTCGATTGCCCTTAATTCAACCGTCCATTAAATGTACATAATATATATTTAGAAATAATATCAGCGTAATTTTTTTGTTTATGGACCATCTCAAATAAGATCCAAATTTTTTAACGTTTAAGATTCACTTATTTTAATACCTCATTTAGAATCTACCAGCGCTCGCTTATCAACCATTACACTCTACCAGAGTATCAAGCTTTTCTCTGAAAAAAAAAGGCGCTTGTTTTTTCGGATGGGGAATGGAAACGGTTCGGTTACAAACCCCTTGGTTCGGACCCAGGCTCGGCTTCTTGCTTTAGAAAGCGATATTAGAACGACGACTCAGGGAATAGAAATAGCCTCCCTTTCAAAGAAGAATGGCGGAAAGAGCAGTAGTCTAGAAAACCCCATCTCTCTCCCTCTCTCTTCCATTTGTCTCCTCGGCCTTTCTTGTTATTCATCATCAACTCCCTTCTCTGTAATTTGAGGCGTTTGGACGGCTTGGATTTGAGGTTTTTCATGTGCCGATTCATAGATCGGATCATTAATGGTGGGGATTTGAGTTTGATTTGATTTGAGGAGTTCTTTTCCTTATTTTTTTTCTTGAAGAGATGGCATCGGAAGGGATTTTCTCGATTTCGATGGCTTCTGTAGTGGAAGACGTTCTTCAGCAGCACGGAGCGAGTGTGAGTGATATCGATCTGGCGTCAAGAAAGGCTGAAGAAGCAGGTCTGAAGAACTTGATTTCTGTTTTATTTTTCAGTGGATTTGTCCTGTAATTTTTTAGATTCTTTTTATTGATGATCTTTGAGGAATGTATTCTTTTTGTGTATTTATCTTACTGATTTCTTCAGAAATTCTGCATTTTTACTATTTTTGTTATTTTTTTAAAAAAATCCTGTTTTTTGTTTGTTTCTGGTGTGGTTTTTGTCGGATCTATTTGGTAATTTTGCTTCTGTGATGAGAATTGGATGAAAATTCCGAGTTTTATTACTCTGTTTGTCAGAAATGTAGGAAATTCTGGCATGTGTTATTTGTTTCGAACTATCATTACAAATCTTGATCGGATTTTGAAGAGTTTTAAATTTCTTAAAATGATCTATAAATATGTACTGCAAGTGATTTTAAATGATTTTTCTCTTAAAATAATCTCTTTTCTTGTAGTTTCAGACAATCCTTAAATTTTATGATTTTTTAAATTGTCAGGTTAAGGAATGAAAAATTCATGTAGAGGCAATGGGATTGAAATTGAAATTTTCATATTTTTAGTTTGAATTTTTATGCTTAAATAAAAAAATAAAAATAAAAAACTGGGTACTGTTTTTTCAGCATCAAGAAGATATGAGGCGGCCGGATGGCTGAGAAAGATGATTGGAGTTGTCGGAGCAAAAGACTTGCCATCTGAGCCTTCAGAGGAAGAATTTAGGCTCGGTTTGAGAAATGGGATAATCCTGTGCAGTGTTCTTAACAAGGTTCACCCTGGTGCAGTGCCAAAGGTGCATCTGATGAAACAGATATTACAACAAAAAAAAAAAAAAAAAAATTTCTTTTCATGGGTGCTCGATGATGAAAAATGTATCTGCTTTTTTTTGTTCATGAGATTATCCATTAGTGAGCCATATACCAACTATAGAAATGCGCAATTGTCCAGATCCAGACTGTCCACTGGGTGCATCCCACTATGGATCAGACATGGTAGAAAATTCATATTGATGCAATGATCTTAAAGCTCGATCAATGACCTAAAAATGGTAGTAGCAATGTTGGCAACTGTCGGCATTAAATTATGCAAGGTCTAATCTTTGCTGTTTGTGGACAGTTGTCCATCCATGGAGGGACCCACCTTATGGATGGTCTAGATTGTGGCCGATTGTGCTATTTGTCCAATTTGAGTACACATCACTAGGTAATTGAATTGGTTTGCTTGCCCTTTTCTCAATTTGATTTGGTGTGTTTTTGATCTGTTATTTTTTTCAGGTCGTGGAAGCACCAGTCGATTCGGTGGTTCTCCCTGATGGGGCAGCCTTATCAGCATTTCAGTATTTTGAGAATGTGAGGAACTTCCTTGTTGCTGTGCAGGAGCTTGGGCTTCCAACATTTGAGGCATCTGATCTTGAACAGGTTGGATTCTTAGTTTTTGATAGAAAGAAAGAGTTTTTATAAATGATTTCATGAAATTATGTTTTAATCTTTTTATAAAAAAGAAAGTTATTTATAAATAATTCCACAAATTATTATGAAAATATAGGCTTACTACTTCGGGTATTTTGGTATGAAAGATTCTGATACCTATGTTCTTTGTCATTGTAATTGAAGTTTTCTGAATATATAATGTAAGTGATTTTGATTTGTAGCCATTTAATGTTTTGGCAGATATTTCACAAGTGATTTTTTCCTTTTCAGAGAGGGAAAGGAGCACGGGTTGTAAACTGCGTTCTGGCACTTAAGTCCTACAGTGATTGGAAACAGACAGGTGGAAATGGTTCGTGGAAATATGGTGGGACTTCGAAACCCACCACCTCAGTGAAATGTTTTCTACGGAAAAATTCAGAACCTTTTGTGAATCCCTTGTCGAGAACCTCATCAATGAATGAAAAGAACTTAAATGGGGACCTTTCACATGAATCCTCTGAAATGGTTGGTAAGCTGCATTATTTAGATACATACACATAGCTTCAATGCTGTTGGAGTGAAAACTGCTAATACTTTTGCAAATCGTGTTGTGCTGGTTACTTCAGTCTCTGAATATGCTTGTTCGTGCGGCTCTATCTGACAGGAAGCCTGAAGAAGTTCCAACTGTAAGGCTTCCTGTGCTTGCGGCAATTGATTTCTTAATGAGTAAGTTTTTTTGTCCCATTTGATGCATCTGAGTCTCAGAACTGGATTGCTGTTCTTCCTTTTGTAGCTTGTGGAATCCATGTTAAGTAAAGTTATGGAGGAATTTGAACGTCGCCTTGCAAGCCAAAACGAGCTGGTAGACTTTCTTTCTCTGTCCTATTGTTACCATTTTGCAGTAGGAATTGAACTCAAAGCTCCCTGGTTTTTAAAGATGATAATGGTTTTGAGTATAAAAACCCACATTTTAAGGTTCTGTTTGGTAGATGCCTAAAAATGAGTTCATCTCTTTTTAATTAACTATAAATATGTATTAGAGATCTTGATCTCTAAGACATAATGAGTGCATGTTAATAGTAATTATGTATTAGAGATCAAAATCTCTACACCTAATTACCGTTAACGAAAATGAAATAAACTCATTTTTAGGCGTCTACCAGACAGGGCCTATGTCATTTGTGATTCTAGATTGTCTTCTTTATCTAGGATTACCTGAGTCATTTGTTGAATTCATGATATATCTTTCTAGATTCTAGATTCTCTTTTTTTTCTAGGATTACCCGACTCATTTGTTGAATTCATGATATATCTCTCCTAGTGAACCAACTTAATTTTCATTCTATTGACATTGGACAATTGTTAATGGGTATTAGCTTTATGAAAATTTCATCGGTATGTGCATCTTACTTCCCTTTTATTTTCAACGTGAACAGGTGAAAACAGCTCTAAATGATTTGGCTGCATCTGGTGGCAACAGATCCCCTCCCCAAATGAAGGATTCCAGTGAAATGAAGGTAGTTTGTATATGCATATATTTTTCTGTACATGTCTTTGTAGTGAATGTGACTAATAGATGTAGAAAGTTGTTTCTTTACTTCCTAGGAGCACATTCGCCATAAAATTTTATGTGCTCGACCATTGTGTTGGTGACCTTCTTTTGCTTAACTTATCAGTGACTTGTTCTTTGTCCTTGTGGAAAACTTGTATGAGACCGAATTTATGATTGGGTAGGCTCTACAACTGATGTGTCCTCCCCAAAAATCTGATCTGATGATCATAGCCATTAGTGGGGGAATTGGTAGATGTCTCTAAAATGTACGAGATCATAATGTATTCTCTGGTAGGGTCGACCCTGGATGAGTCATAACATCAAAGACCTGTGCTAATGAAACAATCCTAACCGTTTCATTCAGTGACTTTTGGGGCAAGAAAATAGATGGTTTTCAAAATTTTAAGTTCCTTAAGACTCTCCTTTTCTTCCCTAAAAAAATTGGCCAATCAAAGAGTTACCAGTGTCCAACTGGTGTAAATTTTGGGATATGGCCCATCCAAGGTAAGGCCTACATGATGATTTGTTTGCGTGTATGCATTTTCCATGTAGGAAGAGCAGGTCACTGATAAATTAAATGAAAGAACGTTCTAGGTAAGACCTATATGATGATTTATTTGGGTCTATTGCACATTTGCCATCTAGGTAAGCCCTACATGTCCCATTCTAGGTAAGGCCTATATAATGGCATGTTTGGGTCCATTACACATTTGCCATGTAGGAAGAACTGGTCACTGATAAGTGATAATTCAAATGAAATAAAGTTCTATGTTTTTTCAAATTTACTGAGGAATTTACCATAATAATTTTCTGGTCATTCTCATGTCCCATCGTGGAATACATTGAATTGCATCTGGGAAAAGTGTAACTGTGTAACATCTTTCTTTGTTGACATAAAGATGGAGACGAAAGATGTAAATGCCACACGAGTAAGGAACAAGGGATGCTTTCCTGTAAACTCATTCAATGACGAGGAATCAAAACGTAAGCTTCTGAAGCAACAAATGCTCTTTGACCAACAACAAAGAGATATTCAGGTGTTGATTTACAACTGTGATTTTGTTTCCTCTAGAGCTTGTGATTTTTTTTAAAAAATGGGTTATTGATAATTCAAAATTGTTGTAGGAATTGAAGCAAACTCTTCATATAACAAAGGCGGGGATGCAGTTCATGCAAATGAAATACTCCGAGGAGTTCTGCAATCTTGGTAATATATTCGAAGCAAAGGAAGTTTGGAATGTTTCGAACAGGTTTTTCTTAATGGTCAAAGCTTTTGTCACCTGCTGAGATTATTCTTTTCTCAACAGGTAGGCATTTGCATGGCCTAGCTCATGCTGCTTCTGGATACCATAAAGTTCTTGAAGAAAATAGAAAGTTGTACAATCAAGTGCAAGATCTTAAAGGTAACATTGCTTGTTGCTCCACATCATGGTATTTCTAGAAAAGACAAATAAGCTTCTAGAAGGGATTGATTGATTTTTTTTTTCCCCATTGGATTAGGAAGTATCAGGGTATACTGCAGAGTGAGACCCTTCTTGCACGGGCAACAAAATCGTCTAAGCACAGTGGATCGTATCGATGATGGAAACATTACAATAATCACCCCTTCAAAAAATGGAAAAGAAGTGCGTAGATCTTTCACCTTCAACAAAGTGTTTGGCCCCTTTGCAACCCAAGGTTACTATGCATTCCATTTAATTCCTTTTGGATATATTCTACTTGTTAGTTCTTTTTTCCCCCTTAGCAATTTTACTTATTAGAATTTACTTTAAGCATTGTACTCTTTTCCTTCTTTTTTTTTTTGTCACAGATGAGGTCTTTTCAGATACGCAGCCTCTGATTCGGTCTGTTCTTGATGGTTACAATGTCTGTATATTTGCATATGGACAAACAGGCTCGGGGAAAACTTACACAATGGTAAGAACTACATTTAATATCATTATAATGTCAATGGCATTAGTTGCATCATTATTGGGGACTGCATCATATGGACTGATATAATTCTTGCACTGCTGTTTTTGCTTGCTCTCGATGCCATTAGCAGTTCCATTTTTTAATGTCTTCTATGAATTACATTCTGATGAGGCACAAGGATTTCTGTTGATTCATCTTATTTAATCATCCAGTCTGGACCAAAAGATCTTACGGAGCAAAGCAAAGGTGTAAACTACCGGGCATTGAGCGACTTATTTCAGCTCTCGGAACAAAGAAGGGACACTTTTTGCTATGATGTTTCCGTTCAAATGATTGAGATTTATAATGAGCAAGTTAGGGATCTCCTAGTCACTGATGGCCTTAGCAAAAGATATCCTTTGTGATGTTGTAGCTCATTTGTATTATTTATCCACTTCACTTCATGCCAGTTTTATACATGGAACTCCTTTACTTGAAAACACATTAGAAATTCGTAACAGTTCTCAAAAGGGACTCAATGTACCAGATGCAAACTTGGTACCTGTTGCATCAACATCTGATGTCATTGAACTGATGAACATTGGACAAAGGAATCGTGTGGTCGGGGCAACAGCTTTGAATGATCGTAGCAGTCGCTCTCATAGGTTTGATTATGAATCTCTCAATCCACATTACTCATTATTCTTGAAGAATGATTACTCGTAGTTGAAATAGTCCTTTAATGAGAAATGTTCCTATGTGCAGTTGTTTGACGGTTCACGTTCAAGGAAGAGACATGACAACCGGAACTGTTCTTCGTGGTTGCATGCATCTGGTTGACTTAGCAGGAAGTGAAAGGGTCGACAAATCTGAGGTCACAGGAGAAAGACTGAAGGAGGCACAGCACATTAACAGATCACTTTCAGCTCTAGGCGATGTAATTGCTGCTCTAGCCCAAAAAAATTCACATGTCCCTTATAGGAATAGTAAACTCACGCAGTTGCTCCAAGACTCCCTTGGTAAGATTGATATGTTTCTCGTTCCCTTATTAATATAATGAAATGGCTTAGGATCACTAATCCCACATGCATGTGTAAGACAGCCTATCTACGAGCCATCACGTATGCTTACGTGGCACATGAATATGAGTCCAGGGCTCCTCCAAGCAGCCATCAGGTTGGTCTGACAGTGTAGATGTCTGGCCAAATGTTAGGCCGCTCCACTCATCATGTGGGCCAAGATGGCAGAAACAAGTGGATTGCATAGAAAAACTTAGCCAATTCTTTTAGTTGTCCGTTGGTTTCAAAACTGTTTTGTCCACCTGCTTCAACTGTTTTTTGGGTAAGGGTCATCTAACACTGCAGAACCCACCTGGTGATGGCTCAGAATCTCACACATATGTCGTAGTCATATGTGGTGGTGTGTAGATGGGCTGCATTACTTACACCTTTGGGATGATTAGCAAACCTCTAGAACAACTTTCTTTCTTGTTCCTTTTTTTCTTTTCTTTTTTTTAATTTCCTCTTTCTTGCATAATTTTGGTTTTCTGGTCTTATCATATTTAGGTGGGCAAGCAAAGACCCTAATGTTTGTCCACATAAGTCCGGAAACAGATGCTGTTGGAGAAACGATTAGTACACTCAAATTTGCTGAGCGGGTTGCCACTGTTGAACTTGGTGCTGCGCGGCTAAACAAAGAAAGCGGGGATGTTAGAGAGCTCAAGGAACAGGTTTTTATTTCCCTCTGCATTTCCTCTGAGCTTCTCACGTTCATCGTCTTGTTGCTTTTGATATCATTATTGCAAATGAGAGTTTGTTTTAATGTGAAGTTGTTATTTCAGATTGCTCAACTGAAAGCAGCATTAGCGAGGAAAGAGGGAGAATCTGAGCTCCTTCCAAACACGATATCAACTCCTGAAGTACATGGAAGGAAGGCTGGTGGGCCATCACCTTTGCATTCAAATCGACAAGGTGGAGGAGATATGTCTGGCAGTTACAGTAGCCACAGGCAGCCAATGGAGGATGTAGGAAACATAGAGGTAAGCATAGTCTATAATACTGGACATGAATACAAAGCGAAATGAAATTTGATGCTCTGCAGAAAAACTATGCACAACTGTTAGGTTATAGCTATCTCACATTCCAGTTTGCAACTAGAAAACTATGATAGTTGCATATACTCTTGAAATAGCCATACATTTAGGCATAGAAACATGCCATCGTGCATCACTTGTGCAGGTAACTGTCAGATTTTACTCTCTCTCTCTCTCTCTCTCTCTCTCTCTCTCTCTCTCTCTCTCTCTCTCTATATATATATATATATATATATATATATATATATATATATATATTTGTAGATATGATGAAAAATGCTCAAAGTAGCATAAACATTATTTGTCAAAGCAAAATATTCTATGCCTATACCAAGGTATTCCATAACGGTAACAGTGTTCGTAACAGCCACCACTGTTACCTTTACGTTAAGGACTGTAATGGCTGTTACTGTCTCTCTCTCTCTCTCTCTCTCTCTCTCTCTCTCACACACACACACACACACACACACACACACACACACACACACATACACACAGAAAAAGCCCTGAAAACCTATATCGGTGTTGTAACGGACCATTATGGCCGTTACAGGGGCTGTAATGGCCGTTACGGGTCATTTTTTTCTGTAATGGCCATTACGATCCCCTAGCGTATAACGATTGCCACCGTTACCTTTATGCAGCGGCCTTTACGGCCCCATAATGGCTGTTACGGCACACCATGGCATATATGGTATAATGCATGGATATGATACATTTGTGAAAACTCACAACCAATTACATGTAAAACCTCACACGCAACACAGCTCATGTGCCAATTGTCACATGGGCAGGACATCAGAACCACGCATAAGATGGGTCCCACCATGAAGTCTCCCAGGGCTGGCCAACTCATCAAGTGGGCTACTATGTATGAAAATGGTGGATAGTCTGAACCAGACTTGCCAACGGTCTGATTTAACATAAACATGTGGGCAGGCCTATTTTTGCGCCATATGATCTTCATGGTGGGTCGGTACACATGTTGGCACATGAGGTGGGTTGCATGTAGAGTTTACTGTACTTAAATGCATATTGATGAGGTGGCGTCTTTAATCTTTTGTTTTTTGTAGGTCCGGAGCAATTCTACCATGAGGCAAAAGAGACCAAGCTTCGATCTCCAAGAGCTTTTAATGGCTACCAACTCGCCTCCGTGGCCCGACAGTAGTCCGAGAGTGTATTCCCAAAAGGGGGACGACAGAGAAATGGGCTCCGGAGATTGGGTTGATAAGGTTATGGTGAACAAGCAAGAAGTCATCGGAGACAGCCCATTAGGGCTTTGGGACGGAAACAATGGTCCCTTGCCTGATTTGTTTTACCAGAGCTGTCTCACTGATAATATGAGAGTTTTTCCCGACCAACAGTATAACAAGCAAGGAAACAGAAAAGAGAGCCACGAATATGAAATGGCAATGACCGATGATTCGGATGAGCTCGAGATGGGCACCAGTGATTCTTCGGAAGCAGATTTGTTTTGGCAGTACAATCTTCCCAAAGTTAACAGTGCGGCCAATGGAGGTGGATCAAGGATCAAGAAGCCCCAACCAAGGCCTGCAAATAGCCCTGATCTAAGGTTAGAATGATACTTTTCCATTGTTTTACAAATAACAAAAAAATAGTCTATCCACATCTTGAAACAAGAAGAGAGTCATTTTTTCATTTTCCAAACTTTTTCTTGGATGGATTGGATCTTGCACATGGCACATGGTGTGGCAAGTGCATGAGCTGCATGTGTGCTTTGCTAGAGAGATTTCTTTCCCCTCAGTGCTGACCGAAATAAACCGAGCTGTGTTTAGGCAATTTGTGAGAGAATAGGATCTTGAATCCTACCTTCCCTGTATGTGCTAAATGTGGCATATATATGACAGATCTAGGCGAATTCATCAGGTGAGCCCCACAATGAATGTTCAGTTGCTGAAAAATCAGGCCAGTCCAGTCGTCTGGTGGGCCATGTGGTACATTAAAGTGAACTGGTGATCTAATCTGTGTCATCCAACTGACAACCAAACTGGCCTTGGGTCATGGGGCATACACGACGAGGCCCATCTGATGAACTAACTGCCTGAACCTCAGGTGCATGCCCTACATTGCCACGGGCCCATTTGTAGGGAGAGTAGTATTTGGAATCTTACTATCACGAGCGCATTGAATGATATCGACGAGGCCCATCTGACCAAACTGCCTGAACCTCTCATGTGCATGTGCCACGTTGCCATGGGCCCATTTGTAGGGAGAGTAGTATTCGGAATCTTACCATCATGAGCCTTCGCATCAAATGATATTGATTGGCTCCAGTTTCGTGCTGAAATTATTCAAATGGCTTGAGCTAAATCTCCCCTTGATTTGAAGTATCATTTTCTGGTCATGTTACTAATTTTTCTTCTCTTCCTCATTGCATAGGAATGCAAGTCATCCAAACGGGCCATTGCATTCGCGAAAACTGTCTAATGGAGGTGGCCCGCCTCTCAACCGGGCTGCGAGGCAGCCGTCCAGTGGCATTGATGGGAAACGGTTCTCATCCGGTGGGAAAACTGGCAGTCTGAAGTAACAAATATGCAGGGAGGGTGATGTGATCAGAGTGATTTGGGTTCTTTTGGGGTTTTCTTTTGAATTTGGTGAGAGCGGAGGAAGTCGAGTTTTCACTACAGTCGTCCGATGTGGCAATAATTCCAGTTGCTCAGATTTGTATGGTGGTGATTTCAATAGGTGGAGATGTCCCACCAGGTTTGCTTTCAATTTTCAACAAGCATCTAGATTCAATCGGGTATTCTTTATTTTCTGTCAGTCTTTCTTATAAAATCAAATAAAAGATAAAAAATGTAAAAGCCGAAAAAGAAAAAAAGAAAGTGTTCTTCAGCTCGATTGGACTAGTTTGCAGCTGGAGCGTGGATGTATGTAATCTCTTGTGATGAATGTTAATATATTTCTCTTTCTATATTCAAGTTGGAGAGGCTTTCAGCTATTGAATCAAGGTCCCATTTTCTCTTTATTCCTGTTATTGCTGCCGTTCATTGTTAAGCTGGAATTACAGTTTAAAGTAGCCGATCATGGACCGTTGTAAAGCTAGAATTGGAGTTTTAAGTAGTTGATTATGATATGTAATGATCGACTGTTCTTGCTAATGACTGAAAACGGATGACTGTTTTAGGCTTGGACCGGATCATGAAATGGTCTGGAAATGCAGGCAGCGATCCAGACCATTCATATGGTATGCCTTACTGTGGATCGGACAAGTTGAAAAAGTCCTACTGATTGGAGATGTCTACCCCACAGCTGTTCGGAAGTCCATGGACAAGGCTATAGTGATAGTTCATACTTCACTGTACAAGTGGGCAACGACGAATGGCGATCCGGACCGTCCAAGTTGTCTGCCTGGGATGGAGCATAGACTGATTGGCCAAAAGATCCTGTCCATGGCTACGAAGTGGTCACTAATCCAAATTCAGTGGGGAAACAGATGGTTAGGATTGTCCTTTAAATCTGATTTTCTGGACCATTGATGTATCCCCTCATCCAAGTTGATGTACCTAGGTTGCCTAGGCATGTGGAAACAGTGCGTGGCTTAGCTGCCACCGGGAACTAGTGATGTGGGTGGTGTCCTGACCGTGGGGCCCACCTCTATATATGCCTTGTATATCTACACCGTCCATCTGTTTTTCCAACTCATTTTATGTAATAAGCTAAAAAATGAAACAGATATAAATCTCAGGTGGACCACACCAGAGGAAACAATGATGAATGACTATTAAAACCTTTTTGTGGGCCACAAAAGCTTTGGATCAAGCTAATATTTGTGTTTTCTCTTCATCCAGGTGTGTATGACCTTATCAATATGTTGGATGGCAAATAAACATTACAATGGTCACTAAGAAGTTTTTAATGGTAGGTATTCAATGACCATTGTTTCCTGTGGTGTGGTCCACCTTAGATTTATATATGCTTCTCTTTGGGCTCATGTCATAAAATGAATTGGAAAAACGGTTGTACAGCGTAGATATAAAACGCATACATCGAGGTGGACCCACGGTTAGGATACTATCCACGTCGCTGGTTCCGGTCCCAGCTATGTCGCGTCCATGGAAACAAGACACACATATGATGTCAGATCCTCTCATGGAGCCATATGCACATCTTATAATCGGGTTGAACACGTGTACATGGGATCTGGACCATCGGTCAATTTATCTGTACCGTTGGTTTGTTATGTAGACCTTGGATTTACCTGATGATGGTATTGACCTGATTTTTCAGACGTGGCTTGTTCACAGTGCCGACCTCGTGATGAGCGGCTCGGATATTAGATACGTGTGTTTTTTTCACGTATGAAGCGAGTGCAATTCGATCCTGACCGTTTCAAGTGGTATAGTTTGCAGTTACAGGTTTATAAAAATGTGGAGCCCACTTGTGGTGATCCAACGGTTGGTAATGTGGACGAACTGAAGCCCTCGGAATTTCCCAGATTTGGAGATCTAACGCTTCAGTAGTCAGCCTTTTCCCCATTGAATTTGTAACGTTTCCGTACACATCCTTTTTATTAACCCTTTAGATATCTAATCCTTTAGATTTCTTGAACATACCTTATACGATAAGGGGCCCATCAGATCAATGGTTTGGATCACCTAAAAAAAGCACGACATGTATTTAATCGGGCGTCTGAGCAGGCCCTAGAATTCCTCTCGAGTATGCGCCTCCGTAAGCCTTTAGTTCATGCATCTTTATCGTACCAACTTTAAATTGATTGCATTCCCGCTTCTTCTTCTTCTTCTTTTTCCATTGATACTCTGGTAGAGGGTGATGGATGATACGCAGGCACTTAGAAATTGCATTATAGTATGAAATTGACTAAAATGAAACTGTCCAAATTATGGATCCCATTTTAGATGTATCATGGACTAAATATTTGATATCATTTGATTTTCTGAATATCGGATTGGTGGATATTTGTTGGATGGTAAAAATGAAAATGTCCTATTATCCTATTTCATCAAACAAGCACCCATGAATCAGAGATTATGATTGTTTAAACAGTCTGATTTTGGGTCTGCGACTTAGGGACAGTGGGTACTCTACTTGTGTAATTTCTGAGTGCCTGCTTATCAAGTTTCATAGGCTGCCAGAGTATCAAATAACTCTCTATAAAGAAAAAAAGGACTTGAGGAATCATACCATCCTCGAGCAGAGGATATGGACAGTATCCTTGGGCCTTGAGTGGGGCGGATATCTCGATGATCCAAATTGTTCATCAGATGATCTCCACCTTCAAATACCCGATGGAACAATTCTAATGGCCCGTTACAATTATTCTTTAAAAATAGACCGTTAAGAATAAAATATATCAAGGGTCCACACTCAAGGGAAAAAAAAAGGCCAAAGATTGGATGCTTAGATACTCCCAAGTAGAAGATTCTTGGGAAATCCTCTATCCGCGTTGGGCCCATTCATATTGACGTCCTGGATCACCTACCTGTGGGTCCCACTTGTACGAACTGAAGGCTCGAGAATACTTTTACTCAGCTCGAGGATCACATAATTCCTTACACGGGGTGGACCTTATGAATTTTTTTAATGGTATTGGCGGGCGTTCAATGACCATTGTTTTGAGATTGGATGCCCTAAAATGAGCTGGAAAAACTGATGGACGGTGTGGATATATAACACGTACATCAAGGTGGGCCCCACAGTCAGGGCTTCACCCACTAAGCTGTTGCCCGGGCCTCACCTACTCCGGAAGCGTTTTGCGTGGTGCCCCTAACAGAGCGGATATCCCTTTGACCGGATCCTGTGGGGCCCACCGTGATGTATTTGTTTAATCCACGCCGTCCCATCCGTTTTGCCAGCTCATTTTAGGGCATGAGACAAAAATTGAAGCACATTCAAAGCTCAAGTGGACCACACCACAGGAAACAGTGGGTGAAGACCCATCCATTACACGTATGCCAGATAATGTGGATGTCATCCAGACGGTTGGTTTAGGCCCATTTATGGAAAAATAAAAAAATCTCATCGACCAGATGATCCCCAGCCGTACCCAGCATTTGCTTACGATTCTTTTATCGTATTGGCCCACACTCTGGGTTCATCCGATTGCTTTAAAGTGTAACTACTAATTAGAACGTGAATACTGTCCGATGCATCACTTTTGCACAAGTGGCTCATGATCTGGTGATACAGACCGTTGATATGATTTTCCTCACCGTGCTTGGAGGATTACCGGACTATTTTCCATTTTGGATGTTTCTAGCCATCTGATCTAACCATTCTTCTTTTTTACCCTAATTAGCTACTGATTCAAGGTTTACAATTGGGATTTTATCACGCACCACATATCCATAGTGAATTCTTTCAGAGTAACGGTCGGGATCCCGGAACCATCCATCCAACCTGTACAAAAAATGGCGTGTGTTGCATCAGAATCCTATCATTCCTTTTGCATAGAACTAGTAGGCCATTCCGGATCATTTGTTGGCTGCCAGACAAGAAATCCTGTTTCATTGGTCCACATTGTATGACCTTAGTATGATGAGGTTGCGTTGAGGGTGTAATCAGGCTGCAAATCTATACGATGACGTGAACCAATGAAAAAGTTGCAAACAGACTTCTTCTGTTTTGCAGCCAACAGAAGATCCGTACTCGTGCCTGCCGAGGAAGCGGATTACCCGCCCTGAGGCACGACGTTGCCCAAGCTCTGGCGACCGTGATGTATGTGTTTCATCCACGCAGTCCATTCGTTTTTCCGGCTCATTTTAGGACATACGCCCAAAAATGATAGGATCCAAGGCTCAAGTGAACCACACCACAGAAAACAGTGGGGATTGAGCTCTCACTGTTGAAAACTTCATGGGGTCCACCATAATGTTTTATTTTCCATCAAATCTTTTCACAAGTCCCCACAGACGTGTATGAAGGGATAAAAGATAAATATAAGCTTGATCCAAAACTTCCGTGACTCCCAAGAAGTTTTCAACAGTGGATGTTCAATTGAGCTTTGGATCTATATCATTTTTGGGCTAATGCCCTAAAATACAGAAACTTGAACGGGTGAAAACATATACACGTGGCCAGAGTTGGGAGACGTCCATCATTTTGGAAAAAAAAAAAATTGACCCCTCGACAATGATCCACTCATCAGGTGGGCCATACGCTCCCCCCTGAAGGACTGGAGAGCTTATTTTCATACGAGATCATCTTCATGATGGGGCCAATCTTTTAGATGGATTGGATGTTGTACAAATGATCAAGTCCGAATCCGATCCGGTTCCAATCGAAATTGGATCATTAATCGGATCTGTTCAGATCGGGCTCGGATTGAAAGCTTTATCCGTTTAATAATTAGATGGGATTCGGATTGACCCAATCCGATCCAGTAACGATCCGATCCGCCCCTTCCACCATCAGCCCTCATCTCATTGTAGCCCCTTTGCCTTTGCCGGTGTTCGTCTGCCGTTGAAAGCCACACACAGCCACCGTCTCTGTCCCTCATTTCCAGCAACACCGGCTGCAGCCTATGAACCCCAAACCGATCGAACCCTTCCACGTCGGCAATAGACCTCATCCTATGCCATTGAATCCGCGCGACCTCAGCCTGGATCAGATTCAAAATTTTCTAAAATTTAAACGGATCGGATTTGGATTAGACCCTTCCGATCATATAAATACTTAATCAGATCGAATTCGGATAACACTGATCCGGTCCAGATCCAATACGTTGACAGCCAAACAGACCTTAACTCAGTTGTCCAACTAGCTTATGTCACAAGCTCCTCTTAAATGATTTATTTCTAGATATTTATTCTCTATATATTTTTCAAATACATCCATACATCCACTTGTGAAGATGTGGGCCCCTTCTATCCCCTCAGTATCCAGGGAAGCATCCGCGACACTGCCAACAAGTGGCCAACCCTTGGTAGGGCCCACAATCACATGGCCACGTCATCATAATCTCCCTGTCTTATTCATGTTATCTATTGGACGACCATATATTATTTGCTTATATTTCATGACATGAGAAACCCAAAAAAACAAAGGGGGTGGGTGAAATGGGCTGGGCCTTAGGTGGGCCATCTCGTTTATTTAGATGCACAAGGCTGCGTGCAGTTTGGCTAGTGTTGATGCTCTGTGGGCCCCACCATGATGTATGCATTTTATCCAAGCCGTCCATCCATTTTTTCAAATCATTTTAGGGCTAGTGCCAAATATCAAGGGGATATAAATATCAGGTGGACCACACCATGGAAAACATTATTGATTGAATGTCCACCATTGAAAACCTCCTGGGGCCCACTGTAATGTTTATTTGACATCCAACCTGTTGATTAGGTCATACAGACCTAGATGAAGGGCAAAAACAAATATCAGCTTGATCCAAAACTTCTGTGGCCCTCAAGAATTTTTTTAATGGTGGCTGTTCAATCAACAGTGTTTCCTGTGATGTGGTCCACTTGGGATTTGGATCTACCTCTTTTTTGGGATCATACGTAAAGTGATCTGGAAAAAAATGGATGGACGGCGTGGATGAAAAACATACATCATGGTGGAGCCCACATACCACCGACCACTAGCCAAACGGAGACCCACAACCACAAGCCGGATTGCGTCCTTCTTGTGGAGGGGCCCACCCTGATGTATGTGTTTATCAACTCCGTCCATCCATTTTATAAGATCATTTTAATGTACTACTTTAAAAATGAGGCAGATCCAAAGCTCAAGTGGGCCACACCAAATGGTGAGCTGAGCCTGATGACGTTTCTGCTGTAGTGATGGCGGCTCAGCTTACTATTTGGTGTGGCCCACTTGAGCGTTGGATCTGCCTCGGTTTTGGGAACTTATCATAACATAATCTTATAAAATGGATGGAGTGGATAAACAGATACATCACGGTGGGCCCCTCCAAAGCTCGGTATGGACGCTTTGCGTCCATAATGAGGAAGGACGCAATCCGATTCCCCACAAGCCCAGGCTCAGTTGAGGACAGCTGTAAAGAGAGATGACCCCATACAGCATGCTATGTTAGCTTAAAATACAATGGTTGTATTTTCCACCTATTGTTACTTCAGTAGAAAATCTGATCCGTGAAAATGGTGGACCATATTATAAAGATCAACTCGATTGAAATTCGGATCAATCCACTCATCATATGGGCCACAAATATAAATTGAGTCA
Source organism: Liriodendron chinense (assembly GCA_003013855.2). Taxonomy (NCBI): domain Eukaryota; kingdom Viridiplantae; phylum Streptophyta; class Magnoliopsida; order Magnoliales; family Magnoliaceae; genus Liriodendron; species Liriodendron chinense. The sequence goes on from PVNU02002913.1 coordinate 453,803, forward strand.
GACTATTAGGTTTTGCATTGATTTCAACATTGTAGACTTTCTAATGAACGGACCATCCTGATTTTCATCAAGGTTGACCTTTATGATGTGGTCGCCATTTTCCACGGCTCTGATGTCATACACAAGTGACACGTGTTGTGTGCTAACCTACAAACGTTGAATGTGGTCACTTCTCAGCCATTTGTGTAGAATGGGCCTGTAAACGGGCCATTATTTTATGGTGGGCCCTTTTTCTTTCCTTGATTGAGTGCCATTTTTCTTTTGTTGGGTGGATTAGCGTTTAAGCAAATCTATTCGATTTGGGACTTGCCAACCAGGTGGGGTCCACTTTTCGACCATTTGCTAGAAGACGCTGGATGAGTGTCCAAAACTAAAGGGAAGAGCCAAAAAAGAAAGAAAGAGAGAGGGGGTAGTATTTCAACGGTTGGTAGAAGGAGCTTTGCTAAGCTCACACGCGTGTAGAAGCCTGACAATCTACATCAAGCACGTGTGCTAATACGGCACACAAATGCGATATCTCAGCTCTCCCCCAGTTGTAGGGCTGTTAGTGTGCCGGGCCTGGGGTAGGTCTCGGTCCGGACTTTGCACTGTTTCGGGCCGGGCCATCGGGCCGGTCCTGTGCAAAAATTCTGATTTTAGGCCCGATACCGGCCCATTGACACCACTACCCAGGTGGGCCAAATAGATCTTCTGGCTAAAAATTCAGGCCGTCTACTTAGGTGGGCCGCAACTTTATGTATTTATTTATTTTTCTCACCATCAAATTGTTTAGTACCATTGTAACCCACCTGAGAAGTGAAACCGCCTGTTTGGCCAGAAATCTAGACAGTGAGGCCCACCTAATGGAAAGCTAGGATCTCACACATGCATATCAAAAGATAGTGCAAGTCTACAAGGACTTGTTTAGATGGAGGTGTTTATATTCATGGTGGGGCAATCCTGTTGTAAATGTTAGATGTCATACCCACATGGGCCCCACATACAGCTGTTTTAGAAGCAGTTCAAACCATCTCAAAAGTAACACTGATAAGGTGCATACAAGCATTTCACAGCGAAAATTGTAGCAAGGACTCAGAGAATGAGATCCTTTAGCTTCATAGAAGAGAGAAAAGTGCATGCAAAAGACAATTATCACAATAACCTTATGTACAATAAGTTATTGGGATGCACCACATTATTTAACACTCCATGATTGGCATCATTAGAATAGAATAAGGTAATTTTATTAGATTTGAATTTTTTTTTATAAGATATGTATTTATTTAGACTTCTTATATCTTTTACATATTTTTATTATTCTCAGTGAAATAAATAATTATAGTTTTTATAATGTAATTTCCTGTGATTTAATGGACATTATGAAAAGCTGAAAAGAATTATTTGAAATCTAAGTAAATGTAGTAGAGTGAAAGAACACCGGCTTGATAATGATGGTGAATTCAATGATAATCAATATCAAAATGCTTCATCCGCAAGTGGAATACAATATAACTGGCCATTTTAGCAACACTATGATCGTTGCTATAAAGAAGTGTCGGAGTAGACAACTCAACTCCAAGAAAGGAATGATGTAATCAAACAATTTCACATTTGGTGTATCTTACTTTTTACTATTCCAAGATATTAGAGAATCTCTCGTAAAGACATAGAAGCTATTGGTGAAGTGACAATGGGTGACATCATCAGCTCGATCAGCATTTGCATAAGCATGCAACTAAGGTAAATGGGTAGTTAAAGTAGCAAAGCAAATATAAGGTGCCTTAAATATACCAAATGTTTTAAAGAATGATAACACAATGAATAGATCAAGGAGTTGATAAGAGCTGATGTACATTACTGGTTCAAGGCATACATTGTTTCCGGATTCAATAAAAAAAAAGGTGTATTAGAAAATTACAAACATTTATCAAATAAAAAATATACTTTATTCAAGAAAGTAGATGATTCCCATGAGAGAAAGTAACTTAAGGCCTAAAAGGTAAGAAAATTCTTTATTTCAAATTGTTATTGGAGATGCTTCTTAAAGATTGAAGAGCCCATTTATTTTTTTTATTCACAAGTGTAATTACGTGTAAATGAGTTATTATTACTTACCTCTGTCCAGAGGTAGAGGCAGGATTTTCTTTCAGGGGGGCCACATGATGTATTGGTTTTATCCACACCGTCCATCCATTTTTTCATGTCATTTGAAGTAATGATCCCGAAAATGGGGATTAACTCTTACCATTGACAAACTTATACAGGCCAAATAAGTTTTGGATCATGTTGATATTTTTTTTTCCTTCATTCAGGTCCATATGACCTTATAAATAGGTTGGATGGTAAATAAACATCATGGTGGGCTCTAGGAAAGTCGTTTTAATGGTGGGCATGCAACATTAGCACTGATTCTTCTTGTGGTGTGGCCCTCTTGAACCTTGGATTTAGCTCATTTTTTTGCTCATAACCTAAAATGACATGTAAAGATGGATGGATATACATACATCACAATAGCCCTTTAGAGCGTCAACCTGTCCCTAACTATTGAACCCATCATAGCTAATCGGCGTCCGAGATTTCCTGCGAACGGATGTGGATTTCTTGCGAAAGCTACTGCCAAGACCTAACTAGAGATGGACGTTCCTGTCAGGGGCTTTGTGGGCTCACCGTTATCTATATGTTTTATCTACACTGTCAATCTATCTAACATATAATTTTAGCGCCTGAGCCCAAAAAGGAGGAAGATCGAAGGCTCAACTAGACCACACCACATGAACCATTCGGGATTGAACTCTTAAGGTTGAAAACTCAGGGGGGGAAACTATGTGGCTCCGCCCCTGCTTCTGACAAAAGAGGGAAATAAAAGCTAAATTTCACTTTATATGAGACTGTTTGTTTCATCTGTTCATAATAGTACATAGTCATTACTATAATTGTAGTATGCATGTTTGTTTTCCTCGTATAATTGTGTAGTATTTATTGGCTCTTCATTAAAACAATGTCCCAACTTTATCAACTGTGTTCTTGCAGTCGCAAGAAGCGAAAGATGAGGTAGATTGTAGATAGCTAATTGGTGAAATTCATACATAGAGAGGAATTCATGTCGGAGACAGCGTAACCCCAAAGGATGCCCAGATATAGCGATTTCATCGCATATTGGGCATTCCAGTACATGCATGCATGTGAAGTTTCAACAGTGTCCTACTCATGTGTGAAGTTTTTTTATTAGTTATTTCTTACAAACCAAAGATCAGCAAAGAGATGTCATTACCTGCGGTCATGAAGCTTGCTTTTTTCGGTTGATATGACCGGAATGCGGAGGAGGATAGTGGCATTTCTAGTGCCAAATACCTTCGAAGACGAAAAATACATGCGCGAAGGAAGATGACTGTTAACAGTTGGAGAATGAAAGGAGATAAATGTGTTTGTAAAGGAGAATCAATAGAAAATGAGTTATTTTGCGTATCTGGTAGTGGCGATTGGCCGAATATGGAGGAGGTCGGAAGGAAAGCTCTCGAACCCATGTCTGTTAAATAAAGACTTCAACCATGGACATGTATTTTCTTATATGCTCCTCTAAAGACCACTGAAATCGAAAAAATAATTTTTCAGGTAGAAAGGCCAACTCTGATATTTGGTAGAAAATAGAATGGAATCTCTCGATTTATAGCTATAAGTGATGGACATAATTCAATGGTAATTGGGTGGTCATAAATACACCTGTTACCAAACGTATGTAAATGGTCATCATTATCCATTTTAGCATAATTACATTTGAGCTTGAAAAATAAACACCCCCTGAGTGTATATCATCACCAAAATGATTATTCATTCACATAAAGTAGTAAGACAATACACTCTTAAGGGGATGAATAATAAAACATTATAAAGTCATGCTCACTATGAGTTAATCTAATGATAAATACAATAAATCTAAATCCCTTAAAACAAACATAAAAAGTTTATTTAAGACCACCTAAAAGCACACTATATTGCGAAAAAAGATATACACAATAGATGCAAGCAACGTAAAACTATAGAAGAAAAGAGGCAAATTAAAATATAAAAGCCAAATAGAAAAATAAGAGGTAAGAGGCTCAGTGACTTGTGCGGTTCGACAATATATCTATCTCCATAAGGCAATAAAATAAAACCTTTTTCTTCACTAAAATAAGAGAAATTAGAGAATGAATCTCTCATTAAGGAATTATCAAGAAGATCACTATATCTCTATATGTTTTCGTTAAATAAATAATACATACCATATAGATATAACTCTTGACCAAACTGTAACTAGATTTCACACTTATGAAAATGAGAGAGAGAGAGAGAGAGAGAGAGAGAGAGAGAGAATCGTTACTTTATAACATGAAATATATATGCATTTATACATTGCCACCTTAACACACTGAAGGCGATATATATGATATGGAAGCTCAGGAGGAAATTATATGTAAAATTTTTTAGTTAATCATCATAAGTAAACTATATTTTTTAGTACAACTATTGGGAGCGGAAGCAACCCCAGATCGAATCAAACAAGTAATAGAGAACGAAAAATTCAAGAAAACACAGAAAACATATGAAATTTAACTGAAAAACCTTTTTAAAAAAATACCACGGTATAAAGTAACGATCAATCCACTATAATAAGAAAGTTATAAGAGATGAAACAACTTATAGTAGAAACCCTAGCTTCCCCTTCAAACCTTATAATTTTCGTGCTATGCTTTTTTCACCTTAACCGTAATCGTAATTAGAAGATATTTATATACTCTTGTACAAGATTAAGAAACGAAATCCCCACTTTTTAAAACTTACGCGTTTATGTCAATCAAACCGATTGGACGTTTGGTCAAACTGACAAAAACCGACATCCCCCAGTCGAACCGAAAAAGTGCAAAACATCACAGCGTGTAAAATGTCAAATCTAAAAAATTTCGGTTGAACAAAAAATTGCCTTCTATGCACAATAATTAAAAGTACTCGATTAATAATAACCACGAGTAATGAAATGAATCTTATATTGCTCGAGAGAGACACTATATCGAGTTTTGATATTGTAAATTCATTTATAATTAATAAGTTTTTTTTGTCCATTAGTGATGTAAGACATGGCATAGATACATTCCCAGTATGACTGGACCAAAAGAAGGTCAAATGGAAGCAGAAGTAGTTCGTCAAATTTGCGCCCAAACTTATGTAGGGCATGGCATAACCAGGCATTAAGCACATCTGGTTTAAAGAAATTCATTTTGTATAGGGAGAAATTATCATTTGAAGTGTGAACCGTAACAACCATAACTTTTGGTCTGGGTATTGTTACAGTATCAATCTTTACTATAATGGGCCATCCAGGGTCAACTGACCCTACTCATTGGGTCATGTCCGTTCGTTTTACAAGAAAATGCATGCTTCTAATTCAAAAATGAAATTTTAGGAAAACATTACTATTTTTAGTAATTTCGATTATTATCATATTTTTTTTATTTTTAGAGTTTTCGATTTTCATATTTTTTAGAAATTGATTGTAATCATTTCAGGAGTGCACTAATAAGGTTAATTTAAGACTTTTTATTTTTAGAAAAACTTACTATTTCCAGTAAGTTTTATTTTAGTTGAATTAAGACTTCCATTAGGTTCGAATTTTATTATTTTTTGTAATTACAAATTAGGATTTTTTTCTTTATTACTAGTGTAATAGAGAATTGATATATATTGGGCATTAAGCAATAAACATATTCGAGTTTTATCTCTCTCTCTCTCTCTCTCTCTCTCTCTCTCTCTCTCTTTATAGATTCAATAAATTATCTTATGGATTAGAGGTCATTTATTACTTGTAGAAGACAATGATCTTCCTCGTTGTTATTTTATGCTCTTCCATGTGTTAATTAGGAAGAAGAATATGATTCCAAGAATGAGTACGAGTCAAAGCTAAGAGCTCCCCATCCATAGTATTACGAAAATTGAAATATTAGAAAAGATTACATTACACTTTTGTATATAAGAAAAAAAATTATTTTCCTTTGCATACTTTCATTTTTATTAGATTTAATTAATGATAATTGATTGTAATATTCTTGATTAGGGCCCTTTCTCCTATATATATTCAAAGCACCATACTCAATAATATATATGAAAAATTCTATCTAAAATGTTTTTTTTATTATATAGCATGTTGTACATGTAGAATATTAAATGCCTCTTAATAAATTAGGAATGCGAGTAGAAGTAGGCAAAGTAAGAGTGAAACCTATAATTGACAATCTAAATTGAGCTCTGAAGAAAAAATAATATTGTTGTTTATTAGAATGGACCCTTAGAAATACCTTTAAAGTGAGCTCTAAAAGTCTCCCCCCTTAAAAAAAAAAAAAAAATCACAATATCTATCAAGGACCATTCTCGACTCCATCTTAGATGGTCACCAAACACGACTCACATGAATTGAATGTATTCGAAAGCCAAAAAAGAAGACTCACTTGTAGTTTAGAGATATTGAGGAATTAAGGAAGAACTAATCCATCAGTAGTGAAATATCCACACTGCTAATAACACCAGTGAGTGCGTTGCGCGATTGACTGGGTGGCTGGGTTGTATGACTAACCGAAAAAAGAAGAAGGAAGAACTAACACGTTTTCATGTCCAAATGTGTTAGAAAATGCCCATATTTGAAGGAGGCTGAGGGGTGAAGTCTAAAGCAACATTATTTATTTATCATTTTTAGATGGGGAGTGTAGCATTGGGGTCCACATGGTGCTTGTAAAATATAACCCATCCAACAGATACAACTTTAATACGATGATCACGTGAACAAAAAATCCAATAGGATGATCACACTGACAAAAAAAGGCAAATTAAATCATCAATCGACCACACTATAAAAATAATACACACTATAAAAATAATATACACTAACCATGAATGACTAAATTCACTTGTATCTCGCCTAGTATCAGCCAAATGTTTTGATTGGTTTTCATTATCATGATAGAGTGAGACAACTAAATGAGTTAAATGTTATTTATACATTTTTTAAGCCTTATAATGCGTCAACACCCCACCCTTAAACAAGATAAATCTATTCGTCGACTTCAAGTAGTCTCCAACCGAAGCAGTTGTACGGTTAAAAGTATAGCACGAATGCAAACATCAGGTCGAATCGAACTAGATAGACCATAAGAGTAATAAAATAAGTGAAGGAGCACCAATCTAAGTTCACTCATCAAACACGCAAAAATTGAGCTTTGCCTGAATACGGTAGTTCATAATCCATATCCATGGATATGGTGGTCCAAGCACTGTATCCAAGCCTAGCTATCCTCCGGCTTCCACATTGCTGCAGGCCATAACAATGACCAATTAAGGCTGCCGCGGCAGCCTTGTGTTGCACCAGTAGCCCCCATTCAATTGTGATGCACCGGGCGCCTACACCTATTTTAGCCACCCCTAGGAAAGGCCAGATGAGTTCAGAGAGGGAGGGATAGAGATGGAATCGAAAGAATCCAGAGAGGGTCTAAAGAGTCTAATGAGCGAAGGCACTGCCGGATATCTGCATGACTAATCCCTTAAAGCCAACTCTGTTGTAGTGCGTTCTTCTCTTTTCTTCAAAACTGTAAAGTTAATTCGATCCTCTACTGTCTTTGGAAAGGCTTCCTACTCTACTACGCTGTCAGTTTAAAAGCCAAAGTGCCGAGAAAACAATGAAGTTAATGGAGTAGGGTTGAGATTGAGGATATTCGACCATCCCTTTTATAGAAAAGGGTGTTAGATCTCCCATTTTCCTTCTTATATCTCAAATCAACTTGCATTCTACTCAACACGTCTTAAAAACATAAAAAAATACACACTTATTTTCTTTTATCTTTATTCTGCAACTCTCTTTCCTATCTATCTTTTTTACTTTACTTTGTCTACCCGGGGCCTTAAACCCCACAGAGTAAGGTTATGTGCCATTTATTTTTCTTTTTGCCTTCTCAGAGTCTTAAACTCTACGAAACACGACTAGATGCAATAATGTCGAAACTTTGCTAGATCCCCTTAAAAACTATAAAATCTTGTAAAGTAAAGATCATGTATTACACGGGTGAAAAAGTATGCCAATCTCTTCCTTTTTTTATAACCGATGCCTTAACTTAGAATTTACAGTCACAGACCAACCACAAGAGTCACTTGAATTGCAGATTCAAAACTTCATTTGGCTAGTGGCGACTTCCAGTAAAAAACGCTTTTACCTTTGAATTAGTCCTACATTTAAATCAAATTAAATCAAAATTGATAGACGAAAAAAGCTAAAAAGTGCGGGCATCATTCCATTGTGTATACTTGCTTATGGGAGGGTGTTCACACAATGCCTAACTCTAATTTTATTAGGAAAAAAAAAGAGCATTTTTGTCATTTCAACTCCAAAATGCACTTGAGGTTATGTAAGAGTATGAAATCAGTTGTTATTGGTGCATTTGTGAGAGTGTATTTGAAATGTAAATTAGAATCCAATTCACATCTAATGCAGTGAAAGCTTATTTTTTGAATCATAGGAAAATCATGTGAATCCATTTCACGTCGATTTTACTTACACCAATTCGCAAGGCACAATTCTCTCTCACACTCTCTCTACTGATGCATTTCAAGTACAAGTTGCAAAACCCATTCACTTAAGGACTATGATTTCAATTAAGGATTGTAATTTCATTTCACATATATTCTAAGTACTACCAATTTGCAAGTTATAGTCCCCTCTCACAATCTCTCTCCATTGATGCATTCCAAATACAGGCTGCCAGACACATGCATATTGATTTTAGTCAGTTTCAATTATGGATTGTCCAACAAAATTGATAATTCCAATTCACATAAATTCTATACTAATTATAATGCATATCAAATACATGCTCTCAAATAAGTCTTTACATAAGCAAATTTGTCAATGCATTATTTGATAAAAGTCCCTCAAAAACCACTTTTATCACAAATGCTAGTTTTACAGCCTGTTTGGCCATATGGTCAAATAGGATTTCTTAAACTAGAATATCTACTCACTGAAAATCAATCAGATTGGTCTTGAAAAAATCAGCTTTTGGTGGACCCCTTATTTCTAAGAATCAGCATTTTGAGGGTGCGTCCAAACGGTCCCTTAGAGCGCAGAATGCTGACCTTTTATATTTACATATTACACCTAATTCTTTGAAGTTTTGCACATACTCTATTTATTAAGGGCCTCTTGAGCATACAAAGTCTATAATTGGACTATTTTGCAATTTTTTAATGACAGAAGTTAGTGGTATGTGATGATACTGGGGCTATCAATTTGTACGAGTGGGACCATGGTTTAGTAAAGGAGAAAGTTCAACTGATGTGACCTGACGTGGATGGCTATGTTCCAAAATCTCTCCTACGTTGCAAGATCATAGCCACAGGTTCTTGGGCCTTTACAGTTGGATGGGACTTTTAAAAAGTTTCTCTCCACACCGTCCATTTGAAGGACACAAATACGAAAGGATGGGATTGTCTTATTGAGGAGAATTTTGGGGCGTGATCTATCCACGTTTCGGCCAATAAAACAGTGGTCTAGATCACCGGGCCATGGCCCGCTGTTTGGCTAGTGACCCTCACACCAGCCAGCTAGCCGATGTCAAACTTCTGTGGGCCCCACCATGACATGTATGTTTAATCCATGCCGTCCATCCTTTTGCTAGCTCATTTTAGAGATAAACTAAAAAATGAGGCTGATCCATCAGGTGGACTACACCACAAGAAACAGTAGGATTTGAACGTTTACCGTTGAAAACTTTTTAGAGGCTACGGAAGTTCTGGATCAAGCTGATATCTGTGTTTTCTCTTCATCTAGATTTCTTTTGTGTTTTCTCTTCTTCGTCTTATTAATAGGTTGGATGGCAAATAAGCGTTACAGTGGGCACTGGGAATTTTTTAATGGCGTATAGTAAGTCAATACTATTTTTCTGTGGTATGGTCCACTTGACATTTGGATATACCTCATTTTTGGGCTCATGCCCTAAAATGAGCTAGCAAAATGGATGGACGGCGTGGATAATTCAGATACATCATGGTGGGGCGATAGAGCTTTGACACCAGCTGGCCGGGGAGCGGATTAGCTGTTACCCGGGTAACCCCTTAGTGGGAGTTACGTAACTGTTTAGGGCCACCTGGACGCATTTTATATATATCTATACTGTCCACCTGTTTTTCCGTATCATCTAAGGATAAGATCCAAAATCATAAGAATATACAGATCTCAGGCGAGCCATACTAACAGAAACAATGATGAATAACTATTAAAAACTTTTTGTGGGCTACAAAAGTTTTGAATCGATCTGATATTATACATTTACCTTCATCCATATTTTCTTGACATTATAAACAGGTTTGATTGCAAATAAACATTATTAAAACCTTATAATACGCCCTTTTAAAATTTTAATGCTAAAGCACTCAATCACCACTGTTTCCTGTGGTATGGCCCACCTTATATTTGGATCTGCATAATTTTTGGTACACTGTCCTAGAATTCTCAGGAGAAACAAATGGACGGATTGGATATACCTCACATCATCAAGGTGGGCCCTATGGTAGGGGTAACACCCACTAAGCTATTACCGGGGTAACACCTAATCCGCTCCCAGCTGGCTGGCTTTTGTTGGGTCACTAGCCAAACAGCATCCTTATTCCATAAATGTTAGTGCACGCGCTTTCTTTCTCATTCAGCAAAGTGACCATGCAAATGGAATCATGACCCTTGATTTAGTGGGCCATCAAATGGATGACTCACACCCCAAAATATCAAGACGGACAGACTATGGGAGCCATCCTATCAGTGGCCCACAAATGGACGGGTACGATAATCAAGCTAAACATGAAAACTGTCCACATTCAAAAGAAAAGACCCCACCAATATGGCTGCTGAAGTATGCCCATCTGTTGCTCCATCAGACCATTATACAATCTCTCTTACATATTTATCAGCTCTACCTCGAAGAACGGTTCAGCAGTCCGCAGGATCACCCAAATTATACTCCCCAAGCACTTTTATCATACTCACGACCATTGAACAGTACGGTGCACCAGGACACCTTCGTGGGGTCCATCCAATAGCCAGCCTTGATGCTTTTTCACCGTCGATCAAGATAGCCACCACCAAACTCAGGACCGGCTCCGAGCCACACGCCTCTAAGCTCACAACCCAAACAAGAAACCGAGCCGGTCCATTTTCCAGTGTGCGCGCCAGGCCCTCTATGAGGAGAGCCCAGAGGACTACAATCTCGCGTGCTCCTGCGGATACCGGCTTCCCTCTGCATGCTAGAGCCCAGTTACTCTAGTAGCAATTCACCTGCGTGGAAAACGCTATTTAACTGCGCAGAAGGTACTTCAGCAACTTAGTCACATCTCTCTGCGTTATTCACCGTCTCTTGTGTATGCCATCCAACTCGCCAATCACCTGAGCCCCACTGTGATGATGGGATGGCCCAGAGAATTAGGCCCATCCAGCCATTTGGTGGGCCACACTATGAAAAACAAGGACAACCGTCCAAAAAACCCCAAATTCGGCAGTCTGATTGTAAGTCGGCCTGATTTTGGGACGTGGAACTTTCATGGTGGGGGACACCACAGGACAGGTTGATTCCATCCATACAGTGGGCCCCACACGCAACCCTTGTAGAATAAGCTTATTCTCCCAGCGAAACCAGCCTCGTCTCCCCAAACGGAAACAAAACCAAAAAAAAATCCCATTTCTGCTATTCGGTAAAGACTCTCTCTCTCTCTCTCTCTCTCTCTCTCTCTCTCTCAAATCGGGTTTCTCTTTGCTTTGATTTTCAATCGAATGTGGAAATCGTGAGTTTCTACAATCCCACTCCTTTTCAATCGATGCTTGCATTTTGTATTTCTATTTTTTTACTTTTTAATTTTTCATTCGATGCTGTTTTCTCTTCCCCTTTTTTCTCCATTTCGACATTTCTAGGGTTTCTCGTCTGCTGTCAGAAGAGAATTGAAATTCACATTCTAACTCACCACATTTCCATTATTGCAGAAACGATTCTAGAAAAAAGAAGAAGAAAAATCTCATTTTGATGAGATTCTAGACACCGCTGACAGAGATTGAGGGATCTTATCTTTCAACTGAAAGGTTAGGGGTTTCTTTTGATTTTTATTTGTTGAATGGGAATTGATACTTACGTCCACCCCGTCTAATAGATACGCCTTTCCTTTTCTACTTTTGAGTGATGTAAGTCTCGCAGCTCTGTAGTATTGTATTGTCGAAAGAAGAAAGAAAGGTTGTATCTATCAGAAGTATGGGTGTGAGTTGTGACTCCACATAAGGCTAATGTGTATTCCACCATTTCTTAAAATAGATGGGACTCGTCGTCTGTACACGTGTGTCAATAAGGACCATTGAAATTGTGGGTTCCAATGTGGATGGAGCATAATCAGATGATCCTTACTATCCGATTGGCGACCTGTCCATCGGTTGAAAAGGGAAATGGTTAATGTTCCGAATTCAACAGATGATATCATGTGGTTAAGCTTTTCCGGATGGCAACGTTATAACTAACCTAGGCACCCAATATAGTGTTGAAGCAAAGAGGGCCCACCACCGAGCTACAAGCTCATACCATGGATGGTCTGGATTTGGACTTAGATACATGTATGCTGCATGTGTGGTGGATGAGTTGCTGACGTTATTTAAGATATGGTGGAAAACCCAGATGGTAATGTAGCCCTTGCATGTATGTTTGTCCTTATTATCTTTAATTTGAATTTGCAGTTTGGATCCTGGTCAATTGCATTGGAATGTGGAGTGAGATGGTAGAGTCCTGTGAAAATGAATTTAGATTTCATTCATCCAGACCTTAGTGACATGAACGAATCGAGAGTTTCGAGTATGAAGGCTCCTCTTGTTCCTCTCGCCACCTTGATTGGTCGCGAGCTTAGGAATGAGAAGATCGAGAATCCACTGGTCAGGTATGGACATGCTGCTCTTGCGAAGAAAGGGGAAGACTATTTCCTGATCAAACCGGATTGTCAGAGGATTCCAGGGAACCCTGCGACATCATTTTCCGTGTTTGCGGTAATGTCTTCACTTCTCTCTATTAGTCATATTATCCAGAGTACTCTTTTATATGAGGAAATGCACAATGCTTAGGTTGGATTCGGGACTTTTCTGTTTGTTAAAAAATCGGACATGCCTTTCAGTGATCCAGCTTGTTCATTTGGTGGGACTCACCGGCTCACCGTGGAAGGGTGATGTGGCAAAGAATTATAGTTTTCCTTGTGACAGTCCTCGATGAGGTGGGACTTGTGATATGTCAACTTCGGATGCATGGACAATCTTAGCCGTGCAACAATTTTCCTGGACATGGGCAGTTGCAAAGAAAATATAGCCAACGACACATATGCAATGGCAAGATGTACTCCAAGTGGATGGTGGGACTCTTTGATGGAAGTGATTTTTGTCCATTGCCCATCCTCAGGTGAATGATCTGGATCGCTAGAAGATGGACCTCAGTTGTATATAATTCTGGAGTGAATGAAAATGCTGGCAATTTGGCCGGCCACTGTACAATAGCCCCATATATATACCCTTCAGTTCTTTAAACTTGGAATTGGTTGGCAGATCTTTGATGGGCACAATGGCGTATCTGCTGCTGTATTCTCAAAAGAGAATTTGTTGAATCATGTTATGAGCGCGATTCCTCAAGGAATTGATAGGGAAGAGTGGCTTCAAGCCCTTCCTCGAGCACTAGTTGCTGGTTTCGTGAAAACTGACATAGACTTTCAGCGAAAAGGCACGTGTTGAATACATACTCCTTTTGTGCTTCTTTATTCTTCCTTGCGTCTTATGCTGTTTGTGCTATTGGTATCAATGTTCATAACAGGGGAGACTTCTGGGACTACAGTTACCTTTGTTGTGGTTGATGGATTGACTGTGACAGTTGCATCAGTTGGGGATTCTAGATGCATTTTGGATACTCAGGGTGGTGTGGTTTCTCTGCTTACGGTTGATCACAGGCTTGAAGAGAATGCTGAAGAGAGAGAGCGTGTGACTGCAAGTGGAGGTGAAGTGGGTAGGCTCAATGTTTGTGGGGGTAACGAGGTAGTGCATCTGTTGAAGTATTTAATATTTCTGACGGAAATGTTACTTCGTTGGAAAGAGATCGTTCATGTATCTTGCAGTTTGTTCTTTTAAGGAGTCTTCAATTTCTTATGTGACACACAGGTGGGCCCCCTACGGTGTTGGCCTGGTGGGTTATGCCTTTCTAGATCAATTGGTGATACTGATGTGGGTGAGTTCATTGTCCCGATACCACATGTTAAGCAAGTGAAGGTGAGTTTGCATTGATTGTTTCACATTTGCCCTCTAATGCTTGTGATTTTGATCTTCATGAGTCACGATGGTTTTGCCCTTTCGACCTGTTTACTTTGATGTTTAGCTATCGAATGCTGGGGGGAGGCTGATAATTGCTTCCGATGGCATATGGGATGCCTTATCATCTGAGACGGCTGCACAATCTTGCCGTGGATTACCTGCAGAGCTTGCTGCGAAGATGGTTGTTAAGGTGATGATGAAGATGACTGGTGCTTCATTTTATTCTATTTCCTATAATTGTATTATTTTCTTTTAGTCCATTCATACAATTTCTGTCTACTCCATTTTAGCTCACTCCCTGTTGGGATTATTCTAGGAAGCTCTAAGGTCAAGGGGCCTGAAAGATGATACAACCTGCGTAGTTGTTGACGTCATTCCTCCTGACTATTCCATTTTACCATTTTCACTGAAAAAGAAGCAAAATATGCTAAGTTCGCTTATTTTTGGGAAAAGGTTTAATAATTCTGTGAATAAACCGACGAACAAGCTTTCTTCTGTTGGGGCTGTTGAGGAACTGTTTGAAGAGGGCTCTGCAATGCTTGCAGAAAGGTATGACTTCATAACTTATCCTGCTATGATGTTGCATCAAATATGAATGGGAGTTATGACATAATGGTATTGAGTGTTGCTTTTACCCTCCCCTTCTAGCATAAAATTTCCCTTCAAACCATGACACATTTATACCAACAAAGGTGGTTTGTGATATGTGGCACTTTTGCAGTAATCTCGTCTGTTAAACTTTAGGACTTCATATTTATGTTTAAATAGTTTTGTTGTATCATGATCAAA
This sequence comes from Liriodendron chinense, assembly GCA_003013855.2. Classification (NCBI taxonomy): domain Eukaryota; kingdom Viridiplantae; phylum Streptophyta; class Magnoliopsida; order Magnoliales; family Magnoliaceae; genus Liriodendron; species Liriodendron chinense. The sequence goes on from PVNU02002913.1 coordinate 468,948, forward strand.
TTCTGTCATTCTTCCATTAGATCTTTGAGAACCAATCACTTACAGGCACGGTACCACACCTTTTCCCGCCAATGAGCCACTTTTTTGGAAATCAGTACCACGAAAATGATAGGCACCGCTATGGTGATGACCTTTCTCCAAAATCAGGAAGAGAAGCTCACTGGGTGGGCTGGTCTGCATGTTGATTCATACTGTAGGCTGTTCATTGCCTGATGAATGGACCAACCTGAATTTTGTTGCAGGTAATCTCCATGGTGTGACCTTCCGTATTCATGGTACTGATGTGCTACAAAAGTGTCATGTTGAAAGGAAGGGTGTTAAAGTAACCACAAGTTGTGGTACCTTGCCTGTAGGTGATCAGTTCTAAATCTTTAACCAGCTATGGCTCTCAATTATTAAATGCTATTATTTATTATGGTTTAAAACATTACGGATGGGCTTGGTGCAATGTAAGTATTACTTGACATTATGAGTGACTTAGGGGCATAAATCCTTTTTTTTTTTTCCGAGGCTATTAGATTCTGTTTTCCTTCGTGAAGTCAGTTATGAATACCTTTGAAATAGACCTTTTGGAATGGACCTTCTTTAGGAGTTGTATTTTCTGGAGGAAGTCTACACCCAGTGGCAAGTTTTCTATGATGAGGTTTCTTCCGTGCCTCATCTTTGGGGGGTGGTTGTGGAGGGAATCAAAGGTTTGGCATTTTTGATAGTTTGGTTGGACAATTAGTGTTTTATAGGAAGGTTCCCTATGCTTTAATCAGCTCTTCCTGGAGAGAACCTTATCCAAGATTACTAATTGCATGGTGGGGAGAAACACAGTCTGGAATATCAAGTTTAGAAGGAATCTCAATGAAATCATAGGGAGTATCATATTCAACTTATGGAAATGCTCAACGAACTCTTCTTCATCAGATTAGAGGATGAATGTTTGTGAACATGGATTCCATTGGCTTCTTTTACTGCTTGCTCTTTCTTCTGTGAAATGTCTAGTTGGGGAGAGTTTGAAACCTTCATGCAGACTGCAATGGTGGATAAAAATTTAAATCCGGGATAATCTTATCCATACGAAGGAAGTAATCCAACCAGATGCGATATGTGTAAATGGGAATCGGAGTCAGCTCATCACCTCTTTATTAATTTGCCGTAGCTACTAAAAATTGGTGTCGCTTCCTAAAGCTATTCAATATGAATTGGGTCTTCCCAGAGACCCCTGGTTGAGTGATTGCTAGTTGAGTGGGAGGCCTTTCCAAGAAGTCTCTATTCTTTGGAAGATGCTTCGGATGGCAATATGTTGTGGTATTTGGAAAGGAAGAAACACAAGGAGATTTAAGGATTTTCCCATCCAGGTGCAAATGGTTGTGTAGCATATCAAAAGTAACTTTATTAGTTGGGCTCTTCTCCACCACTCTCAATTTCAAGGGATACTGTCTTTGAATCTCTTTGGCAATTAGCTTTCAGTTGCAAATTCAGAGGCTTCCCTCCCATAATTGTTCTGAGCTGGTGTTGGCCACCTACCAAGAGTAGTGTATTAAATAGCAAATGGCGCATAGTGTAAACATTCACCCCTCTGAACTGTGAGGTGTAAGCCAAGCTACTTCTAGATTTTTAATTAAAATAATAGGAAAAGTAAGGGAAATAGTAAAAAAAAAGATAAAAAATGGCAGCATAACTGATTTAATACTATTGCCCATATCATTTTACTATAATCACTGAAAACATTAACTGTTTTTACTGAAAAATAGAAAAATGTGACAAATCATTGAAAACATTAACTGATTTTACTATTTTAGTAAAAATAGTAAAATCACTGAAAACATTAACTGTTTTTACTGAAAAGTAGAAAAATGTGACAAATCATTGAAAACATTAACTGATTTTAGTATTTTAGTGAAAAGTAGCATGTAATCTAAACTATGTAGCCTGTGGTGTACGCTGCATGCGACTCATGGTATTTTCATGCACCATGTAGTGTGAAGGCTGCACTTAGTAATATATGCTACAAGCTACTTAATGCACTCTATTTAGAACATTGACTGGGGGAGAGCTTAACAATAATGGATCCTCTCAGGGCAATTATGGCCCTTGTGGGGTGAGAGTTGTTCTTTAGATGACATGGGCGATAATTTCTTTTCTTACTTGGGACTGGCGAGAACAAGCGAGACATCTATGGCTGAGGCTATTGCTTTGGCGAGTTATTTGAAGGTCTGGCCATTTTGAATGGATTCTCTTAATTTTATAAGCAATTCTCTTAATTTAATTAGGTGGGCTTCAGTGCCCCTGTGGTGCCCTGGAAATGTTGTGCGTGATCAACGTAATTTGCTTCCTTGCTTCCAGGTTAAACATTTCGTTTACCCATGTTGGCAGAGGCAAATTCTCAAGTGGATCATGGTTTAGATATAGGAGGGCCATTCATTTATGCTCTTATATTGAAGAGGAGACTGCCAGCATGTGGCATGTGTGCAAGATCTGAGGCCATTCACTAGGTGGAGTCCACAGTTGAAATGAACTGGACTAAATCAGTCTTGTTCACTCATCCGGTGGGCAACAGATGTACTTCGAATATGGACTGTTGGCCCAATAGTGGGATGGCCCACCTGATGAGTGGGTCATCTATTTTTGGGCAGGAAATCTAGCTAATGCATCACGTGGATGCGTGTTGCCACATCTCATTTAGAACTCCTCTTCAGTTGACCTTCATGCAGGTCTCCTTGAATTTCTCAAATATTTGTATTCTTTCACCTATGCTACTCTAACAATGGCATCATGCATATGGGGAATGCATAGTGAAGTGGAGGAGACAGGTTACCATTTATTTTTTATAGATAGCAATTATTCACTAAATTAGAAAAAAAATGGTATACTTCAAAGAATGGGAAGCGAGCACCCATTATAAAGAACTATCTCGCAAATTTCTTATGCCAGCATATCAGGATATCACTTGAAATGGGGATGGGAAACACATACCTGGGCTATGGAAAGATGGGAGGCGGCAATGGTGAGCTTGCACTGAAGGGTGTGTTAGAATTATTCTCCTAATCTGCAGCCTGTTATTCAACTGCAAGAATTTGCAATAATATTCTGAGGATAGAAGGTAATGCCCTCGATTTAGCAACCTTTTTTGGTTGAGTTCCAAGGAGAATCATCTTTCCATTCACTGCCAATTCGTGCATTACGTGTGGTGCGGCTTCCATAGGAGTTTCAACATAACTTGGGTAATGCCAAGCTCAGTGGGAGATCTATTCATGGGTTGGCATGGGGTGGGCCTTCGGAAGCAATCAATGACCTTTTGGAGATTATGCTTATTGGTGGGTCTTTGGGTGATTTGGGGAGAAAGGACTGGGAGGTGCTTCTGAATGAAAGCAATCCCAGGGAGTGGATCATTAATTGGGCAATGTTAAATGTTGTGGAATGGGCCTCTTGTGTAGATGGGTTGAAAGATTCTTTTTCTTTTGTTGTGGTTGTAGCCTTTGCTCCATCTCGGTGCTTTCTTGAATAAAATTTTCATTGCCTTTCAAAAATAACATAAAAAAGAAAAAGAAGAAGACATTTTTAGGCAACGTGGGTGTTAGAGAAGCTCGGTACTTGACTGGGAGAGCAAGTGATGTTTTCAGTATATTTTTGAAGGAAACTGCTTGGAATTAGATGAATGGTTTGCTTACTCAGATCCAGATGCTATAGATTCCATCAACTCCTAGATGGCATCTAGTTCTTCTGGTTTATCGGTTCTAGATGAAAACAGTGCAGCCGTGTGTCATATGATTGAGGATTTTGAGGGGTTGCTGGTATTTCAGTTTGGAGCTCTTGGGAAGGAAGAAATAGTTCAATCCCATGTTTTGGAAACTGGACCTGGCCAGCATGTCCCTTCCAATCCAACAACCAATCATCTCGCATGCCTTTTTGAGTAGAAAACCTGGAGTGAATGTTTTCTCTGCTCTGGACGAAGTACTAACTGGTTAGAACTGTTTACCAGTTGGACTGCCTTTTTGTTTTATAGAAACAGCTACGATTTTATTAGAAAAAAAAAAAAATGGAAACGCAGAGACAGAATCAAGAAACATTTTTCAGGGCCTAGCTATTCTCACGTCACTCCCTCCCTCCCAAGCAGGTATGAGCCACACAAAGCACTCACGAAAACAGAAATACACCTACTTACACCCAGCTCAAGGGGCGACTCTCTCAGGAGCAATGCCTAATAAAAACTGATTATACCACGATAATAGTCAGTCTACCAGCTAACGTCAATTATTTTATTCAATATCCTTTATTTTATATTATCCGGCCATGCACGGTGTGTGCATCTGAAGAAAAACATGCAAGGTTTCACTCAGTTATATTTGTTTTAAAGGAAGCTGGTTTGGTTGCTATCAAAACAGAGTTGGGATGTGAGTTTCAGCGACTTTGTACATCGGATTGAATCTGCCCTTGTTGATTAATCCTTCTCTTTTACTACCTCATGCCTATATATCATTTGGAAGAGATTGAGGATTTCCTGCAAGTGGTCCGGCTATCAAATGGTGGTAGTAGGCAAAAAAAAAAAAAACTGTTCTTTTGATTCCAGAAATAGGAAAAAAAAAGCCCTCTTCTTTTCCTTCATTCATTCTTATGAACTTTTTCTTGGATATGAGAATGCATGCAATTGAATGTACTTGAATACTATTGTATGCATTTACTGTCTTCCAATCTCATTTTGATGATATGGGACATGACGTTCAATCAGCATGCATCGACCCCCATGGCACATGCAGAGATGGTATAATTATTGGAATTACCCACATTCTGGGCATTACCATGGATGGCCCACAGTTCAATAATTATGTTGAATGAATGGTCCTGCCACCTGGGGTGAGTTGAACATGAACCATTGATAATTTGTTTTGAACTGTCCACATCGGACTAAAAATGTCGATAGTCAAATCAGCATCTTCGGAGACCAACTATAGGGGCCTACCTAGAAGGTTGACAGTCCTGACCACCCGATCATCTCTCTTTGTGGGGAGATACATGCTGGATGAGAGTGGGTTGCACCACATACAGAACATTTTTGTCCTCTACATATTTCTTCGCACAATGCCATTCACATTCACAGTGAGGGTGACTAACTCGTATGGATGTCACCTTCTCCTCGTAATTGGATTTCAGGTTGGGTACTGATTTTCCATTTAAGACGAACTCGGATCTAATCAAGTGTGCAATCTGCCAAGTGGATCAAGCACCAAGCGAGGGTTTATCCATTAATGCGGGCCCGTTCTTCTCACCCACATCAAAGCCATGGGAAGGCCCTTTCCTTTGTGCTGACTGCCGGATAAAGAAGGATGCCATGGAAGGAAAACGGCCGAGCCAACCCAAAACGACTGCTTAAAAGACTGCCAACAGCATTTTTTTCTCCCTCCAGCAGTGTGATTGTTCGGTTTTTGGTGGTGGTGTGTAAAAAAGAAAAAAAAGAAAAAAAAAAAGAGGTGATGATTAGTTGTTTTGAGTCTTTGGAAGTTGTTTGATTTTGGTGTTTGATGTTTGATTGAACTAACCAGAAAAGACTATCTCAGATTGTGATAGTTTGATAGCTAACCGCATGAATTTGTATGGAACATTGATTATTATATAGTAACATTTTTCTAGAGCCTTTTTTTTGGTGTGTTTATTTCTCAGCTAAAGGGGAGAAGTTGAAGATAAAACTCTTTTGAAGTTTCCAAAGCCCTGCTGAATGGAGTGGGTTTGAGGCAAAGTGACTCTTTCCATATTTTCTGTTATTCTACGGTTGTGGTAGGCGGTTTGCTATCCAACCTGTTGTGTCCTTCCTGCAGACATGTGGATGCAGGGGTGACAGAACGTGTGGACAAGATCCAAGTTCAGTGGGCTGGTCCCATTGTGGATGTGGCCCCTGGTCCAAGAATGAGGTCGGTTGGACATTCCTAACTGGTTGGATTTTGAGAATTAGAGTACTAATCAGTGATTTGGTTCTTTTTTTCAGAGGTGCATTTTTCATCACATGCAGTATTTTAATTGCCTGGCTTGATTTCTAAAAAGGTCACGCACACGGTTGGGCCTGCCTGATTAGTGGTTCATGACTCACATGTGTGCTTGTCGTGCTGCCAAGAGAGGCACTTCTCCTCACTAGCAACCCAGAAGGCAGTTTCATTTGTTATTGGAGCTTCGCTGCAATTCCTTACTTCTCTTTTTCTTTCCTTTTTTTTTTTTTTTAAAAAAGTACTTTGATACTCTGGCAGTGTAATGGATGATACGACAGACATTTAGAAAGTACTCAGAAATTGAAAGTACTCCGAAATTGCATATGTGGCATACAAGTAATTCAATCTATTCCGTCCGAAATATGGGTATGAGTAAGATTTATTGTGGACTAACCAAAAATTAATTTTGTTTGGTGATTGACTATTAGGTTGATAGATATTTATTGGACCGTGAAAAATGAAAAATATCCAACAGCCTTATTTCAAAAAACAAGTGTCCATGAATCCGGGTTATGATTATTCAACCAATCTGATTTTTATGCACGGTGTACCTTTTGTAAGTGCCCACGGTCAGAGTATCAATACTCTCTCTCTCTCTCTGAACCGTCCGATTGATGGATGTCTTGGCCAATGAAATGGAGCATCGTTGCTTTAACGAACTGTTTGGTTATGATCATTTGGTCAGAGTGCCATGAGCAATTCAAATGGAGAACCAGTTGGGAGGGCCCAAATCACTATAATTGCATTACACAATTCATGTTCTAAAATTAAGGAGAAAAATGTCTCTTAATTATTAAGTTCTTATGCATCAACACGTGAATCTAGATCGTATCATTTGGACTATATTGTGGACGGTGGATCTCAAAACCACTTCCAGATTTGAGGTTCTTGACCACCCTTTGATTATCAGAATCCTAAAAATAGACGGTTGTACATAAAGGCAATATACCTTCTACTTTGAAGACATTCGAGTCATTCCTCTGCGCTAGATCCGTAAGATTAATGGTCTAGATCAAGCCAACATGGGTCCTACTTGTACCAAAATTAGCATGAGGATAGTCCACGTTCTGATACAGGCAGGACGCTGTAGTTGCTCTTAATCATTTCCTAAACTATATAAATTCAATGAATCAAAGAAAATCTGGCCAATCTGATTCATGTATTTCCATGGTCATTTCCGGCACCTTAGGCGAGAAATCAGATAATATTGCCATTTCTGCCAAAGTCGGTTGAAATTCGAGCTAATGGACATGAAAAAGGGGTCCCATTTTTCCCACATTCTTGTCAGCAAACCGATGGTTAGAATGTTGTTTGAGCATTGAGATTTTGGCATGGGAACAATAAAGTGGGCCGGACTGAATGGACGATCCAGATTAATGATAGAAAAGAGCAAAAACTTCCAGACATTGCATCATAGCACACAATATTCAGAGCAATCAGACAGAAATTCTCAACTTACGCATGCTTAGAGGTTTAACAAGATAATGTAAAATCTGCAAACTTAAGTCTCTTAAACTTCATTACCTTACTACGACAACAGCAACCACCATGACGATGACAACAACAACAACAACAACAACAACAGCAACAACAACAACAACCACAGCGACGATGACAACAACCATGATGATGACAACAACGACACGATAACAACCATGATGATGACAAAAACTATGGTGGCAACAACAACGATAACACTAACAATAATGGTTGGCAGCCTCTATGCTTTACCAGCAATTGGTTTCCTAATTGTCCACTTGAGAACAGCCCCAACCTTGAACCACCTCTTCCTTTTCACTTCACCAATGGCAGCTGGTGAAGAAGCCAAAATGCTATCAAGAAAACCGTCCATCTGGAGACCATCATCTATCGGCAACTGCTGGCCCACCGCTAAGGACCCCACAAACCCACCCATGCCTGACTCATATCCACAACCAATGTTTCTTCCATGAAAATGGTCCATTGCATTGATATTGTTTTGTCCTAGGATTGGATCAGACAGCTGAGACTGAAGCTGATCCCCTATAGCCACAACGTTGTTATGCTGAGATGGTCCCACCATGAGCTCATTGCGGTTGGCAGGGTGCACGAAATTCGCTAGTGCTGGCGATTCACCTGCCATAAATTCAAGATCAATGCTTGATTGGAGTAAATGCTAAAGGAAAGAAATTAATGAAAATCGTATAAAAGTATAGTTTGATGTGTGATCAGCAACTTACAATTCTCCTGGCTGAGGTCTACAGTACGAAAAGCTTGCAGTCCAGAGATGGGCATCAAAGGGTAATCAAACAATGGCCCAAAATTTGCAATGGCTTCAGTAGCTCCCTTAAATGAACAGGAACTGTTTCCGTGGATCAGATGGACATCCTGCACCGCAGCAGAGTTGTACAGCTGAGACGGGCCTGCCGTGAACTTATTTTGGACAGCAGGACTTTGACAATTCAGTTCTGCTACTAGTTCGTCTGCCACAGATTTCAATATCAAGCCCTGATCAAAACATATCTGAGAGGAGCGAATGCAATGAAATTTTAAATTTTGGGTGTTCTGGTTAGAAGAATACATTGATGTGTGATATAGGAATAAGGATTCTGCTGGCCAAGTCCTGATCCTGGAATGGAAGATGCTTGCAGTTGAGGAAACGAAGGGCGATCATGCAATGATCCATTGTACTCGACAATGCTTTCTGGCAATTCACACACCAATTGCGTTGAATCCTCTACCAAATTCTGTGAATAAAGCATGCTGTTGGAAACACACTTCTGGGCATGTTCAACGGTTTCTTTCCATTTATTTCTTGACATCCTGCTGCCAAGAACCTACAATGTGCACAGGAGAACAACTGTTGGATATTTTCAGCAAGCATTACCTGATAGGGGTGCAACTTGGGCAGGTTGCCGCAACCCAAACTTGGGATGGATTAACCCGAACCCAAGTTGCAGCCCTATTACCTGACCAGCTTGAGGCTGCATTTGGGCGTACAAGTGAACTGAACGGCAAGCATTCACTTTAATCAAATAGGAAATGCCAAATACGATGCTTCCCGGTATTCATAATGAGTGAGTAGCCCTAAATTGCAGCTGTGACCCATTCAAGTCCCACTTGAAAGTTACATGACTGTAACTTGGAACTCAGTTCCTCATTTAAAAATGACATGTGTAATTTCAGAGCCCAGTTCCTCAACAAGAAGCTGAGGAAACCACAATTTGGTTATTTCCACTTAATTACAGAAAAAAAGAATATTTTCATCATAAGTGGTTTTCTTACTTTGAGTAGTCCGTCAGGATCAGTAGCCAAACGCCTTTGAAACTGCTCCACTGTCTTTATCCCTTCTTCTTCCAGTCTTTTGTGAAAAGCTCCATCTTTTCTTATGTTCTTCAAATGCCATACTTCATCAGTTGAGGATGGAGACTCTGGCTTCTTAGATGCTGACAACAACAGTAAATGATTGAAATTCCAAATGCAAAAGCCATGGTATGCTTTCTTCAAAATAAAAACATCTTTTATCTTTTGGGAAGAGATTTCTTATAATAAAATCTTTTCAACGAGAATGATTTTCAGCAGATCAAAATCCCTGAATGATGCTCTAATCAAACAATTGAAAAAGTGGAGAATCTCATGCCACATTTGCATGTTGAATTCTGATAAAGAAGAAAGCTTTTCACTTGTGCTATTGTTTCAAATTTATGTTTTGTCTGACAAGTAATGACTATTGTATTGGAGCTGTTGGATCACAATGAGCAAATCCACGGAGTTGATTTGTCCTCCGAAGCAACCAAAGAGATTACTCCACGTGCAACAAGTTGGACAGCTTAGTTACAGTTCAACTAACGCATGACTACCAACACGGGATGTTTGTATGACATCTAACTCGTCCAAAATGGTTGGCCCCACCATGACTATCACCTAGCAAAAAAATCAGGCCAGTCCACTCATCACGTGAGCCATGCGTGTGAAAGGATGACCCTCTACAACTACGTAGTGACCTGGTATGTGGGTGCAAGATCCAAGCTGTCCTTCAGGTGGCTCCCAGCATGTAGATTGCATGATCTCTCTCTGAGCATAGGCCTGCATTGCATCCACCCACACACCGTCTTTCTATGCATCACTTAACATGTTCTAGTTGTCCTAAATGATTGTTTAAAGCTGTTCTCACTGCCCCAACTTTCTTTTAACCCAGAGGCAGGATTGCTAGAAACCACTCATGATTGTCAGGTTGTTATGGTGAGGGGACAATTACAGTCTGAAACAGAGTGGTCAATCCGCACCTCAAGCCTATTAAATTCTCATTTTCACATCTTTCCACCATCCCTCCGGCTAAATCAACACATTACATTGTAATAAATGACACATTTTTAAATACTACAGATGAATGCAAGTTCAACCAAAATGTGTGGTGCATGAAAATGTACAATATATGATTAGTGGGTGCACACTCAATAAGCAGAGCACAATGCTTTGCACTTAAAAGCAAAGTAATAACTACAAGAAGCCTCACTTAATTAGATTGGTATAATGTCAGAAAAGGCAAGGAAAAGGCAACATAGATTAGGAGAAATGCAATGAAATATTCAGGTTAGAAATCAGTGGCCATTATTCAACAGCATTTACTCAAGAAGTCTTAAGGTTATGAGGCCTGTTGGATGTATCCCAGAATGACAAAGAATGGAAAGCAGCTAATCCATGCTCATTTTTCTAAATTGGAGCGTTTTGGTGTATCCCACAAAATGCAGACAGCAGGATGTGAAGGAAACTCCCGTCTGCAAAATGTGCCTGATAAATGAGAATGCAGATCTGTGATCAACCCATTCTCATTCAAGACAGCGGAAGCATGCTTCCATCTGCATTTGATGGACATTCCAAACAGCTCCGAAGATTTCATAATAAAAACAAGTGGACTTACATTTTACACGGCGTTCTTTTACAGAAAAAGCTTCGCTCCTTGCTTCTCTTATTCTTTCTCCATTGTAGGAGCTTCGCACAACACTAGCTCCCAACCTGAATTTCCCACTCCTAATGCAATGAGAATTATCAGTAAAGTTTAAGTCCTTGAAGTAACCAACCCCATCCTTCAGTTTCATTTTTACGACTCCTTTCAGCAGTGTCCCTTTACCATCTCTTGGATGAACCTCACAATCATAAAACTCCTTCATGGTCCAATATCCTTGTTCGTTCCCCTTGAAATCACCATCAAGTACAATAATCTTTATCTTTGTGCAAGATAAAGGACCAGATGTGATCGTTTCTTTGGTAATGGCATCACGAATCACTATTTGAATATGTTCATCGCCCTCTGCTTTTATTCTGTCGCCTGTGTAAAGTGGCTGCTTCAACTTGCAGTTAAAGTGTAATTCAAATGGACTTTCTATGTTCGACTGAGTCTGATAGATGATGGGCCTACACCAATTTCAACACGGAAACTATAATTTCATTATGGATAGGGAATTGGAAGAATATAAAAACACTTGAACATGCTTGCAAGCGTGAATCCCTGTACGATCAGGAAAACAAATGCGCCCCACCATTATACCAAAAGGCACGCCCAAGACCCACATACGTACAAGTTCCTTATGATTTACTTGTGCATAAATAGAGCATCTTCATACATTGATATTATGATGAAAACAAATGTGTGCAGGTATCCAACATTAGTTAATCGGATTTGGATATAGGTTTCAGGCCCTGATAATAATCAAATTGTGTTTAGGTTCATGGATTTGGATCAGATTAAAAATAGGGTCGGGTCGGGTTGGGTAACTGAATATTTGATTTTTTATTTTATTTTAGTTTTATCCTTTATCAATATTTACGATTTTAAAACCATACAGACTTGTTAGTATGGTCCCAAATCTGCTGGATCTGGACCCAAACATTATTCCATACCTGATTCCTGATCCAAACGCCATACCAAATTCTAACTCATGCTTGAAACTAGACCCTATAAGGCCTGGCAATGTACCTGGTTTGGATTCGGACCCGTTACCTCATATATCATATCTGTATCCAAACCAGACAGGATCGCCTTCAAATTCCCTTGGGTCCATATACAAGTACATCAGTGTCTGACCTACTAACAGGCCTAGGAGTGTTCCTGAATACACGGCCGCACAAATTTTATATTTGATTGGTTCCAATAGGTGGTGGTACTGGGACCCACACAGATGATTACAGAGCCCTTTTCTTTCCGTCTATCTAAACCAATCAAATCAGGGTGGCTACTTAATTGGCAACAATTACATTCAAAATGAAATGACAAAAATTAATAAAGTTTCCTTGTATTCATAATGACTGAGAAGTCATTTCTTTCATGTCACCCTCAATATGAATGCAATGGAAGGATATTACAATTTGATTTGTTCAGCTTTATAAGGATAGTCGTCGCAACTCAATTCAACATCCAAACACACCCAAAGACTTAAATTTGAAGTGCAAGCAATAAACATATTGACGACATTCAAGAAGATTCATCTAGCCAGTTGAACCTCAGCAGGATCAAGAATATGATATAGGAAATGATCCACATTGGTTCTGCCTACTAAAATTTGTAATAAAAATACTTACATTGGAGATGACTGTTCAAATCTTTGTATCCCGTCATCCACCCCAGCTCGCACCTGAGTAACAGAAAAAATGGAACGGATAATCTCTGAAACTCAAGAAATTGTGGTTCAAAAGATCAGTAACTTCAGTACTTCTTATATAATTAAGCTTTTCTGGGGAGCATCCCCCATCCATGGCGGGCCCATTGGACCACATTCCAGATCACCAGACCAAGGCCCCTTCTCATATTGACTAGGTGGATCGGGATACATTACATGCCCTAATCATCATCACCATCATATCATCCTAGTCATCTTCATAGGATTGGCCCAGCTATTTAGGGTTAGCTTAGTTCTCATGATTGGTATAAGTTCAATTGCAGCTGCCTACTTGATATCTGAACCCCATAATTCAAGGCAAAAGACATCCTCGACCTAATTCCCTCCTAACCAAGCAAGATAGAGGAATTATATGATATACAACATGGTTATTCCACAGCTGGAGCACATGTTCACACTAGGGGAAACATTGGGGAAATGTTGGAAAAAAGGTGGAATTTTTCAATGGAATTGCTAATATACAAATGTTTAGACTAAGTCAGAATTAAAATATTGCAAAAACAACTATACATATTGACACAGCGAAGATAGTGAAATAACAATGAAGAAGATCAATGTCTTCCTTAAGTGACCAAGACCTTGAATCCAAAGGGAGAGTTCTTGAGTCCACAAGAAATAAGAGAGAATTCAAGTAATTTTATTGCATCATGATTTAAGATTGCTCAACTACGTCACTTATATGAAAGACCCAAAATCCTAATTCAAAATTACCCAAAATAGCAAAAAATCTTCTAAGAATCTAAATTTGCCAAAAATAGAAACATCAAATAAACCTTACTGCAGCATTCATGACATTATTACAAGCAATTTCTAAACAATGACGAAAATCCTAAAATTGCAAGAATAGGGAAATATGATGAAAACAGAAATGACCGAAAGTAGTAATTTTTTTTCTAAAATCTTGATTTTGACTTTAAAGACGGGTGTTTCTCACGAAATGGACGTCCGCGACCAACTGAAGGTTGGTTGACCCCAAAACATCGTTACATAAAGATCGATAGGTTGTGCATTTTGTAACAATGCCCAGATCAAAAGTTACAGCGGTTTTACGGTCAACTCGTCAACGGTAATTTCTCCATATCCAGAATGAATCTCTTCGAACAGGACATGCCTTGGACCCAATTATGTCATGCCCTACGTAGGACTTGATCTGGTTCTGACAGACTACTACTTTTGTTTGGGCTTCTTTTGGTCTAGCTGTACTAAGAATGCATCCATGGCACATCCTACATCACATAATAAGCTTTCATTTTATAGGGGCCTAACAATGTATCATCAAAAAAATGAGTATGAAATAAATATATAAAATTTGCAACTAATCAATTGATCAGCCAACACTCATTAATATATAAAATTTCCACATTAATTAACATTGGAAAACACATTTTCAATATAAAAATGAAAAATTAGGATTTCACCAATTTCCCCCATTTTTTACTTGAATGTTAATTTTTTCACCACAAATCCATACTAATGCATGAGAATCATGCATAAACATGGATTTCCATTCCAATTAATGTAAACATTAGGAAAAAAAAAAAATGAAGATCCTATGGATTTTTTGTCGCCTTTGAGTTTTGGCCCTTCTTCATTTCGAGTTGAGAATTCTCCTAAAATCCAAACTTTGATTCAATAAAAACCAAGAGTGATAGAAATCACCTAAGGAATAACATTCCCAAGAAAAGCCCCAAATTTTATTTATTTATTTTTTTTTGTTTTTTGTTTTTAAATAATTTCCCAATGCTCTATCAATTTTCACCTTTTTACAGATGTTTCTCTACTATTTGGGATATTATTGCTGGTATACGAGATATTCTCGATTGTATCGCTAATACCAGGAAACTATTATAAAAGATTCTCCTTGAAATATCACTAGTATTATTGAAAATATCGATAATATTTGAAGATTTTAAACTGCAAGTAGTTTCGATATTGTTAACCAGGTGACACCGATACTAGTGGTGCGGGGTTGGCCTTTCTTCCTCAGCAAAAAACTAATAGCTTCTTTAGAGAAAGAGGGACAATTGATTGCCTGTGGGGATGTTTGCTATATACGTTTTCTACCATGATGAAGGGGACAAAATAGTTAGAGATCAAATAATTAGATCACTCAATCACATGCATGGGTTTAGATTGCGACTAGATGCCCGATTCCATTGTTTTCTTGGATCAGAGCTAGGTGCCCGATTCCATAGTTTTCTTGGATTGCGGCTAGGTACCCAATTCTATTCTCTCTTGGATTGCGGCTAGGTGCCTGTTACCGTTAGTTTCTCAGATCACGGCTAAGCACTTGATTCCATTGTTTCCTTTGGGACCTGGACAAAAGCCCGACGCCACCATCTTTTGAATACCTTAGTTTAAAGCACAATATCCTGTCTTTAGAATTAAATCACATCGCCTACCTCGGGACAAAAGGCGCACTTTGCCATTACTAGCATGACTTGTATACAATTTTAGAGGAAAGTGATAATTTATATCACCTTTCGCTATAATTGATGAACTCTTTAAAGCGCCACTATTTCATTTATTGTAGCTTTACACCTATGTTTGCTTATATTAGCAACTCTACATTTATGGCCCTGCAGCACATAACCGTATCTACCTATGGGTAAACCATATTAGCAGATTATCACAACTTGGTAGTGCAGTCTTATTATCCCTATGGGTGAACCCCATCATTACGATGGAAAAATCATTATAAGCCTGAAACATCATGATATTATCGAAAATATCGCCAATATTTGGAATATTATTTCTGCAGACAAGTGAAGCCCATGCTTCACTGGTCCATGCCTAATAAATACCTACAATTGGATGATCCTACACTTCTGATCTGTAGCACACAAATAGATGGTTAAAATTATACTGAAAATGTCCACATTCAAATGAAAAGAAGTCCAGAGTTCGCTGACCAGGATCTTTCAATCTGGGATATTTTTAGGCATTGTTCACCCACGACAGGGTGCAAGATTATCAAACCAATGGCCCACTTGTCAGAATCGAATAGTCAAGCTTAATTAATTAAGGACCCGTTTGAAAGACGCCTAAAAATGAATTTCTCATTTTAGTAAATTGTAATTAGGTATGAGAGATCATATTTTTTTTGGTAAGGATTCAAATGATTTTGATAACCAATAATCATGACCCCTAATACATAAATATGATTAACCAACAACAAGATAACTCATTTTTAGGTGTCTACGAAACAGGCCCTAAGTAATCAATAGTTACCAATGTAACAGCATTAACGGACCAAAATAACAACCTCAGTAAAGAGACATTCCGGAATTCAACGACTAAAACAGTTACCATGATGCAGGCTATTAGCGGACCCCTAACGTGATGGGTGCGCCAGCACCATTATAATGCATTTATGAAAACCATAGACTGAATTTTTCCACAGATAACATGGAAAATCACAAAAAATACTACTATAAAAAAAAAAAAAATACTACTATAAAAAACATAATTTTTAAAAATTGATAGTTACCCCTCTACGAATGGCAGATTCCAGACGAGGCACCAAGATCGTCAACGTCACTGTTGGCTGCTCTGCATCTGTTGCTTCTCTCCTTACCCTGCCAAACACCAAAAATATAAAAATAATAATAATAATTAACGAAAATTCAAAATAAAAAAGAAAAGAAAAAAATCTAAAGGTTATCCACAGCTAAGGTTATCCAAATCACTCTAGCAACCTAACGAGGTATTATAAATTCATCTAAAAACATGCACGTACACCGGAATCGATCGCCTTCCCATCAGCTCTCGAGAATCAGATTTGGAGGCGCTAGACATCGGAAGAGAGAAAGCTCAAATCTAAGAAGAGAGAGTGATCTTGAAAATCTGAAGAGAGGTAGCTCTTGAAATAGAGAGAGCTCTTTTAAAGGCGGAAGAGCTCTTCAATGGATAGAAATTTCAAGAAAAATACATAGAAATTTCATGAAAAAATGCATAGAAATTTCAAGAAAAATGCATGGAAATTTCAATTGTGGAAACTAGCATTTTTTATTTTAAAATGGGAAGGTTTGGGGGGAAATTATAATTGGATTCTGGGAAATCAAGTGCTGGACTTCCTCCAAAGCCGTCACCTGGTTTTCGTATTTGGGCTCTCAGGGGTACCAGTTCAATGTGGGTCCCACCTGATGAATACGTAAAATCTAACCCGTTCGTCATGTGTTTCAGAGTATTTTAATTTTAGGGACATAAAATGAGGCTGATCCGTGAATCAGGTGGGCCACAACACAGTGAACAAGTTGGGGGGGACCTTCCTGCCTTGATTCGAGAAGAGGGTCTGATGTATTAGCATTCGAACATGAGACTTTCAGTTGAAATGCGCAGGTGTCTTCCAGTTGGCTAGCAAGTGTCTCCTTGGCACACCTACGCAATTTTACTCTGATAGTTTTTCGTTTCTAATAATGTAATGCATTAAAAACAATATAAAGTAATTGTTTTTAGTATTTTTTTAAATAAAAAATAGCCTGCAATTACGTTATATTTTATGTTTTTACTAAACAAAAAGATTAGTGTTTTCTATAAAATGTAATATTTTAAATTAATGGTGTAGGTTTTTTCTTTTTAAAATGTAATATTATAAATGGGTACCCAATATCCTGTACACTAATGCCCTAAACCCTATGGATATGAGTGCCCATTTCAATCTTAGCATGGATATAAGTACACGTGTAATATCCATTTGTAGATGTGTGTATGGGTATCCCCAAGGATGTGTGTATGGGTATCCCCAAGGACACCTTTAGTCATGATGATACGACAAGGTAAGGCTTTTGGTCAAAATAGCACTGCCATTTTGTAAAATGACAAAATAGCCCTTGTCCTTAATCTTAATAATTATATCTTTTTAGATTTTCTTTGAACTATTTTGGCCCTGAACATGTAAGCCAACGAGTTCCTGGAAGTTTAAAGGGCCATGTGTCTCATCGACACGCCATGACTTTCAAGTTGGTGAGCCATGTGTCTCATAGGAGAGCCATAAAACTATCTCACGGTGAGCCATGTGTCTTATCAGAGAGCCACGAGACTTTCTCAACGGATAGTCACGTGTCTCATCAGAGAGCCATGTGTATTATCAAAGTGCCATGTCTAATAAGAGAGTCATGTGTCTCATCGGAGTGCCATGAGACTGTCCCATGAGAGAGCCATGTGTCTCATCAGAGTGCCATGAGATTGTCTCATCGGAGAGCCATGTGTATCATCAAAGTGCCGTGTGTCTCATCAGAGCCCTGCCTGGACAAGGGGCAGAATGGTTTGAAGAAAGGTCAAGGGACTACAATTACTAAGATTGAGGGCTGGGTTAATTTTGTCATTTCACAAAAGGTCAGTACTATTTTGACTGAAAACCCAACAATGTACTTGGGGAGATGACTTTTAAAATAGTGCGTAACTATTACTAGAGTTAATTCAAAGAAGAGAGAGTTTGATGTGGGGCATCTTGATATGACTCTAAGGATGCCACGTGTCTCCACATTGGAGTAGAGTGGTCCACAAGGTGAGGTTGGTGAGATGCAGAATGGCTACGAGGTGGGGCCCACTATAGGACTGTGTGATTCAAGGACCCGTGTGATGCGGGGGCTTGTCCACGGGGAGGTCTCCCTGAGAGGGTTTGCATATAGAGATAAATTGGTCCTTTTCCATTAGGAGCTTTTGGTACACTGGTCGATTGTCCACTATCAGAATGGTATCAAAGTGGGATCACACTAGGGCTATGTAGTGGTTCAGTCGGTTAGGTTTTGAGGCGCGATACCCAACTTAACTGACTCAATCGGTTTTGAATATTTAACAACCGAACTGAATTGATGAAGCCTCACCAACCGAATCGAACCAGATAGATTCAGGTCGATTCGATTTTGTCGGTTTCATGATAACATTAAAAAAATTAAGAAGATCCAAATCTTTGGTGGACCACACCAATGTAAAAATTGGTGAATGACCATTAAAACTTTTTTATACTTATAGGCCACAAGAGTTTTGGATCAAGCTGAAAGTGAAATTTGACTTTTCCCTTCATTCAGGTCTGTTTGACCTTATCAATAAGTTAGATGGGAAATGCACACTGCAAATCTTCTTCAAGTGGGCCCAAGGATATTTTTAATGGCGAGAGCTCAATTAACATTGTTTCCTATGGTATGGTCCACCTAAGATTTATATCTAAACACATCTTAAAATAGGTTGGGAAAATGATTGGATGGTGTGGATATATAAGATATTATTAAGGTGGGCCATACGGTAAGGGTAACATTAATAAATATAATTCAAATATATATATATATATATATATATATATATATATATATATATATATATAGTATGTTCGGATAGGTTGAAAGTGGTTTATAATTTTCACAAACAGACAACCGAACCGACATTTTCAATTTTTAATATAAAAAAACTGACCCGACTTGAAATGGAATAGAAAACCGACTGAAATCGATCGGTTCGGTCGGTTTTATCGGTTTGGTCGGTTTTTTGAACAGCCCTAGATCACACGGGTTTCTCACCGGGAGGTTTCTCCTGGATTTACATGGGAGTGTCTACATATAGGGATAAACCAATTCTTCCCCATCAGCTTTTGGTGTGCTGGTCGGTTGTCTGCTACTCGAGCTTTTCTTTATTTTTGGTGCCATTTTGAGGGGAGAGATGTATTCGAGCCGATTCAATGACACATGCTCTTATTGCGTATGTTGCTTAGATGGACCACAACAAACAATAGCTCCATTAGCGGGGTGGACAATGGACTGAGATTCATAGCATTTGAACGATCCAAACCCTTCATTAGTGGCATAAAGATGTATAGCAGAATACATATTTCAAGTAATGGATCACATTCAGCATGCGTTGATCATGTCTCTATGGCACATGCAGAGATGGTCTAATGATTGAGTAGAACAAATGGTCTTCCGATAGCAACTATAAGGACCTGTGATGGGGTTTTCCTCCTCAGGAGCTGAGGAGAGATTGTGCAAAAATAGGGTATGACGACCTGTTGGCCACCCTAGACAACCAGTTGAATTTAGGCCCTAGAGGAGCTCTGCACGCTGGACCAATCTTGGTCTGTCCAGACCGATCGGGGATTGGTTGCCCGACTGTTCGAATTTTGAAATTTCTCTCGTGATTCTCACTAGACAGTTTTTTATCATTTACGATCAATCAACCGCTCATGTCGACTACTATACGCAGTTTCCTGTTTTGGTTCTAACTCTTTAAAGTGTTATATATGTGCTTCCAAATCGAGATTAGGGTATCCTAATAGGTGTTCTACACGTCCAAGGTAAGAGAGAGAGAGAGATAGAGAAAAAGAAGAAGAGAGGAAGAGAAAGAGAAAGAGAGAGAGGAAGCTTTGTGAGAAGAGATTTCCGCATGTGAAGTTTCATCTACGTTGCAGATAACATCTCAGGTTCTTCTACATCCTTGGATCCGGTGAGGTCTCTCAATTTCTAGTCTTTTTTATTGTTATCCACCCTTGTGGTAAAGAAAGTTTGGATTCAAGCGGGTTGTACTTGTGATCGCTATGTAAACGTTCCTTTATATAGTGGATTAGTTGATCTGGACGAGGTCCCGTGGTTTTTACCTTTGTTAGAGGGTTTTTCATGTAAAAATCTCATGCTCATGTGGTTGATGATTTGATTGTGTTTTAAGCATTCTCATATCACATAATTAACGTAGTTGGGGTGCGAGGTCTTGAAGTTTAATGCAACGCACCCAACAACCTGAAGATTGATGATCTTGACCACCGGATCATCTCTCTGTGTGAGCCTTTGTGGGGAGATACATGCTTGATGAGATTGGGTTGCACTGTATATAGAAGAATTTTCTTCACACAATTTTTCTGTTATTCTACAGTTGTGTTAGGTGGTTTGTTATTCAACCATCTGCATCCTTCCTGTGGTCATCCTAAGGCTAAGGAATGTGGGAGAATGATTATTGTAAATGGAATGTGATGGAAAGGAATTGAAGTGTATTGAAATGAGAAGGGGAGGGTGCTATTTGAGATTGCCATATGGGATTGGGGTTAAAAGTGGTTGCAAAGGCTGGGATTTGAGATCGCCACGTGGTGGCATCTTATCGGTTGGATGGCTTGGTAAAATTGTAAATACGGCCAAGGGGGCAATCAATATCAGAAACAATTTTCCTCACACGTTTTATGGAGGTGAAAGATGAGTAAATCGATGTCTACACGGGGATGTCTCCCAGAGGGGAGTGGTGCCACATGTCTCTCCAACTATGCTCTAGGTTTGACAGGGAGCCCCCTCTCATGTGTGGAGGGCTCCTACCTTGGTTTTTGTTAAATGAGTTCCCTTCCCACGCCCTTGTCTGAGCTTGGCTTTGGCATTAGGTGTGGGCTTGATTAGGTGAGTTGATTGGGTTGTGGGGGCCGGGTGGACTGATTGGGTGAGTTGACTCATAGGGTTGACTCAGGGAGCGACTTAAAGAGTGGACTCAAAGAGTCGACTAAAAAATTTAGCTCTGAGAGTCGACTCAAAGAGTTGACTCGATGCCCGATTTTATGGGTTCCACGATTTTGGGGGTTGGATTTGATGAGTTAATTAGGTTGAGTTAGGTTCTAAGATTAGGGTTTTGGATTAAGTTAAGATTTAGGACTGAGTCAAAGTTTAGATTAGGGTTTAAGATTGAGTTAGGGTTGGGTTTAAGACTAAGTCAGGGTTTAGATTAAGGTTTAGGACTAAGTTAGGGTAGGGTTTAGGATTTTAGACTAATTAGGGTTTAGATTAGGATTTTGGGCATGGTGATGGGATATAGGTCTTCGTCCATTTTAGTCGACCAATCTTAACCAACTTGTTAGCCCAGGGTGGGGTGTCTATAAATCTGTATTTCCTTTCGTAATGCATGGATATTGCGTACACCATATCTGGACAAATATGATGCATGCATGCAATGATCAATCGTTGTGGTATTACTTTTGGGCAGCTGCTAAGGTTTGCAAGAGAAGCATATTTGAAGAGGCTATGCAGTGCAAAACATGAAATTGCACTTATTGCTCACATTTAAGGTACTATACGTGCAGAGCATAGAGTGGAGCTACTAGAATAATGGCTAAGTCTTAGAGGGGAGGTAATTAAGACCTTTTGAAATTCTTTTTAACTACTTAACTATTTAATAATTTAAACTAAGTAAGCAAAAACACTTCGACTTCCAAGTCTTAGTGGGTTCAATCACATAGATTGGCAAAGATATAACTATTAAGCAACTAGTCTAAATGCATAGATTACTAATGATTTAACTATTAAGCAACTTATCTATGTAACCTATGTAGACATAAGATGCAATCATATAAGCTTAAGTTTACACAACTAGTGAAAATATATCTTGTGTGTGAATGTGCTTATCTAGTGCCTAGCATACATTCCAATTAAGCAATTAAACATATAATGTATAAGTAGAAATGTGCTCAAATTCATCATAAACATAAGCATGTATAGTGGTTCGACTACTTATCTACTTCACTCCCGGTTGCTGTACTCATCCCTTGAGTACACCAGATTTCACTAAGAGAGTTTAAATTAGGCTCCTCTCAACCTACGTGTTTTAATCCGGTTCCACCCTATCAAGGTATTTAAGGGTTCCACCTAACTCAAGAAATTTGACAAGGTTCCTCCCAACCTATTAAGGTGTTTAATGATTCCACCCAACCAAGGAGTTTAACGAGGTTCCTCCCAACCTTAAATACATATGTATACTCACGTCAAAGGCTCCTCATGGAGACTTAATTCAGCCCTTTCATAAGGGCTTATGTCCTATAACCGAACCTATTGAGTTTGACAATTTGAATTGTCATAGTTAATCCTATACAAGGAAGGAGCATGTGGACTCTACAATATGACAACCTTACTTGTTGGATTTGAGCCTCATTAATGCATTACTTGGTTTGCTTAATTTTTACTCTTCCGTGCTTCAATCAACTCCCCATGTGCTCTCCCGATCAATGATGCCGATGCATTGCAATGCTTCAGCTCCAAGATCAGCTACCTTACATTTGATGCTCCGATGGAGATGCCCAAGGTGGTAAGAGGTAGATTTGAAATCTCTACACCTAATAGACAATAGTTACCTAGAAAATTTCACTTACAAGGATCTCTCTATAGAGTTTAAATAAGGATTTAACTATTGATTTGAAGGTTTAAACTCTAGAGATTAAGAGGGACAAGTTTATCTTCTATGTGAGCTTTGAATGCTCCATTCTTGTGATGAATCACAAGGAAAGATGGATTTTTATAGGGTTAGGATTAGAGCTTAAAGGTGTTGGCAATGATTATGGCCTTTAAATCTCTAAAATCCCTATCTTGAGCTTAAAAAATCGGATCCCCCGCTTTAATAAATAAGTCTCCAACAACTATAAAATAGACAGAAAATAGTCACTTCGATGGCATTGAACTCAGTTTCGATGGCATCGATTATACCTTTGATGGATCAAAACCATACTTCGATGGAATCTAGGAATTGTCCAGAGAATTTCTTTAGTTGTTGGACATCTAATTCGATGGCATCAAACACTCTTCTATAAAATCGAATAAGCCACTTCGATGGAATCGAAAGGCTGTTCGATGACATCGAAGAACTGTCTAGAGAGTATACAAATGTTGTTAGACATATGTTCGATAGGATCAAAATGATCTTTGATGGCATCGAAGACCCATCGAAATCATTTTCGATGACATTGAACACCAATAGAAAACTACTGTCTGGGCTAGTTTGTTTACAATAACTAGCACCTATTTTATTAGCATAACTTATCATATTTTTTTAAGTGTTCTAATGCTAATAAAGATTATTAAGGGATTTTTATTGGGTCCAAGTTATCTAGAGGTTATGGTTATTTTGGTTCTAAGGGTTAATGTCACCAAGGCATCTCATTTACCTGTTCTTCTTCCTTGATGTTTCTTGTCCACTTTAATCTTCAGTCTTCAGCTTGCCAAGGCTTAACTGACGTTATAACACATAGACGCATGTGATTGAAAAATAAAGTACATTAATATGCCACAGAGAAGTGCACTAACATAACATTGGCTAACCCTACCAGCATATAACTGACTCAATAACATAGAGAAAGAAAGATGGGCATTTGCATTCTTTTTAGGCAGGAGATATAACATTATAACAACAAACATAATTGAAATTGAGAATGCTTGTGGAAACACTTTAGAGAACAGCCGATCATGAGGCTTCTTGATGATATAAGACAAAAGATATGAGAGTTCTATGTGATTAGAAGAGAAGATGCTAGGGTTTTCCTTGGAAGAGTATCTCATGGGCGGAAGCCTATATAAGGGAACTGTCAAACGGGGCGAGGATGACATTTATACAATGATATCTAAGGATGAATATCAAGTAATAGCGGGGGAGTATACCGATGTCGTGACATTAAGCCAAGCGAAGTGTAGATGTGGTGAGTTCGGTGCCATGATATTGCCTTGCATGCATGCGAACAGGTCACAATCGGATGTTATGCACTTATTTCCTCAGTCGTTAGAGGAAGTTGATTTTTATGTATGTTTCCTATATTTTTTGTAATAGTTACATAATTTTTGTATATGAATATTCTATTTTTTAATATGAAAAATGAGTTAAAATGATGAATAGGTGTAGGTGAATGTGAATGTCGAATATGAATTTAATGAATGTGGATCAGACATGTTAACTGAAAAATTATCGATACTACTCTGAACCATCACCGATATTCACTGTCCATCGTCGATTGATACTATCCATTACAATGGTCAGTGAGTACCAGCGATGGAGTATCGGGGATGATCAACTGAGTATCAGCGATGATTAGTGAGTAGAATCGGCGATGGTCAGTGAGTATCGGATGCGGAATATTAAGGATGGTAAGTGAGTATCAGTGATGGTCAGTGAGTAGAATCGGCAATGGTCGGTGACTCTCAGTGATGGTCAATGAGACATCGACGATGGAGTATTGGCGATGGTCAGTGACTATCGATGATAGTCAGTGAGCAATATTGGTGATGGCCAGTGAGTATCAGGGATGGTCAGTAAGTATCGATGATGGTCAGTGAGTAGAATCGACGATGATCAGTGAGTATCAGGTGACAATCAGTAAATAAAATAGGCAATGGTCTGTATCACAACATTCATTCATTCCAACATTCCACAGATATACGTTCATCCATGTCGACATTCTTTCAGTTCAACGATCCTCATTTTTTGCTAAAAAAATGAAGTGTTACTTACATATGAAACAATGGTTACATCACTTATGTACATTTGTCGCTTAAATTCAAGAAATATCAAAACAGATAAAAAACATATACATCACAATGTTTTGGCTTCACATCTGAGGTTTTTGCATTCAAAGGTCTAGTTACTGGTGACTTCCTTCAACGGAGGAATCTTTATGTGGTTGGCTTCTTAACGGCTACTTTTGTAGCTACCACTTGTACCTCCTCTATTACCTCTTTAGCATCGACTGCTTTACATTCTGGTACCTGAGTCATTCTGAATTGCTGAAAATAGTAAAAAAATAAGTGTTTTTTTTTTCTAAAATTTAATATATTATCCTGCAGGTCGTATACAAATTAATAATATTTGTAAAATGACGAATAACTAAGATGGATTAGGACTGTCAAAGACTTCGTAAGAATCTTACCGAGCCTCATATAATATCTGACCCTCCATACTAGAAGCCGATGTATTTCATTACGTAGATCCCATAGTCGTGCCCACCAACTTGTTTTTGGATCCCATATATCATTTTGAAACTCCATTCGACATCCTAGTAACCATTCCTCTTGTCACATAAATGGAACAACCATCTCAGACCCTTTGTGAAACCAACATATTCCTCGGATAACAATCCCTCTATTTGATTTGGAGGCTATTAAATAACCAAGGACCTGCCTTTTGTGGGTTTCTACGATGAACAAAATCCAATGTTCGTCACGGATGTTGACTGAAAAATATACTTACAAAAATCATAAGCAGCACTATAAGACAACTACTAATATTAAGTCAAGTGCATCATGTATCAGTGTAATGACAAACTTACGTATTTGAAATTCCACATTTCCTTTCTGAAGTCATCTCCTTTGACAATAGTCAGTACATGATCATGGATATTTTTCAAAATTCATCTCTATTCTCATAGTTCCCAACACCATAAGAACATAGAACCTCAACATCCTTCTTAAAAAATCGCTATCACAAATGAATCAAAATATTGAACGTTTGATTAGTACGGTACAAGTTATATGTGCATATCAGTAAATAGACATTACCCAGAAAAATGTATGTACAAACATGCAGTCCTAAGGGTATGCTCTCGGATCTTCTAGTTCTAGATGGCGTCCGGTCAAAAAATCCATGTACAGGTCGAATCCCTTTGCAATTCCCCTATTATAAAAAATCTTGTATAAAAATACTTAAAAAAGACTCTTGTGCAAATAACCTTACCGGGTCATCGACCCATGCATTTTTCCATAGACATTTCAACCAAATATAACGACCCTTATCATATACCACCTTCACCGTTTTAAAATCCGGTCGGTAAGCATTCGCAGCGGGTTTAGAAGGGTTGTTACAACTTCTTCCTTTGTGCGAATGCTTGCTGACAAGGATTTTAAAACGTTGAAGGTGGTATATGATAAGGGTCGTTATATTTGGTTGAAATGTTTATGGAAAAATATGGCCCACATTGAAGGGCATCTATCGCGTACCTCCTTCTCAACACCTTCGTGTCTCACCTCACATGGAACCTGATGAGGGGTCACAAATGATGACACCGCCTCAGGGTGAGAGGACCTAGACCTAGTGACAACGTGTTCTATAGTTGGCTTAATTATATTTAATGTACGCCACTCGTATAATTTCTAAGTGCCTAAGTATCAAGTGTAGTCCCCTTCCTAAAGTATTAAATTACCTTCCATATGATAAGCTAACTAGTTAGGGAGTGGATTACGTGCGACGCAGGCCTCACCCAAGGTGAGCCTCATGGTAAGGGCTACAGGGTCTTGGGTGGGACGTGCGTCCTTTCTAATATGGGATCTGTGGAGGGGCCCACCATGATGTATCTGTTTATCCACGCTGTCCATCCCTTTTTTAAGATCATTTTAAGGCATGAGACCGGAATGAGTCAGATCCAAAGCTCAAGTAGACCATACCAAATAGTACACAGATGACCCTTGCATTTAATGCTTTGTGCATTTAATGCAACTCAAGTTTACTATTTGGTGTGGTCCACTTAAGCATTGGAACTGCCTCATTTTTGGTCTCATAACTTAAAATGATTTTAGAAAAGGGATGGATGGCATGGATAAACAGATGTATCATGGTGGGCCCCTCCATAGATCATACTAAAGAAGGACGCAATTGGCCTCCTCTTGTGTGAGGCCCGGCCGCACCTAATCTGCTCCTAGCCTAGAAGATGTGCAGTCCACATGATGTGTGAAGGCCATTCAACCGGTCCATCTTATCGCCAAGCACCTAGAAATAGAGCTGTAAACAAGTTGAGCTAGCTCGGTTAGCTCGCTCGATTTGGTTCAGAATAGCTCGATTATGCTCGATTTGGTTCAGAATAGCTCGAGCCTTTTTCCCGTGCTAGAAATGAATTTCAAGCCGAGCGTGAGCGAGGCCTCGCTTGATTCGGCTCGGCTTGAAACTTAGCTCGTTCGTAGCTCAATTCGACTCAATTTAATATATAATATTATATTATAATATATATAATATTTTAAAAAAAAAACCTAAAAAGGTAGAAATTCTAATTCATTTCTCCCTATTCTTTTGCCTGACGCAAGCGCCCCCCTGCCCTAAACCCTACCCTACTGGAGCGCATCCTGCTTTTGTTCGACCGGCGAGCCCCCCTTCATTTGTTCATTTGGCCACTATCCTCTCTCTCTCTCTCTCTCTCTCTCTCTCTCTACCAACTAGCTCAAATTTAGCTAGAAAAGCTCGAGCTTGAAATCGTCTCGAACTAGCGCAAGTCAAGCCAACTCGAACATGAAATTCTATCTTGATGACCAAGCCAAGCCAAACATGAGCCAAGGTGGTCATTGGTCGTGCCTAGCTTGAACATGGTTGAGCTTTGCTCAACTTGGCTCGTGTACAACTCTACCTAGAAACCAGCTTGACGCGGATTTCCTGCTAAAGCCTTTCAAAGGAAGTTCCTCCTAGGAAGCTAGGTGGGGCCCGCCGTGTTGTTTGTGTAAAATCCACCCTGTCCATCTGTTTTGTGAGATCCTTTTAAGAGAGAAGACAAAAAATAACCCAGATCCAAGACTCAGGTGGGCCGCACTAGAGGAAAAGGTGGGTAGGGAAATTCCTGCCGTTGAAACCTCCCTGGGGTCCACAGTAATGTTTATATGACATTCATAACGTCATTTCTACTGAGATGAACTGAAAACACAAATATTAGCTTGATTCAAAACTTTTGTGGCCCCATGAATATTTCAACTGTGGAGGTTCAATCCTCATGTTTTTGGCCCACTTGAGTCTTGGATCCAGCTCATTTTTGGTCCCATGTCCTAAAATGAGCTCACAAAATGGATGGATGGGGTGGTTTTGTTACAAACATCATGGCGAGCCTCACCTGAGTTCCTAGCACAGGAACTTCCAAGAAATCCACGTCCACACTTCAGCAGGCTCCATTATATGGTACGCAGATTCCGCCTGAAGTTCCTGCGATGAGAAGATAGGTGGGGCCCACCTTAATGTTTATGAGTAATCCACAATGTCCATGGGGCCCACCTTAATGTTTATGAGTAATCCACAATGTCCATGGGGCCCACCTTAATGTTTATGAGTAATTCACAATGTCCATGGGGCCCACCTTGATGTTTATGAGAAATCCACAGTGTCCATCCATTTTCCTTGGTCATTTTAGGACGTGGGCAAGAAATGAGACTACATCCAAAACTAAGTGAGCTATACGGTGAGAAGCAGCAAGGATTGAACGTCCACCATTGAAACATTCTCAGGGCCACAAAATTTTTGCATTAGGCTAATATGTTTTCGTTTTCAGTTCATCTCTGTTAGTATGGATGGCATATAAACATCAAGGTTGGCCTCAGGGAGGTTTCAATGGTAGGCATTTCTTTACCCACATTTTCCTGTCCAGTTGCTCACTTGAGTTTCAGATCCACCTCATTTTTGGTCCCATGTGATGTATTTCTCATAAACATCATGGTGTGCCCTGCCTTGCTTTTCGTTGTTGAAACTTCCTCAGAAAAGCTTTTGTAGAAAATCTGCGTCCCAATTAGGGCTGTTTTGAGAAAAGTGATCATAGGACTAACTCGTGGGACCATACCATCCATCCATCCAGACAGATCATTTAAGGCCATGGGTCTAAATCTAGAGAAGATCCAGATCTTAAGTGAACTGTAAAACAAGAAACAATGAAGTTGCGTGTCCATCATTGAAATCGTTCTACGCCTACTCTAATGTATATATGCCATCAATAGCTATTCAATATGGGCTCTTAGGGCCCTTCATGAACTAACCGAGCTAATGAACCAAGCCAATCCTTTGTGTACCTAGACTACACTTAACTAAAGATTTAAAAAAAAAAAAAGTTTTAGACGCTAGATTAGTCAGCGTCTGCCTAGCGTCCCTTTAAGCTGACTGTGCAGTGAGTAACGGGTATTGAGTAAACTGTGTCAGGTCTGCCATAATTTATGTACTTTATCAGATAATTTTAAGGATTGAGTCCAAAAATTAAGTGTATCCAAATCTCACGTAGACCACACCATATGAAACAGTGTGAATCAAACAACTACTGTTGAAAAATTCTTTAGGGCCACTAAAGCTTTCCATCAAGCTGATATTTGTGTTTTCCCTTCGTCCATCTATGTGTGATCTTATGAACAGGTTGGATGACAAATAACCATCACTGTGGGCCCTAAAAAGGTTTCAACGGTCGGAAATCATTATTCCCACGGTTTCCTGTAGTATGGTCCACTTGAACTTTCGGATACCTTAAATTTTAGGCACAAATCTTAAAATGAGCTGAAAAAATGTATGCCACATTCACCGTGGGCCCAAAATAGTTTTTACTCAGTACAGTAGAATCGTAATATTTACCATGTGAGTGAGGCAGACACCCTTTTTCAGGACCCAACTTGATGTATATGTTATATCAACGCTGTCCATCCTATTTTTCAAATTATTTTAGGCTGCGTCTCAAAAATGAGACATATCGGCTTCACCATACTACTGTTTTGCATTATTTTATACTAAATTAATATATTATATTATATTATATATATTTTTTAATTTGTGATGGGGTGGATTGAGGCCTAAATTCAACTCGAATTTGAATGGATTTTTGGATCGGAAATTACTCTAGCTATTTATAAGGACATCACCTTTTGGATATGAGAAACTGAATAAAGATTTTCGAACTTGGCTATCTAGATCCGACCATTGAGAGCCCTAGTCCCAATCAGCGCTAATTTTTTTTAGGGGAAAGGATGAGATGTTCCCCTCATGTATTACACGAGAGCGGAGAGACCCCGACCATGCGGCCCTTACCGTGGGGCCACCTTAATGTATGTATTATGTACCACGCTGTCCATCTGTTTTTCCAGAGCATTTTAGGGGCAATACACAAAAAATTACGCGGGTCCAATTATCAGGTGGACCATACCATAAGAACAGTGATGATTGACTGTCCTACCATTAAAAACTTCTTAGGGTGCATCTTAATGTTTCATAATGTTTCTTTACCATCCAATCTGTTGATAAGGTCACATAAGCCTGGATGAAGGTACAAAATAAATATCAACTTAATCCAAAACTTTTGTAGTCCATTAATGGTCAATCAACAATGTTTCCTATGGTATGGTCCACCTGATAATTGGATATGTTTCATTTTTCCAATTATATCATAAAATTATCGGGAAAAATGAATGGATGGCGTGGATATATAATACATACATCAAGGTGGGCCCCACGGTAACCCCATGGTAAGGGCAGCAGGCCGGGGTCTCACCTAATCTGTTCTCGGTATTATCCACCGTGGGGCCGACCTTGATGACGTGTTGTATATCCACTCCGTCCATCCATTTCTCCAGCCCATTTGAGGAAGGGGACCGAAAAATTATGTAGATCCAAATCTCAGGCGGGCCCCGACGAACGCTGTTTGGCTAGTGACGCTGCCAGTAGCCAGGTGGAGAGTGGTCGGTGCTCGGTAGAGGTGTGCACAAACCAAGCCAGCTCGAAGGCTAGGCTCGGATTGGTTCAAAAAAGCTCGGCTTGGATTTGTTCGAATGGAAGTTCAAACCAAACCAAGCCTCCGAGTCAAGCTCGTTTGAAAAAACAAACCAAACTCAAACTAGGGTAGTTTTGGTTCGGCTCGACTCGAAGCTCGATTTGATTCAGCTCAGATTGATTCGGCTTGTAGATTATAAGCAGAATGTTTCCTGTGGTGTGATCCACTTGAGCTTTGGATATGATTTCATTTTGGGATCATGTCCTAAAATGATATGTAAAACATATGGATAACATGGATAATACATGTACATTATGACATGGATAATACATAATACATATACATGAATACACACTGTTTCCTTGCACTTGTAAGATTATGCTTGTGTACTTTTGTTTGGAAAATACTTTTACATGTCTATTTTGAAGTTGCACTATTTTGGAGGATGTTAAACATCATATAGGAAGATATGTTTGTACTTATTTTTTCTAACTTTTTAAGTTCTTTTTTATTTAAATGAATAAGAAAAAAAAAGCCACTGTTTGTTTGAACTCGACCCGGCCGGTTTGAAATTTTCAACCAAGCCGATCCCGGCTCGAATTAGGTTTTTCTGGAGCAAGCCAAACTCAGGCCGCATGGGTCAGCTCGAAGCCCAAACTAAGCCGATCTACAAACTGTGGTGGCACAAAAACAAACCAAACCAAACTAGGGCTAACTTGGCTCGGCCCGTATCGTTGCCCACCTCTAGTGCTCGGTAAGCCCCAACATGATGTATGTGCCGTCCAAGGGCCCGCCTAAATCTCAGAACCGCAAGATTTTTTACTCAAACCTTCACTCAGACCAGATGAAGGGTCTGAATGGTCTAGATTTCATTTACCCGACACATCGGACCCTCCTCTCAAATCAAGGGTGTAAGTTCCCTCCAACTTCTTCCCAGTGGTGTGGCCCACGTGATTTTTATGTCCCTGGAACTAAAATACTCTGACGCACATGATGAACGGGTTGGATTTTATGGATTCATCAGGTGGACCCCACATCTTCCCGGTGCTACTGTAGCTAACAGTGGTACCGGTACCCCTGGAGGAGGACTTTGGAGAAAGTCCATCACTTCACTTCTCCGAATCCACTTACAATTTTCCCCAAAACCTTCCAATTTTAAGAACAAAAATGCTACTTTCCACAATTGAAGTTTCTATGCATTTTTTCTAGAAATTTCTACGCATTTTTCTTGAAATTTCTCTGCATTGAAGAGCTCTTCCGAAATTTCTATGCATTTTTTTTTGTTGAAATTTCTCTGCATTGAAGAGCTTTTCCGCTTTTAAAAGAGCTGTCTCTCTCTTCAGAATTTCAAGAGCTATCTCTCTTCAGAATTTCAAGATCACTATCCCTTCTCAGATTTGAGCTTTCTCTCTTCCGATGTCTACCGCCTCCAAATCTAATTCTCGAGATCTCATGGGAAGGCCATCGATTCCGATGTACGTGCGTGTTTATAGATGAAAGGAGCCTGTTCTGGTAGTCCGCGGGCTACCAGAATGAATTCTTAGTTCGCTGGTTGGGCCATGCGTATAGATGATCGGAACCGTTCAATAGGTTTTATCCACCATGGATATGTTGTTGAGAACGTATGATTTGCGAAGGATGACTCTACCAATACGATCTATAATTATAAGATGGTAAACGGTTTACATCCGAATCCAATTGTGTTGGGTTTTTCTTTTGGAAGCGGATTGCGTCATGAGTAGTACTGAGTAAACTCTGGGGGGTCCACCATGATTTATGCATTTTATCCACTCCGTTCATCCATTTTAAAAGATAATCTTATGGCTTTATAAAAAAATGAAGCATATAAAAATTTAAGTGGACCACACCACATGAAACAATGTGACTTGAACACGCACCGTTGAAAAATTCTCGCGGGGGTGGGTGGGTGGGAAGATTTGGATCAACCTGATATATTTATCTTTTCCCTTCATCTTGCGTACAGGTTGGATGACAAATAAACATCCCTTTGAGCCTTGTGGAAATCATTATACCCATTGTTTCCAGTGGTATGGTCCACCTGAGTTTTGGATATGCTTTAATTTTGGTTTCTACCCATTAAATGATATGGAAAAACGGTTCATTTTTTATATGCTTTAGTGCGGCCCACTTGAGTCTTGGTTCTTCTTCATTTTTTTGTCGCAACGCCTAAAATGATCTAAAAAAAGGGTGATTTCTCACAAACATCACAATGGCCCCACCTAGTGCCAAAGGCTTTCGCAGGCAATCCGCGTCCGAAACCGCACGGCCCAGCTGGAGGGTTACCATTTTAATTCAGGACGCCGATTGCTTCCTTCCTCATGCTAATATGCGGAGGGGCCCACCGTGATGTATCTATTTATCCACGACGTCCATCCATTTTCTAACTTCATTTTAAGGCATGAGGCCAAGAACGATGCAGATCCAACGCTCAGGTGTACCACACCAGAGATGACTCTTGCATTTAATGTGTCCAAGCTCACTATTTGGTGTCGTCCACCTGAGCGTTGGATCTGCCTCGTTCTTGGCCTCATGCGTTAAAATGATCTTAGAAAATGGATGGACGACGTGGATAAACAGAAACATGATGGTGGCCCCTCTGCAGATCAAGCGTCCATGCTGGTCCGAGGGCCGTTTCACTGGTGGAGCGGAGCACGTTCTAAAAATGGTGGTGACTCATCCGCTGGCAAGCTGTCGGATGTAGAGCTAGACGCAAACCGAGTTTGATCGTTCGGATTGACTTGATCGGCTTGGTAAAACTTTGCTCCAACAAAAAGTCAGGGTTTGTTCCAATTTCGAGCCGGTTTCAATCACAGCGGAGTGGATAAAACAAATACATCATGGTGGGACCACAGAGCTTTGATACCAGCTTGGTGACTGGTGTTTGTGTCACCAACCAACTCGCGTCCGCTGATTGGGTACTAGTCTAGGCCTGGCAACGGTCGTGTTGAACCATGTTCGTGTCGTGTCGTGTTCGTATCGTGTCAAAAATTTGCTCACCCATACCCGGCCGTTAACTAACGGGTCAAAATTTAGAAACCCAAACCCATTCGTTAATTTAGCGGGGTACCTGTAACCCGACCCGTTTAACCTGTTGGGCCAGTCTACTCATCAGATGGCCACACCGTTGATGAGGACAACTGACAGTCTGACCCAACATACAGCTGTGGTCCACCTAGTGGGCCCATTCTATCACCGGAAACAATAGGTTCACTAGTGAGACAAGAAAAAATCACCTGTACGTTGCAATATTGCATATGATGGAGTGTCAAGGTTCATAGGTGGGTCATGGTTTGGTGATCTAGACCATTATGTTAACGGGTTAAACGGGTTCGTAGGTGAAACACCGACCCGACCTGTTAGGTTAACGGGTTTTAACGGGTCAACCCATTAGTGACCCAATACGATAAGGCTAGATCCGAACACTGGTTTTTTTGTGCGGGTCTCATGCGGATTAACGGGTCATGTGGAATTTTGCCATGCCTAGGTACTACCAGTCTACCCCCACCAGGACCTATCTAGAGACGGACGGTCCTATCAGTTCTTTGTGGGGCCCACAGTGATATATTTGCTTATCCAAGCCGTCCGTCCATTTTTTAAAGATCATTTATGGCATTATCCAAAAAAATGAAGTGGATTGAAGGCTCGAGTGGACCACACCACAGGAAATAGTGGGGATGTTAACTTTCTATATTATGGTTTTTTATTTAGTTAGTTAAAAACTTTAAACCTTGTGATTTTTCATTTGTGAACAAATCGGTATTCACTATTCAATAGTAGAAAAAATATTTTCAAGCGAAAAAAGCGAAATTGTTTAAACTTGTTCGTACTCGTAAAAATTGTTCGAAGTCCATATGTTCGAACATAGCTGGGCCAGACCAAACTGAGTTTGAACAGAGCCACCCTCTTTGAATGTTTGTTCGAACATTGTTCGAACACACCCACCCAAGCAGCCGAACGATCCGATTTGGTCCATGTTCGACTCGGATCGGATCGTTGCCCACCTCTAGTCCCATGTTTGGGTGTCAACGGGCCGGCCGGTCTGGGTCAGACCAGCACGAGCCTAATCCGGACCCCGTACCGGGCCATTTTGTTTGTCAAGCTAGATCCTGGCTTGCTAATAATCAATTTCTACGTGGATGTAGTGGAGCTGAACACGAGTCCGGTTCGAGTTGAGCTAGGCCAAGCTTGGTTCAGCCCAACCCCACCATGACCCAAGTTTGAGCTCAGCTCGACTCAGTCTTTGAGCTCACCCCTCTAGCTTGCCTCTGTTCGCTGGTTGGAGCCGAGTCAAGCTAGGATCAAGTCAGGTCGAGCGAGTTGTTCAAGTCGAGTTATATGAATTTTTTTTTATACTGTTTTAAAAATCGTAATAAAATCATTAAAATGATAAAATCAAGATTGTTGGAGCTGAGGTAGGTGCAGTGGCAATGCATAACAAGTTATTATAAGTTAACAAGCAATAACATAAGAATCTCTGTTATTACAAAACCTTAAACCCACTCAACATTCATCATCAACTTGTTAATATGGTCCATATGAGGAGCATCTTCCCGGTTAGTAGATGAGAGAGTTATCAACTTCATCTAAACCGGATCCATCAACATTGCTTTTGTTGTCCTATCCACTTGATGCGTTTCTGATTTCATCACAACCACATAGACATACCTCTTTGATTTTTGAAGTTGAAGCAATGAAATGAAGAAGCTTGACTCGAGTCGAGCAGCTGGGCCGAGTGAGAGAGAAGGACTAAAGGAGAGAGATAATCAAAGAATGAGAGAGAGAGGTGGGGTCGCCGCCACTCATTGGGTGGTGGGGTCGTTGACGCTCAGGTAGGGTAAAAGGAAAGGAAGAGGGAAAGGGCAAAGGGGGGCCGGGTCGGGCAAGGTAGATTTAGGGTTTTACTTTATATATATATAATTCGAGCGAGTCGGGTTCAAGCTTGGTTTCTATTAGAGTCGATTCGAACTTGACCCAGCTCGAACTTGACTCGATTTTTTTCGAGCTACAGGTTTAGGCGCTTGGATTGACCTGAACCAGTCTACGGGTTGAGTCGGATCAAGCTCAACTGAGTCGGTTCAAGCGAGTTTTTTGAGCTAGCTCGACTCATGTTCAGCTCTAGATGCACATGGCATTCAGAGCTCATGGTCTAGGCCCGGTCCAAAAGACTAATGAGCTTGAGTCAAGCCTGGCCTTGTCACTAATCGGGTTCTAACCAGATCCAACGGGTATAGGAATCTAGGCCAAAGTCCAACCCATGATTGGTACTCTCTAGGTTGGAGTCCAACCCATGATGGGTAAGCTTAGTGGGAAGTCCAGGTCTAAGGCAGAAAATAAAAAACTCCGAATCAACGATATCCATTGATATCACATGACGAGTGAGAAGTCCAAGTCTAAGGGCAGGAAAAAAAAACCCATCAACACTCCTTGATCAATGGTCAATTGGCCCATATTTCACAGTATTTAGGAGTGTTTGATGAAATCATTATCATATACATTCTAATTTTAGGATTTGGAGGAAGATGTGCCAATTTACAAAAAAATGAAAAAAAATCGAAAATTTCCCAAATTTTCTCAAATAAGAGAGGATGAGTATCAGTATTATATTAGAGAATATCTTCACTATTATCATTCTACTATAACATGTGCATAGTATTGTCGGTTTGTAGAGTAACAGTACTATGCTCACCCTTGTCGAGTTGAATATGATTTTGAGTTACTGCACAGCTCTCTATGGGTCTGAGCCACAACCACACATTTTTCACATGTATATTTCTAGTTTCCTATTTCTTCCTTTGCTTTTAAATGTACTGCTTGTGTTTGCATACATATCTTCTTACATTTTTAAATTATATGAAATGACTTTGAATATACTTGCATCAGTTTAGTTAGACAACGCATAGATCAGGACTCCATATAAAGAAAACCTATTATATGCACTTGTTTTTTGTGATGTTTTGATTTTTAAGTGTATATTGATGTATTATCTAACAATCCCTGAAGTTTCATTGAAAAATTCGACCAATTTCCCAATGTTT
This sequence comes from Liriodendron chinense, assembly GCA_003013855.2. Taxonomy (NCBI): domain Eukaryota; kingdom Viridiplantae; phylum Streptophyta; class Magnoliopsida; order Magnoliales; family Magnoliaceae; genus Liriodendron; species Liriodendron chinense. The sequence continues at coordinate 505,822 of PVNU02002913.1, forward strand.
CCTCGTGTTTCCCAACAACAACAATACATTACGCGATACAACTAAAATATCCCATACGATAACCAATATACATCTCTATCCCAAGGGTGCAATACATTACACAATAACGATACGAAAAACATCGAGGATATTATCATCATCAACATCCAAAAGCAATGTGGATCATTTCCTATCCTATATTCTTGATCCTACTGAGGTTCAATTAGTTAGATGAATCCTCTTGAATGTTGTCAATGTGTTTAATGCTTGCAGTTAAAATTTAAGTCTTTAGGTGTGTTTGGATGTTGAATTGAGTTGCAACGATTATCCTTATAAAGTGGAATGAATCAAAATGCAATATCCATTGCATTCATATTGAGGGTGACATGAAAGAAATGACTGCATACTTGTCATGAATACAAGGAAACTTTATTCGTTTTTGTCATTTCCTCTTGATCAAGTGGTATGTTCGCAATTCAATTTACTAGTACATCCAAACACAACCTTAGTAATTATTTGAGATTTGGTTGCTCAATTTGATTGACATTTTAATTTATTTTGTTTTGTTTTTCCATAGAAGGAGAGAGAGAGAGAGAGAGAGAGAGAGAGAGAGAGAGAGAGAGATTCTTCTCATTGGTTTCATTAGTTGTTCCTAGGATAAGTAGGATCTAAAACTCTTACCCTTCTTTACGTGTGGAGAAATTGAATTTTTCATGTAATTGTTGCCAATTAAGTAGCCACCCTGATTGGATTGGTTTGGATAGACGGGAAGGAAAGGGCTCCATAATCATCTGTGTGGGTCCCAGTCCCACCACCTACCGGAACCAATCAAAAATCGAATTTGTGTGGCCACCTAATCAGGAACACTCCTAGGCCTGTTAGTGGGTCACATACTGATGTACTCATATATGGATCCAAATAAGGGAATTGGAGGCAACCTGTTTGGTTTGGATATGGATATGGATATGATATGCAAGGTAATGGGCCCAACTCATATCCAGGTACGTTGTCAGGCCTTATAGGGTCTAGTTTCGAGCATGAGTTAGAAATTGGTATGGCGTTTGGATCAGGAATCACGTATGGAAACTGTTTGAGTCCAGATCCAGCAGATTTGGGACCATACAACAAGTCTGTATGGTTTTAAAATCATAAATACGACTAAATGATTATTATTATTATTTTTTTTTTTTTGAAGAGCTATGAATGGGATTTTTATTAAGAAACGACTAGCAAAAAGCCAGCCAGAAAACAAATCACAGAAGATTAAGGAAACAAAATAGATCGAGCTACATTCATGTCAATATGCAGAAAAACCACAGCCCTATTTTTGAATCGGATCCAGAATGAAATTATAGTTTCCGCATTGACTTTGTTGTAGATCTATCATGTAGCTAATTCTCAAAAGGATTACAGCCAGAACAATATTCTAGCTACAAAAAGCCAGAAAAGAGTTTCTTGAGCAATCCTAATTTGACCCCATAAACAATATTTATACCCCACACATGGAAATACCCAAAATACTTCATTGGAGCCGTATTCACAACTTTCCTTGCACCATTCTGCAAAATACAAGACATCTATCACAACAGTGTTCATTACAATATTATATGAAGATGTTGTATTCATGCACAAGTAAATTGTAAGAAACTTGTATGCGAATGAGTTTTGGGCCTTTTAGTACAATGGCAGCACATTTGTGGGCCTGATTGTACAGGGATCCACATGCTTGGAAGCATGTTCGAGTGCAACTGTATTTTTGATGTTCTTCCAATTCTCCATCCATAATGAAATTATAGTTTCTGCATTGACTTTGCTGTAGGTCCATCACCGATCGGATTCAGGCAAATGTAGAAAGTCCATTTGAATTGCATTTCAACTGTAAGTTGAGCCAGACACTTTACACTAGCGACACGATAAAAGCAGAGGGCGATAAACCCATCCAAATAGTGATTTGCAATGCCAATACCAAAGAAATGATCACATCTGGTCATTTATCTTCCATGAAAATAGAGATCACTGTCCTTCATGGTCATTTCAATGGGAACGAACAAGGATATTGGACCTCCAAGGAGTTTTATTCTCATGAGGTTCTTCCAAGAGTCGGTAAAGGGAAGCTGTTGGAAGGAACTGTAAAAGTTGAACTGAAGGATGGAGTTGCTTATCTCTATAACTTAACCTTTACTGACAACTCTCATTGCACAAGGAGTGGGAATTCAGGTTGGGAGCCAGTGTTGTGCAAAACACCTACACTGGAGAAAGAATAAGAGAAGTAAGGAGCGAAGCTTTTGCTGTGAGAGATCGGCATGTAAAATGTAAGTCCATTTGTTTTTATTACGAAATCTTGGGAGCTGTTTGGCATGTCCATCAAATGCAGATAGGAGCATGCTTCCAATGTCCTGAATGAGAGTGCGTTGATGACAGGTCTGCATTCTCATTTATTAGGCACATACCATTCTTTGTCGTTCTAGGATACATCCAAACAGAGCCCCTAACTTTCAAACTTCTTGAGTAAATGCCGTTGAATAACGGCATGGTCCCCTGATTTCTAACCTGAATATTTCACTGCATTTCTCATAATCTATGTTGTCTTTCCCTTGTGTTTTCTGACATTGTGCTAGTCAAGTGATGCTTCTTGTAGTTATTACTTTGTTTTTAAGTGAAAAGCATTGTGTTTATTGAGTCTGCGTCCATTGATCATATATTGTATACGTTTCATGCACCACATATTTTGGTTTTGCTTATCATCTGTAGTACCTAGAAGTATGTCATTTGTTACAATGTAATGTGTGCATTTTGGTGGAGGGATGGTGGAAAGAATCGAAAATGAGAATTTAATAGGCTTGAGATGTAGATTGACCACTCTCTTTCAGACAGTAATTGTCCCCTCTCCGTGGCAACCTGACAATCGTGAACGTTTTCTGGCAATCCTGCCTCTCAGTTAAAACAAAGTTGGGGTGGTGAGAACAGCATTAAACCATCATTGTAGGACAACTAGAACATGTCAAAGTGATTCATAGATAGACATTGTGTAGGTGGATGCGATGCATGCCCATGCTCAGAGAGAGACCATGCAATCTACATGCTGGGACCCACCTGAAGGACAGCTTGGATCTTGCACGCACATACCATGTCACCATGTGGTTGTAGAGGGTTAGCCTTATACACACATGGCCTACACAATGAGTGGGCTAGCCTGATTTTTGTGCTAGGGTCATAGTCATGGTGGGGCCAACCACTTTGGATGGTTAGAGCATCATTCAGTGATATTAATCTGTGAGAATCATTCTCTTTGAAAAGATTGTATTATCAGAAATCTCTTACCAAAAGATAAAAGATGTTTTAAGTCTGAAGAAAGAGCATACCCTGGCATTTGTATTCAGAATTTCAATCATTTACTGTTGTTGTCAGCATCTAAGAAGTCCGAGTCTCTATCCCTGACCGATGAAGCATGGCATTTGAAGAACATAAGAAAAGATGGAGCTTTTCACACAAGACTGCAAAAGGCCGAGATAAAGACAGTGCAGGAGTTTCGAATGTGTTTAGCTACTGATTGTAACAGATTACACGAAGTAAGAAAACCACGTAGGATGATAATATTCTTTTTTCTGTAACTCTAAAAACTGAAAAGTAGTTGACTGTTTTGTTTGGGTGCACTATCAAATTGAATTGCAATTAAGTGAAATTGCCAAATTGTGGTTTCCTCAGCATTCATGATGAGGAACTGGGCTCTGAGTTACACTCATGTCACTTTTCAAATGACGAACTGGGTTCTGAGTTACACTCATGTCACTTTCAAGTGGGACTTGAAAGAGTCATAGCTACAATTTAGGGCTACTCACTCATTATGAATAGTGGGAAGCATCATCAATATTTGACATTTCCTTTTTTATTAAAATGAATGCGCGCCATTCAGTTCACTTGTACACCCAAACACAGCCTTAGAGTTTCTCAATCTGGTCAGCTAATAGTGCTGTGGCCAAACCCAAGTTTGGGTTGGTGGGGTCAGGTTGTCAAGATCTCCTGCTTGGGTTCGGATTGAAAACGCCAACCCAATTTGAATTTGGATAGGGTCGGGTTGCAGTTTGAATCCTCTTGGGGACAGGTTGGTCTGACCGTCAACCCAACCCAACCCAACTGAGGTGCACCCCTACCAGGTAATGCTTGCTGAAAATATCCAACTGTTGTTCTCCTATGCACGTTGTAGATTATTGGCAGCAGGATGCCAGAAAATAAATGGAAAGAAACTGTTGAACATGCCCCGAAGTGTTTTTTGGTCAACACGCTTAATTTGCACAATGGCCCTTCGTTTCCTCAACCACAAGCATCTCCCGTTCCAGGATCAGGACTTGGCCGGCAGAATCCGGATTTGTTAATCCCACATCAATGTATTCTTACTAACCAGAACACCCAAAATTTAAAATTTTTCATTGCATTCACTTCTCTAGCATATATTTTGATCAGGGCTTGATATTGGAATTTGTCGCAGACGAACCAGCAGCAGAACTGAATTTTCAAAGTCCTGCTGGCCCAAATGAGTTCAGGGTGTGCCCGTGCAGCCCGTCTCAGCTGAACAACTCCGCTGCCATGCAGAATGTCCATCTGATCCAAGGAAACAGTTCAAACACGGAAGCTACTGAAGCCATTGCAAATTCGATGCCCATCTCTGGAGTGCAAGCTTTTCCTACTGCAGGCCTTGGCCAAGAGAATCCCAACTTGTTGATCACACATCAAAGTATACCTAATATGCAATTTTCATTAATTTCTTTCCTCTACCATTTATTCCAATCAAGCGCTGATCTTGAATTTATGGTAGGCGAATTGGCAGTACAATGGAATTTTGTGCACCCTGCCAACCTCGATAAGCTCCATGGTGGGACTCTCTGCAAAATGACGTTGTGGCTGCAGGAGATCAGCTTCAGTCTCAGCTGTTTGATCATGAGTCAGGCACGGGTGGGTTTCCAGGCCAGCAGTCGCCGATAGACGAGGTGGTACAAGGTTGGGGCTGTTCTCAAGTTGACAGCTAGGAAACCAATTGGTAAAGCCAAAAGGAAGAGGTGGTTCAAGGTTGGCACTGTTCTCAGTGTGGACAGTTAGGAAACCAATTGCCACTATAGCCTAGATATATAGTGCCCACCATTATTGTTGGTGTCGTCATCCTTGTTATTGTCATGGTCTTGGTCGTCGTCGTCGTTTTGTTATGGTTGTTGTTGCTGTTGTTGTCATTGTGGTTGCTGCAGTTGTCATGGTAATCTTGTTAAACCTTTATGCAGTATCTGTACAAGTTATCTACTTCCCCGTTAGATGAGCTTCCAAAACTTGGAAAACTCTGATTACAGCAACTTCAGTACTCCAGCCGAGTGTGATGGATGATCTGTAGTCACTTAGAAATTACTTAAAAAAGTTCATACCTTTAATATGATTAATTAAAATTAAACTGTCCAAATTATGGACCCCAGTCTGGATTATCATGAATCAGACGATTATTTTGTAATCTGACCATTGGATTGGTGGACATTTATTGGATGGTTAAAATGAAAAATATCCTGTGGTCCTGTTTCAACAAAGAAGCTTTGCCCATGAATAAGAAGTTAGTAGTGTTAATCTGGTTTTGAGACCGTGATTTAGCGACAGGTGGGTTCCACAATTTAGTCGGCTTAATTCTATTTGATGTATGCCACGAAGTACAATTTCTGAGTGCCTGAGTATCAAGCATCGTGCTGCTCGAGTGGTATCAGTTCACCATAAGCTCATGGTGGTACCTGGAAGATGTGGGGTCCACATGATCTATGAAGGCCATCCAACCTGTCCATCCTACCACCAGGTACCTAAAATCAGCCTTATCCAATGATCAAGAAAGCTACAATACATGGAAAACTTTGAGACGGAACCCCAACCCTTGATTTACGCGGGCCCACCGAAATTTCAGAACATCGTGTTTTGGATCTCAAGGTTCATCCAGTCCAGGTGAAGGGTCTAAATGCCTATATTTCATATACATAACACAGCAGGCCCCCCACAAAAATCAAGGTGACTTTCCCTCCCAACTTGTTTCCTGTGTTGTAGCCCACATGATTCACGGATCATCCTGATTTTAGGCCTCTGGGACTAAAATGCTCTCAATCACATGAGGAATGAGTTGGACTAAAACTATACGGGCACAAGCCATTTTGAATTGGCAATGACACTATGGCCTATTTGGTTGTTGGAGTATTCATTCCTTAGTTTTTATATTTACTAGTGAATATTAAATCCGGCCTAATTTTTCTTAAGAATAACTAAATTTCGTTTGGTTGATGCATTACGTTCTTGGAAAAACTCGAAAAAAAGTCTAAAATCCTAATTTTAAGTTTTGAAGGTTTTTCAATCCCCAGCGAAAAGTTGCAAAATGTTAAAATCAACTAAAAGGTGTGATCTAAACTCTCTCTCTCTCTCTCTCTCTCTCTCTCTCTCTCTCTATATATATATATATATATATATATATATATATATATATATATATATATATATATATATATATATATATAGTGATGAGGATATCCAAGCACTATACCAGAGGATGAAGGCTGAGCCTGGTCTCCTTATGGCTAAACGACCATTACATGGGGTCCACTTGGCCTAATTCACATTCCTGGCCACATGGAAGACCCCACATGCATGTTTGTACATCTTTGAGGATCTCACACTAGGAAGATGCACGTGGGCCGCATATAGGAGCTTGATGGACACATTGGACAGCTGATCAGACCGTTGGATCATCATCATCGAATGTCTTGATCATGTACTCCTACAGGCCACGATATAGTTTGGTTGTTTAGTTTGTTTACATGTTTCGTTAGTTTTGGTATAGTCATATTTGTGTTGAGATTAGAGAGTTGGTAATAACTTTTAATTCATTAAGCTTCTTTATGTTCAAAATCTTTTCTGAGAGCACCTTTTTGTAAAAGGTGTTTTCTGAGACTATAAAGGGTTGAACATCCTCACCTTAGCCATTATGCATGTTATGAATAAAAGAAATTTCTCTCCTTTTTGCTTTGAGATTGAGCAAAATTTCATCTTGTGATTGGATTGGTGGTGCGAAGCTACGAGGAGTAATTCCCTAGTTATCTTTTCTACTTTTCTCTCTTCTCATCAATGTATTATCTCCATTCTTCTCTTTTCTTCTCTTTCTTTACTTTCCTCAATCTTTCTTCTTTGATTTTTCCCATCTCCCTAAAACCCACATTCAATCAAACCTTAACTGATCCAAATCCCTACTCAATCAAACCCTAATCCACAAACCTTAATTTTCAAAATCCTAATTCTTCACCCCTTGATTATCAAAACCCTAGATATACAATTTCCAAAATCTGAAAATTCCTTTGGCTAAATTATAATTTCCTAATTCCCCTAACTTGAAATCCATATTCTCAGTTCTAGAAATCCTAAATCCCTTAAACCCAAAATTTGAAATCCTAATCCGAAACCTCCCAAAACCTCAACCCTAATGTTCTAAACCCCAATTCCTCTAAGCCTAGATACCCCAAACCCTTTTCTTACATTCCCTAGCTTTAAATAGCCCTAACACATCAAAACTCTTACAAGACACATGATTTCCATTGTATTCAGATTTAACCCTATGCTAGGATGAGGGTTTTATCTTCCATAGGTCCCAGTTAATTAGTAATTTATAAGATTTGCATTGTGGGACTGTCGTATGCTTGAATTTGGATATGTTATGAATTAGAAATTTCTAAATTTATGGTAAATTAGCTTTATTTTGTCATTCCATTGCTTTAGTTAATCTGTCTTTTAAATTCATGGCATCATATTAGGTTAGATCATTCCGTCCTATATCAATTAGGTAATCTTCTTAAATTAATATATATATATATATATATATATATATATATATTCTTTATATTCTTAAGATGTGTATCTGTTAAGATCTCTATAAATCTTTCTTAGATTTTGTACATCTATATATTTCTGTTATTGTTAATGAAGTACAATTTCTATTATGTAGTCTATTGTGGTTTAACATGGTATCGAAGCTATGCCGTCCTGTCATATACTGTGCCATCTTGTCATGACGAAGAATTAAAAAAATCCAATGGCTTTATTTTAAAAAAAACAAGTGTCCACCAATCAGAGGTTAGGATTGTTCAACCAATTTGATTTTTAGAATATAACTTAGCTATAATGCATTCCTTATGCAACATGTACCATTTGTAAGCATCTATGTATCAAACGTCAGCTAGAGTATCAAATAACTCCCTGCTTTTTTTTCCATGGTTTAGAAGTTGCTCTGGCTGGACAATTCTAACCCATCCCATTGATGGATATCTTGGCCAATGAAATGGAGCCTTGTTGCTTTAATAGTCTGTTTGGTAATGACCATTTGGCAGAGTGCCATGAGCAATTCTAATAGAGGGCCAGTTGGAGTGCCCAAATCACTAGAAGTGCATACACAATTCATGTTCTAAACAGGAGGGGGAAATCCGTACTGTGGATGGTGGATTTCAAAACCACTTCCAGATTGGAGGTTCTTGACCCTTAGATTAGTATCCTTAAAATGGAAGGTTGTCTATGAAGGCCATATTTGAACACTAGCACCTTCCACTTTGAAGATATTTGAGTTATTCCTCTGCAGAGATTAACAGTCTAGATCAAGCCAACATGGGGTCCTACTTGTACCAAAATGGGTGCATCAGGATAGTCCACATTCTGATACAGGCAGGACTCTATAGTTGCTCTTAATCAGTTCCTAACCTTTATAAATTTAGTGAATCAAATAAAATTAAATCCATGCATTTCCATGTGTATTCATCCCATGCTTTCATCCTTTCCAGCACCTTGGGCTAGAAATCGGAAAGTGTGATCGCCATTTCTGCCAAAATCAATCGAAAGTCGAGGTAGTGGAAATGAAAAATGGGTCCCATTTTTCGCACATTCTCATCAGCAATCGGATGGTTAGAATGTTGTCTGAGCATTGAGATTTTGGCATGACAACCAAAAAACAAGAAAGTGCACTGGACTGAATGAATGATCCAGATCAATGCTAGAAAAAAACTTCCAGATATAGCATTATAGCACCTGATATTCAGAGCAATCATAAGGAAATCCTGAACTTAATCATGCATAAAGGTTTAACAAGATTATCTGAAATCTGCAAACTTGTCTCTTAAACTTTTTTTAACTTAATACTACAACAACAACAACCATGACGACGAGAACAACAACAACCATGACAACAACAAAGACGACCACAACGATGACGAATCCAATAATAATGGTTGGTACAATCTAGGCTATAGCAGCATTTGGTTTCCTAACTGTCCACATGAGAACAGCGCCAGCCTTGAACCACCTCTTCCTTTTTTTGGCTTTACCAATTGGTTTCCTAGCTGCCAACATGAGAACAGCCCCTACCTTGTACCACTTCCTTTTTGCATCACCAATAGCCCAAATGCTATCAAGAAAACGCTCATCATCATCCATCGGTGACTGCTGGCCCGCAGACCCACCCTTGCCTGACTCATATCCACAACCATTGTTTTGTCCTAGGATTGGATCAGATGACTGAGACTGAAGCTGATCTCCTGTAGCCACAATGTCATTATGCTGAAACAGTCCCACCATGAGCTCACCGAGGTTGGCAGGGTGCATGAAATTCTGTTGTGTTGCCAATTCAGCTGCCATAATTCAAAATCAATGCTTGATTGGAATAATGCTAGAAGAAAGAAATTAATGAAAATTGAATATTAAGTATACTTTGATGTGTGATCAACAAGTTATGATTCTCCTGGTTTTGATGTGTGATCAACATGTTAGGATTCTCCTGGACAAGGCCCGCAGTAGGAAAAGCATGCAGTCCAGAAATGGGCATTGAATGCGTAATGATTGAATTGTTACTGTGTCCTTGGATCAGATGGACATTCTGCACAACAAGAGGGTTTTTCAGCTGAGATGGGCCCACCTTGAACTCATTTTGGCCAGCAGGAGGGTTGACTGCCACAAATTTCAATATCAAGCCCTGATCAAAATATATGTAAGAAGAGCGAATGCAATGAAAATTTTAAAATTTGGGTGTTCTAGTTAGATGAATACATTGATGTGGGATTAACAAATCCAGATTCTGCTGGCCAAGTCCCGATCCTGTAATGGGAGATGCTTGCAGTTGACGAAATGAAGGGCCTTCGTGCAAACAAAACATGTCGTCCGAAATACACTTCTGGGCATGTTCAACAGTTTCTTTCCATTTCTTTTCTGGCATCCTGCTGCCAACAACCTACAGGAGAACAACAGTCGGATCTTTTCAGCAAGCATTACCTGGTAGGGGTGCAACTTGGGTGGGTTGGATTGAGGGTCAGGTCAACCCGACCCCAAGAGGACCAAAATGGCAACCTGACCTGACCTGAATTCAAATTGGGTTGGTGTTTTCAATCTGAACCCAAGCAGGGGACCTTGAAAACCTGATCCCACTGACCCAAACTCGGATTGGGTCAATTGGGTTCAGGTCAACCCGAACCAAAGTTGCATCCCTGTTACTTGACCAGCTTGAGAAACTCAAAGGCTGTGTTTGGGCAAACAAGTGAACTAAACAGCAAGCATTCATTTTAATCAAAGAGGAAATACTGAATATTGATGATACTTCCCAGTATTCATAATGAGTGAGTAGCTGTAAATTGCAGCTACGAAAGTGATGTAACTCGGAACCCAATTCCTCAATTGAAAATGACATGAGTGTAACTCGGAGCCCAGTTTTTCATCATGAATGTTGAGGAAACCACAATTTTGTTACTTCCATTTAATTGCAATTCAATTTGATAGTGCACCGAAACAAAACAGTCAACTACTTTTCAGTTTTCAGCATTACAGAAAAAGAATATTATTGTTGTAAGTGGTCTTCTTACCTTGCGTAATCCATCACAGTCAGTAGCCAAATGCCATAGAAACTGCAGCACTGTCTTTATCTTGGCTTTTTTCAGTCTTTCGTGATAAGCGCCATCTTGTCTTATGTTCTTTAAATGCCATACTTCATCGGTCAGGGATAGAGACTCGGGCTTCTTAGATGCTGATAACAACAGTAAATGACTGAAATTCCAAATACGAATGCGGAAAACTCTTTCTTCAAATTTAAAACATCTTTTATCAATCTTTTCAAAGAGAATGATTCTCAGCAGATCAATATCACCGAATGATGCTCTAATCACACAATTGAAAAAGAGGCGAGCCTCATGCCACATATGCATGTTGAACTCTGATAAAGAAGAAAGCTTTTCGCTTGTGTATTGTTTCAAATTTATGTTTTACCTGACAAGTAATGACTATCGTATTCGAGCTATCAGATCACAATGGGGAAATCCGCGGAACTGATTTGTCCTCCGAAGCAACCAAAGAGATTACTCCACGTGGAACAAGTTGGACAGTTTAGTTACAGTTCAACTAATGCATGACTACCAATATGGGATGTTTGTATGACATGCAACTCGTCCAAAATGGTTGGTCCCACCATGACTATCACCTAGCACAAAAATCAGGCTAGTCCACTCGTTATGTGGACCATGCATGCATAAGACTAACCCTTTAATTGCAACCACATGGTGACGTTGTATGTGGGTGCAAGGTCTGAGCTGTCCTTCAGGTGGGTCCCAGCATGTAGATTGAATGGTGTCTCTCTGAGCCCGGGCGTCCGACAATGATGGTTTAAGGCTGTTCTCACTGCCCCAACTTTGTTTTAACCCAAAGCAGGATTGCTGGAAACCGCTTGCCATTTGCAGTTTGTCATGGAGAGGGGACAATAACAGTCTGAAAGAGAGTGGTCAATCCGCATCTCAAGCCTATTAAATTCTCATTTTCATATCTTTCCACCATCCCTCCAGTGAAATCAACACGAAACATTGTAGTAAATGACATACTTCAAAATGGACACATTACATTGTAATATATGACATACTTCTAAGCAGTGTTCAAAGTATCGATATCGCTACAAGTTTCGGTAGCCAGCGATGCAGAAACAATATCGATGTTGTCGATAATATCGCCGATAACCGGAAATGTGGGGAAACATTGGAGAAACATGGGAAAACAGTGGAAAGTTGTAGTGAAACTTCAAAAAATGTTAAAATACACATATTTGCATATTTAGGAATAAAAAGTTGCAATAAGAATGCATATATAATAAGTTTTCATTTAATGAAGGGCTTAAAAGCATGTGTTGTTGTAAGAAATCAGTCCAACGATCCCATCAATCCCATCCATCTATCCAACCATCCCACCTTCCATCCAAACATCCATCAGTATTTCAGAATATTGAGAACACGTGCTGAGAAGTCATCGACAACTGAAAAGGAGATGAAAGAATGTGGTCTCGATAATGCTTACATTGTGTTATTGATAATATTGTTGACAATTGGATCACTGCATACAACCATGCACCCATAAAAAAACAAAAATTGAAATGGAATTTTATTAATAAACAGATTTTTGGCGTATCAATACATTGATGATATTACGATAATATCGCCAACACACTAGCAATACAAGTAACATCTAGAATTTACACAATTGAAAATATTGGCAATACATTAATGGAGATATTGATACATTGGAAATACAAGCAACACCTGGAATTTACACGGTCGAAAATATTGGTGATGCATTTGCGATATCGATACATTAGTGATACATTGCTGATACCTAGGATTTCTAATACTACCAGTGTTATTAGTATTGTGAAGCAGGAGATAGAGATACTATTGGGGATATTTTGATAATATTGGAGATAATTTGAACAATGCTTCTAAGTACTACAGATGATTGCAAGTTCAACCAAAATGTGGTGCATGAAAGTGTACAATATAAGATTAGTGGGCGCAGACTCAATAAGCAGAGCACAATGCTTTGCACTTGAAAACAAAGTAATAACTATAAGAAGCATCACTTAATTAGATTGGCATAATATCAGAAAAGAAAAGGAAAAGACAACATAGAGAAATGCAATGAAATATTCAGGTTAGAAATCAGTGGATTGTGCCTCTATTTAACAGCATTTACTCAAGTTTAAAGGTTAGGGAGCCTTTTTGGATACATCCAAGAATGACAGAATGGAAAGCAGCCAATCCATCCTCATTTTTCTGAATTGGAGCCTTTTGGTATATCCCACAAAATGCAGACAGAAGGATGTGAAGGAAATTTTTGTCTGCAAAATGTGCCTGATAAATGAGAATGCAGACCTGTCATCAACCAATTCTCATTCAGAACAGTGGGAAACATGCTCCTATCTGCATTTGATGGACATGCCAAACAGCTCCCAAGATTTCGTAATTAAAACAAATGGACTTACATTTTACACGCCCTTCTTTTACAGTAAAAGCTTCACTCCTTGCTTTTCTTATCCTTTCTCCAGTGTAGGTGTTTTGCATAACACTAGCTCCAAACCTGAATTTCCCACTCCTTGTGCAGTGAGAGTTGTCAGTAAAGGTTAAGTTGTTGAGATAAGCAACTCCATCCTTCAGTTCCACTTTTACGTTTCCTTTCAAGAGCTTCCCTTTGCCGACTCTGGGAAGAACCTCATGAGAATAAAACTCCTTGGAGGTCCAATATCCTTGTTTGTTCCCATTGAAATGGCCATGAAGGACAGTAATCTCTATCCTTATGGAAGATAAACGACCAGACGTGATGATTTCTTTGGTATTGGCATTGCGAATCACTATTTGAATGGGTTCATCCCCCTCTGTTTTTATTGTGTCACCCGTGTAAAGTGTCTGCTTCAACTTACAGTTGAAATGCAATTCAAATGGACTTTCTACGTTCACCTGAATCCGATCAATGATGGACCTACAGCAAAGTCAATGTGGAAACTATAATTTGATTATGGATGGAAAATTGGAAGAACATCAAAAGTACAATCACACTCGAACTCGCTTGCAAGTGTGTTGATGTTGGGAGTAGAAGCAACCTCAGATTGAATAAAACAAGCAATAGATAATGAAAAATCAAAGCAAACACAAAGAACACACAAGTTTTTATGTGGAAAACCCTTGCAGGAAAAAATCGCGGCACAAAGAGACGATGAATTCACTATAATTAATGAAAGTTACAAGAGATGGAACAACTTATAGTAGAAACCCTAGCTTCCCTTTCAGAACCCTAGAAACGGTGTAAGCTCTCTTCTACATGCCTTAATTGCAATTAGAGAGATACTTATATGCTCCTATACAAGATTAGAAATAAAAACCCGTACTTTCTAAAAAACTTTCATGTTTTTGTCTGGTCAAATTGATTGGACCTTTGGTCGGACCAAACAAAACTGACATCCTATGGTCGAACCGAAAATGTACAAAACAACACAGCGAGCAAAGGGTCTAATCTGGAAATTTTTGGTCAAACCGATAGAGGCTTCGATTGAACCGAAAATTGCCTTCTCTGCTCTATGATTAAATGCACTTGATCAACAGTGGATCCCTATAAGATCAGGCCCACAAATGTTATCAAGAACACAAACCCGATCAGACCCTTCCATGTAAACACCCCTATAATGAAGATCATGCATGTATGGAAAATCCTAACCATCCAATTGGTAGTTAATACTGATTAACATTCAACACAAGTGTCAATGAGTGAGGCCAGTTGATGGGGGCACCAAGCTTGCCCATGATGGCGAGAGTCCAACTTAGATTCCTAGGCCCATCGGGTCTGGTCGGAAATTTGGGAGCGGATTAGGTGTTACCGGGAAGCACCTTCTAGGGTGTTACCCTTACCGTGGGCCCACCTCGATGATTTATTGTATATCCATGCCGTCCATCCGTTTCTCCGGCCTATTTTAGGACTGAGTTTAAAAAATTATGCAGATCCAAATCTCAGGTGGACCAGATCACAGGAAACAGTGGTGATTGAGTGCCTCACCATTAAAAACTCCAAACGGCCCATCGTAATGTTTTTGTAATGTTTATTAGCAATCCAACCTGTTGATAATGTCAAGAAGATCTGGATAAAGGGAAAATACAAAGACCAGCTTGATCCCAAACTTTTGTGGCCTACAAAAAGTTTTTAATAGTCATTCATCACGGTTCCTAGTGGCATGGTCCACCTGAGATTTGGATCTTCTTAAGGTTTCGGATCGCATACTAAAATGAGATGGAAAAACAGATGGCTGGAGTGGATATACAACAAATACATCAATGTGGGCCCCACACGGTTAGGGTAACAACCACTTTGTTACTTCCCAGCGTAAAAGCTAATCCGCTCCCCAAAATTGTGCCCGATTAGTAATAAGTCCAGGCTCGGGCCAAGCTAATCGGTCTTTCGGTCCGGTCCGGGCCTGGACCACGAGCTATGAATGCGATGTACATCCATGTAGAAATTGCTTATTAGCGAGCCAGGATCTTGCTTGACAAACAACATGGCACGGTTCGGGTTCGGGTTCGGGTCCGGATCGGGCCGGCCCGTTCACACCCAGTCATAGGACGGCAGTGCCATGCTGCTTCACTACCATTTTTAGAATGTGCTCCGGAATCACAGGAACAAACTCTAATTTCCTCTGCTAAAATAACCCTCGGACTACTGAATTGACACGGTAACCCTCCAGCTGAGCCATGCAGATCGGATGCGGATCCGTGTAAGACGCACTTCAAGAGGTACGGCCCACCATGGATACGCCATTGACGACGATCACAACCATTCGAAAGGACTCGGATGTAAACCGTTTACGATTCTTCGCAATTCACACTTTGTCAACGGCATATTCATAGGAAACAATACCTCTTGAACGGGTCCGATCATCCTTACGCATGGCCCAACTAGCGACTTAAGAATTCACTTTAGTAGCCCGCGGACTACCAGAACGGGCTCCTTTCAGCTAAACAAACGCACGTACACCGGAATCGATAGCCTCGCCATCTGCTCTCACGTATTAGAATTGAAGGCGCGAGACACTGAAAGAGAGAAATGTTTGGTGGTCTCCTCGAGCAGCTTCGCCTGCAAACGTTCGATGCCAGCGAAATCTGAGAAGAGAGATTTTGGAAATCTGAAAAATCACAGAACTGTTTAAAATAGCCAGTTCTTCGAAATGAAAAATCCATGGTAACTTCGTAGCATTTGCAAAGAGAATTTAAAAGTGATGGTATTTCACCGAGTCGTCGTCACTCGTCAACCTCGTGCACGTGCTCCAGTGGTTTCGGTACCACCGTAAGCTATAGCGGTACCGCCAAGATGTGGGGCCCACATTAAGAAGACATGAAATCAAACTCGTTCATCATGTGATTGAGAACATTTTAATCACATGGACCTAAGATTAGGCAGTCCTGATCCTCTGTTGGCTTCAGAAAAAATCTTACTTAGAGCCTTTTCATTGGTCCACATCGCACAGCATTACGTTAGTATAATTAGGTTGCACATAAGTTTGACCAGGCTGTAGTGAGGCTGTGACAGGCTTGCAAACCTATGTGATGATGTGGTCCGTGAATCACGAAAACACAGGGAACAAGTTGGGAGGGACCGTCCAACCTTGAAGAAGGACTGCTGTGTCGTGTATATGGAATCTAGGCCGTTCAGACCATTCATCTAGACTTGATGAAACTTGAGATTGAAAATCATGTTGTTTTGAAACTTATGTGTACCCGTGAAAGTCAAGGGTGGGTATTCCTTCTCATAATTTCCCGGGTATTGTGGCCTGCTTGAGTGTGGTAGGTTAGAAAAGTTGGATGGCCTTCATACATCATGTGGGCCCCGCATTTTCCAGGCACTACAGTGAGCCTACGGTGGAACCGGTGCCACTCCGCTTTTGGTGCAATGAGTGGAGTGTAATTTAATACTCTGGCACGCATGACGCTTGATACTCAGGCACTCAGAAATTATACTAGTGGCATACGTGAACAGAATTAAGTCTCAAAACAAGATTGGTTAAATTTGTTTGTCGAAACAAGACCAGTGGATGTTTTATTATCTTAACCATCCAATAAATGTCCACCAATTCAACGGTTATATAATAAAATAATCTTTAATTTTTGGACCATATATCCAAACTAGGCTCCTAATTTGGATAGTTTAATTATAATTACTCATATTCTAATAAGGATTCACTTTTTAAGAGTAACTTCTAAGTGATCGTGTATCATCTGTCACGCTCAGCTAGAGTACTGAAGTTTTTGTAATAGTGGTTTTCCATCTTGCATGTAGATAACTTGTATAGATATCTGCATGGTCCTGTGTTGTGGCTACACTGTGAGTGAAGCATGTCAACAAATCCTGACTAACGGGATGATCCTAACCATTTAGCTTTATTTGTTACAAGTGGACAAGTAATCTTTTAACTCATAATTCTCAGTTTGATGACCACCAAGTGAATGGTATCGATCCTTCAATAAGAAACAATTCATCCTAAATGGGGATTATATTTTGCACCGTTAGGAGTACGCCAAGTGCACCAAATGTCTCTTCAGATATGCTGATTTTACATTTGATTTTCACATCAAATATCCATAGAAAGTGAGGATATTTGATAACGAAAATAAATGTAAGAAATATATCGAAAGAAAAAAATAAAAAAAGAAAAAAAAAAGAAGAAGAAACAACGCAAAACAAGCATGTGCATTGAAATTGGGGAACCAAAAGCATTCTAATTTAACTTTGATCTGTCAAAACTGAATAACTTGAGAATTTTTATGCATCCAAAAGTACACTATATATATACTTGGCTACACAAAAATCCTCAAATAGGCAACTAATTATACGATACTAAAACAATTTAACTTACAATGGCAAGTACAATTCATCATTCAAACAACTCTTAATAAAGACATTCAAATCCATAGCTCAAGTGGGAGACTCAGTGAAGATAACCTCGTTTCAACACTTGAGGTCTTGGTATCGATACCCAAGGGAGTGTACTAATAGTGGGAGTATGTATTGACCCCATAAAAAAAAAAAAAAAGAACTCTTAATAAAATATGTATAAATTGAACAAACTAATTTATAAAATTTCGCAAGTATAAACCAAATAACCTAGTAATATCTACTACTTATTAGTAAGATATAAGCAATATTGGAACATCATATCATATGCTACAAAAACATCATCTCCCTAAAAAAGAAGTTCTTCGGAATAACAAATACACACATACATACATATTGATTAATTTCTCCATACATCATAATTTTAAATATAAATAAGCAAATAAAATATAATGTTTAAAAGAACAAACTAAATTCTTAAACCATAAATCCAAACCCTAAATCTAAAATCTTAAAACCTAAACAGTCAACACTAGATCATAAACCCAATGCCTTACACTAATCCCTTAACCTCTAACCCTAGACCGTAAACTATAATCCCTAAACCTCTAACCCTAAACCATAAACTATACTCCCTCAACTCTAAGTTGAGTTTTCCAAGTGGTGGCTTGTACGTTGCACTAATGCCGAGCTCATTTCCTAATCTTACTTGGATCCATTTATATATAGTTAAATAAATAATATGTATATAAATGCCATATATTAAAATAATAGACTATCCATCCTACCAATTCTATTTTGACATAGCCATGTTGCCAACCTTACTATAAAATGGCTTACGAGAGTTATTTGATATTTGAACCGTGTATGACACTTGACACATGGGCACATAGAAGTTTTTTTCAAATTAAATTGAGTAAATTATGGAAAGCATAGTCACTAAGTACACATATAAAATTGTTTGAACACTAGACACTTGTTGAAAGAGGGCCATTGAATTTTTTTTTTCTTTTCCTTTTAAACACTAGCTATTATGCTATATTTTATTTTATTTTTTTTCTATAAAATGTAATCTTTTGAAGTTAATGTTGTGCATTTTTTATTTAAATATTATATCATAAGTCGGTACCGAATATACACAATGCTCTGGAGGGTACGGATATGGGTGCCCATTTCAAGCTTGACATGAATATGAGTACAGGTGTAGTATTCATTTGTAGGTATGGGTATAGGTAACCTATACTGGGCCCAAACGCAGCCCATGGCCACCTTTAGTCAGGATGATATGACAATGTATGCACATTGCACAGGGACGGTGGCTTTTAAAATAGTACTGTTAAACTATCACTGGAGTTGAATCCCTGGAAGACAGGACACTTCTCTCCTTTTACTGCCATTTTTAAGGGAGAGATGTATTGGAGCCGATCCAGTGACACATGCTCTTGCCGCATATGTTGCTTAGATGGGCCACAACAGAACTGTTCATGCAGTAGCTCCCCATTTGAACGATCCAAACCTTTTCATCAGTGGCATAAAAATGTATAGCAGAATATGGTCTACTGTTTGGAGTCGTCCACATTCTGGGCATTACCATGGATGGCCCACAGTTCAATAATTATGTTGAACGAATGGTCCTTCCACCTGGGTTTGAGTTGAACATGAACTGTTGATAATTTGCTTTGAACTATTTGCGTCCAACTAAATATGTTGATGGTCAAATCAGCGTCTAGGAGACCAACTATAAGGGCCCACTTAGAAGATTGATGGTCCTGAACACCCGATCATCTCTCTGTCTGGGCCTTGTGGGGAGATACATGCTAGATGAGAGTGGGTTGCACTACATACGGAAGAATTTTCTCTTCTCTGCATATCTCTTGGCACAATGCCATTCACATTGAAGATATTTGAGTTATTCCTCTGCATTAGATCCATGAGATTAACGGTCTGGATCAGCCAACATGGGTCCTACTTGTACGAAAATGGCAACATCAGGATAGTTCACATTCTGATACAGGCAGGACTCTATAGTTGCTCTTAAATTCAATTGAATCAAATAAAATTAAATCAATCTGAGCCATGTTTTTTCATGTGTATCCGTTGAAGTCGTCCCATCCTTTCATCCTTTCCAGCACCTTGGGCAAGAAATCGGAGAGTATGATCACCATTTCTACCAAAGTCGGTCTAAAATCAAGCTACTGGACATGAAAAATGGGTCCCATTTTTTCCACATTCTCGTCAGCAATCGGATGGTTGGGTTGTCTGAGCATTGAGATTTTGACATGGGAGCAGAAAAAACAATAGAGTGGATGGGACTGAATGGATGATCCAGATCAATGATAGAAAAGAGTAAAAACTTCCAGACATGGCATTATAGCACCCAATATTCAGAGCAATTAGATAGAAATCCCAAACTCAATCATGCATAAAGGTTTAACAAGATTATCTGAAATCTGGAAACTTGTTTCTTAACCTTACCTTACAACAACAACAACAACAACAATGATGATGACAACAACAATAATGCTTGGCACTATCTAGGCTTTTGCAGCAGATGGTTTCCCAACTGTCCACATGAGAACATAGCCAGCCTTCAACCACCTCTTCTTCATTTTGGATTTAGCAATTGGTTTCCTAGCTGTCAACTTGAAAGCAACCCTAACCTTGAACCACCTCTTACTTTTTGCTTCACCAACGGCATCTGGCGAAGGAGCCCAAATGCTAGCAAGAAAATGCTCAGTCTGGACAGTGCAGTCCATTGGCGACTGATGGTCCACAAACCCAACCATGCCCGACTCATTTCCACAACCTTTGTTTTGTCCATGAATATGGTCCATTGCATCGATATTCTCTTGTCTTGGGATTGGATAAGATGGCTGAGACTGAAGCTGATCTCCTGTAGCCACAACGTCATTATGCTGAAACAGTCCCTCCATGAGCTCATCGTGGTTGGCAGGGTCCATGAAATTCCTTTGTGCTGCCAATTCATCTGCCATAAATTCAAGATCAATGCTTGGCTGGAATAAATGCTAGAGGAAAGAAATTAATGAAAATTGCATATTAAGTATACTTTGATGTGTGATCAACAAGTTAGGATTCTCCTGGCTTATATGTGCAATCAACAAGTTAGGATTCTCCTGGCCAAGGCCTGCAGTAGGAAAGGCTTGCAGTCCAGAGAAGGGCATTGAATGCGCAATGATTGAATTGTAACTGTGACCGTGGATCTGATGGACATTCTGCAGAGCAAGAGGGTTGTTCGGCTGAGATGGGCCCACCATGAACTCATTTTCGTCAGCAGGGCTTTGAAAATTCGGTTCTGCTGCTGGTTCATCTGCCACAAATTTCAATATCAAGCCCTGATCAAAATATGAGAGGAGCAAATGCGATGAAATTTTTAAAATTTGGGCGTTCTGTTTAGAAGAATACATTGATGTGGGATTAACGAATCTGGATTCTGCTGGCCAAGTCCTGATCCGTGAAGGGGAGATGCTTGCAGTGGAGGAAACGAAGGGCCATTGTGAAAATTAAGCGTGCTGTCTGAAAAACACTGCTGGGCATGTTCAACAGTTTCTTTCCATTTTTTTTCTGGCATCCTGCTGCCAATAACCTACAATGTGCACAGGAGAACAACAGTCAGATCTTTTCAGCAAGCATTATGCAACTTGGGCAGGTAGGGTTGGGTTGCGGGTCAGGTCAACCCGACCTGACCTGAATTCAAATTGGGTTGGTGTTTTCAATCCGAACCCAAACAGGGGACCTTGACAACCTGATCCCACTGACCCAAACTCGGATTGGGTCAATCGGGTTCAAGTCAACCCGAACCAAAGTTGCAGCCCTGTTACTTGACCAGCTTGAGAAACTCAAAGGCTGTGTTTGGGCAAACAAGTGAACTGAACAGCAAGCATTCATTTTAATCAAAAAGAAAATACCAAATATTGATGATGCTTCCCAATATTCACAATGATGAAAGTGACGTGAGTGTAACTCAGAAACCAGTCCCTCATTTGAAAGTGACATGAGTGTAACTCGGAACCCAGTTCCTCATTTGAAGTGACATGCTGAGGAAACCACTCAGAGCCCTTTTTTCATCATGAATGCTGAGGAAACCACAATTTCGTTACTTCCATTTAATTGCAATTCAATTTGATAGTGCACCCAAACAAAACAGTCAACTACTCTTGAGTTTTCAACATTACAGAAAAAAGAACATTATTGTCCTAGGTGGTCTTCTTACCTTGCGTAATCTGTCACAATCAGTAGCCAAATGGTATAGAAACTGCAGCACTGTCTTTATCTCGGCTTTTTTCAGCCTTTCGTGATAAGCACCATCTTGTCTTATGTTCTTCAAATGCCATACTTCATCGTTCAGGGATAGAGACTCGGGCTTCTTAGATGCTGATAATAACAGTAAATGATTGAAATTCCAAATACGAATGCGGGGGAACTCTTTCTTCAAATTTAAAACATCTTTTATCGATCTTTTCAAAGAGAGTGATTCTCAGCAGATCAATGTCACCGAATGATGCTCTAATCACACAATTGAAAAAGAATTGGAACCTTTTTTTTTTTTTTTTGGCTAGTACACACACCCACACTGTTAGTCACACTTCAATGTTAGCCACCCCCGCGTTCGGAATCGATACCAGGACCTCAGTGTTGAAACATGGTTATCTTCACTCAGTCTACCACTGTCCCCAAGGTGTGGGTGTACGAGAGATACCGGGACCTCAGTGTTGAAAAGAGGTGAACCTCATGCCACATACACGTGTTGAACCCTGATAAAGAAGAAAGCTTTTCACTTGTGTTATTGTTTCAAATTTATGTTTTTCCTGACAAGTAATGACTATCGTATTTGATCTATTGGATCACAATAGGCAAATCTGCAGAACTGATTTGTCCTCCGAAGCAACCAAAGAGATTATTCCATGTGCAACAAGATGGACTGTTTAGTTATAGTTCAACTAACACATGACTACCAACATGGGATGTTTGTATGACATGCAACTCATCCAAAATGGTTGGCCCCACCATGACTATCACCTAGTGAAAGCAGAGAGAAGACATAAGTAGAGAATCCTCCTTTGGTTCTTGTATATTAAGAGAACCCCAAAGGGTTGAATATATAGAGATGTAGCAGCCCTATACAAGGCAAATGATAAAAGACAGAATCAACTATACAAGGAAACTAATCAATTTGGCTATACAAGGCATGTGGCCTGTCTAACACCTAGCACAAAAATCAGGCAAGTCCACTCATTATGTGCACCATGCGTGTAAAAGACTAACCCTTTAAAACCACATGGTGACATTGTATGTGGGTGCAAGGTCCGAGCTTTCCTTCAGGTGGGTCCCAGCATGTAGATTGAAAGGTCTCTCTCTCTCTCTCTCTCTCTCTGAGCCTGGGGATGCATTGCATCCACCCACACACTATCTATTTATGCATCACTTCAACATGTTCTAGTTGTCCTACAATGATGGTTTAATGCTGTTCTCACTGCCGCAACTTTGTTTTAACCCAGAGCAGGATTGCCGGAAACCGCTCGCCATTGGCAATTTGTCATGGAGAGAGAACGATAGCAGTCTGAAAGAGAGAGGTCAATCCACACCTCAAGCCTATTAAATTCTCATTTTCGTATCTTTCTACCATCCCTCCAACAAAATCAACACGTTACATTGTAATAAATGACATACTTCAAAATACCTCAAGCCTATTAAATTCTCATTTTCGTATCTTTCTACCATCCCTCCAGCGAAATCAACATGTTACATTGTAATAAATGACATACTTCAAAATAGACACATTACAGTGTAATAAATGACATACTTCAAAATAGATGCATTACAGTGTAATAAATGACATCTTATAAGTACTACAGAACAGATGAATGCATGTTCAACCAAAATGTGGTGCATGAAAGTGTACACTATAAGATTAATGGGTGCAGACTCAATAATCAGAGCACAGTGTTTTGTACTTAAAAACAAAGTAATAACTATAAGAAGCATCACTTAATTAGATTGGCATAATACAGAAAAGAAAAGGAAACGGCAAAACATAGATTAGGAGAAATGAATGAAATATTCAGGTTAGAAATCAGTGGATTGTGCCACTATTCAAAGGCGTTTACTCAAGTTTGAAGGTTAGGGGCCTGATTGTATGTATTCTAGAACGACAAAGATTGGAAAGCATCTGATCCATACTCATTTTTATGAATTGGAGCTTTTTGGTGTATCCAGCAAAATGCAGACAGACGGATGTGAAGGAGACCTGTCATCTGCAAAATGTGCATGATAAATGAGAATGCAGACCTGTCATCAACCCATTCTCATTCAGGACAGGTGGAAGCATGCTCCTATCTGCATTTGATGGACATGCCAAACAGCTCCCAAGATTTCGCAATTAAAATGAATGGACTTACGTTTTACACGCCGATCTTTTACAGCAAAACCTTCACTCGTTGCTTCTCTTATTCTTTCTCCAGTGTAGGTGCTTTGCACACCCAACCTGAATTTCCCATTCCTTGTGCAATGAGAATTATCAGTAAAGGTCAAGTCATTGAAATAACCAACTCCATCCTTTAGTTTCGTTTCTACAAGTCCTTTCAGCAGTGATCCTTTACCGTCTCTTGGGCTGACCTCCTTAAACTCCTCCATGGTCCAATATCCTTGTTCGTTCCCAGTGAAATCACCATCAAGGACAGTAATCTTTATCTTTATGGTAGATAAAGGACCAGACATGATTGTTTCTTTGGTGCTGGCATTGCGAATAACTATTCGAATGGGTTCATTGCCCTTTGCTTTTATTCTGTCGCCGGTGTAAAGTATCTCCTCCAACTTACAGTCAAAATGCAATTCAAATAGACTTTCTACATTCGCCCGAATCGGATAGATGATGGGTCTACAACAAAGGCAACATGGAAACTATAATTTCATGTTGAACCACCAAATTTCAAATAATTACTAAGGCTGTGTTTGGATGTACAAGTGAATTGAATTGTGAACATAACAGTTAATCAAGAGGAAATGACAAAAATTAATGAAGTCTCCTTGTATTCATAACGGAAAGCAGCCTTCAAATTGCCATTCATTTCTTTCATGTCAACTTCAATATGAATACAGTGGAAGGACATTACAATTCAATTTGTTCCACTTTATAAGGATAATCATTGCAATTCAATTCAACATCCAAACACACCCAAAGACTTAAATTTGAAGTGCAAGCATTAAACATATTGACAACATTCAAGAGGATTCATCTAGCCAATTGAACCTCAGCAGGATCAAGAATATAGGATAGGAAATGATCCACATTGTTTCTGATGTTGATGATAATGATATCCTTTCATCCATGATGCATGAGTTGTAATTTGTAAACATAGCACCTATTAAAATCTGTCACAAAAACACTTGCCTTGGTCGATGTGAGTGTAGAACTCTTCGTATCGCATCATCTACCCCAGCTTGTACCTGCGTAACAGAACAAATGGTAAGGATTAATCTCCGAAACTCGAGAAATTTTGGTTCAAAAGATCAGTAACTTCAGTACTTCATTTTAGATAAATAAGCTTTTCTGGGGAGCATCTCCCATCCATGGCGAGCCCATTGGATCCACATTCTGGATCCCCAAACCAAGGGCCCTTTTCATACTAACCAGGCAGATCAGGACACAATACACGCCCTAATTATCGTCGTCGTCGTCGTCGTCGTCATCATAGCATTTTCCCAGCTATTTAGGGTCAGCTTAGTTCTCATGATTGGCAAAAGTTACAACTGCAGCTGCCTACTTGACATCAACCATCCTCCACGCAGGTAGTAATATCTGAACCCAATAATTCAAGGCAAAAGACATCCCAGACCTAATCCCCTCCTAATCAAGCAAGATAAGAGGAATTACAGATACACAGCCTAGTTATTTCCACACAGCTGGGGCACATGTTTACAACGGGGGAAACACTATGGAAACATTGGGAAAAAGGTGGAATTTTTCAGTGAAACTTCAGAAGATGTTAAAAGACGAATGTAAACGTTACAAGGCTCGGATAGTGGCATTCCAAGAATCAAAGATACAGGTAGTTGAGAAGAGGCTGATTGATTTGCTATGGAGGGGAAATTTTAAAGATTGGGTGGCATTAAAGGCTGATGGTACAGTGAGGGGGATTATAGTGATTTGGAACTCTAAATTGTGGTTAAAGGAAGACGTTTGGGAGGGGCAATTCTATATTGATACATGTGAAAGAGGCTTCATCAGGTTTTAGGTGGATCTTCACTACAGTGTATGGGCGTAACAGACCCGGTCTTCGGCACGCTTTTAGGGTAGAATTGGATGTAAGTCGTAGTAAATGGCAGTTGCCTTGGGTAGTAGCAGTGTTCGAAATATCGGTATCGCGTTATGTATCGCAACCTTAGGATACGGATACGTATTGGTTATCGCATCGGATATATCGGTTGTATCGCACGATGTATTGTTGTGTTGGAAACATGGGGAAACATTAGGAAATTGGTTGAATTTTTCAATGAAACTTCAGTGATTGTTAAAAAAGACATCAATACACACTTATAAATCAAAACACTACAAAAAAAAAAAAAGTGCACATAATTGGTTTTCTTTATATGTGGTCCTAATCTAGGCGCTCTCTAATTGAATTGATGCAAGTATATCCAAAGTCGATTCATATAATTTAAAATGTAAGAAGACATGTGGAAACATAAGCAATACATTCAAAAGAAAAAGAAGAATCACTAGATTAGGTTACATACATGTTTGATTTTATGTTTGGACACAAAGATTGCAACCGATTTGCGAGAAATTGGAAAATTTTGATTTTTTTTTTTTCAATTTTCCGCAACTTGGCCCATCTCCACCAAATCTCGAAATTAAAGCTTTCAATTCATGATTTTCCATGCAAAGTATGAAAAATCATGGATTTGTAACAATTTGACACCGATTTAACATGATTTACAAGAAAAAAAAAAAGATCGAAAATTGAAAATCTCACCGGATCGAACTTGTGGGATATATCGCACTACTTGTGCGTTTCATATCACACAGGTGGGATACAAGATATATCGTGGGATATATCGGCCAATATCGTCGATACTTAAAACACTGGGTAGTAGGAGGTAACTTTAACGCTGTGAGGTATTGCTTCAAAAAATCAACTTGCAGTCGCATTACTAACAGTATGAGAAACTTTTGTAATGGATTGCAAAGAATGAGATGATAGACCTACCAATGGCAGAAGTTAAATTTACGTGAACCAACAGGCAGGCTGGGGCTGTCATAAAAAGTTGGACTGATTCTTGCTTTCCCTCAGTTTTCCAAAGGGGATTACCTAGGCCAGTTTCCCAGCATTGCCCGATCATTTTGGAAATGGAAGAGGAGGATTGGTGCCACATCCTTCTAGGTTTGAGTTGGCATGGTTAGAAGTGGAAGGTTTTTCAGATAAGGTGAAGGATTGGAACTCCTCTTTTTCTGTACAGGGAGGGGCTGGCTTCTCTCTTTCTTAGAAGTTGAAATTGCTTAAAGGGAAAATAAATGTTTGGAAAAAAGAAGTATTGGGAAGTCAGGAAGAGGAATTTTCAGAAATCTTGCAAGAAATTCAAAGGCTTGATGTATTAGAGGGACATGAGCTATCAGACAAGGAAAGGGCGTGAAGGGAAATTCATCGGGCAAAATTCAACTCAAGGCTAAGGGAGGAAGAAATCAAATGCAGGCAACGCTCTAGGGCGCTTTGGCCAAAGGCGGGTGATAAAAATACGAAGTTCTTTCATGCGATGACTAGTGTGTGAGCTCGAAATAATAAAATAGATGGAATGGTAGTTGAAGAGTAAGGTTTGAATGGAAAGTAAAGGTATGTGCTTAATAGTCAAATTCTACAAGGAACTTCTAAGGAAGGTTGGGTAAGACCTATAATTGATAATCTTCATTTTAATACTACTTCGAAGGAGGAGGTGGTATCTCTAGAGGAAGCTTTTACAATAAAAGAAGTTGAGGTGGCGGTTTCGGAATTGGGTTGTGATAAAGCCCTGGGCCCAGATGGTTATCCAATTGCTTTTTATAAAAAAAATTTAAAAAAAAAGGGGAAATCGTTAAGATGGACATGATTGCTTTTGTGAATGAATTTTTTGAAAAGGGGCTTCTAACGGTGGAATTAAGGGCAACTTTTGTGGCATTGATTCCAAAAAAAGGGGGGGGGGGGGGGGGGGGGGGGGGGGGGGGGATATTAACGATTTTAGACCCATTAGTCTCTTGGGGAGTCTCTATAAGATATTGGCAAAAATTTTAGCTTCCAGATTCCGAGTGGTAATACGTAAAGTGATTTCCAAGTCACAAATGGCATTTGTAGATGGGTGTCAAATAGTGGGTACTGTGTCGATAGCTCACGTGGTTATTTGTAAGTTGGACAATGAAAAAGCATACAATCATGTGGATTGGGATTTTTAGATTATATGTTGGGTTGGTTGGAGTGTGGTTAGAAATGGAAGTCGTGGATATGGGTTTGTGTTGAATCGGCTAAATTTCGATCTTGGTAAATGGTTTTTTTGCAAGCTTCAAGAGGGTTATGGCAAAGTGATACCTTGTCGCCATACTTGTTTGTGGTGATTTTGGAAGCTTTAACTAGGATGATGAATAGGGAGCCATGGTCAGTCTAGTGCAAGGATTTAAAGCCGATAATTCTTAGTTTCAAATATCAAATTTACAATACACAGATGATACCTTGCTTATGTGCGAGGCAGATGAAACATAAATAGATAATTTGTGGATGATAGTTGTTTGTTTTGAAGTGCTTTTAGGCTTAAAGGTTAATTCCGATAAGAGCAATTTTTTTAGGGTTGGACTATCCATGAAAGAGGTAGTCTCATTTGCAAGCGTCTTTGGGTGTAGAGAAGGTTCATTTCCGATCACATATCTTAGTATACCATTATGTATAGAGAAGCCGGCCAAACATCTATAGGATAAAGTAACCAAGATTTTCCAAAGAATGCTATCAGCTTAGAAAGGTCACCACATGTCTTTGGGAGGTAGATTAACGCTAATTAAGGCAACATGGTCAAATTCACCAGTATACTACAAGTCCCTATTCAAGTATCCAAAAGGGGTGATGGATAAGTTA
Organism: Liriodendron chinense; assembly: GCA_003013855.2. Taxonomy (NCBI): domain Eukaryota; kingdom Viridiplantae; phylum Streptophyta; class Magnoliopsida; order Magnoliales; family Magnoliaceae; genus Liriodendron; species Liriodendron chinense. The sequence goes on from PVNU02002913.1 coordinate 534,624, forward strand.
GAGAAAATAAGAAGGGATTTTTTGTGGAAAGGGGTAGAAGACAAACATAAGTTTCATCTAATGAAGTGGAAAGAAGTATATAAACCATGGGACCAAGGGGGAGTGGGGCTAAGAATATTGGGTGAGATGAATCAAGCTTTATTGGGTAAGTGGGTATGGAGATTTGGGGCAAAAGAGGGTAGTCTATGGAGGGAGGTAGTGAGTAGGAAATATGGGTTTCGAGTGGATCTTTGGTGGATAATGGCATCATCAATGTATAGAGCATCGTCGCTTTGGAAAGCAGTGTCTTCTTTAAAAGAAAAGTTTTGGGGAGGGGTGGGTTTTTCTTTGGGAAACGGTGAGAAGATTACATTTTGGAAAGATGTTTGGGTTGGAGATAAAAAGTTGAGTCTTTGACCCTCTTAGCGATGATCTCGTTAGAAGGAAATTTGCCAGTGGCTAGATGCTTCTCAATCCAAGGGAGAGAATGTTATTTGGGCTCCTCTTTGTAGGAGAAATTTAAATGAGGAAGAGTTAGTAGAATATTTGAGTTTGTTGGAAGTTTTGAGTAAGGTTTGTCTGATGATTCATCAAAGAGACTTGATGAGATGGTTAGAAGAAAAGTCTAGCAAGTTTTCAGTCAAATCTCTTTATCGCAGGTCCAGTGGTGGGTCAATTAATTCTGAGGCATGTCACACATAGTATCTATGGTGTTATGGCACTCCTCCAAAGGTGGCGGTGTTGGCTTGGTTAGTGAGAAGGAACAAAGTACTCACAGTTGATAATTTGCACAACAGAAGAATGATTCTCCCAAATGTATGTCCTATGTGTTATCGAGATGAGGAATCGATGGATCATCCTTTTATTCATTGTGAGTTTGCCAAGAGGGTCTAGGATGGTTTAAAAAAAAATCAACATTCGGGGTTACTCCGAGCCCCATTGCACTTTCTTTTTATCTTGGCATGAAAGAGGGAGTGGTATTAGAGAAAAAAAATATGGTGTCTTAGCCTTTTGGCCGGTATTTGGCTAATATGGTGGGAAAGAAACAATAGGTGTTTTAGGAATCACAAAGGTCTCTTCAGAGGTGGGTGTTGGTCTCAAATTCGGCCACGCGATGTGTTGGAAAAACTGGCAACAGAAGCGGAAGCCAAAACGCGCGGAGCAATCCGAGATCAAACGAGAAACAATATGAAATCAAACCACACAAGCATTCACCACAAGAGAATCCAAATTTACGTGGAAAAACCCCTTAATGGGTAAAAAACCACGGCACAAAGTGATCCACTATGAATAACAGAAGATTACAAAGATTAACAGCCCACAAGCAAGGAATAAACAGAGAAAACCCCAAGTTCTCTCTCACACAACTCTCTCCCCTCTTCCTAACACGATTAGGAAACCTTAGACACCTTAGGATACCATCTAAGTCCGAATACATGCCATACATATAGCAATAATTCCGAAATAGAAGCATCTTACGTACTACCGCATAATGCGCAAGAAACTGCGTGCACAGTCGACCAATCGCCCGACCGGTTGCACCTTTCACAAAAACAGTCCAGGGAGAACAACATCGCAGACCCGTCTCTGCCTCACTGCCGACCGGTCGCCCGACCGGTCGAAGCCCCCTGTAGACCGATGGGCCGACCAGTCTAGGGCAACACAGATTCTCTTCAAGGGGGCCTCCACGTGCATCTGGGTTTCACAACCTGACCAGTCGCCCGACCAGTCTGAGCACCCAATCCGTGCATAGTTTGAAGGCTACCCCAACACGATGCACATATGTATTTTGTGAGCATGCCAAAACTGATTTGCGGTCCGATTCAAACAAACACCTTAGATCCCTGGCGTAGAGAGAGAGTGGTGTGTATGATCAACTATCCATTTAACCAATTGTCAAGTGCGCTTATCGGGCGATTTGCAGAGATTAGGATTGTTCCTCCAATGAGTTCTTTTTGCCTTAAAAAAAACCAAGGACTTTCAAGAGTGCAAGAAGCATGTGGTTAAGTGGATTATGACAAAAGAAGTTTGGAATGGAGTAAATGGATGGAAATAGTCTAATTTACCACTAACAGGTATCGTTGTCCTGGCTGAGAACAACAAGGTGCCTAATCGAGCAGTGCGCTGATGAGCAAGGAAAAGGCAATGTCATGACTACAAGCTATAGCTGACCCATCGTATGAGCTTAGGTGGACGATTCCTAAACTATGGTCTTCCTTCAGATTTGGTATGCAGGCGCAGATGGAAGGGAATTACAACTACTAGCTATCACTAAGTTGGTTCGCGTGGTCGCAAGGACGGATTAAACTATTCCTAAAGACTAAAGATAAGGGTCCCCGGGGGACTAGATAAGCAGTGTTCCGCTGGATTGATTGTTGTTTGTATTGGGTTTGATTGATTGATCGTGGATCCTCTCTTTGTGTCATCTTCTGCTATTTATAGACTCTCTAACGAAGTCATGAGAATAATTGTTGCCTACATGACGATCCCATATGCTGCCAATTGTGAAGTAAAGGTTTTGTTCTTCTAACCGTTCTTTGCTTTCATCAAACGTGTTCTTATCTTGTCAATGATCTTTTGCATGTTCTTTAATTCTAACGTAGCTCTAACGGTTACCAACCCTATCTTTAAATCACGTGCACAACATGCCCCTTCAAAGATTTGCTCATCAATGAGCTATTGCCTGTATATTAGGCGCATGCCATGAAGATATCATGCCTGCCACGTGGCTAATTCTGTGTCGTTTATCTACTCTTGCCAGATTTGTTACAAACAGTGGGCAGGGTGGCTTTGGAGCTGGTTATGGAATGGGCAAATTCAATCTAAATTGATATTGGCAGACCAGTTCTCTGATAATTGGGCAGCTTTGTAGTTTTTTTTTTTTTTATCTTTTATTTTCTTGTAATTTTTTGGCCTCAACCTCTATCAAATAAATTATCATAGTTAAAAAAAAAAAGTTTACACATGTAAGAATTAAAATATTGTAATAAAAAACAACTACACATAATAAGTTTTCATTTTATACGGGCCTAATCATGTGTTGTCAAAAAAATCAGAATAAAAGAAATATATAAAATTCGCAAACAATCAATAAATTGACCAATGCTCATTAATATATAAAGTTTTCAGATTAATTAACATTGAAAATACATATTTTTCGATATAAAATGAAGAAAAAAGGATTTGACCAACTTTTCACATTTTTCAATTAAATGTTGGTTTTTCGCCACAAATCTATATTAATATATGAGAATCATGCATAGACATGGACTTTCATTACAATCCATCTAAACATACGGAAAATAAATAAATAAAGTTTCTATGTATTTTCATCGTCTTAGAGTTTTGGCCCTTAGTTTCAGGTCGATAATTCTCCCCATTCCAAACTTTGATTGAATAAGAACCAAGAGTGATAGAAATCACCCAAGTACAAAAAAAAAAAAAAAAGAAGAAAAAAAAGAGAGGGGAAAAAACAGAATTTTTTGGATTTTTGTAAAAAAAATCAACTCTTTGTCAATTTTCACCTATTTATGGATATTTCCCTGGTATTAGGGATATGATTGCTAGCATTGGGGATATTATTGATGGCATCGTTGATACCAGGGAACTATTATCAGGGATTCTTCACAAAATATCGCTGTATTGATAAATATTGCAAATATTATTGAAAATATTTGGAAAAATTTAAACTGTCGGCGGTTTCAGTATTGTTGACTCGGCGATTCCAATGATATTGATGATATTATTGAAAATATTGCCAATGTTTGGAATATTGTCTCCACAAACAAGTGAAGCCCATGCATCACTAGTCCATTATGTACCACTATGAATGGACCATGCCTAAAAAATGACTACAATTGGACTATCCTACCCTTTCAATTTGTCAAATAACCACTTGATCTAAAAGCTCAAGCTCTGAGAGGATGACATATCAATGTATATTGAGGGACTTTAACACTCCCCCGCATGTGCGGGGTGGGACTCTGCACAGGAACATACTAGGAAAGGGTGGAGAGACACTCACACCATAAATAATGGCCCCCCATGGGAGAATTTATTACGGAGGCATATTTGCTGCTCCCGAGGTCCAAACACAAGACCTTCCATTCTGATACAATGTTGAACAACCACTTTCTCTAAAAGGTCGAGCTGTTAGAGGAAGGCATATCAATGTATATTGAGAGACTTTAACACAATTTGTAGCATACAAATAGGCAGTTATAATGATACTGAAAATGCTCACATTCAACTAAAAAAAAAAAAAAGTCCAAAGATAGCTGACCAGGATCTTCCAACCTGGTATATTTTTAGGCATTGTCCATCCACAGAAGGGTGCAAGAATACCAAACTAAAGGCCCACTTATCAGAATTGAATAGTTAAGCTTAATTAATGAAGGGCCCATTAATAGATGCCTAAAAATGAATTTATCTCCTTTTAATTAGTTGTAATTATGCATTAGATATCATATTTCTTTTAGTACGGATTAAAATAATCTTGATAACCAACAATCATGATCTCTAGTACATATTTATGATTAACCAATAATGAGATATTAACTTATTTTTAGGCGTCTACCAAACAGGTCCTAAGTAATTATAGCGGACCAAAATAAGAGCCACCTTAAAGCCGATTCTCGGAATTTCAACTACCAAAATGGCTATTATGATGCAGGCTGTTAGTGGACCCCAATAAGGTACGGTTATAATACATTTACGAAAATCATGGGCTAATTTTATCCACAGATATCATGGAAAGTCACAAAAAAGGCTACTGCAGCAAATGTAATTTTTAAAGATTGATAGTCACCCCTCTCCGAATAATGGACTCTAGACCAGGTAACAAGATCGTCGCCCTCACTGTTGACTGCTCTGCATCCGTTTCTTCTCCCCTTACTCTGCGAAACATCAAAAATTAAATAATAATAATAATAATTAAAATTCAAAAAAAAAAAAATCGAGTGGCATATATGTGTGATCTTATCCATGTATTCAGGTGGGCCAGACCATTTAAATGCCCTTATATGACATGGACCCGACAAGGACCCGGCTCGAAAGGACTGTGCAGGGACCCGATGGATACCTAAAACGGATCCGTTCGGGTCGAGTCCTCATAAAGAGACTTGGCATTAGGGTTGTCGATATGTCATGCTTGGGCGAAGCAAAATCATAATTTTGAAGAGGCCCAGCCTGAAGAGATTAAAATCAGGCAATAGCCGTTGTCGACCAAGAACCGAACCCGATTAGCGCGGTCAGGGAACCCCAAGGACCCGACCTCGTACACATCCCTATTCATGCCGGTAGGGAAAATCCCTAACCATCCAATTGGTTGTTTATCAATTTGGATGGTCCAAACTGATTACCGTACAATAAAGGTGTCGACGTGTCAGGCCAGTAATGGGTCGGACTCCGTCCTAGAGTCCTAGGCCCGTCGGGTCTGGTCTGAAAATTGTGCCCGACTAGTAATAAGGCCAAGCTCATTGGTCTTTCGGGCCAGGCCTAGACCATGAGCTATGAATGCCATGTCCATCCATGTAGAAATTGCTTATTAGCGAGCCAGGATCTAGCTTGCAAACAAAATGGCCCGATTCGGGTCCGGATCGGGCTTGTGATGATCTGACCCAGACCAGGCGGGCCCGTTGACACCCAATCATACAGCCGCCGGCAGATGAGTCACCACCACTGTCAGAATGTGCTCCGGTATCACAGGAACAAACTCTAATTTCCTCTGCTAAAATAGTCCTCGGACTACTGAATTGACATGGTAACCCACCAGCTGAGCCATGCGGATCAGATGCGGATATGTATAAGACGCACTTCAGGAGGTACGGCCCACCATGTATACGCCATTGACGATCGCAACCATTCGAAACGACTCGGATGTAAACCGTTTACTATCCGATTATTATAGATCGTACCGGTATAGTCATCCTTCGCCACTCGAACTTTTTCAACGGCATATTAACAGGGGACAATACCTCTTGAACGGCTCTGATCATCCTTACGCGTGGCTCAACTTGCGAGCTAAGAATTCACTATAGTAGCCCGCGGACTAACAGAAAGGAACCCATTCAGCTAAAGACACGCACGTACACCGGAATCGATGGTCTTCCCATCAGCTTTCGATGATTGGATTTGCTGGCGCGAAACATCGGAGAGAGGAATGCTGGTTTTCTCCTCCAGCAGCTTCACCTGAAAAATGAAAAGAGGGGTTTTGGAAATCTGAAAAATCAGTACTCTATAAAAAGTCAGTTCTTCAGAAATGAAAATGCATGGAAACTTCGTTGTATTTGCAAACAGAATTTTCTTCCAGTGATGGATGGTCTTTATCCAAGTCGTCGTTACTCGTGAACCTTGTGCCGTACTGTGACGCGCTCCGGTAGTATCGGTACCACCGTAAGCTACTGTTGTTCGGAAGATATGTGGGGCCCACATTATGAATTCATGAAATCCAATTCGTTCATCACGTGATTGAGATAATTTTAGTCACATAGATCTAAAATTTTGGTCCGTGAATAGTATGAGCTAAAACATAGGGAAAGGCTGACAGAGAACGTCCAGCCTTGATTTTTGAAGAGGGCATGCTGTGTCTTTTATATGAAATCTAGGCCATTCAGACCATTCATCTGGAATGAATGAACCTTTATATTGAAAATCATGCTGTTTTGATACTTATGTGGGCAATGTGGAATTCAAGGGAGGGTGTTCCTTCTCAAAAATTTCCGTGTACTGTGGCCTGCTTGAGTGTTGGATCAAGCTGATTTTAGGTACCTGGTGGTAGGATGGACAGGTGGGATGGACTTCAACCATCATATGGACCCCACGTCCTCCAGGTACTGCAGTGAGCTTACGGTGGAACAGTACCACTCCGCCTCTTGCGCCTTTGGTATACTGAATGGAGAGTAATTTAATGCTCTGGCAGCGCTGGTATAATTTAGTCCGCTTAATCCTATCTAAAGTAACGTCACTCGTATAATTTTCGAGTGCCTGTGTATTCAAACGTTGGAGCGGATTTGGTGCGACCCCGGACTCAGCTAATGTCGTGCGACCCTTATGTGTCAACTCCCAGTTCTCCAGAGTGAGTGAGCAACCCACGTAGGTCATTGGCGAGTCCGCGAGTATAGTGAAGTCATTTCTCTCTCCCTCTCGTGCCTCTCTCTCTCTCTCTCTCTCTCTCTCTCTCTCTCTCTCCCTTGTCTGCTCCCTCCCTCCGCCCGTCGTCGACTCTCTCATCTGCTCCCTCCCTCCGCCCGTCGTCGGATCCGTCAGTGGCGACCATCGCCTCTTCACCGCCTGCGTATCCATCCAAGACCGCCTTCTTCGAACCCGATCCAGTCGGTCTACCTCGACCCGCGATCGTTCTCGCTTTCCCTCTTCTCCATCAACTGCTACCGAGCGGCTCGGTGGTGCCCCTTCGTCCCTCAAATTCCTGTAAGAGCTCGTAAGCATCTGAAGTTTCATATCTCTCTCTCTCTCTCTCTCTCTCTCTCTCTGATCAGATTTAAGAAGAAGAAAACCGAGCGTGGCCCTATAACTGATTTAAGGATTTTATGAATTGGAAAATTTGGATTTTCACCTTTCAACTTCGAATGTGAAACCCTGTGGATGATTTTGGGGTTTGCATCTTTCAGATTTGGAAATTTTTTTAGAAGTCCATCATTCTATTGTGTATACAATATGGTGGGCTCGACCATGTGAGTTGAGAGAATTTCAATGCCCACTAGTGGTTTAGATTTTCATTTGTTAATTCATCCCCTGTTTAAGAATTCATGTAAAATAATTTATATCGTTCCATTTAAATAGTTTGATGCCTTCTACTTTTGACTGATTTGATGCCATATACTTTTGATGCTTTTTTACTTTTGAAGGTCAATCGGTGAAATGGATGATAATACCTTGGAAGGTCAAGGATTTCCTCAACCATGTCGAAGGTTAGAGTTTGGTATTAAAATAGATAATCAAGAAGCGAGCAAGCGAGTAGATGATCAAGAAGAAAGCAAGCGAGTAGACGATCAAGAAGCAAGTCAAGATGTACCATTCAATACAGATGAGAAGTTAGATGAGGAACCAAAATTAGGAATGGAGTTTACTTCTGATGAAAGTGCATATGATTTCTACAATAAGTATGCTCGTAAGATAGGATTCAATATTCGGAAGTCAACTGTAAAAACAAAAGATGATAAGATTATACGTAAGAGGGTGTTTTGTTGTTCTAAACAAGGCAAAAAACGTGACAACAAACAAATTGATCAGCCAAAGGTTATACGTGCCATCACAAGAACTCAATGTCTAGCAAGTATGACGATTAGGCTTCAGATGAATAGGAGATATAGTGTGACTAAGTTTGTAGGAACATAACCATGAGGTTGCCACACCAAGGAAGGTGCATATGCTAAGGTCACATAGAGGCTTAACTAATGCTAAAAAAGATGAAGTAAATGCTGCTGATGATTCAGGATTAAAACCTAAAGAAACTCTAGAATATTTGAGCAGACAATATGGAGGTCGGGAGAATTTGGGTTTCTTACCCATTGATTATAAAAACTATTTACGGAAGAAGCGAATGAAAGCAATGGAAAAGGGTGATGCGGGGGCCGTTTTAGAATATTTTCAGAAAATGAAAGTAGAGGATCCCTCTTTTTTTTATGCAATACAAGTAGATGAAGATGATCTTATCACTAACATGTTTTGGGCAGATGGAAAGTCAATAGTGGACTATAGTGTGTTTGGGGATGTGGTTTGCTTTGATACCACGTATAGAATAAATAATTACGGACAGCCATTTGCCCCATTTGTTGGGGTAAATCATCACAAGCAGACTGTAATATTTAGTGCGGCATTACTATTTGATAAGACAATCGAATCTTTTAAGTGGTTGTTTCAAACCTTTTTTAGTGCAATGTCCCAAAAACAACCAAAGACAATCCTAACAGACCAAGATGCTGCAATGGCTAATGCAATAGCTTCAGTGATGCCGGGAACATGTCATCATCTCTGTATTTGGCATATCTACCAAAATGCCGCCAAGCACCTTAGCCAGGTATTTGCAGGTTCACAAGGTTTGAAATATGATTTTAATATGTGCGTATATGATTATGAGGTAGAGGAAGAGTTTCTGATTGCGTGGAACAACATGCTTGAAAAGTATGATTTACGGCAAAACAAGTGGCTGCATGATTTGTTTAAAGAAAGAGAAAAATGGGCTTTGGTTTATGGAAGAAATACATTCTGTGCCGACATGAAGAGCACGCAACGAAGTGAGAGCATGAATAGTTTGTTGAAAAAATATCTAAATTCTAAGTATGATCTCTTGCGTTTCTTTACTCATTACAAACGGGTAGTAGCTGAAAGACGATACCAAGAACTCTCCGCCGATTTCAAAATGAGGCAAAGTACCCCAGTAATATTTCTTGATGTGACGATGTTAAAGGAAGCAACAAAGGTATACACTCCGAAAGTGTTTGCAATGTTTCAAGATAAGTATAAGAAAATTTATGTTCCTTCAATTTTTAAATGTGGTGAATTTGGCACGGTTACAGAGTTTCATATCATTAGTAACAATAAAGATAAAGGACGTACTGTTAGGTACGACTCCTTAAGTAGTACAGTGATGTGTAGCTGCAAGAAGTTTGAGTTTGTGGAAATCTTATGCAGTCATGCGCTGAAAGTCTTAGATTGTTATAATATAAAGGCGCTTCCTCCCCAGTATATTTTGAAAAGATGGCAAAGAGAAGCGAAGGCAGGTTTTGCTACGAATCATACCAAGTTAGCAATACAAGGTGACCGAAATGTTACTTCAGGTAAGCGATATAATTACTTGTGTCACAAGCTTCTTAAAATTGTTGCAATGGCCGGGGAACATGATGAAGTCTTCAAACTAGTTGATAGAAATGCGGAGAAACTTTATGATGAAGCAATGGAATGTATGAAAAGCATTAACCAACCTCCAGTAATGTTGTCTAAAGTTGATGATGAAAGTGTCAATACTGAGCATGCACACCTTAAGCCTACTGAAAGTGGAGAAACTGAACGTGAACACTCTGAGCCAACTGGAAGTGTGGATATTCAATGTGCACGATCTGAGCCGACTAAAGCTATAAATTCTGAAAGCACACGCCATGTGCCGACTAAAAACCAAGTTACTTTTGTTGATAGTCTGAGTTCACAAACTGCAAGTGGAATTCGATTAAAGAAAACAGTTCGTGGCGGTCATCATATCTATAAAAATCCGCTAGATAAAGTTAAGAAGAAAAGATTTCGAACTAAATCAATTCAACCACAAGCAAATCAAGAAAGATTGCTAATGCAGCAAGCACCAAATAGTGCACCATCCTTCATTTACAGTCCTCCAATCGAATCATTTCAATCAGGTATCATTGACAACTTTTACTATAGTGTATCTTGTCATATGTAATTGTTGTAAAGTTATTTTATTTTTTTTAATAGGGTTCACATATTGCGGTGATTAGTACTTTTGGATTACCAAGTGGATCCCATGGAGGACATGGTCATCATATGGTCATGGGCGACACTCCTGAATTACCAAGTGGATCTATCAATGTACCATTGTCTCAACTTCAGTGCTGACCACCTAATGTTAGCATACCTCAACAAAATCCTTTAAACATAGGATCCCAGAAACCCAGGAGTGGTGGTAGTAAATTTATGAGTGGCCCTTTGACTACTCATGGTTATGACCGAAGCACCAACTTGTACCAACAAATTCCCTCGAGCAACCTGCCATTACTAGATTTACGTCAAGATTTATCTAAAGGAACGATCATGTTTAGCCAGGTAAAATTGAATATTTCAATTTGGCCTAATAATTAATAAAGCCTTTTAAGTTTAGATATTTGAGACATTATTTAGTTAAGTGTTAAATTTCATATGCAGCCATCACCACTATCTAATAACAATCAACCGATGGGATCTGAAAACCATCATCTATTATGGGGTATACGATAGTTGAAGCTTGAATCTTTTTGTGATATCCGCCAGAAGGATGTATAGTTTTTTGCTTTAATGGGGTATATGACGTGCGAGGCCCGAATCTTTTTGTAGTGGCCGCCTGAAGGATGTAGAGTTTTTTTTTTTATAGTATATAATAGGCGATGTCTGAAATTTTTTTTGTGGTGCTCGCCAAAAGGATGTAAAGTTTTTTGCTTTGATGGGGTATATGATAGGCGAGGTCCTATTTTTTTGTGTTGCTCGCCTGAAGGATGTAAAGTTTTTTAGCATATTCAACAAAGGTACAAGTGGTGTACTCCCGCCTTTCAACCCATCACTAATATTTCTTTTAATTTCATAATTTCCTTGCCTTTTCCTTTTCTCTTGATTCCTTGAATTTTAGTCAGTTGAACAAGTTCTTAGATTGTTATAGCTAATCTCTCTCATTGACAATGACTAGGTTGAAGCTTGGTCAAGAAGTTCGATTGGTCAGATCTTTATCTTTTGCTACATACTCAAGGTATCCACAGTATTTTGAGTTTTTAATTTTTTAATTGTAATCACAATTTGGTGTGCAGTTACATCATGCTATGAACCTGTTTTGAGTGAAGTTGTATAATGCTGTGAATCTATGAGTGCATGTTAACAAATGCAAACAAGGCTGGGGTTGCCCTTCTAGGAGCTCTATAAAAACTGAAAACATCTCTGAGTGTGTGTCTGTGTGTGAAAAGAAGACTTTTAAAAAAAATGGAGTGGAATTGCTAAGCAAGATTCGTGTAAGATAATAAGTTTCTGAATTTTGCTATAATAATACTTAAGGATGGAGATCTTAATCTATGTTAACTTTTGTGACTTTTTCTAGTATTTATGAATTATAGACTTGTATGGATATGCATTGTATGTGCTGCGAGTTTAGAAAACAGTTTAAAATATTTTGTTTACCTATGATCTTTTAGTACCTTTGATATTTTAAGACTATCGTTAAGGTGTACACAGTACATGGACACTCAAACAATATGATCTTGGAAGGCAATGTGATCAAGATACTCATAACAGAATCCGGATCCTCTGTTGGCTCCAAGCACATAAATTATGTTTGGATCCTTTTTATTGGAACACGTCATCACATACGTCTGCAACCCTGTCACATCCTCACTGCAACCTGATCATACTGACATCATGCAGTGTGATGTGGACCAATGAGAAGGCTCCAATCAGGGTTTTCCTGCTTGGAAGCCAACAGACGATGCGGACTCTGAAAGAGTATAACAATGTCGGTCACCCACCCACAAACCTTCATGATCGTTTATTGGGCCCACTGAGATGTGGTTCACAAATCCTGCCCATCCATTGTGCATGTCCTAATTGGATGAGGGGCCTGACCAAGTTTTAGCCGCATCCAAAAATCAAGAGGATCCCACGAATGCATGACGTTGATGTCCAAAATACATTACGGTGGGGCCTACACAGCTTGGGATATATATATATATATATATATATATATATATATATATATATATATATATATATATTAGGATTTTGACAATGAAAATCCCTAATTAGAGATGACGAAAAAAATCCCCAATTACATTCCCCAATGCACAAAACAAAATCAAGATTTCGACAGTGAAAATCACTAAGTACAAATTACGGAAATAAATCCCCAATTACATTCCCCAATGCACAAAACAATAAAATCGGGATTTTGACAGTGAAAATCCCTAATTATAGATTACGAAAAAAATTCCCCAATTACATTCCCCAATGCACAAAACAAAAACAAGAATTTGACAGGTGAAAATCACTAATTAGAGATTACAAAAAAAAAATCCCCTAATTAGATTCACCAATGCATTACCCTAAATAGGGTTTCAATGTGAGAGAGAGAAAACATAACCCGAAATGAATGGAGAGAAAGTACCTATTACGGGAGAGAGGAGTTCTTCCACCTTCGTTTTTCTTCCTATTTTTCGATCTTTGAAAGAGAGAGATGAGGAGAAAATACCAGCTGTGAGGAGTTGGTGATGAGTTCTTGAGAAAAATGAAGAAAAATGAAGCAAGAGTTGAGAGAGGAAGGGAAGTTAGGAGAGGCGTTCGTGGGAGTTGGAAGAGAAGAGGAGTTGGAAGAGGAGGAGTTGGCGGGCTAGCTTTTCTCTTTTTTCCTTTTCATAGTTATTTTATTTTTCATTTTATTCCATTTTTACATTTCATTTTATTTGGAATGTAATATTTAAGGCACTTGCTGACATGGACCAATAGAATCACAACAAGCAGGTATTCTCTGTTTGGCAGCCAACAGAGGATCCAGACTCTTTTCCAAAACCCTCACACAAGCTTTAGAGAAGCCCATTTTTTTTAAGGCTTTAAAAAAGGCCATATTCTAGGCTTCTTTTTCTTCTTCTTCATTTTTTTTTTTTGGCAATTTAAGCTTGGATATTTTCGTGTTTAAAAGCACATTTGCCTTCATCCACCACAAGCAAGCTACCTTTCATCATATCTTTTTTTTTTTTTTTTTTTCTGAAGAAGAAAATCAAGAAGTTGAGAAGATGAGTAGTGCATTTGGGTTTCCTACCTAAACAAATGATGCAACTGGGGTCATGGTCTAGTAGTTAAGAGTTCTTGAAATAAAGGACAGAGAAAATGAAGAACAGAAGCCTATACATTACATCAACAAGGATAAAGATGAGGAATATGACAGAAGCCTATACAGTACATTAAAAACATGTTGTTTAATGTGGCTCATTAAACCTATTTCCCAATAAATGCAGATGGGGTAGCTTCCATTTAAGATGAGTTTTTATCGTTTTTCCTTTTCGTAAGTGACAAAAAATTACAAAAAAAATCCATCAAGGCAACAGAAGCAAGTTCCCATATAAGGAGAAGGTCAAGCAACTACCTCTTGCTTCAGGGAATCAGCAATACAGTTTAATTCTCAAGGAATCAGCACAAATACAACTCCCAATGAGCAAGTGACTCCAATTCATTCAAGATGAAGCCAACTTCTAGGCTGGCGCATATTTTATGGAGGCCGCAACTCATTTCTTAAATCCCCTCCCACAATCAAAGACCCACCGCAATCATGGATAGCAAAAATCGTCATCTCAATTAAGCTCGATTCCAAGTTCCCGCCCCCGCCCAGCCATAAAAATATGTTGCGCAGCACGCCAACAACGTCGGTGAACCGAGATCCAATCTCCGGTCTCACCCACAAACGATAAACATGAAGTAATAATAACTAGAAAAGGAATCATACAAACCAACAATCCACAACAAAGAGATTTACATGGAAAAACCCCAACAATGGTAAAAAGCCACGGGTGCAAACTTCGCTATGAAGAAAAAACGAAATTACAAGCAATGCACTTACCTTTTCCTTTGCGCCCATGCACAAAGATGGCCATTTTGCTAATATTCTCTCCTTTTTCTCACCTTAGACGTATAGAAGCCCTAATCCCCATGCCTAATCCCGGTTTACACCCCTTTATATAGTAAACCCCCCAATTAGAACAAAAAATAGGAAACCCGCACATTAAGTTCGCGGCCGGTCGGGCGCCCGGTCGTAACTGGGTCAGGCGCCCGACCAATACAAAAAACGTCCAGCGTGAATAAAACAGGAAACATACTAATTTCGGGCGCCCGATCACTTTGACCGCCGGGCGCCCGACTGCTCACAAAACAGTCCAGCGGACTAATAGTCAAAACAGCCTGAATTTCGGGCGCCCGGCCATAGACCGTCTGGGTGCCCGACCATGCACAGTTGAGTTTTGTCTCCACACTCAACAAAATAAACCTTGCTACTTCCAGATTCTAGAAGCTCCCCAATCAACTAAATCATTCATCTAAAATGGCACATGGACGGGGGCATTTTCCAACTCCCCAATCAACTAAATCATTCATCTATAATGGCACATGGACAGGGGCATTTTGCAGCTCCCCAATCAACTAAATCATTTATCTAAAATGGCACATGGACAGGGGCTTTCAGAGGCATAAGCTTCTTGTAGGAATCTATGGAAAGCCCATTCAGAGGAGCTTCGGTTCATCACCTGTCTTTGGTCCGTCGCTTGCCTTGCCGATGATGAATGGGATGAAATCAAAAGCTACAGAAGATGTAAAAAAAATTAACTACGGAATTGTCAAAATACCTTAATATCGATATTTGCGAGCTAATATTTCCGACGGTGGAATATGCTCCAAAGAACTCATCACTTAATCACAAACATCTGATCTAACCCTCACAAGGGCCCAGCTGAAAATACTAGAATGACTGGAGCAGTTAAACAGGGAAAAAAAAACACACACAGAGAGAGAGAGAGGCAGAGACGGACATCATTCCTTGAGGGAAAGAGAGTGGAAGAGACGATGACACGAAGGCGACGACGACCGGCTAGATAGCCGGAAGTATTTGAGGAGTGGAGAATGAGTTCCGGAAGCAGAGGTCAGCCCAAGCGGGACATGAAAAGAATGAAAATGACCCGATTTTCCCCCCCCCCTCTTTCTCACCTTTTTTAATTTCATCACAATAGAATGATGGACTTCTAAAAAAATTCCCAAATCTGAAAGATGCAAACCCCAAAATCATCCACAGGGTTTCACATTCGAAGTTGAAAGGTGAAAATTCAAATTTTCTAATTCATAAAATCCTTAAATCAGTTATAGGGCCACGCTCGGTTTTCTTCTTCTTAAATTTGATCAGAGAGAGAGAGAGAGAGAGAGAGAGAGAGAGAGAGAGATATGAAACTTCAGATGCTTACGAGCTCTTACAGGAATCTGAGGGACGAGGGGGCACCATCGAGCAGCTCGGTAGCAGTTGATGGAGAAGAGGGAGAGAGAGAGCGATCGCGGGTCAAGGTAGACCGGCTAGATCGGGTTCGAAGAAGGCGGTCTTGGACGGATACGCAGGCGGTGAAGAGGCGATGGTCGCCACTGACGGCTCCGACGACAGGCGGAGGGAGGGAGCAGACGAGAGAGCCGACGACGGGTGGAGGGAGGGAGCAGACGAGGGAGCCGACGACGGGTGGAGGGAGGGAGCAGACGAGGGAGAGAGAGAGAGAGAGAGAGTGAGAGAGAGAGAGAGGCATGAGAGGGAGAGAGAAATGACTTCACCAGACTCGCGGACTCGCCAATGACCCACGTGCGTTGCCCGCTCACGCTGGAGAACTGGGGAGCTGACACGTAAGGGTCGCACGACGTTAGGTGAGTCCGGGGTCGCACCTAATCCGCTCCCGACATTTGAATACACAGGCACTCGAAAATTATACTAGTGGCATTACTTTAAATAGGATTAAGCCGACTAAATTGTGGAACCGAATTTTAGAAAGTCATGGTCTCAAAATAAGATTGGTTGAACAATACTTACCTCTGTTTCATGAACGTAGCTTTTTTTATTGAAACAAGATCGGTGTGGTCCACCCAAGGTTTTGATCTTCCTCAAAGATCATGCCCTAAAATAAGCTGATAAAAAGGACGGTGGACAACATGGATAAAAACACATACATCATGATCGGGCCCACAAAGCACTGGCCAGTGACAGCTACTAGGCAATCCACGTTCCCAGTAAGGGCCCATTTGGATACCACCAAATAAGCATATAAGTAACTTATTTGAGATAACTTAGTTTGGTTAATAAATAGTGATCATTACTTCTTTGTTGTGAGAAGCAGTTAAGTATTTCAGCATTTTTATTTTGCTTTTCAACCTTTTAACCACGGGCTAAAACAACCATAGCGGTAAATAGTACTGATTTTGGTGGCAACTTTTTAACCACTGGTTAAAACAACCATAGCGGTAAATAGTACTGATTTTGGTGGCAACCGCCCAACCCATGTTGACCATCCAGCTTGTTGGGCCCACTATGATATATTTGATCTGCACTGTCCATTTGGTTTGATCGTGAGTGGGGCTAGCATGCGAGGCAGATCTAAACCTCAAGTGGACCCCACATTATGAAGCAATAATGATAATGATGATGTTGTTGAAGCCTTCTTGGGCCCAGCGTGATGTGTCATTCATCTGTTTTTCCAACTAGTTTTGAGTAGCCCACTAGATAGTAGGGCCACATGTTGTACACATGAAATCCACACCAACAAATGAAATAGAATCCAATCTCAAATAGATTGCACCTCAGGAACAGTGGTCATTGACGCCTACCATTGGTCTGCCCTAATGATGAGTGGCCCATATCCAAGGCAGGCCCTGCATGATAGACGGTCCGCATTAGAGGTGGGCCCCACATTTGGGACGATCCACATTAAAGGTGGCTCTGCATGATGGGCAGTCGATATTGATGGTGGGCCTACTTGATGGATGACCAACATCAAAGGTGGGCCCTACATAAAGAACGATGCAAATGGCCCACATCCAAGGTGGGTCCCACATGATGTACTTCCCGCATCAAAGGCAGGGCGCACACAATGAACAAACCACACCAAAGGTTACCCCAAATAATGGATGGCAGACGTGCAGGGACCAAGCAAACTTGAGGAATGATGTTGAAAACAAACATGCTTTTCTACTTTTTGGTTGATAAGCATGTTGTTAAGCAAACATACTTGTTTGCCAATTAACTAGAAACCAAGATAAGTTACTAATTTGATAAGTAGCTTATTAAGCACCTTACAATCAAAATGGGCCCTAAATGTCCACCAATCCAATAGACAGATAATAAAATAATATTTGATTTTTAGTTTCTACAAAGTATAAGGGAGCCAAGGCCCTGGCCTCACCCAAGAGGGAGGGGCCCTCACCTTGGGGCTATATATATATCATGCCTCATTTTTGGACATGATTCAAAAAATGAAGCACATCACATTCTCGGGTAGACCATATTATGAGAAATAGTGGTATATAGTAATAGTAGTGATTGACCATGGGCCACAAAGTTTTGGATCAAGCTCATATTTGTCCTTTTCCCTTCATCTAGGTTTACGTGACCTTACCAACAAGTTGGATGGTAAATAAATATTATGAAAACATTATATCGGGCCCTAGAAAGATTTTAATAGTAGAGCATTCAATCACTGCTGTTTGCTATAACATGGTCCACTTGAGATTTTAATCTTTATTTTTTTATTTTTATTTTAGCTAATTTCATTAAATGATATAGCAGAACAGATGTACTGTGTCTTCGGGTTGCACGGTCTTCTATGAGGCTGGCCACACCTAATCCACTTCCTTTTTTTCTTTTTAGTAATTTCGTGTTTGGATTAAGATATACCGACAAAAAAGGAAAGTAAAAGTGTAATTATTATATTTAAGAAATATTTGGCTTAAAGATAGACTTCTGCAGCAAAGCGAATTTGCGTTTGCTGACTTGTCATTTCATCGAAAGCGTGTGAAATTCTGCAAATCCTTTGTAAGATTTCCAACGGTGGGTCAATCATATCCAAACGAACGCCGATTAGGTGTTCCTCCAATAAAATCTCAGAGAGTGTTACCCTTACCGTAGGGCCCACCATGATGATATGTTGTATATCCATTCTTTTCATTTGATTTTCCAGCCTATTTTAGGATGCGGGGTAACAAAAATTATGCATATATAAATCTCAGGTGGATCACACCATAAGAAACAGTGATGATTGAACAATCATCACTAAAAACTTCCTAAGACCCACTGTAAGAAGATCTGCAATGTTTATTTTCCATTCACCCCATTAATAAGGTTAACAAGAATTGGATGAAGGGGAAAATATAAAGATTAGCTTGATCTAAAACTTTTGTGGCTTAAAAAAACTGTCAATGGTTATCTGCCACTTTTTCTAATGGTGCAGTCTACCAGAGTTTTGGATCTGCTCAATGTTTTCAATAGCATCCTTGAATAAAGCCAGAAAAAGGATCAAAGATTTGGATCCACTTAGCATTTTGTCTTGTCGTTGGATTGTGGGAGAATAGACAGATCAGTTGATTTTCACCGCTGCATGAGTTACTGCCTCTGATCACTTAGGATGAGTGGACTTGATCTAGACGGGAGATCCTTTGGGCCTTGCAAGTCACCAAGGGAAGCTAAGGGGTGTAAGTAGCGTTCAACCGTTAGCTCTCTAATGCTTAAGTCAAGTTGAGGATCTGGGTAACTGCAGTGAGCATATGGGGGAGATTGTGCGTACCTTAATCTATAGAAAAGTCTGGATATCCTCTGGGCCCTACAAGTCACCAAGGGAAACTAAGGGG
This sequence comes from Liriodendron chinense, assembly GCA_003013855.2. Lineage (NCBI taxonomy): Eukaryota > Viridiplantae > Streptophyta > Magnoliopsida > Magnoliales > Magnoliaceae > Liriodendron > Liriodendron chinense. The sequence goes on from PVNU02002913.1 coordinate 553,713, forward strand.
GTGGCTGGTGTTCGGCTGTTGACCCTCCTATGCTTAAGTCAAGTTGAGGATCTGGGAAACTGAAGGAAGCGAATGAGGGAGATTCTACGCACCTTAATCTATAGGAGAGTCCCTTACTTATAGGGCCATTGGGAGCTGTAGAAGACAATGGACGTGGGCATTATTCTTGCAATAGCCGGCGTGATTTTCGGTGACGTGGATCACGTCTGTAACTCTCAGAACATATTCAGTAGAACATATTCAGTTTATATGAGCTCGTCCCTGAATTGTCGCGTGCTTTTATGGCGGTCGTGAGGGAGAGTTAATGTAGGGACGAAGCTCGTTGATCAAGTTCCTTGACTTGTGAAATATTTTGGATTGGAGTCATTGGTTATAGTTACCAAGGTGTGAAGTCTTGGTGGTCCAATGACCAAAGACCGAGCTTATAGCTTGTTGGTCACGTTTAGTAAAATAACTCAACTTGGGTAGTTTGATATATTCAAAATGACCTTCGTACATGCCGAACTGTCGTAGTCCTCGTCCTTAGCCCTCTTCCCTGTTAGGGTCGGACACCTGGTGTCTGAGGTCAATGTCTCCCAAAGTTGAACAGACCTTCAGGAGCTGAGGGCTCGTACTTGAGTTGGTGGGCCTACTCGCTTCTAGCTCAGCTCGGCCTAGCTCAGGATATCCCCACAACATTTTCAGTAACATCTTTAAATAAGGTGAGAAAACGGACGTGCGGTGTGGATATGAAAAAAATCATCAAGGCGGGTCCCACACGGTAAGGGTAACACCCACTAAGCTGTTACTCGGATTACAGCTAATCCGCTTCCTATCCAAACAACAAATGGTCGCCTACTCGAGCAGTGCATATGCAAGCTTCCACGATAGGAAAGGAATGTCTGGTTGGATTCTTTACTAATGAAAGGAATCCCTAAAATTTTGCTTTACTGCCCTATGCAACGGTATTCTGCCAATCCAAACAGCACCACATGACTCTGGATCATCCATGAGGGAAGCGGATTGGGTGTTACCCTGACTGTATGAGGCCCACCTTAATGAATGTGTTGCATATCCACACCGTCCATCCATTTTTCCATCTCATTTTAGGATGATCCCAAAACTTAGAGCAGATCCAAATCTACGGTGGATCAAACCATGGGAAAATGTGGTGATTGACCATTAAAAGCTTATTGTGGGCAGTAAAAGTTTTGGATCAAGCTGATCTTTATCTTTTGCTTTAATCCAGGTTTGATGGACCTTACCAACAGGTTGGATGGGAAATAAACATTACGGTAGGACCAAGGTAGTTTTTAATGGCGAGCATTCAATCACCAGTGTTTTCTGTGGTGTGGCCCACCTGAGATTTGAATCTTCTTAAGTATCAGGACCACGTCCTAAAATGATCTGACAAAACGGATGGACAGCATGGATATACAACACATTCATAAAGGTGGGGCCCACGGTCAGGTTAACGCCGAATCCGCTCCCATCCATCATACACGTAGGCAACCTGTATCACTGCCTGGGAGTGAAGCATGTCACGAAACTCTAACTAATGGGATGATCCTGACCACCTGATTTCATTTCTTAAAGTTGGATGGTGATCTTTTATCTCGTAACTGTCCATTTGATGCCACCGATTGGATGGTATGGATGATTCAGTAAGAAATACCACATCCTAAATGGGCACTATGATTTGCACGGTCAGGAAAAGGCCGAGTCCACCCAATGGGCACTCGAGCCCGGGCCTACACTGGTCGGTTTGGCTGGGTATAGCCACGGGCGTGGTGTGGGTGGGGCTTTAGGTTATTTTTAGCCCATATCTGAATCCCAACCCAACCCACCGTGATGTGTAATGGACATCCACACCATGCATTTGGTTTTTCCACTCTAGGTTATGGGATGTGCCGAAAATCAGTCCTATCTTAAACCCAAGAGGGCTACACCATCTAAAACCATGAGAAATCATGACTAAAACATCTAAAAGCAATTGATGGGGTCCACATGAGTTTTGGAATAGGCTGCAATTTGGTGTGATTCCTCATCCAAGTTAGACGCACACAATGGACGGGCTGGATGTCTAAACCACATCTCAATAGGTCCTATATACCATTAGAAAGGTTTCAAATGGGCGAGCATTCACTGTCAACAGTTGTTTGTGGTGTGGCTGACCTAAGTCATGGATGGGCCTGATTTTTAGGCCCATGGTCCACCATGGAAGGATGCATCTGATTGATGGGATGGATGTCCGTCAGGCATTACAATTGGGCTTGCAGAGCTCAACCTCATAATAACATTTCTTTAGGAGTCCGGATGGTCTGCTCCGCCTCAATAGAATTTTCGTGTTTGCTGACCACCTGATTGGTCAACTAAACACTAATGTCATCAGCACTGCTGCATGATGTATGCTGAGTTCAACTGGACCAACAGAAAAATCCTGTTGAATCTGAGCAGGCGGTCTGAATTCTTCCTATATGTATTAATGTGTGTATATATATGTCCTATAATAAATAAGACTGTCTAGATAAAATCCACCGATTCTATTTTGATACATCCATGTCACCCAGTTGAACCGTAAAACAATTTGTGATATGAGGCCATATGGTGTAAGACCCATGTGCAATTTATATATATACCAAATCAAAAGTTCCACTACCGTCGCTAAGGGCCTGTTTGGATACTACCAAATAAGTTACTTTTTCAACTGAAGTTAAGACGTTAAGTTACTTTTGGCACTTGAGTTCGTTTGATAAGTATGATTGATTGGCACTTGAGTTCGTTTGATAAGTATAATTGAAAAGTAACTTGCCTCTTAAAAATTACTTATTTTAATAAGTATTTTTTTTAGCCTTTTGACTTTTGACTTTTCTACTTATCTTTTCTTTTCTTTTCTTTTTATTCTTTTTGTTTGGTTCAGTATACACTGCTGGTCTTTGCTTTTCCACTTTTCTCTCTCAGGTCACGCTACATATCAAAGTTCTCTCTCATGGTTTACTCAATTACTCTCTCATACCGTCCATATCAAAGGAGGCCTCACATGATGGACTGTACCATCAAAGGTGGGGCTCACACAGTGGGCAGCCCATATCAAAGATGGGCCCTACATTAATTGGTACAAGATCCAATCCACCAATTAAGTTGATATGATCTTCTACATCTTTCTCAAAAATGGTTCTAAGTCCACTCACCATGTGGACCGACTATTGGAAACAAGTGAATGGGTTAGAAAACTTCAGCCAAGTCTTCCAGAGCCGTACATTTATTTTGCAGACTGTGACCCACTTGACCCGTGAATCAACCTGATTCTTGTGCCAAGGGCATACATATAGTGGTCCCGTTCTGATGGATGCAATGTATCTCAGACTAATCAATGCTATGCTAGCACATGCACTGGCATGTACATGAGCTTTATTGCATGCACATGGGATTAGAAAAGCTCATTCTGTTAGGAAAACCTGCCTTAACGCATAACTTTTTCTTTTCATATCAATATGTTGCTTATTACACGTAGATTTGAAATTTTCTTTTGAAAGGTTACTTATCAATGTGTTATTACCAAACATACTTACTTACTTATTGGCTGATGAGTATGTTGTTTATCAAACATACTTATCTGCTTAATAAGTAAAAAACCAAGATAAGTAACTTATCTAATAAGTAGCTTATCTTAAGTAACTTACAATCCAAACTGGGCCCTAAGTTACTAAAGATAAGCTACTTATTATATAAGCCACTTATCTTGGTTTTTCACTTATTAAGTAGATAAATATATTTGGTAAACAACATACTCATCAGCCAATAAATAGATAAGTATGTTTGGTTTCCAACATCACAGGTATTTATCCCTTAAGTATGCTTGGTCCCCTTTACATTCACTCTCCATCATTCAAGTATGCTTGGTCCCCTTACATCCACTCTCCATCATGTGGGGCCAACCTTTGACGTGAACCATCCAGCAGGACCCACCCTAATTTTTTTGTCGCATTACTACCGTCCATCCATTTTTTCCAAATCATTTCAGGGCTTGGGCCCTAAGGCATGGCAGACCGCCAAGGCTGAAAGTGGGTCACACCACTGAAAACCGTGGTCATTGAGCACCATGCCCTTGAAACCTTCCTTGGGCCCACTATGGCAAGTGTGTTGGAAACACACCGTCCATCCAACTTACTAGCCCACTTCAGGGACCGGGCCCGGGCCCGGGCCAGATATAAGGCAGATCCAATGTTTAACTAGACTGTAGTGCATAATACTGTGAGGTATGATCCCCATCCTAAGGTTTTCTGTGGGGCCACCATGGTTTTTTCTTTGACACCCAACCTGTGGGTATGGCCACATGGGGTCTGGGTACAGCCAAACATAAATATCAGTTTGTTGCAAAGCTTAAGTGGGCCCATCTCATGTATCATTGGTGCATGAATTTCTACCATTGAAACACTCCCTGAGGCCCACCGTGATGCTTAATCAACAAACCTGTTGATTAAGGTCACTTAAACCTGGTTGAAGTGAAAACATAAATGTCAGCTTGATCTAAAAGCTTTGCAGGCCCCACACCAAAGAAAACGGTGGTGATTGTACTCTTACCTGTGAAATCTTGCTGGGTCCACTTTCTTTCACACTGGTAGGCCATTTTCAGATGGGCCATACCAAGGAAAACGGTGCTGGGTTTTCCACCATTGAAACCCTTTTTGTGGGGCCCACTGTGATGTCTGTCTGTCATTGAACCTATCCATACGGTCACATGTACCTGGACGTAGGGGCAGGGTCCACAGATGGGGCAGATCCAAAGCTTGATGGACCGCAACACAGAAGCTACGATGGTTTTCTGTCCACGGTTAAAACCCTTATGTAGGACCCACCATGCTGTTTTTTTCACTCAGACCTTTTGGAAGGGAAGACATAAATATCAGCTTGATCTAAGCTTAAATGGACCCCACCATAGGCAATTAAGGTGATTGACTCCCACCGTTGAATCTTCTTATGGGGCCCACAGTGATGGTGATGTGCCCTCTCACCTGTTGTTATGGTCACACAAAGCTGGGAGAAGGGACAACACAACCATCAGCTTGATCTAAAACCACTGTGGGTCCACCCCTAGAAACAGCGTTGATGAAACATCCACCACCCACCGTTAAATCTTTCTTTGGGGCCCACCATGATGTTTATTTGCCATCTAATTGACCATAAGGTCACTCAGGCCTCATCATGGCCCAGCCACATAAAGGAAAGATTCAAAGTTCAAGTGGGCCCCACTCCCATGAAACAGTGGTGAATGAATTTCTATCATTGAAACCTTTCTAGCCCCACCCTACCGTTTATTTGCCACTTAACCAGTTGATCAGGTCACACAGACCTTGATGAAGGGAAAATACAAGTATCAGCTTCGTCCACAAGCTCCAGTGGACCCCACTGCAAGGAGCAGTGGTGATTAAAGGCCCACCCAATCAAATTGTGATAGGTGTGCGCAGTTGAAGAGTCACCACCATGTTGGAGTGGCGGTGAACTATCACCATGTACAGTAGATTTGGATCCCATGCTTTTCTCCCTTTGATGATAGCTTTCCACTTTTCAGCAAGTGGAAAAAAGTGAAAAAGTAAAAACAAATCACTGGAATACTTAATCAAGTTTTAGCAAATAAGTAACTGATGATTAATTGTTAACCAAACTTACTTTTCTTAAATAAGTAATTAACTCTTGACATTAGGAAAAGTTACTTATCTAGTTGCATCTAAGGGCCTGTTTGGATACCACGAAATAAGCTTCCTTTCTACTTACAGCAGTCACTATTAAGATAAGTTTGGTTTATATCACTTATAAGTAGCTTTTTTTTTTTTTAAGTTACTTAATCACTTCAATTTAATAAGTAGAAATCAAGATAAGCTGCTTAAGGCATAAGCAGCTCGTCTTAAGTAACTTACGACCCCCTAAGTAATAAACCTCAAATCGAATTGGTTGAATAATCTTATCCTCCAACTTTAAGACACTGGTTCACTTTTCACTTTTAACTGTCCAAAAATGTTCACGATTTATATGAATAGAAAATAAAACAAGCTAAACTTTTGATTCATTCTACATCAAGCCTAGGATGCACAGAAACATTCACCTAATTATATAAATACATAATAAAACAAGCTAAACTTTTGATTCATTCTATATGAAGCCTATAGATTGATCGCATGTAGAGTTAAGTATGTAATTTTACTATGATAGTTTTTAGTGTTTAATAATGTAATGAATTAAAAAAACACAAAGAAATTATTTGAAGTATTTTTTCAATCCAAAATAACATACTATCATGATATATTTTATGGGTTTTTTTAAACAAATCATTTTTTTATATATAAAATGTAATCTTATGAGTTAATGGTACGTGTTTTTCTTCTAAATATCAAATCATAAATGAGAATATCCAATACCCTAATAGGTACAGCAATGCAGAGGGTATAGATATGGGTGTCTATTTCAAGCCTGACATAGATATAGGTATGGCTGTAGGCCATTTCAAGCTGATATGATACCCATGCATTCCCGGGTCTAAGCCGGCTCACTGATGCCTTTATTTAGGATGATATGATTAGATAAACAGCGAGACAAGACAAACTTTAAGTGCAGAATAATCACCGGAGATAAACCTTGGAAAGTAGGACTTTTCTCTCATTTTGGTGCTTTTTTTAGGGAAGAGATGCATTGGAGCTAATCCAGTAACACATGTTCTTGCCACATATGCTGCTTAGATAGATCACATCGGAACCGTTCATTCAGTAGCTCCATTAGTGGGTCGATCACGGTCTTGGATTCATACCATTTGAACTATACAAACCCTTTCATCAGTGGCATAAAAATGTACAGCAAAAGAGATAATTCAAGTAATGAATCGCACTTGATGAGGAGAAATTTATCTTTCTATTATAGTTAGGGTAGACCAATCAAGGCAATTTTTAGCAAGTTGACAATCAATGGAGACTGCAGCGACGGTTAGGATCATCATACACATGAGCCACACGTTTGTATATTGGGATCTATAAGCATGTATGCATCCACAATGCACTTCATGACCCGACTGTACATCGTACATGTAGCTTTCCTAAGAACAGTTTCTATCAAATGGATGACTGAAATGAAAAAGAGTGGAGGGCCTGAATCAACCGACCATGTCGACTAACTAGTGGTGAAAGTTCTGAGAAACTGCTCTGATTGAACTTGAAACGGCACTTCTATTTTGGACGGTGGCTGTCCCTCGAAGTAGCTTCTTCGTGAAATGAACTTACAACGTTGGTTCTTTTTGTACGATGACTATCCACTCGAAGTTTCCTGATGAGGAACTAAAACGTCGCAGTTTGGTTGTTGTAGTCCTCAGCTTACTAATTGTTAAATCATTGGGTGTGTTTGGATTTCTGGGTTGCCTTGTCTTGTGCTGTTGTGCATGGAATTATATATCACATCCGTATTGAAAACGTTTTAAGTGGTGGTGATCAACCAAACAAGAGCCCATTTGGATGGCCCACAATCACCTGCACTATCTCCCATTGGTTTCAGGTACCACAATGTGTTCGGATTAAACTATGCCATGTCAAAGTTCAGTGTATATGTTGTTTCGGTGCTCAAGCACCTGAAATGGGCTCCGCGTTGTACAGTCACCAATTGAGCTAGCTCGGTTAGCTTGCTTGGCTCAGTTTGGATAAGGTCATCTTGGCTTGACTTGACTTGAAAGCTGGGTTCGAGCCCAGCTAAGCTGACTTTTTAATTTGGAAGAATTTTGAGTGCCCAAGCTAGCCCGAGCTTGACTCAGATACATATAATTAATATATTATATTTTATATTATATAAAAAAGGGCATGGCTGCTGACTGAACCGACCTGAGCTGCCAGTCAAGCTCGAGGATCGAGGCAAGCCAAACTCAAGTTGAGGTAGGCTATTGACCATACTGAACTGAGCTATGCCAAGCTCAACTTGATTCAGCTCTATGTCCAGCTCTAGTTGCAGCTTTGATGGATCCTAAATCTACTAGGGTTGGTGGATTCCTGATGGTGGGGCCCACCATGATATATGTGTATTACATCCATGTTGTCCATTTGTTTTACTAGCTCATTTTAGGTCAACATAAAAAAATGAAGCAGATCCAAATCTTAGGGCTCATTTGGCATCTCTACTCTAATTTAATAAAAGTTTTTTCAATAAGAGTTACTTTAATAAGTTCTTTTAATTTGTTATAGCTCTTGTTTTAAACAAGCTCGTTTGGTAAAATTTCAACAAAAAAAACAAACTCTTATTTAAAATAAGCACATTTGGTAAAACTTTCAAATAAGAGCTTTTTCTAAGGGTAGTGGACGTCGTTTTTAAAGATTACGATAACTTTAATATAAGAGCAATCCAAATGTCAGTCATCCATCATGTGGGGTCCACCATCAATGTTAATTGTCCTTTATGTGGGGCCCCTCAATCTCCACTACCCATCACCCATCACATGGACTCCACATTTGATGTGTCCATAGTGTGGGCTCTACCTTTAAAGTGAATTGTCTATCATGTGGGGCGGCCCACTTTTGATATTCACCATTCATCGTGTGGGGTGCACGTTCTATGTGGATCATCCATCATGCCACCCACTTTGGATATGGGTCATCTATCATAAGAGACCTTAGATGTGGACTGCCTATTAGGTGGGGCCCACTTGATGTTAATTGTCCATTATAAGGGGGCCATACTTTTATGTGGGTCATCCATCATGTGAAGCCCACTCCACCCATTATGTGAGTCTACCATGATGTGGACTATTCATTGTGTGGGGCTCTAGCTTCATTATAGGCCGTTCATCATGTGGGTCCATCTTTGATATCCATCATGTGGGCCCACCTTCAATGACCATCATCCATTATGTGGGGTCCCACCTTCAATGACCATTATCCATCATGTGGGGTCCCACCTCTTGATGTGGATTGCCCATCAAATAGGACTCACTTTATGTGTGTGTTCCGTCATGTTGGGCAACACTTTGATATGTGGGGCCCACCTTTGATGTGAACACTTCATTATGTGGGCCCAACTTGATGTGGGGCCCACTTCAATATGAGTAGTGCATCATGAGGGGCTCATTTTTTATGTCCACCATCCATCATGTGGGTCCCAACTTTGTTGTGGACCATCTATCATGTGGGGCTCACTTGATGTGGATGGTCCATCATGTGAGACCGACCTTTGATGTCCACCATCCATCATGCAGGTCCCACCTTGGCTGTGGACCGTCCATTATGTGGGGACCAACCTTCAATATGGGTCATTCATCATGTAGGCCCACTACTTATGATATCAACCTTCCATCATGTGGTCCCACATTCAATATCCACTGTCCATCATGTGGGTCCTACCTTTGATGTGGACCATCCATTATGTGGGTCCCACCTTTTTGTGGACCATCTATCATGTGGAGCCCACTTGATGTGAATAGTCCATCATGTGAGACCCACCTTTGATATCCACCATCCATCGTGTAGGTCCGACCTTTGCTATGGACCGTCCATTATGTGGGGCCCAACTTTCAATATGGGTCATTCATCATGTGGGCCCACCTTTAATGTCAACCTTCCATCATGTGGTCCCACATACAATGTCCACCATACATCATGCGGATCCAACCTTTGATGTGAACCGTCCATCAAGTAGGGCCTGCTTGATGTGGATCATTCATCATGCGGGGCCGCACTTTGACGTAGGCCATCCATAATGTGGGGCTCGCCTTTGATGTGACTGTGCATTACGTCAGCCCACCTTTTGATGTGGACCATTCATCATCTGGGCCTACTTGAACAAATGGTAAAGAGAAGAGAATAGGGCAAGATGGGAATTACTTGGAAAGTAACTTGTCCAAAAATTATTTCAAAATGTCTACCTGCTTAAGCCAAATAAGCTCATTTTAAAAAAGTAACTCCTTTCCAACTTATTAAACTAAGGCTTATTTACTACTTTCTAAACAAATAAGCAGCTAATTAGACTTTTACCAAACAATCTAAAAGCTTGTTCTCTTAGGAATAAGTCAATAAGCTCTTATTTGTAGAGATCTTATTTGTAAGAGATGCCAAACGCCCCCTTAGGTATACCACACAATGGTGATTGAACACCCACCATTTAAAACATCCTCAGAGGCTAGAGGAGTGTTTATTTGACATCCAACCTGTTGATAAGGTCATAAAGAACAGGATGAAGGGACCACACAAATATCAGCATCATCTAAAATTTGTTGCCCAAAAAACAGTTTTCAACCGTCAATCACAATTCTTTCCTGAGATGTAATCCACCTGAGATCTTATTCTGCTTCATTTTTTGGATCTTCACCTAAAATGAGCTGTCAAAATGGATGGATAGCGTGGATGTAAGGCACATATATCATAATGTGCCCCACCGTCAAGGATCCACCCACCTCGTGGATCCTGGACCCGATTCGTACGTGACCGCTCCAGTGGAGCGGCTTAGGTGCAACCGTTGCCTACCCATGTCGGTGCGGCCCCTACTAGAGGGCCCACCTTGATGTATGTATAATATATTCATGCCGTCTCTCGGTTCAAGAAATAAGAGGATTGAACCATTTATTCTTACTCTTTTTCAAAATCAATAAATGTTGGTTGATCGTATACTTTATTATAGTTAGATGAATATCATTTCTAATTTAATCCCTTTGAATTCCGTATTTGAAGTTGGGTTCTGTTTCCACAGGTCATTCTCTCCATCATCCGGAAGTTGAAGAGTGGGCAGAATGTCAAATGGACCATCTTATATGATGCCGCTGCGGTTGAAATGCCTATCTTCAAAAACTTAACATGCCACATTGTAAACTTTTCCGTTAGATAAGGTCACAGCCACACAACCTCCTTGAAGGCCTCCAAGAATAATCAGCTTTTCCCAAAAGTTAACTGTCCCCCACCATGTACAATTACCACTGCTTCGTATGGTATGGTCCACCTTGTTGGTATAGGAGAGCCGGCAGCAGAAGCAAAGCCGGACACAAGCAACAAATTCAATCAAACAAGTCACACAATGCAATCACAATGCATGCAATCACCCACACATAGACAATCCGAATTTAATGTGGAAAAACTCCTCACGGGTAAAAAACCACGGCACAAAGCGACAACAATCCACTATAATATCAGAAGTTACAAGAGATGGAACCCAATACCCAAAACCCAAGCCCACAAGAGAAATCCTAAGCTTACCCAAGAAGAAAACCCTCTTCTCCAAGCCCTTTCTCTCACCTAGAAGCTCCCTCAATCCCCTTTGCAACCTAGGAAACATCTAATCTCGTGATCCCTCTTAAAAAGGAAGAAAAACCGGATCTAGAAACCTCTTGCGCAAGGAAACCTGCCCAAATCCGTGTTGCACTAGGACACTACCGACCGGTCGGACAACCCTACCGACCGGTCGGATGGCCTATTTTTGTCATAGCAACAACGCTGCTTTGGTGTCCAGCGTGACCGGCCGGTCGGTGGTCTTCATGAGTGAAGAGTTGAGGCGTCCAAGCCTAACAAACTCCACCACAACTCAATTCTTCATGTAACTCCTCGCCACACACCATCTTCACCTCTACTTCGTCATCATTATAGTCATGTCACTTCTCATGCCCCATCAACTCTATCATTGCATCTTCACACGTCTTGTTGCTCTTTCCATGTGGCCCTTTTTCTCTCGCCACACTTGAGCAACCGTGGATCCCACTGCCAATCCCGCAGCTCCACCATGAATAGTGCTCCCGATCACCTTGTAAAGATTATTGCACCTCCGTGCCTTGATCATTACGCGTGCTCCCTTCACCACTTTACAATATCGATCGCAGCCGATGAACCTGCACTCTTTCGCCTCGAGTGCACCAAGGGATATCACATTCCTGTTCATCTCAGGGACATGCTTCACACTTTCAAGGATCCGTTCGACTCCATGGAACATCCTAATGCGCACCGAACCAATCCCTAGCATATTGCGAGCGTAGCCATCGCCCACAAACACCGATCCACCATCATACTCCTTGTATGACATGAATAAGCTTCGGTCAGGACATACATGACATGATGCCCCTGAATCCAAGAGTCACTCTCCACCAAGAGGCTCTATGCCGGATACAGTCAATACATCACAACCGTCACCACCGTCCTCTATAGTATTGGTTCCTTCCCTAGAAGAACCTCCAGATCTCTCTTGCCTTTTCTCAGGATTCGAACAATCCCTTTTTACATGTCCTTCTTCTCCACAATTCCAGCATCTCACCTTGTGCCTCCACTTGCCTTTTGATTTAGATCTCGATGAGGGAGATCCTCCACTCCGCTCAGAATTCCTCCTACTCATAACCAGTGCCTCATCAATAGAGGGACCCACGCCGCTGCTTTTCCTTCTCATTGCCTTCGCCTGAAGGGTTGAGATAACGATTTCTACGCCAATAGTCTCCCTACCTGCGCACAAAGAGTCCTTGAGTGACTCATATGAATCTGGAAGAGAATTCAACAGAATAAACGCTTGATCCTCGTCCTTCATTGGCTCATCTACATCCATCAACTTGCAAATAAGCCTATTGAAATTGCTGATGTGGCTCTCAACATCGGCCCCCTCCATCATCCTCAAGTTGTACAACTGAAGCTTCAAGTATATGCGATTTTCAAGAGATTTCTTCACATAGATATTCTCTAATTTCGCCCATGTTTTAGCCGCAGTTTTCTCTTTCATGACGTTATACAGGACCTCATCTGCCAGGCACAACTGGATTGAGACATTGGCCTTTTCATCGATCTTCTTCTACTCTTCTTCTTTCATAGCTTCTGGTCGCTCTCCAAGGAGCGCATCTTGCAATCCTTACTAAACTAGAAGGCCTTTCATCTTTACCTTCCAAAGCTCAAAGTTATTTTTCCCCGAATACTTCTCTATGTCGAACCTCATGCCTGATGTCATGCTCGTCTCAGATTCGAATTTCTACTACACCCAAACGATCGCTCTGATACCAGTTGTTGGGATAGGAGGGCCGGCAGCGGAAGCAAAGCCGGACACAAGCAACAAATTCAATCAAACAAGCCACACAATGCAATCACAATACATGCAATCACCCACACATAGACAATCCGAATTTAACGTGGAAAAACCCCTCACGGGTAAAAAACCACGGCACAAAGCGACAACAATCCACTATAATATCAGAAGTTACAAGAGATGGAACCCAATACCCAAAACTCAAGCCCACAAGACAAATCCCAAGCTTACCCAAGAAGAAAACCCTCTTCTCTCAGCTCTTTCTCTCACCTAGAAGCTCCCTCAATCCCCTTTGCAACCTAGGAAACATCTAATCTCGTGATCCCCCTTAAAAAGGAAGAAAAACCGGATTTAGAAACCTCTTGCACAAGGAAACTGCGCAAATCCGTGTTGCACTAGGACACTACCGACCGGTCGTCCGACCGGTCGGACACCCCTACCGACCGGTCTGATGGCCTATTTTTGTCACAGCAGCAACGCTGCTTTGGTGTCCAGCGTGACCGACCGGCCGGTCGGCCGGTCGGTGGTCTTCATGCGTGAAGAGTTGAGGCGTCCAAGCCTAACACACCTGAGGTGGTGGATTTGCTTCAATTTTTTGGGTTTCTACCTAAAAGTAATCTGAACAGTCCATATCTACAAGTCCATGAAAACAGTATAAAAAGTAACATCCTATATCATGCCATAAATAATTGTGCTTGCAAATTGTGTTTTCCTGTGGGTGGTGGAAACAGATCCATCACACCCCGCATACACCGGGTTCTTGTTCAAAATTAACAGAAGTCATAGCAACAAATACATACATAATCAAGTGTACCCATAGATGTCCCTAGAAAGTCTTTTTTAAACAAGGAAAACTGTTAAGTCACTTATATACATTGACATGCCATCCTCCAAGAGCTCGAGCTTTTAGATCAAGTGGTTGTTTGTGTTGAAAAAATGTTGTTTTTCTAAAAAACATTTTTAAAAGAAAAACGTTTGGTTTTTTGTCCCATATCGGATGGGAGAAAGGATTTTTTCCTCTTTATAAGTAGGGTGTTGTGCACCTTACTTATTTATGGTGGAAAAGAGGGAGAATGGTGGCTTGCGTGTTCCAGTGCAAAGCACTAGAACACCGCGCACGGGTACGAGCACGCGCACGGGCACGGGCTCGGTCTCGATCTCGGGCTCGGGCACGGGCTCGGGCTCAGGCTAGGTGCGAGGGCGTGGGCACGTGAGGCAGTGTGGCTGTAGAGGCGCTAGTGGCGCACTTGGCACTTCGCACGTGCACTTCGTGTCGCAAATGGGTCGCTACCTCGCGGACCGGAGCGAGACTGGTGCGAGTCGCGGTGCGACAGAGGCTAGGTAGTAGGTCAAGTGGCTGGGTTCGGAATAGAGGAGGTGCTGTGGGTGGGAGGTCTGACAGAGACACCTCTCTGCTTTTTATAGAGACCTGCAGGGCTAATTAGAGGGACCTGTGTAACTGCTGATGCAGTAACGGTCCATACCATGCAGTAACAGCTGCATGTGGCTAGCCCAACAGTCAGAAATGGCTAGCCATTGAGTCTAAACAGCTAGCATGCAGGTGCATAACTCCCACATGCACAACAGTCAGAAATTGTCATAAACGGCTAGTTTCTCACAACAGCCAGAAAACGGCTAATGCCATTATGGCTCTGGACCAAAACTGCCAGCCACCCTTGCCTATATAAACCGGACAGGTCTGGTTCATTTTAACACAACAACAGCAATCATAACCATCACTACTGAACCTAGCACCCATCTGAGTATATTAGCCTCTCGATTTGGTTGATTCAAACCAAGCCACTTAGACCAGCGTAGTGGTCTACTGCTACAAGAAGAAGACCTCCATTCTTATTCTCTCTTTCTTTTTCTTTATTTACCAGAGTGTGTTACTGAGTTCCATAGTGGTTCCTTTGTTTTTGCTGAACGCAGAACCACATAAGGCTCGTCGTATCCTAGAATCAATATGCCTGCAACCTATCAGCATACTCAAAATAATTTGAGTAGGGGCGAATTACGCTTTAAGGACAGCGTGTTTTTTCACGTGCTTCAGCCTGTCCTTATTTCTCAATTTTTCCAATTAATTTATTTTCTAAGATAAGAAATTAGTCAACAATCTTAAAGCGTAATTTTTCTGATATGGAAACCGAAGTGGTATCATCAATCAAACTGATGAACTAGGATCTAATTCATCTGGACCGGTTCGATGGAACCAATTTCACCGGATGACAGGATAAGATAAAGTTCCTGCTTACGGCGTTGAAAATATTCTATATCTTAGACTCGAACTTGAAGCCGCTTCCTCCAGCTACTGATACAAACACAACTGAGCAGATCAACGCACGCATCATGAGAGAAGAAGATAATCTGCTGTGTCTAGAACACATTCTAAACACACTATCTGATCGTCTGTATGATCAATACACGAGAACTGAATCTGCCAAAGAAATTTGGACCGCTCTCGAGTTCAAATTTAAGACCGAAGAAGAAGGTACGAACAAATATCTAATAGCTAGCTATTTTGACTACACCATGGTAGATAACAAATCGCTGTTAGCCCAAATCGAAGAACTACAGCTAATTGTTGGCAAAATAAGTGCCCTAAAAATTGATATCCCTGAAGCTTTCCAAGTCGGGGCTATTATCGCAAAATTGCCCCCGAGTTGGACAGAATACAGGAAGAAACTGCTACATAAAATCGAGGATTATTCACTGGAACAAATCCAGAAACATATCCGAATAGAGGAAGAATCCCCAAACCGTGAAAAGAAAAATGAAAATGGGAATTCCTCATCCAAGGTGCAAGCAGTAGAAAGTACTCAAAACAAGAATCCCGAGAAGAACGGTTCCCTGAAACCCAATAAAGGCAAATTCAAGAAATTAAAGAAGAAGAACGGAAAGTTCAAAGGCCCTTGCCATGTCTGTGGGAAAACCGGGCATTACACTCGAGTATGCCGTCTTCGAAAGTCGAAGAATGAGGTAAGTGCAGTTGAAGAAGACATAGTTGCCATGATCACTGAGGTAAACATGATCCAAGGCAAAGTACCCGGTTGGTGGTATGATACAGCTGTCACAGTCCATGTAAGCTATGACAGATCAGCCTTCAAGACTTATGAGGACGTGACCGATGGTCAAGAGGTCCAAATGGGTAATGAAGTCCGATCGAAGGTCATAGGCAAAGGAACCGTGGAACTAGTCTTTACCTCTGGAAAGAAAGTGATCCTAACTAATTTACTGCATGTCCCTAACATGAGACGAAACTTAGTTTCTGGGGATCTTCTGGGAAAACCTGGAATACGGGTAGTGTTTGAGTCGGGAAAACTGATTCTATCCAAGAATGAGAATTTCGTTGGTAAGGGATATGCTTGTAATGGGATGATAAAATTTTCCTTGAATGAAAGTAGCCCTTCTGCGTATATAATTGAATATGTAGCATTGTGGCATGGTAGATTAGCACACATAGGTTATAGTACCTTAAAATTCATGTCTAAGAATGGCTTAATCTCATACACAGATAATCAAAATGACAAATGTGAAGTGTACATAAGGTCCAAATTTACAAAGAAACATTTTCCTAGTGTTGAAAGATCATCTCAAATATTGGACCTAATACACACTGATATCTGTGAGTTAAATGGCATTCTTACACGTGGAGGAAGAAGATACTTTATAACCTTCATCGATGATTGCTCCAGATATGTAAATGTATATCTTCTAAAGAATAAAAATGAAGCACTCAGCATGTTCAAGATATATAAAGCAGAAGTGGAAAATCAACTAAACAAGAAAATTAAAGTTCTTCGTAGCGACAGAGGATGAGAGTATTTTTCAAATGAATTCTCTAACTTCTGTGAAGAACATGGCATAATACACCAATGCACTGCGCCGTACACCCCGCAACAGAACGGTATAGTTGAACGGAAGAATAGAACTTTAGTAGAAATGGTCAACTCAATGCTAATACAAGCAAAGTTGCCACTAGGACTTTGGGAGAAGCACTTCTCGCAGCGTGCCACATCTTAAATAGGGTTCCTTCTAAGAAGTTTAACACTTCACCATATAAGGTATGGAAAGGTAGAAAACCTAATCTAGGATATCTTAAAGTGTGGGGGTGCCTCGCATATTGTAGAATGCCTGATCCCAAAAGAACTAAATTAGGATCCAGAGCTATTAAGTGCGCCTTTGTAGGGTATGCACAAAATAGCAAAGCGTATAGACTCTTAGACTTAGGGTCTAATACAATCATAGAATCTAGAGACGTTGAGTTCTTTGAAAACTCATTATCCTTAGAGTCAAAGGAGAATGAAATCCAAACTCTAACAGAGAAACCTATGGTAGAAGCTCAACATGAAGTTGAAGCTCCAATAAAACCACATAGGAGTCAAAGGGTAAGAGTAGAAAAGAGTCTTGATCCTGAACAGATAGACTCTCAACGTATCTCTTTTCATCTCGTAGAAGGAGATAGGAGAATGTCATTAGAAAGATACCTATAGTTATGACTATAGAAGATGATCCAACAACCTATAGAGAAGCCGTAACTTCTAGAGATTCAGCCTTTTGGAAAGAAGTTATCAATGATGAGATGGACTCGATTATGTCAAACCAAACCTGAAAACTGGTGGATCTACCTCCAGCTTCTAAACCCATAGGGTGTAAGTGGGTATTTAGAAAGAAATATCACACTGATGGAACTATTCAAACCTTTAAAGCTAGAGTAGTAGTTAAAGGGTTTAGACAAAAAGAAGGAATAGATTATTTTGACACATACTCACCTGTGGCAAGAATAACATCTCTTAGAATTATATTTGCTTTAGCATCCATACATCAGCTGTATATAAATCAGATGGATGTAAAGACTGCTTTCCTGAATGGAGACCTCAACGAGAAGGTATACATGGAACAACCTGAAGGGTTCGTTCTGCCAGGAAATGAGAAAAAAGTCTGTAAACTAATTAAATCATTGTATGGACTAAAACAAGCACCTAAACAGTGGCATGAGAAGTTTGATTCTAAAATACTTTCTCATGGTTTCATGCATAATGTAGCAGACAAATGCATATATTCCAAAACAAGTAGTAACTATATAATTGTTATTTGTTTATACGTTAATGACCTGTTAATAATAAGTAACAAGATGGAAGGTGTAACTGAAACAAAGAAGTTCCTGTCTTCCGTATTTAAAATGAAGGATCTTGGACAAGTTGATACCATTGTAGGTATTAAAGTTAAAACTCATAGTGGGGGTTATGTGCTATGCCAATCTCATTATATTGAGAAAATAATAAACAAGTTTAAACATCTAAATATTAAAGAAGCGAAAACCCCATTCGATCCAAGTATCAAGTTAAATGAAAATACTGGAAGAACAGTTGCACAATTAGAGTATGTGAGTGTTATAGGAAGTCTAATGTATGCAATGCAATGCACTAGACCAGACATCGCATATGTTGTGAGTAAACTAAGTAGGTTTACTAGTAATCCCAGTGTAGAACACTGGAAGGCAATACGAAGAGTACTTGGTTATTTAAAAGTAACCAAAGACTTAGGGTTATTTTACTCAGAATTTCCAGCTGTACTGGAAGGATATACTGATGCAAGTTGGATATCGAGTGCAGGTGACAGCAGATCCACTACTGGATGGGTTTTCACCTTAGGAGGTGCAGCTGTATCTTGGGGATCCAAGAAACAAACTTGCATAACTCACTCAACTATGGAATCTGAGTTCATAGCCCTTGCTGCAACAGGTAAAGAGGCTGAGTGGCTTAGGGATCTTCTTTTAGAAATTCCATTCTATGCGAAGCCGATACCGGCTGTTTCGCTACATTGCGATAGTGAAGCCACATTAGTTAGAGCCTATAGCGGCACGTATAATGGAAAATCCAGACATATAAGTCTGAGACATGACTATGTAAAACAACTGATTCAAGATGGAATCATTGCAATATCTTATGTAAAGTCAAGTAATAACTTAGCTAATCCTTTTACTAAACCTCTAACGAGAGAGGTAGTAAGGACAACATCCAGAGGGATGGGGTTGAAGCTCTTTTTAAAAGATTTTTCCAGTGATGGAAACCCAACCTAAAAATTAGAAAATCTCTATATAAAGGTTCAATGGGTAAAAACAAGTCACTGATATGTGAAAAGTTTCAGCACTAACTATACCTCATCCAGGATTATAGTGCTAGCCGTTATAGACAGAGGGTTGAGTCTTAGAAACTCTTAATACAGTCCAGTCTTAAGGACAAGTGTCTGAAAGTAACGGAGACACTGGAAGGACTTCACCTATATGAACGTAGAGGTGGTGCCGCCTCTCATGAGAATGAGAGTTTTCTCGGGATCGTTCATGAAACAAGGATAAGCACAAAGCCATTAAATATGCTGAGCAAGAATTGTAGAAACTCAAATAACACTTAGAAAGTATGTGTATAGTATTTTCGGTCCTGTTATCTAAAAATAATTGGTTCAAAGCTGCGCCTATCAATAATTTCAATGGGTCTTTGAAATACTTACACTAAGGAAGGATTCAAATCGAAAGATATATTTCTTTATGCATATAATCCTTTATACTCTGACAGACATCCATTTTTCTGTTTTAAAATTATTTTAAAAAAACAAGTGGGGGATTGTTGAAAAAAGGTTTTTTTTCTAAAAAACATTTTTAAAAGAAAAACGTTTGGTTTTTTGTCCCATATCGGATGGGAGAAAGGATTTTTTCCTCTTTATAAGTAGGGTGTTGTGCACCTTACTTATTTATGGTGGAAGAGAGGGAGAATGGTGGCTTGCGTGTTCCAGTGCGAACCGCGCACGGGCACGGGCTCGGTCTCGGTCTCGGACTCGGTCTCAGGCACGAGCACGGGCTCGGGCTAGGTGCGAGGGCGTGGGCACGTGAGGTAGTGTGGCTGTAGAGGCGCTAGTGGCGCACTTGGCATTTCGCACGTGCGCATCGTGTCGCAGATGTGTCGCGACCTCGCGGACCGGAGCGAGACTGGTGCGAGTCGCGGTGCGACAGAGGCTAGGTAGTAGGTCAGGTGGCTGGGTTCGGAATAGAAGAGGTGTTGTGGGTGGGAGGTTTAACAGAGACACCTCTCTGCTTTTTATAGAGACCTGCAGGGCTAATTAGAGGGACCTGTGTAACTGCTGATGCAGTAATGGTCCATACCATGCAGTAACAGCTGCATGTGGCTAGCCCAACAGTCAGAAACGACTAGCCATTGAGTCTAAACAGCTAGCATGCAGGTGCATAACTCCCACATGCACAACAGTCAGAAACTGCCATAAACGGCTAGTTTCTCACAACAGCCAAAAAACGGCTAGTACCATTATGGCTCTGGACCAAAACTGCCAACCACCCTTGCCTATATAAACTGGACAGGTCTGGTTCATTTCAACACAACAACAACAATCACAACCATCACTACTAAACCAGCACCCACCTGAGTATATTAGCCTCTCGGTTTGGTTAATTCAAACCAAGCCACTTAGACCAGCGTAGTGGTCTACTGCTACAAGAAGAAGACCTCCATTTTTGTTCTCTCTTTCTTTTTCTTTATTTGCCAGAGTGTGTTACTGAGTTTCATAGTGGTTCCTTCGTTTTTGCTGAACGCAGAACCACATAAGGCTCGTCGTATCCTAGAAGCAATCCGCCTGCAACGTATCAGCAGACTCAAAATAATTTGAGTAGGGGTGAATTACGCTTTTAAGGACAGCGTATTTTTTCATGTGCTTCAGCCTGTCCTTATTTCTCGATTTTTCCAATTAATTTATTTTCTAATATCAGAAATTAGTCAACAATTTGGCATGATATTAGAGCCAAAGGTCCTGTCTTGGAATCCTCATGGTAATACTCTACAGCCAATGCATCGTCATATTGCTTGAATAAACTTACAACTGAGGTCATGGTATCGATTCCCATAGTGGGGTGGCTAACATTGTAATGTGACTAATGAGGGTGGGTGGGTGCACTAACAATGGGGTGTGTGATCTAACCAAAAAAAAAAACTTACAACTCAGACATATTAGAGTAATCTAATACTTACAATGCTGCTTATACAGACTTCTCTTATCAGTATATCATTAATTCGAACCTGTCCAAATATTCAAACATAACATGGTAGAAGAAAATATCATGTGTAACCTCCAAAATAATGGTCACATGTAAAGACTGCCCAACTTTGGTCCTGTACATCACTGTAATGGACGGACAATTTATGTCCCACATTACCATGCAGCCACGCATGTACAACGCATCCCATCTACCAAAAATCCAAAAAACAAGAGGTATATAATACCATATATATATACAGAACCCAAGCAAGACAAACAATAACAAAACATGGCCCCAAAGTGAGGGGATTAGTGCATTAAAAAAATTAATGTACCCATTGTGTTCTTCCGGTCATCACATTGCTACACGACATGCGACGCGAAAAGTTAACAAATCCATGTCATCCTCCTATAGGGAGTTATCGTAAGGAAATACATTGTTGTTGAATTGTCATGAGACTATCGAACCCACACTCATTACATCATCTTTGGTCAGACCCTGCCTGTTGTCGAGTAAGGCGCTAACTCGACCCATTTGAGTCATCTCCTTGCCGTCCCCTTCCACCGTAGCAAGACGATCCACTATTGTTGTTATGCGCTGTACAATGCTAGTTCCTAACACATCAGAAGTAGACCCAACCTAAGCTTTCTTGCAATCGATCGAGAGCTAACCGTGCTTCGTGTATTTACGGACGTAAGTATCCTATGTACGGGTGTTCTCGAACTATCATTGCCACTGACCCTATTATCAATAGAAAATTGAATTTCTGGACCACTATCGTTGTAATCATCAAAATCCAATCGCGTTGTCTCTTCAAAGTCTCTTTCCAAGTTATAGCCATCTTTGAAATAATCTCGTGCATGTTTCACCTGAGTTAACATTACAATAACCCGTACAGAACTTATTTCCTACAGCTTGATCAACCCCAATAATTATAGCAAGATCGTCAAATCTTGGCAAGAGTTTTCTACATAGCTTCCCAGCACTTTTGTAAGACTACATGTATGCACATATAAAACATGTATGTATGTATTCAGAGATCCAAGTCTTCATTGTTAGATGCATGTGATCAGTGAGCATTACGCAAAACAACGCCAACAGATGTAAACTGCATTAGCATATGAGAAACTATCCCATTCTCCCACATTGTCATTAGTGATCAAAAGGTTAAGAATGCTCAATCATTGATTATCATTTAATCTAAAGGTCAAGAATGCCTAATCATTTTTTTACACATAAGAATGCCTGATCATTAATTGTCATTAACAATTAAAAGGCTAAGAATGTCCGATTCAGAAGTGGATTCCCTATAGCACTAGGCCAAGGATATCCCTGGTGGAATGACATGGTCCAAGCTCTGTGGGGCCACCAAGATATATGTGTTTTATCCATGCCATCCATCTGTTTGCCAGCTCATTTTAGGGCATATGATCCAAAAAATGAGGCAGATCTGAAGCTCAAGTGGATCACATCACAGGAAAAAGTGGGACGATGAAACCCATTGTTGAAACCTTCCTAGGGCAGATGGTGATGTTTATTTGCCATCCAACCTGTTCATAAGGTCATTGGGATATCTATGAAGTGAAAACAAAAATAGAATATTAGCTTGGTCCAAAACCGTTGTGACCACCAAGGAAGTTTTCTACAATGGCTGTTCTTGTAGTGTGGTCTATTTGAGCTTTGGATCTACTTCATTTTTTGGCTTGTGCTTCATGGATAAAACACATACATCACCCAGAGACATCCCCATGTTACGATGCCTAATGCCACATGTCAGTTCTCTTAAATTTGATGTGTCAATTCTCTTAGATCTGCTTAGTTGTTAATAATGAATCTCCAAGTACTATATAGAGAGATTCCTTGTCCAAGTTATCAGGAGAGTTGCTGGACTAGTCTTATTATAAATCTGTATTGCCTTAAATAAAGTCCAAGCTATGTTATGAGAGTTGTTGGATAAGAGTTTTATATAGATCCGCATTACCTTAAATAGAGTTCAAGCTATGAAAGTTGTTAGAGAGTCTGTATTTGCTTGGTTGGAAAGCGAGGATAATCATTTTTCATTTACTACTTCCGCAGTTGGATAGTTGGAAAGTAGATAAAAATATCTTATAGCCAAGCTCCATCACCCTAGCAGCGGGTGCATGCTACAGGCAATCCACTTCTGTCCGATTCTTGAGATCTTGGCACAAGAAGTGGGCTGAACTGAAAGGGCAGTTTAGATGAATGATAGAAAAGAGAGAGAAACTCTGAGGTAGGTACCCAACATCCGTATGCAAGAATAACTTAAATATTTTGTGATACAGGGAAATATACTTAGCTCATGCATGCATGCTTACATGCATAAAAGATAAAAGTCTATCTAGAGCAAATGCATACAAATACAAAGCATTGATGTTTCAGCTCCGAGGTGAAATGACATCTATAGCAGTTTACAGCAAAAATCAAGATGCAGACTGACCATGATTTGTTGTGTATCCAAATGGGCGCTTAAGAAGTTACATTATCCAAAATTCAAACTATCTTCGCGTGCAAAATTTACATTTACCATAAACACAACATATTTTTACATATCTCAAACAACAGAAAATCAGAAGGTATGAACAAAATGACGGTCAGAAATCCAACTAGCTGCAGAATCCCGCCATTCTTCTGGCAGCCACATTCTTCCTAACCAGTACACCCCACTTGAGAGGAGCCCCGAGCTTGCGCCACCCTTTATTGACTTTACAATTCCCAGATATATGGACACCAAGATCGGTCAAAGGGCTAAGATTAAGAAAATTAGCGGGGCTCATTTCGTTGCCTGGGACCTGATATGATCCATTGAACAAATTCAGCTTCTGGGAGTAGTCCCATCCCAACAGTTGTCCATCTGATGCAGCTGTCCCTGCCGACCCACTTGCTGACCAGCTGTTTCCGTAGTTCACATAAGGCCCGGGGAGAAGATTAGTGATGCTGAAACTGTTATCTTGGATTGGAGCTAACGGTTGGCCCAGTTGAAGATCCTGCATGCCTTCATTGCCTTTCGGCATGGATGAATCTACGAGGAGCTGAGCATGTGGTGGGTTGGTGGGCTGCACGAAATTGAATGGTATTGCCTGTTCTTCTGCAAGAAAATTCGGAATCAACTACCGACCACTTAATGTGCCAAAGAGAAATGCCGTTGTGAGTTGCAATGGATGCTTCACAGAAGTCCTACAAAGTGTGCATTCCCCACCGTACACATAGCAAACATGTATGATGATCAGGACTTCTGATCTGATGGACCACAAATGGATGGATCAGACATCTTCGTCATTGGATATCATCCATGCGAGTTTTACGCCTCAAATGAGGACTGTTGGTCTTTCTTTTTTCAGTTAACCATACCATTTCCAGGCCATTGATGGGATGGCTGCCACAACCTAATCCCCTTGCTGTTTAAGGTATGGCTCGACCACATAATGGCTGCTGAGCAAATCAAACGGTCCTGATCACCGCACACAAGTGTCACTTGTACAAAAGAGAAATTTTGGTGTGCACTCCAGGAAGCTTTTTGCATCGCTGTAGCATTCCTCACATGTGGAAGGATGGAAAGCCATGATGATTGTCAGTGGGATTTGTCCTGATTCTGTGTCTACCTTGTGTTGTAATTAAATCAGGATTTGGAAGGATGAGGCTTGACCCGAGGCTTGACACTGGATCAGAGGCAGCTTGTATTTCAGGCAAGGGCCTCAAGGGGCTAACGGGTGGCAGTGCGAGTTCGACAATGCTTCGCTGGTCTCTATACGCCAGTTGCTTCAAAGACTCCACCAAGATCTGAGAGTAAAAGGGTCAAATTTCAAATCAATACCACAAAGTTCTGAACACGAGAAATCATCAACGGAGTTCAAGAACTGTGAAAAGCAAAGCAGGCAGTTCTAATCAATCTCATCTCACTAAATACAAAGAGTATAAAATTGATTAAGAGTAAAATTCGAAGTTTCTAGCCATGGTCACCATTTTCTGCTCCTATTGTTTGATCAGTCCTTGCGCACACCACATTGTGACCTGATCCAACACATCATGGGCGGGTCACATGGGAAAGATCCCATTGATCAGAGATCCTTGCCATCCACACAATGGTGTTGCCATGGTGGGACCTATGAGATGAATGCTCTTGACCACCACATGGCATGGCACAAGAAATGAGCAGAGCAACAACTGCGAGAAATGCTAGCCTACCTCGATTTAAGAGTAACTATGATTCATGGATATGCTAATGTAGATGTTTGGATTGAAATACACACCATCTGAGTTGGGGTAAGCTCATTGAGGAGATGGAAACTCTGGAAATCGAATGTTAATGCAACAAACTGAAAGATGGAATCGAACACAAGCCCAATTTGCTGCTCGGCATTATAGTACTTGTAAAGCTTGTTGTCCAAAACACACCTCCTAGCATGTTGAACAGTTTCTTCCCATGCCTTGTTTGACATCCCATTGCCGAGGATCTTCAATATGCAAAATATATGAACAAATGTCATTTATTAGCTAGTTTTCATCCGAAAAACTCAATTAAGACTTAAAGCTGGTTTCTAATATTACATGTCAAATAAAAGAATGCCATCTTCTGAAATAATTTTCTTACATTGCGTAGTGAATCGGCATCAATGACCCAGGACCTCAAGAACTGTTGCACTGTTTCGATGCCATTATCACTCAACCTTTTACGGAAAGCGCCATCCTTTCCTATGTTTTTCAAACGCCACACCTCGTCGCCCAAGGATGGAGACTCATGCTTCTTGTACACTGAAATAAATAACTCACATTTCAGATGCAGTAGACAAACAGAAGAGTAAGAACTGTTTATCATTTTTCTCATGACATATTGTAATTAATGAAGGATTAAGAAGAGACACAATCACATCTTGCATCGGCCCAACTAGAAAAAGGACCCAACTCTCACAAAACCCACAGCTGAGAAAGGCATGATTCAGAAGTCTAATGATCCAGCCCACTCAATTGCATGTGAAGACCAAAAGTGCATGTAGGTAGAGACATAGTGCTCATGCTATCACATCCATCTGATGCCATAAGCACCCCCCAAAAAAAATGTAAAGATTCTGGGCTAGTTCACACACATTTTTTTCACTCCTGCACACTTGTGGGCTTGAAAGAAATAAGGAAAAATTCAATCATGTTACCATGCCAATTCCCAAGTCTATGCTTTTACCAGTAAATACAGATTATGGAAGAAGGGTTGGAAATTTCTACATAAAATCCAATACCAGTTCATCCATGATATTGCTCATCAATGGAGAGCTTCTAGAGATCACTGCCATTGGAGGCTAGGAAAAGCAAACAATAGACAAGAAAATTCTTGGATAAATAATAAATGAATTTCAGTGCCATGATTGATCTTCTAAAGATATTCATCCTCTTCCTTAGCAATGATTTCCTTCAGTATTTCATTACTAGGTGGAGCTTCATGAAATAGACAAATATGGTCATATTGATAAAGAACATTACACACCGAACGTAGCAGTGTCAGATAAATGTTGGTCCAAAAAGATCCTTCGCAATCATATCTAGTAAAAGTGTAAGTGCAGGTACCATTGCCTCATAATAGAAAAATGATTAATGTTAGAAGTTTGTATTAAAAACAAAGTCTTACATTCTCCGCGGTGATCTTTTACTATAAAAGCTTCACTCCTTGCTTCTCTTATCCTTGCCTCAATGCCACTGCTTTGTGCAACTTTAACACCCAGCCTAAATCGCCGACTTTTTGTCCAACTGGAATTATCAGTAAATGATACTTTTTCAAAGTAACCAACCCCATCCCGCAGCGTAATTGCCAGCTCTCCGGTCAACAATGGCCTTTTACCCTTTCTTTCAGATACAATGTTAGCATCAAACTCCTCCTTAGCCCAATCTTCTTGTTCGTCCTGACCAAAATCACTTTCCAGGACAACAATCTCTACCTTCATTGATGGAAAAGCTTCAGACCTGATCGTCTCTCCAGAATCAGCATGGCGTAGAACTATTTCAACAGTTGGAATTAAACTGCCTGTGAAAAGTGTATGAGGAAGGCTTGTGTTGAAATGCAAGTACCAGCCTCTGGCTCCAGATGCCTGAATCTGATTGATTGAGATTCTACAACAAAATTGAAAAAAAAAAAAAGAAGAAGAAGAAGAAGAAAACAGCATCTCATTAGGGATTAGAGATGAGGAGTTTACTATAAAACTAGGGGAAAAAAGAGTTCATTTCCCACATGACTGCATAGCAATCAGGCCAGTTCTCCTCCAAGGCCATTGTTAGAAAACTTGGGCTAGCAATGGGCCAGGCAGGCTCGGGCTGAGAGAATCCCAAATTTTGAATAGGACCCAACTCAGGCCCTCCGAAAAGGTTGACCTAAAACCATTTCAAGGCCCCCATTGCCACTCCCCTAGATATCTGCAGGCAGTTTCAGATGTTCATGCACAAAACACTGCATAGTACATGCTCACATTAGAAAGCCTATATATGCAACAAAGTGCATCTAATATCTTGAACAGATGCAGATGCATATACAGAAGGAAAGCACCTTTATGAATTTATGTCAAAAATTGGTAGGAACATATATGTAAAGAAAAGGCAAGATTTTAACCCTGAGTGAGCCTAGATTGACTAAAGAAACAATTGAGAAGACTATCTTTTAGACTTAAAAGGAGCCACTGTGGTTAGACTCACACTTCATAATTCATACACCATCTTTCCTACATTCAATAATACAGTCGTGCTATATTACCAGGAGTTGAAAAGGGGTGTATTTATTGAAAGAGAGGGTGTAACTATGATTCCTTTCTTTATGTTTGGAACAACAAAATAGAGAAAGCTAGAAAGTTTATTCAACTCATCAATTAAGCTGAATCAGGACGTAGCATATATTTTGCTACTAACATTTGGCAAAAACAAGTACCTGGGAGCTGAAGGTGCCAGACGTAAAAATGCATGTTCCACCTCTTCTCGCACCTAATTAACAGAAATTATAGAACATATCATATTAGAAACATGAAATCTTATGGACCAAAAAATCAATAATTTTAGCTCTAAATAATTGAGTCATCCTCATCATCATCATAGTCATCACATCATCATCATTGTAGCCTTTTCCCAGTAAAAAACAGAGTATGTAAATCTATAATAGAATTAGAGAGAAGGGTTCAAAATTTTCTTTCTGGAAGAGTGAAAAAGGTGATTGTAGATCAATAGCAAATCTCTACAGGTTATTAAGATTAGGTGTTATATGATTTTCAATCGAGAGAAACTACATTTTTCACACAGACAGACGTGGATTGCGTCCTACCTCTGCCAAGACAGACTCGGTCATGGCAGGGGCTCTGTGGGGCCCACCATGATGTATGTGTTTTATCCCCGCCGCCCATCTATTTTAACAGATAATTTTAAGGCATGAGGCAAAATGGAGATTGAATGCCTATGTGACTTCTCAGGGGCCACACCACAAGAAAAAGTGGAGATTGAATGCCTACCATTGAAAACTTCTCAGGGGCCACAGAAATTTTTCATCAAGCTGATATTTGTGTTTTCCCTTCATCCAGGTCTATGTGACTTTATGAACAATTTGGATGGAAAATAAACATCATGGTAGGCCCTAGGAAGGTTTCAATGTGGTGTCATTATAACCACTACTTCCCATGGTGTGGCTCACTTGAGCCTTGGATCAGCTTCCTTTTTGGGCCTATGCCTTAAAATGATCTGTTAAAATGGATGGACAGCATGGATAAAACACATACATCATGACGGGCCCCACAGAGAAACAACCAGGACTTGAGTCCATCCTGGCAGGGGCAGGATGCAATCCGCATCCCACACAGAGACAGTACAGGGTGAGACCCACATTTTGGTAAACAAAGTTTTTATCTGATGGACCATCATAGGATGGGACATGACAAAATATCTCCCCATCAGATGATCCTAGTCATCCCATGAAAATGGACACACAACTAATAGTCCATGCGTAGCTGTGGACAAATCAAATGGTTAAGGCATCTCATGGAGGAGATATTGGGGTATCCTCCATCACCATAAGCCCACCATTTGAATGATTGAATTACCCAAGGTGTTCTGTAACGGTAATGGTGGCCGTAACAGCCAACACCGTTACCTTTACGATACGGGGTGTAACGGCCGTAACGGCCTTTACGGTCTCTTTTTCTTTTATTAGAATTTTTTTTTTTTGAAAAACCTGTATCAGCCCCGTAATGGACTGTTACGGCCTTTACAGGGGGTGTAACAGGCTGTTACGGGAGCTGTAACGGCCTTTACCATTTCCCCCCCGTAATGGACAATTACGGCCTTTTCGGGGGGTGTAAGAGGCCGTTACGGGAGTTGCAACGGCCTTTACCGTTCGTTTTTTCAGTAACACTCATTATGGCCTTTACGACCCCGTAATGTGTAACGGTCGCCACCATTACCTTTACGTAACGGCATTTATGGCACACCATGGAATTACCAGAATGTACAGTTTGCTGCCAAAGAAAAGCTTGATCAAGCATTATATATTTCTTCTATTAAGCTATTGCTTGTTTATTATATGACATGATTAAAACGATGATTTCAAATGCTGTCTGAGAGATATGCAATACTCAGCCACAGAGCACCAGTAAAAATAATTACTGTCTACCTGTCAAAATTAATAAAAAGCCTACCCCAACAACTCCTATAATGAATTCGATTCGGAATTTCCATCCTGTAATTGAGGGACCCCACTTTTTAATAATGATTTTTTATGATATTTGCGAATTTAGAACATATATTAACTCACATCTCTTTTTCGATCATTTCAATTGTCATTATAATTCATTTGGTGACTTTATTAGTCCATGAAATCATAGGACTAGAACAAATATAATGAAAGAAACTTCACCAAACAGACCAATGCCCCTGAAATATAATCTCTAATGGAGGCTTTCAATGCAACATTTGCAAATCTAGCACATCCTACAGGAGAATCATTTTACA
Source organism: Liriodendron chinense (assembly GCA_003013855.2). Classification (NCBI taxonomy): domain Eukaryota; kingdom Viridiplantae; phylum Streptophyta; class Magnoliopsida; order Magnoliales; family Magnoliaceae; genus Liriodendron; species Liriodendron chinense. The sequence goes on from PVNU02002913.1 coordinate 583,720, forward strand.
TGTGATGATAATACATGTATAAAATAAAAACAAACAAACCACCACAATTGACCTCTGTAGTTTAGATATTATCAGTACATAGTCAGAGTTCAAAAATAGATATCTGGTGTAAGAAACAGGGGACTGGAAGTCAGATATGCTTGCCAAATGCCAACGCGTTGGCTAATTTACTGTAAAATAATATATGCATCTATGTATGTATGATTTTTTTTTTTTTTTGTTTTCTTTTTTCAAAGATGAATGAAGCTTTGAAAACCCAAAAATTTGATTCAAGAATCAGTTGAGTCAAGTCAACTCAAGAACTCAGTCCAGTCTTGTTCAAGTCTTGAAATCTAGACTTGACAATCATGAATATTTTAAAATTGAATAAAAACTTATAGAATTAAAAAAATGAAGTATGGAAAACATAGAAGCATAGGAAACAATTTCTCCTATCAGGCTCATTTTCCCTGAAAAACAAAAAACACTTTTAGGTTCAAAAGTAGTATGTATGCATGTAAATGTATGCCTGCATGCACACACAGAGGGGACCTGGGGACTTAAGTCTCACACACGCACACAAAGGGGGGATGATGATGATGGGGGCATGGTGTGCTGTAACGGTTGTTATGTAAAGGTAACGGCACCAACCGTGGCATGTTACGGGGTCGTAACGGCCGTAATGGCCACTATGGAAAAAATGACCCATAACAGCTGTAACGGCCACTATAACGGCCTATTCACCCCCATAAAGGCCGTAACAGCTCCATAACGGTTCATTACGGAGCCAATACAAGTTTTTTGGAGCTTTTTCTTTTCAATAAAAAACAGAGATCATAATGGCCGTTATAGCCCGTATTGTAAAGGTAACGGTGGTAGCTGTTACAGCCACCATTACCGTTATAGAATACCTTGGCAAGGGGACCTAGAGAGTTGACTCGACTAAAGCCAAATCCAACTTTTGGTTGAGTCAACTCAAAATCTGATCGAATCAAGTTTCTTGAGCTTTCAAACCATGATAGTACAAGTTTTGGTAACATGACAGTATAATTCTTCCATCAATCTCATGGCCCTTGCTTTTGTATTGGTCCATCACCAAAAGTAGGAAGGATGGGTATAAATAGCAACTCTCAAACATGTGAACAGCATATAGATAAAAATACTAGAATCCAAGGTGGAAAAAAAAAAGTTTCCTATCCTGCTTGCTTGCAACGTCAATACAACCTACCAAAACACGTGTCAACTTTCCCTCCGAACGCATCGATGGTTAGTCAAAGATTAAAAAAAATAAAAATCTCTAGACATGAAATACAATTAAAGTCACATTCAGCTACCTTTAACAAAATCATCCTATCAACAAACACACATACAAAAATGAGAGGAACGATCAATTACAACCTGTTTTCGCAACTGACTCTGCCCTTGAAGATACATGTAATTATGAACTATGAATAGCAAAATTGGAGGCAGACACTACAATGGTACAAACTGTGAGCAATTGTCACCTACAACCCACAACCCATTTTCACACCTGATTTTGCCCTTGAAAATATCTGAAATAGTGATTCTTCAAGGACAAAATTCTTCATCATCTGATGCAGGCTTGGGACCAGCAATGAGATCACAAAAGTCTCACAAGCGTTATTTTTCAAGGACAAAATTGGAAAAAAAAATTACAACAGTAAGAACTGATTTCTCCCTCTCTAATATATGTAATTACGATTTTCACAGGAAAAAAAAAAAGAGGAAGTTTTAGCTACAATTCGTTGTAGGTGATCATTCCTCCAAAAATATCGAGAATTTCATAGAACAGATGCAACCAATCGCCATATGTATCATATCAATCAAATTCTACATACAACATACTTCCAAGATCGAAATTCATCTACTGAACGCTTCCCACAAACAGAGAATTCAAAATTCAGCCACAATTCCAGAATCATACCACTCTCCTAATCGTAGGTTCAAGAATCGGCACCAGCAGCCTCTGCATCAGCTGCAATTGCATCACTTCTCTCCCAACACTGCCAAATCACCACAAACACATAGTCAGAGAAAAAAAAAACACTACTAAAAAACACCTTCAAGATCATAAAGACAAGAACCTTCCAACTCACCTCATCAACGTCGGCCGCTTTGTCCGAGGCAGGATATCAGCCCCTCCATCATCCTTCTCCCCGTCTAAGATCCTCCTTTTCATTGCCATTAAAGAACCTCAAGCTGAAAGAAGGACCCCCGAATCAAGTAGCCCGCAGCACAAAATCAAAACGTCTCCAACAACCACAGTAACGGAAACTGTCGGAAGCGTTCTTTTATAAGAAGCGAGGATGAGTGGAAAAAGCAAAGGGAAGGAAATTGCAAGGAAGGTGCATGGAATCTTCGTGCGGGTTAGGATCGAAAAGTATCAGACCTTGCTCTCTGGAAAAAATATGAGAATGAGAGCTCTCTCAGAATCGCATTTTATAAGAAATGCAGCTGACGTTTCTGCTTATTTTTATACCGAATTCCGAATCTGAAACTCTGCAACGAAGAATTTCAAACTACTGCCAGTAGATTGCATGCAAACATATAGGGCATAGGGGAGTACGGATGCATGATTTTGAAAAAAGAAAATTCAGTAAAAGTGACAATTACAACCCCCACTTTTTTAATGTATCGTACCTTTGTTTTGGTTGGGAGCGGATAAGCTGTTACCCGGGTAACAGCTTAGTGGGTGTTACCCTTACATTGTGGGGCCCACCTTGATGAATTTGTTTCATATCTACACTGTCCATCCGTTTTTTTTCAGATCATTTAAGGATTTTATACCAAAAATTAAGCAGATCCAAATCTCGGGTGGACCATACGACTGGAAAAAGTGCAAAATGACTATTAAAAGATTTTTTCAGGCCACAAAAGTTTTGGATCAAGATAATATTTGTATTTTACATTCATCCAGTTCTGTTTGACCTTATCAACGGGTCGGATGACAAATAAACGTTAGGAATCTTGTTACGGTACGCCTTGGAAATTTTTTAATGGTAAGTGTTCAATCATCACATTTTCTTATGGTGTGATCCACATGAGAATTTTATGTATTTAATTTTTGGTACCATGTCATAAAATGGGCTGGAAAAACAAATGGACGGAGTGGATATATATCATATCATCAAGGTGGGCTTTACTGTAAGGGTAACACCCACTAATCTGTTACCCGGGTTACTCGCCGTGTTAGTTCACCACCATTTCGTTTCAGAAAGAGAAAAACTTTGGTACTCTCAGTATTGCGATGGATGATACGCAGGCACCTAGAGATTAATTAGAGTTGAACATGTAGCTTGCAATTTGTTAAATTAAACCGTCCAAATTATTTTAAGCAGTGTAGATGTATCATATAAACCAAAAATTAAGATTATTTTACTATCTGACCATCGGATTGGTGGATATTGATTGGACGGTTAAAAACATCCAACGTTCTGCCTACCAATCAGAGGTCAGCAAGTGGGCTGCACAACCTAGGTGGTTTATTTCAGTTAATATATGCGGCTTGTATAATTTCTGAGAAGCGACTGCGTATCAAGCGTCGTACGCAGCCTGAGTACCGTATAACTCCTCCTTCGTAAAAGGGGACGCGGTTTGGCTAGTGACGCTGCCACTAGCCCCAGGTGGCTAGTGGTCGTTGCTCTGTGGGTCCCGTCATGATGTATGTATTTTATCATGCAGTCCATCCATTTTTCCAGATGATTTTAGGGCATTATACCAAAAATGGGGCAGATATAATTCTCAGGTAGACCACACCACAGGAAAACATACAGATTGAATGTCCACCATTAAAAACATCCTAGTGCTCACTGTGATGTTTATTTGACATCCAACCTGTTGATTAGGTCATCAAGACCTGGATGAAGGGAAAAAACAAATATCAGATTGATCCAAAACTTGTATGCCCCAGTAAGTTTTTAATGGTGGGCGCTCAATCACCACTGTTTTTCGTCTCGTACCATAAAATGATATGGTTCAATATGGACGGACTGCGTGGATTAAACACATACAACATAGTGAGGCCTACAGAGCACCGACCACTACCCAATGGCTAGTGGCAGGGTCACTGGCCAATCCGCGTCCTTCATAAAAGGGTCGGAATTCAGTGACCCCTCCACGAGCCAGCTAGCCGGTGGGAAAGCTCTGTGGGCCACTACAATGTATATGTTATATCCCCGCCGTCCATCATTTTCCTAGCTAATTTTAGGCCTGAGCCCCAAAAATGAGGCAGATTCAAAGCTCTAAGTAGACCATACTATAGGAAAGAGTGGAATTGAATGCTTACGGTTGAAAATTTTTTGAGGGCCACCGCAATGTTTATTTTCCTTCCACCTGTCTATAAAGTCACATAGCTTAATGTGAAAAACAAATTTCAGCTTGATCCATTTCAAGTAGATCCAAAACCTCAATGGCCCTTTGGAAGTTTCTAACAGCAGGCATTCAATTCTCATTATTTTTATTTTTAGGGGTGCACGCAGATCGGTTCGGCTCAGTTCAGTTATGGGGTGAAAATTAGAATCAAACCTTCCCAACGATGTAGGAAATTTGGAATCGGAACCAGATCATTAGTATCCTAGAACTGAACTATAATCTAGCACAATTGCATTAAACTCTTCAATGTAATGCAATGCGTTTGTTAGATCTACACTGTCTATCCTCATTACTAGGCAATGTTTAAGTGGGACACATTAACAAAATCATATATGTCCAAATTTTAAGTAGACTACTCGACATGAAACAATGAGGGTTGAACACCCAGAGTTCAGTTCCAGGTTCGATTCAGGGTTCGGTTCTAAAGTTCAATTCTAGGTTCAATTCAGTTCTACAAAACCCCATACTAAGAATCAAACCGGACTAACTAGTTCTTTGATTTTCGTAACCAAAACCAAAACGGTGCGCTTTCGAACCAGACCAAATCAAACTGAACGGAACTAACCGGTTCCACCAATTCCATGTACACCCCTAATCATTTCCTATGGTGTGGTCTACTTGAGCTTTGGATGTGCACACGGATTTCCTGCAAAAGCCTTCTGCATGAAGTTACTGTGCTGGGATCCTAAGTGGGGCCCACTGTGATATTTGTGAGAAATCCACCCTATTCATCTGTTTTGTGAGCTCATTTTACGGCATGTAAAATGAGCTGGATCCAAGACTAAAGCAGGCCACACTAAAGGAAAGGTGTGTAGGGAAATTCCTATGATTGAAACCTTCCTGGGTCCATAGTGATGTTTATATGCTATCCACACCATTCAAAACATCATTCCTACTAGGATCAATTGAAAACACAAATATTAGCCTGATTCAAAACCTATGTGGCCTCACAAATATTTCACCTGTGGACATTCAATCCTCACATTTTTGGCCCACTTGAGTCTTGAATCTGGCTCATTTTTTTTTTTTTTTTGTCACATTTTGTAAAATGAGCTCACAAAAGGATGTACAGGGTGGATTTCTCACAAACATCACGGTGGGCCCCACCAAGGTTTCCAGTGCAGGAACTCCCCGCGGAAGGCTTCCGTAGGAAATCTGCATCCCCCTTATTTAGCTCATGCCATGAAATGAACGGGCAAAATAGATGAGCAGCCTGGATAAAACAAAAACATGTACATCAATGGTGGGGGGGATCCCAGAGCTCTTCAACCAGCAAGCTAGTCGGCCTAGGGGTCACCAGCCACTCTATATCCCCAAACATGGGCGCAGGGGGAGTGGATCCCTGCCTGCAGTGCCCACCTTGATGTATTTGCCTTACATCCATTATGTCCATTTGTTTTTTACGGCTTGCTTTAGAGCATAATTTCAAAAATGAAGCTGATCCAAATCTCAAATATACCCCACTATAGAATAAGTGGTGATTAACTATTAAAAGCTTCTTATGGGCCATAAAAAGTAATAAAAAGTCTTGGATTAAGCTGGTACTTGTTTTGTCACTTCATGATGGTCTTTGTGATCTTATCAAAAGGTTGGATGGCAAATAACATTGCGATGGTACCCAAGTAGTTTTTAATGAGGGTATTTAATTACCAGTGTACCACTGTTTTTATTGTGTGGTCTACTAAAGATTTGGGTCTGTTTCATTTTTTAGACCATGCCCTAAAATGAAGTGATGAAGCATGAAAACAGATTGACAGCATGGATGCAGCGCGCGCACATCAAGGTGGCCCCAACGGCAGGTTTGGAAAATTGTCCATGGGAAGGCATGTCCACGGAGTACACTCATATTCGGTAGTGACCCTTTTAGTACCACATGGTTAATGGTCGGTGCTGAAAAAGGTCACTGGCCTCACCATAATGTACCTGTTTTATCCACACCATGTATCCATTTTGTATGCTCATTTTAGAGTATTAAGCCTAAAATGAGGTAAATACAATTCTCAAATGAATCACATTAGGTAAAAAAAGTGGTGATTGGAGGCTGACCGTAAAAACTTCTTGGAAGCCACAAATTTTTTTTTTTTATCAAGCAATGTTCCTATTTTACTTTCATCAAAGTCGAAGTAGTAGACTCACGAGAATTTCAACATGAGGTGATGGGTTGGAGTACCCATTGTAGTATAAAAAAGCCATTAAAAAGAGAGAGAACAAAAGAGAGCTAAAAATACCTACAAAAAAAAAAAAAAAAAGTCCGGTAAAGACTTTTGAAAGCCCGAAGTTTTTTTATAAAGCTGATATTTGTATTTTCCTTTGAGATATGGTTTGGCTTATTTTTAAGATGATGCTCTAAATGGTCCACCTGATATTTGGATCTGCCTCATTTTTGGGCCCATGTCCTAAAATGAGGTGGAAAAATGGATGGACAGAGTGGATAAAACACATACATCAGGGTGGGCCCACACAGCTTTGACACCAGCCCCGTGGCTGGTGTTCTGGTCACTGGCCAATCCACGTCCGTTTGGTATACCCATCGTCATGAATGGCACTGACACCCTGTTAGCACGAATCTCTGACAGGTATTCCGCCCCCCCCCCCCCCCCCCCCCCCCCAAATGAATTTGGACCACTTAATTTTCCATTTTAATCATCCATTCGATCACCATCAATTGGACGGTTAGGACTTCTCGATTGCTGCTACTTTGACCTATGCTTCATCCGCATTGTGCCTCACAATTTGGACGGTCTGGATGGCCACGCATGTGTGCCACGTCTAAGGACGATGAGTCACCACCATTTTGAAAGAAAAGACGAATTATGTGATAAGCGTCCCATGTCCATGCATCGTATACACGGTTTCTCAATTCTGATAAGTGGGTCCCATTATTTGGCAATCCAGATGGTTGGCGTGTTGCGTCCCAATTTGGATCGCTTGTCATCAAAGATCTCTCCCCGAAAGACAATCTTAGCCATTAGATATTGGCCTATGAATAGACGGTTAAGAAGAGAAACATAACAACCGTCCATTTTAAACTACAAAGAATGACCACGCTTGCGGATGGGCCATCAACGGTGGGACGCAACTGACCAGTGGCCTGGATACTCTAATCGTGGGCCCCACTTATCGGAACCGAAGACTCGTGTGTGCTGTGGAATATAATGGCTATTTTCAAAACGGTGGTGAAAGAAAGGGTGTGTTCTTCAAAAAGAATGGGTGAGAATGTTAATATTTGTATTGGGGGGTTTTGCGAGAGGGGAGAAGGTGGCGGGAAGGTCGGTGGAAGATGCCGCGAAAGTTCAAAACGCGTCTTTGATGCTCGGTGAAGTGACGGGGCTTGAAAAGGACGGGGAATCCGTCGGATTGAAATTGGATTTTGCTGTTTCTCTTTTTCATTTTGCTTTCGAAGTCGTGGCCGTCGCCTTCTTTTCGAGAGGTTTGCGTCGTGGGTGCTTTGGATTTTGTCTGTCCGCACAAAATCCCTTCTTCTTTTAGGCGGATTGGGTACAACCCCCGCCTGTACTGAGCTTGGCACAGGCAGGGCTCTGAGGGCCCATGTTGATGTATTGGTTTCATCCACACCGTCCATCCATTTCTACATATCATTTTAGTTTGTGATCCTAAGACTTAGGTAGATCCAAAGCTCACTTGGACCACTCTGTCGTGATTAAATTCTTACCGTTGACAACTTCTTGGGGCCACCGAAGTTTTTGGATTAGATGATATATGTTTTTTCTATTCATCCTGGCCTACCTCATGAAAAGGTTGGATGTCAAATAAACATCACTGTTGTCCCTAGGAAGGTTTCAATGGCGGGCGTCATTATAATAGCTGCTTCCTATGGTGTTGTCCACTTGAGTCTTATTACTTCATAGGTTTTTGGATTATATACTAAAATGATATGAGAAAATGGATGGACGGTGTGGATAAAACACATACATCACGGTGGGCCCCTCAGATCCCTGCTTGTGCCGAGATCGAGACACGCGGGGTAGTACCCAATCCGTGTTGGATCCGAACGGCGCCGGCGTACCGCGCGTGCGTACCTGAGGCTAATCTCTCATAGTAAGTAGCCACTACTCGAGAGCCGCGTGGGTATAACTTTCATGAGATCCACACCGTTCATCAGATACCCCGACTAATATTCACACTGAAAACCACAAATCTTGGTGATCCAAAATCAGATATGCCACATCATAGGAAACGGTTGGGATGGAACTTCTATCATTAGTCTTTTGTAGGGACCACCGTGGTGTTTTTATGCAATCCTATCCATTCATCTGATATGCCTCACTAGCATCAAAATATTATCCAAAAATCAAAATATTGCAAAATTGGGATGGACTATACCACGATATTTAATTGTTTTGTGTAATTTTAAAGTGGATAAGTGTTAAATCAGACTAATTTTTGGGATCAAGGCCAAATAATGGTTGGTGTACCTGATGGACGGGGTGGATTTCATGCATGCCAAATCGTTTTCTAATATGGTAGGGCCATCTCTTCACAGGACAGATGGCAGGGCAGGCTAATGTGTAGATCAGGTCCGCCCATATGTAGCCCCTAGGATAGACGGTCGATATTTCAAAAATGGCTTACGTTAGGCAATCTGATGTCCAATCCATCATATATGCAGCCGCTAATTTGACCGTAGAAAACAAAAACAGTTAACGCGTCAAATATTCAGCGGGATGAACCTGGCCGCGGATTGCCTCAAGTTCCTAAGGTCTGTAGCTAGATGGGGCCTACCGTGATATTTTTGAGAAATCCACTCCGTCCATCCCTTTTTTCAGCTCATGTTGGTACCTGAGCCCGAAAATGAGGTAGATCCAAATCTCAAGTGGGTCACACGACAGGAAACAGTGAGGTTTGAATTCCTACCGTTGAAACATTCCTGAGGCCACAGAAGTTTTGGATCAACCTAATAAATGTTCTTTCGATTCATCCCAGTGGGTATGACCTTGTGAACGGTTTGGATGGCTTATAAACATCATGGTGGACACAGGAAGATTTCAATGGTAGGCATTTTCCTCCATACTTTTTGCTATCGTATGGCCCACTTGTTCCTTGGAACTGCATCATTTTCAGGCTCATGTCCTAACATAAACTGTAAAAACGGATGGACGGTTTGGATTCCTCACAAACATCATGTGGGACAGCCTCCGACTACAGGGATTTCATAGGTCACAGACAATCCGCGTTCGATGAAACCGTAGAAAAAGCAATGGACAGGATTATCTCACGCGTATTGCAGACGTGTACTGCTCTTAAAACGTGTAAGTCATAGCACCTGCTGCCGATATATTATTTTTAGAACGTGAGTCATCTGTTCTAGTGCCGAAATATAGCCACGTCTGAAGAGACGATTTTATAATATTAGGGTTCTTCGGGGTCTCCGCATATTTTGAAAAAAGGGTTCAGATAAACGTCAATGGACATATCGGACCCGTTGAAAGGTTTTGGCCTCTGTTGAAGATCAAAGAGCGAAGAAACAACCCTATTTATTCATAGATAGGCCACGATTTAGAAAGAAATGGACCGTCATTGATTGATTCCATGTCTACTCACCAAGTAGGGGCCTACTCATCATAAAAGTCCACTAATCAAGTGAGCCACATGTGTATGCTAAATATAGACCATGGGACTTTTTTCTTCATTTGTCCAATTTTTTTCATGCACTGAGACTCCCAGGTAAGCTGAATATCGCACGAAACTGAGTTGAGTTGGGCCTAGAGCCAAGGCCCGGCTCAGCTTGACGAACAGACAATTAAGGTTAGAGCTCAGCTTGGCTCATGTTTGGCTTCGTTCGGCCTAGCTTTCTAACCAAGTTCAAGCTACTTCAAGCTTAAAAAAGTCTAAAACTTGAACATGAGAATAAAAGACTTCACTTTTCACCAACTTGAGTTGAATCAAACATAAACTAAGTCATATTAAATTAAGCTTCGAGTCAAGCTGAATCGAGTTCGATCGGGTTCGAATTTGACACAGCTTTTTCCCGAATAACACCTGCCTAGCTCGACTCGGTTTGAACTCAGCAACGATTCGACTAGTGTTAACTAAGGCAAGTCGAGTCGAGTTAACTGAGTTTGCTTGGCTCGTGTCCAGCTCTACTCCCCAGTGAGTGGGCCCCGCATCATTTTCGGTACAGGACATGTGAAGGTAGCGCACCTGATGAGTGGTCCGGATCTCACACACGCTCGTGTGTTGGTAGATGAGCCGCCTATCACATGATCACCTATCAACATCTCCGTTTCTCAAAAATAAAAGAGAAAAAGAAAAAACAAAAGCCTTTTGAGTTATCAGGAATATGCTGGACGTAGAGAAAATAGGAAAGGTTTGGAAAAGTAAATTCCCTCTTCTTTAACTGCTGCGGATAAAAGGATCCAATGCACTTTTTAGGAGAAGAATCCGAGGGCCCTGCTCAGCTGAAACGCACACGATTCCCTGCATGTGGGGCCCATGGTTCTCCATTCTAAACGGTTGATCAGAGGTATGCGACGGAAGCATCCATGGTTAGATGATCCTAACCCTCTGACATCTGGACCTTTTCCCAATTAAACGTGGACAGTCGAAGCACTTTCTTTTTAACCGTTCGTGTTTTATTAGCAATAGAAGGTTTATGAACGTCCGATGTGAGACATTCATGAAGAAGCCCTCATATGTAGTAAAGGAAATCAGATAAACGGATTCGATCACCAGTATATGGGCCCCACATGTAGTGAATCCTAGTCACGAGCAAAATACGTTTGTTTGCCGATGAGTAGGACTCTTATTCATCTTTTGAGGAATGGGAAATGAAAAGAGGAAGCAACGGTCAGGTCTGCTTCAATCCATTTATTAACCGGGGAGTTATATGATACTCGGACAGTGGATGACGCTTGATACGCTGCCACTAAGAAATTCTACTAGTGGCAAAATTAACCCAGGTTAAACCGTCTAAATTGTATAACCCAGGTTCACCACGTCCCGGTCCCAAAATAAGATTGGTTGAGCAATCATAACCACTGATTCATGGCTTCTTGTTTGTTTAAATAGAATTGTTAGCTATTTTTCATTTGTAACTGTCCAATTACTGTCCGTCAGTCCAATAGTCTGGTAATTAAATAAGCTTGGTTTATGATGCCGTATAACTCACATTAATTTGGCTAATTTGTAAAGGTCCGTTTGCGGATTGCATCATTCCTCTGTATGGATATAAAGCGTCCATGCTAATATGTGGAGGGGTCTACTGTGATGTATCTGTTCATCCATGCGGTTCACCCCTTTTCTAAGATCACTCTAAGGTATGGGATCAAGAATGAGGAGGATCCAATGCTCAGGTAGACCACACAAGAGATGGCTCTAACGTTTAATGCATTAATGCAACCAAGCTCACTATTTGAGCGTTGGATCTGCTTCATTCTTGATCTCATGCCTTAGCGTGATCTTAGTAAAGAGATAGACGGCGTGGATAAACAGATACATTGCCACTCTTCAAGCATGGACCATTTGCGTCAATAATGAGGAAGGACGCAATCCCCGTTATTCACATGTACGTTCCCTCGCATCAGCAATGACTGCATACACCATGTTTGAAAAATGAGGCCGCGCCGCCCCAAATAACTTTTCATATAACACGTAATTTGAAGTCAAAACTTCATGAAAATATATATCTAGATGTAGAAACTCTCAAGCCCAACCGGTGGACATCCAACCACTTTGGTAAGGACACGGATTGCGTCCGACAACTGGTCGAACCTTTAACCGTTCGACCAGATCAGTGTGGGGCCCACCCTGATGTATCCGTTTATCAACGCCGTCCATTCGTTTTCTAAGATCATTTTAAGGAATGAATCTAAAAATGAGGAATATCCAACGCTCAAGTGGGCCACACCAAATAGTGAGCAGAACCTGGTGACATCATCACTACATGGTGTAAAAATGGACACACTATTTGGCGTGGCCCACGTGAATGTTGAATCTGCCTCTATTTTGGGTCAATATTCTAGAATGATATTGTAAAAGGAATGAACGGCATGGATAAACGAATACATGAGGGTGGACCCACACTGATTTGGTCGGACGCAATTGCACCCCTTTGGTAAAGGTAGTGCTAATTAAGGTCGGTGATGACAATAAACTAAGACAAAGTAATGAAGGAAATGAAAAGGGTGCACATTCCCTAAAATTCAAGTGGAGGGGAATTGGGTATTATCAAGTAACAAGGGTACCGTGTGCCTGTGTTATAGCTTTGTGGTCCCCACCATGATATATGTGTTTTATCCACATTGTCCATTCATTTTTCCCAGGTGGACCATACCATGGGAGACAAAGGTGAATGAATGGACACCATTGAAAACTTCTCAAGGGATAGAGAAGTTTTGGATCAAGCTGTTATTGATGTTTCCCCTTCACTTGGGTCTATGCGACCTAATTAATCAAGAGGTTGGATGTCAAATAAACATTATAGTGGGCCTAAAGAAGTTTTTAGTGGTGGGCGTTCAATCACCATGTTTCCTGATGTGGTTGACCTAAGATTTGGATTTCCCTCATTTTTTGGGCTAATGCCCTCAAATAAGCTGGACAAATACATGGACGGTATGGATAAAACATACAAATCATGTTGGCCCCGCAACATACTATTTCTGTGTGCTAACTACCCAATCCCAGTAAAAAAAAATGAAATGCCTACCCTTGCATTTGATGTGGCCCACCATGATATATATATCTGAGATTCACTTCAACGGTTAGGTATGTAATCCCTCCTTAGGCCTAAAGCCTAAAAGTGAGGATGGCCTGTATTTAAATGTGCCACACCAACATAAATAGTTGAGAGAGATGACCTCCTTTCACTTTTGCAAGCCAGATTAGGCTGATATTTGTGTGACCATCCAGCTCTACGTAACCTCATCAACAGGTTGGATGGCAACTACACATTCCGGTGGCCACAAAAAGTTTTTAATAGTGTGGATTCAATCACCACTCTTTACTTGGTCCACATGAGATTTGGATATGCTTAAGTTTTGAGATCATGCCCTAAAATGAGCTGTTAAAACGGATGGACGGCGTGGATGCATCCATCACAGTGGCCCTATCCATCCAAGTCAAAGGGCCTCCTGAAGGATTTTTTTTTGGAAATTTTTACGGCTTTCAATGCAGCACCCAACGGTAAAAAGGAAGATCGCCTACTAAAGCAGTCCATGTGAAGCTAGGTGGGACCCACCGTGATATCTGTGGAAAATCCATCCTGTCCATCCGTTTTTATATATTATATCAGGGCGTGGACCAAAACATGAGGCAGATCTAAGACTCAAGTGGGTTGCATGATTAGAAATAATAAGGATCAAACGTCCACCTTTGAAACATTTGTGGGGTCATGGAAGTTTTGATCGAGGCTAATATTTTTGTGTTTTCAGTTCATCCCTGTGGGAGTAACCTTATCAACAGTATGGATGGTATATAAACTATATAGTGGATCCTAGGGGGGTTTCAATGGTAGGAATTTCCCTACCCACCTTTTTCTAGCCGTGGGGTCCACTTGAGTTTTGGATCTATCACATTGTTTGTCACATGTCATAACATGATCTAGCAAAACGGATGGATGAAATGGATTTCTCACAAACATCATGGTGGGCCCCACACTGTAATGTGACTTTAAACGTAATTCTAATAAATGCAGTGCTCTCTCATAATTAAATGTTAATTAAATGCATTAAAATTCAGCCCTCAGGTGACCGGCATCCAAGCTGGTTGGACCGAGGTATAATCCAACCGGTTGGACTGAGAGTGGCTATATATATATATATATATATATATATATATATATATATATATATATATATATATATATATATATTGAGGAACTCTCAAGTCCACCCGGTTGGACGGTACAACCACTTTGGTAATAGCGGTGAGTAATTACCTCATCTACTCTTAATAAATTAGAAGAGTCGCATAAGGAAATACGAGTGGGGCCCGCATTTTTCCAGTGGTAGCACCTAATCCGAAAACACTGGAAATTTAAGGGGACGCCCACCCTTGTATTTGACAGGCTCACTGTGACGTGCATGTAAGATCCACTCCATCCATCCAATTTGGAAGCTCATCATAGGGAATGATACCAAACATGAGGTAGAAAAACATCTTGGGTGGACCAGACCACAAGAAACAGCGGAAATTGAATGCCAATCGTTGATAACTTCTTTATGGCCACAATAGTTTTGGATCAAGCTAATATGTGTTTTCCCTTATTCCATGTTTTTGTGACCTTATGAACAGGTTGGATGGCAAAGACGTATCATGGTTGGCCTTACGATGGTTTCAACGGTGGGCATCAATCCCCGCTGCTTCCTGTGGTGTGGTCCACCTGAAATTTGTTTCTATCTCATTTTTTGGTCCATGTCCTAATATGACCCGAGAAAATGAATGAATGATGTTGATAAAACACAAACATCATGGTGGGGCCCATGGAGTTTTGACAAGTTATACGGTAACGGGTACGGGGTAGTTTGTTCTCCACTCAGCAAGTCGAGCCCCATTTCTAACGGGGATGTTTCACGTCCAAGCGTGCTGAACAATAGGTTATGTCCCAACCAACTGATAACCTCTAAGCTTTCATATGTACACAACATCCAACCCCCTCAATAGGTTTTCCCCATTATTAGAATTACATTTTTGAAAATTTAGCATCATCCTCTCATTGAGTGTACCATACTAATGATTCACTATTAATCGGTGGTTTGAGGATTTTTCTATGATGTGACTCATTTAATTTGTATCTAGGATTGACCACTATAGTAAACAATTCACCGGTGGGGTCAACCTATTGGAAGATCTGGATTTTACATGCATTTAATTCTTTCGAAGTCGCTAAATTGGTGGAGTATAGCTTGTGGTCTAACCCATAAGACTTACTATCACTAGTGCTGGGAAAGTATAAGGTTTTTAATATGGCCCGGGGCCACCATGATGATTATCTGCAATCCACTCCAACCATTAAATGGGAAGCTAAAACTTAGGCTTGCAGCTTAAAAACTAGTCCATCCCTGATTCAGATCAGCAACACAGAGGGAAACCATTTGGAGGGTGAGCAGTGCCCTTCTATATTGTTTCTAACCGTGTGATCCACCAAACTCACGCATGAGGCTGACTTTTTTTTGCCTTGCCTCAACATAGGGTGATTCACGTGATAGTTGGGGCAGATTTCATATAAACACTACATTGGGCCCACCCAAGAGGGCAAACCACTTTCCCTTCTCTCCCTCTCATTTATTAGCATTAACTAACATTAATAAATCACCTTAATTATTTTTCAATTCCAAAGCTGGTTGGACTGGAGGTATAGTCCAACCGGTTGGACTTGAGAGTGCCTCATATATATATATATATATATATATATAGAGAGAGAGAGAGAGAGAGAGGGGGGCACTCTCAAGTCCAACCGGTTGGACCACAATTTGCAGTCCACCCAGTCAATTGCTTCCAAACTGTTAGGTGCCTGTGAAATCCAATCATCCTAATAAGTTGGCCCCACCACAAGGAGCACTTCATACAAAAATCAGCTGCATCCACTAACCTAGCCTACCACACTTGTGTTTTGCTATTAATCAATGGTTGTACACTGTTTTCTATATTGTAGCTCACTTAATGATTGGATAGGGCTGATTTTTGCACTAGGAGATCCTTGTGGTGGGGCCAACCTAATAGGAGGATTGAATTTCACAAGCTCTTAACCGATTGGAAGAAATCTAATGGGTGGACTGCAAATTGTGGTCCAACCGGTTGGACTTGATAGTGACTCATATATATATATATATATATATATATATATATATATATATATATATATATATATATATATATATATATATAAAGGAATGCTCACCTACGAACATCTCTCTCACCGGTTCTCGTTAGAGAATTTTTAAGGCTCATCATACATGAAGTGTCTCTAGAATCTAAGCCGTCCACATGATGTAGCACCCCAAAAAAACCCTGAGGGCCAACTTTCAACCTGATCCAAAAGTGTGGTGGGCCATAGAAGAGAGATAAAGGCAAATCAAGGAAGAAACTATTTCCTCTTCTTTCAACATGATAGCCCTCAGGGGCTTCTACCCCATTAATCAGATGCAACCTTTCATGGTGAGGCACGGGCTTAAAAATCAGGCCAATCTATGACTTAGGTGGGCCATTGAAACCTTCCGGATTACATAACCAAATGTGGTTCAGACATCCAGCCCGAAATCGGATTGCGTACTGAGCTACTCAGTGGGCTTTTATTGTACTGATTAAACCCTGTTGGGCCTACTGTGAATGCATGTGGTTTATCAACCCCGTCCATCCGTCTTTCCAGCTCATGTAAGTGGTTGGGCTGAAAATTTAAGAATATCCAAAGATCAAATGGACCATACCACAGAAACAGTGTCAATAATGATTTCCACCGTTGAAACCTTTTGAGGGCCCACAATGATGTTTATTTGTCATCCAACCTGTTCATAAGATCACAAAGATATGGACGAAGGGAAAACACAAATATCAGGTTGATCTAAAACTCCTATGCCCTTAATAAGTTTTCAATGGTAGACATTCATTTCACATTGTTTCCTTTGGTGTGGGTCAGCTGAGCTTTACATATGCGTCCTCTATGGAACGGAGATTGCGAAGGTGACGTGTTGTCTCTTTTTCTCTGCAGCAAACTCCATGGAAATACAATGAAATTTCGTAACACCTTCTTCACGACAGGAATATGCTCTTAGAGATCATCCAAGAATAAAAGTTATTCTCACATCGTCCTTCTAATTCTCATCTATACTCATAAAAAACCCTTTCTTTATCCTTTAGCTTCGTGTAACTTGTTTTACATGACATGTTCTGATTTGAGGCAATTATACATAAATTAATGTCAATAAGCAGGAAAATGATATTATAAGGTCGACCTCATGCGAAGAGGGCCCCACCATAATGTGTGTCAGACATTTACATTGTGCATTTGTTGGGTTCTTTCCAAGTTATCATATGTGCCAAAAATCAGGTGTATATGGAACTCAATTGGTCCATGCCATTTAAAACCATGTGAAGACATGCCTAAAACATCTAAAAGAACTTGGTGGGGCCCACCTGAGTTTTGGATATGGCTGAAACATGAAATGATCCCTCATCCAAGTGGGACACACACAATGGATGGGCTGGATTTGTGAACCACATCTCGGTGGGCCCAATAAATGATCATGAAGGTTTTAATGGGCGGATAATTCCTCTCAATTGTTGTCAGTGGTGTGGCCCACCTAAGTAATGGATTGCCCTGATTTTTAAGCCCATGGACTACCATGGAATGGTGCATATGGTGTAGATGTTCAACAAACATCATGGTGGGGTGTGTAGAGCTCAACCTCATGGGATCTTCCTAGAAGGTCGACCTCGTAGTACCATTTCCCCAATTAGTTAGTTCACACACCCCGAGGTCATAGCTCAAGTGGCAGACCAAGTGAAGATAGCCTCGTTTCAACCCTGAGATGAAATTCACTAATTTTTTAACAACTGCCTGCTCACTGTCATGCTTTTACCATAATTTGCCTGTATTTTCAGCAAACCAAACATGCCCGAGTCCAATTGGGCCCACTATTGCATTTGCCCATCGCCTTGGCCAAAAGATATGGTCGCCAAACAATAGATCGCTGGCCCTTCTTGGATATGGCATGTCTAAAAGCTACATTCACTGGATGATTCTACCCGTTAGATTTTCTCCTTTTGAACTTGGATGGTCCACCACTCTTCTTTTGAACAATCCATTTTGTGGCCGGCCATGATCAGACGGCTCGAATCACCCTATCATTGTATGTGTTCGCAACTGCCCCCATCAATAAAAGCGCCAGCTGTTTGATAAGGGGAAATTCTAATGAACCCGTCTACAATAATGCATGGAGTTATCGTATATTAATCCAAACCGTTCATACCATGGTTCTTGAAATACTTGATGGGTACAATCATGGCCAGTACGTTAGAACTAAAAGGGCAAACTGTTCACGTTCTACATACAAAGGGGCTCGGATTAGGTGCTACCCCCACCAGGACGCACGAGGAGACGGATGTTGGGTGCGTTGCACAAAACCGTAAGATCTCGCCCTCAAATATTATGAATTATGTGATAAGATAATGCAATAAACAAAATCAAATCATCAACCACACGACACAAGAGATTTTTAAGTGGAAAACCCTCAAGGAGGTAAAAACCACGGGACCTCGTCCAGACAAACAATCCACTATTAAGAGAACCGTTTACAACCTTGATTACAAGCACAACCTGCTTGGATCTAACCTTCTTCACCCACGTAGAGATGAATAAACAATAAAAAGACTAGAAACTGAGAGATCTCACCGAGCACGAGAACGTTGAAGAGCTGAGACATCGATTGCACCATGAATCACCTTCCCAAGCAGAACCTCCTCCTCCAACAAGCAAAATCTTATGGTGTCTTGGATTAGCTGGAGCTTTCAGGGATGGCCCAAATCCGGCCCATTGTGACCCCTAGACCAGGATGGACCCATACGCAATGATGAGATGAGCCCACCACTAAAGTGGGTCTCATCGAAAATCACAACACATGACACAAGTAGAGCTGGACATGATTCGGTTCGAATGAGATATATAGTATAAATAATTTTTTTTACCTCTCATTTTTCACTCAACCCCAGCTGACCCTAGCAATTTTATCATGCCTGAAGAACAACTGAAAGCCTAACCCTCTCTAGTCTGTCCGGCCATCCTTCTCCCTCCACTACTTATCCTTCTCACTTCCACCCTCCTCCTCTGTTGCTTGTCCTTCCCACTCCTACCCTTTCACCTCTGCTCGTTAAACCGACCAAGATTCCGGCCATCCTTTACCCATCCTTCAGTCCTGTCGGACATCTGGTCATCCCTCTACTCATCAGTCCTGCTTGCAGCTTGCTGCTTGCCCATTGATTCCACTATTCCGATCATCCCTCTACTCGTCACTCGTTAGTCCTGCTCGCGGCTCGCCCATCCAATTCCACCATTCCGGTTAGTCTACACGTTCAGCTCCAAAGGTTAGAATGAAACCCTCATGCTCAGTTTCTCTTTTCTATTTTTTAATTATTTAATATTCTTAATATCTTATTTCTAAATGCCCACAGCTATTGCTTGTTCGATTCCGGTCATTCCTTTGCTCGTCAGTCCATGCATCCAAAGTCATGACTTGTGATTTGGTTGGTTAAAAATCTTACGATTTGTGATTTGTAATTTGCGAAAACGTACTAAAACAAAAATATTTTTACACAAAAGAAACAAATTGTTCGAAATTGTTCAAACTGAAAAACTTGTTCGAAATGAAAAATGTTAAAACATGTGTTATACCATACTGAACCGAACACGAACAAGGCCCCATTGTTCAAATGTTTGTTCTAACATTGTTCAAACACAGCCAAGTCAACAACCGAACCAAACCAACCTGGCCCACATTCGACTCAGTTCGGTTCATTATCTAGCTCTAGACACAAGTGTTTTCCATCCATCCAAATGGATGGGCCATTGGTGATGGAGGATTTCTCTCTTGCATCTCCATTGTACATATATCACACATCTAGGGTAATCAAAAGTATGGATGCGGTGGGCCACCATATGAATAGACCTCAGAATAAGCTGACGTGATAACTGTAGCCTTCTGATTTTTGCACATTGAGTGTAGACCCTTGGCAGTTGCCCATTTTCACAGCTTTTCTCTACCATCTTTTTAGTCCATTCATTTTCTGACCACTGATGCAATTGCCAAGGAGTTAAGGCCCGTTTGGATGATAAGTTCCTTTACATAAAGCTCATATAAGCATGTTTGGTAACATAATTTTTAAAAACATCCCACTGAAAAAGTCTCCACCTTGCCTTGTTGAAACACCCAGTCCAGTAATTCCGTGACTGTGGGGCCCACCTTGATGTGTGTTATATATTCACTCTTGTCCGTCCATTTCGCCAGCTCATTTTAGGGTATTGGATAAAAAATGAACCAGATCCAATCTCGGGTGGACTACACCACAGCAAACTGTGTTTATCTGCCATCCAACCTGTTGATAAGGTCACATATATGAGGGGAAAACACAAATATTAGCTTGATCCAAAACTTTTGTGGCACACAAGAAGCTTTTAATGATGGGCATTCAATCACCATGTTTCCTATGGTGTGGTCCACCTGAGATTTGGATCTACTTCGTTTTTGAGCTCATGACCTAAAATTAGCTGGCAAAACGGATGGATGGCATGGATATACGACACAGGCTGTTACCCCCACCTGACCAAGTCTGCTTCAATTCCCCCTCCTGGGTTGCCTAAATGTTTCTTAGAGACCCACCCAGCTCAAAATCAAGGTAGATCCAAAAGTCAAGTAGGCCACATAGTATGAAACATTAGGGTGGGCAATGCCTACCATTGAAACCATGCTAGACTCGGCCATGTAGGTAGGGCCCACTGCGATGCATGTTGAGAAATACATTCCATCCATCTGTTTTTCCAGCTCATGTTAGTGGGTGGGCTATAAAATGAGGTAGATCCAAGGCTTAAGTGGGCCATGTTGAGCGAAACAATAGAGATTGAAGCGACCACCGTCTTAATCTTTCTGAGGCCACCTTGATGATTATATGCCATCCAAACCGATGATAAGATCATACGAATAAATCGGCGGACAGGATGGGTATTTCAAAAATATCAATGTGGGCTCTATGACTATTTCAACAATGGAGGTTCAATACTCCATGGCTCATTTAAATTTTGGATCTG
This sequence comes from Liriodendron chinense, assembly GCA_003013855.2. Classification (NCBI taxonomy): domain Eukaryota; kingdom Viridiplantae; phylum Streptophyta; class Magnoliopsida; order Magnoliales; family Magnoliaceae; genus Liriodendron; species Liriodendron chinense. The sequence continues at coordinate 604,844 of PVNU02002913.1, forward strand.
CCTTCTATTTGAGCCCACAGCTTAAAATGGACATACAAAAATGATGGACATGATGAATTTCTTAAAAATATCATGGCTGAGACCCTCTAATATTTTGAGCTCCTTCATTCCAATGGTTGAGGATTTAATAACATTGTTTCAACCTGTAACCCACATGAGTTTTGGATCTTTATCATATTTGGCATAGGCAGGGATCTGGGGGGGCCCTTCGTGACGTATAGATTTTATCCACACCGTCCATCCATTTTTTCATATCATTTTAGATTATTATTCTAAGACTGAGGAAGATCCATTGCTCAATTGTACCACACTCTGATGATTAAATTCTTATCATTGAGAACTCCTAGGGGCCACTGAAGTTTTGGATCAAGCTTCTATATGTGTTTTCTCTTCATCTAGGTCTACCTTTTCATAAGGTTGGATATCAAATAAACATCACTGTGGGCCCTAGGAAGGTTTCAATGGTGGGCATTAGGGCTGGTCATGAGCCGAGTCAGCTCAAGAAACTCGATCGACTCGACTCAGTAAAACAAGTCAAGCCAAGCTTCATTTAGGAGCTTGAGTCAGAAATTGAGTCAAGTTTGATCATTGGGTCACTCGACTCGACTCGACTCGACTCGAAACTCAGCTCGAGCTCAAGCTCGACTCGCTTCATATAGATATTTGTTAATAATAAAAAAAAAAAACCTAATCTTCATATTTTTTTGTTCTCTCTCCTCCCTCCCCCACACACACATTGGGATCCAAGCTTAGGACATATAAAACCCTCACACATTGGGGGGTTTCTTAATTCTACTATTTTGTTCAGGTAAGAACATTTCTTGTTGAGCATATATGATGGATTGAGTAATTTCGAGTACAAAACATGGTGAGCACACAATGGTTGTGTGTTTTACACGCTAAACAAATAGAGGTGCTATGGTGAGACCACACACCATACATATTTACAAAACAGGGGCTATGGTTAGACCAAACACCATATGCAGCTATTGATTGCAATTTTACGAGGGAGGTGGTGCATCTGATCCATTAATCAGCTAGGCCTCATCATGAAGATGGTCCACACAATAATTAGGGCAATCCATTCACGTGGTGAGCTATGCATGTACTGTGTTAATTATGGTTCATAAAAAATTACTAGTGGTCTGCATTCAAGGCATGTGTGACTTGGTCAAAGAAAAAAATTAATCAGAGCTAGGTCATTTTAATGGTGGGGTCCCACCAGTAGAAATACTATTCTCCCCTAATATATTTGTGACTTCTCGAACTTAATGTTGTTGACTTTTAATTTGTATTTTGTAGTAAAAAATATAATAAATTCAGGTGGGAGCAAGCTCGACTCGACTCGAGGTAAGCTCGCCTCAATTCAACCCACTAACTCAGCTTGAAAGTTTAGTAAGCAAGGCAAGCTCCAATGATAAGCTCGAGAGTGAGCTCGAACTCGAGGAGAGCACAGACGAGTCAAACCAAGCTTGGCCTACCTCGACTCGACTCGGCTCGATGTACGGCCCTAGTGGGCATCAATATAATCGCAGCTTCCCATAATGTGGTCTACTTTAGTATTATAACTTCCTCCTTTTTTGGATTAATTACTAAAATGATATGAAAAATGGATGGACGGTTAAAACCCATACATCATGATGGGCCCTTCGGATCCCTGCCCGTGCCGAGCTCGAGAACGATCCGATCCGAACGGCGCCGGCGTACCTCGCATGCGTGCCTGAGGCTAACCTCTCTTAGTAACCAGCCACTACTCGAGCGCCGCGTGGGTATAACTTTCATGAGATCCACACCGTCCATCAGATACCCCGACTAATTTTCACCTTAGAATCCAAAAATCTTGATGATCCAATATCAGATATGCCACATCATATGAAACGGTTGGGATGGAACTTCCATCATTAGTTTTTTTGTAGGGACCTCTGTGGTGTTTATATGCAATCCTATCCATTCATCTGATATGCCTCACTAGCATCAAAATATTATCCAAAAATCGAAATATTTCAAAACTCAGATGGACTATACCACAAGATTTAATTGTTTTGTGTAATTTTAAAGTGGATGAGTGTTAAATCAGAATAATTTTTTGGATCAACGCCAAACGATGGGTGGTGTACCTGATGGACGGGGTGGATTTCATGCATGCCGAATCGTTTCCTAACATGATGGCAGGGCAGGGTAATGTGTAGATCAGATCCACCCATATGTAGCCCCTAGGATAGACGGTCGATATTTCAAAGATGGCTCACAATAGGCAATCCAATCCATTATATATGCAGCCGCTAATTTGACGGTAGAAAACAAAAACAGTTAACGCGTCAAATATTCAGTGGGATGAACCTTGATGGGCCTACCTTGATGTTTGTTAGAAATCCACTCCGTCCATCCATTTTTTCAGCTCATGTTAGTACCTGATCCCGAAAATGAGGCAGATCAAAATCTCAAATGGGCCACACGGCAGGAAACAGTGAGGTTTGAACTCCCACCGTTGAAACATTCCTGGGGCCACAAGTTTTGGATCAACCTAATATTTGTGATTTCGGTTCATCTCAGTGGGAATGACCTTGTGAACGGTTTGGATGGCGTATAAACATCACAGTGGACGCAGGAAGGTTTCAATGGTAGGGATTTCACTCCATACCTTTTGCTATCGTATAGTCCACTTGTGCTTTGGAACTGTCTCATTTTTGGGCTAATGTCTTACATGATCTGTAAAAACGGATGGACGGTTTGGATTCCTCACAAACATCATGTGGCCCCACTAGCCTCTGATTACAGGGACTGCCACGTGTCAAGAGACGATTGTACAATATTGGGGTTCTTCGGGCTCTCCGCATAATTTGAAAAAAGGGTTCAGATAAACGTCAATGAACATATCGGAGCCGTTGAAAGGTTTTGGCCTCTGTTGAAGGTCAAAGAACGAAGAAACAACACCATTTATTCATTGATAGGCCACGATTTAGAAAGAAATGGACAGCCATTGGATTGATTCCATGTCTACTCACCAAGTAGGGGCCTACTCAGCATAAAAGTCCACTCATCAAGTGGGCCACATGTGTATGCTAAATATAGACCATTGGAAATTTTTCTTCATTTGTCCATTTTTTAACGCACGTGAGACTCCACAGGTGAGCTGAACATCGAGCTGCAGCTAGACCAATAGACAATCGAGGCTCAAGCTTGGCTCAGCTTTCGAGTTAAAATAGTATGTTTGGCTTAATACAGTCAAGCTTTCAAGCCAAGTTAAAGTCACTTTAAGTTTAAAAAGTCTAAATTTTAAATAAGCTCAGCCCAAAAGCCCAACTGTTCAAAGTCAAGTCTAATAATAACCTAGGCCCGGTGACACCCCCTTATTATTATTTTTATAGATAACTTTCCTTTTTATTTCTTTGCTCACACCTGATGTATGATGTGGGACTAAAAACTTTACTTTCGAACTACTTGAGTTGAGTCAAACTCAAACCAGGTCATATTGAATTGAGCTTTGAGTCGAGCTGAATCGAGTTCGGACCAGGTTCGAATTTGATGCAATTTTTCTTTTTCCAAATCACACCTGCCTAGCTTGGCTCAGTTTGAACTTAGTAACGATTCGACTCGTGTTAACTTAGCTAAGTCGAGTCGAGTTAACTGAGTTGGCTTGGCTTGTGTCCAGCTTTACTCCCCAGTGAGTGGGCCCCGCCTCATTTTCAGGATATGATATGTGAAGGTGGCCCACCTGATGAGTGGTCTGGATCTCACACACGCTTGTGTGTTGGCAGATGAGCTGTCTGTTGATGCTGAAAACTGGTCCACAGACGAGATGAGGTGACCTCCAACTAGTAAGCGGATGAGATGAGGTGACCTCCAACTGGTAAGCAGATGAGATGAGGTGACCTCCAACTTGAACGGATGGATGCAACTGATCTCTTGCATGTGTGCGGTGTGGATCTGGATTGAAGGTTTCCTAGACCCTTTAGAGTACAAAGGAAAGCTAAGGGGGGTAGCTGGGGTCCAGCCGTTAGCCCTACGATGCCTAAGTTAGTTTGATCTTGAAAGATTAAATATCTCTCGTTAGATCAGTTTTTGTATCGTACCTTGGTAATCAGGAGGAATTGTCCGTTTACAGACTTAGGTTGCAGAGTTGTATTCCCTTTTTGAAGCCGTAATTTCAGGGAAGGGATTCTCGGATTAGCGCGATCCTTGGACTATTCCGTAGTTGTGGGAGATGTTCCCGTATTCCCGACGAGTCTCTAGATCTTTTGGCCTATTTTCCTGACTGAAGCCTAAGATCTCGGCAGGCTGTCAGGTCGTCTTAGGTCGTCTCAGGTCGTCAGGTCGTCCTGAAGGTGGTCGTCAGGTCGTCCTGGAGGTCTTAAGTCGTCAGGTCAGCTCGTGACCTGAGGTCAGCTCGGATTTACCCATAACAAAAGCCCCCCTACTCTCTAGCCTGACTTGCTCAGCTTGGGAGTAAAGAGAAATGGATGAGCTGACATTTAAATTTAGCCAACTGCATGAAGTGGGCATGGTAGGGTGGCCCGTAGGCTCTGCCAATTATACGAGTCAACATATAGAGGTGTCATCTGGACACTTCGCGTTTTGGTCCGACTCTTTCGTTCATTCCGACTCTTGGTCTAAGGTTATGCCTCGATTGCCCAGGTCAGTCTTTCGACTCTTAGTCTATGGTCATTCCGACTACCCAGGTCGGTCTTTCGACTCTTAGTCTATGGCCATTTCGACTGCCCAGATCGGTCTTTTGACATTTGGTCTAAGGCTCTTCTTCAATTGCCGAGGTCGGTCTTTCGACTCTTGGTCTAGGACTCTTCCGATTGTCCAGGTCAGTCTTTCGACACTTGGTCTAGGGTTCTTCCAACTGCCCAGATCGGTCTTTCGACTCTTAGTCCAGGGCCATTTAGATTGCCCAGGTCGGTCTTTTTACACTTGCTATAGGGCTCTTCCGATTGCCTAGGTGGCTCTTTCGACTCTTAGTCTAAGGCCATTCCGACTGCCCAGGTCGGTCTTTCGACACTTGGTCTAAGGTTCTTCCGACTGCCCAGGTCGGTCTTTCGACTCTTAATCTAGGGCCATTTCGATTGCCCAGGTCGATCTTTCGACACTTGGTCTAGGGCTCTTCCGACTGCCCAGGTCGGTCTTTCGACTCTTAGTCTAGGGTCATTCTGACTGCTCAGGTCGGTCTTTCGACACTTGGTTTAGGGCTCTTCCGACTACCCAGGTCGGTCTTTCGACTCTTAGTCTAGGGCCATTCCAACTGCCCAGGTCGGTCTTTTGACTCTTGGTCTAGGGCTCTTCCGATTGCCCAGGTCGGTCTTTTGACACTTAGTCTAGGGCTCTTCCGATTGCCCAGGTTGGTCTTTCAACTCTTAGTCTAGGGCCATTTTGACTGCCCAGGTCGGTCTTTCAACACTTGGTCTAGGGCTCTTCCGACTGCCCAGGTCGGTCTTTCGATTCTTACCGTAAGGTCATTCCAATTGCCCAGGTCGGTCCTTTGACACTTGGTCTAGGGCTCTTCCGACTGCCCAGGTCGGTCTTTCGACTCTTAGTCTAGAGCCATTTCGACTGTCCAGGTTGGTCCTTCGACACTTGGTCTAGGGCTCCTCCGACTGCCTAGGTCGATCTTTCGACTCTTAGTCTAGGGCCATTCCGACTGCCCAAGTCGGTCTTTCGACACTTGGTCTAGGGCTCTTCCGACTGCCCAGGTCGGTCTTTCGACTCTTAGTCTAGGGCCATTCCGACTGCTCAGGTCAGTCTTTCGACACTTGTTCTCTGATAGCTTAGCTCGGCCTCGTCAGCCTCTGTGCTCTGATAGCTCAACTCGGCCTCGTCATCCTTTGTGCTTTGATAACTCAGCTCGGCTTCTGGGCTCTAATAGCTCAACTCAGCCTTGTTGGCCTCTGGGCTCTAATAGCTCAGTTAGGCCTCGTCAACCTGTGTGTTCTGATAGTTCAGCTCGGCTCCATTGGCCTCTGGGCTCTGATAGCTCAGCTCGGCCTCGTCAGCCTCTTACATGTGCTATGTAAATGACCTCAGACAGGTCATCCTGGGGAAGGTCATCCTGTGGCAGCGCTTTCTGGGCAGATCTTCTTGAGCAGTTCTTATTGAACAGGTTTTCCTGGGCAGGTCCTCCTGGACACATCTTCCCAAGCTCTTTCTTCATCCCCTTTATCAAATTTGTAAGGCAATGCACTTACTCAGAGAGGAAGAACTAGAATCGTGTGCCGAGCCTAGAAATGGTGAGAACACAACTTTGTCGTTCTCACAGACGGCGCCAATCTGTTGATGCTGAAAACTGGTCAACAGACGAGATGATGTGACATCCAACTGGTTAGCGGATGAGATGAGGTGACCTCAAACTTAGACGGATGGATGCAACTGATCTCCTTCAGGTGTGCGGTCTGGATCTGGATTGAAGGTTTCCTAGACCCTGTAGAGCACAAAGGAAAGCTAAGGGGAGTGGCTGGGGTCCAGCCGTTAGCCCTCCGATGCTTAAGTTAGTTGAATCTTGAAAGATTAAATATCTCTCTTTAGATCAGTTTTTGTATCGTACATTGATAATCAGGAGGAATTGTTCATTTATAGACTTAGGTTGCAGAATTATATTCCCTTTTTGAAGCCGTAATTTCAAGGGAGGGATTCTCAGATTAGTGTGATCTTTGGGCTGTTCCGTAGTTATAGGAGATGTTCCCGTATTCCCCGACAATTCTCCAGATCTTTCGCTTATTTTCCTGGCTGAAGCCTAAGATCTCGGCAGGTCGTCAGGTCATCTCAGGTAGTCAGGTCTTCCTGGAGGTCTCAGGTCGCAGGTCGTCAAGTCGTCCTGGAGATTTCTGGTCGTCAGGTCGTCTTGGAGGTCTCAGGTCGTCGGGTCTTAAGTCGTTAGATCGTCTTGGAGGTCTCAGGTCATCAGGTCAGCTTGAATTTACCCACAACACCGCCTATCACAGGATCACCTCTCCACATCTCCATTTCTTAAAAATAAAAAAGATCAAGAAAAAACAAAGGCCTTTTGAGTTCTGAGGAATATGCTCGACACAGAGAAAATAGGAAAAGGTTGGAAAAGTAAATTCCCTCTTCTTTAACTGCTGCGGATAAAAGGATCCAATGCACTTTTTAGGGGAAGAATCCCAGGGCCCTGCTCAGCTGACACGCACACGATTCCCTGCATATGGAGCCCAAGGTTCTCCATTCTAAGCGGTTGATCAGAGGTATGCCACGAAAGCATCCATGGTTAGATGATCCTAACCCTCTGATATCTGGACCTTTTCCCAATTAAACGTGGACAGTCGAAGCACTTCTTCTTAACCGTACGTTTTTATTAGCAATAGAAGGTTTCTGAACGTCCGATGTGGGACATTCGTGAAGAAGCCCCTCATCTGTACTAAAGGAAATCAGATAAACGGTTTCGATCACCAGTATATGGGCCCCACATGTAGTGAATCCTAGTCACGAGCAAAATATGTTTGTTTGCCGATGAGTAGGACTCTTATTCATCTTTTGAGGAAACAGAAATGAAAAGAGGGAGCAACGGTCAGGTCTGCTTCAATCCATTTGAGTTATATGATACTCGGGACAGCGGATGACGCTTGATACGCTGGCACTAAGAAATTCTACTAGTGGCAAAATTAACCCAGGTTAAACTGTCTAAATTGTATAACCCAGGTTCACCACGTCCCGGTCCCAAAATAAGATTGGTTGAGCAATGATAACCACTGATTCATGGCTACTTGTTCGTTTAAATAGAATTGTTAGCTATTTTTCATTTTTAACTGTTCAATTACTGTCCGCCAGTCCAATAGTCTGGTAATTAAATAAGCTTGGTTTATGATACACCTTTATTAGGCACCTTATAACTCAGTTTAATTTGATTAACTTGTAAGGGCCTGTTTGAAATGGATGGGGGATTGCGTCCTTCCTCAGTGTGGCTGCAAAGCGGCAATGCTGGTTTGTGAGGGTCCACCGTGATATATTTATTTATCCATGTCCTTCATCCCTTTTCTATGGTCATTTTGAGGTATGAAACATAGAATGAGGTAGATCCGGTGCTTTAGTAGGCCACATGGAGATGGTTCTGGCATTTAATGCAACTTGCATTTAATGCTCTGTCCATTTAATGCAACCAACCTCATTATTTGGTATGAGCAATTTGAGCAGTGAATTTGCCTCATTCTTAATCTGATGGTGAACGGCATGGATAAACAGATATATCATGGTCTCCCCCATCAACATCAACGCTTTGCTTTGAGTCGATAATGAGAAAGGACGCAATTCGCGTTTCTTATGTATTTTCCCTTGCATCAACAATAAATTAATACACCGTGTTTGAAAGTGAGGCCGCGACGCACCAAGTCTCTTTTTCGTGACATAACACGTATATTTGAAGACAAAACTTCGTGGCCCCACCATGATGTATGCGGGTCATATCTACACTATCCATTCATTAGTACATATCAATTTAGGTAATGAGTCAAAAAAAATGAGGCAGATTCAAAGTTTAAGTGGACTATATTAAAGAAAATAGTGGAGATTGAAAGCTAACCATTAAATTTTCCTCATGTGATGTAGTCCAATTGAACTTTGGATCTTCCTCATTTTTGGCAAAATGCCCTAAAATGATCTGGCTAAACAAATGAAAGGTGTGGATAAAGCATATACATCATGGAGAAATCCACAAAGTCCCATTGGTTTTCCGTGCCTAAAAGTTACTGCTGTCACCTTCCCTTCTATTAATGTGTGAAAAGGTAAAATAATGTGTATCATCCATCACTCTGCTGGAAAAAGTGACGAGTTCAAGTAAATTTATAAACAATTTCTACCAACAACTTTTCAAAATAAAATAAAAAATTCTACTAACAACTTATACATGAGAAGGTTTCAAGTGCCATGTGGCTTGTGGGCGCGAGTACTGTAAAAAAGAAAGAAAAATAAAAAGGAAAAAAAAAAAAATTCAAGTCGACTGATTGGACCACAGTTTACAGCCCACTCAATGGATCACTTCCACCCTCTAAAGTGTTTGTGACATCTAATCCTCCTAATAGGTTGGTCACCACCTTAAAGATCATCTAGTATAAAAGTCAGCCTCATCGGATCATCAAGAAAGCCACACTGTCAAAAATAGTGAATAGGAATTGATAAATAGCAAAATATAAGTGTGGTCCAGTTGATTAATGGATGGGACTGATTTTTGTATGAGTTGTTCCTTGTTGTGGGCTCAGAAAATTAGAAGTTATCTGCTAGGTAGACCATAACCTATGCATGTGTGTGAGAGAAGGTGCTGTGAGGTTAACCACATGAGAAGCTTCCAATGAGGTTTACTTCAGTGGGCCCCACTGTATTGTGTGACAAACATCCACCATACTAATGGGATGCAACTCTTTCATGGTGAGCCATGGATTTTTTGTTCTTTTTTTGTTAGAACACCCACCTCCTGTTAGTCACACCACAATGTTAGCCACCCCCATTTAGGGCCCCTCACTTGGGAGTTGATACCAGGACCTCAGTGTTGAAAACCATGGGCTTAAAAATTAGGCCAATCCATGTCATAGGTGGGCCATTAAAACCTCCCCAATTACATAATCATATGTGGTTTAGACATCCAACCCATCCATTGTGTGTGTCCCACTTGATAGAAAAATGTGCCAACATGAAATCACAATCCACAGGAGACACAAGACTTAAGTGGCTCATAATTATAATAAGTCGCATTCATAAGAAAATAACCAAGTACATCCACTATTGAATGGAGATTGCAAAGGTGACCTGTTGTCTCTTTTTCTCTGCAGCAAACTCCATGAAAATGCTACGAAATTTCACAACATCTTCTTCACGACAGGAATATGCTATTAGAGATCAGCCAAGAATAAAAGTTATTCGCACATCACCCTTTTAACTCATCTATACTCAATACAAAACCCTTTTTAATCCTTTAGCCTCGTATAACTTGTTTTACATGGTATGCTTTGGTTTGAGGCAATTATAGATAAATTAATATCAATAAGTTGGGAAATAATACTATGAGGCTGACCTCATGGGAAGTTCCCATGAGGTCAAGTTTTGTGGGCCCCACCATAATGTGTGTTAGAAATGCACACTGTGCATTTGTTGGGTCCTCTCCAGGTAATGGTATGCGCAAAAAATCAGCCATATATGGAGCTCATGACCATCCCATCTAAAACCATGTGAAGACATGCCTAAAACATTTAAAAGAACTTGGCAGGGCCCACCAGAGTTTTGGATATGGCTGAAACTTGATATGATTACTCATCCAATTGGGACACACACAGTGGATTGTTGGGAAAATCAACAATGGAAGCGGAAGCCAAATGCGCAGAGTAATGCGAGATTAAACGAGAAACAATATGAAATCAAACCACACACAAGCATTCAACCACAAGAGAATCCGAGTTTACGTGGAAAAACCCCTCAACGGGTAAAAAATCATGGCACAAAGCTCACCACTATTAATTAAACAGAGGATTATAAAGATTGACAGCCCACAAGCTAGGAAAACAGAGAAAACCCAAGCTCTCTCTCTCAAAATCACTCTCCCTTCTTCCCGATACGATTAGGAAACCTTGGACTCCTTAGGATACCTCATAATCCCGGATTTATGCCATATATATAGCAAGTAACCTGAAATTGGAAATATCTTACGCACAACCGCGTGCTGCGGAAGAAAATGCGTACACAGTCGATCGGTCGCTTGACCGGTCGCCTAACGCACAAAACATTCTAGAGGAAAAAAACATAACACGCTGCCTCACCTTAGACCTATCGCTTGACCAGTCTAAGCCCACCTTAGACTTGTCTCACGACCGGTCTAAGCCCCCTGTAAACTTGTTGCCAAACGGGTCTAGGGTACAAAAAAAAATTGTCCAGCCTTCCTCCATGCATCTGGGCCAAACGGCTTGACCAGTCTGGCGATCGATATGAGCACCCAATCCTTGCACATGTTTGAAGGCTCTCCAACATGGATAGGCTGAATTTGTTAACCATATTTCGGTGCGCCCAAAAAATAATCATGAAGGTTTTAGAGAGCGGATAATTCATCTCAACTATTATATGTGGTGTGGCTCACCTAAATCATGAATTTCCCTGATTTTTAAGCGTGTGGCCTACCATGGAATGGTGCATCTCACTGATGGGATAGATGTTCAACACACATCATGGTGGGCCTACAAAGCTTGAGCTCATGAGAGCTTCCCATGAGTTCGACTTCATTGTACCATTTTCCAAATAAGTTATAATTATTTACGCTTTTATTTACCCATTTAGATTTGTCAAGTAGCGCATTTCAAAGGATTAATTCATTTGGGTGACGTACTTACAATGTCCAAGTGGCAAAACAGTGCGGGTCCACCATCATATATCCACACCTCTATTCATTTTGCCAAATCATTTTACGTCATGAGCCAAAAAAATAGAGCAGATCTAAAACTCAAGTGGACCACACAGGGGAAGCAGTATGAGTAATGACACCACTATTGAACCCACTGTTTTCAGTATTATAGTTCACTTTGAGCTTAGGATCTGCCTTAATTTTTGGGCTTATTTCCTAAAATGATATGATAAAATGAATGGATGGTTTAGTTACGACACATATTATGATGGGGCCCACATAATTTTCACTTCTACGAGTTTGAGCTTTGTGCAAAATTTGAGATGAAATTCCGCTAATTCTACTAACAACGGCCCAGCTCATTGTTACACTTTTACTATAGTTTACCTAAATTTTCACCGAACCAAACAGGGCCCAACGTTGCAGCAGCCCATCGCCTTGGCTGAAATATATGGTGACCAAACAATAGATGGCTGAAACTTATTTGAGCAACACCTCAACTACCGATCAAAACATCTGGCTCATTTGGGATGGAAGCGGATTGTGTCCGACCCCTGTTGGACTTTTAAGTGTTCGACCAGATCTGTGTGGGGGCCACCGTGGTGTATTTGTTTATCCACTACGTCTATCCCTTTTCAAAGATCATTCTAGCAAATGGGCCCAAAAATGAGTCAAATCCAACATTCTAGTGGACCACACTAGAGACTACTCTTGCATTTAATGCAACCCAAGCTTACTATTTAGTGTGGTCCACTAAAATGTTGGATTTGCCTCATTTTTTTTACTCTTACCTTAGCATGATCTTGGAAAAGAGATAGACAGCTTAGATAAACAGATACATCACGGTGGGCCCCAAGACTTAAAGGTCCGATCACCCAATCCGCTTCCGAGACTATGGCATGTCCAAAAGTTACATTCACTAGATGATCATAACCGTTAGATTTTCTCCTTTTGAACTTTGGACAGTCTGCCACTCTTCTTTTGAACAATCCATTTTGTGGCCATGATTAGACAGCTAGGATTACCCAATCATTGTATTTGTTGGCAACTGCCCCATGCATAGAAGCACCCGCTTTTTTATTGGGCTGGCCATTCGAGCTTGCAGGGAGAAATTCTAATGAACCCGTGTACAAAAATACATGGAATTATTGTATATTAATCCATACCGTTCGTATCTCGGGTCTTGAAATACCCGATGGGTTCGATCATGGCCAGTACGTTAGAACTAAAAGTGCCAACTGGTCACGTTCTACCTGCAAAGGTTCGTAGGTGGATTTTCAGCAGTGGACCACCACAAAAGCACAACGGTTCGATCACAAAGTGCTAGGGTGGCAACTGGACCCATGATCATGGCCCATCCCTGCATGTATGGCCCATCAATTTCCGGGATAAGTACATGAGCTTTTAAGTCATTTTAGCCCAAGCAGACCCGACCTAAGTTAATATGCACATCTGTCCCATCCTATAAATATCCATTCCAATCATCGGTATGGCGACACTTGTATCATGCACCAAAACTGTTTAGTTTTCATCTTCTACCGTATATTTCTTTATTAATGTGTGGCCCACCTGATCAACGGATGAATTAGCAACATTCACCTTCAAAGTGGAATGGCACAACAGGATTCCTGTAGCAAACCCCAATTAATTGAGATAAGGACATCGGCCGCCACGATCACCATCTCTAGACAAAGGGATTGATCAATTTTGGCGCAGGGCTGTGATGGGCTGGGCCCAATACGGCCCATTACGATCGCAACCCCTAGACCAGGATGGACTCATGTGCAATAATGAGATGGGCCCACCACTAAAGTGGTTCTCATCGATAATCAAAACCCATGACACAAGTGTTTTCCATCCATCCAAATGGATGGGCCATTGGTGATGGAGGATTTCTCTCTCTTGCATCTCCATTGTACACATGGCACACATCTAGGCCAATCAAAGGTATGGATGCGGTGGGCCACCATACGAATAGACCACAGAATAATGATAGCTGATGTGATAATTGTAGCCTTCTGATTTTTGTACATTTGAGTGTAGACCCTTGGCAGTTGCCCATTTTCTCAGTTTTTCTCTTCCATCATTTTAGTCCATCCATTTTCTAACCACTGATGCAATTGCCAAGAAGTTAACGCCCGTTTGGATGGTAAGTTCCTTTACATGGTAACACATTTTTAAAAACATCCCACCGAAAAAGTCTCCACATTGTCTTGTCGAAACACCCAGTCCAGTAATTCTGTGACCGTGGGGCCCACCTTGATGTGTGTTATATATTCACTCTTGTCACTCCATTTTGCCAACTCATTTTAGGGTATTGGATAAAAAATGAACCAGATCCAAAACTAGTAGGGCTCTCAATGGGTCGGATCTAGATCGGATCTAGTTGGATCTGGCTCCAAGCCCGTATATATGTAGACAGATTCGGATCAAATTCGGATCCAACTCGGATCTAAACGGTGATATCCATATCCGATCCATTTATAAATTGTTAGATCCATTTCCGATCCAAAATCCATATAACCAACGGATTCAGGTCGGATCTAGGTCCCAATCCACCCCATTACAAATCTAAAAAAATATATGATATAAAATATATAATATAATATATTTAATTTAGTAGAAAAATGATGCAAATCCCATTATTTATTATGGTATGGTCGGCATGGCCTAAAATAATTTGTAAAACGGATGGCCAACATGGATAAAACACATACAGTAAGGCCACAATGAGTCGGATCTTAATCGGATTCGGATCAAACTTGGATATGTTCATGTGAATCCATATCCGCCCCATTTAAGTAATCGGACCTATTTTAAGATCCAAATCCAGTCCATTTAACTAATCGGGCCTATTTTAAGATCCAAATCCCCGTTATATGGATTCGGAGCGAATCGGATTTCGGATCTTACCCACTCCATTGAGAGCCCTAAAAAACAGGAGTGGAGATTCAATACCTGCGTGGCTCATTAGAATTTTGGATTTACCTTATATTTGAGCCCACTGCTTAAAATGAGTGGATGAAAAATGATGGACATGATGAATTTCTTAAAAATGCCACGGGGGGTCACTAATATTTTGAGCTCCTTCACTCGAAAGGCTGAGGATTTAATAACATTGTTTTCAACCTGTCACCCACTTGAGTTTTGGATCTTTATCATACTTGTGTCCACGGATTAAAATGAGCTGGAAGAACTAGTGGACAGGAATGAATTTCTCCAAAACATTACAGTGGGCCACACGGCAATCAGGGCAATATCTACGCTCTTTAACATGAGCTGAATAAAATAGTTGAAGGGGGTGGATTTCTCAAAAACATGACGGTGGGTCACGAATTTTTCAACAGCGACTATCCCGCACATGATGGATCACGCACATGTGCTACGCTGGCACATTTGTATCAATGAACTTGGCAACTGTAGATGTGCGATGTGAGGAAGTGCCAACACAGCACAAATAGACGTGGGGCCCACTTTGAGCAGTTTGTGACCGTCGTTTAGGATACTTTCAAGGAAGTTAGTATGGTACTAACTTAAAGAAGTAGTTTAGTAAATAAAGGACAAAAAAATAAAATAAAATAACCCAAGGAAATAGATCATTTTATTTAATAAATTACTTATATATTCAAGTTTAATAACCAAGTTATTCTAATTAAGAAAATAGCTTATTAACCTAAGTTAAAAAAGCTACTATGGTATCAAAATGGACCCTAAAAATCCACTTTTCATGGTGGTCCACCTGATCAACGGTCCCAATGTAACACGTGTCAATGGAAGACATTAACTAACCGAAGCAATCTGGTAATTTCCACAAAAGCAAGGGCAATATAGTAATTACACTCTTCTAGAGACTATAAATAAGCTGGGATTTGAAAACTGAGGAGACTTTAGATAAGGCTCCTGGATAGAGAGAGAAAGAGAGGGAGGGAGGGAGAGGAATGGAGAGGAAGCTTTCTAGGGTTGCCAGGACACTCAAACCCTCCCCAATTCAAGAGCTCTCCCATCTCGCCCAGCGATGCGACGCAATCAATCTCGCCGAAGGATTTCCGGACTTCCCTGCTCCTCCGCAAATCAAAGAAGCCGCCATTTCTGCCATTAATTCCGACTTCAATCAGTACAGGTTAGCTCTTCTTATCGTAATCTGTCTAGATTCTATTTCTTCATAGGAATCCGTAGAATTCTGCATTTGTTTCTATGTATTTCTGTTTTTCTGTCTTAAAATTTATAGTTGAATATCTCCTAATAGGCAATGTTAGATTTTTTGGAGGAATCTAGATTTCATTGGGTGATAAGATTTTCTATGTTTTAGCAAAGGATGATGATACGTGGAATGTAAAATTAAATAATTTGGTTGCGTTTGGAATATCATGCAATTTGCAAATGCCTTTTCGCGGCTGTCAACATGTCAAGCCCATTGTTCAGAGTATCCCGATATTATCGATAATATCTGTATCTCCAGCTCGGCGATACTGATAACACTAGTAGTATCAGAAATTCCAGGTGTCGGTGATATTTCGCAAGTATCGCCAATGTATCGATATCACCAATGTATGGCCAATATTTTTTACTATGTAAATTCCAGGTGCCGCCTGTATCACCAATGTATCGCCAATATTTTCGACTATGTAAATTCTAGGTGTCGCTTGTTTCGCCAATGTATTGGCAATATTTCGATAATATTACCAATGCATTGATATCACCAAAAATCTGTTTATTAAAAAAATTTGCGTTTATTAAAAAAATTTGCGTTTCAAATTTTTAATGGGTGCATGGTTGTGTAATGAAATGCATGTTTGTATGTGTGTATATGCATGCATGCATTGATGGATAGATGGATTCATGGATGCATGAAATTTCCCTTCCCGCTTCATCAATATTAGCATGCCAGTTATCTCTGTCCACATGACAAAAGCCGCCCAGCATCGAAAGAGACTGAACTTGTGGCGTTCGAGGGTGAACTCCCATTAAAGCCCTCATCACTTTCTCATTATAACCACGGGACACCTGTCCCCCTAGTATCACCCCTCCAGCTTCCGACAACCAGCCCACGTCAGCTAGGGAGATGCTTCGATGAACAAAACCAATCTCCAGCTCCAGTACCACATGGTTCGATCTGAACCTACCAGATCAACCCACCTCCATCGATTCCCGATTTAATAAATCTGGCCCAAGGATCAAAGCTTGGGACATTTGTCGCCCTTACCGACACCTCTTCCATGCCATCAGCTTGCAACGCACCATGTACCACACACGTGTCTACATTCTCCACCCTAGCAGCAGATGCTCTGAGATTAGAGCCCGATGTAATAATGACATCCGGACGAGAGTGTGGCTGACAGCCTCCTTGTCGACCCCTCTCCTCTGACAACCTAGCAGATAGGTGGGCAAATGTTGCTTTTCTTCCATTGTTTAATAAATACTAGTTTTTTTTTTAGACATGTGCAGGGAATTTGTGACTGCTTGGCAAAGTTGATGAAACAAAAGCACAGTTTGGATATAAATCCTCTTACGGATATTGCTATTTGCTGTGGTCAGACTGAGGCATTTGCTGCAGCCGTGTTTGCAAGTATGTTTTCCTTTTTACTGGTATCATAGCCATGGAGTCCTTTAATTAGTACTTATATTTGTCAGACTTAATGAGATGGCTGTTCTATGACTTCTGTGACTTCTATTATTGCATTTTGATTAGCAATCAATCAAGGTGATGAAGTCTTGCTATTCGATCCTGCATATGAAACATATGAAACTTGTATCCTTATGGCTGGAGGAATCCCTGTAAGTCGTATTCTTCAATTCTTTCTGAAGATTTTTGTACTTTCCATACTTCCCAAGTTTCATAAACCAAGTTGGCGAGCATCTGCTATAACCAAATGCCTGACTTGCTTAGATGAGCTGATGTCTGACTTGTTTGAATTGAAGTGAATCAGCTGAGTTGAACACTTGAACCCATGTTTTTAACTTTTCATTTCATTTTTTTTTATTTTTTTGACTGGCTACTTTTATCGCTCTCTCTCTCTCTCTCTCTCTCTCTCTCTCTCTCTCTCTCTCTCTCTCTCTCTCTCTCTCTCTCTCTCTAATTTAGTACTACTTTTTAAAAGTGACCATCCTTGATGGAATAAGTTGTCCTGTTAACCGTGTATGGCGCATATTAGGGTTTTTGAACCATGACTGTTGCCGAAATTAGAAGAAAGAAATGAAAAAAAAAAAACTATTGGAGAAGGCTTACATGTGGACATTGTTTAGGTGTATGTCGCATTGGATCCCCCTCTCTGGAGTCTGGATCTAGGTAAATTGATGAAGGCTTTCACAGTCCAAACAAAAGCTATAGTTCTGAACAGGTAACTACAATTAACCAAAAAACAGGTGATTGTGATATACATTTCCTCTGGATAGTGTGACAAATATTGAGGACATTTTGAAGATCTCGCAATAATATATATTGTGAAAATACACTAAGGGGGCGTTTGGATCGTAAGTTACTTTAGATAAGCTACTTATGCTATAAGTAGCTTATCTTGGTTTCTACTTATTGAGCAAATAAATATGTTTTGTAAACGACGTACTCATCAGCCAAAAAGTATCAAGAATATTCTCACCTTTCAAAAAAAAAAAAAAATCAGCCAAAAAGTAAAACAGCATGTTTGGTTTCCAACCTCATGATTGATTATCCCTCTAGTCTATTTGGTCCCCCTCACATCCACCATCCATCATATGGGGCCAACCTTTGATGTGGACTGCTGATTGTGTGGGCCCCACCTTTGATGTGAGCCATCCATCATGTGAGGCCCACCTTGGATGTGGGCCATTCATAATTAGTGCCTGACCTTTAATGTGCACCATTCCTTATGTCGGGCTCACCTCTGATGTTGGTCATCCATCATGTGGGGCCCACCTTCAATTTCCACCGCCCATCATGTGGAGGCCACCTTTGATGGGGACTGTCCATCATGTGGGCCCCACCTTCAATGTGGGTTGCCCATCATGCTAGGCTCGCCTTGGATGTAGGCCATTCATGATTAGGGCCACAAAACAATGAGTGCGATTTCAACGGTGGGCATTCAATACCACTATTGTGAGTCATGTGGCCCACTTAAGTGTTGGATCTACGTCGTATATGAGTCCACCTAAATGAGACGAATAAAATTGTTGACAGGGTGGATTTCTCAAAAACATCACGGGTGGATTTCCCAACATGGTACATACATTTATCATGATTAGAGTGCATTCCTCACCGAGGGTGGTTTAAGTAACTTTTCATTAGTTAAAAAGCAATAAAAAATAACTTAAGAAAATAATTTACTTTATTTAATAAGCTACTTATTTAAGTTGATTAACCAAACTAACTTAATTAAGAAAAGTAGCTTATTAACTTACATAAGTTAAATAAGTTACTTATTTGGTAGTATACAAATGGGCCCTAAAAGATATTATCACAAGATTTTCAAAAGATCAACAGATTTTAAAGAATCACATTTTTATGATTTTATCATGATATGATTGTGAAAAAAAAAACCCTAAACTCCTTAAAGAATTTGTTACATTAAACGTATGTTTAAATTTTAAGTATTTATTAATTTACAATAAATATTTTAAATATTTTGGCAAGATTTTCCTGATAATATCCTGAGAAAAACCTAAAAATTTGAAAATCTCCCAAGAAATTTCTAGGCTGAGAAATTGCCGAGAATGAGATTTGTCACTATGCCTTTGGAAAAGCCAAAATATGGATGTAAAGTCTATCTCCCTATTAAAGCCTCGTGCATTGTTAGAGATTTTGGGAAATTAAAATATGGACATGAAGTTTATGACATTCTGCATGCTCTCTTTGTCCACTCGAAATTCATCAAAATATTTTGTTCATTTCTAGCAGAGCTTCCTCATTTCTGATGCAACTGATCTTCTTTTTCCTTTTTTCTTTTAGTTTTAGCTTTAATCATGTTTCTAGTGGATTTTTTTTTTTTAAATTGAGAGAAGTACTAATAGATGATGACACAGTCCTCACAATCCAACTGGGAAAGTTTTCTCTAAGAATGAGCTTGAAGCTATTGCCGAAGCTTGCCGCAACATGGATTGCATAGCTATAACAGATGAAGTATGAATATCTCTTTGCTTATTTATTTATTTATTTTCAATGAGAGCATTGTTAACTTAAATAGTTTTGTTGTATGATCCTGCACTTACCACTAGGCATCTATAGTAATAATGAAAAGTTAGTCTCTGGTAAGCTATTTTATGGTTTTATAGGTTAAGCTCAACAGGTTACATTTGATATAGTTAGATAACATTTCTTAAATTATTGTGAACTTTTTGGGCTAAAAAATTTGATTCATATTAAAGCTATTAGAATGACCATACATGAGCTTGCTTAACAGCATAGAAGCTCTGCATGAGATAGAGTGACACAGTGAGTTTTGGTTTCATATTGTTTGTAACTGTCAGCGCTGATCACCTTTTCATGTGTCTGCTATATGAATGGTTGCCAAGACGCGAAAAATTGTCATAACTATATAGTGAAGATTACGGCTCCAGCACAGGTTGGGAAACTTCAATCCCATTGCAATGTCCTTGGAGTTCAACAAAACATCGAGTCCAGGATGGTGAAATGGATGATCATATATTGTTTGGGAACATTCTTATTTTCATTCTGGAAGATGTATGCCACATGTTTTTAACATTTCCACAAGTTGCCTGTCTTTGTGACTTGAGTGTAAATGGGCCCTACTATATTCAGACTTCAGTAGACATTACGTGTTATCATCATAGCCTTGTCCCTGCTATTTGGTGTCGGCTTATCGAATCATATCCATTTCTGCACCAAGTCTCCTTTTAAGGTCGAGTCGATTTATATTCCTCACATGCCGCATCACCATTTCATTTTAGGTGGATTAATATAATTGCATCCCCACAAACTTGTGCTTTGCTTGTCAGGAACAGCCATCCACTCTGGGCTGTTTTCTATAGAATTAGTACATTTGTCTTTTTTTCAGAGATGTTGCAAAAGCAAAAAATCTTCTATAAATCTTGTAGCTTATAATGAAAACCTCCATATAAATTTGAAAACCATGAAATAGAGATTAATGAAAGATGAACATCCACGAATCAATCAATCAATCATCATCATCTTAGCCTTGTCCAGCTATTGCAACCACTATCCAACCAACCAATTGAATTGAGACTCATGAACTCCTCCATTAAAGCCCTGAATCTCCATGGAATGCTACTAGTTCTGTGTGCTGGCAATGATGGATTCCATGTTTGCTGACCTATCCTCAAATGATTGTCCTGTATTCATGTAATGTAAGCTGCTTATAAAACAAGCCTCTATGGTTACATTGGACGCTTCTCAATTTCTACATAGAAGTTACTAACAATGATGAAAAAGATGGATGATAATTTTTGTGACTATGTATTAGCCCCTTAGTCAAAGAATCATCTTCATCATCATAATCATAGCCTTGTCCCATCTATTTGGGGTCAGCTTCAGGATTCATTCTCATGGTAGTTTGGCAGAAGTTTGACAACCGGCTGCTCACCTGACATCCTCCTTTATTTATGCTGGGGAGAGGAAGGTATCATATAAGAATGAACAGAGCGGCCTTTTTCATGTGTTCCTTGAAGTGGGATTCTCCATTCTAGTCAAATTCAAAGTTACTAGATATTGTAAGATGGTACATATGAGATGGAAAATGTTTATGACATGCATACTTATGTTGTCAACTCTGTTTATATATTATATTTTTTTTTTTTGCAATGGTCAAGAGTTAAATGGGAGTCGGCATCTCTTTATCTACTCAGAATCTTGCTTTGTCTTTTGGAGTGTCTATATCCTAATGTAATTGTATGGCCTTACCTTTTCTCTTGTTGGCTGAAAACTTGCAAAAAGTTAAAATTTCCATAAATGTTTTGAATTACTGATTAATTATACTAATGTATTTGGAAGTAAATAATTATATGAATAGGATCTACACCACTAATGACAAGTTTTTTTTTTCTTTTCTTCTTTTTTTGGTTTTTAAAGGCTTTTATCTGCAAAGTTTGAGGTTGGATGTTTAACTGCAGGTATACGAGTATATAACATATGACATGGAAAATCATTCATCACTTGCCTCGCTTCCAGGAATGCAAGAACGAACCATCATAACATCATCCTTGTCTAAGACTTTTAGTGTTACAGGTAACAGCTTGCTCTCTTCTCATGCTGTGGTGTGTTGCCATGTATTTCTGGTATTCTTTACTTGTTGCGTCTGATCTTAGCCGACAATTCAATGTTGTGATATTTTAAAGCATTGCTGCTTTGGTTACACATTGCTGCAAACGGCATGAGCTTTTGCATAATACATGATTAGTTCATTCCAAAGATGCTTGGATTTGCCTTTTTTTTTCCCTTGTGTATAATGTTTATGAAAGTTGTGGCATTCTTGCTCCAATAGAAGAATGTGGGATCCATGATATATTGGCTTCTGGTTGCTTAATACAAACTGTACATTATTTGACAGAAATATTTCAAATTAATAAATAAGAGGAATGCTCAAGTGCTCTAAGAGCACTATAAATTATAGTATAGTGCTGCTAGTCACATCCCTTCACTTGGACAATCCAGTCAATTGATCTGAACTGTCCATTAAGTTCAGAACAGATTACTTGGGCTACTGTGCAAAAACGACACTCAATGGATGATCTAATCCATCCTCAATTCTGGCCTTATTTTCTTTATCCATCCTTTTTCGAAGCCATGGATGGTTACAGTTGCCTAACGGAAGAGATTCTTTAGAATCATAAGCAATAGATGCGTAACTCCTAACAAATAGACGGATCAAATTGTCTATTAAACCTATTTTTGTGTCAATGATCTTGATCATCCATTTTTTAATCCATTGATCAAATGGTTAATATTTGTCAGACTCAGACCGGTGTAATTTTTTCATGGTTGACCATGAAATGTGCAACTCGTCGATTGTAATCAACCTACTTAATAGATGATTAGATAGCGCTTGATTGTAATCAACCTATGTAATAGTCTATTACATTGTGCCTGTGGAAGTTTTATGCTCCCAATGTCGGTCCCCAACCCGGACAAAAGAGGGATGTGTCAGGTTGGCAGCCAGCATCAAACTCAAATGCCGAAACTTCCAACATGAATCTGAAAAATATGACACTCAAAGCCCTTGATAGGGTGGAATGGCGGATTCATGCAGCCGACCCAATTACTTGCAACAAGGCTTGTATGATGATGATGATGAACCATGAAATGTGTGTTAGACCTAATGAACAGTCTAGATGAATGAAATGAACTGTATGAACGTCCCAATGCAACTAGGAGCACTATAAGTGCTCTGAGAGGACTGGAGCTTTTCTCAATAAATAAAGATAATAGTTACAAGAACTTGTTTGTGAATATTTTATTAAGTGGAGGAGTAAGAAGTTTGTGTTCTATATAACTGCATATTCCAAAATCTTGAAGAATATTTCGTATGTACAGAAACGGAGCCTCTTTTTTTTTCTTTTGCGTGTGTGTGTGTGTGTGTGTGTGTGTGTGTGTGTGTGTGTGTGTGTGTAAACAACCTTTTCTTTACACTGCTGAATGATTCCATTCTTCTTTTCTGACTATTAATCGTTCTTGTTGCATGTGCCATATCATGATTTTGCTAGGAAGCTCATGTTTCTCTTCTGCTTATGGTTGTCATTTCGAGTTATTCATTTCCTTTTGGGGAAATTGTAACAGGTTGGAGGATTGGATGGGCAATTGCTCTGCCAGTTATTGCGTCTGCAATAAGAAACATTCATATTAAAATCACAGACTCAGCTCCTGCACCTTTCCAGGAGGCTGCATTAACTGCTTTGACAAGCCCAGCAGCGTATTTTGAGTCCTTGAGAACAGTGAGTATTTTATCACTCCTTTGTTGCTTGGCATCTTTCTTCATGAATGTAACTGGGGGAAATGGCTATCTGTAAAAATGGCAAAATGGGTGCCTTTGCTTTTCGCTTGAGGTTTCAGGATTACGAGTCAAGGAGAGACTACATTGTCAAGATGCTATCTGAGTTTGGTTTCCAGATTGATTTCAAGCCACAGGGTGCTTTTTTTGTACTTGCAAAGCTTCCTGATAAGTGCCCACTTTCCGATGTACGTCTTTTGTCAGCCCACCCTTGGACTTTGTGATTGTGTTTACTGTTGTAGAGCTAATTCATTGAAAGGAAGAACTAGCAGGCTGTTTGGATTTGGGCATAGTGGAGTCATTGACGAACAGTCAAGACAAAAGTACACGTCCATGATTTATCAGCGCCCCTGTGCATGGGAACCTAAGCACAGACAGATGTCTGTTAAAGCATAGATTAGTTGTCTGTACTAAGAGGTGGAACTCCTTGACATTTTACGTTTCAATGCACATTAGGAACATTCTTATCCATAAACATGCATGATATGTTCCAATGTGCCATGTGTCCGACCATCCAAGTTCAAGCAACCCACATGTGCACGTGCCGTTATCAATCTTCAAGCATAAAAAAAATGCGACTTGTGTCATATGTGTACATGCACATGTTAATGTGCCACCATCCATATTAAGCTCTCGACATTTGACACGATCCATTTTTCCTCCTCCTTCCAGGGGGTTTGACAAACAAGGAAAGGAACAACTAGTCGTGACAGCATGTCCATGGACAACTGGTTCCAACAACATACATGGGTAGCCTGTCGCAACACCGCTTGTCCTGAATCCAAACAGCCCCTAGGGAGAAACTAATGGTCCTGCTCATCAGCAAAGGTACAGTTTGCTGACATGCATGATTCCGTACATGTGGGAACATGGTTTGTTAATCCAAACTATCGATCTGATGAGATGAACTGTTAATGGGGTCTGCCTAGAAAAGCTTCAAGATTGGAAGTTCCTAAACTTTTGATCAGTGTCCCACAAAAAGATGGTTAAAGAGGCATTCCATATCCAAAGGAAAATAGTTGAATGATCAAAAGGATTGAAATATTTCAAAATAGTGCCAATACTGTCCATGTTTAGGCCATCATGTAAACAGTTTGGATCATTGAAACATGTTCCCACATGTATAGAATCCTGTGTATCAGCAAACAGTATACTGACAAGCAGGATCCTATAATTGCTCTAAACTAGATAGTTGAATTTTGAGGTTTGCTATCATAGCTCTCTGAATCTGCTCAACCCTTCTGCCCCACCGTGTGATTATCTGGACTGTTCATCTAGAAGCTCCTGTAGTATATGGTCAACATGGAAAGTATCCCACTGGTGAAAGATCATCACCAATCATGAGAAGGTGAGAAACTGCCTTTGTGGACCATTGTTCTAAGTCACTTTCTATGTATGATGAGATCTCTGTTTAGTGAGATTGTTTCCATATGAACCATATACAATGTGGACTACTAGATGGATAGTCTGGATCATCACATGGTGGGGCATAAGGGGTGTGTAGATTAATCCAATTCAGATTATTAGCCCCACTAATTGCAAGCAGGAGGGGCGAGCAGCTTAATTGCAAAATTTTGAAATCACACTACAATTTGGTTTATTTAGCCCCATTAAACCTTCTATATAAATCTTTGGTTGGCCATTAATCTGATTGTAGTCTCAATCTCCTACTGCCATTTTACCATGTTACTTTGTTTTTTCTGTCAAAATAGTGTAATTGTAATGAATCCCATGCTTTCCAGGTAGATTTCACTGCAGAATTAATAAAGAAAGCAGGGGTGGCGGCTGTACCGGGACGTGGGTTTTTCCATATGGAGCCCACTTCAACCCCATTGAGGGAACCATCCCTGGGTAGTCAGAATTACCAGGAAAGATACGTTCGGTTTGCTTTCTGCAAGAGCAATGCTACACTTAGTGCCGCTGCACAGAAGATGGGAGATCTTGTGGATGGTGAGGGGTGTCTAAAACTCGATTGATATTTGTCAAAAGGGGCTCTGATGAGGAACTATGAAATTCTTCAGTTGTAAACTGCCTTTCTGGTTTTCAGTTTGTATCACGGCCCCACTCTAGATGGCCCACACACCAAAAAATCCCCAGATGGAAGAATCCTAGCCCTTCAGTTGGTGGCCCAAAAAAAAAATGGCTAGGAAAGAAAATACATCCGTTCATATTCATCTGAGAAAAAGGCCAGATATTCGATAGCAAGGGTCTTCTAGTCTGGAGGATTTTGATACATGGGTCATGCAAAGTGAGGACAATCGTAGATAGGGTTTGGCCCACCGAACTATTGCTCCACTTGCACAAACTGAAGACTAATCCCTCATCATGATAACCTCCCTTCTCACATCGAGTATTTAGATATTTCATAATCACAGATACTATTATTAATTGTATTTAGCTTTGATATTTACAACAATTTGTTTGTTGGAAAATGTAGAGAATGATGTGATGATCTAGTCTGCTGATCCAAAAGAGTGTCAAAAAAAAAAAAACTGGTTTTTTAGTGAGAAACAGAGGCAACAATCTTTATTTCACATATCTTATACTATCTGTGCCTGCATTTTGTGTAGTCGCATCAATCTGGAGCATCTAACTGATGGCCTGACCTTTCTTCATGTTCTAAAGCAACCTATTGATCTGTTCATCTTGGTGTGATTCACTGCAGGTGGACTGCTCTTTTCTCCTTCAATGTCCATTTTGACAATCTTTCCGTTGGTTAGGATCATTTGTTTGCTGCATTCTGTGGGCTATGGGCATTTAGAAATGTGATGGATACTACTCTTGTGGCACATGCCAATGTAGCACATATGTGTGAGATCTGGTTCGTTCATATGGTGGGCCTTACCCCCAGTTCAAAATCAGGTCGGCCAGTCATCAGGTGTGTCAGGTATGAGAAAATCAGGTGGTTGAAGGAATTTACCGACTGGCCATGAGCTTCATTCATGTAACCCAACTGATGGCTAGACTGGGCTGATTGACGCGTGGGCCCACCTAATGAATGAAGACATGCCATGTTTGCAGAGTGAAAGTGGGGCTGGAGGGTGGTGGGAAGGGGTCATAGCAAGGCTCATAGGTATGCAACATTATTGGAGCATATGTGTGACTATCATGGTACAGGGCTTGGGTCTGATGCTGTAGTAGAGGCATTTCACGTCCACAAAATAAATGGGCCGCGCTTATGGTTATTCAGGCATGCCCGTTGCCAGACCTATTGTTATAGACTGTCCGTCTGGTCGGCCCCACCAATAGGTGGGCCACAGCCAAAGAAACTTGCAGAATGCCATTTCATGAACTGTTTTGATTGGACAGTATGATCGATGGTCTGGAATCAGGATCTCGTGCTAGTTCAAAATTCACACCTCCAATCGGTAGCCATCAAACGGATGTTAAAATAAGAAGATAAAAGAAAAGAGAGAGAGAGAGAGGAAGAAGAGAGGAGTCCAAAAGGGACCAGCAACTATAGATTGTTGGAAAAATAAGAGATGTCTTATTGGTAGAGGTGGGCAAGGATCCGGGTCTGGCCAAGTTAGCCCTAGTTTGGTTTGGCTTGTTTTTGTGCCACCCTAGTTTGTGGATCGGCCTGGTTTTGAGTTTCGGGCCGACCCATGCGGCTCGAGTTTGGTTTGCTCCAGAAAAATTTGGTTCGAGTTGGGATTGGTTTGGTCGAAAATTTCGAACCAAGTCAGGCCAAGTTCGAAGAGGTAGCAGCTCTTTTTTTTGTTTGTTTATTTAAATAGAAAAGAATTTAAGAAGTAAAAAAAAAAAAAAAACAAAAACAAAAAAAAACAAAACAAAACAAAACAAAAATATCTTACTACATGATGTTTAACATCCTCTGAAGGAGAATTGCAACTTCAAAATAGATATAAGAGCCTTTTCCAAATAAAAAGTATACAAGCATAGTTTTACACGTGCAAAGAAACAGTTTGCATTCATGTATATGTATCATGTATTATCAACATCATCATGTATACATATTATCCATGTTGTCCATCCGTTTTTATATATCATTTTAGGACACGATCCCAAATGGAATCATATCCAAAGCTCAAGTAGATCACACCACAGAAAACAATGTGCTTACAATATAAGAGCCGAATCAAAGCATTCTTCAAGCTGAAACGAGCTGAGACTGCTCTAGTTTGATCTTGGTTTGTTTTTTCAAATGATCTTGACTCTAAGCCTTGGTTTGGTTTGAACCAAGCCGAGCTTTTAGTCTGGCTTGGTTTGTGCCCAGCTCTACTTATTAGCGCTGGTTTTCAACCTGTGCCCCATCCACCATGGACCCCACTAGTGCGATGGTCCAAGTTGAGTACATTTTATACCATGCCTACAGTGGATGCGTGCTTTGGCCCGGAGGTCTATCCAGACCATCCAGGATGAAAATGCTCTGGCCCAAAAAATAGTCTAGTCCACTAATCAGGTGGTCCACATGCGTGCCAGGATAATGGATTGGTAGAAAATAGCTAAACAATGCTCTGTGCTCACGTACATGCTTGCTGACTGTCTCTTCACTCGGTCTCCATGCCCATATCCTATTACTTGCTGATAATAATTTCTAAATGGGGTTTAATTTTAGATATCGTTCCCCATTTCAATAATAAAGTATCCCCATGTTGGGAGTTAAGATTGTTCAATCAATTTGGTTTTAGTCTATTATTTATCGATAATAATTTTCGAAACTTAGTTTAATTTGAGATATTGTTTATCAGATTTACAATTTGTAAGTATTAATGACTCTTCATTTTATTACGACTCTTGATTTGTTATTTGAATTTTACAGCTAAAACTTTTGGTTCGGTATATAAATTATTCATGGGTCTTACTGGCACTTGTACCATAAGCCGTTTTCACACTTCAAGTGGGCCACATGGCTATGTTAAATTAAATAGTTAGTAGGTTTGATATAAAGGGTCCATTATTTTAATTCACAATATATATATATATATATATATATATATATATATATATATATATATATATAGAGAGAGAGAGAGAGAGAGAGAGAGAGAGAGAGACCATATCTCATGAGAACTTATGAGCACTTTTTGCGGACTCATTATAGGTGATGTGACCCCAAAATTTAAGCCATTCATGTGATGCAGCATCCAAAAAAATCCCTACGATCCAACTTTTACCCTAATCCAGAACTTTGTTTGGTCATGGTATAAAGAAATAGTTTCCTTCCTTGATTTGCCTCTCTCTCTCTCTCTCTCTCTCTCTCTCTCTACTACGGCCCACTAGAGTTTTCGATTAGGTAGAAAGTTGTGCTCTAGAGTTTTGTTTGTGGTGTTGCATCACATGGATGGCTCAGATTTTAGGGACACAACACCTGTAATTAGTCCTCTAAAAGTGCTCATGAGTTCTCGTGAGAGATTGTGGCAAGTGATATAGAAAGAGCGGAATGCTGCACACCAGAGCACCTTTTCATAATTCATCACACGTGATGTGAACCCAAAATATGAACCATTCACATGATGCAACACCCCAAAATAACCCCAGGGCTCAAATTTCAACTTGATACAAAACTCTAGTGGGTCGTAGAAGAGAAGAGAGAGAGAGAGAGAGAGAGAGAGAGAGAGAGGAAAATCAAGGAAGGAAACTATTTCCTTTTTTCATAGCCCATCAAAGTTCTAAATCTTGATAAAAGTTGGGACCTAAAATTTTTGAGGTGCTGCATTACATGATAGGTTTAGATTTTGGGCTCACATCATGCGTGATGAATTGTATGCACAGGTGAAGATTTTTTACACACTCATACACCACACCACACCACAATGGTTATTTTATACCATAAGTCCATGTATATAACTAGAGACCCATGACCTCATAATTGAAACTCCTGTGAATCCACCATTAGGCATGAGTAATATATATACATGACGGTAGACATAGTGAGGTTCCACATATATATAATCAGATTTGTAGTGCCACGCACAAACTTATGGTTGGTATCTCATGCCAATTGTTCCATGTGGTGTGGCCTATGTCAGTTGTCGTCTGTGTAGCCCATATGTGGTCTCTTGAGTCCACCTTGATGAATGTGTTATATATTCACCCAGTCTATGAAAAGCTAACAGGGCCCACCTACGGTTCATTGTAATGTTTTTTGTCCATCTAACCTATTGATAAGGTCAAACACAACCGAGTGAAGGTAAAAATACAAATATCATCTTGATCCAAAACTTCTATGGCCCACAATAAGTTTTCATTAGTTAATTACAACAGTTTAAAATATTGTGGTCCACCCGAAATTTGGATGATATACAAAAAAAAATTCATCAATGTGGGCCCATACAGCCATGGTTACCCGGGTAATAGCTTAATGGGTATTACCTACCGTGTGGGTCCCACCTTGATGTATGTTTTGTATATCCACGCTGTCCATCTTTTTCCCTCTATCATTTTAGGACATGACTCAAAACCTCAAGAAGATCCAAATCTAAGGTAAACTATACCACTAGAAACAATAATGAATGATCATTAAAAACATTTTATAGGCAACAAAAGTTTTAGATAAATCTGATATTTTTATTTTCCCTCAATGGCTTCATCCAGATATTTTTGCCATTATCAATGGGTTGGATGGAAAATAAACATTATAAAAATCTTACTTTGGGCCCTTTGAAAATTTTAATGGTGAGGTACTCAATCATCACTGTTTACTGTGTTATGGTCTACCTGAGATTTGAATCTGATTAATTTTTGGAATCCCATACTAAAATGATCTGTAAAAACGGATGGACGTCTTGGATATACAATAGATCATCAAGGTGGGCCCACGGTAGGGGTAACACCCACTAACCTGTTATCCGAGTAAGAGTCAAGTCACGCCCGAATGCATGCTGAGTAAAATCCGTGGTGCCCATAGTTATTTATTTATTTTATCCACTCCGTCCATCCATTTTACCATATAAATTTAAGGATTGATTAAAAAATGAAACATATTGAAAGAAAAAGTGGACTACATCACAGGAAACAGTGTGAATTGAACTTATGCCATTAAAAAATTCATGAAGTTTTTGGATCAATCTTATATTTGTGATTTCCCTTCATCGATGTGTGTGATGTTATGAACAGGTTGATAACAAATAAACATCATTATGGACCCTAGGAAGGTTTCAACGGTTGAAATCATTATTCCCACTATTTTACCCGTGGAATGGTCCAATTTAGCTTTGGATATGCTTTAATTTTGTGGTCAACCCATAAAACGATATGTAAAAAAGAATGGACGGCGTGGATAAAAGACATACATTCACGGTGGGTCCAACAGAGTTTACTCAGTACGATTCCAGTTCGAAATCCGATTTCTTTTCTGCAAAAAAACAGCTATCGCCGAGGATTCAAAGTCCAAACGCCACCATTTTTCGTCCTTCAGTCCAGCTGCCTCCAGAGCCCCCGACCCCCAAAAAACCCCATACACCACCACCACCACCACCATAAAAACTCCACATACATCATCATCATCATTAAGAAAAGCCCATGGACATCCCTCACAATCCCGTAAATTCCCCCAAACTCCTTGCCTGCATCGACATGGGTTCCAACTCCTTCAAGCTCTTCCTCATCCGCGCCCTCCCCAACGGTCGCTTCCTGACCGTCGATCGCATCAAACGTCCAGTCCTTCTGGGCCGCACCCTCATCCCCACCGTCCAATCATCCTCACCACCACCACCGCCCACCTCAATCTCCCTCGACTCCCAACTCCAATCCATCTCCACCCTTCGATCCTTTTCCGAAATCCTCCATCTCCACCACATCGATTCCCCCGCTGTAGTCGCCACTTGCGCCGTCCGTGAATCCCACAACCCCACCGAATTCCTCTCCAGAATCAAACAAGAGCTTGGCTTTGAAGCCAATGTCATCTCCGGCGAAGAAGAGGCCCGTCTCATCTACGTCGGCGTCCTCCAGTTCTTGCCCGTGTACTATAGAACGATCCTGACTGTTGATATTGGCGGCGGATCAACTGAATTCGTTGTGGGTCGAGAAGGAAAGGTAATCTTCGCCGCTTCTCTTAAATTAGGGCATGTTTCTTTAACGGAGGGATTCGTGAAGAGTGGCGAGATCGTAGATATGCGGAGATATATACGGTCAATTATTATGGAATCTGGGGTGGTGGAGAAGGTTGGGGAGATTGGGTTTGAGATTGCCGTCGGATGTTCTGGGACCATCCGGTCAATTGAGAAGGCCATTTTTAAGGGGCTGGGACGTGATCTGGCGATTGGTGGTGAACCGGGCGGGAAATTTTGTAGGGATTGGACATTTAGCAGGGAGGAACTGGGGGGTGTTGTTGAGAGGTTGTTGTGTGGGGGAGATGCGAGACAGATGGGGTTTTCAAAGAGACGGGTGGAGTTTATTGTGGCGGGTGCAGTTTTGTTGTTGGAGGTTTTTGACATTTTGGGTATTAAGGAGATGGAGGTTTCGAAGTATGCCCTTGGGGAAGGGGTCGTTACGGAGGTTCTGGCGAGGGAGTGTGACGAATTTGATGTTATTGCGAATGCGAGGTGGCGGTCGGTGTTGAGACTTGCAAGTCAGTTCGGTGGTGAGAAGAGGGTGAAGTCCAGCGGACGGTGCGTTGGCATTGCAAAGGTTAGCTAGCCTGAGTTACCCACATTTTCATTTGGGGCTATCGTTCTTTACAGGCGGGCCCACCTTTTAGGCAGAGAATACTGGGGATGGATGATGGTTTAAAAGATCCCTCATTGGAGAATGTAGGCTGTAGCCGTCTGATCAAATGAGACTTGCAAGTAGGTGGTTACAAGTAAACGTATAGCCAGATGGCTCTCACTGATCTAATTTTTACAGGAGTTCGCTGGAGGTCTAAACCAATGTTACGGGCTTACTGATCACCAGAATCAATCTATGGTCTTCTTGGATGAGATGGATCTTGAATATCTCGAAGCTGCAATTTTGCTTCATGATATTGGACTTGTTTTGGGTAAAAAGGGTTATCATAAACAGTCATACCACATCATCAAGGTACGCATGTTATGTGGTCTGGTCTAAATGTCTATTTAGCTTAGCAGTATGTGTTACTGTTTTCAGAACATCAACCTACCATAATTCCACTATCCTTCAGGGAGTTAACGTTATTTGTTGCTGTTTGTTAAGGTGAATGAGAGATTTCCCATTAGTTCTAGTTGTAAAAATTGAATTTATGAACTGATATTTCAATACTGTTTTGATGGATGTATTTCTGTGGACATGCACGAATGCATGCATGTTATAGGTAAGGTTGCAAATATGCTGGGCCCGGGCAAAGAGTTTTTTTTTTTTTTTGACAAGGCCCAGCCCCAATAGTGTGGCCCAATCACTCTATATCTGGGCCAAATAAAACCCTGTTATGGCCCTTTTGAACACTAGTATGTATGAGACGTATTTCCATCTTCGAGCTTTGCTATGCCCACACACATTGCTAGACAGCTAATGCACACACCATTGCATATGCCAACGTGGAATGCAAGTGCATTATCCAAGCCATCCCTCAGAAGGGTACCCACTATTTAGATTCCCTACCCCCGAAATCAGGTCCACTAGTCAGTGGGCCAGAATTAACCGAACAAATGCAAGGTTGTGAAAAAATCAGCCAACGTTTCTAACCTGCCCACTTATTTCTAATATCATGGCACGCCTACTAAGTGGACCGCCTTTATCTTTTGGCATTAGCATCTACACATAGAGGTCACATGATGGATGGTTTGGATATTCCACCCGTGTGCCATGGCAGCATATGTGTTGGCGTGTGCATTATTAGCTGACGTGCACACGTGTGAGCTTAGCAAAGCTTTCCTTCTTCTATTAAGTTTAAACAGCTGGATGTTTTGCTTGATTTTTGCATTGTCTGATTGGTTATAATTGCCTTTAAATTCTGAATTCCTAGAAGCACATCAATTACAGCATGGTTCAAAAATATCAGCCAATACCTATCAGTCTTTTTGGAAAACTGATGTGATTCATTTATCATATGCATCGCTGATAGTTGACTCAATCTGTCAAGATTCATGCTGATACAGCTGAAATGTAGCGCATATTGGCTAAGAAGTTCTGTAACTTGCTTTTGAGCTGGCCAATATATGCTCTAATACCGATATTTTAAACCTTGATTATATCAAATATTGAAGCTCCGTTCTGAAGTTGTGCTTGCTCCTCTTCTGGATGGAAATACTTCCAGTGTTTCATCTTCCTTAGTTTTATGTTGTTGAGACATTTCTCTTTCATTTTGCAGGATGGTGACCACCTCTATGGTTACAATGCTGAGGAGGTTGAGGTACTTGTCTTTCCTTTGGCTTCTTCTCATTTTCTTTAGTAATTGCTATTCTTAGTATTGCCATCAATGCTGATAATTCTCCAGAAGCTTGCAGATAATTGCCCTACTTACAAGATATCACAGGAAAAAGTTCCCAAAATGTGAACATGCTTCTCTTCAGGGGTTCTCAAAGGAGGTATCTTAATTGTTCTTTCAAAGATATTAGGCTTTTGGCAATAAATTTTTTTCTTCTTTCCACGCATGGTTGCATACTAGCTGTCTCTATCTGACGGTCTGTTTGGTTGCACAATCAATTGAATTGCAATCATCAGTCTAATGAAATGGAAATATCCAATTTGCGATTCCTTGTTTAGCGTGTGGGTGGGTCTTGCCTCCAAATTGCAACTATGTTAGTTTCAACTTGGATTTGGAGGAATGTGACTTCAATTTGAGGGCGGCTTCCTTATAACGAACATCAGGAAATGGCTATAGTTTTTGTTATTTCCCCTTTATTAAACTGAATGGTTGCAGTTCAATTCGCTTGCACATCCAAACACAGACTAAGCATGACAACCAACAATTGCTTCTAGCAAATGCGACCAATTTTAGAAGGTCGGTGCCATAATAGCTTAGTAGTATCTAACCAAACTTTGGTGAAGCAACCTTCTCTTATACATGCCAGCAGATGGAGATGTTTCTTATTCACACGTGGATTGGAAGGGGCACCTTGTGAAGGTGCTTTACCTTTACTAAACAATTAACTACCTGTTTGAATGTGACCCCGGAGTGAAAATTGATTTTGTCTTTGTGAAAAAACCAATCTGCTGGATGTTTGAAGTGGCTAAGAAAATGGAAATGGAAGTAGGCGAGTTTACTTTTCCTGTTCCAAATCTCAAGTGAGATAAGAATAGCTGCACTCTTTTTGGAGCCTTCTTATTTCACTATTGCTTTGGGCAGAGAGCACATCCAAGCTGCTGCTAAAGCCAGGAGTACCCAATCGTACCATAAATTTTCGGAAACCCAATTTCTCTGCACTTTGCCCAACTGCATATATGATGCTTTCCTGGCTAATATAAAAATGGGCTACATTCCCTTGATTTCTTTCTTCTTTTCTTTTCCTTTTTCATTAAAGGTGAAACAGAAATTCAGAGTTCTTTGTGCAATCATGCGGATTTCTCTTGCTCTACAACAGAATCAGTGCATGACATTTCAAGGACTGGAAATGTCACTTTCTCAAGAAGGTTTCAAACTGGTATGTTGCAAATGACATTTCTTTTTTTTCCAATAAATTCCTTACCTTTCGAAAAGAAAAAAAAAAAGAAAAAAAAGGGCATTTGCATCCACCTATTTATTCCATGTCTTTGGGATTCTAAAAAATTGAGAGATTCTATCAACTATATGCTTCATGTGAAATTTATCTGATTTTGTTGTCACGGGCGCAAAGTGTTTTTAGAGAGAGAGAGAGAGAGAGAGAGAGAGATTTTATTAGAACACCCACCAGAAAGTAGGAAAAGAATACACCTCCACACTTTGAAAACAAAAAAAAGGGTAAAAAGAGGCAGCCTTAGTTGCATATACATGAGTGATGCAGGGACATGTAATGACCTAACCTTAGATGCATGTATATTCAGATGGAAGATATTCAAGGAATAACATTAACAACTAACTGTTTTCAATTAGAGGAAATTAACAAATCTCAACACAGAGATGAGATCCGTCCGTTCGGATCATGCCCCTTAGCATAAGAATCACGTAAAACTATAAAATAAGGAGGATCTATGGATATGAGGATATCCCAAATCTAGCATAGACCAGTCCACAGTTAAGTTTGGATTCGGTTCTCATGGCTAGTCATCCATTTTTTCTGTTCGTACCAAAAGGGGAAGATTCAGAAAAGGACTAAGGAGATGGAGAAACAATGGGTGGAAAGAAGGCTTGGATTATGAAAACGGAAGATTCTTCCCTTTCCCACACCTTGAAGAACTAGAAACAAGGAAAATTCAAAAATCGGGGTGGAATCCTCAACACCCAAGGGCTAATCCTGAAACCCTAATCTCTTGACAAAGAGGAAGAAAAAACATCAAAATCTCCATTCATTCAATAATAATAAAATAGGGTTTTCACAATGTATGTATAAGCCACGAAAATAAAAAGTGCACTAAAGCGCCTGAAAACAAAAAAAAATAAAAAATAAAAACGCCTAAAATTAAACTACGACACTAAAGCGCCAAAAAACAAGAAAATAAACAGAAAAACGCCTAAAACTAATTCCGCTTCACGGTCCTGTGGTGATGATGCTCTTACACGGTCCTGCAACTCGCCTACTCCTAACGCGTCAGAAAATGGGTCCAATGGGCCTGACGTCCATCCACATCAACTTATCTGCTCCAATACTTGATCTGCAACGTCGCCTCCTCTGGTGCACTCTAAAGGGTGTACCACTGATGTCCGCATCAATTGAATCTATCCTTTTATCTCATAGCCCAGGTTGAGATGGCCCTGAATCTACGGGTTCACCTCAGGGCCTTGAATCCACGGGTCACCCTAGGCTCTCAGTTAGATTCTCCTACGTGGGCCCTGAATCCACGGTTCCCCTGAGTCCACAGCCGACCCCACCCTGAGTGCGCTCTTGAGTCCACAGGCCACCCCACTCGAGCCCAGTGTGAAAATGCCCTTGCATTATTCACCCCCGGTGAGGAGTTTCGAACACGAGACCTCCTGCTTTGATACCAATTTGATGCAAGACAATTAACCACTTGCTCTAAAAGCTCAAACTATTAAAGTGTGGCGAATCAATCCCTTTATCTCATAGCACAGGTCGAGAGGGCCCCGAATCCATGGGTTCACCTCAGGGCCTCAAATCCACGAGTCACCCTAGGCCTTCGGTCGAATCCTCCTACGTGGGCTTCGAATCCATGATCCACCTGAGTCCCCAAGCGTTGAGTCCACAGCCAACCCCACCCCGAGGGTGCTCTTGAGTCCACAGGCGGCCCCACTCGAGTCCAGTGTGAAAATGTCCCTGGATTAGTCACCCCCGGTGAGGAGTTTCGAACATGAGACCTACTCTGATACCAATTTGATGCAGGACAACTAACCACTTGCTTTAAAAGCTCGAACTGTTAGAGTGTGATGAATCAATCCTTTTATCTCATAGCCCAGGTCGAGAGGGCCTTGAATCCATGGATCACCCTAGGCCCTCGGTCAAATCCTCCTACGTGGGCCTAGAATCCTGATCCCTCTGAGTCTACAGGCGTTGAGTCCACAGGCGCTGAGTCCACAGTTGACCCCACCCCGAGTGTGCTCCTGAGTCCATAGGCTGACCCACTCGAGCCCGGTGTGAAAATGCCCCTGCATTATTTACCTCCGGTGAGGAGTTTCGAACATGAGACCTCCTGCTCTGATACTAATTTGATGCAAGACAACTAACCACTTGCTCTAAAAGCTTGAACTATTAGAGTGTGGTGAATCAATCCTTTTATCTCATAGCTTAAGTCGAGAGGGCCTCGAATTCACGGGTTCACCTCTGGGCCTCGAATCCACAGGTCACCCTAAGCCGTCGGTCAAATCCTCGTACATGGGCCCTGAATCCACGGTCCCCCTGAGTCAACAACCGACCCCACCCCGAGTGTGCTCCTGAGTCCACAGGCCGCCCCACTCGAGCCCGGTGTGAAAATGCCCCTGCATTAATGAGGAGCCCAATCCTTAATAAGCCCTAGAACTGACTTTATCACCCATCTGCCGTGGACCTCTTGTTTCTAAAGCATTGCTCATTCCTTTTTCTTTTTTTTTTTCTTTTCCAAATGGCCCAAAGAATAGCCATGATGAGGAGCCTCCAAACAACTTTAGAAGCCTTCCCACTTCCCCCCTCCATGCCATGTCCAAAGAAGAGCCTCCATGGGCTCCAGCATAATCTAGGCTATATGAGACTCGACCAGGAAGAACTCCCACACTTTTCGTGCAAAGGTGCAATGGATAAATAAATGGTTGATAGATTTAGCAACCCCCATGCACATCAGGAAATTTTTGGGGAGAATAAGAGATCTCCGTCATAGGTTGTCAATGGTTAGAACTTTCTTTTGACCAACCAACCACACAAATGCTGCAACGTGGGGAGGGGCCCCATAGTGCCAATGGAGAAACGGGTGGGAGAGACCTGGGGCGCTGCCTAAACTGAAAAAAAAATCTGTAGAAAGAAGCCACCAAAAAATTCCCAGATTGGTGTCCTTTCCATATCAAGGAGTCTTCCACCTGATAGGAAGGCGCGGCGTGCTTGAGCTGTTTCAACAAAGCAGCAAACTGTAATGCCTCATTATCGGACCAATTCCTCCGGCAAGGAGAGTACCAAACAGTAGAACTGCCGCAAATAGAAAAGCACTGCGACATGAGGACATAATGATCCGGAGCAAGAACATTGAGCCTGGGGAACACCTCTCGAAGCGTCCTATCACTGCACCAGTCGTCCGCCTAAAATCAGATCCAGTCCCCCTTTCCAATAGAACAAGAGATCTTTCTTCAGAATAAGTGTTCTGTTGACGCAATTGCTTTCCATATGCTAGATGCCCGATGCAATGAAGAATACTTCACAAACCAACCCGGCAACCCCCCTTCCTGAACTCCATACTTGCTAGCAATATCTCCCTCCAATCTGTACCAAATTTCCAAAGCCATTTCCTGAGAAGCGCAATGTTCATGAGCCCCAAATCTTTTATCCCCTCTCCCAAGAAGATCAATGTTCACGGGTGCAAAGATTTTAGTGAATCATTGTAGGAATGTGGCCAGTCCGTTGTTTCCATTTTCCTGACACATGTACACATGTAGCTAATTATACACATCTGTGGCTCTGCACGTTTACATATGTCATGCTTACAATTTCATGTTAGGCATGTATGCCTGCATTATTATTATTTGTTTTTTTTTAAAGGGTGCTTGCATTTGATATAGGGAGTCCCTAAGAGCGAATCATTGTAGGAATGTGGCCAGTCTGTTGTTTCCATTTTCCTGACACATGTACACATGTAGCTAATTATACACACCTGCGGCTCTGCACGTTTGCATATGTCATGCTTACAATTTCATGTTAGGCATGTATGCGTGCATTATTTTTTTTATTCTTTATTTTGAAGGGTGCTTGCATTTGATATAGGGAGTCACTATTTATACCCATCCTTATTGAATAGTGATACTTTCTTTCTACTACTAGTATTACATTGGCATACATTTGTACTGTTTGTTACAAAAAATAGACAGAAAAAGGTATATCTGTATGCCAGGGTTGGGTGTAGATGGTAGTCAATGGAAACTTTCCCTCTCACAAATACTAATGTTTCTCGCTCAGCGCATCCCATGTTCTTTTCACTTTCTGCTTTTCTAACTATTAACAATTTTGGTATATTTTGGTAAAATGAGGCATTTCATGCATCCTTTTCTTGAGAGAGGGCTGCCTCAGTTTGGCCCATTGCTTGAATGGAAATTCAGGTGGACCTAGTTTGTGGGACCCCTGGCCCGTTGCCACCCCTGCCTTCCGTGTATGTGCGAGGGAGGGAGGGCTACCTGGGGTCAGCCCATTGCTCAAACAAGACATCCCAATAATTTGTGGGACCTCTGGCCATCTGTGTGTGTGTGTGTGTGTGTGTGTGTGTGTGTGTGTGTGAGGGAGGGAGGGTGGGCCACCTCGGCTCGGTCCATTGCTCAAACAGGATATCCCAATAATTTGTGGGACCCCCGGCCACTTGCCACCCTTGCCTTCCATGTTAGGCCATGGGCCAAAAATCAAACTGAACAGAAAGTAAGGTGGGCCACACCTGAGGGGGCAGTTGGGAGGATACCAACCAATAGAACCTCCCAGGCAGTTTCTGGGACCATCGTGCTGTGTATTTGTCATCCAAGCTGTTCATCACACGCCCTACCACCAGGATGAAGGGACACCAAAACTCAGGCCATTCCAAGGCTTAGGTGGGCCACACTACGTGAATTTAGAGGTTTTAGGCATTGTTTGACATTGCTCCTTATAGTGTGGCCTGCCTGAGTCTTGGATCAGCCTTATTTTTGGGCTCTGTGGTAAACATGAGGGGGCTAACATGACAGATTAGATGCACACATCACGTGGACCCCATAATAGCCAAATATCACCACTAGTTGTGGTAGTACCGGTGCCATGTGAGGACACCTCTGTGTGTGTGCAGGTGCATGCAGGTGGAAGGCAGGTGTGTGAATGCATGCATGCTTATATGTGGCTGTTGTGTTTTCTTTCATTGTCATCTCCGAGTTTGGTGGGAGCCATAAAAGAAGAGAAGCAGCCTGCATAGAAACATCTGAATGGCCTCCTGTTTATAAGTGTTTATTGCACCAAAATGTTAGGAAGAAACAGGCACATGAACTTTTGATGTTCCATCGTTTCACCTTCAATGCATTACCTGAATTTAAAGGCCAAGCTAAATGAAAATATCACCCTACGTCCTCGCAAATTTAAGTTTCAATGTTGGCTTCTCATGGCTACAGTTACATGCATCTGAGGTTGTTTGTAGGTTCTCAAGGAACCGAAGGGTCATTCTCTAGACCAAGATAGCATGCATCCAACATCAGCAGATGTTGAAGCAGAACTAAAGCCAGAGTTGGAG
Source organism: Liriodendron chinense (assembly GCA_003013855.2). Classification (NCBI taxonomy): domain Eukaryota; kingdom Viridiplantae; phylum Streptophyta; class Magnoliopsida; order Magnoliales; family Magnoliaceae; genus Liriodendron; species Liriodendron chinense. Next base: position 644,972 of record PVNU02002913.1, read on the forward strand.
CATTTTGAAGAGGTAAAACATATCATAAACGCCCTTTCTCACCTTAATGGCAATTGCAAACGTTTCCATCATCGCCACTATTTGCTTTGCCATCAGGTATTCCAGCAGAAACTTTCGATAGTTGTTCCCGTGAGCATGTAATAGAAGCTGCCAGGAGCTGTACAGATCTTACAAAGAGACAAGGTGTTTTCTTTTTACTTTCATTCTTTCATTATTTTACATGTTACCATCATTCTTGCTCAGGGTAAATCAGTTGCCTTAAGTTTGGGTTTGGATGCAATATCGAATTGAATTCCTGTGGAGGGGCATGCCTCAAAATTGCAATTACCGAACTTTGGGGAGTTGGTGGATCATCTTTTCATTCACTGTGGTTTTGCAAGGCAGTTTTGGCAGTTGTTTTTCAAGCTCTTCAGTATTTCATGGGTTTCTCCAAATGCCGTAGGAGTTTTTCTCCGCTTGGCATGGAGGAATGCTCTTGAGCGGGGGTTGAAAAGTGTGGCAACTTTTGATGGTGGCTGGCCTTTGGAGTTTGTCTGTTTGTGGAAGGAGATAAACAATAGATGTTTCAGAAATCGGGCTGGTCGGGTAGAGGACGTTTTCATGCTTGCAAAAAGGCTTGTTAGAGATTGGGCTATGGCCTCTAAGGGCGGTGCTCGTGTTCCAGATAACTGGGCTTAGTTGTAAATTTCCCTGGGTTGTTGTGTAGTCTGTTTTTGTATATACCGGCTTCTTATAAATTTTTTCTCATCGCTTCAAAAAAAAAGAAGAAGAAGAAGCTGGACTTCAGAGAAACAGAACTACTGTGTCCTACCACATCCGTATACTAGGATATGTCATTTATTTTTGTCACATAATGTATATTCACAATTCAAATTGATTATGCATCCAAACACAGTTCAGCATTCTGTTTAGATGGGAAAATGTACTTTGGCCATTTTAATTTTTTTAAACACCCCAAAGTGTATTTTACTCATTAAAGGCTGTATATTATGATGGTGATATACACTAATTGCTAATAAAGATTGGATTGGTGCATTCTGCTCTAATGTATTTTTTTCTTCTGAAACTAAGAACGGCCGGTTGGTAAGGAGTGTACATTCAGTAATCATTGCCGTTTTTGGGCTATGACCTGTGTATGTGGTAGCCCATAGATTAATGGTTCTGATCACTGATCAGACTAGATTATTGTCACATATATGGTGTAGATGCGAGAGGTGATCTAAAAGTTTTAGGAAATATTCTGCCCTCACCTTTCATGTCTCTAATGTTTTGAGCACTGTTTCCAGGCCCGCATTGGTTGGGATGGCTAATGCGGCTCAATCACTTTGCCTTTTGGGACGTGGTCCATCATGGTGGCCCACTGAATCAAAGATACTGATCATTTTACCCAAGTGCCATGTGCGCAATAGAGAAGTTCTAGTTTTTGTAACACCCGGATCCATAGCTCAAGTGGTACACCGAGTGAAGAAAGCCTCGTTTCAACATTGAGGTCATGGCATCGATTCCCATGGTGGGGGTGGCTAACATTGTGATGCGACTAACAGGGTGGGTGGGTGGGTGTACTAACAGTTGGGTGTGTGGACTAACCCAAAAAAAAAGAAAAGAAAAAAAGAATGAAAAAAGAAAAGTTTTTGCGGGCTGCATTGCGTTGGTAGCACCCCTCTTCAGAGGGGCGAAGGGCAAGAACAGCATTAATATGGGAGGACTAATGGGCCATTTGGAGGTTGAATGTGGCACGCATTCCCTTCTAGTTGTGGCCTGCAAATAGACTATCATGAAGAGAAAACACAAGGATCATCTGCATTTAACTAAAAGATGGCCCACAGGTAGTGGCTCTGATCTTCTGATTTGGGATACTTCTGGGGCATGCTCCATACATGGTCGGTTTGAAGGCCAAAGGCTTGATTAGTCAACCATAGGACCCGCTCCTACAAACAAGAAACTTAAAAGAGTGTAATGTGTCCGAGCTTACCTCATTTTATAGAAGTGGGCCACTTGGTTCTGTGATGTGCCCCATCTTGGATGGATAATGCATAGAATATCCTAGCCATTAATCTTGGCCTTTTTGGTTGATTGTTGATTGTTGCTTAGAATTGCCCATGCATGAGATTCTTGGTCGTTGTGCATCGAGCCCTAATCCAGCAGAGCAAATTGGGTAAGAGGATTGCCTGGTGAGCGAATCACTAAGGATATTTCTAGTGACCCGACATTTCGGAATTTGATTGAGCCATATGCTGCCGTTAGAGATGGAGAATCCTGGTGAGCAAATCACTAGGGATATCTCTAGTGGCATGACATTATGAGATTTGATTGGACCATGTGTTGTGTTCATACTTGACTAAACAAATTTCAAATATGCTTTGTATGGCCTCCTCTCGATGGAATTGAAACATGAGAGTCTTGCATGTTATAAGGTCAGCGATGTTACTATTCCTTTCTTCCTTTAAAACTACGCACCTGCCATGGTTTATAAGCAAGTACTGACATTTTACAGATGGCATGTAAATTAGACCATTAAAAAAGTGGACCCTATTTTTATATGGGTCATAAACCAACAACTACACTGAAGGGAAGTTGTAAAAGGCAGTAGAAATGTGAAATAGTAAATGGTCCCAATTCAAGAGAAATGTCCATAAATTAGAGGTTAGGATCGTTCAACTAGGGTTATAACCTATCTAAAGCTGGTCCCATGTTTGAACAGTACTATTTGAGGTTTTGGTAGGTGTATACCACTTGATTGCATGCGTGTGAACTTCCACATTTTGCCGGAGCAAGGTATTTATTGATAAAAACTTTAGTACTCTAGCAGAGTGGAATCAATGATACGCAGGCACTTAGGAATTGCATACATGACATATAAGTAATTCAAATTGAACTGACAGATATTATGGGTCCCGATTTAGATTTATCATTAACCAAAAATTACACTTTTTATAATACGTGTACAGTTAAAAATGAAAATTTCAATGATCCTTGTTGATGCTGAAAATTGGTCAACAGACGAGATGAGGTGACCTCCAACTGGTCAGCAGATAAGTACAGCTGATCTCTGGTAGGTGTACAGTCTGGATCTGAGTCAGAAGTTTCTTAGATCCTGAAGAACACAAAGGAAAGCAAAAGAAAGGGTGGCTGGGGTCCAGCCGCTTAGCCCTCCGATGCCTAAGTTAATTTGGATACTAAAAAGGATGATTGTCTCTCTTGAGATTAGTTGTTGTGTCATACCTTGATAATGAAAAGGACGCATCAATTTATAGACTTAGGTTGTGGGATTACGTTCCCTTTCTGCAGCCGTGATGTTCGTAGAGGAAATCTCGGATCGCCGAGATTTCCTGAGCTGTCCCGTGATCTTCGGAGATATTTGACGAGTTAGTTAAAGATTTTCCGGATTCTTTTCCTCTTATTGCGCGCAATCTTAAGAAAATTGCGGTAACGGAACCAGCTCGTCTCAATGAAAGAGGTCAACCTTATGAGGTCGTTTAGAGGGATCGCCTCTTCTCTCTAGGCTAGGTCGGTCAGACTAGACGACCTGTTTTCGAGTTGTGCTGTCTGTCCTCAGGTCGGATTTGATCCAGATCTATCCTGAGGTCAGCTCGTATTCTTCTCACAACAGAAGTCCCCCCACTCCCGAATCCAGCTCGTCTGTCTCGGGAGTAGCTTAATAAAGAAGATACAACGATCTGGATGCCTTTGGCTTTATACAGCTGTAGCGCCGTCATCTCGACGGGCGGGAAGGCAACATTTAATGCGCTGTTCAAAAAATCGAGGCGCCAGCATCTGTTTGTACGGCGTATCAGCGCTCAACCGGATATTATCGAACAGGGGGGTGCCACGTGTCCGGAGTAGTGCGTACCTTTTGTACGCTTTAACTGAGGGCCGCCACGCGGAATCATTTCATTAAATGCGAGAGAATCCTTTGGGTATAAAACTCGGAACTTAGCGAATATCGGAAAAATCTTTTTCTTTTCTGATTTTTCTTCCCTTCCTTCCCGGATTCTTCTTCTCCCTTTTCTGATTCTCCACATCCGGCCGATATATCAGTGTCTAAGGTACGCTCTTCTTAACCTCAGAAGATCTTCTTTTCTTCATAATATCTTCCAAATGTCGGAGACTTCTTGTTCTGATGCAATACTTATGGTGAGGTTTGGAGATTCCGAGTCGGACCCACCTCTTACAAAGCCTCAGGAGATGGAACCCAGGGAATCCCATTCTAAGATAGCTGATCCTGTGAGTGATGAGGGACCTGATGTTCCTGAGCCGGAAGAGGGAAACGAAACGGCTCAGAAATATTCTTTCGAGCTGGATAGCGTAGTCTCGCAGATTACCCAGGAAGAACTGGATGCTGCGAGGAGAACGTTTGGGATTCCTGAATCCGTAGGGCTTAGGGTTCCGGACCGAGCTGATAGGCCGGGCCGACCTTGCAAGGGGGAGACCGTCATCTCTCTGATGCATTTGGAGGCCGAGCTAAGGTTGCCTCTGCACCCCTTTGTGCGAGAGGTTCTTAATACCTTAGGTCTTTCACCTAGCCAGCTGCAACCCAATGGCTGGAGGTGTATGGTGGGATGCTACATCTTGTAGCAAAGAGTAGGGAATAAAGAACTGACCTCGAACGAGCTCTTTTCTCTGTATAGTCTTAAGTCTCTGGGAGGTCAGGGACTTTATTACTTCTCTTCTCACCCGGGTCAGGGTGGCTCGATAGTGACCGACCTGCCATCTTCCACCAGAACTTGGAAGAGAAAATGGTTCTTTGCATCGGGGGACTGGGAGGCTTCACCGGATGAGCTTCGCCCTCTGGAGCACAGGGTTCGAGCTAACTTTGCTCTGCCAGGTCGAGCTGCACCCAGATCTTCTTAAACCTTTAATGCTCTTTATCTCCGCTTTTAGTTCTCATTCTGATGCGCACCTCTTTATCTGTGCAGCTTCAGTGGCCATTAGGGTAGCCCTTTCGGCAATGCAAGAGAGACAGATTCAAGCTGCCCGAGCTTGTTCCCTTGAAGAAAGGAATTTTCGTAATCTAATCATTGTAGATTCCGTTTTTGAGTCAGGTCAGCTCGTGAGTAGGAGAATCTTGTTGCACATGCTTTACACGTCGTTGCTCCACACATTCTTCGTCCTGACATGTTTCTTTATGTTTTGGACAGGTATGGCACCAAAGGCGGTTTCAAAGACCCGCAAGATTCCTGTCAGGATTCTTGATCGTGGAGAGAGTTCTATAGAGCCCCCGAGCAAAAGGGTGGCCACAGAAACTCAGAGGCAACAACGGTTGCCTCAATCGTTTGTGTGCGGGTCTGGGCAGCCTCTGGGCACATCCTCGGCAAGGGCTGAGCCTCTAACTGCCCAATCTCCCGTATCTGAGGTTCCGGTTGTCAATGTACCGGATACCTCGGATTCCCTGGTCGAACCGTCTGCGAGCCGACCCGCAACTCGTGCTAGTTCGTCTGGCACTCCCACTGAATCCACTGAAGCAGGGCCTACCCGGACCCCTGTTGAAGTCGGGTCGTCGCGTCCCCCTCAAGCTCCTCGGGCTGCCCACACTACGGCTGCCCGTGGTACCAAGCCGCAAGAAGACCAGGTCGACATGCCTCCAATCACGGAGCAGTTTGCGACCTAGAAGGAAGGGGTTAACGCGTATATGGATGTTAACCACAGCATTCCTCAGGATTTGAGCTCGCTCGCGACGTTTGATCCTGATCAGATGGTCGGAGTAGCGATTGAGAGTAGTCTCAGGGTGAGCTGACTGCCTTTTCTTTTTTTACTTATGCGCTTTGCTGTCACACTACTAACCGTAGTAACGTGCTTTTGTAGGACTCAACCTTATTAATAATGATCCGTCAGAAGATGGCCGAGCGAACTTACCAGATGCAGAAGGCTCTGGTCGTGGCGTCCTCCTGGAAGACTAAGACCGAAGCCATGAAGGCCGAGCTGAAGAGAAAGTTATCTGAGCTGGTGACAGCCCAGTCAGAATTGTAAACCGCCCAGTCCGAGCTGAAGGTGGCACAATCCGAGCTGAAGGTGTCCCAGGCGCAGGTTCAGTCTCTCGAGGAGGCGCTGAGAGAGACTTCGGCCAAGGCTCAGTCGGAGGAAAATAATGTCGAATCGCTCGAGGCTGCCCTCAAGACGGCTGAGGAGGAGAAAGTGGACTTGGCCAAACTCTTGAAGGAAGTCCAGCTGAAGTCTTTGGCTGATGCCAAAGGTGCAGAAGCTAAGTTTGAGAAGCTGAATGTGATCTCTGAGGAGCTGTATAATCATGGCTTCCGGGACTGCAGGCGGCTTGTCCTCAAACATTTTCCCGATCTCGACCTTACTCCTGTTGACGACGACGAAGACGAGGATGAGGTCGTAGGGGAAGGACCTTCCAAAGGGTCTGCTGCTCAATCTGGAGCCGGTCCATCTAATGCCACTAAAGACGAAGGCGTCTTGTATTTTTTTTTTTTTTTTAATGTACGAAAATCTTTCTTTAATACAAGCCCTTCAGAGGCACATTTTGGCAATATGTGTGTAACATTCATTTTATTTTATGTATGAATAAATCTGGAAAATCCTTTAGCAACCTTTATAATCATGTCAGCTCGGAGCGTTAATGCTGCTAGGGCGATCTGTTGTTATAAGTCAGAATGTCGCTGTATACTCGGAACGATTAGGTCGCTTCGGTTATGAGTGAGTTAGGTGTCAACGCAACGCCTTTGAAGCAATTTGAAGCAATTTTATTGAATCATCGTCTCGGAATACATACTTTATATAAGGCCCTGCTCGTTCATGGATAGTAGATTTTCAGATGATCAGCGTTCCATGGATGGGAAAGGGGTCTACCATCCATGCTTTCGAGCCAATAAGTACCGGGACGACGTGAGCTGAGCACTCTATACGGCCCTTCCCAATTGGGGCTGAAGACGCCGATTTTCTCTTTGATACTGACCTTTTTGAGGACTAGGTCGCCAGCTCGGAACCACCGTTCTTTTACTCGAGAGTTGTAGTATTGCCGAACCCTCTGCTGATATGCGGCTACCCGAACTTGAGAAGTTTCTCTTGCCTCGTCGAGTAGGTCTAGGTTCATTCGCAACTGATCTTCGTTTAGGTCGAGCCGATGACGGCTCGTTCTGCTTGTGGGAATTCCAATTTCCACTGACACAACAGCTTCGGCTCCAAATGCGAGGAAAAAGGGGGTCTTCCCGGTAGTGGACGAGCTGTGGTTCGGTAGGCCCATAGCACCTCGGGAAGTTCTTCCGCCCAAGTCCCCTTTTTCTCATCGAGCTTCGTTTTGAGGTGGTTCTTAATGATTTTGTTAATTGCCTCGACCTGGCCATTGGCTTGCGGGTGGTGAGGAGAAGAATACACGTTTTTAATGCCCAAACCTTTACAGAAATTGCGAAATCTTTCGTTGTCGAACTGTCACCCATTATCTGTGATTATTGTATTCGGAATCTCAAATCGACACACAATCGCTTTCCAAATGAAATCTGTCGTTTTCTTTTCTGTAATGGTAGCTAATGGTTCCGCTTCCGCCCACTTTGTGAAGTAGTCGAAGGCGACGATTGCGTATTTAACCTGTCCTTTCCCCGTCGGAAGAGGGCCAATGATATCGACTCCCCACTGAGCGAACGGCCACGGTCCGGACATGGGAGTGAGCTCTTCGGGTGGTAGGTGAGGAATGGGAGCGAATCGTTGGCATCTATCACATTTTTTAACTATCTCCCGGGCGTCTTGCTGAATGGTGGGCCAATAATACCCTTGTCGAATTACTTTCTGTGCAAGTGCTCGGACCCCAGAATGATTCCCGCAGCAACCAAAATGGATTTCACGTAACACATAGTCGGCTTCTTCGAGTCCCAAACAGCGTAGACACGGGAGGGAGAACCCCCTTTTGTAGAGGACCCCGTCGATCAAAGTATACCGAGCTGATCTATAGCGGATGCGCTGAACTTCTTTTTGATCGTCGCGTAATTCGCCCGACTGTAAAAACCGGATGATAAGATCTCTCCAATCTGGAGTTGCCGATACTGAAAAAACCCCTGTAAATCCGGTCAATGCTGTTTTGACCGGCTTCAGCCTGGATCGGTCGATCTTCATTCTCTCAAAAGCTGAAGCGTACATGATATCAGCCGAGCTCCCCGTGTCAATTATCATCCTATGGAGTCTCTTGTTGGCGACCACCATCGAAACGACAAGGGATTCGTCATGTGGGTGTACGATCCCTCGAGCGTCCTCTTCGGTAAACGTTATTGATTACGAGGTCACCTTTGCGACCTTTACAGGTCGGCTGGTGATGTTCACAGAGGGCCCCATTTGGGATATTCTTCCTTGCCGTACATAGTTTTTACGGGAGTTCCCGGAATCTCCAGTGGTTGGCCCTCCGAAGATCATGTGGATTTCTTCCACAGGATTATTACTCTGTTCTTCAGTCAGGTCTACGGCTCGACCTTTATCCCTCCGGCTGTCCGAACGCTGAGCAATGTAGTCTTTAAAAAATCCTTGCTGGATGAGGGCCTCTATTTGTCGTTTTAAGTCAAAGCAATCCACGGTGTTGTGACCGTGGTCTTTATGGTATAAACAGTACCTTGATTTCGACCTTCCATTGGGGTCGGTCTTTATCTTCGTAGGTCGTTCGAAGGCGTGCTTGCCTCTTTTTGCTAAGTACACCTGCTCGATGGTTTTGTTGAGCAGCGTGTATTTTTCGAACCGCGGTGCTGGTGATTTTGCTCCTCGGGCAAGCCCATTCCGAGCTGGTGATCTCCGCTCCACTCTATGCTTTTTCGAATTGCTATTTTCCTGACGTTCTTTATTTCTGGACGTCGATCGGTGAGCGTTGACCAGTTCCTCGGCGTTGATGTGCTTGGTCGCTCGATCTAAAAATTCGGCCACGGACTGAGGTGGCTCCTCCCCAACAGACCAAAGGAATCTTCGGTCCCATAACCCTCCAATCATAGTGTGTAATAGCACATCCTGTAATAGGTTTTCGACTTGTACTGCCTCGGAATTGAAGCGCGCGAGATAGTCTTTTAGCGACTCGTCTTCTTTTTGTTTAACTACAGCGAGATGAGTTGAATGCTTCCTCGGGTCGGTGCTACCGATGAATTGAGTGGCGAAGGCTCTACTCAATTGGGAGAACGAGCTAATCGTTCTCGGCTTCAAGTTGCGGAACCAAGTCCATGCCGATCTTGTCAATGACAACGGGAAGGCTTTACACATAATGTGTCCACTGGCTCCAAGGAGTTCCATTCAGACTTTGAAATTTTCTAGGTATTCCGCCGGATCTCCTATCCCGGAATACTGCTTTAACTGTGGAATTTTGAAACCTTTGGGAAGGGGCTCTGCACGAACCTCGTCGGTGAATGGTGATTCAGATGAGTCGACCAGTGCATCTACTGCAATAGGAGCCCTGGCCCGCTGTGCCCTTTGAATATCGTCCATTTGTTCCCGAAACTCTTTCAACTCCGCTTCCAGTGGGCTTATATTGTCATTCATCCGGTCGCTGGCTTCATGATCGGGTCGTTCACGCTCGAGATGAGCCGTCCTCTTTTCTTCCAGCTAATGGCGTAGGTCGTTTGCGGGCAAATCCGTAGCTGGTTGGGATCTCGTCTCGCTTGATTGGTTGACGGCTTCATGTTCTTCGACCAAAGATGGCCGATGAGAATGTTGGGGTGCTTGAGTTTGATGAGAGTGTTGAGATCGTAGAGGCTCCTCACGGTCTCTGCTGCTTGAAGCTGTCGGGCGGACTAGGCCAGTTAACATAGCTTTAATTTCGTCCAGCCTCTGGTCCACATAGCCGAATCGTTCGTCAACACCCCCTAGTCTTTGGGCAACCCCCCCCCCCCCCCTCCCCCACTTGCTCTTCGAGAAGGGACAACCTGATTCCTCGATTGCGAGGCCTTTGTTGCCCCCCCGCTGAGTAAAATGAGGGGATTTCCCACCACATTGGATGGCAGGGGCGTCAGGGAACGATCCTTCATTGTCGGAGTCTGAAGGTCCGGCGATCACAGGCGCTTTTCCTTTATATTTTCTTTTCCCGGCCATGATAAAAGAAAATATGAAGAAAGTGTAGAGAAAATGTTGAGATCGTCTCGACCGTTTGGGTGAGAACACGGACTTCCTGATTAAAGGAAAAAGGCGTTTCCCACAGACGGCGCCAATCTGTTGATGCTGAAAATTGGTCAACAGACGAGATGAGGTGACCTCCAACTGGTCAGCAGATAAGTACAGCTGATCTCTGGTAGGTGCACAGTGTAGATATGAGTCGGAAGCTCCTTAGATCCTGAAGAACACAAAGGAAAGCAAAAGAAGGGGTGGCTGGGGTCCGGCCGTTAGCCCTCCGATGCCTAAGTTAATTTGGATACTAAAAAGGATGATCGTTTCTCTAGAGATCAGTTGTTGTGTCATACCTTGATAATGAAGAGGACGCATCAATTTATAGACTTAGGTTGTGGGATTACGTTCCCTTTCTGCAGCCGTGATGTTCGTAGAGGAAATCTCGGATCTCTGAGATTTCCTGAGCTGTCCCGTGATCTTCGGAGATATTTAACGAGTTAGTTAGAGATTTCCCGGATTCTTTTCCTCTTATTGCGCGCAATCTTAAGAAAATTGCGGTAACGGAACCAATTCGTCTCAATGAAAGAGGTCAGCCTTATAAAGTCGTTTAGAGGGATTGCCTCTTCTCTCTAGGCTAGGTCGGTCAAACTAGACGACCTGTTTTCGGGTCGTGCTGTCTGTCCTCAGGTCGGATTCGAGCAGAACAGGCTGATCCAGATCTATCCTGAGGTCAGCTCGTATTCTTCTCACAGTAGTACTCTTTAAATAAACAAGTGTGGATGAATCAGCAGTTAAGCTAGCTTGACCAATCTGATTTTTGTATTGCGACTTACAGTGGGTTGGATCATTTAATTGTTTTAATTGTCTTAGCACGCCTACCATTTCTGTATCCCTGCGTATCAAGCTCACACTCTGCCAAAGTATCAAATAACTTCCTGTACTTACTTTGACTGAAGGCTTTACCTACTATAAGTCATTTAAATCTTTGTTACTCCGCAGGAAGCCCACTCGTACACTTTCACGCCACCATGTACCCGCGGTACACACACACTCACAACAATCCAAAGTTCCAAACCGTCAAAAGTAGCTGTGCCTCTCGGCAAAACCAAGAATCAGATTATAAGGAGATCCTAACCATCGCTTATCAGACAATGAATTTTCACCGTTGAAAATTTCCACATCAACCATGCATTTGTGACCACTTATCGAACTGTTACAATAATAATTTCAACGTGGATTTTGGATTTTGAACTATTGGAAGTTTTTTCTGTGATTTAGACGGTTGGGATTGAGATGCATGCATGCCACGTGGAAAGCATCTGCATGCATGTGTACAGAGTATCACACAACTCCTCACTACATAAATCCAAACAAGCCGACTGCGCGCGACTTTCAGGAGAACAATGGCTTCTGTCGTTGCAGCGAGAGAAGAACGGATTCCTCTGCTCCACTCTCCTCCTTCATCTGTCAACCGAGAATCGATCTCAGAAGAAGCTGAGATCCTCCCTTCATCCTCACCGTCCGATTATCAGCACCTCCCTCAGAACGAAGATCGAGCCAAACCTAACTCCACCGATCCCAATCAACGGCTCGTTTCACTCGATGTCTTCCGCGGTCTGACCGTAGCGGTACATGCCTACTTGATCTTCTCCATGTCTCTGCTGTTTGATTTCTGATTTCCGGTTTCTCCGGTTTAGAATCTAGCAGTGTCTACAGCTTAGATGATGTAATTCGTCGGTGTTGAATTACTGAGGAATTTTAGGGTCTGGATGCTCCCAGTCTTTACCAGTGGAGGCCATGGTCCGTTTGATCCAGACCGTTGATATGACGGGCTCCTCCGTGTAGGGGTGATGATCCAAAAATCTGCCTGATTGGAAGATCTCAACCCAGTGATCAGTGGCGTACACAGACAGTTAAGGAAAGAAAGTACATCAATGGTCTCTATTCGACGGGAAATATTTTCTAAGGGCTCGTTTGGATGCCTGTAAATGGTTTGAGTGGTAAATAATTTGAGGTGTAAATCATTTACAGCCTGTCCTGTTTGTCTTTAAGCTGTAAATGATCTACAGGTAAATGATGGTCTGTGTTTGGATAGTTTGTAAGTTGTTTATATCCTTTAATTGGGTATTCACACCCTACATAGCTTGGGAGAAATAAATCCTTAAGAAATATTCAAATGACATATAAGAGCTTCATTTAAGATAGAACATTAGGTTGGGCCCATTTCTTAGGGGTCGTTTGGATAGCCTGTAAATGGTTTACTAGTAAATCATCACTATTTATGTTTGGATGCCCTCATTTGCTATTAAATCATTTACTACTTGTAAGTGATTTACTAGCAAATGCCCCTTCTCATGTACTACCAAAAAGGTGAGATTTCTTTTACTAGCTAGTAAATGCCAACAGCTTTTTTTTTGAATTTTACACTGTAAATTATTTACTAGTAACCATTTACAGGCTATCCAAACACGGTAAATGATTTACTAGTAAATTGTTTACAACTTAAAGCCAAACAGACAGTTGTAAATCATTTACTAGCATTTAAGTGATTTACTAGTAAACCATTTACCACCATCCAAGCGACAAGCATAGGCCTGATCCTCATGTTAAACCAAGCATTAGATGAGCCATAGAAGTGGGCCCATGAATTCAAATGCCCTTTCACGAGGACAAACAACTGAGTATAATCAGTAAACCATGAACAATCTAGTCCAATTAGGGTGAGGGCCCTAAAAAAATGGTCCAATCAGGACATGGGCTCCACAAAAATCTTGTCCAATCAGGATGTGGGCCACAAAAAAAAAAAAAAAAAAAAAAATCTGGTCCAATTAGGATGTAGGCCAAAAAAAAAAAAAAAGTGGTTCAATCAGGATGTGGGCCCTAAAAAAATCTCGTCCAATCAGAACATGAGCCCCACAATAATCTAGTCCAATTAGGATGCGGGCCACAAAAAAATCTAGTCCAATCAGGACATGGGCCCCCAAAACAAGCTGGTCCAATCAGGACTTGGGCCCGCCCAAAAATGGTCTAATCAAGATGTTGGCCCCTAAAACATTTTGATCCAATCAGGATGTGAACCCGAAAAATATAATCTGGTCCAATAGTCCAATAAGGATGTGGGCCCCAATAAAAGGTCAAATCAGGATGTGGGCCCACCGTGATGTATTGGTTTTATCCCCCCCCCCCCCCCCCCCCCAAAAAAAAAAGGAACTATCCAGTGACCAAACAGTGGGAGTTTGTACCACACAGTGGGCTTAAAAAGTGACCACCAAGGCTTAAGTGGACACCGCAGGGCATCATCCCTCCATCCAGGTCTATGTGACCTTTTAAACAGGTTGGATGGCAAGTTTAACATCATGGTGGGCCCTAAGAAGGTTCAATGTTGGGCATTAGTATCACCACTGCTTCCTGGTGTGGTCCACTTCAGCGTTGGTTTTGCCTCGTTTTGGGATATGCCCTAAAATGATTTTTCAACATGGATAGACAGCTTGGATAAAAGCATACATTACGGTGGGCCCCACAGGGCCCCTGCCTGGACCGAGTCTGTCCATGCAGGGGCATGACGCAATTGGTGTCTTTCATTTGCCCCCAACGAAGGGGGAAAAAAAGAAAGAAGAAAAATATAGCTGGGAAATCAAATGGGGCTAAGAGCTTTAAATGATTTACAGGTTACTGGCATTTTTCATCATCCAAACATAGCTGGTCAATCATTTACAGTCATCCAAACTACACCTAAGTCAGGCGCATTAGAGATTGTAGGTTAGATGGTGCTCTGGCGATAGACAATGCCTCTCATATGTAGGGATTGTATGATGTCAATTAGATAGATGATTATGGTATGTTTACACATTTTAGTCACTAAATATAATCATCATCATCATCATTGTCATTGTTATCATCTAAGCCTTATCCTGACTAAATGGGGTAAACTGCGCAAATCCTGTTTCACCATTCCCTCTATCACAGACCATATCATCGGTTATTGGACCTTAGGTCTTTTCTTGTTATCTCTAACAATGTCCTTCTAGGCCTTCCTATTGCCCTTTTAGAGCCTTCAACTTGAACCAATTCACTTCTCTTAACCAGTGCAGTTCTTGGTTTCCGTTTCACGTGATCAAGCCATCTAAGTCAACTTTTCCTCATCTCATTATATATTGGTGCTACTCCTAAGTTCCCCTAGAAAGCATTGATTTATAATTCCATCCTTCCTCGTCTTGCCAACATCCTCCTTTCGGCTTTGCTCACCCTATGAGCATGTTGTTCCTTAACTGCCGAACATTCTCCTCCATAAAGCATGGCTGGTCTTATAGCTGTTCTATAAAATTTCCCTTTTAGTTTGATTGGTACACAACAATCACATAAACCTCTAGAGGCACATCTCCACTTCTCCCACCCAACTTGAATTCTATGAGCAACATCCTTCTCAATCTCTATGCTCTCATGAATTATTGACCCAAGATATCGAAACAATAGGATTCATGCATTATCCTGATTATCACAACTAATTGGTGCCATGAATCACTAAATACAACAAACTTAAGCAAATCGTGGCCTACATTTTTTCCCCATTATTCAACTATTCACACTTGTAATATACAAGTGTAAAGAAGAAGATCAAATTCAAACATAATTACTTCGCTTCATTAATTATGCAGTTTAGTTCACTGCAGATTTAATACATTTAGCTCTCTCACTTAGTAAAAAGATGCATAAAAGCCACCATGTCTTGACCTGTAGTCCTTGTCATATTACAGTTGTTCTTTGTCGTATCGAGCTTTTAATCAGTGGAATTGGATTTTGTTGATTGAATGAATCATAACAATTTTATTTTATGGGTGCACAATGCATTCTTGAATGCTGCATTCCTTATTCTTCTTGTTGTTGTTATTTTTTTCTTCTTCTCCATCTGAAGTTCCATGGTGTACTTGCTCTTTCACTCATTTGTTTTGGTTTCTTTGCAGCTAATGATCTTAGTTGATGATGCTGGAGGAGCTTTTCCATCCATAAATCACTCCCCATGGTTTGGTGTCACACTTGCAGACTTTGTAATGCCGTTTTTCCTCTTCAGTGTTGGTGTTTCTATAGGTCTGGTATTCAAGGTATTCAGACTTTTCCTTCCGGGTGCAGCATGACATGGTGCTTGCTTGAGTTTTGCAAATGATTTTTCTGAAGAAACTTCATTTTGTATGGTTGCTTGTTGTTTTCTTTCTTCCTTCCTTCCTTTTTTCTTATAGAACATTTGGCTCTGTGTTAAGTTAGTTTACCTGTAATTCTGTATCAATTTAGATTTAAAATATGATCAGTTGTAAGGAGTTTCTATTTGTACTGTGGATGCTGACTCTGACTAGAGGGAAAATCCACTCATTTTTTTGCTTCAGTTCCTGTAGGTGGAAGAGACATGTAAGATTTGGTAGGAACATGATGTTTCATTGGCTTCTTAGTATGCTATTCATATCTATATGGCACTATGTTTGAGATTGGATCTTATTTTTTCATCATTAACTTCATGGCTTTTGAACAACCATACACGCACACGCATATATCTGTATGTGTGTCTGCGTGTGCGTGTGTGCACGTGTGCGGGTTTGCATGTGTGTGATTGTGCTCCATGTGTGTTCCATGGATATAAATATCGGTATCATATTGGCTGATACGGCCATATCGTATCCATATCATCACGAGCCGATACATGATATGGGGTCATATCGGTCTGTTATGAAAAAACTGACCCATATCAATCCGTATCGGCTGATACGGGGCGTATTGGCACCGATACGTGGCCTATATGCCCATAAAAGCTCAATTTTAATTTATTATTTTTCCAATTTTCACACGTCTTCTCTTCTTTTTTCATTTAAACCATGGACGAAGCTTAAAAACTTATTTTAGGCTAGATCTAGACCTATTTTGGGATAAAAATAAATGATTTGAATGGGATTCAACAAATTAAAGCGAAGTTTACCATTATAGGAAAATTGGAAAGAAGGGTAAACCTCCACTTTCTTTCTTATATTTTCATTTTCTTTTTGTTTTATTTTAATGTAATGGGCCATTTTTCACCAAATCATGCTTGGTTTGTGTTAAATTAGAGTCCATTTAGTTGACCCTCAACAAGTCAAATATAGACAATATTCTCATCAAAGAATGGTCCGATACACCATATTGAATACATGGTCACAAAAAAATGATAGATTCTTGGATATCTCATTTTTTTCCTATTTTTCTAATATTTTTTCATATTATTTTGCTTAAATTTTTTTTTTTTTTTTTGACTAATATGGGCCGATATAGTCCGATACGGCCCCGATACCGATACGTGACGCCGTATCGTATCATTTTTCCACCAGGCCGATATGCCGGCTGGTACCGACATTCAGAACCATGGTGTGTTCCATAAGAGTAAAATTTTTGCAACTAGCTCCTCCAACCTAGACAACTCACGATTGCATGCATGCCACGTGTTCGTGCTTTTTTTTTTTTTTTTTTTTCTTCTTCATTTCACATATAGATCAGCTGTAAGAGTTGATGTTTTGCAAGTAGCTCCTGTAAGTGTAACCTAGACAACTTCACACTGTTACTTCAGCATCTTTGTTATGGTGTGTTGTCCATACCAAATATCTTGCTTTATCAGTGCAATCTGCGATCCTAGTCCGCTTCATTAGTTTGCATTGTCACTCACACCTAAGTCCAGCCTGAAAATCACTTCTGAGAACCCACATTTATGTCATGGAAAAACTTATAGAGTTCTTGTCTGCAATCACTCTGCACCAGATCCCCAGGTTCAAACGATAGATGGTTTTTTACTATTTAGCAATGACAATTGGAAGGCACATACTGTTTTTTTTGGGGGGGGGGGGGGGGTGGCGAAAGGAAAGCACTGAGTTTTCTTATATCACCACTAACTTCTCTGTTAGGCAACGAACACTTTCCCAATCAACCAGATGAATCCTTCCCTCTTTGTTCCGTTCATTTTAAAGGAAATTATTTGTATTTCTTCCAACCATACCATCATTCAGTCCACAATTCTGCTTAATGACTTCAAATAGAGGGCTTTGAATAGCTCACCTGATTGGATAAGTAGATTGGGACTCTTCCCAAGATCCTGACTCTTGAAACACTCTATGATAATTCTGTAGTTGCTTTCTCATTGCACCAATATTAGGTGAAAGCTTAAATGCTTTGAGGGGAAGGACTCTTTTGACAACCAACAAGGTTTGCTATGACATGATTTGTCCCCGTTACTGACCGGTTGCACTAAAAGCTCGAGCTGTTATGGAACGACAGAACAATGTATATCAGGGGGTTTGCTTATACTGGCCCCGCACGTGATCCTCTGGGCTGATACAATACCGGATGCCCTAAAATACCAAATTTTGCAAACCTTGGGACTTGAACACTGGACGTCTTGCTCTGATACCATATTACTGATTGGTTGCGCTAAAAGCTCGAGCTGTTAGGGAATGACAGAACAATGTATATCAGGGGGTTTGCTGACACCTCCAACAGTCCCATTACTTATTCATGTTAATATCACAGACAATGTGTTGTAAGTTTGCTTCAATTAAAGGTGATGGAGGCAACTTATGCAATAGAATATGAATTTCTCAAGCTTGGGATTAGGAAGCTTGGACAGGAATATTCTCATTCATATTCATTGGCTCATCTGTAACGAGAAGAAGAATAGAAAACCTGTGAGTCTTCTGATTTTGATTCTGTTCATTAAGGTCACTGCTGACCTCACAAATATTGCATTTACCATTTCCCCTGTTCCTGCCAGTACAAGTTTACATTATTCTGATTTTATTAATGCTGTTCCTTTATTTTCTCTAGGTGATCTAACTATTAAATATGTCTGGCACCGTTTTCTTCCGTAATAATTTGCTATATTTCTTCTGAATTTATTGTTTTCATGAGTTGAGATTGGTTAAATTATCTGAATCATAATATCTCACACCATGCAGAAAGTGCCTAACAAGACAACTGCAACAAAGAAGGTTATAGTGAGGACAGTTAAGCTATTTCTCTTGGGTTTGGTGCTCCAAGGTATGCATGTTTTTCATACTTGAGTAAGATCTTGCATGAAAATGGGGAAGCAGTTCTTTTATTTCGGATTGATGTCTGTATTACAGTACTTGCTTACGCTATGTAGTTACTTGTTGCCTATGCGCTGGGGACTATACCTGCTTGTTAACATATACTTACTTTTAGGTGGATATTTCCATGGGCGTAACGATCTAACATATGGAGTTGACATAGATCATATTCGGTGGTTGGGTGTGCTGCAGGTACTTTTATATGACATGCATCTTCTGTCATTTTTATTGCTTCATCACAATTCATTTGGAAGTGACAAACATGTGCTCAATTTTTCTTCTGGCATGTTTTCGTACTAAATTCTTGATTTTTTTTTTTTTTGAAAGATAATAATAGAAAGCGCAAAGGCAGCAAAAAAACTATACAAAGCAAAGAAAAAACGAACTCCATCTCTCACTAACAAAACCCACCACCCTCAACGCCACCCAACTCAGATTGTGGCTCGAATTTTGAAAGCATCTTCCATTTCTTTCTTCCCATAGGGCCTATAGACTGGCCATCAAGCAGCGGTGCCAAATTACCGAGAAGTTCTTTTCACTGCCACCTTATAAGGAGCTGCCTAACAGAGTTCGGCGAAACCCAACAAATATGAAACTTGGAGAATACACTGTTCCAAACAGAAGAAGCAAACAGGCAATGGATGAACAAGTGATCGATCGACTCCGAGCCAACCATGCATATCAGACAGACATTTGGCAATATCATTCCCCGTTTCTGGAGGTTGTCCACAGTCAACACCCTTTCTCTCCTGACAAGCTAGGCAAAGGCTGCTACCTTGGGAGAAGCACTGTAGAGCCAAACATGCCTGGTATACATCTGAAAGAGATGGATGACATGGAGGGGACCCCACTACAGAATCACTGTTGAGAGAGAAACATTGAGCCACTCGAACATTTTCATCCGTAAATACTCGAGCAATTCCTAGGAATCGAGATTGCAATGGCTCTTTCCCAATCCACACTTCTTTTCAAAACCTTTTCTCCTCCCTATTACCCAGCGCAAATCCAACCCCTTTGCTAAAGCAAGATTTTACAGAAGCAACGTCTTTCCATATTTTCGAGGCCCTATATAGAGAAGATTCCGTCGTGCACCATTTTCCGACATTACAACCATATGTACTAACAATTGTGTCCCTCCATAGTGCGTCTTTTCTGTTCCAAACATCCACAGGCGCTTTCCAAAGGTTTTGAGAGAGAAACATTGAGCCACTCGAACATTTTCATCTGTAAATACTTGAGCAATTCCCAGGAATCAAGATTGCAATGGCTCTTTCCCAATCCACACTTCTTTTCAAAACCTTGTCTTCTCCCTATTACCCAACGCAAATCCAACCCCTTTGCTAAAGCAAGATTTTACAGAAGCAACGTCTTTCCAGATTTTCGAGGCCCTATATAGAGAAGATTCCGTCATGCACCATTTGCCGACATTACAACCATATGTACTAACAATTGTGTCCCTCCCAACTTAGCAAATGAAACCTACTAGCACCATCTGTCTCTTGCCATAAGAAATCACACCTTAATTTTTCAATTCTCATTAGAACTGACTGCAGGCATCGAAATAAGGACATAAAGTAAATAAGCAAATTAGAGAGAGCAACTTTAATGAGAGTAATGTGATCAAGAGAAAGGTATTTGCTTGATGCAGGACAATCAGCCTATTAATATGATGCGGAATGTAACTAAAGCGGAAATGTATAATGACGAATAATTAAATTAAAACTACTCAAATCTCATGTGCGGAAGTTCAATTAGACAAGAATTCATGCACCACAACCGTAAACCACAAGCATGTAATGAAGGAACTACGAAATCTCAAAGGTCAGGACCCATGGAAGGTAGAACGTCTATGTCCAAGCATAGGGTTAATCCTAAAATCAAACGAATGGGGTTCTAGGGTTCCTAGGGTATGACTGAAATAAGGGATTAATGCAAAATTAGGGTTTGGGTGATTCGAGAATTAGGGATTTAGGGATTTAAGGCCATGGGAAGGCTGAAATTCAGATTTGGGTGAAAGGGGATATTCGGATTTGAAAGTGGTGTAAGATTAGGTTAGGTTTGAAGGATTCAGATGGGAAAAGTTGGGGTTTTCGGGAAAAACGAAGTTTAAGGTCACGTGGGTCTATGCCGAATCAAAAGAGACTCAAGGTTAGAAGGGTTTTGGGTTTGGATTCAAGAAAAGATTAAAAGTCTTCAAACGGATGAAAAACAACAATTATAAATACCTGAAATTGTAGAGAAGAAGAAGAGAAGAAGGCTAATCAGCACCACACCATTAGCATCACACCAAAAAGGGCTCCAATCACTAGAGGGTTCACGCTCATCTTAAGCTATGAAAAGGTTTTATCTCAATATTCAACATATCAAAATAGAAAATAGGGTTTCTAACAAAACTTATGTAACCCATGTCTAGAAAAAGTGCACTAAAGTGCCTAAACAAAAGAAAACTAACAAAACGATGTGTAAAATAAATATGTCCGCGTGCATAGTCGGATCTTCTGACAGAACCCAGAAAATATGAAATTCGGTACTGTCTGCTGGTCCTACTACTCCTGCTGCTCTGCTCTGCTACGCTATGTACTCCTCTCAAATGCTCCTGACGTGCTCATGCTCCTGATGTGCTCCTCAAATGTCATTGAACCACAACGAGATGGGTGCGATACGTCTCTTACGCTGGTAGACTCGAGAAAAGGAACATGATGGTCTAATGTCCTCATCATTGCTCTTCCACTTGGCAAGTTTCCCTTCCACCTTTTCTAATACTACGTACCACAAATATTTTGCTGGTTTACCAATGTAGAGAGGTAAGCCAAGCTAAGTGGATGGAAAATCCCCTGCCTCACACCCAAACAAGGAAGCTAGCTTCAACAACTCCTCTCTTGGGATGCGAACACCCAACATGATGCTCTTGGTACTTGAAGATAAATTACAAAACAATAGATGAATCATTTTATATCTAATGTTCACCAGATTTGGTATGTTACCTTGAGGTCAATCAGGTTTTTACTACATTCGCAAACTAATGACCTTATGTTGTAACACAAATTTTAAGGTTTGTCATGAGAACACTATGGTGGATTGCAATACATGAAACAGATCCAATCTTGACATATTAGATGGATGCTGTTTTGATTGGAGGTCCAAATGACAAAGGATTAACACCAGGGTAATACCAACCTATCTTGTGGGCAGCAAATACAAGAATAATTTCTATATCAGGCGAAGATGTAAAACTCCACAGCAATGGTGTCAGAGTAAGAAGAGCCGTGTCTGCAATCGAACTTGTGAAGAAATCAAAGTCCTAAGACGAACCAGAGTGCCTCACAAATTTGCCCTAGGAGCCCTCCAATAGATGCAGGAGCTTGGAAAAAGGACTTGGTTGGAAATCCCTTGTTTAGGAGACTCCTACAACTAAGTGTTAGACTGGCAAACATGCGCAGCATGTGTACAAGAGCTGAGAAGTCAGTTCGCTGTTTTCTTATATGTTGCCTACGTCTGAGCAATAATTTCCATCACATGTGTGGCACATGCGCATGTTTTTATAATATAATATGCTTAGTTGCACAAACCTTTTCCCAGGTGCTGCTTCCTCTTTGAGTTGCACTTCAGACTTGATCTACTGCTTCCAGTCTTGAGCCATTACTATGGACAAGTTTATGAAGAAAAATTTTAGAACTTTGATGATGTTGACATTCTCATGGATTTTACCAACTTATATGTCTGCAAGATGACAAGAAAATGTAAGTAGATCAAATTGAGACGCTGTCAAGTGACTTCTTTCAAGGAGCATACATTTATGAGGGTAACCATGTACCAGTCTTCAAATTAGAACTGGAAGTGGGTAGATTGCACCCAAAGCTACATATACAATGACATTGACTTAAAACACACATACATCTATTATTTATATGTTCTATTACTAGGCATATAACATAATTTGTAATGATTGACCTCATATTGAGTTATGTGGTCTGGCAATGGTTCCTAACGGCTTGATATATAATAAGTGCAACCGTTTGCTTTAGAGCAATCTGGATTTAATCTTTCTTTAGATGGTTGAGTTGAAATTTTTGTGGTTTTTAATAAATAATAAGTAAACTGTGTATGTTCTCTAACTTTGCTTTTATATTTTGTAGAGGATATCCATTGGATACTTTTTAGCAGCAATTTCAGAAATCTGGCTTGTTAACAATACTGTGGTGGACTCATCAGTTTCATTTGTAAAAAGATACTACCTTGAATGGTAAGTAATCCCAGTTTTGAAGGTTTCACATGTTCAATGATATCAAGGAAGGATAATGGATTCTTGTCATTTTATTCCACGACAATAAACCTTTATTCTCAAGTGGTAACTCAATGCTACAGAGGTGTGTTCCAGATGGAAATTCTTAGAAATTCAGAATTTTCATATTCTAAATGTCATCATGACTTCACGCACCTTGAGGTGGGGAGTCCGAGGAGTTGGCACCATCATGGTCAAAAACATCATAATAATTGTTCTCCTAATCTACTCTTCCAGAGTAATACATTTAGAAATCCTTTGCCAGTTTTTCCTTTGTTGATTTAGTTTCATATATGCTTCAAACATAATTTAAATCTGTAGCTGCAACTCAAGTTGCAGAATGCATTGTAATTCAACTATTTAAGCATGTTCTGGCATATGTTAGGTTCTGCTCAAGACTTAGCACCCAACGAGTCTTTCGTGTTTCTCTCACTTTCAATTAACTTCTTGCTGTGCCTGAGCATACTTTGCAGGTGACAGCTTGGCTTGGGGGCAAGTCCCAAGTAGAGCTCTTTTCTTTTTGGAGTCTGATGAATTGTGTGGTCATTTTGAAACTTCATTCCTGTTTCTTGAAGATAAATTTATTCTTTTTGTAGCTCCCTCCCTCTCTCTCTCTCTCTCTCTCTCTCTCTCCCCCTCCCTTCCTTCCTCACCATATGATTTGTTCAACTGTAACAAAAGACAAAAGAGAAATGAATAAAGTTTTATTCATTTTACACTTCCTCTAAATCTGTCAATGGGATGACTTGAATATGCTATTCATCCAAACCTGTAGAGCATACAAATAATTCCACTCCACAATGTTAGTTTAGTGCTTTTCAATATTCATTAGATATCCTAAAAGGCAGAATTTTAGTCCTGTTTTTTACTGTTCTTTCTATGTTCTGATGAATTATGTAAACCCCTTGGTCTATCTCAATATTGAAATTACTGATGCATTAAGTACTTTCACCAATACTTTCTTGGGTAACCTTATGGAATGAAGCATTTCATTAGGCTTTCAGTGTACTGACTTTTGCTTTGTTCTGAAGGATTGTTGCTATCTTATTGTCTTCAGCATACGTTGGCTTGCTATATGGTCTTTATGTTCCCAACTGGGAGTTTGATGTTCCAAGATTATCAACATCAGATTATGCATCTGGAACTCAAATTGTGAGTTGAATATGCTCTTACCATGTTCATGTTACACCTTGTAGTCACTTAATAGTTTTGTGGTTTATGTGTACTCACCACTAATGAGTAATTTCCTGAGAATCACAGACTACATCCATATTTTTCAATCAATATGTAAATGTACCTCACATTTGTTAGTACACTTTTCTGTGGCATACTAGTGCACCTTATTTGTCAATTACGTAGGTCAGTGAGTCTAGTGTCAGTTGAGCTTAAAGAAGATGAAGACCGAAGACTCAAGCTGACCTGCTGCATCAAGGAAGAAGTAACAGGTAAAAGAGATGCCTCGGTGAACCTTGAACCTTACCAAAACCCACACCTCTAGATGATCCTGACCCAAATAGGCAGACTTTTAGTCATCTTAGATTGGCCTTAGGTGTCCCAAAGATCACCCTAAGATAGGCCCAAGAGGTTGCATGAGCTACTGGAAACAAGACGATCAAAACAGTAGTCTTCATGCCTTTGTCGCCGGTCTTGAGCCTTGGTCGACTGGTCGTCAGAGGACCAATGGGACAACGAGCAAAATCTGCCCCAAGTCTAAAATCAACTGATCAAAGACCGGTCGGCTGGACTGTACGATCGGTCGCGATCGACCCCAATTAGGACAATAACAAATCACCTATCCAGGCCATAATTTGACCGGTCGGCCGACCGATCGAGGACCCTGTTCGAATGGTATTGTTGAGGGCCGACCGGTCGAAAACTAGCTGTTTTCAACCGTTTTCTATCTGTTTGAGCTTTCTTTATAAAGAAGCTGAGCTTGGTTTTGGGTCTAAGTAGAGAGATTTTAGTGCATTAGAAGCCACCCTTATTGCCCATATCATTAGGCTATAATCTTAAGCATTTCAAGTCATCTTCCTTGTGTTTGATTACAAGATGAGCATTCAAAGCTTATATGAAGATGAACATGCACTCTTGATCTTTAGATGTTTTAGGCACCTTGACCATAGGTAGATCATTTGTCTAAAACTCTTTAAAGATCCTATTAGGTGGAATTTCTCTAGGCTACCAACTCCTAATAGTTGTAGAGAATTCTCACCATCTCCTATCACCTTGAGCATCTCAAGAGCATCTCATGCAAGGTGATTGATCGGTGGAGCTGAGGCATTGGCAACGCAGCGGCAACACGATCGGAGGAGCATCAGGGAGCTGATTGAAGCACGGGAAAGCGGAGATCAAGCAACCCAAGAGGCGCTGAACAATGGGCTCATTCGACAAGTAAGTGTCATTGTGAGAGTCCGGTTGCACTCCTTCCTCGTGGAGGATTGAGTGTGAGAGTTTGAATTTACAAACTCGATCAAGTCTTCAAGGGGAGCCTCCAATGGGAGCGTGCGCTAGGTTCTAGGATTAGAATTGAAGGGTATGGAGGATGCTTATCAAACTCCTGAGTTGGATGGAACCCGTAAACATCTTGGTTGAGAGATGAACCAGTAAAATCTTCGTCATAGGTTGGGAGGAAGCTTGTCAAACTCCCCGGTAGGGTGGAACCGATTTAAAATACTTAGGTTGGGAGGAACTTGATTTAAACTCCCTGGTGAATGCTGGTGTGCTCAAGGGATGGGTACTTGAACCGGGAGTGGAGTAGACCCATAGTTGAATCACTATACATGCTTGTGTTTGTGATGTATTTGAGCACATTGTTATCTTAGCATTGTATGTTTAATTGCTGAATTATGAATGCTTGATAGAAATGTATGCTAGGCACTAGATAGGCACATTCACATACAAGATATACTTTCACTAAGTGTAGACTTGAGCCTTATGATCCATTCTCATATAGTCTACATAGGTTACATAGATTAGGTTTTTGATTGGTTAAATCATTTGATTATCTATGCATGCTTAGGCTAGGTTGTTTAATTGCTTATTATATGCTAGCATTGTGATTGGACCCACTTAAGCTTGAAAGCTAAGTGTTCTTGCTTAATTAGTTTATAATTTACTAATTAGTTTAATTAGGCAAGAGGTTTTTAAAAGGGATTTTAAAATAGTCCTAATCACCCCCCCCCCCCCCCCCCCCCCCCTCCCCCCTAGGACTTAGCTATAGTTCTACAAGCTCCGCCAAGCTTCCGCGTATAAGCATAGGGTGTCGTGTTAGACTACCAGCGCAATTTCAATATTCTATCTTTTATCTTTTAAGAGACCTCTACAATTATGAATAACATTATGGAAAGAATGTATGTGACACAAAGAATGGTTACTGTTTTAATTCATGTCATGCTGTAAGTGTCGTAGCTGTCATGAATGGTCAGATTATAGTATTTAGAAAATTTAAATGGTGAACATATAACTGAAACATTAATTCTTTCTTTCTGTAGGATATGAACAAATTTTGTATCTGATGTTCGAGTGTATCTCACTGTCCTGAAGAAGCAACATCCATTGATGGGTGTTGAAGATGTCTTTTAGATTCCACAATTGCCAATCATTGTGTTTCTGTGTGTTCACATTCTTGTGCTATCAGGAATTCCACTCCAGTTAATTTATATTCATGAACTGGGAGCAACCCCTTCATGTTGGTCCTTTCGATGGGAATCATGGTCACAACTGACATCTATTCTGCTGAGTTGAGGATCTAGGGTTCTTTCTCACGCATGCATTCTAGTTTTTACACAAGACATGATTTTGCTCTTTTTTATCTGTATTTCATTCTTTCCTTGTGGTTTACTGATAAAAAATTAAATAAACAGATGCCTGAAACCCGATATCGGTTTGTTTTTATGTCATGAGATTTTTAAGCTAATAATAATATATCATCTCACCCTGGCTTTCGTTCCAACTGGGATATGCACTACTTCTCTTTTTTTTTCTTTGTGCAGGCCAATTCGCCACCTTGCTTAGACGTTTTTTATTTGATAATAGGTTCATTGTGGAATAAGGAGCAGTCTTGACCCCCCTTGCAATGCTGTTGGCTTGATTGATCGTGTTTTCCTTGGAGAAAGGCATCTTTACCAGCGTCCTGTGTATAGAAGGACAAAGGTTATTTTCTTTTTGTTTCCATCGTCAGTGACCTTCATGTCAATTACACACACTACCTATCGGTTTCTCATTGCAGGAATGCAGTGTTAATTCTCCGGACTATGGACCTCTTCCACCAAACTCCCCTGCATGGTGCCTTGCTCCATTTGACCCGGAGGGCATCTTGAGGTTCATCAATTTATTCAACTTAGCTATGTTAAACATTTTCTTTCACAAAGTCTCATTATCAAATTTTAGTAGAGAGAGTAAAGCAAGAGAGTGATGATACCAAGGTACCAATGGGTACAATTTGGCTAATGTTGAATTCAAGATACAAATGTGACGGTATGTTAGTGTTCTAGACTCAGGAGCCAAGGATGAACTCTAGTTCAAGTTGTGGATGGTGACAGTTGGGTATTTGGAACTCAAAAGCTACAGTTCATCATAGCGATTACTGGAACCAGTGCAAACCTTTCAATTGGAGAAAAGGTTCTGAATTGCATCTAATGACATGAAGATTTGGATACATGGATGACTACTAATATCACACTAACATCGCGGATTGTGAACTTGTGGATGAATCCATCATTTGACCAAGAAATGATTCTTTCTGATAATTTGTCCATTCTTGAGAATATTCTGCTATTGAGCACCACATGAACATGTAGGAATTCCTAAATGACTGAACATCTGTCTCCAAGAACTGCGTATTCCCTGACTATTATCTTTTGTTGTAAAATACAAGCATAATTCTTTAGATCACGGTAATACAGAACCCAGTAATCGTCTTGGAAATCAAATCTAATGTGCAAGTCTTCAGACTCTTCGCTTAGACAATCAAATGGTCATTTATCTGAATGAAAGTCCAGGCTATCATCAAACCATTAAGCATATAGAGATAGAATGCCAGTTTCGTAAGTGTGAAATTAACAATTGAATTTCTGACAAAATCATTCGATACTATTATCTTCCTAGGAACAAGTGGCGGATATCCTAAATTGTTGTTTAAGTGACGATTCCTAGGCATTAGACAGTATCCACTTGTCTGGTACAAGTTTTTCAGGACTTGATATGTAACAATTTCATACGAAAATGAAATTTTATCTTTCAAAAAAGAAAATGAAAATGGAGGTTGAATCAAACCTACCACCAGGTAAGTTATTAGAGTGAAAATCCATACTATCATATCATAAGCACACAGACAGAGTTAGATAATCACTTTCATTGGAGAGAGTAGCATCTGAGGGATCATGACAGAACATCTATCCTTCAAGGTGCTGTCACAGATTACGCTTTTTTGAACTGCTAGAATACACTTGTGTAAAATGCTTTCAATGCTTAGATTAAAAATTAAAAAAAAAAGAAAAAAAATCCAATCTGAGGTGTGTATGTAAAGGTGTAATAGTAATTATTTTCCTGATGTCAGCGTGTCTGCAGTCTTTGGTTTCTCTTCACCATTCTAACTTGGGGATGTTTCTATCAAGCTCTAAACTTCCATGTATATGCTTATAAAGGTCAATATCCCTGAAAGTTGTCACACAATTCAAATATAGCAAATCCATGACCCCGTAAAAGGGGAAGGTTTATGTTCAGTGCATTCGCGATTGTAAAACTTTTGCCAATCTACCATTTAAACCCAAGATTGCTGGGAGAAACACTAAAATGATGTTGATGATGATTGCTGTATTCAAATCTAGAAAATGTAACATGAAAGGATAAGAGTAAGCATTTCAAGAACTTGGTCATTTCTTTCAGCAGGGAGGATGAGTCTCTGTTTTTGTCATGAATGGAATTTTATTATTTGAATAAAATAATAAAATGAGAAAGAAATGCTAAAATAGAAGACGATGCATGCTTGTTTTGGTTCACTAAGAGCAAGTGACTGGAATAGAAAGATGATGCCAACCAACTGCTTTTTCTGTCAGCAAAGAAAATCCCCTTATAGAAACTGCATAAAAGAGTTTCTTAAAGAGCTTAAATTTGGGACCCTTTTTTTTGGGGGGTCCCTTTTTGAGAGTGCTTAATTTGGGACTTTGTTATATGTTCACTAGCCAAAAATTAGAATCTCTCTATTAGCTAACTTATCCAACATGAAGTCTCCAATGTATGTGAATTGCCACAAAGATCTAGACCAAATCGAAGATATCAATAAGCTCATCAAAAAGTCTGTTTCAAAGCAGGGACTTACTGTGCTGATGATGTGGATTCACTCTCTACTACCAAGTTTGAACCAATAACTGTAATGAGCTGCTGACACCAAAAGCACTTGAGAGACTATATACGTGTCACTCAACATCATCACATGTTCAGGATGCTAAGGCCCCAGCAGGCTTGCGTTGGCTGAATAACCCTAGTCGCCTCACCATTGATGTGCTTCTGCATACACCCAACACACACAAAAGAAAACATTGTTGAACAAGTACCATATATGAGAATTCGTTCTCTCCCATGATGCCATATTCATGTATCTTCTGGAAACAAGAATAGGCAATTGTGAGGCCTTTCTTTGAAGTCAAATATAATCTGATCCATACTATGTAAATTTGCAAATTTTTAGAAGGCGTCCATTTTTGTTACTCATATCTTTTGGATGGACATTTCTTGGGTTGGGAGTGTTTTCTGTTCCAGTGAATGATGTCTTTTAGTTAAAATCTTTTAGGATTGGAGAGAGTTTCTTTATGATGCGTATTCTGTGTACATTCTGTAATTGGATGCTGATCCTTTTCTTTTACTGAAACAAATGTTTAGTTCATTGATGGCTGCTGTAACATGTTTTGTTGGATTACATTACGGGCACATAATTGTGAATTTTAAGGTATGATTCTCTCAGTTATGATTCACTGTATATTTTTAAGCTAAATTGCTAGTTTAGTTTTTACAGCTTTGTAATTTTCATTATGTGTAATGGTTTAATGCATCATTGCTATTAATAACTTAGTTCTATTGCTTGATTGATGTATTGATTGTTGCTACTACGGCTAGACTTATTTAGCTGATTTTTGGTCTTCTGTCCTATAGAGCAATGGGCAGCGGGTCCTCCTATGGTCCCTGTCTTCTTTGTTATTTCTACTATGTGGATTTGCAGTGGGGGTATTAGGTATAATATCCTACTCGAGAATCTATTGTTTGCATATTAATCCATACTTCCCGCTAATCACTGGCGCATGTCTTCCATTCCTTTCAGGTATGCCTTTCAGCAAACCTTTGTACACGCTGAGCTATATGTGTATCACGACGGGAGCTTCGGGCATCCTTTTAACCATTATTTATTATATAGTGAGTTCTATCTACTTGGTAATCTTATGGACATTACATTACATCAACCAGTCATGCTTTATCAGACAGAATGTTGGGCAATTAAGGAACAACGTGTTCATAGGTTGAGCGTAGCTGAAATGAGGATGTTGGGAGGGATGAGTGCCAAGATGAGGAAGGAAAGAATTAGAAATGAAATGCATTTGAGGGAACATTCATAGTAATAGCTCCAATAAGTAATAAGATGAGGGAAAATAGACTTGGATGGTTTGGTCATGTGCAATAGACACCAAGAATTGTGCAGGTTATAAGGAGTGAGTTGGTACAAGTTGAAGGCTTTAAATGGGTAAGGGGAAGGCCTAAAAGGATGTGGATTGAGGTAGTAAGACAGGACTTGATGACCAATGGTCTAACTCAAGGCATGGCCTTCAATAAAGTGGAACGGTAGAACAGGATTCATGAAGCTGACCGCCTGATCCCAATTGGTTGGGGTAAGGCTTAGATGATGATGATGAAGAATTGTTTTGTAATTTTCTAAATTACATTTAATAACAGAATGCCTCTTCCCACCTTCAACAAGATTGGTTCCATTTTCATAACTTTGAGGCGTTTGGCCTTTTGGGATCAAGTACTTTAAATGGTAACCAGCTAGAAATGCGTTTGTATTAAACTATTAAATGGTAACCAGCTAGAAATGCGTTTGTATGGGTTCTGTACTGCATTTTGACATAGGAATGATTTGGTATGGTGCAGGTTGATCTCAAGCATTTTCAAAAGCCAACTGTGCTACTTAAGTGGATGGGAATGAATGCACTCATTGTTTATGCCTTGGCTGCTTGTGAGCTGTTTCCAGCAGCTCTTCAAGGATTCTATTGGCGTTCACCTGAAAACAACCTGGTATCTCTCTTTCTTCCATCTTGCTTAGATCTTCCCAAAAGAAAAAAAATCTGCTATTATTTTCCTTTTTTGTCGGTAGGTTGGGAATAATGCTGATCAAGACTGCCAAGAGGTTTCCTATTTTACTTGCATAAACCAAAACTATAATAATAAATTTGTGGCCCATTTGGCTTGTCAACAAAGCTGAGTGAGCATGATTCTTTTCCGCCCCAATTAATTTGATGTTTCAAGCCAACACCAAATATTAAGGATTTTTTTTTTTTGGATGACCAAAAGAAAAAAAAATGTTTAATTAAAGGTGAAAACATTACGGGGGTGGGGGCAGAAAAGGTGTAAGATGGTATTCTGTAGATACGGTCTGTTTCTGCTCTTCCTCAAGTGCATGGTTGAAGGTAGGTATGGCCAGTCATTCCACCAAATTAGTTGCTTGGTTTCGGATTCAGGATAATCCACTCGAAGCATTGTAAAGCTGCATTATCTTGCAGCATTACTTTCTTTCATCTGATATTATTACTATGACAAAAACAACAAAAGCAGTTTTTTTTTTTTTTTTTTTTTTGAAGGGTCACAAATGCTGTTTATTATCAACAATTATGCATGATCGGACAAATTCCTGATTGAAATGATTGACTGAAATACCAATCTAGATGTTGAATTGGAATCACTGCGTGTACCAATCTAGAGGTATTATAAAAAAAAAGAAAGTAAGATGCCTGATTGAAAGTGTTGCCTGAATAACAGTCTTAAGGCATTGTTTGGCAGAGGCCTAAAAATGAGTTCATCTCATTTTAGTTGACAGTAATCGTGAATTAGAGATCTTGATTTCTACTACACAATTATTGTTAATTAAAATGAGATGAACTTATTTTTAGGCGTCTACCAAACAGGGAATGACTTGTAGAAATTGTTGCCTGAATAACTATCTAGATGAGGAAATCACTGCCAATACCAATCTAGAGGTATCTATAAAAAGAAGAACAGATGCTTGATTGAAATCACAGCCTGAGATAATAATAATGTTTATTTCAATCACCATTTATGTTAATAATTCAGCTGGCTAAGAATCTTCTTCAGTTTCTCCTCTGCCGCCAGAATCTTTGTGATCCAAGTGCCATTATGAGGCACCCAGACTAGCCAACTTCTCAAAAGAATGTAGTATATTGGTACAGTTAATTCCATTTCTTTATTCTTTTCTCATGTGATTTTAGAGTTGTACACAAACCGAGCTAGCTCGAAAAGCTCGCTTGGCTCAGCTCGAAAAAGCTCGGCTCGTAGGGTTGAACAAGCCGAGCCGAGCCTATTTTATGGGCTCATTGAAACTTCAAACCAAGCTCGAGCCTGGCCTGAGCTTGATTCGGCTCGGCTCGAACTAGGCTCGGTTTGGCTCGAACCAGGCTCAATTCGACTCGGCTCGTGTACAAGCTCAGTATTTAAAATATATTATATATTAATATTATTCTATAATATATATAAAAAAAAGTTTAAAATAAAAAACAAAACCCTAAAAGTCGTCCTCGCTCGCGGCTGCCTGACCACCTTCTGGTCGTCCGGCCTCCATGAGGACCACGACCCTCTGATCTTTCTCACCTCCTCTCTCTCTCTCTCTCTCTCTCTCTCTCTACCATTCCGGCAATCCCTAACCTTGTCCAACAGCCAACCTCCCTCCAGCCTTGGGCAACGCCCATTCCGGCAGTCCCCAACCTTGTCCGACAGCCGACCGCCCCAACCTCGAAAGCCCAAGCTCGATTCGACTCAAATGCCCAAGCTCGATAGTGGCTCGAAAGCTCGCCTCGAATTTGGGCTCGAAAGCTTGACCAAACCAAGCCAAGCCTGCCAGTTGGGCTCGAGGACCAAGTTGAGCCGAGCCTGAGCCTAGGTCGCCTGCTAACCAAACCAAGCCGAACTATACAAAGCTCGGCTCAGCTCGGCTCGGCTTGGCTCGGCTCGTGTACAGCTCTATGTGATTTATTGAATTAGTATTTACTTTTTAAAAGACTTAATATCAATAAGATTAAGATGTTAAAATATTTAATTTTACAATATAATTTTGTTTGTTGGTGTATGTTTTTGGCAAAATGCGGTGCTGGTTGATGAGACTGTAGAAGTGGTAAATGCCAAAATGGAAGCTTTGCAGGTAGGCTCTAGAGTCAAGAGATCTAAAAATTAGTAGAACCAAGACTGGGTTTTGGAACTCATTGATTTTTAATCAACCTATGTAATAAACTACTACATAGCGCCTTTGGGAGTGTTGTGTGCTCACTGCCAATCCTAAGCCCAGATAAAGGAGAGCTCTGTCAGGTTGGCAGCCAGCGTGAAACTTTTGCCATAACTTTCATCATGAATCCTGACAATATGACATTCCAAACTCATGCTAAGGCCTGTTATGGCCCTTGATAGAGTGGAATGGTGAGTTGTGTAGCTGACCCCATTTGGGATAAGGTTTAGATGATGATGGTGGTGGTGGTGGTGGTGGTGGTGACAGGGCCTTTGGAATGCAACTTCAGTAGTTATAGTCAGAGGTGAGGCTTTAGTTATGGCTAGTAGATGCCTTGCTATAATTTCTCTGTTACCTTGGCCCTGTCATTCAAAAGGATGTATCGAGAATGATGTTGCCTACAGATTAGAGCTAGGTGGATGAAGTGGAAATATGCCTTTGGAGTGGTGTGCTATTCCTGCAATGCCAATGAGAAGAGGGAAAATTTTATAAGATGCCACTTGACTGGCTATGATATATGGAAATACTTAGAGAATAAGAAGGGTGGAATCAAGAATGGATCATTTCAAGCAACCTAAATGTAGCCCCAACATGAGGTAAAATGATGGAGAGCCAATTGAGATGGTCACTGCATGTGCTAAGAGAATTAGATCGATGTGGTGAGGTGGTGTATGGAGGCTTGTTCAATTACCGTCGAGGATAAGCTCAAATAACTCAAAAGACAAGGTTTTGAAGATGAAGGTGGTGGTGGTGGTGTAGGTCATAGAATCATTTACTTTGGAACTGAATCGTTACTCACAAGCTTAGACCTCATTATTATTATAGCACTGATCAAGGTCAAAATTGGAAGAAGCCTCGTATCTCTCTCTTCTCTCTCTCTCTCTCTCTCTAAGAAACCCTTGGTTTAGTTATAATGAATGATACTTGCAGTACTTGTTGAAGTAGAAACATGAAGATTTGGGCCCCACCGTGTATTTGTGTTATCATGTAGTTTGGCACTGTTGCACGCATTTGTGTGATTCTATTTGGCACCTATCCTTCAATCTCACATCAATTGCTTGACTTCAAAATGTGTAATTTGCAGGTTAACGCTACAGAGCTGTTATTGCAGTCCATTTTTCGATCGAAAAGGTGGGGCACGTTGGCATTTGTATTGCTAGAAATCCTGTTTTGGTGTCTTTTTGCGGGTTTCCTCCACATGCAAGGCATGTATGTAAAGCTATAGCGGCCCCTGTTATTGGCATGTCCATCCTCATTCCTTGTAAATTACCCTTATCGCTAATCTGAATTTAGGCCATTTTCTATGGTAGAAACTAATCATGGTTAGGATTGTTCTACTATCAAATTCAGTTCAAGCGCTAGTATGATGAATGGTTATATCCCACCTGTGAGCCCCACTATGCATTGACTACTGCCAATCGAACGGTTGTATCCCAGTTGGGGCCCACAATCGTAAGGCTACTATGATGATATTGTTGTAGGGGTGCAAACAGGCAGTGTTGGGTTGATAGGTTCCGTGACCACAAGTTAGCTCCAACTGGGGTGAGTCGCAACTCGACTCAGTACTGGGCGAGTTAGTCCGAGTCGCCAAATCCCTTAACCATGCCTGATAGACTGGCCTACATCCTGATTTAATTGTACAAATGGGGCCCATGTTTCAGTGATCCAAACTGTCGATTTATGGATCCCACTCTGTATGCCTCCGGAACAGGAAGTTCCCCATATTAGAAGAATCCTAACCATTCAGAAGGCAGCCAACAAATGGACGGTCGCGAAAGAAAGTACGGCAACTGTGAACTTTCAGGCAGAAATGGGCAAATTGTCATATAGCTAGGTTCTTCCAAGCTGTAGAAATTCTGGTGCATGGGCCATCCAATGTGAGGCCCACCATATCCAACCTTTTCGGCCTATCGAATCATGGCCCCCCACTTGTACTACTAAAAAACCGAAAGCTACAGAAGTGGAATCTGCCAAGTTATTCCAAAAAGGGTATTATGACACTGACACATGCCTTTCATCTGTTTAGTCATGGCAAGGGGTGATTTCGTAATATAGCCAAAGGATGAGAAGATGCGTACCTTTTGACATCCCTATAGCGGCATTCACATTGCTCAAGAAGTGCTACCTTAATTCGCGCAAGGACAGATGGAAGAGGCTGATCTGCGACACGTGGCCAATTGTGAGAAATCCGAGGAGCTCATAAGCTCGGGACCACCATGTACATGATCTGGCCCAAACTCAAGACTTGGTCCACTCGTCGGATGGGCCATATTTATATTTAAAAAAAAAAAAAAATGGATGGTTAATGTAGCCACCAGGACTTCCTACAGCATGGGTCCCACCGTGATGTGTATTTGATAGATTTTATATATATATATATATATATATATATATATATATATATATATATATATATATATATAATCTCGATCCATAACTCAAGTGGGCCATCCCACAGGGAAAAGCGGAGAGGGGGACGCCTACCGTTGAAGCCTTCTCAAAGCCTACCGAAATCTTGGATCAGGATGATATCTGGTTTTCACCATTTATACTTTTGGAGATCATCCTATGAAGAGGTTTCAATGGTGAGCATCCCTTCCCCACCATTCCCTGTGAAATGGCCCACAGAGCTTGTCATATACAGGCTCACTAAAACAGGACATTTGTGTCCTAGCCAATAGGTTAGTTATGAGCTGTTGTGAAACCATGAAAATCATGGATGGGCCCCCACCATGCTAAGTGGTCCCCGGATCACCATCGTTTTCAGTAGTCTGTTCCTTAAAAAAGGAAAGAGGACTGATATCTCTTTGATTTCTTACCACGCAAGACTACGGATCGTATCCGATAAAGGCTCATCTTGCACTGATTAAAAGTGTCCATACACGAACATACACACATCAGATGTGTGCTGCTTTCGGCCATCTCTTGATTCCCAACCTCCAATCCTACGTAGCCGCCCATCACTTTCTGGGCCCACTCCTCCCTTGTATTTAACAACTATTTTTCATTCTCCTCCCCACGTTTGAGCATGGCTACCAATTGCAAGTGCTCACCTGGGCTGCAGCACCGTCGGTGCAATCTCCACAGTATCACAGCCACTGAAAAGCCCGATGCTGGGGCGGCCCCGAGCACGTCTGCAGGTGACCATGCTGATCAGCCTCATCTGGGAATGGTTGCCTGGAGAGCATTGCACACGTCCAAGAACCGTCGTGGCCGCAGCAGGAAGGTGGGAAACAAGGATGCCAAGTCACTGCCAAGTAGACTAAGCAAGATGTCGGTGGCCGATGACGTGGATGATTAGCTGGACAAATAGACATGAGGGTTCTTTGTTCCTGTATTAGTAAAAACAGTGTAGGCTTCTATAGAGCTTCCTTTGTTTTATAATTTTACATTATGAAATTGAAGTAATGATGTTATAGTTGCAGCGAAATAGTGAAAAAATAAATGCCAACATTGTTGTAGAAACTGGAAAACTAAAATGCATACCATCATCAACCAGTGGTGGTCATGTCACAGACGCCGTTAGTGGCACTGACGTGCCATGGCTACTTGGCCCCAGTGGCACCTCAATGCAAAAAGCTGCTTCAACAATCGTCTTTGATGCCATGCCGTAGATCTAGAAATTGTCAAAAACAGATGAGACATGACTCCCGCCTCTTCTTTAGGTCCAGCTCCATGGTTCAATAGTAGACAGACTCTCTTTCAATGCTAAGATCATGATCAAGTGCCCATGTGGTGTGGGTGTGTTTGTGTTACAAAAAAAAAAAAAAAAAAAAACCTCCCGCCTCTTCCCAGCAATGCGAATGGGAAAAAAAAAAAAATTGATGATTTTGGGTGCATGGCTCAATGTTGAATGTATCAACTATGTGCCTGTTTGAAATGTCACAAATGGCAAATGGGAGTGGGCAAGTGCTACAAGATCTGGCGCATTGGAACCTATGGTCTTAGACCCAAATCCGTAGTTCGGATCATTTTTTCCAAGTAAACTTCCTAGCATATGAAAGAATGAAAAAGAGCTTTCACTGTTGTGGAATAAGAAGCCTTGAATATATTTAATTTATTCAAAGCTTTTCAAGTGGGATCCACTTTTTGCAAATATGAGTTGGAGCAATAACAAAAATATTTCTAGGGGAACATCTTTCACAATTTCTGAAGAGAGTTCACTAACAGACTAACGCCATGTTTGGAGACCATGAATTCCTCGCCAAATAATAGAAAAAGCAAAAGAGTTTTCCTTTAGTGAGACAATTTGTATTGCTTGGATAGCAAAGAAAATGATGGATTCCACCAAACAATTACTACATTTTTTTTAAATATAATTTTGGTTATTCACACAAGAACTAAGTGAGTATTGTGAAAGGAATATGGAATTTCCACTTGCTAACCAAACAAGAACTCAAAATTGAATCGAAGTTTCAATAATTTTAATAAAAGTCATTATTAGATCATTATTGTTGTATCCTTACTTTTGCCTTGGATTCCATGTAAACAAACATGCCCCAAGGGATAAATAATTCAACTCATTCACATACAAATCATGAATGTTTGATATTCATATTATGCAACGAAACATTGCTTTTGTTACTTCTAATTGAGGGGTGATATCAAATTGGTCCATTTTCGGCATCATATACATAATTAAAACATTTATAATTGCTAGAAGCTCCGTATCAGTGCCATCATCATTATCATCACTATCATCAATATCAATATCAATATCATCAATAAAATAACATTTAGGCTTGCATCCAGGAATAGGCCCATCTGGTTATCATCACATTGTTTTTTTAAGGGAAGATCACAAGCATTTGGTGTATCTCACCATATGCGTTTTGCAGGACTGCACCGAATGATAAGTGCACATTGGCCAGTTTGGACCAAAACCATTCTTGTTTTGGGAGGGTACATGCAAACAGGCCCCTAATTCTTCACCAAAAAGCAATGCAAGATGGTTTACGTTCCAACATCGAAATATATACTCTTATTCTGTCCGTGCTCGATGACTGACCACATGCAAGTTAGCAGCTTTTCTCCTTACCAACGTGCCATGCTCAATCACTACAGCGTCTGCAGCTTCTGCTGTTTGACATGTTCTGGGAAAATGATGGCTGAGTTCAATCTTGTTGATTTAACACGTTTAGCAATCAGGACTGTCAGATATAATGGAAATATGATGCTTACATAGATACAGTGCCAGATGAATTGTTGATCCAGTATCGATGACTTCAATATGAGCTTGTGGATTTTCCAACCTGCAACTTAAGCTTCAATTGGGAAAATGTTAAAAGATTAAAAAACATGAGAAGCTATATAATGGGAGCCTCAGATGATAAGTATAGGTGCATTTCGATGCTTGGTTGAACTGAAATGCAATAATCAATATGGATGGAATGGCTGAGTTGAGGGTGACAGCATCTTAATCCATAATGATGACCAAACCCCTAAGCACTGTCTATGCACCTCGGTTTGGATGTGAAACAATCTTTATTGGACAGGTGGAACCCATGGGAAAAGAAAATGTATTCCCATGATTTGAGATTTTGTGCTGTTTAGATTGCAAAGAAAATAGCGGACCCTGCGAAGTAATCATTAACTTTACCACAGTCGAGATTCTTCTGGCACAAGGGCATGCTTTATTTAGCAGATCGAAATAGTTGGGGCAAGCCTATGATGAGGATGAGGATGGATGGATGGGAAGGTACAAGAATGTACTTCATCAACTACCTAAATAACTTGTGTATGGCTGTAAATATTCACATTTAGAATAGTTATAAAACTAATAGCATATATGCATTTGACAACAATAGCATATAAGCAATACACAGTAATCATAACACACATCATATGCACATGCACAAATGAAGGAGGCAATTGATGATCATAACAAAGAGGAAGTGGAGTGGCAAAACGATAAGTTACCTGTAAGGCTACACCTTAGGCCCCAATTGTCTCTTGCTCAAAATGAAGAAGGCCATAGAGAATATGAATGGTATAACCTGATCGGAAGTCACACAAATTGCCCACATGAGATATATCTTGCAGAGAAGATGCAGCAAAATGATGGATCAATACCTCCAAATCTGAATGGAGAATATTCCTGAAGATTGCTAACTTCATTTTAGTGTCAAAAAGGAAATGGCTTCTAGCAAAATATAAAGCTGAATTTCACTTTTTATTCAACTAACTCATACAACCCCTATTCGAGGTTGTTTGATTACTGAGGGGTATGTCAAAACAAAACAAAACAGAAAAGAACAAAAAAGGCTAAAAAAGGACTGAATACCTATATCCTTCAATAAAAAAAAAAAGGAAAAAAAGAAAATGAAAAAAGACTTGATACCTAACTTTGTTTGATGGAGAGAGCAGAAGCACTTCTAAGGCACCAAGCGTTATATTCATGGTTCCCAAGTGGCATTAGTAGATCATCATCTATCTGGAAAAACCACATTTTTGAATGCCTCAGAACCATCTCTCAGTTACGTCGTCAGAGAGTAAGGAAGTAAATTTCTATGAACTATAACAGGTGCAACCAATCAAGAGAAAATTTTCATGTGTGTCATATGAGTATCTTCTCAAGAGGAATGAACAAGGGCCATTAGAAGAAACTCTGCCAGAGCAGTCGGTTGAATACCGTAACTCCTTTGGGCACATCTGAAAGAAGGGGAGGAGAAAAATAAAATTTTCTTTCAAGGAAAGCTGATATAACCAACACAATTTATAAAACAGAGCTACTTTTCCATGGTGAAGTTCTTATCTGTATAAAATGTGGACCAAAATATTCTTGACATTCATGAATGGTAAAGAAGCTTCTTAATTTCATACAAGGCCAAGAGAACATGTGAACTTTTAGCTGCTAAATCACAGAAGTGACAAAAACAAATTTGTATGATTGCATTGGAATGATGTATTGCAAGTGGTGTATGAACATTGATCAGCATAACACTACCCGTACATTACACAATATATACCCAGTCCAAAATCTAATTCTATAAGAACCCGAGTCCATCTCCATTCAAACCTTCAGCTCCCACCATTGGGCAGTCACTTGCATCATGTCCAAACTGCCCGCAGCAAGGAACAGAACAACGCCTTCTTTTCCTAGAAAGCTCAACTGCATCTTTTGCTCTTCTTTCTTTTAGCTTTCCTAAAGCAATAGATTCACGAGGATTCCCAGTTGTAAAGCTTTGAACAATACCATCAGAGTCCTCCACCTCAGGTAGAGCTAGGGAGTTGGGACTCCCATAGGCAATATCACTCGTACCATGCATGGGCCTAGGAAATTCTTTAATGCGAGATAACACCAAATCAATTTGTTCATAAGCAACATCAAGGCGTTCCTCTGTTAACACTGATTCTGTTATAAGAGCCGAAATCATAGACTGCAATAGCTGAACTCTATCAGCATTCTCCCTCGGAGTTGTCCGAAAGGGCTTGCTCACACAACGCCAACGAAGGGGTAGGTATTGGTCTGGGATGTGAAAGCAGTTATTCGTTGAGAGGACACGAAGAACATGCCTACAAAGGATCCCTGAAAATTCAAATTGATGGCAGCTGCATCTAATGAGCTCTTCTCCGGGAATCCAAATCACTTTGCACCCACCATCCATTTGGGTATGGTGTCTCACAAGAAAACACCCATCGTCCATTTGAAATGATGCATACTGTGGAGCTAAAACAAGTTCTTCTTGGAGCTTGCAGAATGCATAAGGCGTAAGAACAGTTGCCGCATTAGCTTCAATGGGTGAACCCGTTTTGAGACATACTTTGTGAAGTTTCCGTTGCATCTTTTGTTTTGCTCCAGCTTGATCTCTAAAATCGACAACAACAGCTACCTGTGAAGAGGAGGTTGAAACAAGGTGAGGTTATGAAACTAGAATAAGATAATAATAGTAATAATAATAATAAGAAGAAGAATAACAAGAACATTAATGCACCATACTTGTTCTACAAAATGATCAAGCCGAGATTGTGCACTCAAGAATCGTTGGATGAAAGCATTTATAGACTCTGATTGGAAAGTAGCATTCATTCCCGCAAAGAAGTGACATCTCAAGTATGGTAATGCCCAAAGCTTCCGTAACGCATACAAACTGACAATATGCTTATTAGTATGAAGTTCGTATGCATTAACCATCTCCCCCCATCCATCTTCAAAGTCTTCCGCTGTCTCCATATTATAGAGCCGATGGAACTCAGCTTTCCAATTGTCATATTGTGATCCTAGAAGTACAGAAAACCAATCAGAGAACTTCGCGATAATGTGCCAAATGCAGAAGGCATGTTTGGTGTCCGGCATTTCAACAGCAATCGCCTCTTTAAGCCACATATTTTGGTCTGTCAAGATTGTTTGCGGAGCCTTTCCTTTCATGAAGCCCAAAAATGTCTGTTATATGCATAGAACAACATCAGGAACATGAAAAAATGTTGGGAAATAACTCATGAGCTTTTTACCTTCAGTGCCCATGAAAAAGAATGCATGTTCTCGTCCCGCAAGAGCACACAGCCGAAAAAAGAATTCATGCCGTGATTGTCAACTCCGATCCAGATTCCGAGCAGCATGTCGTAGGCATCCAAGCGGTGGGCTGTGTCAAAAACCACTACATCTCCGAAAGCCTCGTATGATCGAACTGATGAAGCATATGACCAACCAATATGCTCCACATGGTTATGTGCATCTATCTTAAACTCGTACTTGAAGTCGGGATCTTCATCCTTGATGTTCTTGCACATTGTAAGAAGGTCAATAGCGTCATTATCTTTATCCACATTTCTAAAAGATTGTAATAGGTTTCTCACATCTATTTCTGTAAATGGTAAACAACCTAGTTTCACACCTTTCTCTAGCTCCATTAGTCTTAGCATTTGCCGCACTGACATCCCAGCTTTTGCAAACATGCAAATTCGGCTTTTGTCATCTGCTGATATAGTGCAATAGGCAGGAAGGAGACGAACTTCATTCGATTTTAAGAGTTCGTGGTTGTGGGTGTTGCTAAAGCCCGTAATACGCCATTCAGGAACATCAAAATCTGCCCTTTTAACAATTCGCATGTACGCTGGACACCCACACCGTGACGATTTCCGATTTCTTTGTAGTTTGCTTTCATCTGATGGTTTTATCTGTGGATAGCCACCACGATGGCAGGTAAAATCCCTTCTCGTAATTCCCCTGCCAACTCCATCTTTTCCTCTAGTACGATGACGTCGAATTGAGAAACCGCATTGCTTTGCAAAACTGCAATAAAATTCATAAGCAGCATCTTGAGAAACAAATCTTTGGCCAACAAAGGGGACGAGATTTACAGAAGTTTGCCGTGATAGAATCGTTTCTTCAGGTGTTTCCTCTATTGTGCCAATATCATCAGTTGACAAATCTGTACCATTATCAGAAGCCTCCATCACTAGACCCGTTTCTTCAGACATTCTTTCCATTATAGACAAATGAGACTGCAAATACGATGCCTGCATGCAGTAGGTTCGCAATGATTAAACTAGGAAAATAGAAAGACAAGCCTAGGACTACATCAAGTAACAAGCATACAAAAAATGAAGAACGAAGGCATAGCTATTGAAATAAACTGTAAAATGCAAAATAATATATGCAGTGAAATAGAAATTTAGTGAAACAGACCATTGTGTTTAGTGCTAAGGTTGAAAAACCAAGCAATGGCAACAACTATAGATGAGATTGAATGGTTTCATTATTTATCCATTGACCCTAGCATGCATTTTTCTTCTCCTACCTATAGTTCGTGATAGTTTCAAAGTGATAAGGTTGAAACAGGCTAATTTCCTTGCACTGCATGCAGAATGTTAGAGGCCAGTCCTTGTGTTCAATCAATTGACAGAGTCATAAATAAGCAGCAATGCAGCACTGATAACAAATGAAGGATCAAACAAACATCTGGAGATGGCATAGAGACCAATTTTTATTCAGCCCATAAAAAGGTCATGCAGATGTATTTCTTCTTTCTTTTCTATTTTGATTTGTAGATGGATTTTTTTCTTTTCTTTTTGTCTTTCTTCTTCCACCCGGATCGGCTGGCCTTAATTTGTAGATGGATTGTAGACATTGAAAAGGTTTATGGCAATGGTTCAACCAGATACAACATGTATGATTTGATTCCCAAAAACATACATGAAAATAATTCATTGGGCATGATCTTTCCAGATCACAAAATTATTACATGGCCTGCATGATACATACACCTGGATTTGGTGATTATACACATGTAAAATTTTGCGTTTACATAAAAGCGTCAAAACGAGTATTGCTTGAATGTATGCCCAAAGAAAAGACGGATCCATCTGAATGCTAGATGCACATTAGATACCACATTCACATTGAAAAATCACAATACTTTCTCTAAAGACAATAGTTGCAGTTATATACAGACAGCCACATGGTGAAGAAGGATAATGAATCGTTGTAGTCAAGTCATAATAAAAGCCCGCTGTAGTCCATAGACACTTTTACTTCGCTATACAAACATTGTTGGTCTCCTGCCTTCAGTAATCATCTGCTCATGTATGAAGCATACCTCATCTCCTAACTGATGAAGCTCATCAAGTTGAGTCAACAATTTTGACTCCCAAATAGTCCAGGTAAGATCTTTAATTTTTCTCAGGAAAAGTTATACTGTTTTTTACTTGTTTCAATAAAAACATCGAGTATATAAAACCCCATGTAAATAAGTCTTTGACTTTGAGTATAAAATGTGCATAGTTAAAGAAGGACCAGATTCTTATCCATGGTACTTGTGAAAACATTTGTACTTTGAATGTAGTATCAAAGCAAATAGGATTTTCAAACGTCAACTATAACAACTCAAATGATTTTTTTCTTTGATTGTTAAGAACTCGAACAGAAAATAAGCATGTCATAAACATGTTATTTGGGGGACAATATCCTGGCTGCTTTCAAGGTTCCTTGGCCAATGCCAAGTTCCTTGGAGGACCTTTATTTGGGGTGGCACACTGGGAGGCCTTCCTCCAAAGAGAGAG
This sequence comes from Liriodendron chinense, assembly GCA_003013855.2. Classification (NCBI taxonomy): domain Eukaryota; kingdom Viridiplantae; phylum Streptophyta; class Magnoliopsida; order Magnoliales; family Magnoliaceae; genus Liriodendron; species Liriodendron chinense. The sequence continues at coordinate 688,866 of PVNU02002913.1, forward strand.
GGCATTGGCGCCTCACTCTGATGGATGTTATTTGGGGCCATCTGGTTGGAACGTAATAGCAGATGCTTTAAAGACAGGAGTGACAAAGTGAGAGTCAAAGTTAGGGGTGTTTTCTTTCATTACGGAGGGTTTGTAATTTCGGCCTTTTGTTTTCTTTGTTTTTGCCTGTTTTTCTCCTTTTGGCTTTTGATATAAATTCTGAATTCTCAAAAAGGAAAAAAAATAATTAAAAAAAAGAAAGAAAAAAGTGTTTATTCTTGTCCTATTATAGAATTGAGGGTTGCTCACAAAAACTATTTGGAATGCTAAGTTGCAGTCAAGCTAGCAGATAAGTACCAACTTGCCATGTGTGTATGACATCCACCCTCCAAAAGGTTGGCCCATCATGTATGTCACCAGGTGCAAAAATCAGCCAGATCCACTTATCAGATATGCCACACTTGTGCTTTGGATTGGATCAGCAGCTGTCTGTAGGTTTTTGTAGTGTGGTGTGGCCTACTTGACTGGTGGTTTGGCTTGACTTTTGCACCAGGTGTCCTTCATGGTAGGGCTAACCTTTCCGAAGGGTTGGATGTCATACACAATTGACAGGTCGGCATATCTGCTAGATGGATGGTAACTTACCATACAGCTAGTTTCACATGAGCATTTTTTCAGTAGAATTTATATTCTAGTAACCAACAACAGATTTATTTTTACTGTTAAAAGAAGAAAGACAATAGATTCATTCTTCATGACTGCTACTGGAAAAATGAGAGAAACTGCCTCTTTTTTTTTTAATCAACATAACAACTCTTGTTTGTTTTTTACGAGTAAAACTTTATTAAGAAGAAAAGGGAGAGAAAAGCAACATAAGAACGAATTGTTCAGCATATTACTCACACAAGAAAAGGGAGGGAAAAGCAACATAACAAAGAATTGTTCAGCATATTACTCACACCAAGGAAAGAATAGCAAAGTCTTACCTCAAATCCATCACTGTCGTAATGCCTTCTTTTCTCTGGATCAGATAGAATGTTATAGGAGTAAGAGACCTCTTTGAAATGTTCCAAAGCTTCAGGGTTGCCAACATTCTTGTCAGGATGATACCTGTTAGATATTTCGGAATAATATTAAAACCAAGATCAAAGGAAATTTACCAAACAACCTAAGCAAAATCTTTACAGCCATGCTGAGAAGTCAAGATGCATAATAACTAAAGAATTTGAACATTATAAGCTTTAGAAAAGTGGGCTGCAGGAGCATAACTGTTAGATCCTAGGAACACATGGGGGATCAACATATTTATTAAAGTTAATAGATGTTCAAAAAAAAAAAAATTCCAAGATTATCTTTTACCATTAAATGTTCAAAAAAAAAAAAAATCTTTTACCATTATATGCCATTACAGTGCATTCTATTGTCAGATAAATATATATCTCATATATGTGTAAGTTATTCAAATCAAATGCAATTCTATCAACAAACCGAAGCAGGGGACAGTTGCAACAGCCACGAAACACACAGATTGGAGCAAATTACGACCTTCAATGTTCCTTTTAAATTCAGCTGAAGAAATTCAGCAAAAAGCAGTGCAAAATTCAATCATACCCTATTTTATACAAATCATTTATATTCGTAGTCCTTTATTACTTTGGTTCACATATCCATAAAGAAACCATGGTTGTCCTTCTACAACCCAACTGGAATTGAATATAGAAATCCCAGGTGAGCTAGAATTCTAAAAAGACCCATCAATCTACAAAGATTTCCCCTGAGACTTACATCATCATGCTGTCATCATCCATTCATCCAAATAACAGTTTTTTTTTTTTATCAGTACCTTTTTGTGTGAATCCTTTCCAGTCAAAAAGAGCTCAAGTTTGTTCATTTGCTGGCAATATCACTTGTACAACTCAACTATTTTAGCTTTTATGTTTTTTTTTTTTTTTTTCAATACATGGTCCATGGACTCTCACCGTCCTTCACATGAAACTTGGCATTTGCTGTGCAACCCTCAGTTGCACAAAAGCGTGAGGCTATTTGAGAGCAAGAGTGAGGAAACTATTAGCAAGTGTAGAAGCCTAGGAAGCAAGAGTTGGTATGCAGGTCCAAAACACAACTTCGAAGCAGGAGTGGCACCTCGGTAGAAGGTCCTTGCAAATGAGGTACATGCATTTTAGTACAGAACTTACGTTCAGTAGGTCCCAACTCCTAAACCTTTTCTTCTTAATTTTCAGTTGTTCAACCCATATCTCAATCAAATCAGCTGATACATACATCTCAATCAAAGATAGCTACTTGTCTTTAAAAATCCTTATGTTTCGCTCATTCCAAATTCCCCATATTATAGCATGAGGCAACATCTTCCACAGTACTTTACCTCAGGGATTGAAAGGGGCCCCCTTCCGTCCTTACATAAGCCTAACAATAGACTCATGAATGACCCAATCCACTTTGAAGGGGCAAAAAAGATGGACCAGACCTTCCAAGCCATGTTGCAATGGATAAAGAGGCTATTGACCAATTTTGAGTCCTTATTTTCTACGAATATTGGGCATGGACCCATTTTCACTTTTTGAGTTTATCAACTGTGAGAATTTTACTAGCTACGGCAGTCCACGTGAAGGCCTCCACTCAGAATGGAGTGCTGGACCTCCAAACTTTTGCCTAAACATAAAGCTTTAAGATAGAGCCTAGAAGAAAAGTAAACATTGGAAGATGGAATCCACATGGACTTGTCAAGGGAACAAGGTTGATCTAGGCTACAAATTTAAAATTTCCACCACCATGGAGATTTCAGGATCTTGTGGATGGCTTTTTCATATACTAGGACATAGTATGGACCAACAAAATAGCAAGTTCATCCTAATATCCACCACAAAGTGTGCCAAAGTTGAGTTTGGAACTTCCAATAGACATTTGAACTGATAGTTTTAGGCAATCCATGAACCTCTCATACCTGGAGAATAGATTCGCTGAATGGGTAGTGTCTATTGTTGCCTTGCAAGGGATATTGCCACTTTTGAAGATTGATCAAATCGACAAAACAAATCATTTCCTCTGTGTCTACAGTAGCTCAAGCACAAGGTCCATGCTAATATCGTCCCAAAGTAGCCGGAATAGGTAATTGATAGTAGAAACTTTTGTACTTTCATATCGGAAACTTGACAACAGCAATGCAAAACATCCCTGATAACACCCCAGTAAGGCTTAGACAGCAATGCAAAACAAAGCCATTGTCACGTTCAAATATCCAAAAATTTAAAAAAAAAAAAAAAAAAAACCAACCATTTTTAGCTCAGCAAACAATATTTACACTTAAAAATACTGTCATCTATATTATTCTAGGGGTACAAACTATGCAATTACAATACCCATATGCTTATGCATGGAAGCAGCTTATTTTAAAATGATCTTCCAACAGGAAAATGCACAGGAACCGAGGAGGCTGGTGGCCTAGGTGCTTCCAAGCACTTGGATTACTTAGGGCATAAAGTACAAATATAAATATTAAGAGTGGGTTAGTGGTGTATTATTGAGACTTCTTTATTTATCAGCAACCAAAGAAACTATTTGAAGAAAAAAGGGAAATTGCAACAGATCCATGAGAGCGATGGATAAGTAGCACCCATAAACAAAGACGAGACGTGCCTTCATTAGCAAGCAAACAGGCCAACTCAAAGCTTGAACTTTTAATCCTAACATCAATCTTGGTTTCTTTCTGCCAAAATGCCCAGTTATTGTGGAACAAAAACACACCCATTTTCTGCCTTTGGGCCAAAACAGTAACACTGAGCTCTCTGTCTTCATTTTTCAGTGCCTTTTCTGTCTATGCATGCTATAGCGGTGAGTGCATGCCTAAGCAAGGTCACTCACTCCTTCCTCTTGATCTACATATGGGTTATGGCTTTACGGGAGTGGTTCTTGTATGACTTCATTTTAGTCACTTTATTTTATTTTATTTTATGTTTTGGAAAGATACTTCATGTTAGTCACTTCAGTCAGGCATTATGCATTTTGCATGGTAATATGCATTAGACAGCATTTATGATTCTATATTCTTTTCAAACATTTTAAAATTTTAATGCACTTGACTGAACAAAACACTGAAACATTTTGTTCACGTAGGATTGTGAGAACACCCTAATGGCCAATGAAACCATGGTATTCTATAACAGTAACGGTGGCCATGATTACCATTATGATACCAGCCGTAACAACCATTATGGCCATTTCTTTTTTAAAAAAAAAGTGTATCAGCCCTGTAACGGGCTGTTACTGGCAATTTTTCTGTGACGGTCGTTATGGCCCCGTAATGTGTAACAGTTCCCACTATTAATATTATGTAACGACTGCAACCCATTTTTTAATACCTTGAATGAAACAAAATCAGCAACTAATCTACTTGGATATAGAGAAATATAGGGAGAGAAGGATCTCCACATGGTTTTTATTGACTTAGAGAAAGCATACAATAGGGTACCTTGAGAGTTGATCTGGAGAGTGCCAAGAAAGAAAGAGTCTCAAGAGGATATATTGAAATGATTAAGGATATATATGAGGAAGCCGGTATGAAATATATGGACCAGTAGTGGAGAGACAAGTGATTTTCTAGCTACTGCAGGCTTACACAAGGGGTCAACATTGAGCATAGCTGAAATGAGGACGTTGAGATGGATGAGTGGCAAGACAAGGATAGAATTAGAAATGAATGTATTTAAGGGAGCTTAGGAGTCACAACAATAGGTAATAAAAATGGGTGAAAGTAGACTGAGATGGTTTGGCCATATGCAATAGAGACCAAGAACCACACAGGTTAGAGTGAGTTGGTTCAAGTTGAAAGCTCTAAATGGGAGAGGGTACGGCCCAAAAGGAGGTGGGTGGAGGTAATAAGAAAAGATCTAAAAATCTATGGTTCAACTGATGATATCGTCCATGATGAAGTGGAGTGGCAAAATAAGATTGGTTTAGCTTACCCCAATTAGTTGGGATAGGACTTAGTTGATGATGATGATGATGATGATGATGATGATGTTATTGTTTTTTATTGTTCACACTACTATATGCATTTTCCACTATTTCTTAACCTGTGGTCTCTCATTTTTGCAGTACCCAAATAGCATACCTCATTGTGAACATAGCATATCCCAAGAAGCAAATTAACTGGACTATATATATATATATATATATATATATATATATATATATATATATATATATATATATATATATATACACACACACTTTTTTAGTAGAAGCTACCAAAACATTACAATTTGTTATGTAGCTGATTATATTCATCTCTTTTGGAATTAAAAAAGAAAAAAAGAAAAGAAAAAAAGAAGAAGGAAACAATACAAGCATGGGCCAACAAGGAGATGAATATAATCAGCAAAGATGAGCATAGCTGAAATGAACAGACACCATTGCACTCTTACAAAGAGTGGGACACTCTCCACATAAACATCTTCCCAGAAAGCAGATAGAGGACAGGGCAAGAGGGCGAGGAACTTGATGAAGGATGATTGACACTGCCAGCTAGAAATCAGACTCCAAATATATCCCAGCTGCCAAAACTAGTCCTAACATAATCTGCATTCCGCTTGATTTCAAAAAGGTTATCGCACTCTAACATCGGAGCAGATTACCATATGATATAGTGATATCAGCCATTGTGAGCAGTTAATCACCAGACATTGGCCACTGAATTTTGATAGCCGAAAATTTTTGGACCGTCTATTTGACGGCCATCAACAATTGGATAAAATTACGACCGCCCAATAAGTGCGATTCTCAGGATATGCTTCATCCATGAGTACATGTATGCCACATATAGAGGGGAAGAATCACCACTATTTAAGGAACATTGAGAAAAGCACATAGTAATACACACATGTGCATACACGTGCCAAGGGCGTGACATCCAAAATGCCAAAATATAAATCTCAGGACATTTAAAGAGGGAGAATAACTAACTAAACTACCAGGCTATACACAATAACAACTGTATATGAACTTTCGGAAAAGAAACGAAGACGCAATTAAAACATACCCAATCTCTCATATACATCTCTCCCCCATTTGAATTATCAAAGGGACTTACTTTAGAGCTAACTTCCTGTAAGCCGCCTTGATTTCGAGATCCGTCGAAACCCTAGAAATCTCCAAAACCTCGTACGGATCTCTCATCACCGCCGGCCGCGATGGGTTCTCCATCTCCTACAGTCTCCGCCGTCCGATCGATAGGACCGATCTCAATCATATCTTAAATTCCCCAAATTTCAACCCAATTTCGAGAAAAACAAAACAAGCCCTAATCGACAAGCGAAAAAAGAAAATAAAGAGCGGAAATCAGATATATCGAATAACCCTAAATTCAATGAAATTCAATAGGGAGAATGGTGTTTTCATACGTACCGATTTGAAGGAAAGATGCAAACGTTAGAAAGGGAGGAGATTGGAGGGAGAGGGAAGGGAGGAGCAGCGCGCATCCATGGCGGACGGACTATTTAAGACGGGTTGGAGCTATCGTGCGCCGACGGTATACACGGAGTTATCGAGCGCATACGCGATGTGGGCCGTAGGATGGAACGGTAACGGTGTTTGCGGTCCCAAGATTTTCGCTCGGCCCAGGAGTTTCGAGCGCGAGTTTCGGTTGCGGGGTGGTGGGGGTGATCTGCGCTCCCGGCGCATACCAGATGAAACGGCTCACGAGAAAAGGAAGGGGGCGTAGGGTTCTCGTGGGGGGCGCATGTTAGACGAACCCTAAAATGAGCTTTAATGGGCTCACGGTCTCCGATAGTGCTAACGTGCGCTGGAGTGAAGGTTAGCCAATCGTGTGAGGCTGCTTGCCTGGCTGGCAAGCGTTTATTCATAAACGTATTAATTTAATACTGGAGATAAGGTGCGCTTGGGGGTTGGGAGCGCACAAGGCGCTCGCTTGTCTTTCGTCTACGATACGCTGGGTGCGGATTACGCCTTTCTGGCTTTTTCTGCTTTGTGGGGCCCTGCAAAGGCGATTCGCATTGGGACCCGGGACTCCATGGCACACTTCCCCACGCGAAAATATGGCAAGATCCAGGCCACTAATCAGGCGAGCCCAACTTGAATCATGATCCAAGCCGGTCCATTCATCATGTGTGCCACACGTGTATGGAAGCAATTGACGGTAAAAAAAAAAAAGTGGGTCACCTGATCAGTGGACGGACCAGATTTTTTAGGCAGGGAATGGCAATTGGATCTGAGACAGGTGGGCCACATTCGCGAGTCAGCCCGATTAGGGAAGGGATACATGTGGAGCCTATAGTTCAGGGATCAAGATCATTTATCTGATGTCCCTCCATGGAATTAGGATCTTTGATCGGTTTACAGAATAGACGGCTAGGAATCCAAGTACATCGAAATAGGCCAAAGAACGGCTTTGATCATCTGGATACCGTATAGCCGTCTGATCATCTGGATCATTGAACCATGCTCGCTGGATGCTCAGAGGGGGAGCGGATTAGGTGAGACCCGTACTCGCCCAAGGCGGTGCGGCCCTTACCGTGGGACCCACCTTGATGTATCTATTCTGTATCCACTCCGTCCATCCGTTTTTACGGATTATTTTAAGGCATTATCCCAAAAATGAAGCAGATCCAATTATCAGGTGGACCATACTTTAGGAAACAGTGGTGATTGACCATCAATCGGCCACAAAAGTTCTGGATCAAGCTGATATTAGGATAATGACAAAAAAATGATTTGGAAAAACGGATGGACGGAGTGGATATAGAATACATACATCAAGGTGTCGAGGGTCTCACCTAATCGGCTCCACTTGGAGGCTAAGGTGGCTAATGGGCTGGGCTCAGGTCTACTGAGCATCTGCGCTTGTTTGGCCTGTTTATTTTGATGGCTTGAAATTCAGGCACGGACCCACTGTCCTCTATCCATACGGCAGCAAAAAAAATGAGCCTTGATTCGGACCCTTAACAGAAACCATCATCAAATCAAAGTTCAGGAATTGCCCATTTATTCGCTAGGGTGGGCCTAGAAAAAGGAGATCCAATCTGGGCCTCGTAGTAGGCCAGGTCCAGAAGCATGACTAGAGCCTCTCAGTGGACAAGGGAGTTAATCCAGATACCACCCAGTGTGCTAAAGCGACACGTGTGCTAATCCAAGGCGTCCATCATATGGATTCCACCATCAAGATGCCCTTGAAACAGGGCCTGTCCGCTGACCATTAACGCTACAGTTTATGGAATTAATTGATGGCTAAAAAAGATAGCAAATTTGTTAAGTGGACTAGCCCTTTTCTTTTTTCTGGTAGATTTGAAATTGCGTCGGGAGATACTCTACATTATGTGCGAAAGCTTGCAGAACTTAGAACTATTGCTAAGTCATAGGAAGTGATTAGGACCATTTTAAAATCCTTTTAAAAACTTCTTTCATAATTAAACTAATTAGCAATTAAACTAGTTAAGTAAAAATACTTAGCTTTCAAGCATAAGTGGGTCCAATCACAAAGGTTACAAAAGATAATGCAATCAAACAAACTAGTCTAAGCACATAAATTATAATGATGTAATATGTTGAGCTTCTAATCAATGTGCAATTTCTAGACTGCAAGAGGTATAACCACCTAATCAACTAGTCTAGAAGTGAAATCATAAGATGTGTGTGAGAATCTATCTATCAATGCATAGAATACATTTCATTCCAACATTCATACAATTAACAATTAAATAGATAATGTTAGAATAAAAATGGCTCAAATGACAATCTCAACACACTATGTATAGTGGTTCGATTTTCCTACTCCACTCCTTGTTATTTTACTCATCCTTTGAGCACACCGAATTTTACTAGGGAATTTAAATAAGGTTTCTCCCAATTTAAGTGTTTTAAATCAGTTCTACCCTACCAGGGAGTTTGACAAAGTTCCTCCGAACCTATGACGGAGATTTTACTAGTTCGTCTCTTAACTAAGATGTTTACGGGTTATATCCAATCTAGGAGTTTGACAAGGTTCCTCCTAGCCTTTCGATTCCAATTTTAGAACCCAGCGTACACTCTCGTTGGAGGCTCTCATTGGAGACTTGGTCGAGTTTGATTCTAAACCCTCACATTCAATCCTCCACAAGGAAATAGTGCAACTGAACCCTTACAATGATAACTTATCGGATTGAGTCCCTTGTTCAATGTCGCTTAAGTTGCTTAATCTATGCTCTCCCGTGTATCAATGAGCTCCCCATTGCTCCCCCAATCATGTTGTAGATGTGTTGTCAATGCTCAACACCATTGATCAACTACCTTGCATGTGATGCTCTAAAGAGATGCCCAATGTGTTAGGAGGAGGTGGTGAATTCTTTACAACTAGTAGGATTTAGTTGCCTAGATAAATTCCACCTAATTGGATCTATAGAGAAGTTTAAACTAAAGATACACTTATGGTATATGTGTCTAAAACATCTAGAGATCAAGAGAGAGCAAGTTCATATTCATATGAGCTTTGAATGCTCCATCTTGTGATAAATCACAAGGAATATGACTTGGGTATGGTAGGATTAGAGTCTAATGAGATATATGATTAGGGTGACTTCTAATGCTCTTAAATCTCTCCTATCCCTTTAAGAACCGAGCTCCGTTTATATAGAAAAACTTCAAACGATAAAAAAAAGGCAACCAACGACTCACTGGCGACTGGTTGCTCGAAGGGCGACGACAAGTCTAATTAGGCTTGGGACTGGAGTCTTGCTTGTTGTCCAAAATGAGATCAATTGCGACCGGTTGCCAAAGACCATCGACTTGTCGCATGGACGAGTCGATTGGTCCACGATCGGTCTAATTAGGCCTGTGATCAAGCTTTCTTTGTTGTCTCATTTTTTTCCTCTGGCGACCAGTCACACCTAGCTTGCAACTCGTTGCAAAATGTTGTTTTGTGTAATTTGTTTACAGTAGCCCACACCTCTTTTATTAGCCTAGCTTATTATGTTTTTCTAAGTGTTTTAAAGCTAATAAAGATGACCAAGGGTTTCTCTATGTAGTCAAGTCATCTAGAGGTTTGGTTTTGGTTTGGTTTAAGGGTTTTAGCTCACAAAGGCATCTCATTTACATGTTCCTTCTTCCTTAATGCGATTGGTCCACTTGAGTCTTCAGTCTTCATCTTTTTTAGGCTCAACCAACACCTAGACTCATTAACCTACGTAATTGACAAATAAGGTGCACTAGTATGCTATAGTGTGGACACTAATACGATCTACCTGGTGAGAACTTACGGTCTGGATCTCACGCACCTTTGCACCATTGGCACATGGGTAACCTGTCGATGGCCCTTTTACATGCACATATGGGCTAAGCAAACCTCCGTTGGAGAAACCCCGTCATGAAACGTTGACTCCTCATCTGTCGAACGTGGTTTGGCTAGTGACCCCAACACCAGTTAGCTAGTTGATGTCAAAGCTCTATGGGCCCACCATGATGTATATGTTTGATCCACGCTGTTCGTCGATTTTTCAGCTCATTTTAGGGCATGAGCCTTTTTAGGGGGCTTTTTGTGGGTGTGAGGGTATTTATATTTGATTGAAATCACTACTTAACCAGTTACTCAGATTTCCACGGTCGGCAAGACCCTGTAGAAATTTTAGGAAAAGGAATAACCGGTTAATCTAAGTTTTTGAAGGGAAAAATCTGATAGTTCGACAAGCCATAGAGCACACGCTCGAATCGACTGAGTGCTCAAATGCAATGCATATAATGTATGATGCTGATGGGCGAAATGAGCAAGAGGGTTGAGAAGGGAATGAATGTTGCACGATGATAATGCAAGGATAAAAGAAAATGATTGAAGTTTGATGGATAGATGAATAGTTTTGTTACAAGGGTCAAATTGAGTTGTTTGGATTGGTGTTTCTGATTGCTCAGGTTGCTAGGGGCTACGTTAGACTAGGCTAACCTGGGTTAGACTTCTCTCCTTATACTCTTACTTCTCCTTGGTGGAGGGATGAGATGGACTGTATGGATGGTAGGGAGAATGGGAGAGGCTTGGATGGGATTTGTTGGATGCTTAGAATGAGAAATGAATGGGCTGTTTATAGCCCTTTGGGCCGACTTTTTGGTAATTGATGGGAAGTCTAAGGGGTAAAAGGGCTCCAATGGCTAAGATTTGATATTGTCATGTGGCACAATCTAAGCGGTTGGGTTGATGGCACAAATCCTAATTTTGGTAAAAGGTGAGGGTAGTGTTGTCTTTCCCCTTCCAATGTGATTGCCAAGAACTCCAGCTGATGTCACCACTCCACTAACTCTCTCATGAAAGCAGGAGAATTATGTACCATATGTCAGATGGCACACATAATGTGCTGCCTGGCATGTGGAATCCCTCCAATTTTCGCGGGAGGGTTCTTGGGGTGATGTATCACCCTTCTTCCTTTCATTTTTCCATTGTTGCGACCCTAAACCCTAATGGGCCTTGGTATGGGCCTGAATTGGGTTTTGGATTTGGGCCTAAAATTGGGCTTGGTTTTGGGTTGTTTCAGCTGAGTTGACTAGATTTGACAGGGTGACTTGATTGGATTGATTGAGTTGAACTGGTTTAACTGAGTTGATTAATTGTTTGTCGGCCCAGGGTGGGGTGTCTACAATATGATGCTCCCCCACCTCAATATTTGAGAGACCCATGATGTGCAAATGGGTGCTTTTACATGTGTGGATTAGGAATCCTCATTTCTTTTTAATAACTAATATAATATTAAATACATTTCATTTTACTATTAAAACCAATTAGACCCGACTTGGACCCTACTAGAACTAACCCCACCCAACTTTAACCGACACAAACTTGACTAGACCCCAGCTGACTTTAACCGAGTCCATCACATGGATCTGAGCCGAATCAAACTAGATCCAATTTTTAACTGGGTCCAAAAGATGATACCTGAACCCAATCTGATTTCTTAATGGGTCCAATAAATGGGACCTAGACCTACTAAAATCAAGTCGGCCCATCAGGAACCAGTGGGTCCAAGAACCCATCGATAGCCCTACCAACAATTTGCAGGTCATTCTTTCAATTAAATGTGAACTATTGACTGCATTTTTCTAATCTATTAATTGAATGGTTATAATCACCAAGATGTCACTGATTGTATGGAAAACAGGGCAACCCATGGAGTTATCAACAACTAACAATTTTAAGTTTACCTCCTTAGCCTATCCACCGTGTTGGTTTACTCGCTCAACTATCTTAGGGGCATTTTTATCATTTTAAAATTTTGATGCCAAGTAGCCTTATGCATTGTTTCCTACGTACGCACCTCAAATGAGGTTTGATATAGGATGTTTAAGGACCTTAGCCTGGATCTAAGGTCTTTTTCTAATGATCCAAACAATTTGTATGACAGGCCAAACTTCAAATGGAGTATATACAAAGGAAAAAAAAAAAAAAAAAAAACCTCTTGGATTGTCATATGTTATCTTGACGGAATAATTCTTATTCTATATACCACAACACCCAATTGTGGTATGTGAATTATTCATCTTATAAATCATCAATTCATGAGTCATGTCAATTCATATTATTTCAAGGTTTTATTACTTGTTTGTTGCAAATAAATAAATAAATGCCCAGTAGAAATAGATTTAGCTAACTCTTTTCCTTGGATTATGATATGTTATCTTTAACTCTTTTCGTTAGATTATGAATGATCTCTGTAACCTTTAAATAATTAGAAGGTTGAAATACTTTAATTTAAGAAATCTTTTAGATATACCCCACCAACAGTTGGATCCTACTATATAGACAAATTTTTATCATTGTAAAAGCGACCAACATATCTTGTTAAGTGTCATACTCTTACCTATATTCTAGAAGCCATTTAACAAACGCCCATAACAAGAAGTATAAAATGGACTATGGCATATATAAAGTATGTGGGAGTTTGAAGATAAATATTGGCACATATGACACACACGGACCATGTGCATAATGGCATATGTAGATACTTGAAGATTGATGGTAGCATAAAATAGATGGCAGCACATGTGGCACATGTGCCACATTTTCATTTGTGCCATGCAATATGAATTGGGGAGACAGACAATGTCTACCTGGTGACAACTTTGCTTGTAACCATGAGAAAAAATAAGACAAAATGTTAATATATTTAAAAATAAATTAGTCAAGTTTAATAGTCTTCCATTGCATTAATGCCGTGTTAGATAATTGTTAACATCACAACATTGTTATTATGAGGATTGTGACAATTCTCTAAGGGCCCGCTTGGATGCTACCAAATAAGTTACTTTTCAACTGAACTTAAGACGTTAAGTTACTTTTGGCACTTAAGTTCGTTTGGTGAGTATAATTGAAAAATAACTTATCTCTTAAAAATTACTTTATCTTAATAAGTATTTTTTTTTTTAGCTTTTTGACTTTTGACTTTTGACTTTTCTACTTATCTCTCTCATGTCATGCTTTTGCACCTTATTCTCTCTCTCTCTCTCTCTTTTCTTTTTTCTTTTTTTTCTTTCCGGTTTGTACACACTCACACTGTTAGTCACCCTCCAATGTTAATAATTAACCACCCTCCAATTTGGCTTTTTTACTTGTCTCTCTCAGGTCACCCTACATATCAAAGTTCTCTCTCATGGTTTACTCAATTACTACTCTCTCATACCGTCCATATCAAAGTAGGCTCCACATGATGGACTGTCCCATCAAAGGTGTGGCTCACACAGTGGACAGCCCACATCAAAGATGGGCCCTACATTAATTGGTGCAAGATCCAATCCACCAATCAGGTTGTTCTGATCTTCTACATCTTTTCCAAAAATGGTTCTAGTCCACTCACCATGTGGACTGACTATTGGAAACAAGTGAATGGGTTAAAAAACTTCAACCAAGTCTTCCAGAGCCATACATCTGTTTTGGAGACTGTGGCCCACCTAACCAGTGGATCAACCTGATTCTTGTGCCAAAGCATCCATATAGTGGTCCCGCTCTGATGGATGGAATGTATCTCAGACCGATCGTGCTATGCTAGCACATGCATGGCATGTACATGAGCTTTATTGCACGCAAGTGGGATTAGAAAAGCTCATTCTGTTAGGAAAACTGCCTCAACGCTTAGCTTTTTCTTTTCATGTCAATATGTTGCTTATTATATGTAGATTTGAAATTTTCTTTCAAAAGGTTACCTATCGATGTGTTATTACCAAACATACTTATTTACTTATTGGCTGATAAGTATGTTGTTTACCAAACATACTTATCTGCTTAATAAGTAAAAACCAAGACAAGTAACCTATCTGATAAGTAGCTTATCTTAAGTAACTTACAATCCAAATGGGCCCTAAACCTTGTAATCTCATATGTGCTGTGTATAATGTAAAATGGACATTTTTAGCCAAGCAATTAGTTTTTGGATGATACAAGGCTTTGCTTTATTTAAAAGTATGGGATGGTTAATTTAAAAAGAAAGGGCATTTAGGAAATTCATAAATGTATGACTAGCCGACTGCATGTTCAACCTCTCCTACTTTTTACAAGAGAGAAACTTTGATACTTTGGTACAGTAAATTGGTTGATGCACATACTTTGGTTGACTAAATAAGAAATGGCACGAGTACAAACAACAACTTAAAGTAAACCATGCGAATCATGAGTTTAGATCCAAATGTTTTTCATTAGAAAAATAAATTGATTTGATTTTTTAATTGGTGGATATTTAGTAGATGTCCAAATGAAAATAATCAATGGTATAAATAACAAGTAAATTCTCATTAATCAAATATTAGAAATATCAAATCAATCTAAACTTTGAAAAATAACTTCTATAATATAATTCCCATAAATTGAATGTTTTTATTGAGCAAATATACATGACATCGTACAATTTCAAAGTACCATAGTATCAAGTATAGAATAACTCCCTAGCTCACTCCCATGTCCTGTGAACCCCTACCCCTCTCCTCTTTAGCTCCTTAATTGGGCTAGTGGAGACAAGGCCAATATGTGTAAATAATGCAAGGTTCCATTAGTGTTTGTCTTTATAAGCCTTAGTGCCTTGAGGTTTCCAAGACACAGAAAAAAGAGAATTTTATAAAGAGCTACCTAACTAATATGGAATTTATATTCTGGTACCTTTTTCAAAAAGATTTCCAAACAACTATCTCATTAATCCATATTATTATCATTACACTACCTTCCATTACACTTTTTTAACAGTTGGTTGGGTGGGCGTGTGTGCAAATGTGTCAGCTACTTGGGGGGCCAACACTATGATGTTTATGTAAAATCCATCCCGACCACTACGTGCATCACCTCCTATCTGGAACCAGTGTATAGGCAACAATCACCCTCCAAATTGTTTCGCTTTGTATGCCCCACCTAAATCACAAATGGGCCTGAATTTTAGTCCTCATGCTTAAATTTTTCTGTAGAGTGGCATCTAATGGTTGGAGTGGATTTGATATAATCTTCACACTAGGCTCCATGAAAATCATGGGTGGACATCTCTCTCCCAACTGTTTTTTTAGTGTGCCCATGGGATCACAAGTCGGATTTTTTTTTTTTTTTTCTTTTTTTTTTTCTTTTTTTTTATGGCTTAGGACCTAAACTGCAATTATGCAGCTAATGGTTAGAGTGGATTTTAAATAAACATCATATTGGGCCCTGCCAAAAATTAAGTCTGGGCCTCCCTCTCTCGAACTATACAAATATCATCAAGAGGGAAAAAATGAAATTGTACATATGCCACTTTTGATTTCGATAGGCCCACCGTGATGTTTATGTAAGATCCACTCCGACCATTAGATATTTAGTACAATATTAGGCCCATAGAAAATAAAGAAAAAAAAGAAAAAGAAAAAAGAAAAAAAGAAAGAAAGATCAAGTTGACCTATGATTCTAGTGGGCCACACCAACGAAACAGTTATGAGAGAGACTTCTACTCTTGATTTTTATAAAGCTCACATATGATAATTATATGAAATCCACTCCAATCATTAAATTCAACACAAACATTTAGGTGGGATCTAATCATCTAACCCATGGCCCATTGGTACACAACATTGAGGTCATGAGTTTGACTGCCTATGTGAGGTGTGTGTGAATATGTGTTAAAAAGAAAACACAAACATTTAGGCCTGTATCTCAAAAATCATACCCATCTGTGCTTCATGTGGTCACACTAATGGAAAAAGTTTGAAAATGGGGTGACGCACTTGGTGGTCAGGGTAGATTTTACATAAACATCACTGTGGGCCCACCTAAGCCTACCACCCATTTGGTCTCATAGCGGACTTCGGGCCACACTAATAGAAAAAGTTTGGAAGGCGAGGACATAAAATGGGGTGATGCACTTGGTAGTCAAGTGTAGCTTTTACATAAACATCACAGTGGGGGCCACCCAAGCCTACCACCTATTTGCTCTAAACTTTCTTAGCCACTGAGGTGAAAGTTGTAAGCGAAGAAGGCAACACTTATTCCCTCAATTAGTGGTCAGTTGTTGTTACCATGCCCTATATATAAGTAATGAAATGCCCTATATAAGCTAGCTCGACCAAATGGAGAAAAAGTCTAATAATCAAATTTTGGAAATAAAGATCACTACTATACTATTATACTTAATTAATGAAACTAAGGAATGCCTAACATGAAGTTGACATTCGATCTTCTTGATGATCCCGAGCCCTCCAAATAGACCGTATTTGGCAACATTAATTACCATGATTGCAGGTAGTGGACTGATAGTTATATTCATTAAAGAGGTAGCTCTTTTAAAACATTTTTGGAAAGAAAGTCCTAAAATATAAATTCTAATTACATAATAATTAGGTAGCTTTTCAACTACTTTGCACTTGGCCCATCAACTCATAGGTCGCAATAGATAAGGTTAGGATGGGTTTAGCATTTACTAAATCTACCAAGGAGAAGAACCTGAGCCAGCATGTTACTGTACATGGGAAATACTTAGAATTTTGAAGAATTTCCCTTTGAGATTTTTGTATCATTACTATAGCTTCAACGGGGCTTTTATAGAGATATACAACCTATATGTAAAAAGAATTACAAAATAAATTTATATAGATGGAAGGACATGATATGCTAACGGTTAGCATGTGGGTCATTAACCTAAGCCCCCATAAATAAGTTGTTAGGCCCAACCACTCCCAAACTGGCTCATTTACAAGAGCCTCATTTTCAAGAATATTTTATTATTTGTATTATTTAAGAGGTTTTCGTAATCTACTCATCTCCTATTGTTTACTGGCCAATGATCATACGCATTCCAACGTATATATAGTGAATCCCATGCATTCAAGTTGTGTGGGCCACACCTGTGATGTGTATGTGGAATCCAAACCGTGCATCTAGTATGCCTCTTCATGGTCATTGTATAATCTGAAGAATCATCCTCATCCAAAACTCAAGTGGGACACACCATAGAGAGCATTGTCTGATCACACCCAAAAACCTATATATTCACTTTTTATGACCCATCTAAATTTTGGAATGGCTTGAATTTAGGCTCTCCCCTTCATCCCGGTGACACACACGAAAGTTCCTACTATGAGCATCCCCTCCACCTCAGTTGTGAATCAGGATGGATTTTGTGATCTAGGCCTAACATTGAGGGGTGCATCTAATTGTTGGGCTGGATGACATTCACACATCATAGTGGACCCCACATGGCTCAAACGTATGGTAATTACCATACAATTGTAACATACATGATCATTCGCCTTATTTATAGTTTTCTGTGGTGGGAAACGTGGGGAGCAGCTAAAGTAACCATGCCCAACCCATTTGCTTAATGGGTCTATTTTCAGGCCCATACCCGACCCGTATGGGGGACCTAAACCCAGCTAACACCCACGTCTGACCGTCATTGACCCATGTTCTGATTCGAACCAGGTGGTGTGAATGATGGACCATTTGCTATCCGGATTGCCATCATTACTGACCCAAAATTATGATTCTCTATTATTATCATTAAGATGCGTGTATATAATAACATTCATCATTTCATATATAAATTATAATATAATTTGTATATCTAATTATGATAATCCCTCCTGTGGATTTTTGGGCACTATAAGTTGCATCAGTTCAGTAAGACAGTCCAATCAATTGCCTGAAGAGTCTAGTAATTAATCAAGAGCACATTTCTAAAGCTTTCATGCAACGATCCAAACCGTTCTTGGTCTGGCCTTATTTTCCACAACCATCCGCTTTTTTCAAGCCATGGATGGAATGGCTACGGTTGTCTAACAATTGTGATTCTTTAGGCTTTTTTTTTAGACCATATATACGTATTAAAGACAGCTGATCGAATGGTTAATGTTTGTATGATTAGTGTGATGCATGCTTGCATGGTTTCTCATAAAATGTGTGTTGGACCTAGTGAACAGTCTAGATCAATGGATTGAATGGTCCATGTATCCCAATGCAACAAGGAGCACTGTAACTTAATAAAGCATTTGAGAATTTTGCCCTAATTATATTGCTCATGGTTAATAATGTATTGTGTAGTGACCCACGTGATCGTACCTATAGCATTTGATCTACCATAGAAAGTAGCATACTATGTGCCCATTCCCAGGTGATCTGCAAGCCCAAGTGATGGTCATGGTTAAGAGACTCAATGACTCAGACTACCTCTATTATGCCCCAGACTTGGTGAACAGGCTCTCCAATTTACTAAACATCAAATCTAGTGTGCTTGATTATTAAAAAAAAAAAAAAGCTCATGGAGTAGGAGAGGTGTCCAAATTCGGAGTGTGACAGGCTTGTTCAATCATGAGTCAAGTTGGGGTCAAATTAGTAGGGCAACCCTATGTAGGGTTGACTAAGGGGGTGTTTGGTTCGGTATATTAGGCAGTATTAAGAGATATTATGAGGTATTGTATAGAAAATTTGATCATCTAAATAGTTGTGTCACACCGAAAAGGTTAACTCATTAGGTGAAGAGACCCTAGGATATATGAAGCTCCTTTCATTGTCCAGTTAACCTAGCAGATGTGGGACAAACCCAAAAACTCTCCCTCCCACAATGGATCTAGGCCTGGGGTTTTCGAAACTTGATCTCAGCATACCCTCCTCGCTTGTGGGACTTGGGCCTAGGCATGGCGGATAAAAGGCCTTGGGAACTTGATCTCGGCTTTCCCCCCTCGTCATGGGCCTTGGATGGATAATCTAACTCTGATACCAGTTGTGTTACACCTAAAAGGCTAACCTATTAGGTAGGGAGACCCCGGGATATATGAAGCTTCCATAACTTTGATCTCGGCATACCTCCTTCGCCATGGGCCTTGGACAGATAACTCTCACTCTGATACCAATTGTGTCACACCCAAAAAGTTAGTCCACTAGGTGGAGTGACCCCAGATATATGAAGCTCCTTTCATCGTCTAATCCAACATAAACCTGCGCCAAATGCCCCCTAAGCGCATTGAATCGGATGATCAGGTGCGTCTAAGTTGACTCAGACAAGTTGCATCCAATGTTTAAAGAATAGTCATACCTGTACATATCACCCAATACATACTAGTGACGCCCATGAAAAGCTATGGCTGTATCGACCGTATCAGCTCCAAACAATCCGTTAAATGGGGAATGGGCATGGCAGGGTGATAGTGGTCTGTGTCGGTGGTGAATGATACCATATCGAAACACCCATTTAAAACCATGTATCGGACTTGAGTCTTGAGACCATGATAACCAATGCGACTCACTGCAACCACACGTATACCATTCCAATTGATCGTACACCACGTGAATTTGGCATAGTTTGAACCGGTAACCATAGCAATTAGACGATCCTAACCGCCCACTTAGAGATTATCAAATGGACGGTTAAATAAAGACAGATGCTGGTACAAATTCAACAAGCAAAATCCTGTGGTTAAGATTGTCCAATCAGTTTTCAGGCTATGGTCCATCCAATGTGGGGTTAAAATTTGGAAGGTCCAACATAGATGCACATCTATGCCACGTGTACAGTGGATGGTGGATTTTACCTCTGAAATGCTGCCTCTATGATCTGAGATAAAAAGGGGAAAATACCTCAGAAATTCAGATTTTACCAAATGCTGCCTATATGAACTGAAATTACTGTGCAATGCCTTTTTAGGAACAAATTACATGAGCATTCTCCGCTTAGTTTTTTTCTTTAAACGTGGTGCACCGAGTATTTTGGGATCCGTGAGATATATGTCCAACATCCAACCCGTCCAACAGATGCACCAAACAGTGATCACTGTATAAATAAAAAAACATGGTAAATTTAATGATAAGATGGGTTAAACCGTAAAAACTAATAAACTCTGGTCAAAACCATCAAAGCCCATCTGTCATCCATCTGGCGATCTGATCGGCCAGAATTTTTATTAGAGTCAACAAAATGGTGGGGTTCACATATTAGATAGATTGGATCTTATACACAAACCACTTTAGGCCTACAATTCCTGACTTCACCGCCATGTAAAGTGAAAACCTAATAGGGCATTTTGATACCATCTCCTTCGAATTTCGTTCCTACCAACATTATTTGGTAAAACGCAATTTTTTAAGAATTCTACAGTAAAAATTCCCAAAAAGACAAAATGGTTTTTGCCTGAATGCACACCAAGTGCATTCCACTCCCATGTAGACCTGGTAAAAACTCCAATTGAATTGTGTCCAACATATGTAGCATGCACCTAATTATAGTCTATGTCAAAATGCCATACGCACATATCAGATATGAGCCACGACAGTGAAAAGGGAGAAATTTTTTGCTACACCAGGAGTTAGATATGCTAGCTACAACGTGTGTAGCAGTGACCCCACCATGATGTATGTGTTGTATCCACCCCGTCCATCCATTTGGTGGGATCATTTTAGGGCATGAAACAAAAAATGAGCCAGATCTGAAGCTCAAGTGGCCTCCAATAAGCTTTTAATGGTTAGTGTTCAATCCCAACTATTTTCCGCGCTAGTTCCACTTGAGCTTTGGATCTGCCTCATTTTTTGTGTTATACCCTAAATTGATTTCACTAAATGGATGGACGGTGTGGATACAACACTCACATCATGGTGGGTCATTGCTACACCCAATGTAGCTAGCGTAGCTAACTCGTGGGTGTAGCAAAAAATTTATCGTGAAGGGGTAAGAAGAAACGTTTTTATTTTTCACCATAAACCTTACACCTGACACACGGCAGGGTACATGTTGGCACATGTTGGATGTAGTCTTCATTCTATGGGACTAAGGGCCGTTTGGTTGGCATCTGGAAACCCGTTTCCAGCCTAAAATTCGAATTCCAGCGGAATCCTATTTTAAATGGTGTGTTTGGTGGCAAGTTCTAGTCAAATAGAATTCCGTCTGGAGTCCTAATTGGACTGGAACCGGGATTAGTGGAAACGATGTGGGCAACCGTTTCTACAGAAGGGAAAAAGAGGCGGAAGTGAGCGTGACCACCTCCACATATGCGTTGTACATCTATAATGCATGTGTTTTATATCCACACGGTCCATCAGTTTTGAGAGCTCAATTAAGGGCATTGGACAAAAAATGAGGCAGATCTAAATCACAAGTGGGCCACACCACAGGAAAATAGTGTTGACTGAACGTCCACCATTAAAAACTTCCTAGGGCGCACTATAATGTTTATTTGCCATCCAACCTAGCCATCTGTCTTGCGGGACTACAATAGGACGAGGGTAAGGTTTTCAGGCGGATCTAAAGCCCAAGTGAGCCATGCCACAAGCAACAGTTGGAAATTGCACCGTTTTCAACCAAACAGTAAGTTCCGGATGAAACCTGGTTCCATTCTAGTTTCTGCAATTTTGGATCCCAATAGTGGAATCTAGATTTTCTCTAGAATCTGGATTCTACAACCAAACAGGCCTAATGTTTTAAAGCCGAAATTGAACTCCGGTTTTTACACTTGCACTCACGCTCAAGTGGGAATTCACCACCATGGGTCTTCGAACCCTTGCACTCACACCATGGTGGGATTTCACCACCATGAGTCCTCAAACCATGAGGCCTTGAAACCTTGCACTCACACCGTAGTGGGATTTCACCACCATGGGTCCTCGAACCCATGACCTCTAGTTGAAACTCTTGTGAGTCTACCACTAAGGCATGAGTAAGAAACCAACTTCAACCTATTTTTGCTTGTGGTTATGCCAAAAGAGTTGGGGCAACCTGTTCAACCAGTCCAGGCAACCATTAACGCATGCATGTAACTAGACCAAGCACACATCATACAACAAAGTGCCAGTGCTGGGGCGGACAGTTCGGATTTAAAACAATAGTACTCAGGTCAGGCTCAAACCCGAACCAACCCGGTTGTGTTTGGGGTTGTGGTAGGCTGAAAATCCTTGATCCCTCTTCATGTCGATGTACCTCAAACCAAGCCATCTGATCCAACCCAAGTTAACCCAACCAAACCTAACTTGTGTTAGGGTTGAACATTCAATAAGTAGGGGTTGCGCTTGGTTGAGTTGGACCTCAAGTTGACTCTTAAGGTTGGTTTAACCCTCAAACCCAAACTGTGCTGCCTTGAACTACACCCTCCTAATTTAAAAGACCGTGATGTTTAGTAGGGTTGCAACTTGGGTTCGGGACTAAACCAACCTGAGTTTAGGTTGGGTTGAAAACTCCAACCCAATTCCAGGTTGAGTAAATTCTAATCAGATCAGGTTAGAAATAATCACATGTATTTGGGTCAGGTCAGGTTGAGTTGAGTTGGGTCGGCTCATGCAAGGTTGAGTGTAGAGAAATTTAGGTTAGGTTCAGATTTGTCGCATTGGTTTGAACTCAGGTCAGGTTAGGTCGTCTTAAGATTGGGTCACACTCAAGTTGACACTAACGTTAACCCCGACCATCACACCTCAGTTATACCCCTACTGATCGAGCTTGAATCTTATCTAGTTAGGCTCATTCTAAAAGACCTAGTCAGATGGATGATGCGTAGGTACTTAAATTAATGAGAAATTTCGTATTTGAGCTGCTCTGATACGGTCAGGATGAGCTGGACCAATCAGAGCAGCAGCAGCAGAGGTTCTCTACTCGTTTTCAACAGAGGATCCGGACTCCTTTTTTTTTTTACCAAAAGGTGGGAGTACATATCACCTGTAACTTTATTACTTAGAAATTGCATATTTGAACTAAACCATCCAATCATGGACCACAGTTTAATTTGGTTATCTAAATATTAGATTCCGGTGCATATATTGGATGATTAAAAATAAGTGTCCATGAATTAGAAGTAAGGAGTTTTCAGCCAATCTCAATTGCAACATGTAGCTTTGCGACAATGAATTTCACTATTTTGTCTGTGTGTATATTCCACGAGCATCAGAAATGCTTATGTATCAAGCATCTGACGCAACTAGAGTATCCAATAAGTCCCCATCTAAATAGTGATGGAGATACTTCAACTGCACACATGTCACAGTTGTACAATAATCCTGACCATCCAAGTCACTGACCCAGCTGTCTATGGAGCATCACTGAAAATTGCACTAGGAAGATAATATTAATCATCTGATTTATTTTTTTATCTTTGACTTTGGTTCACAATGATTTTACTTCTAACCATCTATTAATAGCCATTAATTGAATATATAGAATTGTTCCATCAGTGCCATTTTAGAG
Organism: Liriodendron chinense; assembly: GCA_003013855.2. NCBI lineage: Eukaryota > Viridiplantae > Streptophyta > Magnoliopsida > Magnoliales > Magnoliaceae > Liriodendron > Liriodendron chinense. The sequence goes on from PVNU02002913.1 coordinate 712,481, forward strand.
ATATGCTCCATCTTAATGGGACCCACAATTTCAAAGTGCCTACATATCAAGTGTCATGCATAACCAAGGTATTAAATAACTCACCACACAGGCATGCGCACTATGTATCGCGCAAGTAACTTTTCGGCATCTTTGCCCCCATAGTTTCATAGGATGTAAAACCATAAATATGAGAAAATGTTTTAAATAAAGTTACGGATTTTGGAAATTAAAAAATGAGATTGTTCTTTCAATTTTTTAATAGAATAGTTTGCTCCAGTTTCTAAAGGTTGTCGCCGCGGAAGGTGGGCCTTTAGGATCCGACGGCCGACAACGATTGGGACCAATCTCAAAGCTCAGATCAATGGTGCAAATGCCTTTGGTCCGTCAATCTGCTACTAAAGTAGATAGAAACTATTCACCCCTCTTGATTCTAGGGTTAGAATGGTACCCAAATTAAGATCAAGGGCTCTGATCGCCTTCGATGATAGAGATGAACATACGAAAATCACCAGATGTTTTTCAAGCTTGTAGTACTCGTTGGTTGCGTTTTCTTCTTACTTAAAAGCTAGAGAAAAAATCTCTTTTATATAGAAAAATAAGGAGATATTATCGCTTATTCCAAAACAAATTCTATCCCAATTCAAATTAGGATATCTCTATCTCATTTGAATTAGGATAACCCACCCACAAGTGATTGCTCGCAAGTGGGCCCCACATGGTCCACGTCCAACAGCTTCTTCCTCTTCTTGGCGTGTGACCTGCATGGAGCGTAGTAATAGAGAGACCGTTCAACAAAGGCTGTATAATCATATAAAGTGCATCTTAGGCATTTTGTTGGGGTTTTGCCTTTAATTTTGGACACCAAGGGGTGTCGAGCGCCCAATGGGTTCTGATCGAGTGCCCATGAACACCCGGCATGACTTCTGGAAGCTGAAATCACTCTTTTATTTTTTGGCCTGTAAGGGGCTCGACTACTATTGGTAGGGTGCCCGGTGGATGGGCGGGCACCCGAAATTGGCTGGATTTGCTACTAGAACTCTTTGGACAGATTTTGGATTTGTTGGATGCCCGACGGGTTTGGGTCGGGCGCCCGATTATGCGTGGACTACAAAGTCGGTGGCGCAATTTTTGTGCGATCTTGCGCGATTTCTTGCGTAAGATGTTTCTAATTCATGTTTCTTCATATTTAAGGAAGTGTAATACGTGAATTAGATATCCTATATGTGCGAGGGTTGAGAGAGAGAGAGAGAGAGAGAGAGAGAGAGAGAGAGAGAGTGAGTGTCTGTGTGTGTGTGTGTGTGTGTTCTAGGTGAGAGAAAGAGTTTTAAAGGAAGGGCTACGTTGGTTTTCCTCTTGGAGAGCTTGGGATTTCTCTTATGGACTTCAATTCGGTGTAAGTTTCTTCATGACTTTTGTAACTTTTGATTCATAGTGGATTGGTGTCGCTTTGTGCAGTGGTTTTTTACTTGTGAGGGGTTTTTCCATGTTAAATTCGGATTGTCTTTTGTGTGTTGATTTACTTGGTGTGTTTCCTTGTTTGATTGCTCCACCCTCGCTTCCACTGGGGGCTGATCGCCCGTATCCTAACAATGTGGTATCAGAGCGAACGTTGGGAGGTAGATCGGAATTTGAGATGAGGCTTCCATAACGTCTTCAAGCATGATATTAGACATAGAGAAATATTCTGGAAAAAATAATTTTGAACTTTGGAAGGTGAAGATGAAAGGCCTTCTAGTTTGGCAAGGGCTGCAAGATGCGCTTCTTGGAAAGCGACCAAAGGCTATGACAGAAAAAGAGTGGAAGAAGATCAATGAAAAAGCCAATGTCTCAATCTAATTATGTCTGGCAAATGAGGTCATGTGCAATGCCATGAAAGAGAAAACTATGGCTAAAATATGGGCGAAATTGAAGAATATCTACGCGAAGAAAGCTTTGAAAAATTGCATATATTTGAAGCTTCAGTTGTATAATTTGAGGATGGCGGAGGGGGCTGATGTTGAGAGCCACATTAGCAATTTCAATAGGCTTATTTACAAGTTGATGGATGTAGATGAACCGATGGAAGATAAGGATCAAGCATTTATCACGTTGAATTCTCTTTCAGAATCATATAAGTCTCTTAAGGACTTGTTGTGCGCAGGTAGGAAGACCATTGGTATGAAAACCGTTATCTCAGTCCTTTAGGTGAAGGCGATGAGAGAGAAAAGTGACGGTGTGGTTCCTTCTACGGAAGAAGCACTAGTCATAAGGGGGAGAAATTCTGAGCGGGGTGAGAGATTTTCGTCATTGAGATCTAAATCAAAAGGCAAGTGGAAGAGCAAGGTGAGTTGCTGGAATTGTGGGAAAGAATGGCACATGAAGAGGGATTATTCGAATCCTAAGAAAGGGCAGGAGAAAACTGAAAATTCTTCTAAGGAGGAGGCCAATACCGTAAAGGACGGTGGTGATGTTTGTGATGTATTGACTGTATTCGGCATAAGGTCTCTCAGTGGAGAGTGGCTCTTGGATTTAGGTGTATCATGTCACGTATGTCCTAACTGGAGTTCATTCATGACATATATGGAGTATGATGGTTGATTGGTCATTGTGGGTGATGGCTACGATCGCAAGGTGGTGGGTATTAGTTCGATGCTCATTAAGATGTTCGATGGAGTTGAACGAATTCTTAAAAGTGTGAAGCATGTCCCTGAGATGAAGAAGAATGTGATATCTCTTGATGCACTCAAGGCGAAAGGGTGCAGCTTCATCGACTATGATCGATATTGTAAAGTGGCAAAGGGAGCACGTGTAATGATAAAGGAACGGAGGTGCGACAATCTTTACAAAGTGATCGAGAGCATTATTCACAGTGGAGCTACGGGATCGGTAGCGGGTTCCACAGTTGCTCGTGTGTGGCATGTGCGCAAGGGCCACATGAGCAAGCAGGTGGTAAAGGTGCAAGGATGAGTCAATGGGGCACGAGAAGAGATGTGACTATAAAGGAGACGAAGTAGAGATGAAGAATAAAGTTTTGGAGCAGTTGAGAGATTGAAGATTGAAGTCACGGTGGAGATTGTTGGGGTTTTTGCCTTCAATCTTAGACACCAGGAGGTGTCAGGCACCCGAGAACACCCAGCATGGCTTCTGGAAGCTGAAATCATTATTCTGTTTTTTGGCCTGTAGGGGGCCCGATCACTGTTGGTAGGGCGCCCGGTGGATGGTCGGGCACCCGAAATTTGATGGATTTGCTGCTGGAACTCTCTGGACAGATTTTGGATCTATTGGGCGCCCGATTGTTTTAGGCCAAGCGCCCGACTGTGCATGGACTGCAAAGTCGGTGGCGCAGTTTTTGTACGATCTTGTGCAGTTTCTTGTATAACATGTTTCTAATTCGGGTTTCTTCCTATTTAAGGAAGTGTAATACATGAATTAAGTATCTTAGATGTGCAAGGGTTGAGAGAGAGAAAGAGTTCTAGAGTGAGAGAAAGAGCTTTAGAGGAAGGGCTATGTTGGTTTTCCTCTTGGAGAGCTTGGGATTTCTCTCGTGGCTTGAATTCGGTGTAAGTTTCTTCATGACTCTTGTAACTTCTGATTCATAGTGGATTGGTGTCGCTTTATGCCATGATTTTTTTACCCATGAAGGATTTTTCCACGTTAAATTCAGATTGCCTCTTGTGTGTTGATTTGCTTGGTGTGTGATTGCATTGTGTTTTTTCCTTGTTTAATTGCTCTGCGCTCGCTTTCGCTGCGAGGCCAATCGCTTGTATCCCAACACATTTATTGTGCCAACTTATGTTAGGATGTCAACAAAAAATAGCAAATTTAAAGCTCAAGTAGGCTAAGCATAGATAACATATAGATGAGCCATCCACCATTAAAACTATTAGGGTCCATTTGGATACAACCAAGTAAGTTACCTTTTCTACTTACAGCAGCAGCAGTAGATAAGTAACTCATTTGAGATAAGTTTTGTTTATGATCACTTATAAGTAATTTTTTTTTTTATTTGATGTTGCTCACTTCAATTTAGTAAGTAGAAATCAAGATAAGCTACTTAAAGGCTTTAGTAACTCAAGTAACTTACCATCCAAATGCCTCCTTGGTAGTCATTTCTTTCTACCAATGTGTGTAGCTTGCACCTTTATTACAATTTTTTTCATTTTTCTTTCACTTTTCTTTTCCATCTTTTCCGTACATGTGTCTCACGTCCCACATTCACTTGTCTAAATAATGATGAAGACTTTACAACTATACACATGGCACAGTTGTACAACAATTAAGATTATCCCAATCACCGTCACAATTGCCGATAAAGCATAATTAATAACATGCAATGAGAAGAAGATACTAATCATCTGACTTTTAGGTTTGAATTTCCTCCATTCACTATTCAACTTTTAATCATCCATTATAGTCATTAATGAGATTGTGAGAATTTGCTTAATTAGTGTAATCTTATAGATACGCTCCATCCACAATGGGACCCACAATTTGGATGGTCTGAATAGCTTTTCATTGATGCCACAGGTGAAGATGAGTCACCACCATTTTTAAAATTACACAAAACAAATACACGAGTCTGCCCGTGTACCGATGCACCCAATTCATACAGCTGTGGCCCATGGTTTGGTAGTTCAAACCATTGATTATGTGGGACTAGATCTCAACCAGTGGCCACGTGGCACTGCACGGAGAGCTCTCAGCTAGGGCTCTTTTTCATATACCAAATACTCGTGATAATTACAAAATATCACCATTTTGAGGCTTGAAAGCTCATTAAGCTCATGTCGTTAAGAGCAGCAATAATTCAAAAGCATTGAGAGACAGTGGCCCCCACTATTTTCTCTTTCAATGTTAGTGATGCTAGGGATGATCTTGGACTCTCAAGGACTTTCTAGATTCTATAATTATCGAGTTGAGGACCAGAGCATATATACAACATGGTATGAATGCTTTCAAGTTGTACAAGTGGGGCCATTGGATCAGTGATCTAGACCATTGGTCTGTTGCGCGCTAGGGTGGATGGCCCGTGCGCCGAAGATCTCCTTATAAAATGCTACCTTTCAGTGCGTCGCACGCAAATTGACGATCGAGGAGAGAGATACAGCCATGGTCTACATTCAATTGAAAACAGGCCCATGTGGGGGTTAGGATCTTCCAATGCTGGAGAATTTTGGGTCATGGTCCATCCATGATGGAGATTGACAGATTAACGGCCCAGATCACCGAGGGCCAACTTTTCCAACATCAAGAACACAAGCATCATGTGCGGATCTTCAGGTGGAGGATCATATATTTCCTCTTAAACCATTAGAAGAGGTCTAAATTCTAAGTAATTTCCTTTTAAGAGGTTTGTTGCAATTAGCCCTGACATTATGTGATTCAGTGTCACTATTTCCACTATATTTGGAGTCATGTGCGTTTGATCCAAACCGTCAATCTAATGCTATATATAGAGAGGCAGATGATACTAAACTTTCGATCAATGACCTAAAAAACAACAGTTACGTATACAATAATCAATATTCAAAGGAAAAAAGTTAAATAATCAAAGTGTGGCTTGAAATATTCCAATTTGAGGTTTGCTTTCTCTCTCTCTTTTAAGTATCTCCATCCACTGTAAGACCCATCATATAAACAGTTTGGATCGTTGAAATATGACCTAAGATCCAATGGTTGAAGTCTCAAAGTATCCTATAATGATACCTCTAGGTCGTATCGTATCAAATCTCTTCTATTTACATTCAATATCATTGCACTTGGGAAGTCCTTCCCATGATTTAAAGTGCCCAAACACTATCTCTGCAATAACATATAATAAATCTCAAAGCACTTAGTGCTACATTACATGTGAAGATATGTTTTGTGCACTTTGCATGATTTGTTTAGGATTAGAAAAATATTTAATAAGTGGAAGGTAGATACCAATCCCAGACATGCCAATGGTCCATCTGATGTGGATGGTTGACCCCAGCATAAGAAACAAAAGGATGGGCATGCACTTAGACTTAGGTGTTACATCATATCGGTGCCCAACATGGGGCTTAGTCTTCCTTTAACCCGGATTTATGTGTCAGGTGGGCCACTCGCGAGATTCGGAAGATCTAAGATGCTACCGCCTGCGTCCTAGTAATTAACATTAGGTGAGTGTTATGTCGAGTCGACAAGTAGTGATTTAAGAAAAGTTGGAAAGACATCATCGATCTAACCATATCTAATAGAGTCATCTAAAAGGATAATGGCCCATTGGGAAGAAGGTGCCATTGATCATTTAGTAAACATATGATTATGCGAAATAAAGGGATTTGTTACTTCATTCTCTCGTCATGCGTCCCCACAAAAAATGGTTGCACATTTTATAGTTTTGAATAGGGGAGGTCTCTTGAGTGTATTTGTATGAGTGTCTCCTCTGGTCCCACTCATTCCATTCGCCAACCTGAGAGGCTGGATGAGCTTTCACCCACCTGCCGTGCTCGCTTTTCATGTTTCGTCATTTTAAAGCAAGAAATGGCCCTTGTGCCAGAGTTTGTTGGACCCTCCCCATCATGTTTCCAAAGTGAAAAAGAGAGAAAAAGAAAAGAAAGAAAAGAAAAAGGAAAGGATTGAACTTAGTTTATTAGACCCAAAGAAAGGGAAGTGATGTGCTTTTCAAAGTAAGATGAAATACTGCTAAAACTTCTCCAAAAACTAAGTTTGGGTGGGCCATACATGTACTTCCAATGTCTAGAGGCCACAGACACTTGCAGTGTCGTAAAAGCCTCCACTAGCTATAATGAATTTCTCTCCCGTGGCTAAACCCAACTCTATCGTACTTTATTTCAAAAGCAATAGCTAACCCATCTAAGCTAACTCCACCCGTCCATCGGGCGGAATGCCAGACTTAATTCATGTGTGACATAAAGCTACCAAACATCCTGTACCTCTTTATATATGACCACATGCAATCCTAATTGGAGAGGAAGAAATTCTTTCCGTATAAGAAAACGCGCCGAGTCACAATAACCTGTGACTCATGCAAAAGGATGTCATAGTCCTGAAAAAGCCTGACCGTCTATTGGTGAACTCAGTAGATAATCCTCAACAAACATCAAATCAGGGTCACCGATTGTTGAGATTGACTAGCGGCTCGGAGATCCACGTCAGACAAGGCCAATCTATCGGAAGACGATGTGACGTGCCATTAGTAAGTGGTGGGCCACACTAAGAGAGTTAGAATCCATAAAGGGCATTGGAGAAGGAGACATGGTGATAACCAAGCTCATAGCTTTTTTTGAAATGTGGGGTGAGAGTGGTCTTTTGGACTAGCTTTATGTATGATTCCTAGAGATCTCAGAGATCCTTTCAACCAACACTTTCAATGGTTTCTCATTGAAGTTAGTAAGATTTGAGAGAAGGAATACGTCAATCGAGCTTGCATTGCGGGAGACAGTGTTATCATCTAGAGGAGCAAGGAGCTGTGAAAACCATCCATGAGAGTTTAGTGGGCCATAGAGGCGCACGTTAGTTGCCGACAGTCGACATGATTTCGACACCTGTCAATCATTTCTACTATGCATACCCTCCATAAACACCCACTAATACAAGACCTTGTACATGATAGCTAATATACCACAACATAGCGTGCACCAAACGAACGGATGAAGGTGAGAGGCTATGATGTTGCCGTGGCCTGGAGAATGGCTACTCTAAATGCCCCCTATAATGCCACCTATAGAGTATGCTTATTATGAGTCCGGATCCTTTGCTAGAACTGAGTAGAGAAATCCTGCTTTGCACCTTTCTGATTGGACCAGCTCAACCTGACATTATTAGTGTAGAAAAGTTCTCTACTTGATTCGAGCAGAGGATAGGGATTCACTTATTATATAAGTGTTTCTCGTGAGCCCACCAAGGTGTGTGTGGCTGATGCGGTTTGGCTAGTAGCTAGTGTCAAAATCTATGGGCCCACTATGATGTATGTGTTTTAGCCGCACCGTCCATCTATTTTGCCAGCTTAGTTTAGGGCATAGGGTAAAAAATGAGGTTGATCCAAATCTAAGGTAGACCACAACATAGGAAACATTGGAGATTGAACGGTTACTGTTGAAAAGTTTTTGGGGCCATGAAAGTTCTAGACCAGATTGATATTTGTGTTTTTCCTTCATATAGGTGTGTGTGACCTTACCAACAGGTGAATGGCAAATAAACATTACAGTGGGCCTTGGGAATTTGTAAATGGTGGACATTTAATCGATAATGTTTTCCTTTGGTGTGGTCCCCCCAGATTTGGCTCTACCTCATTTTTAGGCTTATGCCCTAAAATAAGTTGTAAAATGGATGGACAGCAAGGATAAAACACATACATCAAGGTGGGGCTCATAGAACCTTGACGCCAGTTAGTTGGCTGGTGTTGGGGTCACTAGCCAAACCGCATCTGTTAATGGCAACACTAGTCTAGCATGTAGCCCTATTATGAAAGTTGTGTTGGCAAAGCCGGCAGCGGAAGCAAGCCAATCAACACAGCAGAAAATGGAATCAAACAAGCAACACAATGCAATCAAACATACAAGCAATCAACCATACAGAGACAATCTGATTTTACATGGAAAAAATTCCTTAACGAGTAAAAAAACCACAGCACACAGCGATCTACTATGAATCAGAAGATTATAGAGATGAATAGCCCACAAGCAAGAAAACCCAAGAGAAAACTGAAGCTCTCTCTCTCTCTCTCTCAAAACACTCTCCTTTCTCCCTAATACAATTATGAAACCTTGAACACCTTAGGATACCATCTAAGTTTGGATTCATGCCATATATATATAGTAAACAACTCAAAAATATAAACAATTTATGTAAAACTGTGTAATTGCGTAAAACACCGCTTATACAGTTGACCGGTCGGACCCCATTGGCCGACCAGTTGGGTATAGCAAAAATAATCCAGAGAAGAAACTCCCAAATACGACCTGTCCCACCTCCACAGCTGACCGATCAGCAAACCAGTCAAAGCACACGTCAGACCGGTCGACCGACCGATCTGAAACACCCGAAATTGTCCAGAGACCTTGCTATGCTTCTAAGCTGAAATCAGACCGGTCAGCCGACCGATCTAAGCGCCCAATTCCTGCACAGTTTGAAGACTCCTCCAATAATCTCCATTGAGGCTTCAAACGTCGAATCCAACCTTCATTGCTTTCTTTATTATCTCAACTTCAACATAGCTCAACTGCTTCTCATGCCTTCATCAACCTTATCATTGCATTTTTATGCCCCTTGCCACTCTTCTCATGTGGCCCTTGGGCACTTGCCACATACGAGCAATCATGGATCCTGTTGCCGATCCTGCAGCTCCACCGTGAAACGTGCTCCCGATTAACTTATAAAGATGGTCACACCTCCGTGCTTTCATCCACACAAATGCCCCTTTCATCACTTTACAATAACGATCGCGGCCGATGAACCTGCACCATTTTGCCTTGAGTGCACTAAGAGAGATCACATTCTTCTTCATCTTGGGGATATGCTTCAATTCTTCCAGGACCTGTTCAATCCCATCGAACATCCTGATGTGCACCGTACCAATACCCACCACCTTGTGAGCGTAAGCATCGCCCACAAACACCGATCCACCATCATACTCCCTGCATGTCATGAATGAACTCTAGTCAGGATAAACATAACATGAAGCACCTGAATTCAAGATCCACTCTCCACCGAGAGACCCCTTTCCAGATACAGTCAGTACTTTACAAAGATTATCACCATCTTTTACAATATTAGCTCCATTGTCAAAAGAATTTTCATACTTCTCTTACTTCAATTTGGGATTCTGACAATCTCCATTCATGTGGCCTTCCTGACCACAATTCCAGCATCATACCTTGGCTTTCCTTTTATCCTTAGCTTTAGATCCCGATTTAGAATATCCACCACTATGCTAAGAATTTCTTTCCCTCATAATCAATGCCTCTAAGGAAGAACGAGAACATACGCCACCGCTTTTCTTTCTCATCGACCTCGACTGAAGGGCTGAGATAACGATCCCAACGTTGATAATCTCCCTCCTTGAGCACAAAGAGTCCCTAAATGACTCGTATGACTCTAGAAGAGAATTCAGTAAGATGCATACTTGATATTCATCTTTCATCGGTTCATCTATCTCCACCAACTTGCAAACCAACCGATTGAATGTACTAATGTGGTCCTCCACATTCGTCCCATCTGCTATCCTCAAAGTGAACAACTGCATCAACAGATACACACGGTTCTCTAGAGATTTCTTAGCGTACACTTTCTCTAGCTTAGCCATTTTATCAGTCGTTGTCTTCTCCTTTATGACGTGATAGAGGACATCATTCATCAGGCACAATAGGATCGAAGTTCTGGCCTTCTTGTCGAGCTTCTTTCACTCATCCTCTTTCATAACCTCATGTCTCTTTCCAAGAGCTTCTTCAAGCCTTTATTGAACTAGGATGGATTCGATCTTCACCTTTCATAGTTCATAGTTGTTTTTGTTGGAGAATTTCTCTACATCGAATTTCGTGCTCAATGTCATGCTCTCGTCTCATATCCGAATTCTGCTCCACCCCAACGATAGCTCTGATACCACTTGTTGGGAAAATCAGCAGCGGAAGTAAGTCAATCAATACAGTAGAGAATGGAATCAAATGAGCAACACAATGCAATCACACCCACAAGCAATCAACCACATAGAGACAATTCAATTTTACTTGGAAAAACCCCTCAACGGGTAAAAAAACCACGACACAAAGTGATCTACTATGAATCAAAATATTACAGAGATGAACAGCCCACAACAAGGAAACCCAAGAGAAAACCCAAGCTCTCTCTCTCTCTCTCTCTCTCTCTCTCTCAAAATACTCTCTCATCTCCCTAATACAATCATGAAATCTTGGACTCTTTAGGATATCATCTAAGTCTGGATTCATGCCATATATATAGCAAACAATCCAAAAATAGAAACAACTTATGCAGAACCACGTAACTGCGTAAAACACCACTTATACAGTCAATCGATTGAACCCCATTGGCCGACCGGTCGGGTATAGCAAAAACAGTCCAGAGAGGAAACTCTCAAATTCGACCGGTCCCGCCTCCATAGCTGACCGGTCGGCCAACCAGTCCGAAACACCCGAAATTGTCCAGAGACCTTACTATATTTCTGGGCCGAGATCAGACCGGTCGGTTGGCCGATCTGATCGCCCAATTCCTACACAATGTGAAGCCGACTCCAACAAGTTGGACACTCCAAAAATTAGGCACAAGTTGGATAGTATGTACACAACAGGGCAAGTTCTACTATAAAAAAAAACAATGAACAACCATCCAAAAACTTCAATTCATGTGGTGGCCCACATGATGGTTGGATCGGCCTGGTTTTGAGTGGACCTAATTTCATGGTAGGGTGATCTTGCTCGGCAGGTTAGATGCGTGCACGCATCCTGGCGGGGCCCACACACAGCTAGCACTTGCGGAAAAGATTATTCTACAAAGACATCTCGATGAACCAGCCTTGTTCAATACGCAAGCTATTTCCAGCCACTGGAGTCCGTACATATGGAACATGTGTATGAGATCCAATCGACATGGCCCACCTTAGATGAGCTAGAACCCAAAATCACACGGTCTTGACAATCTAGCCAGTCATTTGGTGGACCATTTTTCATGCTAGTGCAAGATTAATAAAAGATCAACCACTCATCCATTTTTTTCCAACAAAAAAATTCTCTAGCTGATCAAGGGTTAAGATCATCCAATGAGTTTTGGTCTATGGCCATAGCATCTAGAGAGAGAGAGAGAGCCGGGGGGGGGGGGGGGGGGGGGGGGACAAATAAGGTGGGGAACGGGAATAAAGGGTATGAATTTAATTACTTAAAAAGCAAAAAGGAAGGTGACCCACAGCTCCACTGAAATTGTGTCGTACCATTAATTTGTATGCCACCAAAGGATCATACCATCAGTACAAGTTTTGAACTGTGGCCCATCCACGATGAGTCCTCAGAGGGTACAGTCTCCATCACCATGCACAGCTTTCAGTGCAATCAGTTGTACTGAATGGGTCCACCTGCACTCTCCATCTAATCCATCCCCCTCTTCTTGAGACAACCTGCGAAAAAAAACATCACTTGAATCAGATGATTCTAACCGTTGATCACTGGCCATTTTAGTGTTACAGAATTTTCATTTATTAAGATGATTAGTTTTTCAGAATGCTGATTAGGTGCATTAACACAGGTTGATGATTGAATCTTTCTTGTTATAATTTATGATCTTCACCGTCAATTTGTTTGATTAATGCTGATGATGAGGACCGTCCAGTCAATATGCTGTTATAGGACTCTAGTCTATGAAGAATGGGCCGGACTGGACAGATAGCCCAAGATTGACGGACAATAATGAGAAAGCAGGGGGGACAATGGTCGGGTCCAGGTCAGGTGGTAGAGTACCCGTGCGGGGTTGAACTGGTTGGGGTCTTGCCAGGTTCGGGTCTCGTTACGGCGGGTTTTTGGATTTTTGTGTGGGTCGGGTTAGCCTTGAAAATATGGCATTTAATGGAAGGAATACCTGATGGATGCTTTAGATGGGACACATGTATGCCACTTTGACACATGAATGATTTTGTTAGTGGTCACTCTTATGATCCTCGTGGCTTACAAACATGCTCTTAGGAGCTCATAAGAACTTTTTGAAAACTCATTTCACGTCATATGAGCTTAAAATCTGAACTATACATGTGATGTGGCACTCTTTGAAACCCTCATGGCCCTACTTTTACCATGATCCAAAAGTTTGATGGGCCATGGCAAAAGGAAATAGTTTACTCCCTTGATTTGCTTCTCTCTTTGCCAAGATGGCTCACTAAAGTACTGGATCAAGGAAAAAGTTGGGTTTGGAGTGCTACATCACATGGATGGTTAAGATTGTGGGCTCATATTACATGAGATGAGATGAGATCTTAAAAAGTACTCACGAATTATGGGGAGAAGTGGTGGGCAGGTGAGCATTCCTCTCTCTCCACACACGTGCGGAAATGTTTTTTAACCCTTGTAATTAGCCGTGGAAAAGGTGTAAGCTTTTAAAAATGGAGATAAGTGGCCATTGGACTAGAGGTATTTTTGTCATTTCAATTATTTCATTCCACTACCCACCCTCACTACCTATAGCTACGACCTCCCACTGACAATAGTATCAGAGAGCCCGACCAATGTAGGTTGCATGAGGTCACTATAGTGATTGTGCGACATCCACTTCATTCATTATTCATTTGTTGTGCTTCCCTTTTTGGAGGATGCCATCAAAATAAAGAGCAATATTTGAAACTTACATAAAGCAACCTTGTTGGAAAAGGTGGGGTGATTTGAGCCAAGGTTGAAACCATTGCGCCTCTTCTCTTTATATCTTTATGTGTCACCTGCACATGCATGTAGCCACACTCCTTCCCTCTCTTTTTATTCTCTATTCTCTATGTATGTTGCACTTGACACACCCATTGGTAGTACTATTAAAAATAATTATACCTAACCTAGATCCATTTTAACTAAATCCAAGGCGGTGGACTGACCCAAAGTTGATTGGACTTGATTTCCAACGGACATATATTGCCTATGAAAGGCTTCTCAAGGAAGCTTCTGCATTGGGAAGCTAATTGGAGCCCATCATAATGTTTGTGAAAAATCCACTCCCTCCATTACCAATTCATTTTAGGACTTGAGTTAAAAAATGAGGTGCATCTAAAACTCAAAGAGGCCACACAGGAGGTAAACGTGGGGAAACCAATGCCTGCCATTGAAATCTTCTTCGGGTCTATCATGATATTTATATACCATCCAAATTATTTATAAGATCATTTCCACTAAGATGAATTAAAAACACAATAAACTTAGCCTGATATAGAGTTTCCATGGCCATATGAATGTTTCAACAGTACTCATTCAATCCTTATTGTTTCCTCTCGTGTGGCCTACCTGAGTTTTGGATCAACCTTACTTTTAGTATCATGTCCTAAAATGGCCTAGCAAACGGATGGACAAAGTTGATTTCTCAAAAACATAGTGGAGAACCCCACCTAGCTTTTCAGCACAGAAACTTCCTACCAAGGCCTTTCGTGGACAATCTGTGTCCATTTCTAATTCGTCACAAAATGGCATACCTCCGGCTCTATCAGATTTCTAAGTGGGTCCCAGGAAAAAAAAAAAAAAAAAGACCCAGACCCGAAAAAAAAATCGGGTCCACTGCATACCTGCGGCTCAGGTGCTCATTAGCAAACCTAGAGCATTCATCTCCTTTTCACTGTTCGACAGTTTGACTTCTTGGGAAGGCGTGAATCACGAGCATAGAGCACCACAGTGGGCCCACAAGATAGATAACCCATGCCACCATCCACATGGTCATATGTCCCACCAGAGCACTAGTATCACATGAGGAATATTAGAAATGGACGGTACACTGCGGGAGTTCCCTTTTCAAATTCGTGCTGCTCACAGGCCTCAACATCAAGACCCCTATTAGCCCATTGATGGCCCCACCATGTAGATGTCCGTCCCCTGAAAATTAATCGAGTGCACCCATCCAGTGGGCCACAATGCACCATTAAAAACGAACTGATAGTCAAGGAGGCGGTTTGGCTAGTGGTCGGTGCTTTGTGGGCCCCACCATGGTGTATGTGTTTTATCCATGCCTTCCATTTATTTTTTCATATCATTTACGGCTTGATGCCAAAACTTAGGTAGATATAAATCTTAGGTGGACCATGCCACAGAAAACAATATTGATTGAATGTCTACCGTTAGAAGCCTCCTAGGCCCAATGTAATGTTTATTTGACATCCAACCTATTGATTAGGCCATACAGACCTGGACGAAGGGGGAAAAGAAAACAAATATCAGCTTGATCCAAAACTTTGCGGCCCAAGAAGTGTTTAATGGTGGGCGTTCAATCAACACTGATTTCTGTGATGTGGTCCACTTGATATTTGGATCTACCTCAATTTTGGTGTCATACCATAAAATGATATGAAAAAACGGATGGACGGCATGGATGAAACATTTACATCATGGTGGGGTCTATAGAGCACCTACCACTAGCCAACCCACCCGCGTCCATAGTCAATTTCTTTTAACCGTCCATGTTGTGACCTCTTATGCCAGCTGGGCCACAACAACGAAATCAACCTTCTCAACGCCTCTCATTCAACTCTTAAAATCAATGTTTAAAATCATTACTGAAGCTTTACTATGGGATGGTCTATTATCTATGTTGGTGAAGAAAATATGGACGGTCCAAATTACTGGACACGTACGACATCAGCATTCGGGGTCCAGTGGTTGTGTCGCGACAGACGTAAAACGAACTCAATGTACCGTATCTGTTATGGATATACCCTCAGTAGTTTGTATCTGTTGGTCAACACAAGTACAGTGGGTCGCACGTGTCAGAAATCCTAAGCATTTCCACGTAAGCTGCAAAAAGGTTAAAAAAAGCGCACGTTGGGATAAATGACACGCGAATTTCCTCCCTCTTTCTCGGGCTATTCATACCACCTTCGGATTCTCGGGATTGCGCACTCCTGAGTAAACTTACCAAAATATCCTTACACTTTTATCAATTGACCGAAATATCTAGCTTTTGTACCACCAATATGGCAAAATCCATTCCCACCCTAGAGGCGAAATCTCTGTGGGGGCCCACAGATGTTTGTGAGAAATCTACTCCTTTCATTATTTTACTCATACCTTGTTATGACATAAGTCCAAAAATGAGGTAATTCAAAGCTAAATTGGTCATCACAACGGAAAACAGTGGGATGGAAATACTCACCGTTCAAACCTTTCCAGCGGTTTTCCATGTGGGATGAGCTGAAATCATAAATATTATAATGAGCTGAACTAGTATGAGTGGAGGGAAAAAAAAAAAAAAAAAGATGTATAGAATAATTATCATACCAACAATGAAGTGGGCATATCTAGTCTCACCAGCTACCCCAACTTGAAGATACTTAGGCATTTCAACAGCAGGTCTCAGGTTTGAAATGCTAAAGAGACACTAACCCCTCCAATGGGTGGGTGCATCATGTGACTGTGTGGGCCACATTCAATCTATTCATCTGATGGGCCACATTCACATCACAAAAATGGACGGCCAGGTAGAAAAACGCCAAAGGCCTATAATTGAAGGCAAACGTGTCCAATAGATGACCTGATCAGTGAACCAGAATGGTTGGTGGACAGTTTGCAACATTGCCCTGATCTGAAAGGTGTGGGCCATGTTGGCATGTGTGCCACCGTTAACCTCTTGTATTCTTGATGGGCGAATCTCCGCAGGATATCTTTTATAGCTTAATAATTTTAGATAGAAATAAAATAGTACAAACCACCAAACAAATCACCAAAAGGCATTTTGGCTTATCTTCTAAATATCACTAATCACCAAAAAGTGTTTGGCTTATCTTCCAAATATGAAATTACTAAAATCTACTCAAGCGGAGTCCACTTAGGATGCGTTTGGATATGCAATGAATATAGTTGAGATTCAAGAAATGCGATTCAAATTATCACGGCCGATTATGATAATAAGTTGTCTCAATATTATTGAGAATTTTCTTTTCACATCCAAAATCAAAATGCAAGCTATTACTATTTTGAGATTGATCATCTATATTTTAAATGAAGTGTAAATCAAACTTATATTCCGTTGCAGTGAGATTTAGGCAACATTTGGACGCTCAGCTGAACTAACCAACAATAATCCACTTTCATATATGTTAAATGTGTAAATCTATATGCAGAATTGCAAGGATCGAACGGTGCATCAATGATTGAGATCCAATGGTCAAAATTGAAATTTGTACTTGGTTGAGATGCCATCTTTAATATCTGGTTGCCAAGATCTTCGGCACCTTACATTCTTAGAAAAGCACCAGGAAATCAGCTTCAGACTTGTCTAGGTTTAGGTACCCAAGTTTAAATAGTTATAAAAAAGAGGTTTAAGGCTCTACACGATTTTAGCATTTCTAGTCTAAATAGCACATTATCCATTTGAAGCGTACCACCCCTATACAAATTTAGGCCAATCACAACTTTAGTGAAGTCCCCTAATATAATTGATCATGATATCCAACCTAAGGAAAATCTAGACCGTTGACCAATTAGACCCACCTTTACATAATTCTTGCAAAATGACCTTGGTGATGTAAGGCGGTTGAAAAAAATTTGGCTGTAGTTTTCTTACATCCAGCTCATATGATGTTTTCAATAAGAAATACGGTTTTGGGCAAGAACATCTACATAATCAGACCAACTAATTTGGATGTTGTGCATGTTGGCCTACTAGCATGTGCCATGTTGTATGGATGATTTTTTATACTATGTATGAGCTTAGCAAAGCTCAGTTATCATTATTAAATCAAAGCGGTGGTGCCTTAGACTTGTTTGGATTTATAATATCGATCATGCAAATATAGATAACTGTAATGATTACATTTTCCATTAGAAAGGATCTCAAAATGTAGCTATTATTTTGACAATAAGTAGAAATTCTAGAATCATTAGGCAACCATCGCCTTATTTCTTATGGCAGAAGATTGTGAATAATGATTACTTTACGTAATAAGCTCAAGTTGTAAGCCTTCTTCATTTATTGAAAAATAAGCAAAAGAAAAGTGTAATGATTAGTCAATTATGATTCATTAAATCGTGAAACATGAATGGCCATAAATTGCTTTTAGGGTTATTGTTTGATGGCAAGTGGAAAATCTCATTTTTGGTCTCAATTCTATAGGAGAATGGCTACGTCAAATCTTGTACTAAAGCACTTTTTACTAGGAAAAGACGTCAGGATAAAAGTTGGGCCATGGGGGTTTCATGGGGTGCTGCATCACGTGGACCGTTCAGATTTTGTGACCATGACAAGTGCAAAGGTGCGCACAAGTTCTCACTTAAAAGAGGCAAGCAGGTGAGCCTCTCCCTCTCTATCTACCCTAAATCCCTATCAACCAAGTGGGAAGGGCATCATAAATGATGGTAAAGTGGGGCCCACTTCAGATGCTGATAAGATACACACACGTAGGAAAGCACACCATTTCTTTCACGGAAAAATGTTTCCCTCCTTTGGCGCTTGTTGGCCCCCACATGCACTTTTTTGAGACGCACTTCTAAGCACAAGTACATAACTAGCATGTGTGTGTGAGACATTTGCACTGTGGATGATGTGGCACAAACTGTACACATAAGATGGAGCAAAAAAGCCATGCATGTTCACTTCATGTTACAAAGTGGGCCCTTCTTGTGCACGGCTGCGGATGTCCAACAGCGTTGCCATGTATGCAATTGCAAGTGAAAGTGCATGTGAAGCGGATGCTGGGGCTACTATACCTCTCCTTTCTGTAAACTTATCCATTAGAGAAAAACTTTGATACTCTGGTAGAGTGTAATGGATGCTACTCAGGCACTTAGAAATTACTTAGAAAAAGTATGTGTTGCAATTAGACTATGGTAAGTAGATGACTTTGCATGGTCCATGTGTTTAGCGGTTGTGCGTGCAAATACAATAGTGTGCGAATTGCCTTTGCTCGGCCAATATGAAGTTTTTTGTAGGTGGAAGCCGTATGGAGCCACCACTGTAAGAAATCCATCTGGCGCGTCAGTTTTGCCAGCTCATGTTAGGGCATGAGCTAAAAAAAAGAGGTAGATTCAGAACTCTAAGTGAATCATGTTAGGGCATGAGCTCAAAAAATGAGGCAGATCCAAAACTCAGGTGGGTCACAAGATAGGAAAGAGTGATAATTGTAGACCACCAATGAAACCTTATTAGCCCATAGAAGTTTTGGATCAAGCTAATATTGAATTTTTTTTCTTAGTTCATCCCAGTGGAAATGGCCTTATGACCAGTTTATATAGCATATAAATGCTCCATAAGCCTTGGGAAGGTTTCAAATGTTGCGCATTTCCGTTCTCACCATGTTGTAGGGTGACCTACTTTTTTTTTTGTTAGTCATGCAATGCACCCACGTCTATTAGCTGCGCAATGCACCCACACTGTTAGTCATATGATGCACCCACTGGTGCAATTAGTGTATCTCCTTAACATTCGAACCTGAGACTTGCTGTTGAAATGCCAAGGCGCCTGCCAACTAAGCTAGCAAGTGGACACTAGGTTGACCTACTTGAGCTTTGGATCTACTTCATTGTTGGGCAAAGTCCTAACATGGTCAAAGAAACCGAGGGACGTGTTGGGTTTGTCCCACATCGGTTAGAGGCTGGGGAGATTACTGGGCTATATATTGGGAAGAGGCCCCTCAATAATGACTAGTCATTTTGAGGTGGAACCGGCCTAACAAGTGGTATCAGAGCTGGCCCAGCCAAGCTGATATGTGGTAGCGCCCGTGAGCGAGGGGAGCAGTGCTCAAGAGTCCAAAGAGGACAGTGCTCGGGAGCCCCTATCCGCCCACACCTGGGGGGGGGGCGCACAGTGCCTGACAAACACGGGAGGGCAGTGCTCAGGAGCCCATATCCGTTGTGGAGGGAATGTTGTTAGGTGTGTTTCACACAAACCTTAGGATCTCGCCCCCCAATGCACTAGAATTATGGGCTATGATAACACAATTGTCAAGAATAAAGCATCAACCACATAACACAAGGAGTAGTTTTTACGTGGAAAACCCTCGAAAGAGGTAAAAACCACGGGACCTAGTCCAGATCAACAATCCACTATGAAGTAGAGCGTTACAACCGATCGCAAGTACACACCGCTTGGATCAAACCTTCTTCGCTCGCGTAGGAGTGGATCAATAATAAGAGAATAATGAAAACGGAAAGATCTCACCCGAGCACGAGGACGTTGAAGAGCCGAAACATCGTTGCCCCATGAATTACCTTCACGAGTAAAGCCTCCTCTACCAACAAGCTTCCTCTCTCTCTTCTCTTTCTCTCTTCCTCTTATTCTCTCTCTCTCTCTCACCTTAGATATGATAACACCTTCATGGGATGCCATAATCACGTTTTGGAACCTCTTAAGTAGAGAACCGGAGTAATTAGAACCCAAAGAGGAAACTGCATATAAGCAGTCAGGTCGGGCGCCCAGTCAGTGGACTGTCTGGCGCCCGCCCAAGCCAAAATCTATCCAGCAGGATTTAGAAGAAAAATCCCAAATATCGGGTGCCCGCCCAAGGCATCGGGTGCCTAGTCATCTAACCGTCAGGCGCCTGACTGTTTATAACACAATCCAGCAGCATAATGCCCATCTGAGTGAATTTTAGTCGCCTAGCCAGGTTTGGTCCGGGTGCCTGACCATACTCAGGCTTCACATCTCTCCTCTGGCTTTGAAGAGGAAAACCCCAATAAGACGGAGTGGATTTCCCACGTGGATTTATGCGGCCCCTTGTAGCTTCCGGCATACATGAAATTTTAATTTGTTGGCTGGGGCACACACAACTACAGTTCACAATACAGTCTTGTGTTTCTATTTGTGTAGAGTCTTTTACTTATTAGTTCATATTGGTAAGTCTGATATCCTGTGTTAATGAAAAAGAGTCATTTATGCGCATCATGCACCATATTCACTGTAAAAAAAAATAAAAAATAAAAACTCTCAGCGTGAAAATGATGATTTTGCCCTTTTAAATATGGTCGGGCTGGATGAAGTGCATCAACTGTCCTGCTCGATTGAATCAACTTCTTTCGTATTGTTGATTTGATTACTGGATGCAATCAGTTTCCTCTGCATTATTGGCTTGATTAATAGTCTTTTGTTTTGATGGAAGTGGATCCACTCAATCACATGTGATATTCTCTGGTGAACCCACATGGTAAGATTTGATCGGGTTACGTTGAGTACGCGCCCGACCAAACAATTATCAAACAGATTTTAGTGGCCCATCTCGGACAGCAGCATGTGGCCCAATTAAATCCTTTGGTGTCAAATCATCAAGATATTGTTGTCAACCAGCCAGGACTCAAATTGTGTACTACCCCGCCTTTCCCGAGCTCTCAGCCCCCATGGGCCCCACCATGTATGGGTTTTATCCACACCGTTCATATATTTTTCCATATTATTTTAATATTTGATCCCAAAAGTTAAGAAGATCTGAGGCTCAAGTGGACCGCATCATAGGAAGCAATAATGATAACGATGCCCACTATTGAAACCTTCTCAGGCCCACAGTAATGTTTATTCACAATCTAAACTATTTATAAGGTTACATATACGTGGATGAAGGGAAAACACATATACCAGCGTAATCCAAAACCTATGTGGCCCCCCAAAACTTCTCAATAGTAGGCATTTAATCCCCACGGTATAATCCACTTGAGCATTGGATCTCCTCATTTTTAGGCTTATACCCTAAAATGATAAGGCAAACTAGGTGAACGGTGTGGATAAAACCATACATTGGGATGGCCACTCATAGTGCCAAGCTCCAGATAGGTGGGGGTAGTACCCAATCGGTTTGAATTAGGTACTACCCCACCGAGCTCTGAGGGGCGCACCATGATGTATGACCCCCCCCCCCCCCCCCCCCCCCCCCCCCCCCAAAAAAAAAAAAGAGACAGATCCAAGGCTCAAGTGGACTGCATAGAGGGATTAAACTCCCACCATTAAAAACTTCTCAGGAGCTACAGAAGTTTAAGATCATGCTGATATTTGTTTATTGCCTTCATCAAAATTTATGTGACCTTATAAATAACCTGGATGGCAAATAAACACCACATTGGGCCGTAGGACGGTTTCAACCTTGGGCGTCATTATCACCACTCTTCTTGTGGTATGGTCTAATTGAACCTTGGATTTGCTTCATTTTAGGGCTTATAACCTAATATGATATTGGCAAAATGAACTGACGGTGGGAGTAAACCCATACACAAAGGTGGGTCCTTGGAGCCCAAGCTTGCTCGGAGCTATGGGAGAATAAACACATAACTCACGTCCCTTGTTTTAATGGGCACCAATTGGGTACTACTCCCACAGGGACCTAGCTATAGATGGACGGTCCTTTGGGGGGCTTTTTGGGGCCCACCTTGGTATATATATTTTATCCATGCTGTCCATCCATTTTGACAGATCACTTCAAGGAATAAACCTAAGAAGGAGACAAATTAAAGGCTAAGTGGACCACACCACAGGAAGCAGTGGGATTGAAAGCTTGCCACTAAAAACTTTTCGGAGTCAAGTGGATATTTATATTTTCTCTTTTTACAGGTCTATGTAACCTTAGGAATGGGTTGGATGGCAAATAAACATCACAGTGGGCGTCACGAAGTTTTCAACAGTAATAATTCAATCCCACTGCTTCCTACGGCGTAGTCAAGGCAAACCTTAAAATGATCTATAAAAATAGATAGACTGCTTGATAAAACTAGAGCTGGACATGAACTGAGTTTAATAGTTCGGATTGACTCGGATCGACTCGGTAAAACTTTGTTTGAACAGAAAGTCTTCGT
The DNA here is from genome assembly GCA_003013855.2 of Liriodendron chinense. Classification (NCBI taxonomy): domain Eukaryota; kingdom Viridiplantae; phylum Streptophyta; class Magnoliopsida; order Magnoliales; family Magnoliaceae; genus Liriodendron; species Liriodendron chinense. The sequence continues at coordinate 734,878 of PVNU02002913.1, forward strand.
GTTCAAACAAAGTTCAAACACACAGGGTTAGTTTGAAAAAAAATTGAGTCAGTTTCAATCACAGCTCTGTTCAAGTCGACTCGAACTCAAATATTGATCAACTCGACTCAACTTGTTTGTTCTACTCGATTATATATATATATATATATATATATATATATATATATATATATATATATATATATATATATATATATAGAGAGAGAGAGAGAGAGAGAGAGAGAGAGAGAGATGACAAATAAACATGTCTGTCAGCCCTAGGAAGGTTTCAATGGTGGACATCATTCTCCTCATTGTTTCTTGTGGTGTGGTCCACTTGTGCTTTGTATCTGCCTCATTTTTTGTTTAATGCCTCAAAATGAGCTGTACAAATGGATGGACTTAGTATATAAAACAAATACATCATAGTGGGACCCATAGATCTTTGACACCAACTTGCTTACTAGTATTCACATCACCAGTCAACCCGCATCCGCGGATGGAATTTGTAACTTGTAATTTGCAAACAAATCAGTATTCCCCGTTCTGTAGTAGAAAAAAATATTTTCAAACAAAAAAGCAAAATTGTTAGAACTTGTTTAAACTCCCGAGAATTTTCTGAAATCCATATGTTCGAACATGGCTAAGCCATACCAAACCGAGTTTGAACAGAGCCACTTGTTCAAATGTTTGTTTGAACGCACCCACTCAAGCAGTTTAAAGATCTGAACCGGTCCATGCTCAGCTTGGATCGAATCGTTGCCCACATGATCTAGATAAAACATATCTCTCACGAAGCCTCGAGGAGCCCCTTCCATGGCCGTACGTCTTAGCTAGGTGCTGGTGGGGGCAGTATCCAATCTGCACGGAGCGGGTTAGGTGAGACCCAGATTCATGGAGGTGGGTGGGACCCCTGAATGTGGGGCTCACATTGATACATGTGTCTTAAATCCACACTGTCCAGCCATTTTGAAAGCTCATTTCCCCAAAATGAAGCTGACTCAAATCTTAGGTAGACCACACCGCAAGAAACAATGGTGATTGAATACCCGCCATTAAAAACTTCATGGATTCCACTGGAATGTTTATTTGCCATTAAACCTATTGATAAGGTCACAAACACCTAGATGAAGAGACCATACAAATATCATCTTGATGAACGGGGTGGATGTAGTCACGTACATCTCAGTAAGCCCCATGGTCAGGCGTCCCACCCACCTTGGTGGATCGGGGTCTCCGGTCGCTGATTTCTGCAAAATCCTTGGTAGGAAGTTCCTGCGGTGGGAACCTAGGTAGGGTCGACCGTGATGTTCACAAGAAATCCACACCGTCCATCCATGTTTTGACCTAATTTTAAGAAGTGCGGCCAAAAATGAGCAGGATCCAAGACTCAAGTGGGCCGCACTAAAGTAAAAGGAGCGTAGCGAAATTCCCACCGTGGAAACCTCTATGGGTCTACAGTGATGTTTATATGCCATCCATACTGTTTATAATGTCATTCCTACTGGGATGAACTGAAAACATAAATATTAGCCTGATTCAAAACTTTTTATGTGGCCCCATGAATATTTCAACTCAAGGTCACAATTACTTGAGCCTTGAACTAATCTCATTTTTTTTCTCACGTCCTAAAATAAGCTCATGAAACGGATGGACGGGGTGTATTTCTCAAAAACATTACGGTGGGCCCACCTAATTCCCAGTGCAGGAACTTCAGGAAATCGGCGTCCTCACCTAATCCGCTCCCCCTTTTTTTTACAGGTGTTTATTTTTTTGGTCCAATAAAACAGTGCCACGTGGCATATAGAGTAGAGATAAGATTCTTGCTTTGAGTTTGCAATAGGTATGTTTTAGGTTTATGAGGTGCATATGAGTGTGTTTTGAAAATAACCACCGCAGACCGTTGCAACTGACTGTTTGGCTCTTGCTGCCTTTTGTTTAAACGTGAGACTGAATCATTGCTTGGATGCTCTGAACGGTACACAAACACATCCGGTATCGGACTGAAAGACTATGGCGTATTATAATCCTAATTCTACGTACCGATTTAGATGTATCACGAATCCAAAATTATTCTTATTTGATTATCTAACTCAGATTGGTGGACATTTATTGGACGGTTAAAACTGAAAAACATCCAACGGTCCTATTTCAAGAAACAAGTGTCCACTATTAGTAGTTTAGGATTGTTCAACCATTCTGATTTTTGGACTGTAACTTGGAAAACATAGTTTTTACAATTTAGTGGGTTTAATATATGCCACGTGTTCATTCTGGAGTGACTGAGTATGAAGAGTCATACGCAGCCAGAGTATTAAATATCTCCTCTACCAATTATTGCTTCCGCCATCTAATATTTGTGCGAATGAATATAGAGAGCGGACGAGGGTACTTTCGTCATTTCGTTTGTAAAAGGAACAGAGAGGTTATAGGGTCTGTTAGAATAGGAAGTGTACGGTTAGGATCTTCCAATGATGTTTTCAGCCATTAAACATCCTTTGTGGAAGATCTTCGAAAGTGATTCTCTGGGCTTCGACATCCTTAAATGGTCCTACAGATCAACGGCCTAGATCATCAAACGGTGGGCCCCACGTGTACTGAATAGAAAGCATTAGCAGATTGTACGTTTGCTGTGGCTCCGGACCTCACATACTATAAACTCCTTAGTATATTCTCTATAAATAAATGCATACACACATTCTCAAAATTCACAAAAGAAAAACTCTGCATGCGTGACAAAAATCTCTCTCTCTCTCTCTCTCGTATGGCCGAAACATCCAGACCGTCCGATACATCATCTGATGACACAAGCCGTGACGATCACTCTGATCGGAGACCGGCCACCGTACTCAAGCTATTCGGATTTCCGGTCATCGAAGGCGACGAAAATCCATCAACGGCTGAAAATGCACGTAAATTCGAGTGTCAATACTGTGGCCGGGAGTTTGCCAATTCACAAGCTTTGGGTGGCCACCAAAATGCTCACAAGAAAGAACGGCAACGGGCGAAGCGGGCCCAATTCCAAACTAGCCGTAGATACTCTCCGGCCGCGCCGATTCTGACCCCACACGCAGCGCGGCCCAGCGCCTTCTTTTACTCAGGTGGGCCAGGTGCAGCTAGGTTCCGATCACCGATGGAATACTACCAACCGGCACCGATGTTATCTCCGTCGTCGCCTCGGCTCCCTTCTTGGTTTTACGTGCCCCAGCCGTCCATGCCCGTCGCTGTTGCAGCCATTGGGGGGCCGACGGTCAATCAGGCGATCTCTGGGGGATTATCGGATGTCGATGTAGGTGTAGATCTTCATCTGAGTCTTGCTCCCTCCTCTACTCCATGAGAAAATGGTGGAATTCTTCTGAGATTTTTATTTTATTTTTTGTATTTTATTATATGTATATATATTTTTATTTTTTTATTTTCTTCTCTTTTTGATCTTATGAGGAAGTTTAGAACCGTTGTATTTTGTTTGTTATTGATAAATTCTTAGTTCTGTTTTTTGACAGAATCAGCCAACTCCTGTGTGTTTTGAGGGGGGGTGGCTACCGAATTTAAGGCATTTAGGTTGAAAATGTCAATTTTAGGGTGAAAAACTCATTCCCCTTCGCTAAAATTTCGTATTAGTAAAACAACAGTAGATTTTCCACGTCAGGTTTTTTCTAACTTTCACCGTGTGCGTGAAGATTGTTAACCTTCACTTGAGGCTCGCTTGCGAAGTTGTTGGTAGATCCAAGCCGTCCACTAGAATAGCCACTTTTGGATAGGCCTTTCCCCAAAACCCAGGGTGATTAGATGATCTGAATCACGAAAAGATTTCCTTTGATTTTTATTATTTGATGGTCATAATTAGTATTATTAGGAAAATTGAATTAATCAATGGATTACTGTATTTTGAAGGCGACATTTTTCACCATCTGACCGTAGAATCAATCTGGGTTTTGTGTGGTGGCTTATCCAAGAGGTGCACCTTCTAATGGACGGTCCGGATCTAAGAGATCCTTCACTGATGAGTGCTGGTGAAGTGCGGTGAAGGTTAACCAAAAGCAAGTCAAAAAGGTCCACCAAAAGTGAGATCTCCCGGAAATCTCTCTTAATGTAAGTATTGCTAGGGACTGGATCCGCGCATCTCCACGCGCCAAACAGCCACTCAATAATACCTACTAAGAGCATGTAAAAGATCTGAACCGTCCATCAATCTGGTCCCAGAATCAGTGTTCCTCAGCCCAGAAATTGGGTCATTTTTATTAATAATTTAGCCATCTAAATACGAGAAATCAACCATCAACAGAAAAGGATAATCAACTGAACACATTCTACATACATGTGTGGCCCACCTGACGAGTATGTGGTCCTGAATTTTAGCCTACAGCACACACACCAAGGCCTCCACTAATAAATGATCCGGATTTTGATAATGTGTGCTAAGTTAGAACACGTGGGTCGCTATTTCTGCACACGGAAAATTAACCATATGTTTGTGGACCACCTATCAAAAGAGCTATAATCTTTCATTCCTTGAGATTATTAGGGCATGCCCAATCCACAGTGATTTTATCGGATCGATGTTTCATGTCAATGAAAAATGAGCCCGGACTTTAAGGAAGTGGATTAGGTACCATCTTACTCACACCTCCTTTCCTCCCGAGCTGATGTAGCAGAATTTGATTGGGCAGCAAGTCATTGTCAAAAATGGAGCCCACGAAAATAATTGTGAAAATTATTTAGTCCACAACATGATTCTTAACTGGGATCCATCTCCAACAGTGGCATGCTGTCCAATCAACTCTGCCACATCATGAGGTCATTGGAAGGTTGAGCAGGTGTAACGTCCAATCTACATGCAGCCTTTAGGGTTTCAGGGCACTCATATACTCTTTAGTATTGTGGTTTTATACCGAATTTTTTGTATGTGCGCATTGAAGAGTCTTTTTCGACTTTGGCGGACGTTTTCTACCTGCTTGAGGATTCTAATTAGTCACTTCCTAATCATAGATTAGGATTTGTGGAAAAATGGCATTTCTTGAAAACAGTGTGAAATAAAAATCCATTGACTTTGATTGTTTTCCAATAATATTTTGCTGCAATTTCTTTTTTTCATTTTCAAATCTATTATCTGAAAAAAAAAATTATAAGGAAAAAAAATTAATAAAATCTTTCCTTAAAGAAGGTAATACAATGTAATGTGTCCTGATTGTGACACATGTGTCTATTGTGACATGTGACGTATTGGCACATTGGCACAAGTGAGACATTTGCATACCTAGGATGCTAGGTGATGATAGTGGCACTACATGTTACCCATGTAACATGTGAGCATGTATGGCGCATGTGGAGCACTTAAAGATGAACATAGACACATTTGGGTGGACAACCATAATTTAAAAACTCAATAACTTGACTCAGTAAACTCAGCTTAAACTGAAGACTCGTTTAACTAACCTTCAACTTCGACTACACGAGTCAGTGAACCGGACCGAGTCTCATAGGAGGGCATCTCTCTCCTTCATTCTTTCTCTATTTGTGTGTTTGGTTTCTTCCATTTCGTGTCCATTTGGGGGGCAAATTAGGTGCGGCTCGACCTCACCCAAGACACTAAAGCCCTCATCGTGGGGACTACCTTGATATATATAATCTATATCCATGCCATCCATCCATTTTCTAGATCAATTTAGGACATGAGCCCAAAAATGAAAAAGATCCAAATCTCAAGTGAACCATGCTATTGAAAACAATAGTGATTGAACACCCTACCATTAAAAACTTCCAGTGCCCACCGTAATGTTTTCTAAATGTGTGTTTGTCATCCAACTCGTTGATAAGGTCACATAAATGAATAAGAAAAAAACAAATATCAGCTTGATTCAAAACTTATGCGGCCCATTAATGGTCAATCACCATTGTTTCCTACGGTTTGGTCCACCTGAGAATTGGATTTGCTTCAATTTTGGGCTCATGATCTGACAAAACGGATGGACACCATGGATATAGAATACATACATCAAGGTGGGCCCTGCGCTACCATACCATCTTAGGTGTGCATTTGGGTATATATGGACGCAACCTTTCTGCACCCACATACATCCCCCACTTTCCACTTTTGGCCATCCATTTACACAAGTTTGTATTTATTACCAAATTTTGAAAAGATAAGGTGTCTTAACTTTTAAGCTGTGAGAGTAGTGTCAATATTTTAATAGAATTTCATTTTTTTATTAATTTTTATTTTACATATTTCCAAGATTCTAATCAATAGAAATCTCCATTAAAGTTCAAAGGACAACCCTAACCAAACCATTGCCATTTGGGGTGCTATTGTGGACTTTTTAGGCCTGAAAGATTTCCACGATGGAACAATAATATCCTTTTATGTTTGTGGCCAACAGATATAAGGTCTACATCAATGGTCTATATTGAATTGGAAAATATGTTGTCTGGGATCTTTTAATTTAAGATTTATGGGGAATGCATCTTTTTCACATGGGAGTCAACAAACCAATGGTCTGGTTTGGAAAACCAGGGACCCCGATCAGATGGTATTGCCAAAGATGTGTTGGCACTGTGGGTCCAACGTGATGTATGTGTTTTGAGTCAGGATCCTCTGTTGAAAACGAGCAGAGAAATCCTCCTCATCACTATCCTGATTGGTCAGCTCAGCCTGGAGCTGAGCTGCTCTGACATAGTCAGGATGATCTGGACCAATCAGCGCAGCAGCAGCTCTGCTGGTTTTCAAACGGCGCAGAATAGCCTGTGAAAGCCTTTCGCAGGCATCTCCTGCATAAGGAATCTGGGTGGGGCCCACTATGAGGTTTGTAAGAAAAAGATGCCGTCCAACCTTTTTGTGAGATCATTTTAGGCGTTGCGACAAAAAATGAACAGGATCCAAAACTCAAGTGGGCCGCACTAAAGCAAAAGGTGTGCAGGGAAATTCATACTGTTGAAACCTCTATGGGGTCCACAGTGATGTTTATATGCCATCGATACGGTTCATAATGTCATTTCTACTGAGATGAAATGAAAATACAAATATTATCCTGATTCGAAACTTCTGTGGCCCCACGAATATTTCAACTATGGAAGTTCAATCGTCATGTTTTCGGCCCACTTAAGTCCTTGGATCCCGTTCAATTTTGATCACAACACCTAAAATGATCTCACAAAATGGTCGGACAGCGTCAATTTCTCATAAACCTCATGGTGGGCCCCACCCAGATTCCTTGCACAGGAGAATGCCAGCAAAAGCCTTTCGCAGGCAATCCGCGCCCGTTTTCAACAGAGGATCCGGATTCATGTGTTTAATATCCATTTTGTTCATCAGTTTTCCCCCTCATTTTAGGGCATGAACCCAACAATAAAGCAGATCTGAAGCTCAAGTGGACCGCATCATGGGTGACAGTAGTGATTGAACGCCTGCCGTTAAAAACTTCTCGTAGGCCACAAAAGTTTTGGATCATGATATTTGTGTTTTCTCTTCATCTAAGTCTGAGTGACCTTATCGACAGGTTGGATGACAAATAAACATTACGGCGGGCCTTAAAAGTTTCAATGGTGGGTGTCATTATCCCCACTATTTCATGTGGTGCGGTCCACTTGAGCTTTGGATCTGCTTCATTTTTTGGATTATGCCCTAAAATGAGCTGGAAAAACAGATGGACAGCGTGGATAAAATAACATGCATCATCTTGGGCCTCACAATGCCCAACACACTACCGCTGGGGATAGTGTTGGCAACACACCACCTAATCCGCGTCCGGAACACTGTACACCACCTGATACACGTCTTAAAGAAAGGTGATGCTAGCGTGGCTTCGGTGGATCCCTGACTGCGGGGCCCACTGTGATGCATTTTCCTTACATCCACTCCGTCCATCCGTTTTGAAACCCCACAAGAACAAGTGATGATTGACTATCCAAATCTTAGGCGGATCACACCACAGGAACCAGTGGTGATTGACTATCCACCATTGAAAACTTCTTGGGGTCCGCTGGAATGGTTATTTCCCATCCAACCTGTTGATAAGGTCAAAAAAAACCTGGATGAAAGGGATAAAATAAATATCAGATTGATCCAAAACTTTTGTGGCCCACAAATAAGTTTTTAATGGTGGATAACCACTGTTTCCTGTGTTTTTGTCTGCCTGAGATGTTTATCTGCTTCAATTTTTTGGCAATATGACCTAAAATGATCTTTCAAAACGGATAAACAGCGTGGATTTAAGGAATATATATCATAGTCGGGCCCCACAGTCTGGAATCCACCCATCTTGGTGGTCCGAGGATCCACCGAAGCCGCGCCTTTTGAAGTTCCCCCTAGAAATTAGAATGGTAGAGCAATCTTCCTGCGGTACATCCGTACATGCATGCAGCCAGGTGAGCCTACTAAAGATGGAAAGTGGTTAAAGATCCACGTAGATCGGATAATCATAACCGTCCAATCAGTGGCTTTCAAAGCAACGGTGGGAAACGCGAAATAAGAGCGGATAGTATCTGATGCTCACGTGGAAAGTAAATGAATCTGATGTATTGGAATGTCTAATAGGACTGGCTTTTTATAGATGGACCGCAGATAATGGGGCAAATCTGATGAATTGTAATCTCTGATAGGAATGGTTTTTTAAAACATGGACCGTTCATGATGGGGCCCACTGGATGGACAGTCCCGATTAATACATCAACCTATACCGTGTGTTCTGTGAAGAAGTGCTCCATTACATTCTGGTGGAGTCGGATTGCGTCCTTCCTCAGTATGAACGCAAACCGTCCATACCGAGCTGTGGAGGGGGCCACCGCTATTTATCTGTTTATCCACTCTGTCATTTTTTGTTGCAACGCCTAAAATGATCTCACAAAACGGTTGGACGGCGTAGATTTCTCACAAACATCACGGTGGGCCTCACCTAGATTCCGAGTGCAGGAGATGCCTGCGAAAGGCTATCGCAGGCAATCCGCGTCCCATTCTGGTCGATCCACTCTGTCGGCGATGCTTTATGTTAGTTCAGACCATCAGCTCTACATTGATTTTGAAGTGGGCCTTTGTTGATCATGAGTGGCCCACTTGAGATTCAATGGGCCTGGAGTAGCCCATCCTAGCCCATCAATCTTTAGCAAGGTCTGATCCAGTGATTGCAGCTTTTTAAATATCGCCATAATAGCTACTCTTCAATTGGCACACCTTGATGATGATCTGGACTGTCCATCTACCATGGGCTGGCCAGTGTGGGCCTAACCAGTAACCTTTCCATAACCGATCATCAGGACCATGTGGTTAAGATCGAGTGCAATCAGTTAAGGTGTGCCTGCGCGAAAAACACCCGTTATCCCTTCCATAAGAATACTTGCAGATGGTGAATTGGTGATGTTCATACATATACGATGTTCTCCGTTGAGTTTGGCCACTACCATTTTAATTCTTAGCTAGCTGGTGTCAAAGCCCTGTGGGCCCCACCATGATGTATGTGTTTTATCCACGCCGTCCATCCATTTTGCTAGTTAATTTTAGTGACTAAGCCAAAAACTGAGGCAGATCCAGAGCTCAAGTGGACCACACCACAGGAAACAGTGAGGATTGAATGTTACCGATTGAAAACTTCTTGGGCCCCAAAAGTTTTAGATCAAGCTGATATTTTTATTTTCCCTTCATCCAGTTCTGTGTGACCTTATGAACATATTGGATGACAAATAAACATCACTGTGAGCCCTAAGAAGGTTGGATGACAAATAAACATCCCCAAAAGTTTTATCCGTGCCATCTACCTATACAACCATGATCTGTATGTTTTATCCATGCCATCTACCTATACAACCATGATCTGTATGTTTTATCCATGCCATTCATTTATTTTTAAAGATAAATTTAGGGTATAATACCATAAAGTAGTCAGATCGAAGGCTCAAATGAACCAGACAACATGAAGTAGTGGGGATGGAACTCTTACCGTTGAAAACATCCTAGGACCCACCATGATGTTTATTTTCCATCCAACCTGTAAATAAGGTCACATAGAAATGTATAAAGGGAAAACATAAATATCAGCTTGATCCAAAACTTCTGTGACCCTCAAGAAGCTCTCAATGGTGGGCTTTAAGTCCCCACTTCTTCATGTGGTGTGGTCCAATTGAGCCTTTGATCTGCCTCCTTTTTTGTATCCTGGTCTAAAATGATCTTTCAAAATATATGGACGGCATGGATAAAACATATAGATCACTATAAGCCCTATAGAGCGCCTCACATGACCGTCCATCTCTAGCGCTGTTCTGTGGGAGTAATACCCAATCTACGGGCTGGGTGTGCTATTCATCATCGGCCCAAGCCTAGATTTCCCAGGATTGGGGGCGCGGCTTCAGTGGATCGCCGGATCCACCAAGGTGGGTGAGACCCCTGACTGTGGGGCTCACAGTGATGTATACACATTAAATCCACACCATTCAACTATTTTGATAGCTCATTTTAGGGCATGAACCCAAAAATGAGTGTGGTCCAGCTTAGATTTGGGTCAGCTTCATTTTTGGGTTCATGCCCTAAAATGAAGCTGACCCAAATCTTAGCTGGACCACACCACAGGAAACAGTCGTGATTGAATCCCCACCATTAAAATATTTCATGGATTCCACTGGAATGTTTGTTTGCCATCCAACCTGTTGATAAGGTCACAAAGACCTAGATGAAGAGACCATACAAATATCATCATGATTTAAAGCTTTTGTGGCCCACAAGAAGTTTTTAATGGTCAATTACCACTGTTTCCTGTACTATAGTCCATCTGAGATTTGGATCTGCTTCATTTTTTTTATCATGCCCTAAAATAGATGGGCGGGATGGATGCAGTCACATACATCATGGTGGCCCCCACAGTCAGGGGTCCCACCCACCATGGTGCCCAAGATTAGGGGGCCAATCCCTAACCCTTGTAAGGTCACGGCCAGACCTTTCAGTCCGACTGGGTGTAATGTGGGTTAGTGTCTTTTCAACCCAATTAAAAGAAAGGTTAAACCAAGGCAATGGCTTAGGCGACTAGGGTCAGACGAGGGCTAACATTGCCCAAGCCTTAGCTCAGCCATTCGCCACCGCTACTCTAACTGTGTGCGTTCCACAACTGCATGTTTGCTTCATGCACATTGAAGGCTGCCCTCCATCTACAATGGATCTTGCAATATCCATGGTTTTAATTCATGTACAAGTAGGTCATGTGGACACCCAGATCCATAGCTCAACTAGGAGATTGGGTGAAGATAACCTCATTTCAACACTTGAGGTACTTGGTACCGATTCCCAAGTGGGGTGTTGTGGGTTTGTCCCCACATGGGTAGGGAGGGAGCAGGGTTTGTCTTTAAATATACTGGGGCTACTCTATCTAATAGGTTAGCCTTTTGGGTGTGACACAACAGTGGTGTCAAAGCCAAAGTTATCTGCCGAGCTATGCCCGAAGCCCACATAGACAGGAAAGGGGGAAGCCTCCATGCATGCCCATGGGGGGGATTGTTGGTAGGTCATGTGGACAGTAAATAAGACAAACCAGCCCCAAGCCCACCCTTTGTCAGGCCCATAAGAGATGTAGAAAAGATCCAAAGCGGGACATATCAAACTCTAGCCATGGTGGGCCATGCACATGCATCTTACTTTGCCACACATGTATGGTAATCTAGAGCATTCAAAATGTAAGCACTAGAAAGGTGAATGGCTCTTAAATCACACCAACTGAACTCTGAACGTTGAACGTGGACAATTAAACATCTCCTACTAAGCAGTCCATTTTATTGGCTTTAATCATCTGCCCATCAACCAAATTTAATTCTCACACGATCCTAAAAAAATTCAATTTGTGCTGATTCTTCCCCCAATTAACAAGTTCGAATTAAAAAAAAAATACAAAAGAACTACCTAATTAATATAGAATTTACATTTCGGTGTCTTTGTTCAAAAAGGTTTTCATCTCATTAATCTCTATAATTATCATCTCACTACCTCCTTTGGTGTGGCCCACCAGATTCACAAGTCAACTTGACTTTTTTGGTCCCTGCGCATGACAAGGGATTACACATCTACTGGTTGGAGTGGATTTTACATATAAATCACGGTGGGCCCCGCCAAAAATCAACACAGGTGTCCCACCTGAATCCTGAATGGGCCTGATTTTTGGCCCAAGCTTAAATTTTAGTGTGTCATCTAATGATTAGAATAGATTTCATGTAATCATCAAGGTGGACCATGTCTAAATCTAGGGTGGATTTCTCTCTCCCAAATATTTTATTTAATCTAGCCCACCTAAATCACAGGCCGAATTTCTTTAGCTCTAGGCCTAACATGGGATTATATGCTAATGGTCAGAGTGGATCTAACATACATATCACAGCAGCCCCATGAAAAATCAAACGTGGGCGTCCCATAAAATTTCATTTTTTTTAAATATAAGTCTCCAGAATTATCAACCAATTGCAATACCCATCATATCAATGTTTTGGATCATTTTTTGTCATAACTCCTAAAATGACTTCAAAAATGGTTGGACAGCGTAGATTTGTCACAAACATCACGGTGGGACCCACCTAGATTCCGAGCGCAAAAGAGGCAATCCGCGTCCATCTCTAGGGCCGTTCTGTGGGAGTAATAACGCGTCCCTCACAAACGTGGAATTTTCTATGGCACGACCTTAATATATATGAGGTCAACGGGCTGGGTGAGCTATTCATAATCGGCCCAAGCCTAGATTTCACACTCAGGCTTAGGGCTGTCAATGGACTGGGTTGGCTCGACTGGCTTTTAGGCATGGCCTGCCTTGGGCTAGGTTTGGACTAGAGTATCAGGCTCGAGGGTCGGGTTCGGGCCTAAAGTATAAGCCCGTGTTCAAACAGGCCGGGCTTGGACTAGGTTGTTCAAAAGCCCGATAACCTGGCCAGACCCAAATATATTTTTTTAATTTAAAACTTTCAAAATTTAAATTTTACACACATTTTTCCTAAAATCTATGTCCCTCCTAAAACTCATTTTATTCTCTAATGTTGATGATTTTTTTCATATATAGAAAAGCATGGGATTAAATGATAATTTCTCTCTCTATGTGAAAGGTCAAGCTTGCGCTGGGGCTGAGGCTAGGTTTGGGCTGGACCTTGCATTTGTATCTTGGACCAGGCTTAGGCTAGACTATTGTGGCCTGTCACGGGTCCAGGGCTGGGTTTCAACATATGTTGAGAGAGGTGGACCGGACTTGGACAAAGCTTGGCCCGGCCCTAACCTAGCCCATTGATACCCCTACTTAGGCTAGGCACTTGGCCAAGATTAGGGGGTGCAGCTTCAACGGATTCCTGAATCCACCAAGGTGGGTGAGACCCCTGACTGTGGGGCTCGCAGTGATGTATGTACATTAAATCCACACCATCCAACCACTTTGATAGCTCATTTTAGGGCATGAACCCAAAAATGAAGCTGACCAAAACCTTAGGTGGACCACACCAGAGGAAACAATCATGATTGAATCCCCACCATTAAAAACTTCATGGATTCCACCAGAATGTTTGTTTACCATCCAACCTGTTGATAAGGTCACAAAGACCTAGATGAAGAGACCACACAAATATCATCCTGGTTTAAAGCTTTTGTGGCCCACAATAAAGTTTTTAATGGTCAATTACCACAGTTTCCTGTACTATGGTCCATCTGAGATCTGGATCTGTTTCATTTTTTTATCATGCCCTAAAATGAGCTTTTAATATGGATGGACGCCATGGATGCAGTCACATACATCATGGTGGGCCCCATAGGGGTCCCATTCCCACCCACCAAGGTGGATTTGCCGCGCCCAAGATTAGGGGGCCAATCCCCAACCCTTGTAAGGTCAGGGCCAGACCTTTTGGTCCGACTAGGTGTAATGCTGGGCTAGGGTTAGTGCCTTTTCAACCCAATTAGAAGGGTTAGACCAAGGCTAGGGCTGTAAATGGGTCAGCGGACCCGATGGGGTACCCAGACCCAACCCATTTAGACCCGACCCATTTGTCAAATGGTACGGGTTTGGGTCCAAGAACAGACCTAGTTGCTAAATGGGTCTGGGTCTAGTTTCCTTTATATTAGGCCCGACCCGACCCGACCCGAACCCATTTAGTAAGTGGGCGGGTTTGGTCTATGTTTCAAGGGACCCGTCCAGCCCAGACCCGTCCAGACCCGATTTTAAGCCTTGTAAAATGCTTGCATACTTAATCTAGACCCGGACCCATTAGACCCGACCCATTTATAAATGGGTCTGGGTGAATCTCCCTCTACCAGACCCAGACCCATTTATAAATGGGTCTGATGGATTGACTCAGACCCGACCCGGACCCGCCCATTTAGTAAAAGGGTCTGGGTCTAAAATTTGGACCCAAACCCGTTTAGAAAACGGGTGGGTCTGGTTTTGGCTAAACTCGCCCCGAACCCGACCATTTACAGCCCTAACCAAGGCAATGGCTTAGGGGACTAGGGTCAGACGAGGGCGAACATTACCCAAGCCCTAGCTCAGCCATTTGCCACCGCTACTCTTAACTGTGTGCGTTCCACAACTACCGGTTTGCTTCATGCACATTGAAGGCTGTGCTCCATCTACAATGGATCCTGCAATATCCATGGTTTTAATTCATGTACAAGTAGGTCATGTGGACACCGAGATCCATAGCTCAAGTGGGAGACTGGGTGAAGATAACCTCATTTCAACACTTAGGTCTTGATACCAATTCCTAAGGGGGGTGTTGTTGGTTTGTTCCACATCGGCTGGGAGGGGGCAGGGTTTGTCTTTAAATATATTGGGGCTCCTCCACCGAATAGGTTAGCTTTTTGGGTGCGACACAACAGTGGTATTAGAGGCAAGGTTATCTGCCTGAGCCATGCCCCAGGCCCACGTAAATAAGACAATTTAAAATTCGAGCCCGAACCAGCCCCAAGGCCACCCTTTGTCAGGCCCATAAGAGATGTAGAAAAGATCCAAAGTGGGACATATCAAACTCTAGCCATAGTGGGCCATGCACATGCATCTTACTTTGCCACACGTGTATGGTAACCTAGATCATTCAAAATGTGAGCACTAGAAAGGTGAATGGCTCTTAAATCACACCAAGTGAACTCTGAACGTTGACTGTGGACAATTGAACATCTCCTACTAAGCAGTCCATTTTTTTGGCATTAATCATCTGCCCATCCACTTTCGGGCCCACCAACCAAATTTAATTCTCTATCGATACGATCCTAAAAAAAAAAAAAAAAATCCAATTTGTGCTGATTCTTCTCCCAATTAACAAGTTAGAATTAAAAATAATTATACAAAACAACTACCTAATTAATATAGAATTTACATTTGGGTGTCTTTGTTCAAAAAGGTTTTCATCTCATTAATCTCCATAATTATCATCTCACTACCTCCTTTGGTGTGGCCCACCGGATTCACAAGTCAACTTTGACTTTTTTTGGTCCTTGCGCCTGACAAGGGATTACACATCTACTGGTTGGAGTGGATTTTACATATAGATCACGGTGGGCCCCGCCAAAAATCAACTCGGGTGTTCCACCTTCCACCTGAATCGCCAATGGGACCTGATTTTTTGGCCCAAGCTTAAATTTTGGTGTGCCATATAACGGTTAAAATAGATTTCATATAATCATCAAGGTGGGCCATGTCTAAATCAAGGGTGGACATCTCTCTCCCAAATATTTTCTTTAGTATAGCCCACCTAAATCACAGGTCAATTTTCTTTAGCTCTAGGCCTAACGTCGGATTATATGGCTAATGGTCAGAGTGGATCTAACATACACATCACAGCAGCCCCATGAAAAATCAAAGGTGGGCATCCCATAAAATTCCATTTTTTAAAATATAAATCTCCGGAATTATCAACCAATTGCAGTAACCATCAGATCAATGTTGTGGATCATGTAACCTTAGGTCCCCCATGTAATACATGCGAGAATTGACATCAGGTAGGTGGAGCTGAATGTGGGCTGGGCTAGTCCAGGCCCACTGTGTACTGGGTTCACCATGAGGCAAGGGAAAAGGGCCCAGAACTAAATGAGCCCAGCAAGAACATGGGTACACACATGCATCTTAGGAAAGACATGCGAGGGATAGAAATCACAATATTGAATGAAGAACATGATTTCATTTACAGTACACCCAAACGCACCCAACTCGTCCCCCCGGCTCGTTAAACCAACTTGGGGAGAGCAAACGTTCAGCCTGGATTCAATTAGGGCCCCCTTTTTTTACTTGGGCCACATCCAATCTCAGGCTCAGCCCATTGCTAGCCTTACTCCAAAGACACCTTGGCAATAATAGAGGAAAAGAAAAACTTGGATGCTTGGGCACTGTGATGTAGCAAGCACTTAGAAATTATGGGTCTCAGTTTGGATGCATCATGAACAAGAAATTACTGTTATTTGATTATCTGACTATAGGATATATGGATGTTTATCGGACGTTTGAAAATGTAAAATATCTCATGGTCATATTTCAACAAGCGTCCACAAGCTTGCTTAACAAATCTTACTTTGGGTTGCAAAATCCACAGATTTCAAATCTCTCAAGTTTCTTTTGTTTGTGGGGATTTGCCAAATTCTGTGAATTTTTCAGACCCATACATCCATAAATCCATGGATTCCATGGATTTGAAACAAATTTAAATTTCAAATAAATAAAATGTAAGCCCAACCGCGGTACATTGAACCAGTCTAACATGGTCGCCGGCCCCATGATGAAATTTGGATGCCTCCAAAATTTTAATCATCTTTATCCAACCACCAAGTGGGCCCACCATCTAAATTTTAAGATTTTTAAGTGGTTCTCCATTTTTCTCTACTTTGTGGATGATTGGATTGGCATGATTTCTTACACTCCATTGGGCCTGTGCAAGAATATATTATGAAGGCATATCTACTGCTTTAATACCATGTCAAATAATCACTTGCTCTAAAAGTTTGAGCAATTAGAGGATGGCATATCAATATATATTAAGGAACTTTAACATTGAATGGATTGGATGTCATACATACACCACAGGTTGTCGGAACTGCCGTGGTGTATGTAGGACATCCAACCAGTCTAACACGTTTGCCCCATAACGAAAATTGGATGCCTCCAAAATCATCCCTAGCCATGTGAATTTTAAGACTTTTGGGTGGTTCTCCATTGTTTTCTACTATGTGGCCCACGTGATAATGGGATTAGCATGATTTTTCGAACATATTATTTGTTATGATGGGGCAGCCGATTGAATGGGTTGGATGGCATACACAATATAATTCAAATACATGAATTTGACAATTTCATTGATTTATAAAATTTATTTTCTCATTTTCTTCGTCCCAAAAGATAGATAGCCAGCATAGTTGTGTGGGTACTGAGGTGGAATGGATGATGATGAACGGGAGGAATGACTTTAGGCATATGAAAGTCGTCCTGTCCATCAAGTGCGCCGCGGCATGTTTGGCTTTATCCCTAATCAAGCCTATCCAAATCTCTGGTATGCAATCCCCACTGTTTTCTGTGGTAGGGTCCACTTGAGCTTTGGATGTATCTTATTCTTTGGCTCATGCTTAAAATAATCTGTACAAATGGATGGACAGTATGGATAACAACATATACATCATGGTGGGGGCTCACAGAACTTGGTGACGTCACTTCAGCAGCAGCGAGATAGCTAGTGTAGCTGTCAATAGCTAATCCACGTCCACAAGGCCACTTGAAAAGTACAAAATAATTTTTTGGATTCCATTCATCTTGATAATTCTCGTTGGATGAATGGATTTGATGGCTACATTATTAGAGGTAGATATCTCCATCTCAACTTTGGGCTGTCAATGGACGGGTTGGTCTGTTAGGCTTTGAGGCTTGGCTTGGGTTAGAGTATCAAGCCAAGCTTGGGCTAGGACTTAAAATTTAAGCCCATTTTTCAATCGGAATAGATTTGAACTATATACAACAACCTATCAGCCTAATCCATTAGGGTTTGTAAGGTAATTTTATGGGAGTGCTTGGATCCACCTAGGTGGGGGATCCCTTACTGTGGGTCTACCTTGAAAGGGTTGAACGCTAACCATTAAATACTTCTTGAAAGGTGTTTAAGTTATGAACCAACCTAATATTCTTGTTTTACCTTCATTAAGAGCCTATGCCACTTTATGAACATGTTAGATGGCAAATATAAATAAAACAGTGGGTCTCAGAAAGGATTCAACGTTGTATATTATCATCCTTACTACTTCCAATGTTATGGTCCACTTGAGCTTTGGATCTCCTTGCATTCGGTGTCATGCTTAAAACACATAAATTATAAGGATTCAACGTTGTATATTATCATCCTCAGTACTTCCAATGGTATGGTCCACTTGAGCTTTGGATCTCCTTACATTTGGTATGATGCTTAAAACACATAAATCATGGTTCATCGATGAACTTTCCTAGCACCCACGTCCTAAGGAAGACTCTCTCCACAGTTGCAGTTGCAGTCGCAGTCGCAGCCGCAGCTTCATCATGAGTACTTGAACCCATGATTTTAATGTTGAAATGATAAGGCCTGTCACTAAGCCATGAGTAAGGGAACCACCATTGAAGTTTACATATATTACTTTGTGAGTAAGTCGGATGGCATTTAAACATTATATTGGGCCTTATGAAGATTTCAACCGTAAGTATCTTCATCGCCATTGCTTTCCGTGGTGTCGTCCATTTAAGCGTGGGATCTGCCTCACTTATGGGCTCATGCCCTAAAATGATATACAACTTGAATGGACGTGCATATAAATGGTAGGCCCACGGAGCTTTTACTCCTTCGACACTGCAAGAGTCACTGGTACGTGGCAAGCTCTTGGACAAAAAATCTATAAGCTGCCACGTGTCCAAAAAATAATAAAATTTTCCCTCTTCGGGTAAAGAGGATACAGACAATGTTGAGTGACGAGATAAAACAGTGACAAGCATTTGATACTATGATGGATTAGATAGTTCATACACTTGCCAAAAAATATTGTACATGTGGCTCATTTTTAACAAAAATAATCCGTTCAAAATCGTACACCAGCTCCACATATTAAAATAATGAAAAATTTTCATCAATTATATCTCAGTTAAATTTCTTGGGCCAGGAATACATTGAACGGTATAAATTTCAGTTAATCAAATTTAGAAATTCTTTCCTAATCCTATATCTTTATTTACGGCCCACTGGAATTGGGCCATGCGACTTGATCGGTTTGATCTGAGTGACGTGCATGTCACATGCAGAACTTCTGTGATCGTGTGTATGAACCAGTATAGGCTATCAGAGTACAAACAACTTCCCATTATAAGACTGCCTAAAAAACCACAAATACTACTATTTTAAGCTCAACGAAGCCAAAATATCACTTTCTCTTCTGATATTTTATTTAGGTACTATCGAACGGGTAAAGGGTTTGGTAGTCCGCGGGCTACTCAAGAGAAGCGCTGGTAGGCCAGGTGGGTCAGGTTGATCAGCGTATTTTCTCTTCAGAAGGTAGGATCCATCATGGATAGGCAATGGACGGTCATCGTTTTCCGTAAAGATGATCCTAATTATTCGATACGGACCTGAATTTTTAGAACTGATCGATCTGTGGTCTGTTAATCTATGGATCGGACGGTTAGGATTGATTTTAGAATTTTGGAACTTTTTATATAGAAGTTCTTCTTATCGCATGACGTATCTCTTAAACCGTTCTGATCGTCCTTGATCATGACTCAGCTGGCAGACTACCAAAAGGAGGCCCTTATCCAATTCGTCACTGCCAGCTGGCACCGTTGGACGCATCCCCCGAGACCGGAAGATGAGAGGAGATCTCGTTTGGCGATATTTTGATGCCATCCTTCGAATTGATTAACGTACGCATGGTGCGCATTGTAAGAGAAAATGAGAAATGCTAGTAGGTAAGGTGGGCCCAACCAATCCGTGACATAGACTGGTGTGTCCCACCATGAATGGATGAGAATAGATCGCCCCATTAATGGATGAGAATAGAGGGGGGGGGTGTATTTTACGCGAAACTATCTGCTTGTGGTAGAATTTACGTTCTTATTAGATTTTTTTATGGCCGCTCGGCCACCCAAGCCAGCTAACGAGTTTATGGCTCGGGTTAGCCCCACCATCATGTTTACCTGAAATCCATCGCGACGATCAGTGTATCACTTCACGTTAAGCTCAGGGCTCAAAACACAGCTTCATCTATGATTTCAGTGGACCACACAGTTAGAAACAATGTACTCCAAACTATTTATCTTGGTATTGCCCACCTGAAACTCTGGCGATGCATGATTTTTTGGCCCTGAAAATAAATTATAGTGGCATTTAATGGTTGATAGTAGTTACGCCCACTTTGGGTGCCCAATGTGCACCAATCAAAGGCTCTCATGTGCTTACACTCGTTTCCGACACCCCTTATGTGGGCTACTAGGAAGACGCCGCGTGGAGACACTACATGCTTGAGACGATTATAATTGTATGTGCACCTAAAGAAGATCTGTATTTGATCTCCGCTAGGGTTGTAAATGGGTCAGCATACCCGATGGGGTACCTGGACCCAACACATTTAGACCCGACCCAGGCCCGACCCATTTGTTAAATGTTACTGGGTCTGGGTCCAAGAACAGACCCAGTTGCTAAACGGGTCTAGGTCTGGTTTCCTTTATATTAGGCCCGACCTGACTCAACCCGACCCGAACCCATTTAGTAAGTGGGCGGGTTTGGTCTATGTTTCAAGAGACCCGTCCAACCCAGACCCGATTTTAAGCCTTGTACAATGCTTGCATACTTAATCCAGACCCGACCCATTTATAAATGGGTCTGGGTGGATCTTCCTCTACTAGACCCGGACCCATTTATAAATGGGTCTGATGGGTTGACTCGGACCCGGACTCGCCCATTTAGTAAAAGGGTTTAGGTCTAAAATTTGGACCCAAACCCATTTAGTAAATGGGCGGGTCTAGTTTTGGCTAAACCCACCCCAAACCCGACCATTTACAGCCCTAATCTCCGCGTTACGCATTCTGTCATTACTTGCGATAGTACATACTCTTATCAAACCCTTTAAGGGGATGAAACGTCGCATGCCATGTGGTCATGATTAACGTGCCCATTAAATGAGGGATGTGCCTGGTACAACTATAAAAGACTTATTAGGTGAGTGTATCCTATCTCACATCCCGATATGATTTCATCCGGAAGATTGTCTCTTATAGTTCATCAAAAAAATGAGATTTTCCCAAAAACATTTGGAGATCTAACAGCGATCCAAAAGATTCTGAATATCAAAGTGTCAAATCGGCATACAAACCAACCTGGATCTGGTCCCGAACCCGAATCGCAGAAGAACGATTGGACTTACATTGGGCCTCATTCTACACAACGATCGGAATAAAAAGAAAGGGGGATCTGATTTATCCAAATGGTAGATTAGTATTATGGGTTAAATCCCTCCAACACTCCAAGACATCATCGTTCAACTACGATCAAATGAAGGAGGTGGTTTAATCTAGATTGTCCAACACCTAGAAGTTGACAAGGTGGACCGTCAAGAGACGTTAAATGGCCACATTCAATAGAAATCAACCCTTGAGTTTCCTAAACCTTAGTCTAATTATCTCAATTATAGACACCATGCAAGATCTTTAGTGGACTACGAATATCTCTACAAAAGATCAACTCCGGAAAGAAGATCCGAGAAGCTAGCGAACTCGAAGCTCTTCCTTTCCAAAGCAAACCCCTATTTATCAAGAAAAATATTGCGTGTCTGAAAAGCCTGCACAAAGAATCCCGAATGATCTAGAAGCCCAACGAGGGTCTTCCACCACTTTGAAAAATATATAAAAGAAACATCTGAAGAAAAGCTCAATGCCCTACGCCAAACACATTTATTTACATTTCTACTATACTTTCCTTATCTTAGTTCACTACTACCTAGCGTCTCCCACTGCAATATGTTTATCTTAAGAGTAGATTAAATATCTGCAACCTTAAGTGATAAGATCACCATGTCCATTTGAGTTCCGATTCAGTTGTTTATACCCCTGTCATATCTTACTGCCTATCCACCTCGATCGTCTCTTTTTATAAGCACATCAGGTATTTATCTTTCTTTTCGTTTTAATATTAAGAGTGTAAAGCACGACAATTGTAACAAGGCCAATACATCAATGAATAAATCATGTTTTTGCTAGTCCTTACTCTATTATATGTGAATCTTTTACTCTGATTGAGGAATACCACAGTAAAACACTGGTGAAATAGAAAGTCAATAAACTTGATGATTCCATAATCATTAGTATAAGACAAAAAGAACTCATTCGTGAGGGTTAACCTCTTCCCTTACTCACATTGCTTGAGTACGACGCGCATTTATAATTCAGTCGATGATCAAGAGGACTTTGGGTTCCAATCCAGTTTTTGATATGTCCGTCTCGACGCAAGGGTACTGACCAATTCAGTCAATATCTTTGAGTCGAGCAAACTTTGGCATGCTCGTACAATTATACATGCACACGTACCTCCAATTCAGGCCCTAAGTGACACAAGCGGCCTAGGTTGACTTAATTGAGAGCAAAACCACATGTCAACACTACATAGTTGTAACTGGTACAAAACTTAATCTCATATGAGAGTATCTTCATTTGATCTTCCTTCGGCAATACACATTCGATTATAACTGTCACATGACCACGTCTATTGTGTCAATTAATAAGGTAGTATACCTGGCACGCATATAAAAAGACACGTTGAGAGAACGAATTTAATCACGTATCTAGTTATAATATTCTCAATGAGGTTGTCTCAAATAATCCTTCAAAATGAGAAATCTTTCCAGAGACGTTTGGAGATACTGCAACATTTGAGAAGATTTTAAAGATCCAAAGATCGGACTGATGCTCAAGCAAACCCAGCCATGGTTTGAAGTCAGATCAAGAGAAACAAACATATCAGCTGGTTGGGTCCAAAATCATGTACTGATCGAAATAAAGAATGGGAATAGGGCTCCAAGAAGGATATAGTATGTTGGTAACTTATCAGTATTAGCTAGATCCGGACCACCCATCAAGGAGATCGGAAGAGATAGAGAGATCACCCAAATGCCCCACATGGTGATCGTATCTTGTGGCCATAGTTTAATTAGAACCAAAAGAGTGAGAGATCTTGATGTAATAGATATGGCCCATCTTCGATAACAAATCGACATCAGGTGTCAAATCCTACCATCACTCCAAACCATCACCTTTGTGAATGGTTAAATGCATAGAGGTGATTTGATCAAGACCGTCCAACACCAGGAAGTAGAGGAATGGGCCACTATGTGAGTGGCCATGATCGATTTAATACCCGGATCATCCCTTGAGATTCTCAAATCTTAACCTGGTTGTCTTCATTAGAAGAACTTTGGTTGTCCCAAGTCAGATCTATGTAGTGGGCTACGAACATATTCGTGAATGATCAACCATGAGAAGAAGATCCAAGAAACCAGCAAGTCTGAATCTAGTTGAAGTCCTTTCTTTCTAATGTAATGCTGATAGTTTTAAATCAATTTCAGAATTGCGATGTGAGCATGAAAAATGCATGATTAGCAAGAAATCCAGCAAGAGTTTTACCGCCTCGACAATCTATAAAATGAGCATTCGAAGAAGAGTTTGAAGCCTTACGCCTAAAAAATCAATATTCTTTTTAGATTATCTTTCTAATTTATCTTTCTTAGCCTAGCTTAGACTAGTCTGGTTTACATCGCCACTACTTAGCGGCTCCCGCTACAGTACATTAGGAGTAGAAGTAAATTTCTACAACCTTAAGTTGTAGGACTGTGATTAATCAAGTTCTGATTTCACTGATTTTATTCATTTGGTCACATCCTGCTGACCATTTACCTCAATAGTCTATTTCAATAAACGTATAATGTATTTATCCTTCGTTCTTATTTATTTATTTGGTTATTTTACAACTTGTCGGTTGTAATCCTTTCAAATGTTAATGAAATCAACAACATTTAACGTTCTTTAATTCATCTGCTTATTCTTATTCTATTGAGAAATACTAAGCCAAAGTATTGATGAAAGAACAAGTCCTTAAGTCTGTAGACTCACAACTATTATCACATGGCAAAAAGAATTCATTCGAAAGGGTTAACCCCTACCCTTTCACAAATCGGCTGAATGGAGCATAGAATTAGTCGTTGAGAGGACACTATGTCCAATCTCTAATATGTCCATCTCAACACGGGAGATCTCTAATGGTTCAGTCAAACTTTGAGTTAAGTAGACTCCGATATACCCACGCATCTGACCCACATACGAAGATCGAATTTAAACCCTCAATCACACGAATGGCCTAGTTTGATTAAATTGGCAGTAACAGATAGTGCATTTCATTTAATCATCACAATGAGCCCTTTAAAAATCAAGGGTGGATGTCTCTCCAACCATTTCCTTTAGGGGTGTTTAGATGGGAGTAAATTGGAGGAACTGTGAGTTGAGAGTAAATAAAGTAAGAAGTGTGTTGCAGCCTATTTTTTACCATTCCCAGACGAACCAATCAGAGGAGGACGCATGTCATTAGAAGAGGTGAAAGGGAATGGTTGAGCATGTTATTTGCTGGAAAGTGGCCAAGCAAAGCATAGTGGTCGAGCAAGGGATGCTAAACCATCGCAAAAAAATCTAGAATCCAAGGATGCTAAACTGTCACAGGAAGATGAAGAGTCTAAAGAAACGTTGAATGTTGAACAGTCACAATAACAGTTGAGGTAAAGAAGATATCTAGATGCTTCTTCTCTATCCAAAGGAGTGTATAAATAGTAAAGGAAATCCATAGAGCAAGTCGTCTCGCACTAATCAAATCAAATCAAACCAAACTTATATCTTAGCTTATCATTAGCGTAATCAGTTCTCTAAGAGTAACGATAATCTTAGGTTGTAATCCAAGTCTATGCTTATACGTTAGACGACACAATTTTAATACAAACAATTTCATTTAGAAGAAACTTGTTGCAGTCGATGTTCCTCACGATCGATTATAAGTAGTTCCTTCTTATTTATTTGAAAAGTCCTTTCTTAAGAAAGGCAAGATGCAACCCATTTGAGGAGAACGAACTCCACCCTCCGAGAATCGCCTAATCATTTTAAATAACATCTTACGAATGGTTGAATAGGCGACAGATCAACTTAGATCTCGGCCATATACGGTGGAGCGTGATGTATCTGCCTAACTTGGCGCTTGGGGTCAAAGTTGATCGGTTAGAATCAAGCTGCACAGTCAATTTTGGCATGCCTGCACACGCCGTGGCTAAAAATTGAGTCGATGACCAACTGAGAGCCAACAATGTGTTTGGATGAGAGTAAATGGAGCTGATTTGCCAAGCAAGGGAAGAAATTTGTGAGTAATTAATGTAAAATGTTTATTTTTTCTATCCCTTAGAGAATCATACAAGTAAAACAGGGTGTTGTTATACTCTCAATCCATTATACACATCGGATGCGGATAATACTTCAAAACATTTCAATTATTGGTTACACCACTTAAATCACACCAAATTGTCCAAATGTTAGTCATCTAAATGGACAATTAAAAATGTTGACAAGTCACTTGTTTGTAATCTTTATGTTTATAGCCTACCTAAGATTTGGAATTTGCACATTTTTTGCTAAAGTATATATTTTAATGGACTTGTTACAATCATTTTATTAAATATCATATATATATTCTCAATTAATAAAAGAAATAGAAACATTTAAAGTTAAATTAGAATATAAAGTATGTTCAGACCTTCCCCATGCATTCTGGAATAGGAAAAGATACATAATACAATTACCGTATGAAAAAGACCTTAATGAAAGGAAAATCATAACTAAAGCTAGACCTATACAAATGAATCAAGAAATGTTAAAATATTATAAAACGAAAATACAAGGATTATTAGATAAAAAAATTAATACGACCAAATAAATCACCATGGAGTTGTTCAGCTTTTTATGCCAACAAACAAGAAGAAATAGAAAGAGGAACTCCTAAATTAGTCATTAATTACAAATCATTAAATAAAATATTGCAACTGATCATCACTATTATTATATATACCAGATCATTTAGCATATAAAATAGTAGAAACAAATGCCTCTGATATAGAATATGGTAGGATTCTTAAACAAAGGTTGGAATCACAAGAAAGATTAGTTAGATACACTTCAAGAATTTGAAATGATTCACAAAAGAATTATAATACTATTAAATTAGAGATTTTATCAATTGTTTTATATATTTCAAAATTTCAAAGTGATCTTATAAACAAAAAATTTTTACTTCGCATAAATTGTAAAAGCGCAAAATATATTTTGAAAAAAGATATAAAAATGTAGCAAGTAGACAAATATTTGCATGATGACAAATTATTTTATCTAGTTTTGATTTCAAAATAGAATTTATAAAAGGAGAAACTAATAGTCTTCCTGATTTTCTTTCCAGAGATTTTTTACAAAAAAACTATAGCTGCAAAGCCAACAAGTAAATATTACGGACCTCCTATTTCATGTCCTACAAGACCTTCCAGTAGCTCTTCTCCAAGACCCAAAATCCAACAAACTCTATTTAAATCAACAATAAGTTCCACTGTTGCTTCAAGCTTTAGACCAGCAATTCCATCTAGCCATCTTCACAATGATTATCCTACACTCAACCCTAGTCCATCTTCCTCTAAATATCCAACCCCATAAAGTTATGCAAGTGTTCTTATAAAAGATGAAGTTCAATAAGAGCAGTCAAACAAAGATTTCTCAGAAATTAATTTCCAACTATAATATAGTTACAAAAAAGAGATTTTATTCTTTTCCCTATTGAAGCAAAATTGTCGCACAAAAATGTACCACAAGTTTTATAAATAATGTTTTTACCAGGATGGCATTGACCAGCTACAATGAGTTCCAAACTACAAAATTATTATGAATTTATTTTAGTCGATACTGAATCATGTATTTTTACACATCATTATGATAATATTGATCGTAATAAAGTTACTAATTCAAAATATCAAATAGTTAAAGTTTTACATCTTTCTAATTGGAAACAAGAACCACATACTTCCAATAATTTTCAAGACAATTTAACACTTTAAGTTATACCTATTTTGATTATCGAGATGTATGGATATATACAGTTTTAAACAAAATAAAATTTTGAATCATTCATGATTTTTCATTTTGTAACCAGAAACAATTTAGAGTTTCCTTACTGGTTTATAAAATTTTGAAAGTATTTTGGCACAGATATTTTAATCATTCCAAAAAATATAAGAAGGTTTTTCTTATTTTCTCAGCAACTACAAGTTCTCCACTCATTAAACCTATAATCCTCATCTTCTTACGTTTTTCATTTTTTTCCTCATTACCATGAATTCTTACGTGGGAGTACTATATTACTTCGATAAAACCACTTCCCTAATCAGAATATGTAGTTCGTAAATTCAAAATCAAATAGTGGCATGCAACTAAACTAGACAAAGTCACATTAGCAATAATTCAAAAGCTTTTTCAATAATATCAACAAAGTAGCAAAAATCCAATACAAGATCAGGACTTCTTAAGTTCAAAAAGCAGTATACAAGTAAAATTAGCAGTAGCAAAGACAAACTATGAATAC
This sequence comes from Liriodendron chinense, assembly GCA_003013855.2. NCBI lineage: Eukaryota > Viridiplantae > Streptophyta > Magnoliopsida > Magnoliales > Magnoliaceae > Liriodendron > Liriodendron chinense. The sequence goes on from PVNU02002913.1 coordinate 762,475, forward strand.
AAACAAATTCTTATTGAGGCAAGTTCAGAATTAGGAGATGATGATGAAGATAATTTATTAGAAGTTTCAAGCCAACCACAAGCACCACAAGTTTCAAGCCATCCACAATAGCCACAAGTGACCACAAACTACGATCCATTCTCCTTCGTGCAATGACATCTTAATGAACAAATGTAACATCAGATTTGATACGCCAGAAGATATTCGACAGACCAACACCAGATCCGTTTGCCGACAAGTACTGTAACATTTTCATTGTAGCAAGAAAAGACAAAAAGTGTTGTAGTAATTTTACTATAGCAGCAATTATCGAAAAACATTGTAGCAAGCACTGTAGCACATCACTGTAGCAAAGTACTATAGCAAGCAGCTAAAAAATAAAATTTACTGTAAAAAAAATACGACAGCAATGCCAGCTCACAACTTCTCGCCTCTTCCGGATTAGAACAGAAACGCCAGCTCAACATTTCTCGCACCATCTATAAGGTCTAGCATAACACTTCTTGCACCATCTACAAAGTCATCTTTCACTATAAAAGGACCACTCTGGTCTCTCTCTCGGCAGACTCTTTTTCATTCTCAATTTTTTTTCTTCTGTAACTTCAACAATCAAGTCCCTTCTAACCATAAATCCATGTTTTATATAAAACCTCTACAAGATCCTGACCTTGTAATTTGAAAGATTAGTTTTCTATTGTAATTATTTATTTTTTTCAATTGTAATAATTTTCAGTTTTCAGTAAAGATTTAATCAGTTTCTTATTTTAATGGTTTACATAATTTGTAGAATAGTTCTTTTACTTTCTTTATTCATAGTTTATGCAATTTATATTTATTTAAAATATTTTTCAGAATAGATTTTAAAATAATTATTAATATTATCTTTATATTATTCATAATAGAAATAGTTAAAAAAATAATTTCAAAAGTTCATATTATTTTCTAAAAATACTTCAATTTAAAAAGAAAAATTTATAACGAAATAATAGAATTTATCTTTGAAATAGTCTTCTCTGTCTCTGAGAAATTTAAATTCTGAAAAATGGTTTTAAGTATCTCAATCGAAAGTCGTAATCAAACAATAATAGTAAGAACTCATATCTACAATTGTAATAAAATAATCAATAAAATCACAATCAATGAATAGTGCAAAGTAGTGATAATAACTCATGGTCATAATCAACGCATAATATTATCTGTCTTTGAGAAATATAAAAATGATTAATAGTCTGATTAACTTTATTTTGTCAATAATCTATATAGGAATAATATTTATATTAATAATATGGATATGTTGCTCTAATTTAGAAATAAGAATTATTAGAGAAAGACATTATTATATAAATTAAAATAATAAAAAATAAAATATCATTTGAGATGGAAATGGTATCAAAGTCAAGTTTAAGTCCAAGTTTACTAAAGTTTAATAATTAAAGAAAACGTGTAATATTATCTAGTTATATAGAACATTAATAATTGTTTCAAAATTATTAAATTTATAATTATCACATGTATATATCTTATAATTATCATTTACAGATTATGTTTAGGATAAGTGGATGAACACTTTATCATTAATGGAGAATATTATTGCTAAGTAAATTAATCATGATAAGTATTAATTTATATTTTCTATCAAAAAATTTTATTTCAACTTACGATGAAGATTTATCAGAATTTATAATGCTTTTATTAGATTATACATAATATATAATCATAGTAATTATTATAATTACAAGCATTTACTATATGTGCTTATCAATAGTAGAATATGTCTCAGAAGTAGTTCTGAATTACTTTCTCATCTGTAGAAAAGATTAATACTAATGGTGAATAATATGGTATCTGTTATCAACACTATTGAGAATCAATGTTCAGATCTACTGTTCTAAGGTGTAGACCCGTGATGGTTTTAGGTGAGAGAATGCCGTTGTACCGTAAGGGACCTGAAAGTGAACAGTTTAGTCTCTGAACAGTATTTCAAATAGTGGTATGATTGATAAATTATTCCGCACTAATTGTAGTTCATCTCTTCAATCAGAAGGACAAAGTAGCTCAGCATCAATATATGGGAATACTAATATTATTAATAGTTTATCATTAAATTATGAAAAATACAATAATGATTTATTAAACAATTATGAACATTTAAATTCTTATCAGACTACACAATAAAACTTGTAAAGAAAACAATAGAAGTACAAAATTCAACACTAGAATTTCAGTTGATATCTCAAAAGGCAATTAATGAACATCTAAAGAAAAATTATAATTATTTATATTTAGGATTAGTACAAGTAGGGATAAAACCTTTAAATAGAAATAGATTAAACCTAAGTACAATACTAGTCTTAAGAGATGCTAGATAGAATAATTTCAATGACTCATTATTAGGAAAGTAGAAATTAGCCTACATAATGACCTAATTTATTTTAACTGTTATCCAAATTTTATGGTATCACTCAAAGGTGAAAACATCTTAGATATATTAACATTAAATATGAAAACTTATAGATATAATTTAAAACAAGGATCATCACCAATAACTATGGTATATATAGTACATTATAAAGTAATAAATACAATATTATCACCAAAAGTCTTAATTGCAAGTCCAAAAAGCAAAACAATGTTATTACAAACTGATTTATTTAAATCTAATATAGTTATACCTAAACTATAACAAAAGATAAAGTTAAACTCCTAGACGATTGAGATTTAGGAGATATTCAACAAACAGCTCTCATGCGAAATAGTAATCTAGATCAAATAATAGAAGATCTAGACGAAAAGATAATTCTTGAATTTACACCAACCAAATAAGTAACTTTAAAGGTAGAATTATGATAGAACAACCTATGACTTCAACATTTAAAACCCCAACTTCTAAACAACCTAATGTTGTATAAGAACCAATAAAAAAAATTTAGAATAAGAACGTAAAATAATATAGGTCAACCTATATATACACATTAAGAAAATCTATCACCAACATACTCTCAAATGCAAAACCCTCTTTCACTTTGTATGATATCTACAGATAAAGACTTTAAATTAAATTACTTAGATTTAACAATAGAATTCATGCAAGCTTGTAATGATATCAGTAAAAAAGAATTTTATAACAATCATTCAGAAAAAACGAGAACAAGAATTTATTAAAAAACTACACTATGAATATTGTGATAAAAATAAAATAATTATTCCCTTCTTTAAATGGTATAATATATGGAGATTAGATGATGAGCCAAAAATTAATGTAACAAGTAGAATTACTCAAACATGGAGGACTGTAAATAATAAAGTAATATAGTCTACGCATCCACCTAATGAACAAATAAGTATTAATGTCAAGGGAACAACAGTACTAGCTACTCCCTTTAGAATAATTCAAATTCCAAATTCGAGATTAGAATTTTTTACAGCTCGTGAAGCCATACCAATTGTTGACGAAAATAACTATACAAACCAATATTTACAAACAATATGAGAATAATTAGATAGAGTAGAAAATACCTTTAATAGGATGAAAATATAGTTCAAGAATCATATACAAATAAAGTTAGCTCAAACAATACATATATTCCTCCGTTCGATTCACGGATTAAAGAAGAAATTTCAATATTTCAACCACATATATTTACTACACCAATTAAATTATTTAAGGATTCCACCGAAAAAATGCTAAATGAAATCACTAAGAAATTAGCTTCTATATAACTACCAAGCACTTTACATGATAGAGGAAAGACTGTAACCGTTTTAGAAAATAGATCTGAACCTTCCAATTCTTCGACAATAGATATAAACTCTTCTTCTCCTGATCAAGATATATACCAATTTAGTAACCAATTGAATGGTATAACAACTAGATCTATTCAATTACCTCACACTATAAATTATTATCCTAAACCTACTCCTGTAGATTTACAATTTGAAGAACGCGGACAGAATATATAAGCTACCTATAATGCCGGATCGCTATATGAATGGAATATTGATGGCTGATCTGAATATTAAATACTTAGTACTACTAATAAAATTACAATGACAGTTAATGCCTATAAGAATAAAGGAACTGATGATTTTACTACAGCTCAAATTATTATCTCTGAATTTACAGGACAACTTAAAAGCTAGTGGGATAACTATATGACACAACAAGATAGACAAACTATAGTACTCTCTTATAAAAAAGATGAAAATTGAAGGGTTCGGATCTATTTTCTAAAACATTACAATCTTTCATCTATCATGTGAAGTGCTTGGTAGTTGTATAGAAGCCAATTTCTTAATGATTTCATCTAGTATTTCTTCGGTAGAATTCTTAAATAATTTCACTGGTGTAGTAAATATATGTGGTTGAAATATTGAAATTTCTTCTTTAATCTGTGAATCGAACGAATGAGTATATGTATTGCTTGAGCTAGCTTTATTTGTATATGATTCTTGAATTATACTTTCTATCCTATTAGAGGTATTTTTTTACTCTATCTAATTATTCTCCTATTATTTGTAAATATTGATTTATATAGTTATTTTGTAAAATAAATTTCTTGTTAATCAAAGACCTAGGTAAACCAGTTATTTTAGGAACACCATTTCTAGAATTAATAAAACCCTTTAATGTAGATCATATAGGGATACACACGATAATATTAGAAAAAGACTTAATATTTGAATTCATCAATCCACCATAAGTTAGAGATGTTAATCAGATTAAATCATTCTTAATAACAAAGTCAATCAACTTAATTACTAAAAAACAAGAACATGTGAAATATCTAGAAAGACAAGTTAATCATATTAAAATAGAACAGCAATTAGAAAACCTTTAATTAATAAATGAAACAGAAACATTTAAAGTTAAATTAGAACATGAAGTATGTTCACATCTTCCTCATGCATTCTGGAATAAGATATCTAATCCATATTATTAACATAAATATTATTCCTATATAAATTACTAACAAAATAAAGTTAATCTTATCATTAACATAAATATTATTCATATATAGATTACTAACAAGATAAAGTTAATCAAACTATTAATCATTTTTATATTTCTTATAGATAAAGAATACTATGCATTGATTATGACCATTAGTCATTATCACTGCTTTGCACTATTCATTTATTGTGACTTTATTGATTATTCTGTTACAAATGCATATACAAGTTCTTACTATTATTGTTTGATTACGACTTTCAGGTTGAGACATTTAAAATCATTTTTCAGAATTTAAATTTCTCAAAGACAGATAAAACTATTTCAAAAATAAATTCTATTATTTCATTATGAATTTTTCTTTTTAAATCGATGTATTTTTAAAAAATAATATAACTTCTGAAATTATTTTTGTAACTATTTCTATTATGAATAATATAAAGATAATATTAATGATTATTTTAAAATCTATTTCGAAAAATATTTTAAACAAATATAAATTGCATAGACTATGAATAAAGAAAGTACAATAACTATTCCTATTATATAGACCATTAAAATAAGAAACGACTAAATCTTTATTGAAAACTGAAAATTGAAAATTATTACAATTGTAAAAAAATAGATACAATAGAAAGCTAATCTTTCAAATTACAAGATTATGATCTTGTAAAGGTTTTTCAAGTCTCAACTTGAATTATCTTTTAATATATTTATAAATTTTTCTTTAAATTCTCATCCCAGTCTAAATTATTTATTTTATTTTTAAGAGGGTAATTATGTTTATAGTGTCCTACATTGCCGCATTTGTAACAGACTGATTGTTTATTAATCTTATTATATTTTTTTATATGGTCTATTAAATATTTTATTTTTCTTATACTTACAGTTTTTTTTAAACTTATTTATTTTTTAAAATATTAGAAAAGACTTAATTGTTGGAGTTATAGAAGAAAAAAGAAGAACTGAGAAGGAAAAAGAGCCTACCAAGAGATAGACCAAAGTGGTCTTTTTATAGTGGAAGAGGATTTTGTAAATGGTGCGAGAAGTGTTGTGCTGGACCTCATAGATGATGTGAGAAGTGTTGAGCTGGCCTTTTTATTCTAATCCGGAAGAGGCGAGGAGCTATGAGCTGGTATTGCAGTCGTATTTTTTCTATAGTAAATTTTATTTTTTAGCTGCTTGCTATAGTGATGTGCTACAGTGACTTGCTACAGTGTTTCCGATAATTGCTGCTGCAATAAATTGCTATAACACTTTTTGTGTTTTATTACTATAATAAAAGTATTATAGTATTTGTCAGCAAACAGATCTGGTGTTGGTCTGTCGGGTATCTTCTGGCGAATCGGATCTGATGCTACATTTATTCATTAAGTTGTCATTACATGAAGTAGAATGGATTGATAAAAAAAAGAATGGATCATAGTTTGTGGTCACTTGTGGCTCTTGTGGATTGCTTGAAACTTATGACGCTTGTGGTTAGCTTGAAACTTCTAATAAATCATCTTCATCATCATTTCTTAATTTTGATCTAGTTGTAATACTATTCAGGTGGCCCCAATAAGTGCTTTTAGATGTTGTGGGTATAATTTTACACTCTTTCAGTTTGTATGACCCACTTGAGGTCCGAATACACCTGATTTTTGGGATATCCTATAACCAATAGGGGACCCACCAAATGCATGGTGTGGATTTACATCACACATCACAGCGGGCCCACACATCTCGAGCGCATCGTATCTTTTTCCTATATATTAATTTGGGATATTAAAGTTAATTTTGTTAATTAAATTTAATTTCTATGAATATATTGTAGAATTCAAATGCATTCCAATTACATTCAAATATAGACATCAAACAAAATATTTGGATTTCAGTGCATTTTATTTATAAGCTATCAAGCACAATTAAATATTCATTTACACTTATTCAAGTGTAATTATTATTGGAAGAGCCTTCAAACTGACCCAATTTCTATTAAAATTAATGTTGAGACAGTATGTATTTGCAGAGTTTTCACTCCCTGGAATGTTTTTGGGATCGATTCGACCAGTCGACCAGTTACGCGGAGACTTGCGCAACACGTGATTTCTTGCGCTATTGAGCGGATTTGCGTAAGACATTTCTACTTCGAGGTTGTTTGCTATATATATATGGCATAAATTCGAGATTAGGAATAATCATAAGGTGTCCAAGGTTTCTAAAGTGGGTTTGGGAGAGGGGAGAGTGTTTTGTGAGAGAAAGCATGAGTTTTCTCTGTTTTCATTGCTTGTGAGTTGTCAATCTTTATAATCTTCTGTTAATCATAGTGGATCGCTTTATGCCATGGTTTTTTACCCATTAAGGGGTTTTTCCACGTCAAATCAGATTGTCTCTTGTGGTTGAATGCTTGTATAATTTGATTCTCATTTGATCTTATATACTACTATGATGTTTGTTCGGCTTTTGCTTCCGCTGCCGGTGTCCATATTCCCAACAATTATGAAATGAATTTCATTTACTTCCAAACAAACCTTTGGTATGGTCCCACCTAAATCACATGTCCGCTTAAAATTTTAGTCTTGGACCATCTAACATTGAATTACGCAACTAATGGTCGAAGTAGATTTCTTATAATGTGATTATGTCAAAAGTCAAGGGCAGACGTCCCTGTCTCAACTTTTAGTAACCATTTAGCTGATGTATTAAAATAAAAATATATGGGACACTGACTTTAATTTTTCCTAAAAACTCTTGTGATGTTCATGTAAAATCAACTCTGACCATTAGATGTGTAATCCCATGGTAGGTGTAGGTTAAAAAAATCAGGCTGACCTATGTTTTAGGTGGGCCACACTAAAGAAAAGAGGTGGGAGAGTGATGTCCAAGCTTGATTTTTTTATAGAGCCACCGTGGGGATGAGAAGAGCTGCAATACCCGGATCCATAGTTCAAGTGGTAGACCGAGTGAAGAAAGCCTCGTCTCAACACTTGGCACGAATTAAGTGTTACCTCGGGAATAACTTAGTGGGTGTTACCCTAACCGTGTAGGTCCCATCTTAATGTATTTTTTTATATATCGATGTCGTCTATCTGCTTTTTCATATCATTTTAGGATGCTATCCAAAACCATAAGAAAATCGAAATCTCAGGTGGATCATACCATTAGAAACAATAATGAATAACCATTAAAAACGTTTTGTGGGCCACAAAAGTTTTAGATCAATCTGGTCTTTATATTTTACCTTCATCAGGACCTTATTAACATTATCAAGAGCTTGGATTGCAAATAAACATTACCAAAACCTTAACATGGACTATTTGGAATTTTTAATGGTGGTGCACTCAATCACACTATTTCTAGCGATATGGTCCACTTGGGATTTGGATTTGCATAATTTTTGAAACCTCGTCCTAAAATGGTCTGTAGAAACGGATGAACGGCATGGATATACAAAATATAATCCATGTGGGCCATACAGTAGGGTAACACCCACTAAGCTGTTCGAGGTAACACCTAATTTGGGCCCCTCAACACTGGGGTCATGCATCGATTCCCATAGTGGGGTGGCTAACAGCTTAGTGGGTGTTACCCTAACCGTTTGGGACCCACCTTGATCTATTTGTTGCATATCCACGCCGTCAATCATCTTTCCTATCTCATTTTGGTGCGGGATCCCAAACCTTAAGAATATCCAAATCTCAGATGAACCAGAAAAATTGATGAATAACTATTAATAGCTTTTTGTGGGCCACAAAAGGTTTGGATGAATCCGATCATTTTATTTTACCTTCATCCATATCTTCTCGACATTATCAACAGGTCTGATTTCAAATAAACATTAATAAAATGTTACGATGGCCCCTTTAGAATTTTTAATGGTGAGGCACTCAACCACCATTTTTTCCTGTGGTGTGGTCCCCCTGATAATTGGATCTACATAAGATTTGGCAACCCATCCTAAAATGGTCTGGAGAAACGGATGGACGGCATGGATATACAGAAAATCATCAAGGTGGGCCCACGGAAGGGGTAAAACCCACTAAGCTGTTAAGTGGGTGTTACCCGGGTAACGCCTTAATTCGCACCCGTGACCCGTGACTAACAGGGATGGGTGCACTAACAGTCGGATATGTAGACTAACCCAAAAAAAGGGGTGGGTGTAGTGAGGTGGGTGGGATTACTGACCGTGGGGCCTACGGTAATGTATATGCCTTATATCCACGCCGTCCATCCGTTTTTTAAAACTCATTTTTGGGCATCATCCAAAAAATGAAGCAAATCCAAATCAGGTTGGATGGCAAATTAACATTCAGGTAGCCCCAATGAAGTTTTTAATGGTGGAAATTCATTTACAACTGTTTCCTATGGTATGGTCCACCTAAGATTTGGATATACTTCATTTTTAAGTTCATGACCTAAAATGAGATTTAAAAATGGATGGACGGTGTGGATGTAAGGAAATACATCACAGTGGGCCCCACAAGTTAGGGATCCACCGACCACAGTGGATCCAGGGATCACCCAAACCACGCCCACCGCACCATGTTTGAAAAATGGGGCCCAGACGACGTACGGTTTGGATCTTGCATGCATTTGTCACATTGGCACACGTGTGAGAGCAATCCTCCAAACGCGTGTAGCCATGACAAGGCCGTGCTTACCGTTACACCCTCAACCAAAAGGAGCCCGATTAGGTACGGCCCTGGACTCACCCAAGACGGTGCGTGGCCCTTACTGCGGGGTCATCTTAATGCATGTATTATATATCCACACCGTCCATCCGTTTTTCCAGATACTTTTATGGGTTGATAAAAAACATAGCAGATCCAAATCTCAGGTGGACCATACCATAGTACAGTGGTGATTAACCATGAAAAACTTATAATGGGCCACGAAAATTCTGGATAAGCTAATATTTTGGTTTTTTTTTTTCTTTCCCTCATCCAGGTTTATGTGACCTTATCAACAGGTTGGATGGCAAATACACCGTACCGAAACATTACGGTGGGCCCTAATAATTTTTTTATGGTGGAAAATTCAATCACCACTGTTTCCTATAGTATGGTTCACCTGAGATTTGATCCTAACTCACTCATTAGCTAAAGTAATCTGGAAAATTGGATGGACGGCGTGGATATAGAATACATACAACAAGGTGGGCCCCACGGTAAGGGCCGCACCATCTTGGGTATGGCCGGGGCCGCACCTAATCCGCTGCCTAACTAAAATAAGAGATTCCCTCATGCCATTTGCGCCAAAGCGGTTGAAGATGTGAATAGGAGAACACATATTAAACGTGACACACGTACGAGTGATCTCGTCCATGCAATTCCTAAATCGACTACCGTCACCATCAATACAGTCCGTGGGTGATTTTCTCTCTCTAACAACCCACTTTCCTCATGCAAGTGTGCTTTCCTGACGATTGGATTTCCTGATGAACGGCCCAAGGAATTTCCAGCACTAGGCCCACTTAATGATGGCCCGGATATCTCACACCAGCCACGATATGGCACGTGCGTTACGATTCAACGGAACACCAGCGCAAATTAGCAAAAGCACAAGCTCGATATTTTGAAAATATCGTATTCGAGAAGATAGTTTAAATCCGAAACAGCATTGCCACCAAAACAACAATAAATAAAAAAATGAAAAAACGAGATTAAAAAATAAAAAAAACACCTGCTGTGGGGATATTCGGATAAAGGAAATCTGCCGCACATGGTGCGTTACACGTGTGAATACTTCTAGACGATCCAAACCGTTAATATGATGGGACGCACAACAGAAGAGGACTTAGCAAGTAATCTACAAGATTGGAATATCCTAGCCGTTCGATCAAAGGCAGACAAAAAAGGTTTATGTGAGGTCCGTATTAAAAAAGGAATATTTCAATGATCAAAGTGTTTAAATCTACCAACGTTTGAGATTATTTGTTAATTTTCAATCAACAGGCATGGCCATCAGATAAACGGTTCAGATCTTCGAAATATGTACTTGATTGTACGGAATTGTACCCGACATCACCGTAAATGCTGATGAGCAGGATCCTGGAATCCCTCGTTGGGAGGACACGACAGAATCCTCGACCGCAGGCTTTTCTCTGTATACTCGGGTTTTCTGTTCGGACAAGTGGGGTTCATGATCCAGTGATCTAGACCATTGATCTTCTGGTCCTAGCTGTGGATAGACAATGCCTCCCCCCATAGTCATAAAATAAATTTCTGGAAACTGTAATACGGCAAAGGTCCATATTAAATTGAAAGAAAGTCGAAGATCGGTGGCCGTGATACTCCGTTAACGGTCCAAATGCAGTGGGATAATGCGTAGACAAGAAGCAATGGATAGGATTCTCTCTTGGGTTTAATTCTTAAAAGATAGACAGCTGTCCTGGTGGCAGTATATGGATGGACACGATCGGTACATCAAATGCCACGTGTCCTATGGAGAGATAACTCTACCGTATTACGCTTCTCCACGCTCTACCGTATCATCTCCTTTCCTGTGCATACTGTTACTGATACGGGAGCGGATTAGGTGCGGCCCGGCGTCACCGAAGACGGTGCGGCCCTTACCGTGGGGCCCACCTTGATGCATTAATTATATATCCAAACCGTCCATCCGTTTTTAAAGATAATTTTATGGCATTATTCCAAAAATAGAGAAGATCCAAATCTCACGTGGACCATACTATAGGAAACAGTAGTGATTGAATGCCCTACCATTAAAAAAAACTTTCTAGCGCCCACAGTAATGTTTTCGTAATGTTTTTTTTTTCCATCCAACCTGTTAGTAAGGCCACATAAAGTTGGATGAAGGGAAAAACCAAATATGAGCTTGATCTAAAACTTTTGTAGCCCATTAATAGTCAATCAACACTATTTACTATCACATGGTCCACCTGAGAATTGGATCTGATTTATTTTCGGACTACATGCCGTAAAATGATCTTTCAAAACGGATGGACGGAGTGGATTTAGAACACATACATTAGGTGGGCCCCACGGAAAGGGTCGTACCGTCCTGGGTGAGGACGGCGACGCACGTAACCAGCTTCCTGACTGGTACTCGAGTGGAGGATTCTACGATTTCTCCAGGGATATAAAAGGGTTTCCTCATACAGGAAGAAGATCCGGTGGGCCAAAATCGCTTTTCTGGACCAAGCACAGGGTCTTCCATCGTATATACACCGAGAGAATGGAGTAACTGCCAGAGCTTTTCCGCTTCAAAATCACTCATATCTTTTCAGCAAGGTAAGCCGTCAAATCGCTCATTTTCTCCCTACGATATCTCCCTTTCCTTTTCCGTGTATATTTATATCACAAAACCCTAGTTCATGGAGGAAAATGAGTATTTATAAGACTATATACACTATCTTTCGGTGTATGTTCTTCAGCTTCGTCAGTTATAACTGCTTTGCCTGCATTAGTCTGCAATGCTCTTTTCTTTTCTTTTTGCTGGCGCAATGTTCGATGGCAATCCCGTAATAATCTGGAAATGCCTGGCGAGTTTTTTCCATGCTTCTTTGATCCTGCATTGTGATAGTTTTTCCACGATTTTCTTCTGAAAGTCGATGCTTGTCGATGTTTCGTCGTTTTTGCTACTGGAGGGCCCCACATTGGGATCTGTGCCGTCCATCTCGTTGGTCCTCCTGTGGATTTCCCCTAGCCCGAAAATCAGGCGGTTCTGTGATCAGATGGGGCGTGGTTTTGCGTTTTGGTGTGGTTGGTAGGAAACGATTGAGTTACTGATTGTTTATGTTAGTCTTGCACGTGTGGATTAACCGATGAGGGAACAATCTTGATCCCTCCTGTCGCTGTGCATACCTTCGTGTGGGGTCCACCTGATGAATGGCTTGGATCTCGCACACGTGTGCTACATTGTCATGTGTGGCCGTAATGGGGCTTGTGGATGAATCACCTTAACATCCATCGCAGTCTGTAGAATGCTTCCCGTGGATGCTAATCACTGCTCCACATGCTTGGTTTTGGAAATCCATGCATGGCCCATATGGCGCGATGATGGCCTGCGGTTAGAATGTGCACCGATGATTTAACGACCTGGGTTACAGGTTATTCATATTAGTCTAGTTGGGGGCTTCTAGGTTCTTGGTTAGAATGTGCAGCGATGATTTAATGACCTGGGTTACAGGTTATTCATATTAGTCTAGTTGGGGGCTTCTAGGTTCTTAGTGTTCTTTTGGCATGTCAGGTCGTCGGAGATGATTGCTTGGTACCGAATGCATAGATGCTTAGCATAGTTACACCTATATATTCTTTCTTCTTCTTCTTCTTCTTCTTCTTCTTCTTTTTGAGCCATGTGATACCACTTCTGCTGTTATTTGTATTGTATCGTAAGTGTTAGTACATATTAGCAGAGTTGTGGGTATGCTTGTATGTTGAGCTGTCGATGGCCTGAGCCTACTCAAAATTATGGTTTTGGTTATCTGGGTCCCAGCCCATTGATGGCACTAGTAATGTATGAGGTTTTTGTAATTAGTGTTGTCCTACTTTTGACTGACCTTGATTGTTTCTGACCAACAGCTCCATAATGCATTTGGTGCCTCAATGCACTCTAGATGCTTGTTCATAGGCTTCAGGAGCTATTTTCGCTCTTAGGTGGAGCAACTCATGTGTTTTGGAGTATTATAGACAAATAAATAAAATAAAAGCGAAAGAAGGAAAGAGAGGAGTAAGAAGAACAAGGAACCTCTAGGTTGAGAGTGGTTCCTATGTAAAAATAAAAGAAAAGAAAAGAAATCATTTGAAGATATACTTGGAAGAAAAGGAATCATTTGGAGGTGGCTATCCATTTGAGAGAGGTTGCATGTGGAAGTGGTCCTTTTCCACATGGACAATAAGGTTAAAATAGATTTGGAGGTCTTTTATGACATGCTTGATAAGGATGTTATCAATTTTGTACAGTTGCCATGTGAACAAGGTGAACCATTTATGAACTCCATGAAAAGAAAAAAAGCTGAAGCAGATATTGATTTAGATAATTAAAATGGGAACCTAGCCGGTTAATAGAGGATAGTAGATGTTTGGCGGGCAGCCAATCATAGAACTTCTGCCAATCTATCGTTTAAAAGCTGAACCACATTTTTTTGGGACAAAGGGTAAGCTACTGCTGCTGCTGCTGACGGGAGATGACGGTGGCGATGATTTAGAGTCGGAAACCTTGCTTCTTTATATAGGCTTAGGTTAGTTGACTACAAGTCGTTTTAAGCAATATTAGTTGGAAAGGTAAGAATTGTGACCTTTCATGGATGGTGCCTTTGGAATTAGAAGAGTTCACAAAAGGCGGTAGATATGATGTGTATGCAAATTGTAATTGAGATAACCGTCTCCATTCATTTGTAATTTGGCACAAAGTAGTGCAAAAGTGGGAACCCACGTAATGCTATTTCTGTTTCCCTAGCCACTCCAGAGGCATAGCAAGTTGGTTCTGGCAGGATGCTGAACCAATCAAGATTTCAGATGATGTTCAAACAGGTCATAAGATATTAAAGTTTGGGGTTGACAATCTCGGAATGGAAGGAGCTCTACGAATGAGCATCTGCCATTTCATTTTTAGAATGTGGCTTTCTGCTCTTCATTGCGTATAGCAGCTCCTTTCGCTACTCTCTATTCTTGCATCGTTGTCTATGGAAGAGATTTACACAAAAGGAAAGGTCAATGCGAGAATTGTGTTATAATGGTCGATGACATTCTCGTGTTGTCGTCTGGCCAGTCCATGGCAGATGCTCGTTCGTAGATAAACAACCATTCGGCACAAGTCAAGCATGATGTGTATTTTCTCTTTGGTTGGAGTGCCTTAGCATAGGGTATTGAATGCCAGCTATGATGCCCAGATATGGGTACTACTGATACTGACACAGATATGGGGATACGACTCCACCATTACTCAAAAGTTTAAGGATACAGATACGGCTATCCTTTCCATCAAGCTGTTCGTGTTTAGTTTTATGATTTTTACGTTGAAATATGGCAATTCTATTTAGTTTTATCGAATGATTTGTTTTTACTCTTTCTTGTTTGTCCAATCTTAAATGAATTTTTTTTAACAATTAAAATGAAATTATTATGTTACAAATTATTAAATGAAATTATTATGTTTCAATTTTTACAAACAAACACACATGTTGTGGTAAGAATGAAGGAAAATGGTCAGATTTTCAAAAAAGAATAAGAAGAAGAAGGAAAAAAAAAAAAAAAACTAACACTGGAGGATGCATTAAAACATTTCCTACAAGTGTACTAGACTATCCATGCCACTATCTATATTGTTTTGTTCCAACATGATACATTGAGCATATGCGAGTGTTTGGCACCATAGAAATGGCAATACCCTTATTGTGAGGTGAATGCACAAAACATTTCTTCCTCTGTGTTAACCTTTTATGTCTATTTTTAAGTTCGGACCTTTGAACCCCTATCCACATCTCTTGCACTCAACTGATAGATTTCTCACGCCTGAAGTTGCCAATCCTTAGTTGCATGAACCTTCTATTGAGGTTCTGCTCTTGCTTCATGTTGTTCTTTTGGACCTCCACTTTTGTTTTATTGACTTGGTATGAATTAGATGCTTCCCCACTCTAGCACTTGAATATGTTGCTCGCTAGTCGCTACCTGCAACGCTTTTGAGCAACTATATGCAGTCCCTACAGCGGCGTGCCTCTTAATACCCGTAGGCCAATGTGCCTAGGTAGATTATCCATAGGAAGGGCCTTAGGATCATGTCAGCACTTGGTTTTCATGGTCATCTCGTTATTTCTTTGTTGGCTTGCTATTAAGTTCCCTAAAAATATTATGGAAAAATTAGTGGTAAATGCTTCATCACTTTGAGATTTCCTTGTTGTAGTTTTCCATTGATCTCCTTCATGTTATCCTTGTCAATTATATAGCTTATGGCTGTAAAGAGAGGAATTAGCTTATTCTTATATTCGTGGTCCTTGGATTGTTGAAAGGGATTCTAAAATGCATAACTTGTGCCAATTAGAAATGTTTGGCTCCATGGAGGCACAAGATAAATGCCATGGAGTCAATTTTATCTCCTTCAGGCAAATTAAGCAAGATAAATTTTGCCTTGCAAAAACTCTTTCACTTAGTAAGATGTTTTTTGGCACTCATTGTTCACTTTTTATGCCTTCACCTCCAATATTGGTAGGGGTGTAGCTGGCTGATGGGAAGGATCTGCCCAAACGTAGTCACCTTCAATTTAAGCCCGAGAGCACAAACAAAATAGGAGAGAACAATTTCATAAATTTGATTCAATTCAAAGGTGCCTTCATACTACTCATGCTAGGCCCTTATATAAGCTTTGAAACTTTACATATAAGGCAGACGCATAATGTCGTTGACAACCAATGACTTATTACAAACATGAAAAAAGAAATTAAAAAAAATGGATAAGTATGCATTTAAAAATATTTGACTAATTGATTATTGCATAGCTAGCTGCCTAAATAGGAGGCTTGATGATGCATACATCAAGCCCTTTAGAGTGTACCAACATAGGAGACGAGCCATGCTCGTATCCATATGGTTTGATAATGGGCCTGGATCGAGTCCGAGTTCCTAGATCGTGGTGAAGACCTTACGCATGTGTTCGTGACATGTGTAAGTTGCTTGAGGAGATGATTGGACTGTTGGATCTCGAGGATAGTCTGATCGGACCGTTGGTTCGTCGTGGCCTACTTTCATCATGCCATCATCAGAGGCCATCGGGCATCTTAGATTTGAATTTATTTTATGCACTTTTACTCATTTGAGTTTTGGGTTAATGTGTGCACGTTTTTTCGTGCGAATGTCTTTTATTTGAAATTTTGTTAGTAGGGGTATTTTGGTAATTATGCTAATTTCGAATTTTATAAGGGTGTTGCCATAAACCTTTCTGATAATGATATTATTGTTTATGAGAATTAAGAAAAGCTTTTGGTGGCTCTCCTCTCTCTCTGTGGATCTCTCTTCTTTTCTAAATCTCTTCTTTTCTTTTTCCCTCTTTCAAGTCTTCCTCCTCTAAGGTGATCTATCTATCTTTCTCTTTCTTCTAATCTCTCTTTTCACTTCATCTTCTTCCTACAATCTGAAATTCCTAATTAACAACCCTTTTCTCATATTTTGAGATTCCCTAATCTATAAATTCCTTGATTTCTTGGACTAGTGAATCATATTGGTTGTTTGAATGAAATCATGCAAGATCGGGAGGTCCCATTCCTTGCCGGATCCAATCCACGCATGATTTGAACCCCATATTGCGTGATTGTGATGATGGCCCATTTATTGCGTGTTTCCCATATGTTTTTCTTATTTATGATGATGTCGGGTTGTTATTTACTTGCTTTGATTACATTATTCCGCTGAATATATATGTTTTCTTACGCATGCATGATAGATTAGGCCGTCCTACATCAAATTTGGTATCAAAGCTTAGGATCCTTGCATGATTGTTCTAGATCGAGTTATCAACCTAGGGTTTCACTTTAGGTCAGTTTTAGAAAGAAAAAAAAAAAATCAGATCTAGAAAGTTTCCAAAAATTGACAGTTTCCATTTTTAGAAAGTTTCTAGATTTGGAAAATTTTCAGATTTGGGTCGTTGTGTCCAGATTTAGTGTTTTCCAGACTTAGAAAGTCTGATTTTCAAAATTTGCTAATTTTAAAAAAAAATCATTTTTGGAAAGTTTCCAAATATAGGAAATTTCCTGAATTAGAAAATTCTACTTTGGTGAGTCTAGGGTTAGAAAGTAGTTTCAGTTCATGCATCATCATATATTTAGTTACATGCATTGTTCCAACCTCATATTGGGTGTCTTAGAGTAGTTTATATTCCAATATATGTATCGCTGAGTTTTTCTAAGTCAATTTCGGTAATTCAAATTGCTGAAACTCTGGAATTATTAGTTAATTTATCGGTTACATTGTTGGAAAATTAGGAAAATTGTCATTTTTTTAGCTTATAGGTCCATCTAGGGTCATTTGGAGTTGTCTAGGATCACTTAGGGTTCTATAGAGCTGTTTAAGTTTATTCTCATTCAAGTGTTGAGTCACCTGGCCCTTCGGGTCGTGTTTGGGTAAACCTAGGACAAGTCCTTCATTATGTGCCCATTCATTTTGGTCATGGTTTTGGATTACACATCACCACCATGAATCGGGATCAGATTCTTGAGGCTTTGACTACCCTATCCTGATGTCTGGATAACCTTGAGGACCAGACTAGAGCCATTCAGGATTTCACCACACAATTAGAGGCGTCTAATCAGGCTAGCCTCGGCCATGGGGAATATGATCAATACAATGCCTTGGCTTAGGATAGAGTTGCCCCACCTTTCCGTCCAGAAAAAGAGCCCATATGGTCATCGTCTTGTAAAGTGGTCCAGCCTGTTATTAAGGAAATCTCGGTTTCTGAACAATTTGAGGAGTGTTTAACTACCAATCATATTTCCTTGGGAGCGAGATAATGCCTTGGTGAATGGCCAGTTGGAAGAGCCTAAATAAGTCGTTTATGAAGAGGTTAAGTATGTATCTGAAATTGATAGTGATGAAGAAGAAGAAATTGAGGCATCACTCACCAATGTTAGGTACGAAGGAGTGTGCTAGTGATGAAAAGGTCGAAGAAATTGAGACCGCACCACTTCTAGATGTCATGTGTGACTTAATTGATGAAGAGTCTCAATCTACGTCTCTTACCATGGAGAACACGAATGAATTTGAAAAAGAGACGAAAGGATATGATGGTAGACACCCACATGACTTGTGATATTCCACTAGATGGTTTATGGGATGAATTTTCACCCAAGTGGGATACTCAACACGCAATCGATCTTGTCCCTTGGTCGGTTCTGTCAAGCTTTCCCCCATACCAATTGAACCCCGCAGAACATGCAGAAGCAATTTGATAAACTTCTCGGAGAAGAATTCACCCTGGAAAGTTTGAGTTGGAGTTTTGTTCTGTGCGAATTAAGAATTAAGAGATGCTATTATTTATGAGAATTAATGATGCTATTATTTATAAGAATTAAGAAAAGCTTTTCGTGGCTCTCCTCTCTCTCTGTGGATCTCTCTTCTTCTCTAATTCTCTTCTGTTCTTCTTCCGTCTTTCAAATCTTCCTCCTCTAAGGTAATCTATATATCTTTCTCTTTCTTCTAATTTCTCATTTCACTTCATCTTCTTCCTACAATCTGAAATCCCTAATTAACAACTTCTCAAATTTTGAGATTCCCTAATCCAGAAATTCCTTAATATCTTGGACTAGTGAATCCTATTTGTTGTTTGAATGAAACCATGCAAGATCGGGAGGTCCCATCCCTTGCTGGATTCAATCCACGCATGATTTGAACCCCATATTACGTGATTGTGATGATGGCCCATCTATTGCATGTTTCCCACATATTTGTTTTTTTATTTACGATGATGTTGCTGTTGTTTACTTGCTTTAATTACATTATTTCGCTGAATCTATATGTTTTCTCATGCATGCATGATAGATTAAGCCGTCCTACATCACTTGAACCTCCTTATTTATGGGTCAGCTGTTGGGCTTGGTCTTGGGCTTAATGGGCCTGGCTTTGGCCCATGGATTGTGGGCCGAGTTCAGCCTGCATCACACAGCCTTGATGGATGGTTGTATTTTATCCCTTTTCCAATAAAGCTTCATGGTTTCCAATAAAGAAACTTGATGTTATCCCAAGTTCATTATCATTCACATTCATCTCTTTCTCCACAAGCAAACCAACATTCTTTCAGTGAAGGTAAAGGAACTACATAGAGACCATGCATGTGAAAGGATCTATCCAGAATCCCAGATAGCAACTCTAATGATGGGAACACCTTCCATCACCCATCCCCACTCTTCCTCTGTGCACCAGGAAGCATGAAGATGAGGAGTGAGTTGGGCGGGGTCTCCCTTCTTGTGAGATCATCAGCTTCTCTACCTCAGCCTGCTGACCTGCCTTGGTGCTTAACAGATTGCATATCATTCCACACCATTGCGCAGTTTAGAAACATCATGGCAGCACTGGTGATTCGCTTCCTTATGGATGTTAGTGCCACTTCACACTGAACTATAGACATTAATAGTTTTTTTTCCCCTTCTAGTTGTAAAAATAGTCCAGTTTATATTTGTTATTTCCTTTATTCTGAATTTTATTTTGTAATCTATTTTCAAGTTTAAGTCCTCTAACTTGTTCTTTTTTTCTTGTTCCTGTTGGTTGTTTGATTTTGCTTTCTTGTAGTCTCTTCACTTCTTTCTAGAATGGGTTCTGGAGAGAGAATCAGGAATGATCGTAAGAATGGGGAGAAGATTCATCAGAATAGGGCCATTTGTTCCCATTCTTTCTCAGATCTGTCCCATGTTTCGCCAGCAATATTTGTCTACCTTTTGAAAGAAAGTTATGTACATGGTAATATTTTCGTTACTGATAATCTTATTTGAAGGAAGTCATGTGTACGCTATTACCTTTCTATGAGCCAGTTGAAGTCCAGTACTTGGCATAATTTACCTTCTATTAAATTTTTTTTTCCCAGTGCAAGAGGTAGCCTGTATACCATCAAAAGTTCACATCGTTGGTTTGGTTTGGTTTGATAGAGCCACTGAAGTGGCTATATAGAGAATGCAATTTGGACATGGACACATGTTGGTGTAAACGGAAATGGTCCATGTGGGCTGTCAAAAATGGTAGCTTTAAGAAGTGAGATATGCCGAGCCATACGTATTTAAAATAGAAATGCTCCAGTGTTCTCAGAGTGCTAGAAGCTATGGGTCTCCTAGCTGCATTCGGACACTTAGCCATTCCAATCGATTGAACTGCCCATTATGTTCAGAACACATTTCATGGTCTACCATGCAAAAAATCACATTGATCAGATTATCTATCCATCCGTAATTTATCTTTTTTTTTTTTTTGTGGCTATCCTTTTTCCAAGCCGTGGATGGGATGGTTACTGTTGCCTAACAAAAGTGCTTCTTTAGAATCATAGCCAGTCCACTATGATTCTTAAAACATAGATGAATCGAATTGTTGATTAGGACCTATTTTGTGTAAATGATCCTGAACGTCCATTTTTGAGGCCATTGATCAAATGGTTAAATTTGTTAGATCAGTGTTATGTTTTCATGGTGGACCATGAAATATTCGTTAGTCCTAATGAATTGTCAGATTAATGGATTGCACTGTCTAAGTTCCGAATGCAACTAGCAGCACTGTGACATAGTGCTTTGAGAGCACTAGAGCATTTCTCTTTATAACAATAACATTATATTTGGATTTTCTATTGTAATTCTTTACATGTTAGAAATCCTAAAATTAAGTAACAGCAACAACAAGTATAATAGTGAACTAAAAAAATCAGGTAAACTATATATATATAGAAATTTCCCTAAAAGATAATAGTCAATATTTATTTATTTTTTATATGATCCATATTTATGAGTGTTGGATTCTTGTGGACCCGCAGATGTGTCAGGCACGGCACATGTTCTACGAAGTGCCATGTCCTTGTTACATAGATAGAGATTTGTTTAGGCTCCTTAAACACTTATTTGTGAAATGTATGTGATGGATTTTATCTTTTTATTATTGATTATGAAGTTATTCCGGTAAAGATGGCAGCTTCTTAAGTTGTCTACCAAATTTTTTTTTTTGCTCATCACATTTGCTTCTATTGACAGGCACACGTAAGGCAACTTTGAAGTTCCGTGTTCTCCAGCAACAAGTCTTGCAAGCGTTGCAGAATGGTCCCCAGCCTGAGCCTGCTACTTTTGTTGTTCATTGCCTTTACCTTCTGCCTTTATATGGACCTCCATATGCAGAGGGCTTTAGTCACTTACTGATGTCTTCCCTTCGTCGTTTGCAAAGTGCCCAAAGAATGCCTGCAGATTCTTCTCAAGCAAAGAGTCTAGCTGCACAGTTATTTCTTGATGTTCTCACTTGCTTTGTCATCCACGAAGAGCGCATTCTTGTAAAGCTGCTCGAAAATTTTGAGCTTGGGTTGAAAGACATTGCAGAAGTTATATGTGGCTCGGAGGTTAATGGTGGGGGTATAGACATAGCAAAGGCATGCGTTGAACGATATATCTTTGGGTTTATAGAGTCCCAATCTTACATGACAGCTGTCACTCTTTTAGAGCATTTTTCCATCCGCCAGTCTGGCCAATCTTTTTTGCTTAAAATGTTGCAAGACAATCAATTTAAAGCGGCTGAGAAATGGGCCACATTCATGGGAAAGCCAATGATATGTGTGCTTGTACAGAAGTATCTCGACTTGAAAATGTTAAAAAATGCGTATGAGATTATTAAAAAGAACAATCTTAGGCAAGAATTTCCAGATGCGTATCATCTGTACAAAGAAAGGTAGTTGCAATTGAATCTCATATGTTTGTTTTTCAAGTTCTCACTTATAGTCTATTCTCATAGATTATTGACAGTTATATAAAAATTCCATCACATTGCAGTTCTCTAAAGAAGCTTGCAGAAAAGGGCTGCTGGGATATTGCAGAGATTAAAACTAACAATGACAGACAACTTGTTGAGTACCTGGTAAGACACAGTATTGTCGTTGGTATGGGGACATTATCATTCTGGTCTGGAGCTTTAAAGCCTTAAATTTTGTTTGGATTTAGCGCTTCTTAGTTCTTAGTTGTTTTTTGAGACTATTTCATATTGACTATATTTGTAATCTCGAGATAATATATATTTCAAAAAAAAAGTGATCTTGAGATAATATGCAACTTTTTTATTGAATGTATGCTTTGCTTTGCTTGGCCAACCAACTTTCTATCTGGAGGGAATCTTTTGATGATCCAAATATGTTGGCTCCATGGTGGATGGAAGGTACCCTCAAAATCACCCTTATTGGATGATCCTACAGCCTGAATCAACCCTCATTAAATGAGGGTCCATTCATTTGGTTATATATTTCCATCAGATGACTAAGATCAACCCTCCATTTACTATTTTGGGTTGAATAAGAAAACCATTTATGATCAATCATGATATGGTGGGTTCAAGCCCATGGCTCAATGTAGACATGTTATGTTTCAAAATCGAGGTCTTGGGTTATATATATATATATATATATATATATATATATATATATATATATATATATATATATATATATAACCACAGCTATGATTGATTACCAAAAAACTTGTTTCTACAAACCAATTTAACACCCCTAATAAAAATGTTTCATTTTCAATGTATTGCTTGTCACTAGTCTTCTATTATAAATTTTTTTTTTGGATGACTTGGCTTTGATTAATGGCTGGTTGGGCATTAAAGCAATTCTCTTATTTTGTGCTTTCTCTTTCAAGGACATCTAATCCAAAAGGTCTCAGTTAATGCCAGTAATTGTTATCTTGAATTAGTTAAGTAAATACTTCGCACTATTGCTTATTGTAATGAAGGTATATTTGGCTATGGAAGCTGGCTACACAGAGAAGGTTGACGAATTATGTGAGCGGTACTCCCTTAAAGGTTTTGTAAAAGTTGCAGGTATGTGAATTGATATTTGCTTTAGCCATTATATCTATGTTATCGTGATTGTGCTTCCTTCACTGGACATTCATATTCTGCATCCCATTGCGTATTTAGCTGATGCTAGATCTAATCTTGCATTTCAAAAAGTTGGGTAGCAATAATAGTCCTCGGTCGTTTATTTGGTGGCCAATCTAGGCCGTGGGCTCTTTAATTAAGTAGCAATCATGAGCAATTGACCAATATTTTAGATATCCTCACTAGGGGAGCAACAAAATTGACCACAGTTAGGTATTGATTAATTTAGTGGAGCCTTCTTTCATGATGACCTCCCAAAGTCAAATTAAGCCCATGAAGGTCTTCAATGTCTGGCATGATTAATATAGTAGAGGCAGTTATCACACATTGGTTCATAAACAAATGTTATGACCATCACATTGGAAATTCTAGGGCCTGCTTAGATTGATAACTTAAGCTGCCAGAGCGAATTGTATTTCTTCTAATTTGCAATTGACTGTATATTGGGGCTATTCGACATTTGAAAATATAGCTTAATGGGTTCTCAGATTCTTTCATGTACATGATCAGGTGTCTGCATCCTGCCTGGCATGTAGGAGGTTATGCTTCAGGTCCTCGCTTTCATGCATATGCAATCAAGACAATTTCTATAATGATAATGTGCATTAATTTATATAAAAACATGTTTCTTTTTTGCTATTTTTTAGTAAAATGTGAGTTTTGTTAAAAATAAAAAGAAAAGAAAAAACCTATAACACCATGCCCTTTGCTTCTTTCATTTTCACAAGTTAGAAGTTGGTTCTAGTTCTTCTCCTTGCATTTTTATTGCTAGTTAGGGTGACTAGATATTGATTTCATGTTGCAGTATGATACATATGTGCTGCCGTAGTTAATTTCACAGATTATTTTTCTTTAAAATCCTGATGCCTTACTCATTAAAATCTCGGATGCCTTCTAATCTCATCATATTTGTGTGTGCTGATGTAATTTCCACATGTAACAGGGCCTGAAGCAAGCCCTCAACAGACTCGCTATTTGCATCTTACTGAATTGGTTATAGAAGATATTATATGGGTTGATGAAGTCGATGGCTTGCTTAATGCTACAAGCCATATCGAGGGATGTAAAGTTGTTGGCATAGATTGTGAGTGGAAGCCTAATTATGAAAAAGGCAGCAAACCAAACAAGGTACTCCTAGATTTGGTCTTCACCAATGTGTTGAGACAGGCTTGCCCTCTCACCTTTTTAATTTCCTTAGTGCCTGTTTGGGTGCCACTTAAAAATGAGTTCATGTCATTTTCATAATCGTAATTATGTGTTAGAGATCATGATTGTTGGTTGTCAAGATTATTTTTAATCCTTACAAGAAAGAAATACGGTCTCTAATACATAATTATGATTAGCTAAAATGTGATGAACTCATTTTTATGTGGCATGTAATTAATTAAAATGAAATGAACTCATTTTTAAGAGGCACACTAAAAAAGGCCCTTAGGCTTCTTCTTCTTCTTCTTCTTCTTCTTCTTTTTTCCTGAAAAGAACAAAGCTTTAGTAATCAATTTCAGTTCAATGAATGTTGGAGATTTTCATTGTTTTGTTCATAAAGGTGAAAATTGGCAACGAATATGACATGTATCATGAGGAAGTGGAAAGTTAATTCGTGAAACTTCCGCCTGTTGAAATGAACGCTTCTCGGTTCTTTTTTTTTTTTGTCTGAAGGATGCTTCTCGTTCTAAGAACCATTACACTAGAAATGTTAATCTTTCTTTTGTGATAAACATTTTTTTATCCTCTTTTTCTTGAGTGGAACAGGTTGAAATGCTTTTCCTTTCCTGCTGAGTAGTCATTCCTTTTTTTTTTCTTTTTTTCCTTTTTTGCGAGTGGATATTCCAAACCGTTTTGTTCAAGTATTTCATTTCTATCACTAACATGTGCTATTTAAAAATGCAGCAGTGGAGAGAGTTATTCTCTATCGGTTGATATTTCATTCTTCATAGTTCATATAATAATATGATCAAACCTATTATGCTTAGCTATGAATGTTCATCTAATGTCTGCCCTTAGACTGTCTTCCGGTAATGACTATACAGGCATATCCATGTTACAGGTATCTATCATGCAAATTGCTTCTGAGAGAATGGTGTTTATCTTGGACTTGATAAAGCTATCTGCAGAAGAACCAAATGTCTTAGACGACTGCCTTAAACGTATTTTACGCTCTCCTAGGATTCTGAAACTCGGTAAGTATCTGAAAGCATTGCTTACATAGGACCATTGTATCAACATGTTTGTACGTATGTTCATTTCTCGGTGTGGACATGCATGTGGGCACATGGGCGTGCATAGGTGTCCACGTGTTTGTGGGCATATGGGCACGTGCATGCATGTGAAGTTTACTGAACCTGCATGCCCATCCACATGCAGCCACATGTACCAATATGGCAAACATACAGGACACGAGTTTTCCATCAAGTGAACCTGACTATTTGATCTTCTGGTCTAAAAGTCTGGTCATTTTACTCCTCAGATGGGCCACACTGTACAAACTAATTGATTGTTGGACAAAATTGTTTTAGCAGTCCCTTTATTTTGACTGTGACAACTTGAGGAGTGAGTGGTCTGATAGTTTACCCAGAATATCTAATGTGTCCAACCTGATGGAAATATCAGATTTTGCACACATCTGCCATATTGGTATGTGTGGTTCCATGTATTTTTGTATGCATGTATGTGTAATTTCAGTGTGTGTGAGTGTGTTCTTGCAACCAATCGTGTCTTCAATGATGAAGCAATAACATGGATAATGGGCCGTTTGTGATTTCTGCATTATGTAGGTTATAACTTGCAATGTGATCTCCAGCAGTTGTCACATTCGTATGGAGAGCTGGAATGCTTCAAGTATTATGAAATGCTACTCGACATTCAAAAAGTCTTCAATGAAACTAGGGGTGGTCTATCAGGGCTGGCCAAGGTACAAAAAAGAAAAGAAAAAAAAAGGCTGTACCCTGATCATCTGCCACTCTAAACTATCTTTTCATGCCTCGTCTTTTATTTGATTTTCTTTCCTGGATCGTTAAAATGGCAACTTTAAAAAAAAGTACATCTTGGAAGGCTGTGATTAAAGTTGATTCTGTTTAAATCACGACTAATTTCATCATCGCAATTCATTTGAATCGGTGGACATGATTTGTTGTCGTTGAACCAGAAAATTCTGGGAGCTGGTTTGAACAAGACAAGACGGAACAGCAACTGGGAGCAACGACCTTTGAGTCAGAATCAGGTATATATTTCTAATATTTCGTTTGTACGTTTTATCTGTATATTACATGGTTGGTGGCTGTCACCAAACATAGTTGATACATACGGAAGTTTGTTGAAACATTGTCTTCATATACCCGCTTGCATTTGTGCATGCACTCACATGGTAGCTGTCGCCTGATGATGAATCATTATTATATAAATCATGGTCATCACACTAATCCACAGGGCTATTCAACATTCTAAGTCAATGGGTCATTTCATTCTTTTAATCCGACTGGTTGGCAATCGCATTTTAGGGTGAAAACAGCATCTAAGGAAACCTTCCTTGTTGACTTTGGAATTAACTAAATGCCATGTTTGTGTTTCACAAATGCTACCATGAATTCACAGATGATTCCATTAATTTATATAGCTAATGTTTCATGTTGAGGGGAAAATTGTCGTGGAAAGTTGTGAGCAATTAGTCTTTTCACGTGAAGCATGAATGTAACAAGTCCCTATCTATGCATGTACATGGACATTCATGCATGTTGAAATTTAAGCGTCAAGTTGTCAAGTCGAAAGTAGTCTTGAAAAGTCCACACGTGTGCTTGACCGAATTCATTCTCAACCCATATTCCGGAAACTACAGGTTCCCCGTATTCTGGAAACTACAGTTCTCTCGTCTTTCATAGCCCTCCTATTAACTGCTGAAATAGGGGGCCTACAGAGAAAAGGGTCCTATCACATTTCAGGCGGGTCCCTTGCCTTCCACCAAAGGTGAGGAGAGGACTATAGTTTGCATGGGCTATCATTCTTTTCCTGTTCTGGAAAATATTAGGTTTCTCAAGTCAAAGCGATCAAAAGAAATTCTCACTCTTCATCTCTGTAGCAAGTGGATGAGAAGGGTATCTAAGTTGTAGTGATTTGCAGATGGAATATGCAGCTCTTGATGCTGCTGTCCTCATTCACATATTCCATCATGTGGGCGGCCAACCTCAGCCCATGGGCCTTAAAGAGAAGCGTGCCAAAGTCGAATGGAAGTCTCATATTGTAAGTAGAGAAGCATTGCAGTGTAGGCTCAAATCTCCTCTGCCTTCTTCCTCCAAGCTGATCCTCAACTCTCTTTAACAAATGTGCAGGTTTCCCACATGGGTAACACAAAACTGCCCTTGAAGACATCTAGATGTTGAACAGTATTGGAGATGGGGTCCACAAGTGCTTCACACAATCCCATTTAATCAGGTCACAATGCCTCATTGCCCTCTCTTAGTTTAAAGAATATCCGCTGTATATCCTTTTCATTCAAAGTCATTGATGAAATGATAGTGGGGCCATCGCAGATTTTGTTTAAAAGTTCGAAAACGGTCGTTTTTGGAAAAAACCACGTTTTCCCATGTGAATCCCCAATGTGAATACATGCATGTAAATATGTTACATACACAGCTTTAGATGAAAAGGAAGTTGGGATGGTTATAGCACTTTGACAAGTTCACTTTCTCACGCAAAGAAATGGAAATTACATTATGAGCTGCTGGTGTCATTAAAGGAACTGAAACCACATTATATGCCTTCTGATTGTGACGTCCCACTAACCCTTTTTTTCTCGAAGTGCATCAATTTGCAAAGCTTACTAGAGGGTCTTTCATACACTAAGGTATTATACAATGCCTTTTGAAGAATCTCAAAAGCTCCTTTGTAGTTCTACTTTGTACCAGTGGGGCATTTGGTTTAGGGGTCCAAATGGATTATGTGAGAGCTCCTCGCTGTGGATGGCCCACACACCAAAAATCCCCTGTTCAAGAGAGATAGGAGTATGGGGCCCTTGGTATTGGAATTTTTGGATCACTGAACTGTGGGCCTCACTTGTACAGAATTAAAACGTGCATGATGCTATAAAAACTCAAAAGGCCCTAGTGCTGTATGATGCCTTTTCATGAAGTTGTGTTTTTCAATCGAGGGTTTTAAAAGTAAAAAACCCAACCCAACTTGATATCCAGTTGGGTTGGGTTGACTCGAAAGACTTGGTGCGACTTGAATCGATATAAAATATTAAATTATCGATATTTAAATATTAATCTAGGATTCATATTTTATTAATATCCGTTACTTAGAACAGTAATGGTATAAAAAAATAGGTGAACAAAATCACACTCCCAATGATGGCTTGTCTTTTTATTTACTTGGCGAGTGGATCGGCGAAGTTTGTGAGCTGACTCGATGAATCAGCGGGAAGAATGTGAACCAAGTTGAGCTTGCCAGTGAGTTTCGTGGTGTTTGGCTCAATTTCTCACTGAGTCGAGTCAAGTTGACTTGGTTGAGATTCAAGTGGCATCACAGAGTTTTAGAACTATGCTTCCATCTTCATTGATGCACGGTACCGTTTACTCCTACACGGCAGAGCATGACAGCGGTGGGTAAATGATATGGGAAGACGCCCCAAATTTTCCATATTGGAATATCCGAGCGATCTAATTTTCTAACCATTTTCTACCTAATGGCGGATAGTTGTATGTTTTTGCTTTTTTTCTTGATGTGTCTCTTGAATGCCACCAGTCCGAGGGTTAGGATCTTCCAAGCAGGTAGACTTATGGAGCTTCCCCACTCCATGGTGGGGCCCATTAGATCAAGGGAATGGATTATGGATTGGTGTTGAATTTATTCAAGGTTTTAAGGTTCTCCACCAACTCCCCAAGGGGTCCGCCTGTGTGTTGTTTGAGTGACAACCGAAATGGAGTGCAGCTGGATGGAATATTAGAGGGATGGATGGGTCCCATGTTACCAGCAATGGGAGCGCGAGGGGTCTGGTGGACGCTGATTGGTCTGCCCCTGTGAGACGGATTCGGTCGTGGCAGGGGCTCTGGGTGGCCCACCGTGATATGTTTGTTTTATCCATTCCGTCCATCCGTTTTTCCAGGCCATTTTAGGGTATGTGCCAAAAAAATGAGCTAGATGCAAGGACCAAGTGGACCACACAGTGGGATTGAACGCCTACTATTAAAAAACTTCTTGAAAGCCTCTGAAGTTTTGATCAAGCTGATATTTGTGTTTTCAACTTCATCCATGTCTATGTAACCTTATGAACAGGTGGATGGCAAATTAACAACACAGTGAGCCCTCGGAACATTTCAGTGGTGTACGTCATTGTCACCACTACTTCATGTGGTGTGGTCTATTTGAGCCTTGGATCTGCCTCATTTTTGGGTATTATGCGCTAAAATGATCCATCAAAATGGATGTACGGCGTGGATAAAAACACATACATCAAGGTGGGTCCCGCAAAGCCCCTACCTGACGCAATGGGCGTCCTAGCCGGACTTTGGTGGTCCGGCCATTAAAATGCCCGGGCTGTCTCTCACCCAACGCTGTCACGTGCATCTCCCGTTGCAGCACTGTGTCCTATTTTAAGAGGGTTCGTCCAGTGGTCATAAGGTATGGTGTACCATACTAATGCACATGTACTCACACGTGACAACCGTACTCGATCCAATCCTTGAAATCCACCCCCACAATCAAGCGAATGGGAAAGGCCTGATGGTTCGAGCGACAGGCATCTGACTTTGGACCGCTTTCCATTCGAGCTGTCCATTTGATGGCCACCAAGTGAACGGTGAGGATACTCCCATCTCGGGCTTTGCAAGAGCATCATACAACATTCAAACAGGACGATATTAATTTAGGGCACTCCCTTCTCGGAAGAACGAACGGCGACATTTGAATCTCAACCGATAGAGACGGTTTGGACTGATTCCGGGTTTTTATTTCCCGGATATTTTGGGGTGGTTTTTTACCAGCTTCCTTTTTCACCTCTGACTCGGCAAAAACCTATAAAGACCGTTGATCTGGTGAGCCCCAGCATAATCGGAAGATCAGACCATTAATCCGTTACTTCTCTGTGGACCGTGGATCGGCTTAGAAATCAACGGTTTAGGATATGGGTGGATGGGACGGGATTAGTGTACTGACACTGCCAGCAGGCTGTGGGCCCCACCATGCTGTATAGGTTTTATCCATGCCCCACCATTTTTATCATTATAGGTTTTATCCACCATTCATTTTTATCATTATTTTAGGGCACAGACGCAAATCTCAGGTGGACCACACCACAGAAAAGAGTGGTGAATTAACGACCGCCATTAAAAACTTCTTGGGGGCCACAGGTTTTCATCAAGCTGATATTTTCATCAATATCTGTATGACCTAATTAACCGGTTGGATGGGAAAATAAACATTACAGCAGGCCCGAGGAAGTTTTAATGGTGAGCATTCAATCCTGTGGTGTGATCCACATGAGATTTGGATCTTCCTATTTTTGGTCTCGTGCCTTAAAATAATGATCTAAAACGGATGGATGGTGTGGATAAAACCCATACATCAGTGTGGGGCTCGCAGAGCATCGTCCAGTAGCGACGTCCCTACTGGCAGGTGGAGTATGCAATCGGGCGCGGTTTTGGTGGATCCCTAATTGTGGGGCCATTGTGATGCACGTGACTTACATCCACACCGTCTATCCATTTTGCAATATCATTTTAAATGGGATTAGGTGGGATCGAATTTAATTGATGTCATGCAGGTGGGATTTCAAAATCCCACACATTTGGGCCCCACATTGATGTATGTGTCTTATCCCTAAGTCAGGATCCTCTGCTTGAACCGAGTAGACAACCTCTGATTTTCACCTCTCATTGGTCCACCTCACCCTAAGTTCTGACGCTGTCTGAGGTGGACCTATGGGAGAGGCAGCAGCAAAGGTTCGAGCAAAGGAACCAAAGTCTTTATCATGCCGTCCATTCATATACGCCCTTTACACACATGACACTATGGTTATCCGTTGTGAATTTGTTCCGTTGATTACAATTCCATGGTCCACCAAACAGGATTTTGCTTAATCCAATGTTTTTCCCACAAAAATTTGATCCCAAACATGAGATTTGAATACCATGATACTACCCGACATGTAATCATTGTACAATAAATGACGTTAATCCCACTTAATACCAGTCCATCCCTTCTAACACGATGCGCCAAGCACGCATGATACCAAAAATGAAGCAGATCAAAATCGGAGTGGATAATACACAGAAAACAGTCATGATTGATGAGATAACAGAGATCTTGATTGATAGATGGCACAAATTTCAGCTTGATCCATAACTTTTCTGGCCCATGAGAAGCTTTTAACTGCTGATTATTTCCTGGTCCACCTGAGATATGTACGAGCTTCATTTTTGGGATAATGCCTTAAAATGAGTTTTGAAAACGCATGGGGTGTTAGGCTAACCTTGTGGGGCCTACCTTGATGTATTTTATGTATATCCATGCCGTCCATCTGTTTTTTCCTTATCATTTTATTATGCTAACCCAAACCTTATGAAGATCCAAATGTCAAGTGGACCATACCATTAGAAACAGTGATGAATTACCATTAAAAACAGTTTATAAGCCACAAAAGTTTTGGATCAAGATATCTTTATATTTTGCCTTCATCCAGATCTTATTGACATTTATCAACTGGTTAGATTGCAAATAAACATTACTAAACCCTTACAATGGGCTCTTTGGAATTTCAACACTATTTCCTATTGTGTGGTCCACCTGATATTTGGATCTTTATAATTTTTGGGACACCGTTATAAAATGGGATTGAGAAACGGATGGACGGAATGGATATACAAAATATAATCAAGATGGTCCCTACAGCAAGGGTAACACCTAATCTGCTCCCACCACTCGCACGTTTCACCTGTTGCGCGTGTAAGGCTTCACAACAGTACAAACATAGATAGGATAGAAACGCATCTGAAAATTAGATAAGGGCACTTTCGTCATTTGGTAACGATGCTTTTTAAGGTGGACGGCATGGATATACATAAAATACATCAAGGTGGCCCACCTTGAGGTATTTATTCTATATCCACACCGTCCATCCATTTTGTCCAATCATTTTAGGGCATTAGCAAATAGAATGAAACATATCCAATCTCAGCTGAACCATAACATAGGAAATAGTGGTGATTGACCGTTAAAAATTTCTTGCGGGTCAGAGAACTTTTGTATCAAGCTGATATATTTTTGTTCCTAGGGCTGTAAATGGGTCAGCAGACCCTGATGGGGTACCCGGACCCAACCCATTTAGACCCGACCCATTTGTTAAATGGTACGGGTCTGGGTCTGGGTCCAAGAATAGACCCAATTGCTAAACAGGTCTAGGTTTGGTTTCCTTTATATTAGGCCGGACCCGACCCGACCCGACCCGACCTGACCTGACCCGAACCCATTTAGTAAGTGGGCAGGTTTGGTCTACATTTCAAGGGACCCGTGCAGCCAGACCCGTCCAGCCCGATTTTTAGCCTTATAAAAATGCTTACATACTTAATCTAGAACCGGACCCATTAGACCCGACCCATTTATAAATGGGTCTGTCCGGGTTTAAAATTTGGACCCGGACTCATGTAGTAAATGGGGGAGTTTGGTTTTGGCTAAACCCGCCCCGAACCCGGCTATTTACAGCCCTGTTTGTTCCCCCATCATCTAATTTTGCGTGACCTTATCCAAAGGTTAGATGGCAAAGAAACATTAGAGAAACATTGTGGTGGCCCACGAAGCTTTGAATGGTGAGGCTTTCAATCACCTCTGTTTCCCACCTGAGATTTGGATATACTTCAGTTTCGGCTCATGCCTTTGAAAAACGGATGGACTTAGAATACATAGATCAAGGTGGACCCCACCGTAAGGGCTGTATCTTCTTGAGTGAGGCAGGTGCCGCACGTAATCTGCTCCCGTTGCTGAGTCGCCCACCTGATATGCCTGCCTATCACCCGTCTGTGGGACCCACCTGTGCAAAACTGTAGCGGGGTACTTTGCATATCTTCTCCTGGACGGTCACTTACTCTCCCCATCCTTTGACTGGACCGCCGTCATTTTTGACGGTCCAAATTGAGAGATCCAGCGGTCAGAATCGACTATCCGATAGTATAATATAATATCTTTTTCTCCTAGCAATCTATCTTTGACGGAAGGGGATACTCAGCAACACCTGCTGTAGGAAGTGCAGGCAACACCTGAGTTCTTTGAAGCCCACCATGATGATTATGTGTAAAATCCATTCCGTCCATCAGCTGAGACATCTGATTTTCACCGTAGATTAAAAAAAAGCTTGTTAAAGAACGAAGATGTACCACACGAAAGGACCAACATAAATTCGCTTCTAAAGAGTCTAAATTTACGTGGTGTGGTCTCCATGAGTATTGGATCAGGATGATTTTTTGAATGTGATTTCACCCTAGTTGTTCTCACTTCTTGAACGGTTGGGATGGCATTTTAACAACACGTTTGGCCGTAGGAAAGTTTCTATGGTGGGTGTCACCATCCCACAGTTCCCTGTGGTGGGGCTCACCTGAGTTTTTGATGGTGTTGATTCTTGTACTCAGGTCCTAAAATAATTCTTTGCAGATGATGGATGGATCAGATGTCAGCAAAAATCATGGCGGACCACATCTTGGGTGCTGCATGCTCTCCCTACAGCAGCTATTGTAGATGATTCAGGTCCATCTTTGAACTGAGAAAGGAATGTTTGTCTACTACTCGCGTTTGAATTTGTAGAGAAGGAATATACCCACGTTCACTACGAACTTCTATATATTTATGATTCGTACCACTTATCTGGTGGGCCACACTATAGGATGGGCTACGGTCCAAAAATCTTCCAATAAGACAATCTCAGCGGTCCGATCGATAGCCCCTTGAATATGCACTTTGGTTATATTCTTTTTAACCGACCATTTGCTGGCCACCTAAGGTTAGGAATTAGGATCGTTCAACAGATCTTATTTTACGACTGTGACTTCACCACGTGGATTCTACAGTTTAGTCAGTTTAAATATTTGAAATAACGTCCGCCGCATGTAAGATTTCCAAGTGCCTGTATATCATCCGTCATAACCGCCAGAGTATCAAATAACCCTTATCAGTTTACACTGATTGGAGGACTCTTCAAGATTGCGAACGGGTGGTTGGTAAAAAGTCTAATCAATAGTAGAATCTAGTGGAATCATTTGATTGGTGTGATCTTTGACACGTGGCATATCTATGGTAGGCCACAAAAGATAAAAGGCTTGGATCAGATACATGTGTGTGGAGATTGATTGCTTGATAAGCAAATTAGATATCATCAGTCGGCATAGGATACTTTCAAGGCCCAACGTCGTTGTTTGGGTTGCTTTTGCCTCCGTCGCGACTCAGGATCCAGCGTGTGTTGCCACCCACTGGAGCCCACAAGCTGATATGGTACGATTGTTTAAACTGTCCATTTTCTAGATCCTACGATAGAAAAGCTATTATCCCACAATCACATTTCGGGGTTGATCGCAACCTTCGATTTTTAGATTTGAATCTGATCCGTTGAAAACTTTCTTTCCATTGTTCTAAATTTATCTACAGATAGTGAAGGTCTCAATCATGTTTTCAGTGTAATTTTCTTATGATCGTCCACATATCATAGATTCCACAACATGGACAGTTTTGATCATTGGAAAAATTAGCATATAAACTAGTGGGCTGCGATGTACGCTGGATGTTTAGATACGGCGGAGGTAAAACGAACTCTCAGTTTTTAACGGCGGTTCTTACATTGATCCAAATATCTGGGCTTTGAGCTGGCATTTGTTTGTTCTGTCTTTTAATTATTTTTTCATCGATCAACGCACCAACCAGGTTCGTCGAGCACTGCCAGTCCACATGCAGGCACACGTGCCAGTATGTAGCACGTATGTAAGATCTGAGCTTTATATCGCTTGGAAATAATGATCAAATCTTCCAATTAGAAATCAGAACATTTCACTACTTAGGTGGGCCACAGTGTACAAAGTAAATTGACGGTTAAAGAAATTTGGTGGTTTTTTTTTTGTGTTGTGGTGTAGCAGAGCTATGAAATGGGCGGATTTTTAGTTCAGAGGATTTTAACAATGTGGCCCATCTAATGGGAGGATCAGATCTTGCACACGTCTTCCATACTGGGAAGTGTGGGGTTCACTTATGGCAGGGTATTTGGAATTCGCAGACCTGGCCATTGGATTATATACGGAACATCTCCCACCGTCCACTGATGGTGAGCGGAAATCCTGCTGCACATTTCACGTTCGCTTATTTGAAAATGTGATCAGGACCATTAAGCACGTTTTCTGCCTGATGGACGGTGGTAGATGTTTGTCAAACGTCGGTGATCCGTACCAAGGAGAACATGCCCCGTGATAAAATACTTTTAATAAAAGACCTAAAAAGGACAGAAATTCAAATCCCAGTTATTGTTATTAAGCGTTACTAATTAAACAAATGATCAAATTCAGATATTCCTGTCCCTCCATCTTGTCACGTGTGTAAGCATATCTGATCCGCGAAAAGGTGGGCCACAACATATGGATGGATAGCACAAGTACCTTGAATCAACCCACTAAATGTATGGGTAACAAAAGTACGCTGAATCATCTTGTTAGCGGAATCACCATGGAGAATTAAATAATTACCACAAGACAATCAATCACACACGATAAAGACAATCTAAATTTTACATGGAAAATCCTTGTAGAGAAAAATCATGATACAAAGCGAAACTTCCATTATAAATATCAGAAGATCATAGAGTTAATTTACATGCTGGTAAATTCAAAAGATAAACAAAACTTTTCTCAAACCTCACAATCATCTCCCAAAACTCTAATATTGAATAAGAACTCATTAATATAGATTAGGATATCTTTATACACGAATTGAAAGTGTTTATATAAGCCTTCAACTAAAAATAAAAGCAAACTACGAAAAATTGTACATCTCCACTTATACACATGGCCGATCGAACCCATTGATCAGCTGATCAAGTATAGCAAAAACAATCTATTGAGTTCTATCATAAATTCGACCTATCCAACCTCTAAAAACGACCGATCATCCACCAATCTTGAGGGCCCAAAATTGTCTAAAGACTTAATGCCTTTCCCGTCCAAAATTAGACCAGAGACCTTGTTTCAACATATTTGAAGTCTCCACCAACATATATTGATTATGATGTTGTGGCCAGCTAGATTAGAGAATTAGCCTTATTTTCATAACAAGTGATCATCACCACACGGCCCACCTTTTGTACGGATCAGATATCCTACACACATTGACACGAAAGAAATGTTTAAATGTGAAAGTGTCCATGTGAAGGGGTATATAGAAATATGGGCGATGGGCCCAAGTGATTGACGTATGATGTTGCAAGTGGGCCCCACAGATTGGCAATGCATGCCGAAAGAATCATCCACTCATGTAAGGATCATGTGCGTCCGGGTCATAAGGCAAGAGCCGCAGCTAATGCATTGCTAGTTCTTTTACGAAATGATTATTGCATCCATCATTTCATCATTCTCCCCTGCCCCCACCATTAACTTTCGTTTTAGTGCGTGAATTCGGATTCAACCAGCCTGGGCCCCACTTGATTTGATCTTTTTGGACGTGGCAGATTTATCGAGGCCACAGAACCGTTGTGCATTGCTCATCATGTAAGGTGGGCCCACTCATTAGTTTGAGTGAAAAAAATGGAGGGGACAGAAATTACTTAGCTTGAATCACATGATTGCCGTCCTCAAGATGGTAAATGTCTTTAGGTATTAACCTCACCGTGTAGGCCCAGCTTGATGAGTTTTTTTTTTTATTATATATATATATATATCCACGCCGTCCATCCGTTTTTCCATATCATTTTAGGATGTGATACCAAAACTTAAGGAGACCCAACTCTCAGGTGGACCACAAAACTGGAAAGAGTGGTGAATAACCAGTAAAAACTTTTTTTAGGCCACAAAAGTTTTGGATCAAGCTGATATTTATATATTCCCTTTATCCAGGTCTGGTTGAACTTATCAACGACTTGGATGGAAAGGAAACTTTATGGAGGGCATTACTGCGGGCCCTAGGATTTTTTTTAATGGTGGACGTTCAATCAACACTGTTTCCTGTGGTGTGGTCCAACTGAGATTTGTATCTGCTTAATTTTTGGGTACACGTCCTAAACTGGGCTGGAGAAACAGATGGACGGCATGGATATACAACACACCATTAAGGTGGGCCCCACACTTCTCAAACAATTATTTAGAAAACAAAAGCAGAAAGGGCCTGAGAGAGATACGAGAATGTGTGTAGATTATTATTTTATATCTTGAGGTTTGAATGATGGCTGGGAGTAGCATTAGAGGATGCCCTGAGTTTCACCTGATGAACGGATTGGATGGAATATACACACAACTGTCTGCCCCACATACAACCTATGGTGTTGTTCCCTGCGATGTGGTCCACCTCAGTTGTTTACTGGGTTGAATTTTGGTAATAGGACCTAAGATCGAGGGACAAAGCTGATGTTCGGGGTGGATGTGCCCAGAGATTGTAGATTAATCCGATCCGTAGAAGAGGGGAATGTAGCATTTGACGAAAGCAAGAGGGCGATGTTAATCTATTTTAAAAGTCATGATATTCGTGAGATAGACATCAAGTCTCTGTCCAAACTACTGCTATTTGGAAGAAATAACAAGTGGCCGTATGAAAGTTAGGTGGTTCAAACTTAGGTGGTTCCAAATCATGGGTCCAACACATTTTCGTTGATTGTAAACCTAAGAGATTAAAAAATTAAAAGGCTGACCTGATGGAGTAAATGGCCCATTTGACAACAGGTAATGGACAGTTGGAATGAAAATGAAAGTGATGAGCTCAACGAAAGTCTTTCCACTATCAGAGATCACTATCGTCCAACCAATCTGATTTTGGAGTTATGAAATATCTAAAGTGGGGCCCACCATACATGTCAAGTATACAAATTCTGATGGATGCGCATGAAGGAACCAACGGCGTCTGCCAGAGTATCAAGTAACTCCCCCCATCACATTATGCATTTGAATTCCCGCATCTGCTATATTCAACGGACCGGAGTCATCTAGAACACCAGCTTTACGCAGCGGAAAATACCCAAGCTTTGTGGGGCCCACCATGATGTATACGTGGAATCCAATCCGTCCAACAGGTTAGAACCCTTATGCTTACCGAAAATTCAAAATATCAGCCAGATTGAAAGCTCAGATGAGCCACACCAATGGGAACGATGTAAAATTGCGAAAAACCTTCAAGTTCACGCAGGCGGAGCTCGACTGAGATTTTGATCACGCTGATTTTTGTATATACACTTCAGTCTTTTGAGTCGCACCTGACGAACGAATTTGATGCAAGCTACACGCCAAGGTCTAAAATGATCTCACAAAATGGTTGGACGGCGTAGATTTCTCACAAACATCACGGTGGGCCCCACCTAGATTCCGAGCGCAGGAGATGCCTGCGAAAGGCTTGCTTTCGCAGGCAATCCGCGTCCATTCAACATGTAATCTCAAATCCTACGATCCTCGACCTGAATAGGTGCACAGTACACATATCCTTGGGTCTTTAGTTTACACTAGTGGGGCCCATGGTTAAGTGATCCAGACCATTAATCTGATTGACTCCAACATCTATGAAGAATACCCAAAAAAATTCACCAAGATTTGTAGATTATCTTACCGATCTTTGACCTTTTCAGTTGAATGTGGACCACTGATGTGCGATTCGCCTCGACCATCTATTTAGTGGTCATTAATATAAGTTCAAAATTCTTCCAATCTTGGATATTTTGGTTCCATATCTCCATCTACATGGGGCCCACCAGATCAACGTTCTGGATCACGAGATATTCGTTCCCCTTTGTACAAACTGAATCTGAAGGCTCGAGCATCACGAGATAGGCATTGTGATTTGTGATAATCTCTAGGGGGCACTTTCGTCCACAGCGGCGAAATTTAAACCAATGCAATATCTAGAATGACGAAAATGCCCTCCAATCTCGTGGTCCAAGAAATTCTGGAAGCAAGCGAACTCGGACAAACCAAGCGAGGACGACGCAAAGCCGCATCCTTTTCAGATTGACCAAAATACCCTGGAGGCCTTAACATGCATGCATGCATGCCAATCCAGACCGTCCATATCGTGGGTCCCACCGTAGATGAAGCCTACTCGAAGATCACACTGATCGGGACAAACTAAACTACGCCGTTGGTTTGTGAATCGCTGACAGTTTTCATCCGTCTGATGGCATCATTTTGCAAAATCGAGTTATTCTTATACCGATGGTGGGGCCCACGATTTTCCACATGTATGCAGCGTGCTCACAATGACAACCTCCTATGAAGGGGCGTTGAGGGCATTTCAGTCATTTCAATGCGCAATTGAAGAAAAGGAAAAAGAAGGGGGAAGAACTTGCAGAAAAAACCGATGCATTTCCGACCATCAACGACAATATTTCAAGAATGACCAAAATACCCTAATATATGACCATAAAAAATTTCCTTCTCTCTTTTCTTCTTCCAGTACTCCCTTCGTAATTGATCGTTTCAGCAATCAACATGCAAATACAATATAAAAAAACAGAAAAGGAGAGAAGATGATGAAGAAGGGCATTTTCGTCATTCGAAATTCCATCCTTTCTCTCTCAAACCATCTACCCCTGTTCTTGCCTCATAATTACCAGCCATGGACGAGCTCTGAGCACTTGGTCTTGATCCAACGGAATCCTTTTCTGAAAGAGGACTTGACTTTCCCTTCCATCGTATACATCTTGTATTTTGCTACCCGCTTCCGCCTCTTCATCTCAGGATCGTTGAAGTTCCAGGACGACGACTTCGAGCCCGATGACGAAGAGGCCTTGGCCTTGCCGCTGCGGTGGCCCGAAGAGGAGACGATGGTGTGAGGGCCATCGGACGGTGGAGGGCCGAGGTAGGTCTGTCCGATGCTGAATACCCTCCCATTCACGATCTCCAGCTTCCGGTCGCCGGCGGTACCGTTGCTGCGGCGGGCGCTGCAACGGAAGCCGCCGTGGAGATCGGCCATGGGCGAGGGAGAGAGAGAAAAAGAGCGAGGTAAGGGCTATTTAGGGATTTTTCGGAGGGTATTTTGGGGTTTGGGTATTTTTAGGTGAGAGAGAGAGAGAGAGAGAGGACAGCGGAGGAGAGAGGGGAGCTTCGCTGTGTTTTTGCTTGGATGGATGGGAAGGGCGTTTTTTCGTTTTTGAGAGAGAGAGAGAGAGAGGGAGAGAGAGAGAAAGTGGGGGAGTTTTTCTACATCGCGACGTATATTTAGCCAAGTACGTTGTTCCATTGGACAACGTATCTGGAGATTATCTAATGATCTAAACCGTAAATATTTAATAAATCACGTAGAAGTTCTATAAAACAACATTCATACAGAAAGGATGGTATTATCAGTTGATATATTTTGTATGAATTTGGGCCATTGAAAATAAAGTTTTCAATGGCTGAAATTTTAACGATCGAAATCGATGGTAAAAATCACTCTTTCATCATGATTATTTTATCACAATCCACCAAAAATGGTGCCAATAGAATGGACAGTCCCTGTTATCATAGGATTTTGACTGTTGGGCCACTTGACGGACAGAGTCTGGTGAATCTGAGTGGCGACTCGCAACGTAGACAAAGTCCAGTGGGAGACGTGGAGGGCATCGAGGTGGTTCGCTAGAATACATTGCGATGCACGGAAATAGAATACATCCGTACTTGAGTCTTTTTATCTACGGTCATATTTCAACGATCGAAACCGTCTATATGATGTGAATCACTTGGAAAGGGTGTAGTACACATTAAAATTCAACCTTTCATTATGGACGGTCAGGATTACTTTTTGATAATCAAAGGTCTCAAATATTTTAATAAGAAATCATTAGGTTATCTCCCATCTACGGTGAGGTCCATTGCATAAACGGTTTGGATCAATTAAAAGAACCCTGATCCAACGGCTAAACTACCGACATATCCTACTGCAATACATTGAGTATTAGGCGTCTGCAGACTTATGATTTGTTAGCCCCACAGGCAACATTGAAACTGTGCTGTGCATCTGATCGGTGCAAGCGGTGTCCCCCAACGTGAAGATGACCATACAAATAATAATTCGATGATATTATCAGGTGGACCGCCTATATCAGAAAAGATTAGATGGCCTAAAAAAGATATTAACGGTTCGTATTCAATGTACATCTGTACATTGCCTGATGAGTAGATTATCCTTAATTTTCTACCAGTTTCAGCTTCAAGGTGGGTTCCACCTTACTCACGGTTCAGATGTCACTTTCAAATGTGGACCACCTTATTAACCATGCCATCTCTTTTTTGAGAGGGATGCGTGTGGGCTCACAAAATCCGTTTTTACTTCGTTGATGGGGATTGGTGAAGCACTAGAACGGTGGGAGCGGATCAGGTGCGGCCCGGACTCACCCAAGACGGTGCGGCCCTTAATGTTAGGCGGACCTTGATGTATTTATTTTATATCAACACCGTCCATCCGTTTTGCCATATCATTTTAGGGCATGATCCCAAAAATGAAGCAGATCCAATTGTCAGGTGGACCATACCATAGGAAACCGTGGTAATTGACCATTAATGGGCCACAGAAGTTTTGGATCAAGCTGATGTTTATTTTTTATTTTTTTTCCCTTCGTACAGGTTTATGTGACCTTATCATCAAGTTGGATGGAAAATAAACATTAAGGAAACATGACGGTGGGCCCTAGGAAGTTTTTAATGGTATGGCATTCAATTACCATTGTTTCCTATAGCATGGTCCACCTGAGATTTGGACCTTCTTCAATTTTGGGCTCACGCCCTAAAATGATCTGAAAAAAGGATGGACGGCATGGATATAGAATACCTATATTAAGGTGGGCCCCACGGTAAGAGGGACCTGGGCACGGCTAGTCTAGCATTCCTCAACAGATATGCTTAGTAAGGTTTCTGTTTGTATGATTTGGACCCATGGTTCACTGATCCAACCATTGTCCTACTGAGCCACACTGCGACCATGATCCACGACCACAGAATGGATGGACCATGACCCTTTATCTCCTTGATAAGACAATGCTAACCTTCAATTAACTGCCTGAAAATTGGTGTTTTAGAAGAGAGAATGGAACACTACGCATTCCCTTAAAGAAAGGCCCAATCTTTGTGGACATGATCCTATGTTATGAGGTATTTTTAAGTCTCCACGGTGGGTCAAATTGCACAAGTATGCTGAAAATCGTAGAATTCCTTCTTTTATTTTCTTCGCGGGTGTTTTCATGGAAGTCGATCTAAATCGTCTATATGGTGGATATACTATAGTTAGAGTGTGGTTCGTAAGTTGCACTGATTTGAAGATCCTATTCATCCAATCGGTGCCAATAAGCATATAGTTAAAAAAAAATATAAGATCTAACTACTCAGTTGATGCTAATATGATAGTAAAATCTCAACCAGTGACAACAAGGAAATTTATT
This sequence comes from Liriodendron chinense, assembly GCA_003013855.2. Taxonomy (NCBI): domain Eukaryota; kingdom Viridiplantae; phylum Streptophyta; class Magnoliopsida; order Magnoliales; family Magnoliaceae; genus Liriodendron; species Liriodendron chinense. The sequence continues at coordinate 805,523 of PVNU02002913.1, forward strand.
CAACCATTTGAGATACCTGAATGAGATCGAGACCCCTAAAGGTCATGAAAAACTCAAAAGGGGTACGCTCTACCGCCTATAGCTAAAACGCACGTGTGACAAGCATCCCATATATGTGGTAGAGCCAGCTAATCATTGCAGTGGCCTCATGATTAAGGTTGGGAATTGGTCAAAACATAATTACAACTGTTGATAAGTTCCATCAATGTATCGTAGCGTTTCACATGATCTTTGTAATAAAAAATATTTGAGCGGTAGACTTACGATTATACATAGTTAGCTTAACTACCTGGCGCATTATTCATATTCATGAGGAGAAGCGGCAGGTTATCATTACACGTGATGACTTAATGGAAGCTCTCATCCTCATAAAGGGCGTGGGACAAACATGCAACCAATGGCTAAATCATAATAAACGATTAACATATATAGTGCTATTTGATAAGTTATGATGGGTGTTGGGTGCGTTTCACACAAACCTTCGGATCTCGCCCCCCAATATACTAGAATTATCGACTATGCTAATGCAATTATCAAGAATAAACATCAACCACACGAACACAAGGAGTTTTTACGTGGAAAACCCTCAAAAGAGGTAAAAACCACGGGACCTAGTCCATATCAACAATCCACTATCTCAGGGAACTGTTACAACCGATCTCAAGCACACACCGCTTGGATCAAACCTTCTTCACCCACTTGGGATAGATAAACAATAAGAGAATAACAAAGGAGGAGTGATCTCACCGATCCCGAGGACGTAGAAGCGCTGAGATGACGGTTGCGCAGAAGAATCCTTCTTCAAGCAACTTCTCCCTTCTACAAGCTTCCTCTCTCTCTCTCTCTCTCTCTTCTCTTTCTCTCTTCCTCTTTCTCTCTTCCTCTTTTTCTCTCTTTCTCACCTTGCACGTGTTTTCAACACCATGGGATGCCCTAATCCCGTTTTAGAACGCTTAAGTACAAAAAACGGAGGAAACAGAGCCAGATTAGGAAACTGCATCTAAGCAGTTCGCGCAGGGTCGGGCGCCCGGTCACCAGACCGTCGGGCGCCCGGCCAACTCAAAAACAGTCCAGCAATAAAACCAAGAGAAAACTGAATTTCGGGCGCCCGGACCAACATGGTCAGGCGCTCGGCCGGGTCATCGGGCGCCCGGTCACAAGACTGTCGGGCGCCCGGCAATGGACAAAACAGTCCAGCAGCAAGCCTCCTTCTGGGGGGAATTTCAGTCGCCCGACCACTAACTGGCCCGGGCGCCCGACCTCACCCAGTAACAGTCTCTCTCCTCCTTTGCTGAGGAGGAAAACTCCATCAAATCTCCCCCTTTCCGACTCAGGAGAAATTCGCCTTCTTCAAGCCAGCCAGGTTTCTGCAAACCTCAAACTTGCCCTTGAGCAAAGCCTTGGTCATCATGTCTGACCCATTATCGTCCGTGTGGACCTTCTCAAGCTGTAACACCTTCTGTTCCAAAGTATCCCTGATCCAGTGATACCGAATCTCTATGTGCTTCGACATGGAATGCTGACTTGGATTCTTGCTCAAGTGTATAACACTTTGGCTATCGCAATAGACCATGTGCTCCTCCTGCTTCAGGCTAAGTTCCTGTAGGAACATCTTCATCCAAAGCATCTCTTTGTATGCTTCTGTGATCGCCATGCACTCGGCCTCTGTCGTCGACAATGCTACGACCTTCTGTAGCTTGCTCTGCCAAGAGACCGCTCCACCTGCAAACGTGAACATGAACCCCGATGTAGACTTCCTGCAGTCTATGTCACCTGCCATATATGCATCTGTGTAACCTTCTAACACAGGTTTTCCGTCACCATAGCATAGGCTCAACCTAGATGAGCCTCTCAGATACCGCAGTATCCACTTCACCGCTGCCCAATGTTCCTTGCCAGGATTGGCAAGATACCGGCTGACAACCCCAACCGCATATGCTATGTCTGGGCGCGTACACACCATAGCATACATCAAACTTCCTACCACTGATGCGTAGGGTATGTTCCGCATCTCTTCCACTTCCGCCTTCGTCTTGGGACACTGCTTGTCGCTCAATTTGAAGTGACCATCCAGTGGAGTACTGACCGGCTTCGCTGCATTCATGTTGAACCGCTCTAGGACTTTTTCAATATACCGCTCTTGTGACAACCAAAGCTTCCTGCTGCTTCTGTCACAAGTTATCTCCATTCCTAGGATCTGTTTTGCCGGGCCCAAGTCTTTCATCGCAAACGACTTGCCCAACTCCTGTTTCAGCCTGTCAATCTTCTTAATGTCTTTTCCAATGATGAGCATGTCATCAACATACAATAACAGAACTAAGAAATCACAATCTGAGAACCTGAGAGTGAACACACAGTGGTTCGACTCCGTTCTGTCATATCCATGCTTTAACATGAACGAGTCGAACTTCTTGTACCATTGCCTAGGAGCTTGCTTCAGCCCATACAAGCTCTTCTTAAGCCTGCACACCATATGCTCTTTACCCTTGACTTCAAACCCTTTTGGTTGACGCATGTAGATCTCTTCTTCCAAGTCACAATGGAGAAAGGCAGTTTTGACATCTAATTGCTCTATCTCCAGATCCATGCTAGCCGCCAACCCAAGCAACACCCGTATAGATGTCATCTTCACCACTGGTGAGAATATCTCCTCGAAGTCTATTCCTTTCCTCTGACCAAACACTTTCACTACAAGTCTGGCCTTGTACCTTGTCTGTGAATTCTTCTACTCATTCTTCTTTCTGAACACCCACTTGTTGCTCAGAGCTTTCTTGCCCTTAGGCAATTTCACCATATCATAGGTGTAGTTCTTATGCAAGGATTCCATCTCCTCTTGCATTGCTTTCAACCACTCCCCCTTATGCTCGTCGGCTAGGGCCTCAGAATAGTCTTCTGGCTCTCCCCCATCTGTGAGCATAATGTACTCATGCGGCAAGTACTTCTTGGATGGATGTCTGTCCCTTGATGTCCTCCTCACCTACAGCTCAACAGGTGGATCAAGTTGAGGCTGCTCCCCCTGTCCATCTTCTGTAGGGACTCCCTCATCCTCTGCACCTTGCTGTACTCCCCCGTCATCAGGCACCACGGGAGGAGTAACTGGATTCATGTCCTCCAGTTCTCTTGAACTGGGTTGGGTCTTCTCTGGCTTTTCAATGTCTTCTATACACTGATCTTCAATGAAAATCACATCTCTGCTCCTGACGAGCTTCTTCTCGGTTCGGATCCCACAACCTGTAACCGAACTTCTCATCACCGTACCCTAAGAACACACACTGCCTGATCTTCATATCGAGCTTGGACCTCTCGTCCTTTGGTACGTGAACGGATGCCCTGCATCTAAACACCCTGAGATGACTGTACGATGGATCACGTCCAGTCCACACCTTCTCAGGTACTTCTCCATTCAACGGGGCTGATGGAGACCTGTTTATCAAATACACCGCCGTGTGCATTGCTTCTCCTCAGAACATCTTGGGCAACTTTGCATGGGATAACATGCATCTGACTCTCTCTACAATGGTGCGATTCATGCGCTCAGCCACACCATTATGCTGGAGGGTCTTGGGAACTGACTGTTCATGCCGTATACCCAGTGACTTGCAATACTCGTGGAAGTCACCTATGTATTCACCACCATTGTCGGTGCGGATGCACTTCAATGATCTGCCTGTCTCTCTCTCTCGACCATAGCATGAAACAATTTAAACACACCAAAGACCTCGTCCTTGGATTTCAAAGCATACACCCAAATCCTCCTAGATGCATCATCTATAAAAGTAACAAAATACAATGCCCAACCCAAGGTTTTTGTCTTCATAGGACCACAAACATCAGAGTAAACCAAATCTAATGCATGTACTTTATTAGTATGAGAAACAGTTTTAACAAAAGAAACTCTATGCTGTTTCCCAGATAAACAGTCAATACAGGTTTTGAGAGGTATACTTGTCACGTCTGGAAGGAGTTGCTTCTTGGCTAGTAGCTGAAGCCCTTTTTTCACTCATGTGGCCTAGACGCCTGTGCCACACATCAGTAGATGAATCTTCTGCTGCGTTCAATCCACTCTTGCATACACTAACACTTGCCTTGTAAAGAGTGCAATCTTCTTTCCTCTGGCAGGGATCAACGAACCCTTGATGAGCTTCCAGCGCCCACGAACAAACCGGCTTTTATAGCCATCATCATCCAGCCTTCCCGTCGACATCAAGTTGAGACGAATGTCTGGAATATGTCTCACATCCCTGAGAACCAATGTGCAGCCCACATCGGTCTTCAAACAAATATCACCGACCCCTACAATCTTCTAAACACCAGAATTTCCCATCTTCACTGTCCCATAGTCACCTGACTTGTAGCTTGTGAAGAAATCTCTGCGTGGAGTCGCATGAAACGAGGCTCCCTAGTCTATCACCCAGTCGGTGTCCTAACTCGAAGCCGTGAGACAAGTATCGTGATCTGCCGAAAGAATAACAACAACATCACCATCTGAGGCGACTGCAGTAGAATCCGATTCATCTTCCTTCTCCTTTCCTTTACCCTTCTTGTCACTCTTCTTTTTGTGACATTCTTGCTTGTAGTGGCCCTTCTTGCCACAATTCCAGCATTCAACATCTTTCCTGGCAACTGACTTGCCTCTTGATTTATCTCGGGCCTTTTTCGCCCTTTCTGTTCTTTCCTCTCCCCCTATCTTGTGTCACAAGGGCCTCTTGTTGAGCAGGCCTTAGGGACTTCCTCCTTGTCTCCTCATTGAAGAGACAACTGTTTACCTGATCCATGGATACCTTTCCGTCTTGCGCGGAGTTACTTAGAGACACCACTAATATCTCCCAACTGTCAAGCAATGAGCTAAGAAGTAGCAAAGCCTGAAGTTCATTATCCAGGACCATCTTCATGGCGGAGAGCTGGTTCACAATGTTGCTAATCTCATTCATGTGTTCAGCCACAGAACCACCATCTTTGAACTTAAGATTCACAAGTCGTCTTATCAGGAAAATCTTATTGCCGGCTGTCTTCCTCTCATACAGCCCTTGCAATTTCAGCCATAGGCTAGCGGCTGAGGTCTCTGTAGACACATGGTGGAAAACCGAATCATCCAACCATTGTCTAATGAACCCCACCGCCTTCCGGTCCATTTTCTTCCAATCATCATCTGACATATCCTTCGTCTTCGCCGATATGCCTAGAATTGGAGCATACAAGTCCTTGCAATAGAGCAAGTCCTCTATCTTAGCCTTCCATATGGTCCAGTTAGAACCATTGAGGCTGATCATCCTTGATGAGCCACCTTCCATAATTCAGAACCGATCCCACACCGTTCAAACAACCTGAATGCTTTGATACCACTTTGTTGGGTGCATTTCACACAAACCTTCTGATCTCGTCCCCCAATACACTAGAATTATGGACTATGCTAATGCAATAATCAAGAATAAACATCAACCACACGAACACAAGGAGTTTTTACGTGGAAAACCCTCAAAAGAGGTAAAAACCACGGGACCTAGTCCAGATCAACAATCCACTATCTCAGGGAACTGTTACAACCGATCTCAAGCACACACCGCTTGGATCAAACCTTCTTCACCCACTTGGGATGGATAAACAATAAGAGAATAACAAAGGAGGAGTGATCTCACCGATCCCGAAGACGTAGAAGCGCTGAGATGACGGTTGCGCAGAAGAATCCTTCTTCAAGCAACTTCTCCCTTCTACAAGCTCTCTCTCTCTCTCTCTCTCTCTCTCTCTCTCTCTCTCTCTCTCTCTTCTCTTTCTCTCTTCCTCTTTTTCTCTCTTTCTCACCTTACACGTGTTTTCAACACCATGGGATGCCCTAATCCCGTTTTAGAACGCTTAAGTACAAAAAACGGAGGAAACAGAGCCAGATTAGGAAACTGCGTCTAAGCAGTTCGCGCAGGGTCGGGCGCCCGGCCAACTCAAAAACAGTCAAGTAATAAAATCAAGAGAAAACTGAATTTCGGGCGCCCGGACCGACATGGTCGGGCGCCCGTCTGGGTCATCGGGCGCCCGGTCACAAGACTGTCGGGCGCCCGGCAATGGACAAAACAGTCCAACAGCAAGCCTCCTTCTGGGGGAAATTTCGGTCGCTCGGCCACTAACTGGCCTGGGCGCCCGACCTCACCCAGTAACAGTCTCTCTCCTCCTTTGCTGAGAAGGAAAACTCCATCAACTGGTTCAGACAGTTATCTCCTTGTTAGCACATAAGAGAAGTGGCTATGAAGATTTCTTCTTATCGTGTTTTAAATTTTTTATAAATATAAGAAAGATCGAAGAGCTCCAAGCCTTAGCCAACTCAATATATATTAAATTAAATTAACAGTTGAACGTCGTCTATTTTTTATCTTATTTTAGCAAAGGACAACCCATCTACACTACTACGCTAGACCAATTATAGCCTAGGAGTAGTGTAGCTTTGTTCATCTATGCAGCCATGCTAGACCAACCTAAATTAATAATATTATAATTTCCTTCCATCTACACTAAGTGCTTGATCTTAATGAAAACATTTTCTTTTATTTTCAATAGTGTAATTTTCTTCATTTATGCAAGAGTCATTAGATAAATGAATATTTAGATTTAAGGCCTCGCCATTTATGCACCGACACTGAATCGCCAAGAACTATATTTGTAGGTTTTTATTTTTATTTCAATTAATGAAAGTAAATTACTTTTACTCATGTGCGGTATGAATTGAATTTTCTTTGCAGTCACGGTGAGAAAAAAAAAAAATTTAAAGGATGAACCGGCCCTCTCTTTTGCAAATCATTTGATCACGTATATAAGTGATTGATTAGACAGTCAAAACTATTTTAATTCTCAGCAACAAATAAGTACTATAAAAGGCATTTGATTCAAGTATTTCTGTCTTAGCACTCAGAGTCAAAAGGCATTTGATTAAGGTCAAGTGCTCTAACACACCCAGCACAATATACATTTATCATGATTGAATTGAATGTTCTAGATATGTGTGCATGCGTGTCACATGTAGGGCAAACTCCTTCATACAAATCACTAAGTTGGAAACGCCCATCATGTTCAATTTTTCTTTTCCATGGAGAAGTTGTGATAGCATGGCTGAATGTGATGGTTGATACATAAACATACCTGTCACTTTTAACTTGAATTGAGCAGTGAAATTTGTGGGGGTGGGGGGTTCAGATTGCCTATGAAAGCATTTGGCCACGGAAACTTAATGTGACAAGAAGTTAGGTGGAGCCACCATGATGTTTGTGAGAAATCTACTTGGCCCACCCTTTATTCCAGGACATGGCCCCAAGAATAAGGCAATCCAAAACTCGAGTGGGATGCATGAGAAGGAAGGAGTGAGTAGGGAAATGGTTGCTGTTGAATCCTTCATAGTCCACCACCGTCTACCATCTATACCATTTATAAGTCCATTCAGATGGGGGGATGAACTGAAAATACAAAAATATTAGCGTAAACTTTTGTGCCCATAAATTTTTCAACTGTGGATGTTTAATCCTTACTGCCTGTCTTGCGGCCTGCTTGACTTTTGTATCTGCCTCATTCTTGGGCGGGTGTATTTCTCACAAACATCATGGGCCCCACCTAGCTTCCTGTCACATGAAGATCATGAAAAGGCTGTCCCATTTTGAGTTACGTAAGGCATGTGTACAAGTTTTTAGTGCCTGCTTATCAATTATCAAACTATGCCAGTGCATTAAATAACTTCCCCCTAAAAAGTACAGGGGAATTTTGCTATGTTTGTTTTGAAGGCGACACGCTTTGTGGATGACAGCGGTTCCATGGCAGTTTTGGTCATTCTGTCAAAGATGCGCTCTCACTACCCCATATTGTCTCATGGCTGTCCTAGCCCTGTTCATCAAATGGGCCACAGTGGAAAAAAGTTGCATCAACAGGATGATCTTAACCGTTCACTCGATGACTTTTTCTCGTTGAATATGAAACTTTGGTTGTTTCCATTTTAGCAGTCGGTTTAGTAGCCAATGCTCAATTTTCATATCTTTCAAGTTGATCATTTTTATTCCGTGGCCCACCACAGTGGGCATACAAACAATGTTCACCAGCCACACGTTCGATCTGGTAGAGATCAGTGTCCCACTGAAGGGTGTATAGGTGCATGCATGGTATTAGATGTGATTAGGTGGGATGGAATTGATTTTAGACCTACATTGACGCATGTGTTCTATTATGCCGTCCATCCTTATTAAGTCTTTGTACATGACATTATGGTTATATGCATGTACAAGTGACTGACATCCGCTATGAATTTGGTCCGTTGATTATAATTCCATGGTCCACCAAACAGGATTTTGCTTAATCCAATGTTTTTTCCATGGTAAGAGTTTGATCCGTTGGATGTGCCACTCCCAATGTTCTTTCAACGGCCTAGGTGGGGCCACCCTTATGCGAAAATCTGGACGGTTAGAAAAGAAGAAGAAGAAGAAGAAGAAGACCGAAAGTCCATATTCAAGGGCGTGCATATGATGCCCGATCAGTACTCGGGCTTATGCCTAGGCAATGATCAAGGGCACTCTTTTCGATGAACGGTCCAGCTGTCTCACACGTTTCTCATGTTGGCAAAGCATGCGCGAAGCGCCGCGTTAGTTTTTTTTTTTTTTCTTGAATAACGTGGTGTTTGTTAAGGGTATTTTTGTCATTTACGGTATTCGTGACAGTTTGATTATGGACAAGAGAAATTGCATCGGTAGCCTTTTTGCTCTGGAGGAGTTGCTTGATACTCTAGCCGACTGTAATGGTTTACACACGTGCACTCTAAAATCGTATATATGATGTACATGTAAAAAATTAAACCGTCCAAAAAATGGGACCTACTTTATATAGAGAGTGGGTCAGAATTTAGATGGATTGATAGATTCGAACTATTGATTGATGGATATGTATTTCTTGAATCCAGATCGTCCATTGTCTCTCGTTTTAACCGTACATTTGATATTCACAATGAGCCACTTATGAGATCACATTGGTTTTTAAATTAATTCCATTGTCCATCTTAAGTAATAATGGAAAGCTCATTTTCAGTGCTTGACACGTGTGCATTTTTGGATGCCTGCGTATGAAAAGTTGTACACTACAGAGTATGAGAACTCTTTACGAAAGTCTCCGTGTTTTGCGGGAAATTGTCGCCCGAAGAACGGCCCGGAATTTCCGCTCTGGAATTACTTAAGCAGCCGTGGCGATGGACGCTGATTGCGTCCGACTAGATCTGTGTGGGGACCCATTGTAATGTATCGGTTTATCCAAGGCGTCCATCCCCTCTTATAAGATCCTGTTAAGGTATTAGCCCAACGATGAGTCTGATCCAACGTTGTAGTCGACCACACCAAATAGTAAACTTAGGCTGCATTAAATGCACATAGCAATAATGCAAGAGTCATCTCTGGTGTGGTCCGTAAAACCATTGGATCTGCCTCAATTTTGGGCCCATCTCTTAACATGATCTCAGAAAATGGGTGGATGAATTCGCTAAACAGATACATAGCGGTGGCCCTCGTACAGATCTGGTTGGACCCAATCCGTGTTCAACGCGGATGGCCTGCAAAGCCTTGAAACCTTTGTGGGGCCATCGTGACGTTTGTGAGAAATCCACCCAGTCCATACGTTTTTTGAGCTTATTTTAGTACATGCGGCCAAAAATGAACCGGATCCAAGACTCAAGTGGGCCGAAAATATGAGTATTTAATGTCCACAGTTGAAATATTCATTGCCCAGCTTATTTGCAAAATACACGCGAGTTTTAAATTCTGGAAAGTAGGCCCCATTTTTCTGTAATCAAGACCATTGATATTTGCCTCCCACTGTGGATGTAGCACACCACAAATCTTTAACGATAGTGTCCGGTCGAATATGGTCCACCGTAGTGTTTTTCTTCTTAACGGTCTATCTTTAGGATATAAATTTACGGTTAACGTTTTCCTAAGGATAATCTGAGGCATTTGGGCCAGAAAGTTAGCCATGTGTTTAGCCCATGGACAGGCAGCTTAGTCATTTAGGCCTGTGTGGATATGGAAGATAAGGCTCGGGCCCAACGGCCATGTATCCTTCCTACAATCCATGCGTACGTGGGCTGGAGTGGAAGCGATCCATGCTCAGACCGGCCTGGCGCGCTTGGAACCTGATACGATGAGGCAATGGAATCACGTGTTAGGTGAGGCCATGACATGACAGGGCAAGATTTGATTTGATTGCACTGTATGCGGCTGGTAGAGTTGAGCGCCCCAAAGCATATTTGAAGGTGGCTGGTATAACCATGTTGGCGTTTTTGATTTGATTGCACCATATGCGGCTGCTAGAGTTGAGCGCCCCAAAGCATATTTGAAGGTGGCTGGCATAACCATGTTGGCGTTTTGCGTTGGCTTAAAGCGGCTAGTGATGCATTCTTAGCACAGTCGGACTAAAAAAAAGTTTCTTAGCACAGTTGGACTAAAAAAAAGTTTGGACGGGAGTGAAAGTAGTTTGTTAGAATTGAGTCCATTCCCATCCATGACATGATACAATCAGGCCTATGTGTGTTCGGTACAAATAAATTTATTTCAAATAGGAAAAATTATTATTCAAATTCTTAATTATAAAATAATTGTAACTTTTGATCTAAGCAGGGTCACGAAACGCACAACGTACTGATTTTTGTTGAACTTTTCTTGATCTTTTGCAGTCCATATGCAATAGAAAGATGCTTGATCCACACCCTTTATTAGGGATTCTTATTCTACATCGTATTACCATTCTTACTAATTTTAAATTTTCATCTTTTTAAAAAGTTGCTTGTAATAATGCTGGCAATACTTCGATAAGTTTTTATTAGATGTTTCTATTTTTGACAAATTTAACTCAAGAGAAATTTTGCTATTTTAGATAGTTTCTATTCGAGTTTGGGTTTTAAGGCTTCCATATATGTGATGTAGCAAAGCAATTAAGGCAATAAAAATATTATGAAGTTTCTCTCTTACATCTTATGAGTTGAGGAAGATGGAGATAGGCTTTATTTGTTGAGAAAACTAGCAGTGGAAGCGGAAGCCGAACGCGCAGAGTAATGTGAGATCAAACGAAAAACAATATGAAATTTAACCACACACAAGCATTCACCACAAGAGAATTCGAATTTACGTGGAAAAACCCCCAACGGGTAAAAAACCATGGCACAAAGCAATCCACTATAATAAACAGAATATTACAAAAATTGACAGCCCACAAGCAAGGAAAAATAGAGAAAACCCAAGCTCTCTCTCTCTCTCTCTCTCTCTCTCTCTCTCTCTCTCTCTCACAATTCACTCTCCCCCCTTCCCACTACAATTAGGAAACCTTGAACTCCTTAGGATTCATGCTAATCTCAATTACAACTCGTTTAAATAGGCAACAAACCCAAAATAGCAACTTCTTACTCACTACCGCGTTGTTACGCAAGAAAATGCATGCGCAATCGACCAGTCGCTTGACCGGTCGGACCTTGCACAAAACAGTCTAGAGGAAAAACACATTCACACTGCCTCACCTTAGACCTGTCGCCCGACCGGTCTAAGCCCACCTTAGTCCTGTCGCCCGACCGATCTAAGCCCCCTTAGACCTGTCGCCAGAAAGGTCTAGGGTGAGAGAAAACAGTCCAATAACCTTTGTTGTGCATCGGGCCAAAGGGCAAACCGGTTGCTCGACCGGTCTGAGCACCCAAGCCTTGCACAGTTTAAAGGCTTTCTAACAATCTTCACCAAGGCTTCAAACGTTAAATCAAACCATCTTCGCTTCATCATCTCATCTTTATCATAGCTCCATGTAACGTCCCAGATTTTCGAGATTTATTTGAAAATTTTTTAAAATTCATTTTTAATTTATTTATTTTATTAATTATCATACATTTACTGTTGATTTGCGAATAGCGGGACATCCGTAGGACATCCAATAGGGGACCCTCTACAAAATTTGTTTGGAATGATCCCATAAACATCATAGAAAGATCGGATTTCAAAAATCACGTACTTTTCAGATAATTATAAAAACGTCATTAGTTAAACTTAAGTTAAGATGTCATTTTTAAATATTATAGTTTCTGACAATCACTTTTACGCAAAACCCTAGATTTAAGCTTTTGGGTACATATTAACCATACACGTCAAATTTCAGCCTTTAAATCATAGTAGAAGTTGTCCAATTGTCAAATCAGCCCCTTAACCCTTGATTTTCATGTCCATCGAGTGAGGAAAGTAGATGGTTAGTCGTAGTCGAATATTTCTCTTCATATGAGTGACTTGGATCATTTTTATCATGGACCAATAGTGTGATTGAATGCCCCACCTTGATAATCCTCTTTCTTATGCGCGAAGTTATCCCATTCTAGAAATTAATGAATTACCAACTCTTTTTAAATCTGAACCTTTCAATTTACCCACTTCTCACCATCAATCGCTTCTCAAATTTGGACCACCTATTATACTCATATGACTACGAGTTTATACAAAATTTGAACTCCAGTCTATAATCCTACACCGTTGAACCACAAAGCCAGCCCCTTCAATTTTCGTCAAAAGTTAAAATTTCAGATCTAGGCATTTCTCACCATCAATTAGCCACTAAACTTTGTACAATTATTTTTCTATCATGACTACATATTTTTCTAAAATTTGGGCCCTGATCATTAAGCGTAGACCATTAATTGAGATCAAGCCCATTTTAGCACCCATCATACCATGTTCAATGATCGGCCAATCTAGAATGTGGATCATCAAGGAATTTACGTATTCTGACTCTACTTTTCGAGCTTAATAAGATGAACGGATTGAAATTGATCAAAGATCATCCAAATATTGAGATTTAAGAAACCCACCTCAAGAGGTTTTTACACAAGACCTCACGCGCATGCCCATCTTTTCTCTCCCCATCTGGGCACATCCCTCTCCATATTTCTGCTATGCACCTCAAACCCTTCTCCTAACCCTAGCCTCCATGCCCTAGAGAAAGAGAGAAGAGAGAGAGAAAGAGAAGAGAATGGAGTTCTTTCTCATATTTTTCCAGCGGCTAGGATCTTCTACAACCCTCTTCTAAGTCCATCCTAAGGTAAGGATTTTCCTTAAAGCCTTTCATTAATAATATCACGATTATCATAAGTTCTTTTGTGGCGTATAAAATTATTTTATTTTGAGTTATTGATCCATATAACATGAAGTTTAACGTACGATTTACAATGAATATCATTACATAATGATGCGATTCCTTATTTAGATTTTGTACTAAGAAGCATGTGTATTTGTATTATTTATCTTTGTGAAATCTGTACCCTTATTTCCTTAATCTATGTTTTAACACTGGTTTTCATATTGTGATATGAAATATGTGTATAAGATCATCATATGGACATCCCATTATTGTATACTCTTTGTCCCTAAGTTGGTAAAATTATTCGATGTAGAGAGATGGAACCCGTGAGAGGTGTCCATGATGGAAGAACATATCCTGACTTAATTAAGAGAATGAAGTGATTGTTTGTTAATGGATCCTTTCATGTATATGATGCTTGATTGGACCCATTTATATTACATAAGTATTTTAATGAATTTGGTCATAACATACAATAATGGCTTCTTGGAACATGATGGAATCATAAAATGGGACAATGAGTAGACACTAATGGTATATAAATACTCATGAGTCGAGGTTGGTGCCATGGACACTAAGCTCGAGCTGTCGGCCTATGTTGGGTTGTTTATAACTCCCCATAGTGACCATTAAGTTCTTTCGATATGGCTAGATGTGAAATTACTTAAATAAAGGTGAAACTAAAGTTATGCATTCACTTGGCTCCATGTGGGTGTACGGAATTGAGAATAGGCTAGAGCGTCCTACTTTTCCTGTACACTGTCACGTGTAGATTTGGGCTATGAGCATCTCGTTTTTCACATGATCGGGCAAAACTATGAGCTTGTGCATCCTAAGAACCTCTGGTGACTAGTGGCTAGCATGAAGTCGTAACAGGGAATCTTGCACTTCATGTATTGTGATTCTAGCCAGGGCGCCTTAGCCAGAGCACGCATTCCATACATCGCATTAACAAATATTTTTACTTAATTGTTTTGTTTAAATAAAGATATCATTGTGTTGCATTACTCTGAGTTTTGTACATTATTATTCTTGATTATCTTGGAGGAAATATTTCCTACTATGATAGCGTTTAACGCTATCCCAATCGCAATTTAGATGATGCAGGTGAAAATCCAGGTATCGAACTCGACTTTCAAGGTGAAGATTTCGATGGTTCGTACGATCACATGGCGGATGAAGACGTTGAAGGAATTTAGTTGATATTTTTATTTATTAGACATTTCTTTTGATTAGTGGTTACATTTATGGAGACTGTAATAAGTCTTCCAGAGAAGACATGGTTTGATATTTTGATTGATTAGTATGAATATTGATTGATTCCCTTATTTAAACATTAATAATAAAGTAGTAAGTTTGATAGAATAAGATGAACATTTGTTTCTGCCATTATACTTGAATGCTATATTTCATTATTTAACAAATCCATTAGTCCATGATTTACTTGGGAATTCGGCCGTCGTGTTATACACGAGAGTCAAAAATCTCGGGTCGTTACACTCCACCGCTTCTTGTGCCACCATTGACTCTAAACTTACACTTTCATGCCCATTTCCGCTCTTCTCATGTAGCCCTTGGGCACTTGCCACATACGAGCAATCGTGGATCTCGTTACCGATCCCGCAAATCCACCATGAATTGTGTTGCTAATCAACTTGTAAAGATGGCCACACCTCCGTGCCTTCATACGCACGAGTGCCCCTTTCAACACTTTACAACAACGATCGCGGTCGATGAACACACACCCTTTCGACTTGAGTACATCAAGAGAAATCATATTCATCTTCATCTTAGGGACATGTTTCACATTTTTTAGGACTCGTTCAATCCCATCGGACATCCTGATGCACACCGTACAAATACCCACAACCTTATGAGCGTAGCCATCGCCTATAAACGCCGATTCACCACCATACTTCCTGTATGTCGTGAATGAACTCCGGTCAGGACAAACGTGACATAAAGCCCTTGAATTTAGAATCTACTCTCTACCGTGAGATTCCTTGCTAGATACAGTTAGAACTTCACAAAGATCATCACCGTCCTTTACGGTATTAGCTCCCTCTCCAGAAGAATTTTCATACATCTCTTGCTTCAACTTGGGATTCTGACAATCCCCTCTCATGTGGCCCTCCTGACCACAACTCCAACACTTCACCTTGGCTTTCTTCTGCCTTTGGCCTTAGATCCCGATTTTGAATATCCTCCACCATATTCAGAACTTCTTCCCCTCATAACTAGTGCCTTTGAGGAAGAACAAGAACCCATGTCACCTCTTTTCTTTCTCATCGCCTTCGACTGGAGGGCTGAGATAACAGTCTCGACATTGATGGTCTCCCTCCCTACGCACACAGAGTCTCTGAATAACTCATATGAATATGGAAGAGAATTCAACAAGATGCATGCTTGATATTCATCCTTCATCAGTTTATCTATCTCTACTAACTTGCAAACCAGCCTATTGAACGTGCTTAGGTGGTCCTTCACATCCATCCCCTCAGCCATCCTCATGGTGAACAACCGCATCAACAAATACATGCGATTCTCTAGAGACTTTTTGGCATAAACCTTCTTTAGCTTCGACATCATATCAGCTGCAGTCTTCTCCTTCGTGATGTGATAGAGGACATCATCTGTAAGGCTTAACATGATTGAGGTTCTAGCCTTTTTGTCAAGCTTTGTAGCCTCAGGTCGCTTCCCAAGAGCTTCACCAAACCCTTGCTGAACTAGGGCGGATTCAATCTTTACCTTCCATAGTTTGAAGTTATTTTTGTTGGAAAACTTCTCTACCTCAAACCTTGTACTTGATTTCATCTTCTTGTCTCAGATTTGAATTCTACTCCACCCCAACGATATCTCTGATACAACTTGTTGGGAAAACCGGCAGCGGAAGCGGAGGCCGAACGCACAGAGTAATGCATGATGAAACGAGAAACAATATGAAATCTAACCACACACAAGCATTCACCACAAGAGAATCCGAATTTACGTGGAAAAACCCCTCAACGGGTAAAAAAACCACGGCACAAAGCAATCCTCTATGACAAATAGAAGATTACAGAGATTGACAGCCCACAAGCAAGGAAAAATAGAGAAAAACCAAGCTCTCTCTATCACAATTCACTCTCCCATCTTCCCAATATGATTAGGAAACCTTGGACTCCTTAGGATTCATGCTAATCTCGGTTACAACACGTTTAAATAGGCAACAAACCCAAAATAGCAACTTCTTACGCACTACCATATAGCTGCGTAAGAAAATGCGTGCGCAGTCGACCGGTCGGACCTTGCACAAAACAGTCCAGAGGAAAAACACATTCACGCTGCCTCACCTTAGAGCTGTCGCCCGACCGGTCTAAGCCCACCTTAGATCTGTTGCCCGACTGGTCTAAGCCCCCTTAGACCTATCGCCAGACAGGTCTAGGGTGAGAGAAAACAGTCCAGCAACTTTTGCTGTGCATCGGGCCAAAGGGCAAACCGGTCGCCTGACCAGTCTGAGCACCCAAGCCTTGCACAATTTGAAGGCTCTCCAACATTATTGTTACTTCACGCTTTTCCTTTGCATCACATGTAGGGTGGACTAACCAGATTTCGTGGCATCAGACCTCATCAAATTCAGTTTTGAAATACCTTTGATGGCCCACTAAGCAAGGACACCATTTGCATTTAGAAGGGGAAATGATTCAATAGAGCTATTTCCAACGAACTTCCTTGCAAGCTACCCAAGAGATGGTTAGTTAAAGATCGTCTGTAAGGATGGCAATGAGCCCACTAGCTCACTTGACCTAACCTGACCCTGCTTTGGGTCGGGCTTCAAATATACCTGCTGGGTCCGTGGGCTGTGCTTCAGCCAATTTTCAAGTTGGGGTTGGGCGCAAGTATTTTTAATCCATTGGAACAACCACACTTTTACATGTAAGGGGGCATTTGGCACGTCAACTTATGTGGGATTAGATGGAATGGAATTGTGAAAAAACCATTAATTGCTGCATGTCAGATCTGTCGTGGTATTGTTGTAAACATGGTTGTGCACAAGCCATGGATTGCACCTGTGAATTCAGTTGTGCATAGACTCATGCAATTTATGTTTGGATAGTGGGATGCATTTGGAAAACCCAGTTGGATTGACTCCACACCCTGCCCGAACAATCATCCGTTCGAGCAGGGCCCTGTGGTGCCCACTGTGATGCAAGGGTTTTATCCATACCGTCCATCAATATTTCTAGGTCATTTTAGGGTATGAACCCAAAAGATGAGGCGGAACCAAGGCTTAAGTGGACCATAAAGTGACAATTGAAGGCCCACCATTGAAAACTTCTTGGGAGCTGCGGAAGTTTCGTGTCAAGCTGATATTTGTGTTTCCACTTCATTCAGGTTTACATGACCCTATTCATAGGTTGGATGGTAACCATACATCTTGGATGTAGACCATTGGTTTTTATTCCTATAAAATGCCTATTTCTTTATGAATGGGTGGCCCACTTGACTGATGGAGAGATTAGGAACACTCAAGAAGGAAATAGGGATTTTGTCAATCTTTGGTCCTGACCAGGTCAGGCTACGCTCGGGCCGCTTGTCCCGGTCGTGATAGGCCATGCCCGGCTCAGGCCTTGAGTCGTAAGCGCCAGTCTGGGCCCGGGCCTACTGGCCCGGCCCAAACCTGCCCATTGCCACCCGTATATCGTATATCTAATGCACCCAACTATCAATGGCCCGCAATTAAAAGAGGGTCATCTAATCATAGCCATCACTTTTACGTACATGTTGTTCCTTGCTGAATGTAGACCGTTAACCACTTATTCTTTCTGGCGTCAGTACCCACAATCGATGGCTGGTTTTATCCGATCAGTTTGGTTTCTCGAACTGTTGGCCGTCCATTCTGGGTGCGATGCATGATGGACCGTTTCGCTTTTACAGTTGAAGCTAGGGGGTTGCATAGAGCATAAGTTCCCTAGATCATTACACCTCGTCGGCCCCGCTCTTCTATATTTATATGTGAGGCCCATGGTTTGTCCGGCAGGCGATGGACCATTATAAACTTTTCAATTGCGACCTGAAAATCAAGAATCAAGATGAGAAATACAGGAACGGTCCATGCCCAACTGAAAGATAGCCCAAGATCGGTGGCTGGGATCTTCTGATGTGGGAGATTTCTCTGGAGTGGTCTATCAATGCTAGGTCTCATGATATCAGCAGTTTGGATCATTGAAACATGGACCTCACTTGCACAAACTAAAAACGAGAGAACACTGGATTTAGGAACAATTACCTTCAGCCGTTTGTACGTTACAATTTACAGGCCTGATTTTCTTCCTACATAGAAATCTTCCGTACAGGCATGGTAACTCTCGCAAACAGGTCCGTCTTTCCCTCCAATGCATCACTTGTTCAGAACATCTTATCCATGAAAAAGGTAGGCAATACCATGAAAATCACCTGTAGTAAAAATCAGGCCAGTCCATTAACTGGGTGGGCCAGGTTTTCAATCAATAGACAGCAGATGGTCAGATTTCACCTAATGTCGTGGCTAAGATGATGAGTTGATGGGCCTTATTTTATAGATAGGTATCCTTCATTGGTCATTCCATCGTTTGGACGGCTCCGATCTCCTTTGAGCATGGCATGTTGGTGGTTAAATTGGAGTTCACATACAACGCCTGACGGACTCGATTTCTGCAGCGACCTTTCTAGTACCTATGTAGGATCCACAATGATGTATGTATTTTATCTACACCGTCCATCAATTTCTACAGATAAATTTATGGCATGAGACCAAATATGAGGCAGGTCCAAAGCTTGAGTGAACCACACCACATGAAAAAGTGGGTATTGAATGCTTACGGTTGAAAACTTCTTGTGGCCCTCGGAAGTTTTGGATCAATTTGATATTTGTGATTTGGTTTCATCCAAGTCTATGAGACTTTATGAACAGGTTGGATGGAAAATAAACATTACGGGTGGGCCCTAGGAAGGTTTCAACAGTGGACCCCATTATCCTACTGCTTCCTGTGGTGTGGTCCACTTGAGCTTTGAATCTATCTCATTAGAGGGGCCACCGGAATGTACAGGTTTGATCCCACCGTCCATCCATTTTATCATATTTTTGAGGCACGAGCTAAAAAAAAAAAGGCAGTTCCAAGGCTTGAGTGGACCACACAGCGGGATTTAATTCTTACTTAACTGTTGAAAACTTTTTGAGGGCCATAAAAGTTTTGGATCAAGCTCATATTGTGTTTTTTTCTGTTCATCCAGGTCTTTGCGACCTTAAGAAAGGTGGATGGAAATTAACTATCACAATGAGCTCTAAAAGGGTTTCAACAGTGGGTGTCATTATCACTGCTCTATTTCATTTGGTATGGTCCACTTAAGCCTTGGATCTGCCTCATTTTTTTGGCTCACTCATAGAATGGTAAGGCAAAATGGATGGATGATGTGGATAAAACCTGTACATCAGGGTGGCCCCTCAAAGGCCTGTTTGTTCCTGGCTAACAACGGGTGGGGGTAGTACCCAATCTGCTTCCCATCAGGAGGTACTTTCCTAGTACATCTCCCAAATTGTGGCCTATATATCAGGGTGGCCCCTCATAGGCCTGTTTGTTCCCGGCTAGGGATTGGCCGGGGTGATACCCAATCCGCCTCCCATAGGGATATACTTTACTAGTAAATCTCTTGAATCATAGGACCAGCTTATATAAGGACTAAACCTAAAAATAAGCCGGGTTCAGCTATCGGTCATATTCTAATTGTTGGACACTTTGTTTGTCAATTTGGCTTAGTTTTTATTTTGACCATATAATAAATGTCAAAAAATTAAATAGCAATTGAGCTAATTATTATTGTTCAATCAAGAGGCGTGGCCCACCCAAATGACAAACAGTCCAGGTTCAGTCAACCATGTGCGATTTGGGGATAGTCTTGGGCATGCTTGAGTCTTTCTTGAATTAATTGAATACTTATGACCCCAGATGCCAAAATTAGTTGGATTAAGATCAGGCTTGCGAAGATTGATCCGACTATTCAAATACCAATTGTTACATCAATCAGGCAATTTAAAAATGGGGGGTTGGTTGAGTCTTTCAAAGTGAGGTCTTTTTTGCATTGAGCTAAGGGCTTGTCTTCCAATGGTGATAGCGTATCAAGTTTTTTGGTGAATTAGGATCAAACTTATGAAGATTGTTCAACCACCAATTGTCATGTCGATCATGTGATTTATGGGAGGGTTAGTCCTTCAAAGTGGGGTCATTTTGCCTTGTGCTAAGGAATTTTTTTCTAATAGTGATAGCGTATTAGGTTTTTCAATGAACTAATTATGGATGTGCAAGATTGAATATAAGGTAGATCATTGATTTTACTAATTTACATATAAGAACGGTATAATCAGCGAAAAATAAACTAAGTAGATAAGGGGAAAAATATTCGTGGCTACTTGTGTTGGTGAAATAGTCATGAAAAAAATACCAGATGACCGTGGTGTGAAGTCGGCAAAATGTGACTGATGATCTAACAAGCAAGGACTCGGCGATTGAGATCCAACGATAGTGATCATAGATATTTAACCTACTCTTAATGCGTACTATAGTGATGGTAGTAGGCAATAACGAATCTAAACTAAGAATTATGGATTTGTTGCAGCGTGGATGAACAAAAGTAAAATATTTAAACTAAACTAACGATAGACAACGTTGTGTTGTAGAGAAATTGCCTATGTGTGACAAGTAGGGTTGTCAACGAATCGGATTTGGAGCGGATCAGGGCTGATCCGAATCCGACTTGATTTGTGATTCGACTCCAACCCGAAATCCAACGGATCTTTAAACATTTGATCCAAACCCGACTCGATTGAGATTTGGCCGATCCGACTCCGATCCGACCCGATCTGAATACATGTGGATACTATTCAATAGGTTGGATGGTAAATACTGTGGTCCACTTGAGATAAAATATATGTGGTTTTTTTTATATGTATTTATATATAAAATATATATATAATATTATTTAATTCATTTTAAATTCGGATCGGATCTTAATTGGAGCAGATCCAGAGTGATCCGGATCCGACCCAAAATTTAAACAGATCCGATTAACAAGATCTGAATCCGACCCGATGATTCAGATTATTGATCTGAATCCGGTAAAATTGGATTATATCCGGACCAAGATCCGGTCCGTTGACAACCCTAGTGACAAGGGCCCAAAACTCTTCTTTAGATATTGCTTTTATATACTATTAGGAGGCGGTGGCTTTAGATAATTCCTACGTGAATTCTTGACTATGCATCGGCTATGTCCTGTTAGGATTTAAATTCCTTGTTATATTTTATTATCATGATTTGATTTACTTTTAACTCTAGATGTACTTTCCGTTAATTGCTCCAATCATATGCTGCCTTTAAGAAAATTTCAATCGTACTGGAGAAATTCCTCTATCTATGGATTTGTTTTTTACTTGGGCCAATCATACTGTGTATGAGTGATGCTACAATCCGAAGATTGCACACCCAAGTGCAGGTAGCGAAGTAGTAAAATACTCGGTAAGACCGAGGTCGATCCACAGGGATTAGGGTTAAGAACACTTAGAGGAATTAGTTTAGGTGGGAGAGATGAAATCTAGTTTAATCCATAAGAGTGGAGCAAGTTGTGTGTATGATGAAAGACAAAAATAGAAAAAGGGGCTAAAGCATTAGAGATCCACATTTGATTCATCCACAAGGTTTGATTCAATGGTCCAACTATAACTCAACTAGAATCAAATAAAGATTCGTTCCAATCGGAAGATAAAACGGTTAAACTACTTGCATATTTCATAAAAGATGGTAATCTAAACCAATTGATTTAACCATGAAGCACTCATTAGTTGATCGCAGAGAATTTCAAGCATCCATTATGCCCGAAGTCGACAATGGATCAATGAATTGTACAGATCAACAACTTTGCTAACAAGTCAATCGATAAGATCAAAATTCATACGATCAAATGCATACTTACAAGATAAGAGGCTTTGATTGACCGATCCAACTGTTAAGATCTCGTTTATCTATCGCAGGGAATCCAAAGCATCCAATGTGCCCGGAGTCTACAATGGATCAAAGGATTTAACAGATCGATGACTTTACCTGCACTAGCTCGATGACCGTAGGGAATCTAAAGCATCCAACGTGCCCGGAGTCGACGATGGATCAAGGGACTTTATCGATCATGAACTAGCTAATTGGTGTGCAAGGGATCCCAAGCATCCGACGTGCCCGAAGTCGACAAGTGATCAAGGAGCTTCCACAACAACAACGTTTGCCGAGGTGGATAACCGAACCAATCAACCAAAGAGAACTCCAACATTCAAGCACAATTGTTGAACCAAAAGAACCAAAGCTTGCAAATTTCTTCAGAGGCTTCACCCCTGGCCTTAGCTAGAGGTTTAATCAACCATGTTATAATGGAAGACTAAAACTTCTACAAAAGAGAAAATTACTCTACACTACAAGAGAAAGAAAGAAAACTAAAGAAGAGAGGAGTTGTAGAGAATGAGATGATTCAAATGAGAAGGGATGGCCTCCTTTTATAGACTTTTGAGATGCTCCCAAGCCTAGGTGGCACTCCAAGCCTAAACCAAATTTTTAGTTAGGTTTAGAAATGGAGTTAGGCTTAGAGTGCCCAGAGCAAGTTTTTCTTTTAGGTTTGGGCTTGGAATGACATGTGGCAAGAAAAGTACTCCAAGCCTAGGTGTCACTCCAAGCCTAAAGCAAACTTTTCTTTTAGGTTTGGGCTTGGAATGAGGCTTGGATGATGAGGTTGCACTTCCAAGCCTTACACATGTGTGGGG
Source organism: Liriodendron chinense (assembly GCA_003013855.2). Classification (NCBI taxonomy): domain Eukaryota; kingdom Viridiplantae; phylum Streptophyta; class Magnoliopsida; order Magnoliales; family Magnoliaceae; genus Liriodendron; species Liriodendron chinense. Next base: position 828,444 of record PVNU02002913.1, read on the forward strand.
GGAGAGAGAGAGAGAGAGAGAGAGAGAGAGAGAGAGAGCTCCTCTCTTGGTTGCACATGAGCAAGGGAGCTGCTGGACTTCAACTTGTGTGAAGGAGATATGCTGGCCTTCATGGCTGGTACGTGTGAAGTGGGACTCCTCCACAAGATGGACTGGATGGAGATAGATGCTGTTTACGAGCTTGAGATGGACGGTGGCCACTTGCTGGCCATGGATGGTTGGCTAGAGATCAGGCTGCAACTAATGCTGATGTGGGATGGCCTTTGCTAGCCGTTAATGGAGATTTGCCACAGGTGTCACACCATCTGGACGGTTGAGCTGAAATGGATGTTGGAATGGAGAAAACCGTCCATTGCTGCACGAAAGTGTTGGACGGTGGAGATTGCTTCCACATGTGCTGGAGAAGTTGGACGTCTAGCTCTGGTGGATGGTTGCAGATGAAGGTGGGGCCATCTTTGGACGCTGGAGGTCAGATGGACGGACAGCTATGCTGATGAACAGCTGGTTGAATGGATGGCTGAGCTGGTTCAGCTGCACTGATGGACGGCTGCAATGATCAGGCCTCTATCATCTGCTGTGATGGACGTGTTGGCATGTTGATGATGGGGTCCATTGCACCGGACAGATGGACGGTGGGTGGTCTTCATCATCCAACTTTCATGGATGGACGGCCTGAAGTCTGCAGATCAGTTGGACGGGTAGATGGTCTCCTATTGCTGGCCCAAATGGTGGATGATGGTGTTGATGGAGATGCTGGCCGTCAACTGCAGTTGATGCACGTGTGAAGGTGAGGAACGTCCACTTGCTACTGGATGGCTGAGATCTCTCATGTAGCACGACTTGGAGATGGCCAGTTGCTGATGGGTGGCTGGAAATGGATGATGATTGAAGATGGTGGACGGTTCATCTAGCAACTGGATGAATGGACAGCTGGAAATTGGAGCCCATCTTGATGGACGGTTGATTGTTGGGGTCCATTGAGCTGGACGGTGGACTTGCTGCTGCCTTGCTTGGACGGTGAAGATCACGCCATCAGTTGGATGTAGGTGATGGCGGGTGGAGATCACCCCAGCTACTGGACGGTGATGATGGGGTCCACCATAGCTGACTTGCTTCTCATCAGATGTGTAGCTGGTACACACGTGTCAGTCACACGTGATGGATGACTGGAGGATGGACGGCTGGGTGTAGCCGGTGGACGTGATGAACGGTTGATGGTGGAGATGAAGGATTCAGCCATTGCTGGCCATTGAATTTTCTAGACAAACAGTTGCTCCTACTTTTGGTGATGAGTGGTCTGAACTTGCATGATGAACGGCTGGATTTCCAGCTATAGATGGGTTGGATGATGATGCTCATGAGAGTGTGGCTCGCCTTGATGCATAGTTGGTCCCAACAGTGGACATCTCATCTTGACCGTCCAAACTTATGTGATTGCCTAAACACAACCACCCAAACATGCACAGCCTCAATTTTCCAAATGAGCAATTGTGATGCAGGCTATCGTAGAACACGATGGTCCTTCGATCTTTATGGTTCGACTTCCTTCAGGATCGCCACATACTTTATCTTGATCACTTTAGGGCCTTTAATCGCCCTGATTGGCTCGGATCTTGTCCAACCTCTCCTGATCACTTGAAGACAGAAAATTCACCTAATGAGGGATACTTAACTGGAAAAATGATGATAATGCTCTTAACAACTAGGGTTAATTATACAATATTAGGTACTTATTGGGATTACTGAGAATCCACCATTGTTAGGTATTTAGAAACTTCTTGCAACGCTACGGTCCACACGTGTTATGCGTGTATTAGTCATGTGTCTTATGAATGATATCGACCTTTTTTCGACCGCAAACAAGCATACAACTATGTGCCAGCTTGCTTTTGAGAGGCAACATGTCGTTAATAATTAAATATATATGCTTAATTTCCTCTGTCATCCGTGTATATGCGTAGGGGTGTAAATGAACCGAATTGAATACCACTGTGTTTGGTTTGAGTTTGATAACCAAAACTCAAATTTGAGTTTGGGTTTGGTTTGTTTACTAATCAAACGAACTTAATCAAACCGAACTCAAACCGTTCACGAATAGTTTGGTTCATTAACCACCCCTATATGCAACATTTTAAATGCTCGTATAAATGAGATGTTGCACCTTCAAAATTCATTGTAGGTTGAACGGCGTGGTATAGTCCACTTAAGCTTTGGATAAGCTTATTGTGGGGCCCACCTTGCAATATATATTCCATATCTAAAGTTAAGACGACGAGGCTCTTACTATGGGGCCCACCTTGATGCATATATTCCATATCCACTCCACTCATACATTTCATCAAATCATTTCATGTCAGGATCTAAAAAATGAAGTAGATCCAAATCTTAGGTGGTACATATCATAGAAAATAATAATTTCTTAGCTATAAATGAACCCTATTAAGCCTAACTGAACCAAACTCATGCCTGTTTGAGTTTGGTTTGATTACTAATCGAACCTAAAAGCAAGGTTTGAGTTTGATTTGTTTAATGATCAAACGAACTCAAATGAGCTTTGATTGAACCGAACTCCAAAGTTCACTAATGGCCCGTTTGGCACCCTGGATTCCAGGAGAAAGTGAGGGAAAGGAGGAGAAACTGGTTGCTTTATTATGTTTGGCACCATGGATTTGAAGAGAAGTGGATTTGAGTGGAATCTAGGAGAACTCAAAAAGGCACTTTTAGCCCTTTTTCAAATCCGCAAAAAAAAAGGTGGGATTTGAGGAGAAATCCTTCCCAACGTGGGACCCACCATAATGTGTCCCTAACTATGGGACCCAACATGATGTACATTTTCCATCCAACTTGTTGATAAGGTCACAAGGACCGGGATGAAGGGACCACACAAATTTCAGTTTAATCGAAGATTTTTGTGCATCATAAAGGTCTCACTCTCCATTTTTTCTTGTTTTATGGTCCACTTTAGATGTGGATTTGCTTTATTTTTTGGATTTTGGCATAAAATGATATGTAAAAATGGATGAATGGCATGGATTTAAAAATCGAGGCTAATATGGTAGGCATACGGTGGGATTAAAATTTACACCGTCCATTCCTTCATGTTTGATTTCTCTCAAATCTTGGCTGCCAAACAGAAAATTTGGAATTGATAAGAAGTGGAAACGGTGAGAATTCATATCATGGAATCACTTCTCCTCACTTCTCCTCAAATCCATGGTGCCAAACGGGCCATAATAGTTTGGCTCATTAACCACCCCTGGATATGCATGATGACGGGTAACAAATTCTCATCGAGCAACATCAACTGTTATAGGCCATGTGTAAATAAAAATCACTGTATGTTTTTTAATTATAAAACATCTGAACCAGGGTGCAAATTTGAGCGGTTGGATTTAATTTTATTTTATGATACATGTACATTTTCTTATTGCATGCGTATCAACCATCACAATCCTTCATAGTATAAAAAATTCCTCTAAATCCAAGCGCCTACCTATAAATTCCAATCCATTTCATTCTCGGCCGGTTAGAAAAAGTGGATTTTTGGCGCGAAAAAGGGTTATTTGTGGAGATGGAGGAGCACGACCTGGAGCTTGAGAAGGCTCGCCTCCTCAGCTTAGCATCCGATTTTGGATTCGACGAAGATTCTTCAAAGCAATGCTTGGAACGTTTGATTCGTCTCTACGGTATTCTAATTTTCAGAAAAAACCCTAATCCTTCAATCCAATGCACTCGATTTTCAACCTAACAGTCTCAGCATTTCATTCCGAATCTTCGTTAGTAATGCTCGTGGTTTCCTTTTTTTTTTTTTTTTTTTTTAAATTTGAATTTAGGGTGCGTTTGGATGCACTATCAGATCGAATCCCAATCGTCTGTCTGATGAAGTGGAAATGAACAAATAAAATATCAGTGAGGAGTCATGGGGATCCCCTACCTGTTAGATGCACTCAGTTCCGTATGTGATTGAGGCCTTGGACGTGTGATCCAAACCGTTGATTGGATGGGGCACATGGTGGATGTGATATACAACGAAATTCTTGTTGTCTGGAAGGTTATGTACTTTTGACTGTTGGAGTGTTTTCCTTTGAACACCGGCCGTTGGTATATCTTCTTCTCTAATGTCTGTGTCCAGGCCATCGATGTGAGGGTCTGGATCTTCTAATATAGAAGTTCATGGGATAATCCATCTGTTGTGGCCATTGATGATGTAGAGGGTGTGGCAAACCTCTACAGGACGCGAATGGACCAGAAGAAGGACTAGCGGAAGACCACCAAGAAAGGGTTGAAGGCAGTGAAAAATACTCAAAACAAACAACACTGCCGACCGGTCCGACCCAACTGAGAAACAGTCCAAACAAATTGGACTGCTTTGGCCTAAAATCGACCTGTCGTCCGACAGGTCGTGCACCTGACCGACCGACCCTGGCCGGTCGTGGGACAGGTCGAGTGAGCTCCAGAGAGTTGCTGGACTCTTTGGACCAAATTGGCCCTTTTTCGACCGGTCGACCAGCGTCCAGTGAGTTCCCGCGAACTTGCTATTTTCAGTTTTCCTTTCCGTTTTAGGAGTTGTTTCTCTTTCCTTTTGCAAGTAGGACACCTAGGTTACGAAGCTTAGGGTTTAGTTAATATAAGTAAGATGTTATTTCCGTTTTTAAGGATCATTGAATAATTTTAATACAATTTTTAGAGTTTTCTCTGTTTTGGCTTGTGTTCTTTGAGTTGCTCCTTGAGTGATCAAGGAAGATTGGGTTGTTTGCTCGATAGATATGTGGATTCGGATCGGTTATCTTACGAGAGAGACGGTGATCGATCTCGTTCTGTGCCAATTGAACATGGCCCCACATGTACACGACCCTTTATGTTAGCAAAATGTATGTTTGCTGGTGAGCAGGATGCTATAATTCCTCAATTGTCATTTCCCTTCCCAGCATTCAAATCAAGGGCCTCTGCTTCAAATTCCAATTGTTCGAGTTTCATATTGGGTCTGGATGGAATGTAATTGGGAAGTTCGGGGATAATCCATCCATGGTGCGCCATCAACCATGCCCCCACATGCACCCAATCCTTCATTAGGTTTGCTGATTAGTAGGATACTATAATTCCTCAATTGTAATTTCCTTTTCTAGCATTCAGATTGAGGGTTTGCACTCCAAATTGCAATTGTTTAGTTTCATGTCGGGTCTGGTTGTATGTATCTGGTAAGTTCCCGGGATAATCCATCCATGGTGGGCTACTGACCATGGCCCCACATGCTTGCGATCCACATGAAAAATGTATTTTTTCTGATGAGTAGGATACCCCCACATGGCTGTGATCTGCATGAAAAATGTATGTTTTCTGATGAGTAGTATACTATAATTCTTCAATTGTAATTTCCTTTCCTAGACTTCAAATTGAGGGTCTTTGTTCCAAATTGCTGTTGGTTGAGTTTCATGTTGGGTCTAGATGGAATGTAACTGCATTTTTGGGGCGTACTTCCTCATTATGACTGCTAGGAAACCCCATTTTTTTTTCATTTCCTCCTAATTTAATTAAGCTGAATGTTTGCAATCAATTCACTCGTGCATCCAAATGAAGACTTTGTTTTGTGGGTGAATCCTTGCATTTCATTAGGTTTGGTAATCCCACATGCATTGTGGTCCATCCAATCTACATGCTGACAAATTAGCCAAGCTGACAGATGCATGCGAGATCTGAGCATCCATTACTGGCCCATAAATCAGGCTGGTCCACTAATTGGCTGGGCCACAGTTTGCAAAACAAATGGCTGAAAAAGCTGTTTTCCCCACTCTGGCACATGTTATGGGTTGAATGGCCTGGTTTTTACGCAAACTCACCTAAGTATCTAACCTTCCTATGTTTTCCTTTACAAATCACGATATCCAGATTACAGGTTATTCATGATACTGTGGCTATTTTCACCAGTGGAGTTATATGATACTCAGGTTGCGTATGACACTTGATATGCAGGCACTTAGTAATTGTACATACGGCATGCATTAACTCAACTTAAACCAACTAAATTGTGGAACCCAATGTCGCTAAGTCAAAATCCCAATATCATATTAGTTGAACAATTCTAACCTTTGTTTGTGGAAACAGGATGGGTAGATATTTTTCATTTTTAACTGTCTATTAAATGTCCACCAATCTGATTGTTGGATAATAAAAATGTGTAATTTTTGGTTCATGATGCATGTACATAAACATGGAAGTGGAACCATGATTTGGACAGTTTAATTTGACTTAATTTTATGCCACATGCAATTTCAAAATAATTTCTAACTTCCTTTCTATCATCCATCACACTCTGCCAGAGTATCAAGGTTTTTTTCTTTTTACCAACCCGACATTATGGTTCTACATTCTGAGTGCTGATTAACATGATATGTAAATTTTTGTTTAGAATGCAGAAATTGGTACTTTGATTTATGCAATAGCATGCATATGATATAACACTGAGCAGGTGGGATCTACAATAATAACACCATGTCATAAATAAATTAAAATGTCAACTTTTATATAAAACTATATTGAATACACTTGGTGTATGCATGACATGATCCTACCTGTTGCATACCATAGTGTAGGAAGTAGCGTACCATGTGTCCATTCCCGTACCGCATACTGGGGAGAACTCTGATCAAGGTAACCTTTTTTCTGTGATATGGCATCTTCAAAGTGGGGCCTACCTGATGGAGGATTCCGATGCTTAATGTGGCACTTGTGTGATGTGTAGTCGGGCTGCGGTATACACGATAATGGGATTAGCAAACTCGTTTTGCATAGACAATTAAAATTTCTATTTCATATTCATTTTTCATTTGGGGTCAAGGGATTCAATAACGGTTATGGTGGCCATAGTAGCCACCGTAATTACCATTTGATACGGGCTGTAAAGGCCATTATCAGCCATTTCTTTTTTTTGAAAGGTAATGATTTTATTGAGAGCCAAAAGGCAGCAAAAACAGAACAAGAGCAACAGAAATGAGAACAAAAGGAAAAAGAAACTACAAACTAAAAAGAACTAACCTAAGAGACAGCAACAAGGGGGACAAAGGGATACAAAGAGGGAAGCAAAAACAAAAATGATTTTTAAAAAACTGTGTCGGCCGTTACGGTCTGTTGTGGGGCCATTACAGGCCATTTTCTCCCTAACAGCTGTTGTGGCCTTGTAATACGTAATGGTTCCCACCATTACTGTTACATACCTGTTTTTTAATACCTTGTTTGGGATTGCTCCTCTTGATGCTTTGCTTCACCACTAGGTCCTTTTGCTTACCTAATTTTCAAGCTTATGCAGGAGAGGATGGCAGAGACTTCATTACTGTGGAGTATTGTGGTGATGATTATCTTGCAGCACTGGCAGACTCTATGCCTGCTGATGAGGACTGGGATGATTTGCAAGCCATGGAAACTGAAGCTTGTGGAGCATTAAATAAAATATTGGTTAATGTAGTTCCAGAAGATTCTGAAGCAGAAAATGAGGATACATTGGTAAATAATTTCAGTGGTAAGAAAGCTTCAGTCAAGACTCACATTGAGGAGAGTCTCGAGACACTTGATTCTTCTAGTGATGATGAGGACCCGGATTTTGAGTTCTCGAACCAATGTGATAGAAGCCGTGCCCCCACTCAGAAGTCAGATAAATATCCTTCAAACTCCTGTGTAAGTGATTCTTTTGGTAGAATGTTTGTACTACTAACTTAATTACATATCCTTAGCAACTGGCACTACTGCAGTATCCACTTTTCTCTTGAATTCTTAATGAAGCTTTTTTTGTGTTTGATTCAGAACTTGTCATTAGAGACGAACTTTGTTTTTACTTCAAAATGATAGGAAAGAGAAACTTCTAATTGTTTGCTCCAGACTGCCCCATTTGTTTGACCATAGTCGGTCGTGATGACTGCATCTGATTTAGTATCTTAAGCAGATGCTTATACTGCCCCTTTCGTGAAGTCCAAAATGGAAAATGAGCTTATGCTAACCAGGGTAGTTTAGATATCAATTACCTAAATCATTTGAATAGTGAAAGTTCCAAGTTTTTAGCAATGAAATGGATAGCAGTAAGTTGCTAGATGCTTTGATGTTTTCATCTAAGCCATTCTGGTATGACATGAGTAGTTCTCGTACTTGATTGTTTGAGAAACAATTCAAAAAGCTACCTTACTTAAGAAATGGTTATTTCATACTGCTAACCAGTGGGTTGAGACTGATAAGTCAGGGCAATGGAGGCTTACTTGCTTAGGGACAGTTTGGTTACTGAAAAAGTTTCATTCGGACAGCCTTGTCTAGACAGGGCATATGTCTACGATTTGTCAACAACAATTATTTAGGCATGGCACAAATTTCAATGAAATCAAAGATAAGGCTGTCAAAAAAACCAGCCTTTATTGTGGATTGGGCAATCTAGGCACAAAGTTGGTTTTAACCAATTTTCCATAAAATACATGGAGTAGCGATTTGTTGCCACATGCGTGGCACATATGATACATTTGCCACATAAGCCACACCTGTGAATGTGCCGTAAGTGAGACTATTCATCTTCAACCACTTCTGCATGTGCCACATTTGATTTCAAATGCCTTGCGGGTGCTACATGTGCTAATACCTATGTGTATGTACGCCGCATGTGCCAATTCTGCCACTGTCCATGTTTAGGAGATTAATATGTGCTACCATGCATCTTCATGTAACCCATTGTGCTGCATATGCCACTATTAATCTACAGGTGTGCCACGTGTCAACATGTGCCGATGGTGCCTATTGCATACAAGAGCCTCATATGCTTGGCCAGATATGATGTTTGACAAATAACAGACAATACAATAACATAGTCCATTTGTACAAGGTTGTTCGTACACCCTTGGTTGGACAGAGATGTGTTCAAAAAGTTCTATCTGGACAACTCTAATGTTAACTAAATGGGCTATTGTATTCTAGGGATTGATATGTTAGTTTCTAAGTTGGAAGCTGAGTGTTCCATTGTCCCAAGAGATGCCAACCATGTGGCTGTGATAGATTAGTGATAAAAGGGTCAGTTGTTATTTTCTCCTCTTTGTATCTGTTGTGATGTTTTCAGTTTTGTTGTTTCTGTATAAAATATTTATCACTTTCCGAAGAGATTCCTTCACCTTTGTAACAGTTTGTGGTGCTGACAATTATTTCTCAACGATTCGTAATCTTAAGATGTTTCTTAGCATTGCAACTAAATGATTAGTTTTACTTGTAAACTCACACATGCATTACTGTTGCTGAATTTGTGATGCCTGAATGCTTTCGCATTATTTCTGAAACTGCTGTCTTTGAATCTTGAAGGAGCATAAGAGCAGCATTACACATGAATCTGTTCCATCATTTTCAAGCAGAGGGACATGCACCAGCTCATTAAACAATGACTCTGGAATTCTAGGATATGAGCAGTTGCAGGCTTTGGATGATATTGAATTGGCAAATGTTGTAATATTTGGTAACAAAGCATTTCGGCCTCTGCAACATCAGGCTTGTAGGGCAACAATGTCAAAGAGAGATTGCTTTATTCTTATGCCTACTGGTGGCGGTAAAAGTCTGTGTTACCAGGTATTGCTCCCTTTTATACCAACTATGACTTACCATTGGAAGATTTTTTCTTCTTCTTCTTTTTTGTTTACCACTCTTGGCTATCTGCTCATCTATTATTCTTTAGTTATGTTCAACCAAGTGCGCTTTAATTAGCGTGACACTTTGGTTATGGAATTGTTTCAAGAATGCCAAAATAAACGAATTTAAGCAAAGCGGTTCTCCTAAACAATCTAGTATATAGCTGAAAAAGTTCTCAGGGACCAGCTTAATTGATATTGGCACCTTGAGTCCCGGAATCTCCATGGATATTCATCATGCAATTTCCATCCATCACTTCTGTGCATTATATCCATGCGAGCAAGAATGCCCCTCTGCAATACGCCATTTTCTCCTCCCCAACCTCCTTATCACCTCATCGTGTAAAATCGAAAGGCATTTGTGCATTGTGGACCTTTTGGTAATCATTAGTAGATAACATCAGAAATATATCTGAAAGTATGGTTCCCTATGGACAATTCACTGAAAGGATTATCGGAATTTTTTGAATCACCCAAACATCCATGCTTCTTTCCTGTTTGGTAAGTTTTCAAAAATAAATGGGAAGCAGATATTTTGGGCCTTACTGCTTGATGCTTTGACCATCGACTCAAAAACTTGTCAATTTATCATACTAAGGGCCTGTTTGTTAACACTTAAAAAAGTTACTTAATGCAGAATGAAGAAAATGCTCCATGTTAAGCCTTGTTTGTTAACACGGAATTCGGAAAGCGCTCGGTGATTTTCCCTTGATTTTTTTTGGTGATGGAGGCTTGGCTTAATGGAGAATACTGAATGCGCTCCGCGAATTTTCTATAAAAAAATAAATTTGCTTCCAAAATTACCCCCTCCTTACGATAGCTATGGAGATTTTCTCTCCCAGATAGATTGCGCAATACACAACCCAACTTTTAACATGTGTAACTTCTCTAGGCCCCACCATGATTTATGTGTTAGATCCACGCCGTTCATCAACTTTTTCATATCATTCTAGAACATGAACCAAAAAATAAGGCATATATAAAGCTCAAATGGACCACACCATAGAAACCGACGGGAATTGAATGGCTATCATTGAAACCTTCCTAGGGTCCAATGTGAGGTTTATTTCCCATCTAACCCCTTCATAAGGTCACACAGACATGGATGAAGGGAAAACACAAATATCATCTTGATCAAAGCCTTTTGTGGCCCTAAGGAGTTTTCAATGGTAGGCAACCAATTCCCACGGTTTCTTGCAGTGTGGCCCACTTGAGCCGTACGTCTGCCCTTTTTTTTGTCTTATGCTCCAAATTGATATGCAAAAATGAATAGATGGTGTGGATGAAACATATACACCATGGTAGGCCCCATAGAGCCCTGTCAGGGTTGTCCATCTTCATTCATGGACGAAGCGGATTGCGTACGAAGTAGCTCTGTACGCAGTAAACTCTATGGGGTCCACCATGATTTATGTATTTTATCCATTCCGCGCATCCATTTTACTAGATAATTTTAGGGCTTGAGCTAAAAAATGAAGCATATCCAAAGTCAAGTGGACCACACCACAGGAAATAGTGTGAATTAAATGTCTGCTATTGAAAAATTCTTGGGGGCCACAGAAGTTTTGGATTTAGCTAATATTTGTGTTTTCCATTCATCCATGTTTGTGTGATCTTATGAACAGGTTGGATGACAATTAAACATCACTGTGGCCCTAGAATGGTTTTAGCAGTGGAAATCATTATTCCTACTGTTCCCTGTAGTATGGTCCACATAAACTTTGGATATGCTTCAATTTTCGTCTCAATCCCTAAAATGGGCTGGAAAAACGGATGGATGGCATGGATAAACCACATACATTCATGGTGGGCCCAACAGAGTTTACTTAGTATGATGAAAACACGGATTGAGTAACTGCAATTCAATTTGACCCTGGACGACGTCCCATGCGGATTGCCGCTACCAAAAGCGAGCAGCTATTGGACAGTGCTCTACGTGCCCCATCATGATTTACATGTTTTATCCACGCCGTTCATTCAATTTGTGAGTTAATTTTAAGACGGTCGACCAAAAATGAGGTGGATCCAAAACTCAAGTATGCCTCACGAGAGGAAACCATGGGGATTTAGTGACCACCATTAAAACATTTATATGGCCACAAAAGTTTTATATCTTGCTAAGTTTTTCATATTTTCACTTAATTCCAGTGATAATGAACTTATAAATTGTTTGGATGGCTTAGAAACATCAAGTGGACTACACTAAAGGAAGCACAAGTGATAATGACACCTACCGTTGAAACCTTTCTAGACCACCATGATGTTTTTTTACCATCTAACCTATTCATAAGGTCATGTAGGCATGGATGAAGTGAAAACAAAAATATCAGCTTGATCCAAAACTTCTGCATTTCCCAATAAGTTTTTTATGGTAGGCAATCAATCCCCCACTTTGTGGCCCACTTAAGCCTGGGTTTTGCCACATTTTTGGGTTCATGCCCTAAAATGATCTGTAAATATGGATGGACGGCATGGATAAAACCCTTACATTACGGTGGGCTCTACAGAGCCCTGACCGTACAAATTATAGTCAGGCGGAGGTAGGACATAATCCGCTTCCCAATCTGGCAGGGATTGGTGTTAAGAATGGGTCGGTGCTACTGCACCAACCTGTCAAGGGCTCTGTAGGGCTCACAATGATACATGTCTTTTATCTAAGTTGTCCATCCATTTTGAAAGATCATTTTAGGGCATGGCTCCAAAGAGGAGGCAGATTGAATGCTAACTTGAACCACACCTCAGGAATTAGGAATCAGTGGGATTAAATGCCCACAACCTAAAACCTTTGGGGACCATAGAAGTTTTGGATAAAGCTAATATATGTTTTCCCTTTATCTAGGTCTATGTGACCTTATGAATAGGTTGGATGGCAAATAAACATCTTGGTGGGCCTTAAGAAGGTTTCACTGGTGGGTGCCATTATCTCACTATTTCTTATGATGCGGTCCACCGGATATTAGGATCTACTTCATTTTTGGGCCCATGCCTTGAAATGAGATGGCCAAAAGGGATGGATGGAGTGGATATAAAACGAATAAATCATGGTAGACCCACAAAGCACAACATATCCCACACAATAAGAAGTGCGGGATAATGGATTATGTTAGCCTTTGTTCCAAGCTGGGCTCTATTAGGATGCTCTAGTTTGAGGGGGAGTATTAAAAGGTTGATAGTTGAATAGGGTCCATTGGGCCCAAGGCCCCAAGTACATGTAATAAGGCCATAAGGCCCATTCATGATTTTACTATTATGAATAAGAGTACAAGGCTAGGGTTTCAATACACCCTAAGTATCTCATGCTCTTACTAACTCTCTCCTCTTTCTCTCTCTCACACACACGCGCGCGCGCGCGCGCACACACACACACACACTCGTTGATTGTTTCTTCCATCTTTCTTCTCCTTTCTTCTTCTCATTGTAGCTTCTCATAGGCCTCTTAAGATTAGCACCATGTAGTCGTTTAACATAGTATTAGACCCTACGTGCTCCTAGGGTTTCTTATTCTTTTTCTTATTTTCTAGGGTTTCTTCTTCTTTTCCCTTATTCCTTTTCGATTCTTTTTTTGAAGATTTTTTTATTTTTTTTTCTGAAGGACTTGCTAATTTTTGTGTTGCCTCGGGTAGGATTTGCTGTTTTTATTTTATTTTATTATTATTGTTGAAGTAGATTTTGTGTTGCCCTAGCCAGGGTTTGCTACATTTTTTCCATTGAAGAATATTTTTGTATCGCTTTGGCCAGGGTTTGCTAGATTTCTCCTATTGAAGTAGATTTTTTTGTGTTGCCTTGGATATGGTTTGCTGATTTTTTCTATTAGGAGAGATTTTTAGTTTTTATTTTTATTTTTATGTTTCTCTTCCTAACCTCGATGGTTCCTTTATTTTCCTTCCTTTTTCTTTTTCTTTTGCTTCCTCATTACTGAATTAGTTTTATTCTTCTAATCTTTCTCAACAAGTGGTGTCTTCCTTTCTTCCCTTCCCAATCTTCTTTCCCTCTTTCCTTTCCTACACAACAACAAATTTTTATTGACCATTTTTCCTTCACCCATCATTCTTTAACAAGTGGTGGTTCTCTTCCTTTCCTACACAACAATAGCTTCTTATTAACCCCTTTCCCTTCACCATTCATTCATTTGCTGTTATGAGAGTCATGAGGCCTTCTCCTCACTGTTCATTGTGATTTGTGAGGAGGGGGTGGCTTGCAGCTATTTTTATTTTTTTAGGGTTTTACATCATGTGTTGGATTTTAAGCCTCTTTGGTATGCAGTTGAAATCTTTGCTGATTTTTCTACTGTTCGATTGAAGATGTTGTTGGAAATCCTTATTTTATTCATTTTTTGAGGAATTTGTTATTTTTTGCTAAATGGTTGGAGGTATTGCTAAACGTCTAGGTTGGAGGTATTTAACTGGATTGTCTCTTGCCATGTGATATGTGTTTGCCTCTTCTCCACCAACTTTTTTGATGACTTAGTAGCTTCTTTTTTTCTAGGCTCTTTGTGCTAGGATGTGTGATGTGACCAGTATCTATACTGGGTAATTGGCCTGGACCCATTTATGTACTGGATGGTTGGTTTGGGCTTGTTTGGACTGGGTAGCTTTCCCGGCCTTGGCTCAAACTTATTATGACTGTATTGTGCTGGTTTACTTTGAGGCTTTGAGCAATTGACTCAGTCTTGTTGTTTATATTGGATAGTTGGTCCATTCTTATTTGTTTCGGATAGTTATCCGGACTTATGATTGTGTTGGGCAGTTGGCCCATCCTTAGAGTTGGATTGTTAATCCAGACTCTTTTGTTTATATTGGATAGTTGGTCAATTTTTATGTTTTCTAGATAGTTGTCTAAACTTATGATTGTGTTGGGTAGTTGGCCCAGCCTTGGTTGGCCTGGATAGTTGATCCAGACTCGTTTGTGTCAGAGGTTGTTTCGGTGGCTCACATCACTAAAGTTGCAAAAATGCTTAGTTGCCTGAAGTTATTGGTCATTTCATTGCTTCCACTTCTCATCTACTCGCTTGCCTCTCGTTACAGCCAATGCTACTTATCTTCACAGTCGTGCTACTTTTTTTATCTTATTTTTTCTGTTTTTAAGAAATCTTTTATGTGCCTCTCCAAACTCAAGTTCCTCTTTTTAGAGCACCTTGAGTTGAGGGGGATGTTAGAGAAGATTTTTTTTATCTCTTAGGTTTGATTATGTTAGCCCTTGTTCCAAGCTGGGCTTCATTAAGATGCTCCAACTTGAGAGGGTGCGTCGAAAGGTTGATAATTGAATAAGGTCCATTGAGCCCAAATCCATGTAATAAGGCTCATAGGGTCCAATCACAAGGCCATGTAATAAGGCCCATAGGGGCCCATTCATGTTTTTTTATTATAAATATGAGTAGAGGGCCAGGGTTTTAATACACCCTAAGCATCTCATGTTCTTGCTCTCTCTCACTTTTTAATTGTTTCTCTTTCATCTTTCTTCTCCTTCTTTCTTATTTTTCTCATTGTAGCTTCTCATAGGCCTTCAAGATTAGCACTATGTAGCCGTTTAACACAATTGAACACAACCTAAAAGTAATAGGAAGGGACAACGATTAAGTATAAGGTAAAGAAAGAGCAACGGAACTAATTTAATACCGTTACTTGTATTGTTTTATGAAAAGCAAAACAAGATTAACTAATTTTTATTTAAAATAATATAATAAATCATTGAAAACATTAATTGATTTTAATGTTGTAGTAAAAAATAACTTGTAATTTAAGCTACTAGCATTTAGCGTAGGCTACATGTGACTTAAACTATTTTCATGTGCTACATAGCGTTAAGGCTAAGCTATGCTATGTAGTGTAAGCTACACACTACGTAGCATAGCTATTTAAAACACTGGTTAAGATGGATTAGTGGCAATACCAGGAAGGATGAAATTAGAAATGTGTCATTGAGGGAGCTTAGGAGTAGCACCAATAGGTAATAAGATGAGGGAAAGTAGACTTAGATGGTTTGGTCATGTGCAACGTCGGCCAAGAACCACGCTAGTTAGGAGTGAGTTGGTACAAGTCGAAGGTTCTGAAAGGGCAAGGGGAAGGCTCAAAAGGATGTGGATGGAGGTAGTAAGAAAAGGACTTGATGACCTATGGTCTAACTGCCTTGATAGAGTGGAATGGTGAAACATGATTCACGTTGCCGATGCAATTGATTGGGATAAGGCTTAGATGATGAAGTATCTCATTTGGCTACTTTGGTAGAGTTTGGACATCAACTACCAGTAAGATTTATTACTTATGTTTGCCTTTTAGGCATCGTACTTTTTCAGCTCCACATGTTTAGGACTTCCTGCTACCGCCAATATATATTATCTTTCAAAAGAAAAAAAAAAGTCATGTTGCAGTCATCGGACTCATCACTCATCTATCAATTCTATGTCCATATCTCCGCACAATTCTTTAAATTTTATCTTTGAGAAGTTCTGCTAAGCTTGAAGAAATTGTTCATGTGTCTTCCGATTTTAGCTTACAACCTTCTCAGCTATCTCTAATAAAATTTTGGCTTGAACAAATTGTTCCTGGTAGCTTGAAGTTCATATAAGATTACACAGTTATCTGTAATTAATAATTGATTCTAACTTTTTCCATTTTAGCTTATGACCTTCTCTTATTTCTTTCTATCATCTACAGCTCCCTGCAACTCTCCATCCAGGTGTGACTGTTGTAGTGTCCCCTCTGCTGTCACTTATTCAAGATCAGATTGTCACATTGAACCTCAAGTTTGGAATACCAGCAACGTTTTTGAATTCTCAACAAACTCCCTCCCAGGCATCAGCAGTCATCCGAGAGCTGAGGCAAGGATCCATTTTCTGTATCTAGATTGCTTGTGGGGCTGAATTTCTCTAAAGGAAATCCGGCAAGCACTACATGAGCAATAATCTTGTTACGTATGAACCAGAATAATTTCTGGGTTTTGTTATGTAGCCAGAATAATTTGTGGTTTTGTCTTGTAACCAGAAGAAATTGTGGGTTTCATCCTGCTCCATAGATGGAAAGTGTTCTATGGTTGCCTTGTAATGGTGGAAAATGTAGCAGCTTTTGCATTTATGAACCTGTGAAGGGTTGTTAAACATTTCCCTATGATGGCATTCTCAATAATCCACAGACTGGGAAATGTTGCATGAAGTGCAGGGAGCAGGGAAGAAAAGAGAGGTTAAACTAGCCAAGCTGAAAAAAAACAGGGAGTGATGAGAGGCTTACTCAAAATCGGCTCATCATTGCCTCTTGATCGACGCGTTTTCCTTTCAGTTTAATAGCATGATTGTTACCATTCAATTCAAAAAAAAGAAGAAGAAAAAAAAAAATCTTGCACGACATGATTTCTCTAAATTGTGGAAGTTGAAGAGGTGTTCCATTTAGCAAGTGGAGATTCTTTTCCTAATACTTGTAACTGTGTTTTTATTTTTTTTGTTTAACAAACAACAATTCTCAAATGGGGGAGCCACTTTTTGAACATGGATAAATATTATCTTTTCTCTGTGAATGTATCATAATCAGAAAGAACACCTATCTATTAGAGTCACTCTTTTGGATGTTCATGTTTCCACTGTTAACCATTTCCTTGTGAAAAAATTGCTTTTACCTAAAGGAATTATAGGAACCCTTGTATATATTGTTTTGGCAGTGCGAGTTTCAATGTTTCACGTTCACTATGTAATAGATGGATGCGGCATTTGGCTTGTACATTCACTGTTTCTAGGCGTCAGCTTTTGGACCTTGTTTCTAGAAGCAACTGAAGATTTAGTTTACAGCAGCATGACTAATTTTATTAGAATGTCAGCTGTGATCAAGATGAGTTTTTTTTTTTAGTTCGAGTTATTTACTTACGAAATGAATGCTCAACCAAAAGAAACATTGTTCTTAGGTTCAGCCGAGCATTCTTATAGGTGCAGCTCACCTTTTGGTAACCTATGCCATTGATCCAGTGGGCCTCGTGCTGGGATGGGCCATGCTTTTATATCTCCCCCATCAGATGCTCCGGACCATCCGGTGGAAATAGCTAAATACAACCTCTGGTTCACGTCTAACAAGGAACCAATCGGAAGGTTAGGATCACCCAATGGGCAGATTTTGAAATATCTCCCATTCACCATGATGCCTACCATACAAATGAGTTGGATCATCAAAAGGTGGGACCAACATCTACAGTTTATTGGGTTTGAGCAAATGGTCAATCAAAATTGTATGTCCTCATCTCGGATCATATTGAATAATTGATATGATCCTTACATTTTTTTACTTATTGTTATCCTCTTGTTTCTAATTCTAGGAAAAATAAACCCTCGTGCAAGCTCCTGTATGTCACCCCAGAAAGGATTGCTGGAAATCAATCATTCATGGAGATACTAAGATGCCTGCACCAAAAGGCAAGTCGTTGAATTTTGTAATTGAGAATGTGGTGGACCCTTGTATACTCTTACAAGCAGTTGGACCTTGCAATTTCCAGTGGATTAAGATAATCACCATTGTGTACAGGGACAACTAGCAGGATTTGTCATTGATGAAGCACATTGTGTAAGGTATGCTTTCCATTGGTGTTTGTTGTAGGCACTGCTGCACTGTGTCATTGGCTGTTATTCATATCTAGGATCTGGATAATAAGCAATACTAATGTCACACACTCCCATGGGGACATGTCACAGACATGTGGAAATCTGCACCTATAATCAGGTGAGCCCTTCACGACTTGTCCATATCCCAGAAGTTACTGTGGTTTCTTGATTTGATCCTGACAATGGAGTGGAGGGCTTGAAAGGAACAAGAGATAATTTCTTCTTCTTCTTCTTTTTAATAATAAAAAGGCCGACCAAAGGTTCACATTTGATGGACAAAATTCATCCATTCCAGCAGTTATGATTGTCCAACCATGTAAAATTTTGGGCTATGGCCCACCCATGATGGGTCCCTATGAGATGAGTGGTCTAGACTTTCTAAGAGAGAGAGAGATGCATATATGTATGTTGTGCATGCGTGTAACTTATTGTCTATTTGAGTATTTTCTTTTTATTGACTTTTGCTTGATCTTCTCACTTTTCCCAGCCAATGGGGCCATGATTTTCGTCCGGACTATAGAGGACTAGGATGTCTTAAGCAGAACTTTCCAGAAGTCCCCGTGATGGCATTAACCGCCACTGCAACTCAGCCTGTTCGGAAGGTAGGTTTACCATGATGATGGTTTATTCTCTACAGGTTTCTGTAGCAAGTTGGCATTCCTAAATCAAGTGAATTTTATACAGGACATCCTAAATGCCTTGAGGATTCCCCACGCTCTAGTTCTTGAAACCAGCTTTGATAGACCGAACCTCAAGTATGAAGTAGTTGGTAAAAGCAAGGATTCATTAAAGCTACTCGGGCAACTGCTGAAAGATCGATTTCATAATATGTGTGGAATTGTTTACTGTCTTTCAAAAAGTGAGTGTGTGGAGGTCTCTGCGTATTTGAATAATAAGTGTAAGGTAAAAACTGTCTATTACCATGCTGGTTTAGCGGCTCGACAGAGGGTTGCAGTTCAAAAGAAATGGCATACGGGAGAGGTGCATGTTGTATGTGCTACCATTGCTTTCGGAATGGGCATAGACAAGCCTGATGTTGTGAGTTCAAATCATCATGCAATTTCTGGTTCAATATTTCCATTCAGGAGCTTTACTCAAGCCCATGCACATCTATACGTGGGACCTTGTGGACGTCTGAGGCATACATCAGGTGGGCCAAAACTCTGTTTGGAGCCACTCATGTATGAACACAATGGATGGTCAAGTAGGTCCCAACTGTTCCCATTCATCATACTTGTGTGGCCCATCTGATGAGTAGATCGGCCTGTTTCTGGGTTCAGTCATTTACATGGTAGGTCCCATCTTGCACAGTTTGGAGTTCAGATGTCCACCACATGCTGAGTTGGCATGTGTGACCACATGCTGAGGTATGTGCAGAGCCGTAAGGCACATGGGGGCTTGGTTAAACTCTTCCATTGGATGGGAGTTCTTACGGTGGTCATTCAAGTTGATGTTTTGGATTTTTCGATGTTTTCTTTTCAGCGTTTTGTAGTCCACAATACATTGTCTAAATCGATTGAAAGTTACTACCAAGAATCAGGGAGGGCTGGAAGAGATAATCTTCCTGCAGTATGCATTGCTTTGTACCAGAAGAAAGATTTCAGTCGGGTTGTATGCATGCTGCGAAATGGACAAGGATGTAACACCGAGAGCTTTAAGATGGCCATGGTTCAAGCTAGGAAAATGCAACAGTATTGTGAACTAAAGGTATTATCTGATTGGATTGGCAATTTGTATGTAGTAGTTCACTTCAATTTGAATCCGATGTCATGCTTATTCTTTTTTTGGTTTATTTTTCTAAAGAAGCTTTATTTTTCATGTGAACTCGTCTTTCATATATTTCCAAATTCTGCACCCTATCTATTTCCAGACAGATCTGTGCCATTTCCCAGCACATACACCCCATGTGGCACTGAATTCAGCGTCTTGTCCATGTTGGCCAGGTGGCACTGAATTGGCCCTATGGAAAAAAGGCTGGTTTGGCTTTTGCGGGTAACATGGGTGCATCAAAGTGCCCCCCCCCCCCCCCCCCCCTTTTTTTCCCTTTATAACTGTCCATTTCTTTCTTGATTTTTAAGAAGTCCTTTTAATGGGGCTGAAATTCGAGTCCCCATCACGTCATGGAAATTCAACATTTTTTCTAGTAAAAGCTGAGGCTTGCTAGCCCCACATGCAGCCATACATTCCAACCTGGTACAGGTAGGAATACCAATCAGTGTATCAAGTGGGACCCATCAAGTGGATGTTCTGGCCAAAATATCAGGCTGGAAACTGTTAGGCAGGTGGCAGGCCACACTTGTACAAAAAAAATGATTTGTGTCAGAACTTTTAAGTTTTTTTAACCATCCGTGTATTAAAAAATCTGGCCCAACTAATTGTTGACTGATCTGATTTTCTAGTCAAATCATGTACACATTGGGTTGGCTTGGGTGACTGATGCAGGTGACAGGATGGTTCGTGTGACTGCCTTTGGGCATCCATCGTAAAAGTTTGTTGCCGCTGACTTTCTATGAATTTTCTGTTCTTTCTTCCCCAGGACGAATGCAGGAGGCAGACACTTCTGGAGCATTTCGGAGAGCACTTTGACAGGCAGCATTGTAAAAATGGACCCAGTCCCTGTGATAACTGCCTGAAGATGTCCAGATGAGCATAGTCAAAATACACAACTCAGGAGTAACTGCATGATGAGATGCAACAGGTTCGGAGCAAATACTCCTCTTCAAATCGCATTTCTTGTAATAGAAAGGTAAGGAAATTCAAAAGCGGACAAACTTATTGATTTTGGAGGGAATTGCCTACGCTATTCAGATGGGATGGGCCACTGTATTTGAGGCAACAGGTGCATTGCAAGAGAGCCCCACTTGAGTCCTTGCAAAGCCAATCTCATGTTCCTTGTTATTTACTTGTTCCATGGTGACAAGTTCATACTCCCAGCCTATTCCCATTTTGGGTGGAGCAGATCTACCGCTACTTTTATCCCAGGCAAAACAATTTTGATGGAAGAAATAGGTCCTAAATACTAAAATATGTTTTCTTGAGCAAGGGTGAGGATTTCCTGCCTCTGGAGGCATGGCATCGTGTACCACACACGTGGAACATGTGTTTGGTGATCAGGACCAAGCATACTGTGGGCTCAGTTGCTGATGGCGCCTAAATGAAATTTTATGTGATTAGATGATCTTAACCATCTAATAAATGGGACTTTCCTCAATAGGAGCTGGTTACTGATTTGTTTTAGTGTTGATTTGTATGCAACCAATTTATAGCAGATTGTCCAAACAGGGTGATTCTTGGACCATGGCCTGTTCACTATTGGAAATTCTAAATGGACGGTTTTGATCCCATCTACTGACGCGTTGAGAATGACATGGAGGTACGGAATTGAGCAATTGAAAATTATCAATGTTCTTGGTATGGTAGATGCTATGACACACACTATGATGCTTGTTCAATGGAAGTATTTGATCTTTAAAAGGATATATTCTCCATTCTCTATACATACCATATTTAGCAGTAGACATTGTGGTCGCGTTTGGATGCACAAGTGAAATGAAGTGAAGAGATGACCAAACTACATGATTAGTGAGGATATATTCTCCATTCTCTATGCATATCCTATTTAGCAGTTGACATTGTGGTTGCGTTTGGATGCACAAGTGAAATGAAGTGAAGAGATGACCAAACTACATGATTATTTAGCAGATTGGAAGATCCTAACCATAAAACGTTTAACCTTTCTCTGGACTATCGGCAACCTTACACTTATACACAGCTGTATCTTCTAATCTGTGAGATTTTTGGGCCTTCTCCCACTTACGATAGGTCCCATCAGATCAATGGTTTTGATCAACTTGGAGCATTAGGCAGAAGTCATCTGATCGACCAGTTAATATCACCCAAACGAAGTAATAGTTGAGATATATCTTACTGATGGCAGGGTCCACCAGATTAATGGTCTGAATCTCATGACTGTATGGTGAGATCTGATTTCATGTGTATAGGTAGATCAGAATCCATCTCTGCTGCATCTCCACCGCGCAGACCGAGAACAAAATCGGTCAAATCAAAGCTGTTGATCTAGTGTGGATCAGCCACCGTCTACAAGTCACATCTGTACCGCTATCCACACTGTCCAAATTGATTTTAAGATCGTAGATGGAACATAACCCAAAAACATCAATGGATCAGGTGGAGAATGATGTCCTTCAACTAGTTAAATTAATAATTATATTTAATAGCATTAAATAAATTTAAAATATCATCCTGTTTTTGCCTATATAGGTTCGTTTGATCCCAGCCAGTTGTCACTGGACTTTAGACCATTAATCCCAGACCGCTGATCTTGATAGGCCAAACGTGGGTTGGCGATGCCAACAAAATTTCCAGATTGGAGGATCCTAACCCTTCAATCTGTACATTATACAGCTAATGGATTGGAAAAACAGAGGCCAAAGATAAGATGGCTAGGATCTTTGGATACTGGAGATAATTGGGGCACCCCCAATGATGAGCACTCCACAGTAGAACAGTGAGTCCCACCCAAGAACGTATTGTGTGTACAACAACGAGCAACGACAGTTTATTACGGGATGGTTAGGACAATGAGATGTTATGATTCTCAACCATCAATTCGGTTGGATAAACGATCTAAAGACCGGTGTGGCAATTGGCTTGCCACTGGATGAGGAGGAGTTTTACTTATTTAGGACCTGTTTGGATACCATCAAATAAGTTACTTTTTAACTTATAAAGTGATTAAGTTACTTTGTTCCTTGTGTCTAGCCTGCTAGCCCAGCTGGAAGACAATTAGGCCGCGGCGGGTCTTGGTTCAAAATGCTAAGGAGACACACTAACCCCACTAGTGGGTGGGTGCAGTGTGTGACTGACTTGTGTACATTATGGGTAGTGGGTATTGAAGATGGGCCCCACGTGATGGATAATAACATTAAATGAAAATACTATTAGGTGGATTGCAAGAATGAGTAGAGTATGGACCATCGGATTGCGAGAGTGAGTTCACTCTTTACTCTTAAGACATGTCCAGCTAGATTTTCAAGCCCACAGATGTTCATGCACAGGTCCCACTGAATCTAAACCGCGCTTGGATTTTTTAAGCATTTTTATAATAAAGAATCACCTCTAAATTATGAAATGCTGTTTTGATGACAAAGTTCCTGTACTGATCATGAGCCAGCTGGCCTAGTTTGTCACTGCTAAGGAATTCATTGACAACAATAGCAATCTCAGATGACATTATGCATTTTTCAACAACATGACTGTTGAATTTCTGTATCAATAGCGAACATTATAGCATATATAGTTGGGCTTTTAAGACGAAGAATGTCATTAATGATATAATTCCTGCATCAATGAGTCACCAAGCAAAGAGAAGTTTAACAACCTAAATAGCGTATTTGGGATGGCATTAGTAGTTTCTTATGTTGGAGTAATTCATGAATTTTTTTGGGACCCAGAACAAGTATATATAGCATTCCTAGATTTTCTAACTTGTAATGTGGTAGTAATCATTGTTTAACGACCTACTTTATTTTTTTGATGGTACCCGGCTGTTGATGCACCATGCAGTTGTATGGTTAAACAATATTTATAGCAATGGTGTCCGCATTATACCACAAAAGTTTATAATTTGGATGGCTAGGATTCTTGAGGGCACCCTCTATCTATCCATAGTTGGACTATTGGATGATGAAGACTCTTGATCACTATGGGGCCACTAATATAGGCTGAAAAATCAAGTATAGTAATTGTATAATTTCACTGGTTATGGAGCAGAGCTTCCAAGGGAAAGAAACCATTATCTGTAAGGAACTTGCGAGACATGCACTTTACTAACTGCAATTTTCGTCATCAGGACTCGTTTATGCAACTGCTCCTCAATGGAAATACAACTGCTGAAAGACATATTGAAACAGAAACACATGAGCACACCATAGAAAATACTTGAAAAGAGATTACACCAAATGGATTGATGTATACCCTTATTGATGGTGTCTTATGGTAATGAGATTCTATTCGGCCTTCTTTGCATATATCCAGGAGCCTTAGTAACAGATGACTTCCAAACAGGTTTTTTCATCCACTCAACTGCACATTCCAAAATCCCATCATATATCCTTTTTAAAGCTACAGTACCCCTAAAACTAGGATTTTCTACAAATGTCAATAACCATTACACATATTTTGCAGTCCATTGTCAATCATAAGGTGACTCATGGTATTAAATGAGTGTGTGTTTGTCCAATCCATTCATCTCACTCAGTTTTTTTTTTTTTTTTTAAGAAAGCATTACCTAAAAATCACGGTATTTCAAAACTTAAGTGGGCCATAATATTAGGCTTTAATTATAATTTTATTGTGTGACCCAAAGTGTTAAATCAGCCTAATTTTGGGATTGGCCAAACAATGGATAGCATACATGATGAATGGGAAGGATTTCATTAATTTATGTTGTAGAGAGTAACATATTAGATATTAAGTCCAGGTAAAGGTGCACTTTCATGAGAAAACGATTGAATGTATTACAATTGTCTATTTTAACTAATAATAAAAATAATATACAATTTAAAATTACCTGTGATAATTTCTTTTGTTTGTTCCAATATCTTAATCATTTCAAATCTTGATGGACAAAAGAAGAATAGATTTAGAAATTATAGAATTATAATTAAAATTTACAAAAAAAAGAAAGAAATGAAAATTGAATAAAATTTAATGATATATTTTAAACCAAATGCATATTCATAAATTTAAATTAAATTAAAATATTGAAAAATAATCATTATCAAATGCATATATTTCATGTTAATCAATTCAATTTCTAATTTACGATCATTGTGGTGGTAAGTTTAGAGATTTTATAGGCGGTTTTTAAGTTTTAGTAAAAATTATTACAATCATACAATTCAAAAATCATGAAAAAGTGAGCCATGCTTTTTCAGTTCTCTTAAACCAATCTTAATTGCATGATGAACATTTGCAGGTAAACTTGTTAATGAGTCGGGCTAGGACTAACCCGAGGTCTGTTGAGGCCTTACCTACAAAGTAGAACCTGGGCCTGACCATGGGCCAGACATAGACAAGCTAAAACCAATAAGCCCTAGCTTGGCTCCATATGTTTATTCCATAATTAAACTCAAGGCCACCCTATGTGCGTTAGGGTAGGTCACGTAAGGAACATTTCCATGCACAATTATGGGACCACTGTCCACACTCAGATTACTGCTGAGCGTTGGATGTGGACTCTTGCACTGTGTTTATCTCTGACCGTCCATTTTCAAGCCATTGGTGGAATGGTTGGATTCGCTTTCCACTGCATTATTGCAGTTGTGGCCAATCCATGATAAGGCCCACCGAAAAAAGGGTCTGGTTATCACAATTAGTTTAACTGGCAATGCTTCATGGCTTTAATAGTCACTCCTGGAATGCATGGTTTGGACGGCCTGTGGGCTTCACAAATATAATATTGGCATTGTTGATACTTAGATACTTTTCATCCTCCCTAGGCTTTGCATTCTCTCTTTTCATGGTATCAGTACACGTGCTAATAAGGAATCTGTGTGTGATCTGGACCACATATATATCAAGTGCCGTCCGCTGGGAGCCTGCCCCATATTGAATATCATGCTGGTAAAATCATTAGAGGGCCGCATGGTGGATGGGGAATTTCCCAAAAAGCTTTTAGATTGGAAGATCCTAACCATAAAATCTTATCTTTCACTAAACTATTGCCAACGGTAGATTTATAAGCAATAATTTTTGCTTATTAAATAACTATAATTAAATTCTTTTTATTAAATATAATTATAATTAAAAAAAAATTTTGCATGGCAAGTTGATAGAAAAAGTCAATAATGAAAGACGAACCATGGCACTAGTATTTGGTTACTACCCTCTTTTACTTAGAAACCCCCAATAATGAAAAATAAAAAAATAGAAGATAAAAATAACAATTACAACCACAACTAATTCTTTCAAGAAAATTCTAGCCTAACTTGGCCCCACTCAAGCTGAATCATGGAGTGTCTTTTCAATCACCACCATGAAAACTATCATGCTTGTCGTGGCTACTGCGATCCATTGAAATTTCACATTGGAGATAAAAAGCAGAAGTTGAATATTTATCTCCACAGAAAAAAAAAAAAAAAAGTACTTACAAGAACATGATAATGACGGGACTCACTTTATGAACGAGTTGGATGGCATACAAATGTCATGGTGGACGGTAGGAAGGTTCCAATAGCAGGATCTCCACTGTTTCCTATGGTGTGGCCTATTCGAGTTTTGGCTCTGTTTCATTTTTTTGTCTCAAGTCCTAAGATTATATCGCAGAACTGATGGACCGAGTGGATTTTGCTAAGATACTATGGTGTGGGATCCATGGAATTTTTTTCCTTTTTTTAATTGTATATACTAAGGGCTTCCTCTTTCTCTACGTGTATCCACTCCCAACTCACGTCCGACGATGATTAAGAGTAATGCAACCTTTCGCTGAACACGCACATATATCAAACAAAAGCTCCACAGTCATCCGTTCATTGAATCCTGGCCGTTACTTCAACGGGCCACTCTGTGAATGTGGCCTATCCCAAAAATCAGGGAGGCCCACTCATAAAGTAGGTCAAATGAGTGAGTTGAAGATGGACAGCTGGTTATCTTTTCATGGCCCACCTAATGCATAAAATTGCCAGGCTTATTAGCATCTCTATCAATCTTAATAGAAACTAAAAAGAAGATATTATCATAATCCAATCCTTTAATTTATATTATTATTATCCAATTCAACACAAATTACAATCACAAGTGAAATTAGCAAAAAAAATAAATCATAAAGAGAATAAAAAAATCAACGGTGGATCAGACATCAACCATCTCCATCCCATCACAAAATTCACACGAACAATTAATCCTACAATTCCTGCCTAGATCACTTCTATCATGTTTCTTCCAATCCCATCACCACCTGTAACTTAATTGTGAACCCTTTACACTTAATAAAACCTACATTTATCCAAACAACCCTAATTTTTTTTTTACCTCTGGCATAATATTCCACGTGAATTTAGCAAATTTAGAAAAGAAAAGAATAAAAAAAAAAAAATCAATTTGCCATCTCAAATCACAGGTCGATCAGCAGAGCGGACAGAAATTTCTTTGTTTCAACCATTGCCTAATACAGCCTCCATGAAAAACATGTGAAGATGGCAAGCTGGTAATCTATATCCCATCACAGAACTCGTCCAAACAAATTCTACAATTCCCAACCTGAATCCCTTCCATCATATTTCTCTATCTTCAAAGCCTCAATTGATGCTATTGATGCAGGGACTGGTCTAGACCCACCAACATCCATCGAATCCGTTGCAGCCTGGGTGATTGATTCCTCTTCATCGTCTAATTCAATCACAGAATCCTCAATCTCTAATACCATCTCCACCTCGTTGTGCCCCATATTCAACACCTCTTCTGCCTTACTGCGAATAAAGACTTTAATCTGCTGTTCCAACTCCTCAAGCTGGCATCCGCGGAAATCCATAGAAGAAATCATATCGGAAATAAGGAGCTGCCATTTTTTAGGATAGATCAAGCAAGAGATCTTGACCCTAAATAGCTTTACAGCAGTTGGGAGCTCCCCTTCACGGAGGATTCTTGTGTATTCTCTTCGTCATATGAGAAACCGATACTTCCTCTTGGGATGGATTTCAATAGCTGTAGTAGTATCTTTGGTCTGGTCTGTCTTCTTCATTGTGGCTGAGAAGTTGGTGGAGAAAGAATGGTGACCAACACGAAGGAAAGACATGGTTGAAGCTGAAGTGCACTCTCTTCTTCACAGAAGAAATTGAGATAATTTAATTAATCGTAATGAAGTGTTATAAAAAATAAAAAAAAAGCGAAATCAATTCAACGTACGGTTTTGCCCGTGGTAAAAAATCAACAAAAAAAACATTGAAAATATTATATAAAAAAACTCTATCTAAGCGGCTCCAAAGATGAAGGACTTACCGTTGAGTTTAACCGTCGGTTGGACACTGGTTTTTGGAGAGTGATCAGGTGAGACCCCGGCCTCACCTAAGAGGGTGCGGCCCTTTCCGTGAGGTTACCGTGGGGGCCACCTTGATGTATGTACTGTGTATCCACGCCGTTCATCCGTTTTCCAGATCATATTAGGGCACCGTCCTAAAAACGGATCAGATCCAATTATAAGGTAGACCATAACTTAAGAAACAGTGGCGATTGACCACTAATGGGCCACAAAAGTTTTCAATCAGTCTGATATTTGTTTTTTCACTTCATCCAGGCTTATGTGACCTTATCAATGGATTGGATGGTAAATAAAACCTACATGAACATTAATTTGCTCCCTAAGAACTTTTGAATGGAAGGACTGTCAATCACCACTGTTACTTATGGTATGGTCCACCTGATAATTGGATCTACTTCATTTTTGTCATAATACCCTAATATTATCTGTAAAAACGAATGGACGGCGTGGATACATAATACATAAATCAATGTGGGCCCCACATTAAACCCACGGTAAGGGCTGCACCATCTTGATGATGCTGGGGTCTCACCTAATCCGCTCTCTAGTTTTTTGGATTCGTTGTCAGACTTTCTTGCTTTTATAGATGAAGATGGGACGCGGATCACGGGGGAACTTCCAGCAACAGGAAGTTACTTGGGCCCACCGCGATGTTTGTTAGAAATCCACCCCGTTCATCGTTTTTCTAGATCATGTTAGGGCTTGACCCAAAACGATACAGATCCAAAACTCAAGTGGGCCGCACCACAGGGAAAAAGTGAAGATTGAACGTATACCGTTGAAACATTAGTGGGGCCACAGAAGTTTTGGATGAGGTTAATATTTTTGAGTTTTCAAGTTCATACCGGTAGAAATGACGTTATGAACGGTATGGATGGCATATAAACATCACGGCCTAGGGCCGGAGGTATCAATGGAAGGCACTTCCGTACCCACTTTTTCTTGTGGTAGGGTTAACTTGAGTTTTGAATTTCTTTTATTTTTGGTCCATCTTTAAGTTGATCTGGAAAAACAGATGGACAGTGTGGATTTCTCACAGACATCATGGTGGGCCTCAACTAGCTTCCTGGAAGAAATTCCAGATGTAGCCTCCGTAGGTAATCCGCGTCAGGACGATGATTTGGATCGCGGGAAGTTTCGTTAACGGTAATTTCAGGCATGAGTGAGAGCTGTAAACACGCGACCTCACGTGGACTCAGGTGCCGAGGTGTATGCTCGAAATCTGAGCCGTTCACCAGGTGATATATGCAGCTCAGATCATTGTCATAAATAAAGTTAGATCGACTCGGTAAAACACGAACTGAGTTTTCAAGTTAGGTGCCGTTTGTTAAACTGAAAAATAAAGTCTGAAACTTAATTTAAGTGCTGGAAACTTAAAGTACTGAATTTAAGTACTTACAAGTAATGAAAAACCCGTTTGTTAATTTATCTGAAAAAAGTCCTGATATCTAAAAATAAGTACTTTTTCATAAAAACTTGTTTGGTAAAAATAAATCATAAGTGTCTGAAAATTGACAATTTGTCATATTTGCCCCTATCATCTTAATTTCTATCATTTATAAAATATGAAATAAAACATACTATTGCTTTGCCACGAGTTTGGCACACCTATGCCCAATCTACATATTTTTCAAACATGACCCTTCAATTGATGGACCATGTGCTATGCTTTTCTTGATAGAATAATTATAACCCTTTGATTGATAGACCATAATGTCTCACACAAGGACGATACTAGACTTCATCTCTAAAGTCCCACCTAATATACTTTAACTCATAACCCTGAATAAGAAATGCTTTGCCTAAAAAAAAAAAAATCTCATCCCATCGAATTAGTGGGCCACACATGTACAATCTCTTGACCCACTTGTACAAATGGCATTGTACAATCTCTTAGCTCACTTGATGTACAGGTACTTAAAAATTGTTAATGTAGCATTCATAAAATCAAATTAAAAGAAAGATTAAATTGCATAATAGTGGAGATGGAACGTAGGAAATAGTGATGATTGAACGTCCACTATTGAAACATTCATGGTGTCATGGAAGTTTTGGATCAAGCTAATATTATTGTGTTTTCAGTTCATTCCAACAGGAATGACCATATGAGCGCATAGATGACATATGAACATCTTGGTGCAACTTAGGGAGGTTTTAATTGTAGGAATTTTCCTACCCACTGTTTCATGTCATGCAACCTACTTCACTTTTGGAACTACCTCATTTTTTATTCTATGATCTAACGTGGTCTAAAAAACAGATGGATGAGGTGCACTTCACACAAATGTTATGGTGGGCCCATATAGTTTCGGTCCATGAAGTTCATGCAGAAGGCTTGAAACCGGATGTGACCCAGAGCTGGTGATGTGGGGCCCACCTCGATGTATGCATCTTATATCCATGCCATCCATCCATTTTTACAACTTATCTTAGAGCATGGTCCCAAAGATGAAGCAGATACAAATCTTAGATGAACCACACCATAGGAAATAGTGGTCATTGACCACTAAAACTTTTGTGGGCCACAAAGTTTTGGATCACGTTGATACAAATCTCACACATCCAACTGTTTTGCAAGCTCATTTTAGGGTATGATCCCAAAAAATCAAGCTGATCCAAATTTTAGGTAGACCACGCTACAGGAAAGCCACGGTAGGTAGGACCTTTTAGGGGAGCAGGATTAGGTGAGACCCCATATCCATCGAGGTGCGTGGGGCCCCTGACGGTATACGCGTCTTAAATCCACAACATCCAACCATTTTGAAAGATCATTTTAGGTGTGATACCAAAAATGAATCTGACTCAAATCTTAGGTGGACCACACCATAGAAATAGTCGTGATTGAATCTCTACCATTGAAAACTTCATGGATTTCACTGGAATGTTTATTTGCCATTATTTTTCCATCCAACCTGTTGATAAGGTTACAAACATCTAGATGAAGAGACCGCATAAATATCATCTTGATCCAAAGCTTTTGTGGCCCATGGAAAGTTTTTAATGGTCAATTAGCACTGTTTCTTGTATTATGGCCCATCTGGGATTTGGAACCGATTCATTTTTTTTTATCATACCCTAAAATGAACTTTCAATACAGATGGACAGCATGGATGTCATCACATACATCGCAGTGGCCCCACAGTCAGGGGTCTCACCCGCCTCAGTGGATCCGGGGTCTCACCTAATCCGCTTGGATGCGGATTGCCTGGGAAAGCCTTTCGCACGCATCTCCTGCGCTCGGAATATAAGTAGGGCCCACCGTGATATTTGTGAGAAATCTACACCGTCCAACCGTTTTGTGAGATCATTTTAGGCATTGATAACAAAAATAAACTGGATCAAAGACTCAAGTGGGCCGAAAACGTGACGATTGAACTTCCACAGTTGAAATATTCGTGAGGCCACAGAAGTTTTGAATCATGATAATATTTATGTTTTCAGTTCATCTCAGTAGGAATGACATTATGAACGGTATGGATGGCATATAAACATCACTGTGGAACCCATAGAGGTTCAACGGTAGGAATTTCCCTACCCACCTTTTGCTTTAGTGCGGCCCACTTGAGTCTTGGATCCAGTTCATTTTTGGTCTTAATGCCTAAAATGATCTCACGAAATGGTTGAATGGCGTAGATTTCTCACAAACATCACGGTGGGCCCTACCTATATTCCAAGTGCGGGAGATGCCTGCGAAAGGCTTTGGCAGGCAATCCGCTCCAGGATCCTGTTACCTAAGTATACAGGACCTTCTGCTTGTTCACGAGGCAAAGTTCCATAGACCCACCATGTTGTATATGTTACATCCGCCCCGTTCATACCTTTCTTCAGGTCATTTTAGGCCATGAGACAAAAAATGAGTCAGACCCAAAGCTCAGTGGACCACACCATAGAAAACAGTGGAGATTGAACATCTACCATTGAAAACTTTTTGGGGCACGGAAGGTTTGTAACAAGCTGATATTTATTTTTTCACTTCATCCAGGCATGTGTGACCTCATGCACAGATTTGATGGCAAATAAACAGTATAGGAGGGCTTCAACAGTGGGTGTTATTATCCTCACCCTATATCTTGCGTGGTCTACTTAAGCTTTGGGTCAGCCTCATTTTTTGGCTCATCTCCTAATATAATCTTTTAAAATGGATGAACGGCGGGGATATAACACATATCATAACAGGGCAAAGAACTTTGTCACGTCAATTGTGCTGGTATTTTGTCCGTAAAAACCTCCAGCAGGTTATAAAAGGAGGGCAAACTTATCATTTTGAAAAATATTTAACTTTAGAATCACTTACTGCTTTCAGCGTTAAGCATTAAGCCAGCGCAAGGTAGATTAAAAATTATTCAAAATTTTCAGTGGAAATATATATTAAGCACTTAACATTTTAGATTTACCAAACAATCTGAATTAGGAGAATCACTGAAAACGGCCTCTTTCAGTGATAAGTCTGGAAAATAAGTTTTACCAAACAGCCCCTTAGTTTCGATGACAGCCCTTTCAACTTGACTCAAATATTGACCGGCACAACTCTACTCGTTTATTTAACTCGATTATATATATATATATATATATATATATATATATATATATATATATATATATATATATAGAGAGAGAGAGAGAGAGAGAGAGAGAGAGAGTACAGGGCTAGCAGAGCTAGCTAGCTCTGCTAGCCCTGTACTCTCTCTCTCTCTCTCTCTCTCTCTCTCTCTCTAGTCGGCCTGAGCCAGTATGATTGTCTGTGCATGATTGACTACCCGAAGGTCGCTGTCCCGTTCGTGTGTGATTCACTGCCTGAGCCAAACTAGCAGCTCACCTCTATTGTTGTAAATCTGTGTTTCACTGATTGTGAAGGTATCTTAAATATGTGATTCATTTATTGGTTGGATTAAAATTTATAAATTTAAGATTTATGATTGGTTAATATTGAATATTATTTTTAGTGATTTTCAAATTAGGATTTGTGATGTGAAGAATTGAATATTGTTTATTTATTTGGGAATATTGTGAATTTGTGATTTGTGAATTTGTCATATTGATTTAGGAATTAAGATTAATATCAATTATTTATGAATATTGGTTATTGTTTTTAGAGATCTAGGATTTGTGAATATTGATTTAGGAATATTGTTATGTTTATAATTTTATTGATTTAGAAATATTGTTATTTATCAATTTATCATATTATCATATTGATTTAAGAATTAGGATTATCGTCATTATTTATGAATATTGATTTATTATTTTTAGAGATTTAGAATTTGTAAATAATGATTTAAGGATGTTGTTGTATTTATTGATTTGAGAATAATTGTGAATATTGATAATTTGTTATATTTATTATTAGTATTATTAGGATTTGAGAATATTGATTTAGAAATATTTTTAGAATCAATTACTTGAGAATATTGATTTGGGAATATTGTCATTTACTTAATTACTTATGATTTATGATATGTAATTTGTGAACAAATCGGTATTGACTACTCAGTAGTAGAAAAAAATATTTTCAAGCGAAAAAAAAGCTCAATTGTTCGAACTCGAAAAAATTATCCAAAATACATACATGTTCGAACATAGGATGGGCTAGACTAAACCGAGTTTGAATAAAGCCACCCTGTTTGAATGTTTGTTTGAACATTGTTCAAACACACCCACTCAAGCAGCCAAATGATCTAATCTGTTCTATGTTTAACTCGAATTGAAACGTTGCCTAGCTCTAGTCATAAAATTAGCAAAGTCATTTTACACCTCAGTTGGCCCCATAGCACATCAAAATAAATGAATAGGTAGAAAAAAAATCACCGTCAATTTACTTTGATTGTGGTGTTCCAACTCAGGAGTTATATTATTTAATTTTTTATGGCACAAGATTATGGAAAGATTAGATCTCACACATGTGTTTTATATTTACGCACATGCTATATATTGAATGCTTTTAATAAGTGCGGAGAAGGCATTTTTGGTTCGATCAAAGCCGGTTTGACTGAAAAATGGGAGCAATATCTCAAACTCTGCTGCATGCTTTGATGTTTTGCACGTGTTCGGTTCGACTGGTGGATGTCGGTTTTGGTTGCTCCGACGGAAGGTCCAATTGGTTTGCCCAACAAAAAGAGTAAGGTTTTAGTAAATGCGGGATTTGTTTCCTAATCTTATATGAGAGTATATAAGTAGCTCTCTAATAATTACAATTAGGGTTTGAAGAATAAAGCCTATCAAGAAAATTCTAGGGTTTGAAGTAAAAAGCTATGGTTTCTACTACAAGTTGTTCCATCTCTTATAACTTTCTAATTATAGTGGAGTGATTGTTGCTTTGTGCATGGTTTTTTCCTGTAAGGGTTTTTCATGTCAAATATCATGTGTTTTTTTTTGTTTGCTTGAATTTTTTGTTCTCTATTTACTTGTTTGATTTCAATGGATTTTAGTGGATCTTCCAACAATGCCAAACCTGACTTAAAAATTTAGTCGGTTGATGAGTTTTTTTGGAGTTTTTAATGGTATTTAACATTTAAAAGTATAAACATTATACAAATAGTGTTAAGCTACGCCGAGTCATTTTAAGCTTATTGATTTTTTTTTTTGTTGAGTTTTTCCTTTTATTTTTTAAGTCAAGAATAAATTATTTGAACTTCTGATTGAGTTAAGTTTAATTTTTCTCGAGTCTTAGTAAAATCTAGTTAAGTCGAATCGGCCTAACGGAGCTTTATTGGCTTTTTAAACTAATGGTGGAACTTGTAAGCCTACAAGACATTGTTCCAGATACATTAATACCCCATATATTCTTTCACAATAGTTGCAAAATTGGTATAGTTTCATCTCGCAAAGATTGAATGACCATCGTTGATATAGAACTTTGTGCTTCAGATGAGCTACACACACACACACACACACACCGAACAATAGCAATGCAGGGAACACTCCTTGTGAAAGGTTTACATCAACATAACAAATATATCGAACAATAGCAATGCAGGGAACACTCCTCATGAAAGGTTTACATCAACATAGCAAATAACAATTACTTCTAATAGAACATAATTAGTTTAAGATAATCAAACTAAAAGTGATCTAATGCACTTAGGAACACATTAGTAATAATATATTTTCTTCTGAACATTATTTTCAAATGGATGAAATTGGTGGCTTTCAAAATGCACTATCACTGCATTATTTCCTTCCAAAATACACTCTGACTGCGTCTACCAAAGAACGGCTGAAATCACCCTATTAGAAGAATAAGTGAAATTCTAAGAATGAGGATTGATTGAGATAAATACAAGATTAATTTTCTAAATTTAAACTAAAATCCAATCCGCAATGTTGCATTATTTGTAATGTGAAGGAGATGGTTGCAAAAACCCATTGATAGTTTTATCTGAGGCCGACATGCGAGATTGGCAATCCATTAGGTGGGACCCACAATGCTCTGGCAAAAAATTCAGGCCAGTCAACTTATCAGGTGGATTGCAAGAGTGAATTGAATATGGATCATCGAACTGTCTACTCTAAAACATGTCGATCAACTAGATTTTCTGCCCGCATGTATTCATGTGCAGACTTGAATTTAAACCTACATTAATGTAGAAAAATAATCAATTTTCTGTTCATTCAATTTTTTACGAGAAAGAATCATATCTGGGTTACAAAATGTTGATTTAATAACAAAGTTTCGGCACTGATCATGAGCAAACTAGCCCAGTTTGTCACTCGTCAAGAGTTTATGGACAACAGTATCAATCCTAGATGACATGATGCATTTTTTGACAACATTACTGCTGAATTTATGTATCGATAACTAGACATTGCAGCATATATCGTTGGTAATAATTAAACTTTTGAGACTGAGAATGTCCTTAATGATATAATTCCTGCATAGATAGGTGACCAAATAGAGAAAATTTTAACAACCCAAACGGTAGATTTAGCTTGACATTAGTAGTTTATTCTATTGGAGCAGTTCATGCAAGTTTTCAGGTTAGAATAAGTATGGCATACTAAGATTTTAAACTTGTAATAATGAGACACTGTTTCGCAACCTAGATCATTTGTCTGATGGGCCTCACTTTTGACGCACCTTGCGGTTGGATGGTTTGACAATTACGTAATGGTGTCCATATTCTAGTATAAAAGTTTAGAATTTGGATGGGTAGGATCGACTGCTGGGTGTCGTCTTGGATCCGGCTCATTTTTTTTGTCCCACATCCTAAAATGAGCTCCCAAAACGGATGGACGGGGTGGATTTATCAAAAACTCACGGTGGGCACCACCAAGGTTCCCAGCACAGGAGGACTCATGGGAATAAAATCCACACCGTCTGTCAGCTGCTACCTTGCGTTTGGAATGAGGCCCAAACATCAGGACGATTAAAAATTAGGCAGGGTACACCACGCCAATGTTTCCTATGGCTTCTTTTGTTTTTGTTTTTGTTTTTGTTTTTGTTTTTTTGTTTTTTTTGTTTTTTTATGTTCACGGTGAGAATGGCAAAGCAACGGATGTACGAAGTAGATCCGACGCATCTGATCCAACTGATGGGCACGGTGAGGTTTTCAACGGTGGTTTCCCATCTCCATTGTTCCTTATAATGTGGCACAGTTGTGTTTCTTATGAGACTGATTGTTAGGTTCAAACCCTAACATGATTTGGCACAAATGATTAACCGAGTGGATGTCACACCAACACCATGTGGGCCCACATTTTTGTTGTATGAGCTCACTAAAAATTTATTCCAAAAAACTACTTGAAAAGATATTAGGAGTGATTAAGATTCAAATTCCAATGTTGAAGGAACCAAAGCATCTTACTTTTTTCAAACAAATTCCGCTAACTCACAAAAAAATAATAAAAAAAAAAAATTCCACTAACTCACACAACTAGAACTTAGAAAGTATATACCTTTCAAAAGGTAATCTTTATGATAAATTTTCAATTTTAAGATACTTTTTTCAAATATTTTTGAAAAAGTGTTCTCTGAATTCCTGGAAAGCCTTTCACGGGAGGTTGTTTCGCTGGAACCTAGGTGGGTTCCACTGTGATATTTGTGAGAAATCCATCCCAACCATCCGTTCCGTTTTATTAGCTCATTTTAGTACAAGGGACCAAAAATGAGCCGGATCCAAGACTCAAGTGGGCCGAAAATGGAAGGATTGAACGTCCACAGTTGAAACATTCATGGGGCCACGGAAGTTTTGAATCAGGCTAATATTTGTGTTTTCAGTTCATCCTAGTAGGAATGACCCTACGAACAGTATTGATGGCATATAAACATCAATGTGGACCTCAGGTAGGTTTCAACGGTGGGAATTTTCCTACCCGCCTTTTCCTTTAGTGCAACTTACTTGAGTCTTGGATCTGGCTTATTTTTATTCTTGCATGCTAAAATGAGCTAGAGAAACAGATGGACAGGGTAGATTTCTCACAAACATCACGCCCACCTAAGTTCCCAGCGTAGGAACTTCCTGCGGAAGCCTTTCCCCGGAAATCCGCGTTCCTCTCTTTAATATTTTTTCTTAAAGCGACACTCTAACATAACGGTGTATATCCACGCCGTCCATCTATTCTTTATGCATATCCACGCCGTCCATCTGTTTTTACAGCTTATTTTAGAGGACTTTCCTAAAACTGAAGCAGATTAAAGTTTCAGGTGGACTACGCCACAGGAAACCGTAGTTATTGAGCACTAAAAACCTTTTTGTACCACATAAGTATTTTATCAAGCTGATATTTGTTTTTTGTACTTTCATCCTTGTGTGCGTTACCTTATATACAGGTTGGATGGTCAAACAACATTATACTATACCCTATGAATATTTTAATGGTGAGTGTTTAACGGCCACTGTTCCTTATGGTGTGGTCAACTTGAAATTTGTATCTATTTAGTTTTTTAAAAATTTCTCTAAAATAATTTGCTAAAACAGATTGACGGCATGGATATATATTGCATGCATCGAGGTGGGCCCTATGGTCAGGGTCGCACCCACATTGCTGCTTCCGAGGTTGCAGCCCAATAGCGCTCAAGATGAAGCACCCATACGAGTAAAAAACGAAGTTGATTGGAAAAAAAGATATTTGACTGCAACATTGAAGTAACATCTCCCCAATGCCCACTTAGATGAATTCCTTTGTGGGTTTTAAACTAGCAACTTTATTTATAGAATCAAATGGTTGAAATACTTCCTGCTTTTCCGAGGAAACTAAGAAATAAATAAATATTGCCTCGCGGGCTACCCTAGCTGGAAGAGGCCTAGGCATTTCAACAGTAAGTCTCAGGTTAGTGCTAATGAGACACACTAACTCTACCTGTGAGTGGGTGCATCATGTGACTAACTGAGTGGGTGCATTGCATGACAAAAAAAAAAAAAAAATGAATAAATACAGAAAAAGAAATTATGGTTCTCAAACTCATATAGGTTCATCATATATATAACTTGTCACAGTCATGGTTCTCAAGCTCAGTAACTTGACCCAGTTAACCCGGCTCGGTAAGATTTTTAGCCAAGTTGGAGAGATTTGTGTAGAGAGGTAGCTAGCGGTTTAATGCAAAATGTTTCAATTTATATAATGCATACTGAATCTAATTATTTTATATATTTACGATCATACCTAATACTTTTAAGGGTATTTAAAAAATCACTACGTATTTATTATAGACTTTTCACTTGGAGGTTGTGAGAACAAAGAGGTTTGAAGCTTTAGTGGGCTGTATTGTTATGTTTATGTGAAATCTATCTCAAACCAAGTGTGTCACCCCATGTTAGATCCAAGGCTCAAAACCAACACCCGAATCCATAGCTCAAGTGGTAGACTGAGTGAAGATACCCTCGTCTCAACACTGTGGTCATGGCATCGATTCCTAAAGTGGGGGTGGCTAAAATTGCGGTGTGACTAACCAGGGTGGTGGGTGTACTAACAGTTGGGTACTGTGTGTCTAACCAAAAAGAAAAATGGGCCCAAAATCAGTCCCATTTTTGATTTTGTGTTGAGTGTGGAGACTACATGTGGTGTGTGAAACCACTCACATCTGAGCATGGTCGGGCGCCTGGACGGTCTGTGGACTGGGCGCCCGAAATTCAGGCTATTTTACCCAACAGCCACTGGACTGTTTTACAAACGGTCGAGCGCCTGACGGTCAAAGTGACCGGGCGCCCGAAATTGGTCTGTTTCTTGTTATTTGTTGCTGGACATATTTTGCATTGGCCGGGCGCCCGACCCAGTTATGACCGAGCGCCCGACCGGCCGCGGACTTAAACCGCGGGTTTCCTATTTTGTGCTCTAATTGCGGGGTTTACTATATAAAGGGGTGTAAATCGGGATTAGACATGGGGATTAGGGCTTCTATACGTCCAATGTGAGAAAAAGGAGAGAAGATTAGCAAAAGGGACATCTCTATGCATGGGAGCATAGGAGAAGGTAAGTGCATTGCTTGTAACTTCGTTTTTCTTTATAGTGAAGTTTGCATCCGTGGTTTTTTTACCCTTGTTGGGGTTTTTCCACGTAAATCTCTGTCTTGTGGATTGTTGGTTTGTGTGATTCATTTTCTACTTATTATTACTTTCTGTTTATCATTTGTGGGTGAGACCGGAGATTGGATCTCGGTTCACCAGCGTTGTTGGTGTGCTGCGCAACAACTGGTATCAGAGCTATTGGTTTAGTTCAAGTGGGAGCGATGACGGAAGATGGGAAAACTAGAATTGAGAAGTTTGATGGTTCAAACTTTGCCTTCTGGAAGATGCAGATGGAAGATTATCTGTATCAGAAGGACCTCTACATTCCTCTAGAAGGAAAAGAGAAGAAACCAGAGAAGATGACAGATGATGAATGGGCTTTAATGGATCGGAAGGCTTTAGGAACGATCCGACTCTCTTTGTCTAAGAGCGTCACCTTTAACATATCCAAAGTAAAGACCACAAAAGAATTGATGCAGGCTTTAGCTATGATGTATGAGAAACCCTCGGCGTCAAATAAGGTTCATCTTATGAAACGGCTATTCAACATGAAGATGTCAGATGGTGGGGGTGTGGTTGAACATCTAAACGAGTTCAATACAGTCACGAGCCAATTGGAATCTGTTGGCATCACTTTTGATGATGAGGTCAGGGCACTATTGATCTTGTCCAGTTTGCCAGACAGTTGGGATGGTTTGGTGATTGCCGTGAGCAATTCTTCAGGATCTACGAAGTTGAAATTCGATGATGTGGCCGGTCTAATTCTAACCGAAGAATCTAGAAGGAAGACATCAGGAACTGCAGGGGATTCAGGAATGCTCTAAACGTTGAAGGAAGATGAAGATCTTCATACAAAGGTAGCAATAAACATGGGCGTTCTAAGTCGAGGAATAAGTCCAAGGGACTGAAAGATAAGGACGGGTGTTGGCATTGCGGTAAGAAGGGGCACATGAAGCGTAATTGTAGGGCGCTTAAGAAACAAAAAGGAAGCTCTCAAGGTGGGAAGGATTCAGTGAATCTATCTGAGGAGAGTGACACAGAGGCGTTGATCTTGTCTCTTGATGCTCGTAATGAGTCTTGGGTTATAGACTCAGGTGCTTCGTTTCATGCCACTTCATCAAAAGAAGGTCTTCGTGATTATGTGTCAGGTAACTTTGGAAGAGTCTACCCGGGTGATGATGAGCCATGCGTATTGTTGGCAAAGGAGACGTTCATTTAAGTCAGAAAGACGGAACGGTCTTGAAGCTGAAGGATGTCAGACATGTACCGAGTTTGAGACGGAATTTGATCTCAGTGGAGTAGTTGGCCGATACCGGATATGTGACGACATTCACGAGCGATGCATAGAAGGTCACAAAAGGTGCCTTGATTATATCTCGAGGCAAGAAGGAAGGTACTTTGTATGTGACTTCCGGATCGTATAGTTCACTTGCAGTCGCATCAACTGGAGTGAACGGGCAGTTATGGCATCAGAGGTTGGGACATATGAGTGAGAAAGGGATGAAAGTGCTATTGTCAAAGGGAAAGCTACCAGGGTTGAAGGCAAACGATCTGGAATTCTGCGAGGACTGCGTGTATGGCAAGCAGAAGAAAGTTAACTTCAAGAAGACTGGACGTACTCCAAAGACACATCAATTGGAGCTTGTACACACTGATGTGTGGGGACCGGCATAGGTATCATCTCTTGGTGGCTCACGTTACTTTGTTTCTTTTATTGATGATGCTAGTAGAAAATTGTGGGTCTACTTCTTAAAACACAAATAAGATGTATTCGATGTATTTAAGAAGTGGAAAGTTATGGTAGAAAATGAGACCGGTAAAACTGTGAAGTGTCTCAGATAGAATAATGCGGGAGAATACTGTGACAAGAGATTTGAAGAATATTGTGCAGCAAATGGAATCAAACATCAGAAAACGATTTCAGGGACACCGCAGCAGAACGGTGTGGCTGAGCGCATTAACAGGACCATTCTTGAGCGCGCTAGAAGAATGACACTACATGCAGGGTTTCCGAAGACCTTTTGGGCAGATGCTGTGAATACTGCCATATATCTTATCAATAGAAGTCCCTCAGCACCATTGGATGATGGGCTACCAGAAGAAGCATAGACTGGAAAAGAAGTGAACCTTGCACATCTCAAAGTGTTTGGTTGCACCTCTTATGTTCACATTGATTGTAACGCCCCAAATTTCAGAAGTCGAGCATGACCTCGACCCTTGAGATTTCGGGTGTCACTATGCTTATGCGGAAGCGTGATTAATGCATTTATGATAGATGGTATCCTGTCGCAAGTTTTAAAACTAAATAAACTTTAAAGTAAGGACAAAAAGATAAGTGCGTACCTGGTCCAGCATTTACAAATTTACATTAATCTCCAAAATAAGGGGGCCTACACAACAGGGAGCCCCAATATACAAGTCCAAAAGAATTTGGGCCATTATACTTTTAGCCATCAAACGGCCCCAAAACACCAAACAGATACCATTGCATCTTATTCTCGGCCATCCAAGAATTGAAAGTAACTGACGTCTTCCACAAAGTCTTCTAACTCATTTTGAAGGACGTCCTCATCCACAGTACCTGTTTCTACATTAGAGTCTGGTTGATGTTTTTCCAAACACCACCCAGGATTGAGGGGGTGAGTAATCAACTCAATGCTGCTATAATTCTACGATTAACAATCAAGCAAGCATACAAGAAACAAGCATAGGTAATGAGTAAACAAAACATATAAGAATCCTAGACTAGTTGTATTAATGCATGAATGTTATGAATTCGCACACAATGCGTGTCCCGGGCAGTCTCAACAGAATCAAAATTGATACAATAATCCTTCCAACTATAACTCATATACACATAGTGCAAGTATGAAAGCTATCACCAATGCCCTGGCCTTTCAAACAGTCAGCCAGTCACTGAGATTGCCGATGACATGTATGCATGTTTAGTTCGGCCTTTATTAATATAAATTTCATTCAGCAAGATTGGTGATGCCGAATTACTAATGTCATACAGTAGGTCCTGAACAGGACCATCTGGCTCCCGATGGTGCGATTGTCTATCATCGCCAGTAGCCCACGAACCCCTTCTCCAACTTCTAATATATTTAGAATACAAGAACATTCTATTCAAATAAGTACCTCAACTATTTCAAATTTACCCAAAACAGGCCGGCATCCTCACAATAACTTATGGTCACTACGGGGAGGCTAAATGCCACAGCGTAGGCCGACGGCACGAACACGGTGTCCCATACCACCATGCCCGGCCCAAGGAGATATAGTAGGGTCGTGTCGCACATGCATTTATATATTGGACACTTCATCTAATGACATTAGTATTTCAGATTCTGGAAGAGTCATTCAATACAATCTATCTACCACACAACATTTCTTGGCTTTGGATGTGT
The DNA here is from genome assembly GCA_003013855.2 of Liriodendron chinense. Taxonomy (NCBI): domain Eukaryota; kingdom Viridiplantae; phylum Streptophyta; class Magnoliopsida; order Magnoliales; family Magnoliaceae; genus Liriodendron; species Liriodendron chinense. Next base: position 871,568 of record PVNU02002913.1, read on the forward strand.
TTGTTTGATATAGGGAGAACATTGACCAAACCGACATTGGGCACAGACGACCCGTGTAGTCCAGACTACTGTCGATCGATCAAGTTCACCCCGTCAACCAGCCAATCCTGAATATCCAATCCAACTAGGATATCCACATTAGTCGATTGGCCCCTTTCACCCATGACAAACAGTACATGTGCGATAACATAAACTTAGGCATATCATATACAAATTCCATCATCTCAACTAATTCCACAAATCAGTTATAACCGTTGAGAGCATATCATATACAAATTCCATCATCCTAATGAATTCCACAAATCAATTATAACAATTGAGTCATTGACCCATTTCATCAAACACTAAAGCCATGAAACATAAACTCCATCACCTCAACGAATTTCACAAATCAGATATAACAGTTGAGTCATTTACCCATTTCATCGAACACTAAAGCCATAAAACACACATGCATGTTGTATACTGTAATAATATGGAGATAAACAATCAGATATAAAATTCCAAAGTGCTACACTATGATTGCAAGAATCATTGTCTAATACCCTCTAGGAATGATAAATAGAAGATTTTAAGTATAGCCCGCACCTTAAGGTCTAGGGTTTCTCGTTCGTCCAATGGTCTAGGGTTAGGGTAAAAGAGAATCAGCTATTCCTATAAGAAACAAGATTAGGATGAGATTTTCTGTCTCAACCTAAGAGAGCTTGGAATTGAAAGGTTTAATTCGATTCTTACCTCCAATTGCACAAGGAACCGCTCCAGGGACGAAATCAACAACCTCTAACATCATCTTACTTCAAGAGGAAATGAAGACTTCAATCTCCTTTCTTCTTCTTCTCTCAATTTCTCTCTCTTTCTCTCGATTTCTCTCTCTTTCTCTCTTCTTCTCTCAGACCTAAATTCCCAATTCGATTTGGGGATTTCACAGCAAATGGATTTATATAACAGCTGGGCAATTAGTCCAAATGGCCTTACAGGAATTAGTGGTTAGTTTTCTGACCCAGGTAAAGTTAATGGTTTAGATAGGTAGCCCTCCAGAAGGCTATTTAGAGTAAGGGCCATAAATTTTATGGAATGTTAACAATCTAGTCCAATTTGCACTAATTAATCTTCCTTTTCTAGATTAGGGATTAGGAAATCTAATTAACTAAGATGTACGGTCATCCGTACGCTATTATCTGTACGGAAATTTACGGGACGTTACAATCTACCCCCCTTAAAGAAATTTCGCCCACGAAATTTTACCTTTTCGTATTCTTCTAATATCGGCGGGTGACGGTCCTATCCGAGCCCTTTTTTTAAACGGTTGTTGTAACACCACATCGGGCTTAGCCTTTTGCCCCATCTGAACTCGCGCCTGTGCGAGACGAATACCATCCTCTTCAGATCGGAAGGCTTTCTCTACCATTCCAGCATATGTATAAATATCAGAACAACACATCTTGGTATGTATTCCAGGTCTCAAACCCGTCGCGAAACGACGCATCTTTGTCGCTTCGTCGTTCACTATTGTTGGTGCGTATTTCGAGAGCTCTGTGAATCGACGCTCATACTCTGCTACAGACATATTTCCCTGTTGTAGACTAAGAAACTGTTTCTCGCGTTCTAGGCGGTAGGTGAGAGGATAATATTTGTCGTGGAACTTAGTTTCAAAGTCCTCCCAAGTCCATACATAGGTATCTGGGACTGATTTACAGACGCCTTTCCACCAAATATTAGCTTCTTTTTCTAACATAAAGGTTACCAGATTCACCTGTTCCGATTCAGAACACTCCATCTGCTGAACCATCTTCAACATTCGGTCTAACCAATACTCTGCCTCGGCCGGGTTATGAGAACCCATAAAGGTGGGCGGTCGAAGTTTCTGGAACCGCTCAAATGGACCCTCCCGAGGGGCTGGGGTGGTCTGATACACTGGTCGATGGGTGGATGTCGAAGCACTCCCAGTATGAGTAATTGCCCCAACCAGAGCAGCAAGGGTCTGCTGATGTTGTAGGGCATTTTGTTGTTGTTGTTGTTGCAACAAAGTAGTCTGTTGTTGTTGTTGTTGCATGAGCAATAACATTTGTGCTATCATATCCATACCTGGGGCTGGTTGGGCTACGGGTGGTGGTATTAACCCTTGATAATCAAGTGGTAGCGGTCCTGGGATAGTGGCATGATCTACCCCAGAAGTTGAGTGGATATCTGTTTGGACCACCTGATCGTGTGTCGTGGGTGGCTGCTCATAGTTAAGTCCTTGACCCACATCAACATTTAGATTCTCTGCCCCACTAGAGGTCACTTGGCCAGGAACTTTCATCAAGCCACCATGTGGGCGTCGAACAAAGGTGTGGCTACTTTTAGGCGGCATGACCTGTAGTTTGGACATATAATACGCAATTAAAGGCAACTCTATATTACATATGCCGCAATTTCATTCCAATAATATCTATGTGCCAGAATAATTAAGAGATGTAGTTACAACCCAAAAGGTGGAACAATTTCATTCATATGAATGGAAGAGAAAAGCTTAAGCAAAGCTTGACACTATTGAGGTAATGGCAACAGATGGTAGGGCAACAGATGGTAGGATTGGAAAGGGTTTGCAGAAAATTGAAACCTAGGATTGATGAGTAAAGAAAAAATAATAATAATAATAAAAGAAACAAAAGAAACTAGGGAGGAAGATTTGGAGAAATACCCCAAATATCAGAAATTGGGAAGTCTTCCCAATCACCTTCCATGCATCACTCTTCTCCACCAAATCCCCCTTTCTTCCATATTTCCTCCATTAATTGGAGCTGTAACCATATGCTTGGAGCTAGGTCTTGAGGGTAAAGAAGAGAGGAAGAATAGAGGAATGGGTTTGGGGCAAAACGGAAGAGGGTTTATGTATCAAACCCCACCTCAGTTATATACCCGAGCAGATCCGGCCGGTCGACCACGGCTATAGCCGGTCGGCCGGCTGTTGCTGTCCATCCTTTCAACAATCTTACCGACCCAAATCCGGTCGTACCCGGCTACAACCGGTCGGCCGGTCACCAGAATCCGGTCAGACCCGGCTGCAGCCGGTCGGCCGGCTCTCCCTGATGATTTCCCTCTTCAAAATTCTCAAAACCCAAGCCCTGCTGCCAAACATCCAACGCCAACCGGTCAGCCGGTTGCACCGGCCGGTCAGCCGGCCCTCTCTGGTTCACCTTCTGCCTGAAAAGCCCCAAAAATCCACCCTTCTGCTGGCTATCCAGCGACTACCGGTCGGCCGGATGCTCTCAACCGGTCGGCCGGTTCTCTCTGGGTGATCCCTTCCTTAAAATCCCAACACAGCTTCCGTTTTCTACCAGCATCCAGCGCCAACCGGTCGGCCGGTCGTCTCTGGCCGGTCGGCCGGTCGTCTCTGGCCATCCATCTTTCCAAAACACCTCATGAAGCCATCCCATGGCCAGCACCAACCGGTCAGCCGGTTCCTGCTGGCCCCCCTTTCCAATTCCTAACATCTGTCTCTCTTCCCTTCTCATTTCACTCTCCCTCTCTCTCTAAACTCACTCTACTTTCTCTCTTTAAACTCAACTCTACTCTCTTTCTATCTCTCAAATCATTCCATTCTCTCTCTCTCTAATCTCAACCACTAGTGGCCTATTGTAGACACCCCACCTTCGGCTACACTGTTGGTAGAGATAGCTGGTTGAATGGAGGACCATACCCCCAAATCCCAAGTCCAAACTCAGCCAAACTCACTCTTGTAAGCCCCATTCCATAGCCCAGTTCAAGCCTGAACCCAGTCAACCCAGTCCTAAAAACCACCCTGAAAAACCCCCTATAAAAAAGGCCAGTCAAAAATCCCAAAAAAGTCAAAATCACTGAGTCAACCCGCTGAGTTAACCTGCTGAGTCAACCCGTCGAGTCAACCCGTCGAGTCAAAACACCGAGTCAACCCGTCGAGTCAACCAGTCGAGTCAAACCACCGAGTCGACCCGCTGAGTCAACTCACTGAGTCGACCAGCGAGTCCAACAGCAGCCCCGAGGGAACGACCGTACTCGCTGGAAATCGAGGAGCGGCCGTACGGGCGGCCCATGGCAGGCCGCCCGGACAAAATTACGAGAGCTGCCACTCTCTGCTGCTATAAATACCCCCCTCCCCTTCTCATTTCAACAATCACTTCGAGTCCATTTCAGCCCGTGAGCTCTGAGTCCATCTCTCCACCCTTTAGCCCATTTTTCCACCAAGGAGAGCCCGAGTGAGGAGAGTCTAACCCTGGTCCAGCCCAGCCTGACCACTGGTCCAAGCCTCCCAAGCCATCCAAGTCTTGATTCAGCCACTCGAAGCCAACCCTTGCGACACCTCCGTCCACCCAGCTACTCATTTTCCAGCATCATCTCATTTGCATCTAGCATAAGTGCAACATTTACTTTTCTTCCAACCCCCCTGATTCACTACAAGCACCTTGATCACTCAAACACACATGCATATGTCTTTATATTAAGCACCTGTCAGTTCGAGCGTATGCTCTGGGCTTGCCCGTTGTTGGAACCTGCCCATCAGAAACTCTTACTGTTCAGACCTGCATTCACGCTTCACCATAAAACACCTTGATCATTCAAGCACACTGCATATGTCTTACATTAAGCACCTGTCAGTTCGAGCGTACGCTCTGGGCTTGCCCGTTGTTGGAACCTACCCATCAGAAACTCTTACTGTTCAGACCCGCATTCATGCATCATGTCATCCATGAGAATATACGAGGATTAAACTAGACTTTCAAGTATTCGATCGATTTTGTGAAGTAGAGACCGTACTTCGGTACGGGCAGTGTGTGGGGTGCTTAACCTCTTCCCACCCTGTAACCGTGATCCCTTACCTTGAATCTCTGACCGCAGATCAACAGGAGTCATTTTAGAGGAAGGACTCTTCGGATTCCCTTCTCTAACGTTTCTACAGGGTCTAGCCGACTGTAGATTCGAAGTAACTGGCTAGTGGCGACTCTGGTCTTATATAAACACACTTAAACATATCCAGCTTAACACGACTATCAAACAAAGCCCTCGAGAACGAGGCAAGCCAGTGGCACAAACGGCGATTTCGCACTCACGCATCCTCATCTCCTTCATTTCCGAAAGGAAAGGGGAAGGGAGAAGAACGTCGTGTGGGAGCGCGGAAAAATCGGCGAGGGTCCACAGAATGACGACTCTGTTGGGGATTAGCTAGTCCCACTAGTCGTGATCCGACTTGAAAAACAGAATCCTTCATATACTTGAAAGTCATTAGTCCTCATACAATCTCATCTGCATAGCATTCTACCCAAAACCCAAAAAAAATAGAAAACCCTAAAACCCAAAAAAAAGAGTAGAGCATACTTCCCACCATTACTCCTTCAAACCAAATCACCCTACCACGTCCAGTACAAAACCGACATGGCTCTCCCATTCCCTGCCCTCGAAATACTTGAGGCTTCCTCTCCACAGTTAAACTTGAGAGAATCCATGTCAATTCCTGGCATCCAAGAGCTACAGCAAAGCATGAAGGCCATGCAGGAAATGCTTCTTCGATTCACACAAGCCCAGGTTTCAGCAGCCAGCAATCAAGCTGGTCCAGTTCAACAACCTCAACAACCATCGAAGGTACTCCCGGCCTCCAGTTCATCTCAACCACAACCGCCAAGGATCACTCAGGACTTTCGATACCCTCCTAACAGGGGCCTTCAATCAGAACAACCCTCAACCTCAGGGCATTTCTTCCAGTATCCTCCTGCGAATGAGAGCCATTTTCAGTCACATCCCACAACCAGAACTCCGAACCAATTCCAACGTCCTCTTCCTAATGAGAGTTCCAACCAATTTCAATATTCTCCTGTGACTGGGATTTCTTTGCAGTCTCCTTTCTCAGCTCCAGTCCAACAAAGTCCCTATAATGGGAGTAATTATCAGGCCCAACCTCCTTCAAGCAGGAATGATAGGAGCATCAATGACACCAATTATTACGAAAGGGGGCCAGCTCAGTCTTGGCAAGGGGCAAGATCTCCTTCATTTGATCCCTCTGAAATCGAACAACTCCGAGAGTAGATGCAAGAGATGAAGAGAAAGTTGCAGAAGCAGCAAGGGGTGGATCTTCCATCCACTAAGTTCAGGGACCTCTGTCCCTTTCCAGATGCAATGGTACCTCAAGGCTTTCAGGTACCAAAATTTAAAAGATATGATGGGACAGGGTGTCCTGTAGACCACTTACGAGCTTTCTGTGGAGAGCTTAATGCTGTGGCGGGCAATGATGGAGCACTCATCCGCTTGTTTCAAAAATCTCTGAAGGGCGATGCCCTAGATTGGTACACATCATTGGACTATCATCGCATCAGGACTTGGGAGCAGCTCTCCCATGCTTTCGTCAACAGGTTCGCATACAATCTTAACATGGCACCCAGGAGAGCAGACCTCGCAGCTCTCAGGCAAAGAAGCGATGAAACATTGTCAGCTTACGTTGAACGGTGGCGGGCCATGGCCGCTAGAATGAAGACTCCCATTGACGACGAGGAGCAAATTTCCATGATCGTCCACTCGGCAAATCCAAGTATCTCTGGATACCTTGTCTCACATCCATATGCGAACTTCAACCAACTCATCCGCGCCGGGGAACAAGTCGAAGCCGGAATAAGGGCTGGGATGATCTCCCCTTGGTGGCCTCATCAGGTTTCTCCAATTCAACCGATAGTGGAAGAAGAGCCTACTGCTGAATAAGAGAATGATAACGGAAGTGTCCTCATCTCCCATCCAATGGAAGAGGATGATCTTGTCGCCTCTACCGAAGGTGCACTATTCCTCCCTCAGCATGGACAACCGCAGCAACAGCAACAGTCAAGATGGAACTCACAGTTCCCTAATCAAGGTTGGCAAGGGGCACCCCTAACCAGTCAGGTTTCAGAACCCCTCATCCTGCAAGGGGCATCTCCAGTCGATCCAGTCTCCGCAATGCAAGGGGCACCTCCTGCCTATCCAGCTTTCACCATCCAAGAAAAGCCTCCTCTCCAGTTTATTCGTGCCATCAACTCTAGTTCAGAGTTCGAACCTCTCATCCTGCAAGGGGCATCCTCAACTATTTCGATCCCAGAGCCCATCATCATGCAAGGGGCACCTTCAGTCGATTCAATCTTCGCACCCATTTCTAACCATGGGCACATTCAGCCCATCTCAGTCAACCAATGGGACAATCTCCCTAACGCAGCATCAGCAAACCAGGGGCACAACCTGCCCGTCTCAGCAATAGTCAGTCAGGGGCACAGTTTGCCCACTCCAGCTTACTAGGGGCAAAGCCTGCCCGTTTCTCAAGCAAACAACCAGGGGCACAACTTGCCCACCGCACCTGTCTATTCGGTTTCTACTTCAGCTATCATCCTCCAAGAAGAAGACCCTTCCTCGGACAGCATGCCACATGCCCTAGCAGAATTAGGGCCCAGCTTCAATTATGTGGCCACTATCGAGGAGGTCGAAGGGGAGATTGATGTCCAGGTTCTGATCGATCCAAAAACATCAACCATCACTCTCCAGGTCTTGGACATCTCAGCTTCATTCCATTTCCTTTCTGATCGGACCTAGTTTCACAGAATCGGTGCCATCTCTTCAAATCTTCACCGAAGGGTCAAGCACATCTTTGGAGATAGGGCGATCACCATCATTACCGATCCCGGACAATTTTCCATGGTAGAAGCATCCAACCTCCGAGAGCCTACGATCCCAGCCATGGACGTACAAATGGGGAGGTCTCATACCATCACAATGCAAATTACTTCCCTCGCGCATGTCCCATCGGATCAAACTACATCTTCCTTCCTGTCGAGCATCAAACCTTCTACTATCAGCTCGAATATCAAGACTCAACCCGAATCATGGGAGTTCAAGAGAATGTGGATAGAGAAAGACTGCGATATCGGCCTACTCAGATAAGGTACAGAAATTTCGGAAGAAGACGGGGTCATCAAGAAGAAGGGACCTCTGCATCGTCACACCAATCCAGTTTATCAGTGCAGGGATTATCTATCCTGATGATGGGCTGGATTCCACCTTCGATGATCAAGCAAGCAAATTGAGTCTGATAGAGTTGCCCAAAGAAGACTCAGGCAAGGGGCAAGAATTTCCCCCGATTGACTGGACCACAGTCCTGGTCCCACCTCAGCCGAATGAACCCGAAGAGCTGCAATACACCGAGGATGAGCCAAGAGAAACCGCATCCGACACCGACTCGGAGCCCAATTCCAGATCTATCATGATGTTTGGGCGCAACAATGAGGGTTGGCCTACTGATCCCTCTGGCCCTGCCTCCTGAGGGGAGGGAGTGCAGGGCAGTAACAGGTTTGTAGTCCCCATGACGGCCAATAAAAGCCGACAGTGCTCGGCTCCCCGAGCTGAATCAGACAACACTTGGTTCACATCGCCGTCTTGCTCGGGTCCTTTACCAAAAAAAAAAAAATCAGAAGATTCAAAAACCCAAAACACCAAATATTTCAAAAAAAAAAAAAAATTCAAAATTTCAGAAAGTCCAAAAAGTTCAAAAAAATTCAGATATTCACAAAATTCCAAAAAACCAGAAAATCTTTGAAAGCAAAAAAAAAAAAATTATTAGAAATCTTTTTCAATAAAAGTGTCAAGTCTGTCTGTCTAAGCACTTGAGTATGGAGTTGACTCATAAGATTTCGATCTAGAGTTGGACTTCAAACTCAAGGGTCTGGACAAAGCCAAATGATGAGGAAAATGATGAGGTGACTCCCAAACTAAGAGGGTCTCCTCGAAAGTTCGAACCAAAAGCCGATGTCATCTCAAAAAGTTTCAAAATTATAAACCTAGGATCTCCTGAGACCATAAGGAAGTGTGCATTGCGAATCCTTGTTCCCGAAAAATAAGCAGAGAATGATCGAATTTTTGAAGTCATGACTTCCCAATCTTGCGTCCTGTGAAGACTCATCGATCAAAAACTCATCAAGCCTATCAAGAAGATGCTGCCAAGACTATGCTTGCATTCCATGCTGGAGTGTGCGACTTGACGAATGATCGAAGAAACCTCACGGCTCGATGAAGACATATTATTGCCAACATGTCAGAAAGCACTTCAAGTGTCAGCAACATGCACATCGGATCCATGTGTGTGCTTCGAAATTCTACAACCTGATAACGCTCCAGCTATTCCCTGTACGAGGTATCTACATCAACATAAAGATCGACTCGACATCATCTAGTGCTCATACGCATATACTCGTGGCAGTCGATTACAGCACAAAGTGGATGGAGGTAACATTCTGATCTCGCACGATAATTCTCATGAAGAATGACATCATCAATTGTTAAGGGTTCCCACATGCTATCAACATTGGCAATGGGACATCCTTCGGAATCTAAGGACGAAGGAGTTCCTCGAGAATCTTAAAATCAGAAGACAAGCCTAAGAGTTCGAGTCAAAATCATGTCACCGTGAGTGCCGATGAAGAATGAAGCCGAAGAAAGAAAAGTCATATCGGGTTTACAACAAGCACTGCTGCATCTATCAGACTCAAGGGGCAAGTCCCAAGAATCAGTGAATTTCTTCTGGGAGGTACCGTTCGACTCACCAGCCTGAGGGGTAAGGATCTTCCAGAGCCAATCAACGCCGACAACGTGAAAATCTCTCACAGGTAAGCCAATCCAACCTTATCAAAAGTTACATTAGTAGAGCTGAATCAAGAGGTCAAGGCTTAGACCTCTGAGAATCCCTTCCCATCCATCAATAAGTGTTCAAAATAAAGGGTTCAAAAGCTAAAAAAAAAAGAAGAGAAAAAAAAAAGAATGTTGCAAAAAAAAAAGGGGTGTTAAAAAAAAAAAAAGGGGCACACAACCCACAAAAAAAAAAAAAAAGAGAAGAAGAAGAAGAAGAAAGAAAGAAAGAAAGAAAGAGAAAAAAAATCGACCCAAAAGAAACACATCCATCCATCCATCCACCTCAGAAGGGTCTGTAGCTAAGGCCGACAGCTCTGCCATTGTAACTTAAGATAAGGGCCGAAAGGTTACCATCGGCCGGCCACGACGGATTCCCGACCTCTAGCCGTCGCAGTTAGCCAAAAATTCAAAAAAAAAAGAGAAAAAAAGAAAATGTGTGCCTAAACAAAGAGGGCGGAGTGAAAACCCGAAAGGGCGCTCCGAGTAAAAACAGTGGGCATACAGCGGACTTGGTGAAAACCCGAAAGGGCACCGAGGGTAAAAACAGCATAGCTGCCAAGGGGCAGGCAATATCAAATACCCAGGACGTGGTGAAAATCCGAAAGGGCGCCACGGGCAAAAATGACGGGTAAGCCGGACGCAGCGAAAACCCGAAAGGGCGTTGCGGGTAATAATGGCTAAGAAAAGAAAAGAAAAAAAAAGTAGGTACATGAGAGATCCAAGCGACATGAAGATTCAATGGAAGCAAGGAGGGCGGCTATGAGTCGAGAATTCTTTTAAGATCTGCCCAAATTCTAGGGGCAGGATACCATTGCGCATTATCTTAAGGGGACCAGGACCCTTGGTGAATAATTAAGAAAATCGAGTATGACATCAGGCTGAGTTAAATATTCTGATTCCTACATCTAAAGGCACAAATCCGAATCACGCATAAACAGATAAGCACTTGACACAAATTTTTACTTCATGATTTGCATATATTTTTTTAAAAAAATAATTATTTTTTCCTTATTTGTATATATGCAAAAAAAAAAAAAAAATCTCACAGGGCTTTCAAAATAAACATCCCCCAGCCAGTTCACGGAGTGCCTCGTACAAACGTCTCCCGATCATTCCTCCCAGAAGGTAAGTATCTCTCTTCCTACTTTGATGCTTCAACATTTTTGCTAAAGTGCTTTCTCTCCTCACAGGTACCAGAAGGAAGTCCAGGATCAGCCCATCTATGTCCATCGCGACCCCATCATCACCATCGATCACATCATCCATGTGGTCCACACTCAAATGATGCATAGCCTCACCGATGTCCCATCTCCCCATCCCATCCATACCATCCATTTCTCCCATAATCAATGCCCCATTCAAACCTGAATTTTCAGCATGGCTGCCATTAATGGGACCATTCAAAGCTCCACCAACAACCATCTCTAGCCCCTCATCAATGCCCCCATTCAATGCCCCATCTCCACCATCCATTAAAGAAATCCCTCCATCATTAAAGCCTTCAATACTTTCTGAAGTGTGGGACTCACCATGGACAGCCCCCACAACCCTTAAATCACCACCATCCATGGCCCAAGAAAGGACAAAGCAAGATGAGGACAAGATGATGATGAAAGAGGAGACAAAGAGAAGATTCATTGTTGGAATCGAACCTGAACGTACATAGCAGGTAGGGACAGCAGCAACAGGGACCAGGGAATGTCCGAGCACGGGCCAGCCCAGGCCGCTCAAGAGACGAGCTCTGGGCGGCCTGCCCTGGGCCGCCCGTACGGACGCGGTTCCTCTCTCTCCGCGGGATTGGCTCCAAGGTTCTTGGTAGGTGAGGCTGACAGTCCACGTCAGCAGATGGCGCTCCATGGGCCGCCCAAGGCTCCGGTCCACTCCAGATTTCGACTGAGGCTGATCAAGATCATATAAAAGGTGCCCCACCGGTCCAATCACGGAGCAATGCGGCCAGAACATGGCTAATCAAGTCAAAGAGAAGGAAAGTTGATCAAGTGGGGGCCACAAGCAATCCGAGCCATTCAAAGACCAGATCATCATGATCTAAACCATTGAAGGACCTACATAAGCTATCAAACAACAAGATCAAAGGTCTGATCATCAAAAGAAGGGGCAGAATCCAAGATCTAATCATCAAGTGGGCCCACAAAGCTGAGCCAAGCGATCTGAGACGTTCAAGCCATCATCCACACCATGAGAAGCCTTCTTAGCCTCACAAATCATCAAAAGAGGTGCCCCAAAGTAAAGCCAAGATCGCAAGTGGGCCCACAGGACCGAATCTATCAATCTGAACCATTCAAGGGCTAAATCATCAGGATCCAAACCATTGGAAGGCTTACATAAGTCAGAAAGCAGCAAGATCAAAGGCATGATCATCAAGAGAGAAGGCCGGAATCCAAGATCCGATCATCAAATCGCCCGTAGGGCCAAATCAAGCAATTCGGACCACTCAAATCACAGTCAGCCCCGTCAGAAGCAAAAAAAAAGCAAGGTAAGTATGCCTAACCCCAAAAACTGGTCCGAAGACCTTAAACTACGTCAGGACCAATGTCCCGAGAGATTTTTAATAAAAACCAGCATCGATCCCAGCCTTTCAGGCCAAGATCTGATGATCTGGATCATTTCGAAAAACAAAAAATGTGTTTGCCCCCTCTTGTACATGTTTTGGGTCCGAAGACCTTAAACTACGTCGGGATCAACATCCCGAGAGATTTTCAATAAAAGCCGGCGTCGGTCTTGTTTGCTCACATCAAGATCAATGACTCCGGACATTTTCAAAAATCATAAAAATATATTACCAGCCCCGCTTTTAAAGTTTTGGTCCGAAGACCTTAAACTACGTCGGGATCGACATCCCGAGAGATTTTCAATAAAAACCGGCATCAGTCTGGATTGTCCATCCACTGACACCGGACATTTTTCCAAAAAAAAAAAACATGTTTGCCCTTCTTTGTACAGTTTCATGGTCCGAAGACCTTAAACTACACTGGGATTAATTTCTCGGGGGACCTTTCTCGCTTTCAACTAAAAACCGGCATCGGCCTCGACCGTTGAAATCAAGGTCTGATAACCCGGATCATTTCGAAAATACTAAAAATATTTTAAAGCTTTCCATAAAAACCAGTGTCAATCTCGATTACCCGAGTTGAAGTCTGGAACCTTTTCAAAACAAAAAAAATATAGATACAATATAAAACAAAAAAAAAATGATTCACCAAAAATTTCAAACTGCACAAATTCATCCCCAGCGGTCCGAAGACCTAAAACTACACTGGGATTAACTTCTCGGGGGCTTTCTTTCCTAACCTGTTCCAGACATGGCTGACACTTGATCGTACGGGTGTCTGGAATCTTTTAAACAGGTAAGGGCTGAGGCGGGCAGAACTCCGCAATCCTGTTCGTGTTGAACGCACCGTGATAGACAACCTTGATTTGGAAGTCGCTGTTGAATCTGACGAATGTTCCCTGTTCCTAGAACTCATGAAGGGGATTAAGGCTGTTGGGAGGTGGAGCTCACCCTCACGGAATTGTGAGCAACGTAAGACCCCAAACTGGATTGACTAAGGGAAATGTGAGGATGTGGCTCATTTTGTGGCCGAAGGAGTCCGTCGGACGATACGTGGTCTATGTGCATTGCACATGAGGAACAGGCAACTTTGTGGGTGTGTTGACTGAAAACCCTCAAAATCTCCTCATCCGAAGATGTAAAACTACGGCACTTAACTGTGTGAGACTCGTCTTGCTCGCTGACGTAAAATGGATCGGGTGCCTTACCAGCAGTAGAAGCTGGAAGTGGATGAAAATTCCACACTTTTCCCTGCATTTCAGAAAAATCACAAAATACAAAAACATTGCAAAATCACCTCTTCAAAAATCACAAAAAAAAATATGTCCCTTGCTTTCAAATTAAATATTGGCAAAAATCACAAAAAAAATATTTCCTTTGCTTTCAAACCAAAGTATTGTCAAAAATCACAAAAAAATATTTCCCTTGCTTTCAAATAAAAAATTTACAAAAAATCACAAAAATATCTCCCTTGCTTTCAATCAAGATATTGTCAAAAAATCACAAAAATATTTCCCTTGCTTTCAATCAAAATATTGTCAAAAAATCACAAAAAATATTTCCCTTGCTTTCAAATCAAATATTTTCGAAAATCACAAAAAATATTTCCTTTGTTTTCAATAACCGATCTCTATCCTGACCACTCAGGTAAAGGTTCGGATCATATTTACAAAAAAAATCACAAAAATTAGCATCCCCAGCACTACAATTCAGGAGTCTTGAACTCCGCTCACTTCACAGTATGGGATGACGGATCCAATCGCCCGCAAATTGGAATCTTGACCAAAACGGGCAACCAAACACCATCTCAATCACATGTATGCCCAGAAGAACATCTTAAAGTCGAATGATATCCTCGTACATTCTCATTAGCAAAGAAACAGCATCTTGGGACGATGGACCTGATCGACCACGGGTCGGGATCTTGACCAACCCGCTGTCCAAACCTCCGTATCAAAAAGAAAAATCCCCAAGGGAGTACAACCCTGCAAGCAATAAGCTCAAAATTCTCTGCATCTCCAGCAAAAGCAAAATCATTAAATAAAAAGAGAATGAACCAAGCCATGCATCCATCATGCATCTCCAAGCATCAGCATCCATTGCATCAATCATCATGTTTACCTGCTTTCAAAATAAAAGTCGGTTAGCTAAAGACCCCACAGGCATCCCTAGTGGAGGCACATGCAAACCAGATTTTCATTTCAAAAAGACAAAAAATATTTCTGTTTGCAAATAAAAACCCCACGGAGTATCACTCCCCAGAGTGGGTAGCTTTTCAAAAACCCAAAATTTTTTTCCAGTAGAGCGTTCTGCCTCCAAAACACCAGGAGATCTTCCATATCTCTGGGTAGGAGCCAACGCAAAAATCAAATAAGATCCGATGTCTCGCGGTTTCCCCGGAGATCATCGGATCCAATGCACTCAAAGTACGGTCGAACTAAACTCCAGTGTCAGTGCGGTCGTACCACATGCCAAGATACAAAAAAGATGAAAGCCAAAAGGCTCGGTCACAGAAACCATTTGAACAGGTGGAAACGATGAATTGGAACCCAAGTATCAAAATCAGCAGATTGGGTGGAAGGAGTTCACCCGCACATACCTAGGCGTGGATGCCTGAAGTACCTTGACTGAGTCCAAGTCGGCGTAGTAGAATCCCGTAAGACTATCGGACGCAGGGCGTCTAACCACTTTGACAGTCAAGCGAAACAAGTACTCCTGGAGTGATCTGGGAAAACATCAAACATCACACAATCAGTCTCAGGGTCAGCATCCTCGTAAGACTGTCGACGCAGAGGCTCTGCTATACCTTTCCGATGTTAGTACCGATCGGGAATGGAAGGGTTGCGATTGGGTACCCAGGTTGCAGCAAACTGCAGGGACAATCGCAATGTTTTCTCCAAACTCTCGCGGTATGTGCGAGTTATCAATTTCCAGACAATCAACTGACTCAGATACAAAGGATAACAAAGATTCCAGACCACAATCAAGGAAAGAATGAATTGCAAACTAAGCATCGAAACCAGCAGATCGGGTGGAAAGAGCCCACCCGCACATACCTAGGCGTGGATGCCTGAAGTACCTTGACTGAGTCCAAGTCGGCGTAGTAGAATCCCGTAAGACTATCTGACGCAGGGCGTCTAACCACTTTGATAGTCAAGCGAAACAAGTACTCCTGGAGTGATCTGGGAAAACATCAAACATCATACAATCAATCACAGGGTCAGTAACCTCGTAAGACTATCGACGCAGAGGCTCTGCTGTACCTTTCCGATGTTAGTACCGGTCGGGAATGGAAGGGTTGCGATTGGGCACCCAGGTTGCAGCAAACTGCAGGGACAATCGCAACGTTTTCTCCAAACTCCCGCGGTATGTGCGAGTGAGCGATCTCCAAACGATCAACTGGCATAGATGCAAAAGCAAGCAAAGATTTCAGACCATGATCTATGAATGACCGGGTCAGAAGTGGGGTGTCCACTCGCTTTGGCATTCGGTTGCATGCAACCTCTGCCAAAGAGGGGCATCTGTAGACACCCCACCTTCGGCTACACTGTTGGTAGAGATAGCTGGTTGAATGGAGGACCATACCCCCAAATCCCAAGTCCAAACTCAGCCAAACTCACCCTTGTAAGCCCCATTCCATAGCCCAGTTCAAGCCTGAACCCAGTCAACCCAGTCCTAAAAACCACCCTGAAAACCCCCCCATAAAAAAGGCCAGTAAAAAATCCCAAAAAAGTCAAAATCACTGAGTCAACCCGCTGAGTTAACCCGCTGAGTCAACCCGTCGAGTCAACCCGTCGAGTCAAAACACCGAGTCAACCCGTCGAGTCAAACCACCTAGTCGACCCGCTGAGTCAACTCACTGAGTCGACCAGCGAGTCCAACAGCAGCCCCGAGGGAACGGCCGTACTCGCTGGAAACCGAGGAGCGGCCGTACGGGCGGCCCATGGCAGGCCGCTCGGACAAAATTACGAGAGCTGCCACTCTCTGCTGCTATAAATACCCCCCTCCCCTTCTCATTTCAACAATCACTTCGAGTCCATTTCAGCCCGTGAGCTCTGAGTCCATCTCTCCACCCTTTAGCCCATTTTTCCACCAAGGAGAGCCCGAGTGAGGAGAGTCTAACCCTGGTCCAGCCCAGCCTGACCACTGGTCCAAGCCTCCTAAGCCATCCAAGTCTTGATTCAACCACTCGAAGCCAACCCTTGCGACACCTCCGTCCACCCAGCTACTCATTTTCCAGCATCATCTCATTTGCATCTAGCATAAGTGCAACATTTACTTTTCTTCCAACCCCCCTGCTTCACTACAAGCACCTTGATCACTCAAACACACATGCATATGTCTTTATATTAAGCACCTGTCAGTTCGAGCGTATGCTCTGGGCTTGCCCGTTGTTGGAACCTGCCCATCAGAAACTCTTACTGTTCAGACCTGCATTCACGCTTCACCATAAAACACCTTGATCATTCAAGCACACTGCATACGTCTTACATTAAGCACCTGTCAGTTCGAGCGTACGCTCTGGGCTTGCCCGTTGTTGGAACCTACCCATCAGAAACTCTTACTGTTCAGACCCGCATTCATGCATCATGTCATCCATGAGAATATACGAGGATTAAATTAGACTTTCAAGTATTTGATCGATTCTGTGAAGTAGAGACCGTACTTCGGTACGGGCAGTGTGTGGGGTGCTTAACCTCTTCCCACCCTGTAACCGTGATCCCTTACCTTGAATCTCTGACCGCAGATCAACAGGAGTCATTTTAGAGGAAGGACTCTTCGGATTCCCTTCTCTAACGTTTCTACAGGGTCTAGCCGACTGTAGATTCGAAGTAACTGGCTAGTGGCGACTCTGGTCTTATATAAACACACTTAAACATATCCAGCTTAACACGACTATCAAACAAAGCCCTCGAGAACGAGGCAAGCCAGTGGCACAAACGGCGATTTCGCACTCACGCATCCTCATCTCCTTCATTTCCGAAAGGAAAGGGGAAGGGAGAAGAACGTCGTGTGGGAGCGCGGAAAAATCGGCGAGGGTCCACACCCATCCTAATTACTTCCATCTCAATGGAAGAGAAAAACAAAACAAAATCACTTGTACCAAATGATTATGGGCCACCAATTTGTTCAAAAGTACATTCTACTCTCCTACTCCAAACCACATAATCCCCTCAACCATTCCACCTCTAACTCACACCGATGGTCCACCATAATCCTTCCATCTAAATCATCTTGATGAAAGAATGTAAGTCCCTGGCCCAGTTGTTCTGGACCACAGATCTGTCTAAAATCCACCATCCAAACTTACATTTCTACTCCCCAACTCGCAACACACCAAGCCCAAGACATAGATGTCAAATCCTAGAACCTTAACACCTCGTCTGGAACCATATATCAGCTCAACTTGAATCCTAGGAATCCTAAAAAGTTTTACTTATTATAACTAATACTTATATAATTTATGCACGGTAACACCTAAGGTTTCACGGTTTCAAACCACAGAGTCCAAACTACGTCAGCGTAAAGGTTAGGTCAAGTCCATAACTCAAGGTCCAGTTTAGCTCTAAACTCGCGCTCTGATACCAACTCTGTAACGCCCCAAATTTCAGAAGTCGAGCATGACCTCGACCCTTGAGATTTCGGGTGTCACTATGCTTATGCGGAAGCGTGATTAATGCATTTATGATAGATGGTATCCTGTCGCAAGTTTTAAAACTAAATAAACTTTAAAGTAAGGACAAAAAGATAAGTGCGTACCTGGTCCAGCATTTACAAATTTACATTAATCTCCAAAATAAGGGGGCCTACACAACAGGGAGCCCCAATATACAAGTCCAAAAGAATTTGGGCCATTATACTTTTAGCCATCAAACGGCCCCAAAACACCAAACAGATACCATTGCATCTTATTCTCGGCCATCCAAGAATTGAAAGTAACTGACGTCTTCTATAAAGTCTTCTAACTCATTTTGAAGGACGTCCTCATCCACAGTACCTGTTTCTACATTAGAGTCTGGTTGATGTTTTTCCAAACACCACCCAGGATTGAGGGGGTGAGTAATCAACTCAATGCTGCTATAATTCTACGATTAACAATCAAGCAAGCATACAAGAAACAAGCATAGGTAATGAGTAAACAAAACATATAAGAATCCTAGACTAGTTGTATTAATGCATGAATGTTATGAATTCGCACACAATGCGTGTCCCGGGCAGTCTCAACAGAATCAAAATTGATACAATAATCCTTCCAACTATAACTCATATACACATAGTGCAAGTATGAAAGCTATCACCAATGCCCTGGCCTTTCAAACAGTCAGCCAGTCACTGAGATTGCCGATGACATGTATGCATGTTTAGTTCGGCCTTTATTAATATAAATTTCATTCAGCAAGATTGGTGATGCCGAATTACTAATGTCATACAGTAGGTCCTGAACAGGACCATCTGGCTCCCGATGGTGCGATTGTCTATCATCGCCAGTAGCCCACGAACCCCTTCTCCAACTTCTAATATATTTAGAATACAAGAACATTCTATTCAAATAAGTACCTCAACTATTTCAAATTTACCCAAAACAGGCCGGCATCCTCACAATAACTTATGGTCACTACGGGGAGGCTAAATGCCACAGCGTAGGCCGACGGCACGAACACGGTGTCCCATACCACCATGCCCGGCCCAAGGAGATATAGTAGGGTCGTGTCGCATATACATTTATACATTGGACACTTCATCTAATGACATTAGTATTTCAGATTCTGGAAGAGTCATTCAATACAATCTATCTACCACACAACATTTCTTGGCTTTGGATGTGTTTGTTTGATATAGGGAGAACATTGACCAAACCGACATTGGGCACAGACGACCCGTGTAGTCCAGACTACTGTCGATCGATCAAGTTCACCCCGTCAACCAGCCAATCCTGAATATCCAATCCAACTAGGATATCCACATTAGTCGATTGGCCCCTTTCACCCATGACAAACAGTACATGTGCGATAACATAAACTTAGGCATATCATATACAAATTCCATCATCTCAACTAATTCCACAAATCAGTTATAACCGTTGAGAGCATATCATATACAAATTCCATCATCCCAATGAATTCCACAAATCAATTATAACAATTGAGTCATTGACCCATTTCATCAAACACTAAAGCCATGAAACATAAACTCCATCACCTCAACGAATTTCACAAATCAGATATAACAGTTGAGTCATTTACCCATTTCATCGAACACTAAAGCCATCAAACACACATGCATGTTGTATACTGTAATAATACGGAGATAAACAATCAGATATAAAATTCCAAAGTGCTAAACTATGACTGCAAGAATCATTGTCTAATACCCTCTAGGAATGATAAATAGAAGATTTTAAGTATAGCCCGCACCTTAAGGTCTAGGGTTTCTCGTTCGTCCAATGGTCTAGGGTTAGGGTAAAAGAGAATCAGCTATTCCTATAAGAAACAAGATTAGGATGAGATTTTCTGTCTCAACCTAAGAGAGCTTGGAATTGAAAGGTTTAATTCGATTCTTACCTCCAATTGCACAAGGAACCGCTCCAGGGACGAAATCAACAACCTCTAACATCATCTTACTTCAAGAGGAAATGAAGACTTCAATCTCCTTTCTTCTTCTTCTCTCAATTTCTCTCTCTTTCTCTCGATTTCTCTCTCTTTCTCTCTTCTTCTCTCAGACCTAAATTCCCAATTCGATTTGGGGATTTCACAGCAAATGGATTTATATAACAGCTGGGCAATTAGTCCAAATGGCCTTACAGGAATTAGTGGTTAGTTTTCTGACCCAGGTAAAGTTAATGGTTTAGATAGGTAGCCCTCCAGAAGGCTATTTAGAGTAAGGGCCATAAATTTTATGGAATGTTAACAATCTAGTCCAATTTGCACTAATTAATCTTCCTTTTCTAGATTAGGGATTAGGAAATCTAATTAACTAAGATGTACGGTCATCCGTACGCTATTATCTGTACGAAAATTTACGGGACGTTACATTGATGCAGAGCACAGAAACAAGCTGGATGCGAAGTCCAAGAGGTGCACGTTTATAGGATATGGGCAGAATGATTTTGGCTACCGGTTTTAGGATATTGAGAACCGAAAAATCATCAGAAGTAAGGACGTAGTCTTCAATGAAAAAGTGATGCATAAGGACAGTGTGCAGCAAAAGCAAAACAAGGCCGATGAGAAGGAATTCGTAGAGTTGGAAGAGTTACCGGACACGGGTGTTAAGTGCCACAGGATGAGCATGCACAGGAGCATGATGAGGCAGAGCCGCAGACATCGGTTGTGAGGAGGTCTACTCGGGAGAGGAGACCCAAGGTCCGATATTCACCCTCCTTACATTATCTACTGTTGACAGATAATGGTGAGCCAGAGTGTTTTGAAGAAGCGTTACGGTCAGATATGCGGGTTAAGTGGGAGCAAGCCATGGAAGATGAGATAGACTCTCTTAAGTCTAATTGTACGTGGGAGCTAGTCACTCTACCCAAGGGCAAGAAAGCTCTTCATAACAAGTGAGTTTACAGACTGAAGGAGGAGCATGATGGTTCGAAACGATACAAGGCTAGACTGGTTGTGAAAGGGTTCCAACAAAAGGCAGGTATCGATTTCACAGAGATATTTTCACCTGTGGTGAAGATGTCTACGATTCGTATGGTCTTGAGTATAGTGGCTACAGAGGACTTACATCTAGAGCAGCTAGATGTTAAGATAGCCTTTCTTCATGGAGACCTTGAAGAAGAGATATATATGCATCAGCCAACAGAATACGTGGCACCGGAAAAGGAGAACAAGGTGTTAGACTAAAGAAGAGTCTATATGGTCTGAAGCAGGCCCTGAGGTAGTGGTACAAGAAGTTCGACAGTTTCATATCGGGAAACGGGTACAGGAGATGTCATGCAGACCGCTGTTGTTACCTGAAGAAGTTTGATATGTCATACATCATCCTTCTTCTGTATGTTGATGATATGCTTGTGGCCGGATCAAGCATGAAGAACATCTCAGATCTCAAAAGACAACTGTCTAGAGAGTTTGCCATGAAGGATTTAGGAGCTGCAAAACAAATCTTAGACATGAGGATAAAGCGTGACAGGAAAAACAAGAAGCTAGTTTTGTCACAAGCTGAGTACATAGCCAAGGTACTTGATCGATTCAGCATGGGAGGTGCTAAGCCGGTTAACACTCCATTAGCCAACCACTTCAAACTTTCTAAGGAGCAAGGAGCTAAAACGCAGGAGGAACTGGACTATATGGCTAAAGTCCATTATGCGTCAGCCATAGGGAGCCTCATGTATGCTATGGTTAGCACGAGGCCAGATATTGCTCAAGTAGTGGGAGTTGTTAGCAGGTACATGAGTAACCCCGGGAAGGAACATTGGGAAGCTGTGAAGTGGATCCTCAGATACCTGGTAGGTACCGTGGATGTAGGGCTGTGTTATGGAGGATCGAAAATTAAGCTACAAGGCTACGTCTACTCAGATTTGGCAGGGGATATCGACAGCAGAAGGAGCACTATAGGGTATGTCTTTACCCTGGGTAGTGCTGCAGTCAGTTGGATCTCTCAGTTACAGAAGATAGTATTCATCAGTACAACGAAAGCAGAATATGTTGTAGCTAAAGAAGCGTGCAAGGAAATGGTGTGGATGCAAGGTTTTATGGAAGAGTTGGGAAAGAAGCAAGCAGATTGCAAGCTGTACAGTGACAGTCAGAGTGCAATACACTTTGCTAAGAATTCAGCCTTTCATTCGAGGACCAAGCATATTAACATCAGATATCACTTCATACGTTCATTACTGGAAGATGGATTAATTGCTTTGGAGAAGATTCATACAAGTGAGAATCCTGCAGATATGTTGACTAAGGCGGTCACACGGGAGAAGCTGAAGATCTGTTCAGCTTTGATTGGTCTTCAGGCTTGAAGACTGGGAGGTGGTGCACTCTGGATGTAGAAGACGAAGGATCATGTGGTGATGTGTCTCCAAGTGGGAGATTGTTGAGTGTGGAGACTACACGTGGTGTGTGCAACCACTCACATTTGAGCATGGTCGGGCGCCCGAAATTCAGGCTGTTTTACCCAACAGCCATTGGACTGTTTTACAAACGGTCGGCCGCCCGACGGTCAAAGTGACCGGGCGCCCGAAATTGGTCTGTTTCTTATTATTTGTTGCTGGACATATTTTGCATTGGCCGGGCGCTCGACCCAGTTATGACCAGGCGCCCGACCGGCCGCGGACTCAAATTGCGGGTTTCCTATTTTGTGCTCTAATTGCGGGGTTTACTATATAAAGGGGTGTAAACCGGGATTAGACATGGGGATTAGGGCTTCTATACGTCCAAGGTGAAAAAAAGGAGAGAAGATTAGCAAAATGGCCATCTCTGTGCATGGGAGCATAGGAGAAGGTAAGTGCATTGCTTGTAACTTCGTTTTTCTTCATAGTGAAGTTTGCACTCGTGGTTTTTTTACCCTTGTTGGGGTTTTTCCATGTAAATCTCTGTCTTGTGGATTGTTGGTTTGTGTGATTCCTTTTCTAGTTATTATTACTTCCTGTTTATCGTTTGTGGGTGAGACCGGAGATTAGATCTCGGTTCACCGGCGTTGTTGGCGTGCTGCGCAACATTTAGGTGGATCAATGATTGGAAACATTGGACAGTGCAACGATCACCCTCTTAACTAATTGTTTCCCTTACTGGGCCAGGGCTCAATTGAATCACAATAGCACTTTATTTATTAAACCTGAGCCTAAATTTTGGTGTTGCGTTTAATGGTTGGAGTGGATTTCATATAACCTTTACAGTCGGCCCTGTACAAATCAAAGGTGGACATCTCTCTTGCAACTATGTCATTAGTGTATCCCACCGGAATTAGGTGGGCATGATTGAGTGTATCTCACTGGCATATTATGGAAATCTATAGTTTATTAACCGATGGAGCCACCCCTGATTTTTTATGAGCCCACTTTGATGCGTGCTCGACATCCTCTCCAACCATTAGATGGGTAATCTTACGCGGGACAAAAAAAAAAAAAAAAAAAAGCTTTGGAGGGCTGACTTGTGGTTTAAGTGGGCCACAACGGAGGAAACAATTGGAAGAGGATCATCTCCCCTTGATTTTTACAGGCCCACTGGAGAAAGAGTTTGGAGGGCTGATTTTGGAGGGTTTGGAAAGAGTTTGGAGGGCTGATTTTTTGGCCTAGAAATAACATGAGGGTGATGCAGTCGGTGGTTGAGTGGATGTGACATAATTTTAAGGACACTAATCAAATTCCAATACATCAGGAACTTACAATTTCTCCATTGCTGGTAAAACACTGTTAGAAAGGATGAAAGAAAAGGAGCAATTTCTCTATTGCTATTAAAACAATGTTAGAAAGGATGAAAGAAAAAAAAGCTTTCAAACCCTCGTTTCTTTCTTCTTCTTCTTCTTTTTTTTTTTTTAATTAATTTATGCAGTTGAATAAATATAATTTACATGAGATGGCCGTGATGTCTGTGTGACACCTACTCATCCATCAGTTTCACCTTATCATTTAACTACCTTAATCCAAACTTTCTCCTATCCATGAAAAAAATAGAAATAATTCCTAAGAAAATTTATATAATTAATTGAATGATAAAAATAGAATTACTAGATAAGAAACTAAACTTAGGATGAAGTTTCACGGTCCAACTCTAATTAAAACACTTATAAAATGCGACTTAACTATAAATAGTAAAACTTATTCTTTATATACATCTCCTGTTCCTATAAAGCTTCTTCGTTTTCAGCCCAAAGTAAGATTTTAATCCTGCCCAACTACATTATTCTACTAAGTTTTATAACTCAACATATCAAAAGTTATACTCATATTATTTGGATCTTACACAATGATAAAATCAATCAGCAGCCGATGGTATGATTCAATGTGTAGGTGTGGCCCACCTGATGAGTGGATTGACTTTATTTAGATTCTTGGCAATCTCTTCATTTGTAAGGCCCAGATTTTGCATGTTCAGATATCCAACATAAGTGGGAGAAAAAACAGCTACACGTCATCATTAACCCTTACACCATTGGCTTAATGCATAGGTGCACATCAATCCAGGCCGTCCAAATTATAGTGCCACAGTGGATGGTGTATATTCTGAAAATCAGTTGGATAATCCCTACTCTGGCCGTCCTGATTGTAGCAACGAATGGATGACTAAAGATAATAGGGAGTTGATGTGGTAGTGCCATCTCTCTACACTACACGTGGCAGGTTGTGGACCTGATTATGGATGGAATATCATGTTTCGAGAATCATACTGAACAGATTACCACAGTCATCATTTATCTTTACCTTCCAGCACTCAATTTTCATTTCCCACCGTAGAGTTAAAAGGCCACTGTTTGGATGGCTAGGATTATCCAATCTATGCGTATCTTGAACCAACTTCCATCCAATGTGGGTCCCACTGGATGAACAATCTTGATTGAAAGGAAACCCTGCCATGTGTAATATAGCAATATTGATGTACCATATTCCATCTCTACGGTATCATCTCCCAAGATGATAGGGAACGGATTAGGTGTTACTCGGGTAAGACCTTAGTGGGTGTTACCCTTACCGTGTGGGACCCACATTGATAATGTTTTTTAATATCCACTTCGTCCATCATTTTTTTCAGATCATTTTAAGATATGATTCCAAAATTAAAGCAGATCCAAGTTTCAGGTGGACCACACCACTGGAAACAGTGGTAAGTGACAATTAAAAACTCTGTGGGCCACAAAAGTTTTGGATCAAGCTGATATTTGTTATTTCCATTCATCCAGGCCTTATTGACCTTATAAAAAGGTTAGATGGCAAATAAAAATTACAATAATTCCTAGGAATTTTTTAATGGTAAGTGTTTAATCTCCAATGTTTCCTTTGGTGTGGTCCATCTGAGATTTAAATTTTCTTATATTTTGGGACCATGTACTACAATAGGCTTTAAAAATGGATGGACGGCATGGATATACAAAAAAAATCAAGGTGAGCCCCATGGTAAGTAATACCTAATCTGCTCCCAAGATAATATGTTAAGGCTTTCTAAATTAACATATGAACAGATGGGGAGTTAACTATCACTGTCATCAAGTGGTTAGATAGGAAGGGGACCAAACTAATGATTGAACCATGGGACCCACTTGTCATACTAAAAACTAGCATGCTATGAGGAATCTGAGATCCAGCCCACATGGTCTTTGTTGGAATCCAAGCTGCCCATTGATACGGCTAAAATCCAAGCCTTCCATTTATAAGCAAGTGGATTCCAACTTCCAAGCAATCTCTTAATTATTTTCTTAATTAAGCTGCCCATATAAACAGTAGAATGTGTATAATAATACTAATTATGTAATTATTCTCTTTAATTAATAGGATTGGTACACGCCCTGTCTGAAAGAAACCTTTTTGCTCAAGGAAGTGGGGCCCACCTCTTGAATGATTCTGATCACCGCACACAAGCGTATTTCTAGGTACGAAAGAACACGCATCTCCTTTTCTAACTTTCATATATAGGAAGATCGAATAATAATCAACCACCGGGCCCACAACTATCGGTGGTCATTACAAGAGCGAACCCCTAGGATTCATGTAATCCCCTCCATCCATGGTAGATCACATCAGATCAACGGTTTTGATCACTGAATGGTGGGCCCCACTTCTAGGAAGTCAGGAGACTCAGGATATTTGTAAAATGAGGTTCGCTGGAATACATTGCGGCGTATTGCAACAGGAGACATCGGGACTACAGCCGTCGGATCTATGGCATGTTGGGTGATCCAAACTGTTCATTTGATGAGATACGCAGGTGAAGTTGGCTAGAAGGAAAATTTTCAAGATTTCAAAGATCCTAAACCTTTGAACGATGGCCTGTAGATCAACATTAAAAGAGACGGTCCATATTCAAAGAAAAAGACTTAAATGACCTGAGTTTAATAATTGAGCATCCCCATCCTCGGTACGACCCGTCATGTAGAAAATCTTGGTGCATCTTATTTTAGTACGTCGCGTTGTAGAGAGGATAAGCTTGATTTTCCGGTCACAACGCATGCACTGGAGGGGACCAGATGATGAATGGTCCAGATCCAGCAGTCGCATGCGATAGTGATACTCTCTCGACTAACCAACCATCTCGGGGGTCATCTATAATAATAAGATACGTCGGCTCTCTATACATGGGATTTGATAATTCTCGAAAAGAGAATTCCAGATCGAATATTTTGAACTTTTTATTATACGAAGGTCATGTTGACGATCCATATTCAGCGCCGAGAGTAATCCAATGGTTGAGATGGACGCGGATTGAGTACTAACCCACGACGACCAAGCTAGAAACAGACGGTCCTGGCGTAGGTTCTGTGGGGCCCACTATGGTGTATATGTTTTATCCACACCGTCCATCCATTTTGACAAATCATTTTAGGGCATGATCCCAAAAAGGAGGTAGATCGAAGCCTCAAGTGGACCACATCATGGGAGTTGAATATATACCAAAAACTTCTTTGAAGCAACGGAAGTTTTGCATCAAGCTAATATTTACAGTTTCCCTTCATCTAGGTCCATGTTACCTTACCAAAAGGTTGGATCGTAAATAAACATCACGGTGGGCCCTAGGTAGGTTTCAACGGTGGGGTCATTGACACCGCTGCTTCTTGTGGTGTAGTCCAGTTGAGCCTTCAATCTACTTTTTTTTTTTTTTTTTTTTTTTTGGGTCAAATGATCTGTCAAAATGGATAGACGGTGCGGATAAAACACATACATCTCAGTGGGTCCCATAGATCCCCTGGGAGGACTCCGTCTCGAGCTAGGTCCTCGTGAGGTATTACGCAATCCGTGTCCGGTTGTGATAATCCAACTGTAATTTGTAGTCTATCCAACGGTTTGGATCATGGCCAGATGACCCAAATTCAAAGGCAAAACTCCCGACGTTTCTTATTAGATTACGTTGTATGTATTATAAAAGACAAATCTCTCGGTGCCCACAATAAAAAAAATAAATAAATCCCGGCACACGCCTCCATGTAATCCAAAGCTATGAGGGGCCCAACGTGATGTTTGTGTTATATCCACTCCGTCCATCCGTTTGGCCAGCTCATTTTATGACATGAGCCCAAACCCAAGGGAGATCCAAAACTCAAGTGGGCCATACCAGATGAAGCAGTGGGGATGGAGACACGCTCCGTTGAAACCTTCCTGGGGCCCACCTTATGATGTTCAGATGTCATCAAAGCCGTTCATAAGGTGATTCCCGCCAGGATGAGGGAAAAAAAAACAAATGCAACACTGATCCAAAACTTCTATAATTCACTAAAAGGTTTCAACGGTGAGGGTCAATCCTTACACCTGTGGCCCATTTAAGTTTTGGATCACCCCCACGTGTCGGTTCATGCCCTAATGAGATGACTAAACGGATAGAACGGAATAGATATAACACGAAAATCTTAATGGGCCCCACAGTACTGGGTTACAGGCAAATGTAATGCGCCTCACCTATCTACGGTGGATCCCTGACTACGCAGCACAGTTTGATGTATGTTACTTAAATCCACGCCGTCCATCCGTTTTGGAAACTTATTTTAGGGAATAATACCATAAATGAAACAGATCCAAATTTAAAGTGGACCACACAACAGGAAACAATAGTGAATGATCATTAAAAACTCCTTGTGGCCCACCAAAATTTTAGATAAAGTTTATGTTTGTCTTATTCCTTCATCCAGTTATTTTTGACATTATGAACAGGTTGGATGGAATATAAACATTTCGGTGGCTCCTAAAAATATTTTTAATGGTGCATATTCAATCATAAGTGCTTCCTGTTTGTGTGGTCAGAATAGCTTTGGATTATGCTTCATGTTTTCGGATAATTGCCTAAAATAATCTTTCAAAACGGATGGACGGCGTGGATTTAATGAAAATATATCAATATGGCCCCACAGTCAGGTATCCACCGGGGATCCACATAAGCCGCGCCCCATTAACCCGAGTGGACTGAAACGAGGGAGAGAGAGGGAGAGGGAGAGGGAGAGGGAGAGAGAGAGAGAGCTCGAAAGCGACTAGGAACAGAACATCGGCGTTAGTCCAACCTCCTCAACGCTCAACCCTCAACCCTCAGCCCTCTCCTGTCGCTCGACATTTGCGCAAACACCTAGTTTGCGAACGAGAGAGAGGGAGAGATGAAATACGTTCTGGTGACTGGTGGGGTCGTGAGCGGCCTAGGCAAAGGCGTTACTGCTAGCAGCATCGGCGTCGTACTGAAAGCATGCGGCCTCCGCGTCACCTCCATTAAAATAGGTCTATACCTCCTGATATACATCGCCCTATTCTTTTGATAGATGCACCCCTTTTTTGATCCTTTGTGTATTAGAATTGTACTACTGTAATACTATCGATTAGGAAAATGGGTGTTATTTGTCAGAAGAATAAGTTGTAGATATCAGCTTCGTTGTTTCGTTGTAGTGATTCCCTTGTGTCATGTTCATGGTTTTCGGCATAAATCTACATGTTTTCTTTGCTTTTCTAATACATATGATGTTTTTTCACAGTTCAGAATTTCTCAGGGGAATGCGGATTTTCATCTTATTATTTCCTTTTTTTAACTTTTTTTTGGGAGGATTTATCACCTTTTTTTTCCCATTCACTTCGCCGCTAAAAGCTTATTTGAAAAAAGAGAGAACCTTTTTAAGGATTCAGATCTCTTTTTTTCTTTTATCTTTTTTCTTTTCAAAGAGAGTTGATTTGTTGTTCGTTTGGATGCACCATCAATTGAAATAATTTTTACTGCTTTTTGAGGTTTAAGTTCTTCATTACTGAATGTTTGGGATTGAGTTTACATATGCATCCACAGTTCCAAAGGCAGCTTAGTGTTGGATGGTTTTGGTTTTGATGTGTAGATTTTGTTTAGTCCTGTGTTCTGTTTCTTTATGATTCTCTATTGAAACAACTAGCATGTTTTGTCCTGAGCTGTCAAGAGTACACCTTTCAGTGATTAAGCTGTTCATTGGATAGGCAATACGACAATCTCTCCTGTCAGATGATCCTAGGCAATTTGATTGCTTGCTTGCTGTGATAACACTGGAAAACATGGTTTTGTGGTTTGTGGCTAACGGCGAGCGATGACGGGGACTGTGATGGTTGCGGTGACAATGGACCCCAGACTGACGGTGTGTGGAGTGATAACGGCAAGCAATGACGGGAACCGGGAATACAGAGGCTGTTGGAGCACAAGAACTCAATGATCAATGGATCAGATTAACCGCTCTGATACCAAGATAACACTGGAAAGACGATAGATTTTGAAGAATTCTCCGATGGCTTTCTGTATATTTGCTCTACCCCAAATGGAGTTAATATAGAGATGTACAATGTGTATACAAGAAAGATATTAATGGAAATCAACGGATATACATGCAAAGGAAATCAAAAAGGAATCTCTATCATGTTGGTGGGTAGTTGATAGATGCAGTGAATGGTTCACATGTATGTAACAGGCCCAATTGGACATCTAAGATCATCTAATGGGGGTACGCACACGGTATCTCCCATCTACTTTGAGGCCCACATATGAACGGCTTAGATCACCAAAAGGTGGGTACCATTTGTACATTTTGTGGGCTGAGAAAATTCCACGATTAAAGATTGCATCCTTTATTTTTCTGATCTACTAGGACTGTATTTGTTGACACTCATCTTAATTAATAATAATTATGTATTAGATATATTTTAGGGATGAAAAATAATCTTGATAATCAACAAAGTATATAAACTATAATACATAATACATAATACATAATACATAATTACTATTAATTTAAATGAGACTAACTCATTTTTAAGTGGCACCCAAACAGGCCTTAATATTTTTTTAGGTTCGTACAGCTTTTCTCCCATTACTTTCACTGATTTTATGTTTGTGGATTTAATTTTTCATGGGTTTTGTTAGTCATGCTTGTTTTCTTTGTAATGTTTTTTCTTCTTTTTAATATGGTTTTTGTTTTGCAGCTCTCTCTCAAACTTTTCTTCTGGAAATGTAAATTTTGGTTTTCATTGTCTTCTTTTGTTGATTTATCGTTCTAGGGTTTTAGTGTGAATGTTCTTTTCTCCTTCTTTTCTTTTTAATATTTTTTATTTAACATCTTTACTGACTGCAAATTCATGGATTCTGGAGCAAGTGCCAATTTCTTCTCACAGTCCTATTTCTTCTTCTGTTTCATTGGTGTAGGCATTCAAGGGTTTCTGCCAAAACATAGATGTTCCTTTTCAATTCTTGGTTTCTTTGTTGTTCATCAATTTTTCGTTGATGTTTTCTAGTTAGATGTAGACTATCTTACCTTTATTTTATTCTGCCCTAGATCTAATATTGTTTCGTTTTGCGTGTAACTTGCATTTAGTTGCAGTCACCCTTTCTATTCTTTCTTTCATTTATTTGATTTCATTCATTTTTGTGGTTTGTATCACTGGATTTTTGTTGTGAGACCAATTTCAACATCTTCTCGTTGAGCATCCTTGAGTTCGGTGTCATGTCACTGAAGTTGTACTTACCCATAGGCCCCCTCATATCTTTTCTGATTAAGCATTGCTGTGTATGAATGCAGATCCATACTTGAACACAGATGCTGGAACCATGTCTCCCTTTGAACATGGGGAGGTTTTCGTTCTTGATGATGGTGGCGAGGTTTGGTTTCTTCCACATTTGATTTAAACAGTGAAGCACCTGGAGCTGCTTGGTCGATCAGTTTTATTGCAATAATGCTCATCAACCTTTTTAGCAACGTGTATCACGAGTTCATATCATCATATGATTTGTTGAATATAGGTTTACATGACTATTTGTATTAAAACAAGTCCTAATTTGATGTTTTTGCATGTGTTTATTTCATCATCATCTAAGCCTTATCCCAATTAATTAGGGTTGGCTGCATGAATCGTGTTCTGGCATTTCACTCTATCAAGAGCCATGCCTTCAGTTAGACCATAGGTCATCCAGTCTTTTCTGCAATCTGTTACGTGATTGCATGTGTTTATTTATACATTTGTTTCCCACTCCTACCAGTTTCCATGTCCCATTTGCCATTTGCAATGTCTGCTTCATAATCAATTTATTCTTTACAACTTTTACAATTATCTATGCCTGATTTTCATTCAAAAGGTTGATTTGGATCTGGGAAACTATGAGCGCTTCTTGGATGTGACACTTACTAGAGAAAACAACATTACTACAGGAAAGATATATCAGGTGCTTATTCTTCATGTGAATTTGAAAATGTTGCTGTCATACCATTATGTGTTTTATAAGATAACTGTTATAAGTTTCTCTCAATGTTGTTATAATAATCAATCAACTTGCTACTGCTTCAGTCCGTTATTGACAAGGAAAGGAGGGGCGATTATCTTGGAAAGACAGTTCAGGTGATCTGGATACCCAATAATGGAATTATTCAGTCCTTTCTCCTGTTCTCATGCATAAAGAGTGAATAGTAATGTAGGTCATATCATCTTTGAAGATTAGTCTTGTAACAGCAACACTCAGTGTCTTTCAGGTTGTTCCACACATCACCGATGCCATTAAAAACTGGATTGAATCTGTATCCATTATTCCTGTCGATGGAAAAGATGGCCCAGCAGATGTGTGCGTGATAGAATTGGGTGGAACCGTAGGTAAGCTCTATGAAGTTTCTACTAGTGGCTACGATGGTCCACACATCACGTGGTGCTCTTTGCTCGCATAATGCTGCAAATACTTAAGTTACGTACGGCATTTTTTTTCCACATTTTTATTGATTGCAACTTCGTCATCTTTTTCGTACTAGGTGACATTGAATCAATGCCATTTATTGAAGCCTTGCGTCAGCTATCATTTACTGTTGGTTAGTCTGCAATCTTTGTTTTCTGACCTGGTTTGTGATGATCACCATAACCATCCTTTTTACTTAATGCATTTCCCCAGGTCAAGACAACTTCTGCCTCATTCATGTGAGCCTGATACCAGTACTGGGCGTAGTCGGTGAACAAGTAATTTTTCTTGCCTTGATTTTTACTTTAAATATGTATTGGTCCTATTTTAGGGTTCAAGGAATCATTGTTTATTTGTCTACTATTTTGGATTTACTCTGCAATGATAGTCAACATTGGATGTCATGTTTTTTAGGCATGCCTTTTACTTACTAGATCATATCTTTTTCTTCTTTCTTCTTTCTGTTTGTCTAGAAAACAAAGCCTACCCAACATAGTGTGCGGGAATTGAGAGCATTGGGCTTGACTCCACATCTGTTAGCATGTCGCTCAGCTCAGGTATTTCTCATTTATATTCAACATCTAAGTGTGATTGCTGATGTTAGATGCTGTTTACTTCAACCTTTTTTTTTATTTTCTACTGCAAAAATCTAAAATAAGGTCACTTTGATTGCATATATGGAATGATCGACATAAGGGAATACTCTTGTTTTATTGGAAACTTTCGATGCTATATTTTGAACATCTCCATGTTTTTGTAACTACCATTTTCCCCCTTTCTCAAAAGTTCCATTTGGCAAATGTCTAAAATGCATCACTGAATGCAGGGAGCTGATCCAGTGCCTCTAGAGGCATGCAGGTACATCTTCATGTCATTGCCACACATGTGCTAATTGGCATAAGTAGAGAGATAGGAACTGGTTCATTCAGTAGGTCCTAGTGTATGTCTTTTTTTTTGAGTGATATAAAAATTTTTTTTTTATTGAAAAGAAGGCCAAAGCCAAAAAAAAAAAAAAAAACAAAACAAAAAAGGGGAAAACTATACACCCTCATAGGAACCCTGAAAGATTCGCCCAACTAGCCTGGAACTGAAGACAAATTTAGCAGCCACTGCCCATAGAATTACATGAATCTTCGCTTTCTTGAACTCTTCCTCAACTCGACCCAAGTGGGATCTGAAAGTTCTATTGTTCCTTTCCAACCTTAGGAACCATAAGCCCGCAAACATAGCAAGGCGCCAAACTTTTCGACCCGTGTTCCCATGCATGCCTTCGTGCCACATAAAGAAGAATTGGCCAATGGAGGTAGGCGAAACCGGCATAACTTCAAATAGGCTGAAGAACCTATGCCACACCTGACTCACAAAGTCACAAATAGGTTGAAGAATTGGTCCTAGTGTATGTCATTGCCACACATGTGGTAATTGGCATAAGTAGAGAGATTTGAACTGGTCTATTCAGTAGGTCCTAGTGTATGGGCCATGGATCAAAATCACACTGTTTTGATGATCGGGGCCCTTTAATCGGTTATGTCGTCTAGGCTGCATTTGGACGCATAAGTGACATGAATTGCAGACATTCATTTTAATCAATAGAGATGACAATAACTAGTGACTAGCTTCTGCAATGTGAATGTAGTCCTCAAATTGTAATTACCTTTTTCTTCCAACTTGTAACTTTTGTAATTTTGAGCCTTGAGGCCCTTGACCTTGAATATGAATGTCAAGGTAGGAAATTACGATTTTGTTATTCTAACTTTGTTAGAACAATAATTGCAATTCATTTAATACTCCGAACACCCCATTAGAGTGTCAGCTAGTTCTGGTGCCAATATAGTTTGCAGGATAGCTCTATGGATCTTGTAATAGGAAAGTTTCAGTGTTATAGCATTATTTTCATGAAGCAGATCCCATGAACAGATTTGCAAATAACGTCACTATCTTCTTCTTTGGTAGAAACCATGAAGGAAATCATAAAAAGCTGTTAAGAAAAAGATGAAAAACCATAGGATTTATTACTTATGAGAGACCGTTTATCTGGTGGTTAATCAACTTCAGTTGTTCATGAGAAATCCAGCTGTAGGCACTATGACAGTTTAGTTGCACATTTCTTGGTGGCAATTGCGCGCATTTATCTTCATACTATCATCATCTAAACCTTAACCTTATCCCAACTAATTGAGTCAACTATAGGAATCCTGAGCCACCATTCCACTCTATCAATGACCATACCCTCTATTAATTTAAACCATGTGTCATTGAATCTTTTTTACGCTTGTTCTTTTTGGGCCTTCCCCTTGCCCTTTTATAGCTTTCAACTCGAACCAACTCACTACTGGTGTGGTTCTTGGTCTCTGATGCACATGACCAAACCATCTAAATCCACTTTCCATAATCTTATTACCCATTGGGGCTGCTGTTAAGTTCCCTTAAATACATTCATTTCTTAAATCTATCCTTTCTTATCTTGCCACTCATCGACTCAACATTCTCATTTCAGCTACACTCATTCTATGCATGTGTTCTTTGATTGCCCAAAATTTTATCCCATAAGGTATGGCTGATCTTAAGACTGTCCTGTAAAAATTCTCTTTCAGTTTGGTTGGTATGTGTTGATCACATAAAACTCCAAAGGTGCATCTCCACTTCCATCCACCCAGCTCTAATTCTATGAGAGCATCCTTCTCAATCTCTTTGTTCTCATGAATAATCAATCCAAGATATTGGAAATGGTAATTTGGTGTACTTCTTGGCCATAAGTCCTAACTAATTCCTCGTTCCCACTCCTGTTGTTTCTAAAATTGCATTCCGTACTCTCTCTCTCTCTCTCTCTCTCTCTCTCTCTCTCTAATTTTAAAACCTTTAAATTTTGAAGCATCCTTCCATAATTCTAGCATTGCTTTTACCCCCTCCTTTTGACGCAAGGAGGACGTGGTAGGTCGATCACCGTCTCCCTAACCAATAGTTCTCGAATCCACGAGAAGAAATAAAAGATAAAAAAGAGGAAATAAATTCCAAATAATTGATTTATTGATAATTGAATCCCTAAAAACGATATTACAATGCATATAAATAGGAAACTAAACCCTAGGTGAAGTATTAGAATCCAACTCCAACTAAAACTCCTAGAAAACGCAGCTTACTATAAATAGTAAACTTACTATTTATAGAAGTCGTTCAATCCTACTAGAACTCTCGGTTTTCGGCCAAAAATAGAAAGTTATCAAACGGCCTCAACTACGTGGTTCTACTAGATATTCTAAGCCTTTTTCATGTTGGACACTAACTCTAAAGCCCTACAGATGCAAAGTTATGATCGAATTAAAACTTACTATAAATAGTAAAACTGAAAATAAACTAGCCTAATGACCGTCGATACGGTCGATTCTCGCGATTCCGGCTTGGGCAACCCGGCGTAGCGGGGTTGGTTGGCTAAAGTAGCTCGAGCTACCCCAAATTGATATATTATACGTCCCGTAACTCATTCCGGTTTGTGAGATACGACCGATTTACGGTCCTGACGGTCCGGGTCACTTTCGACCCCGATCGATCTTCTTTTGCTCCATCTGGGCCATGAAATAATCAGCGACCCGTTCTACATCACCTTTGTCTCGTCAATCAAAACTATGTCATTTGCAAACAATATACACCACGGGATCTCTTCATCCAAATGCCTAGTTAAGTCATCCATAACCTCTTGAAAAGATATGGAATCAACATTAACCCCTGGTATAAACCTATTGTAATTGGTAACTTGTATCTCAACCAGTGATCTTCACACCAGTTAGTGCTTCCTTGCACATGTTCTTAATCATGTGAGTATATCCTTTTGAAACTCTCTCTCTCTCCACACACGCCCAATTATCTCTTCAGGGACCCTATCATATGCATTCTTGAAGTCAAGATAAAGACCATGTGGAGATCCTTTCTCCTTTCCCTGAACGTCTCTATCAACTAAGTAAGAAAATAACCTCGATGGTTGACCTTTTGGGCATAAATTCAAACTGATTTTTCTGATTCATTTGTCTCACCTCTTTATCTTTGATCATGTTTTATTTGTCTGTTCTCGCTTCTGCATATTTGTTTCTTATAACATTATTCGTCGTGTCACCTTTTCATGTAATGGTTAGCATCTAGTAGGGGAGTTTATTTCTCTACATTGAGCTCATGCAACTGAACGATGAGTGAGCCTTTTGTGGAATTGACATTTATTTGTGTTAATTTTCAGCCTTTACTAGAGAATACGAAGGAGAAACTCTCACAGTTTTGTCATGTTCCAGTGAGTGGTTTCCAACCTGAAATTGTCTTTATGGTTTCTTCAATTGTTTCTGTTTATTAGTTATATTGAGTTTATTATGCAGCCTCATTTCCATACAAATTTTGATAGATGTACCTATTGTTCTACTTTTGGCAATGCAATAGTACAAAGTCATACGATTGTATTGCCAAACGTTGAAAGATGACTGTATCTATCCAAAAGGTGGGTGTATCTATCAATTCCCTTGTCATTATTATCGATTGATTATTATTTTTATTATTATTATTATTATTATTATTATTATTATTATTATTATTCTTATTTTTGCGTTTCTCAAACTACGGGATTTTGTTTCTTTTCTATAGGCGGGGAATATTCTCAATATCCATGATGTTCCAAACATATGGCACGTTCCTCTTTTACTTCGGGTGCGTCCATAGTCCTACTTTGGTGTGCAGAACTGAAGTGTGATAGATGTATATTTGAACTGCATGCTGTATTGTTAATCTTTGAAGCTAGTACTGCCCGTATATTCTTCTTGAACCATTGTACATGTTCTCTTCATAATGTTATGACCTTAACCTTATTGCAGAACCAAAATGCCCATGTTGCCATTTTGAAACAGCTAAACTGTCTAAGGTAAATTATATGATTATATTTCTTTTGCCATCAGATGAAGTTTGGACACATCTTTCTGAAAGACCATTTATATTAGACTATGTTTGGATGTACTATTCATTGAATTGCAATAATATGTTTAATGAAGTGGAAATGACCAAATTGCAGTTACCTTGCTTCATATTTGAGGGAATAGGCAAGATTACTCACATTTATATTTCTTTCAAGCTGGACTTGAAAGGACCTGAGCAATTTGTTACCTCTCTATTCTTAATTGAAACCCATTATTTTAGATCAGGTGCATCCAAACACAGCGTTACTGACGATTAAAAAATGATTGATGATATTCCTCACTGGTTAATGCATTATATTTCAGCATAGCTACACACCCTGATTTACATGAGTGGACAAAGAGGGCCGAGACTTACGACAATCTCACCAATTCTGTTTGTATTATTAACAACCAATCATTCTGTTCTATTATAGCACTTCTGTCCTGGTAATAATACACGTGGAAGTGCTTCTTTGTGCAGGTGAAAATTGCTATGGTTGGGAAGTACATTGGTCTACAAGATTCTTATTTATCCGTAGTGAAGGTGTGGAATTATCCTTTGCCAAATCATACCTATGAAAATGTCATGGGTTTTGAAATTGAAAGTGCGTCTAACATGTCATTTTGATTTGTAATATGGGACAACATGCAGCTTTTAGTGGTTAAAATGCCACCTTTCTTTACCCAACAATATCTTACTGGAAATTGGAACACATGACTGGTGAAAATGGTTCGTCGGGTTGTCCATTCGCCTCAAAAATTTATTACCAAAATGGAGGAAACAGCTGTTTTGTGAATACATCATGTAAATGCAGGTTTTTGGACCCCACATTATTGCACGTGTCACGCATGCAGGCCCCATTTGGACAAACAACTACTTTGTGAATTGTCTGATCACAAAGTCCACATGTATAACCAAATGGGGCCTGCATGTGTGACACGCGCATTCATGTGAGGTCCACATGTGTCGTCTTGCATGGCACTCTTTTGAAGGTCATAAGGATTTTCGAGGTCCTGTGTACATGCCCATAGAAGTTACTGTTTAATAGCAGCATCCATGTACTGAAAGTTGGGTATGCCATATGTGTGTCTTTCAACTGTGGTTATGAAGTATAAACTACAGTATCTCATTAGTGTGGTTTGGAATTATCATTTGTTGTACTTCTGGTAATATACACCCGTTAAGTTGATTTTCTGTTGGGAATCTGAACTTCAGCGTAGTTCTTAGGGAGTATATATAGTGAGAGGGATCTGATATGCTAATGTGACATAGCATGAGAATTGTGGCTTTGTTTGTGTTGCAGGCGCTTCTTCATGCCTGCATCGCATGTTCTTTGAAGCCATCAGTTGAATGGATTGCAGCTTCCGACCTTGAAGATGAGAGTGCAAAACTGGTATGTGCTCTTTAGGTAATGGAATCGTTCTTTGATGAAGAAAATGCCTTATGCTGAGCCATGGTTTCCTCATACAGACACCACAAGCGCATGCTGCTGCCTGGGAGACTCTTAGGGTAAAAAATTTATATGGCCAAGTTCTTTTTCAGTAACTTGATATTTTCATGCTTGAAGAAAATCTGATCATAAGTCATCACCATGAAAACCTCTTATTGATGAGATGCTTGTTTCCAGAGTTCTGCATGTGTTCTGGTTCCTGGTGGATTTGGGGACCGTGGAGTGCAAGGAATGATATTGGCTGCAAAATATGCCAGAGAGAATGACGTTCCATATCTTGGCATTTGCTTGGGAATGCAGATTTCTGTGATCGAGTTTGCTAGATCCGTCTGCAACCATCTCTTTTTGCTTTTATTTCTATGGGCACCATAAGAATGTTGGCCTTAGTGTCTGACTTTCCTTTCCATGAAACTTGGTCAGGTTTTGGGTTTGGAAAGAGCAAACAGTGCAGAGTTTGACCCTGATACACCTGACCCTGTTGTAATTTTCATGCCAGAGGTATGTAGTGTCTATCATTAGCGATCAGTGACTAATCTTGAAACAACCAAACACCCTCTTATCTATTCTGAACTTCTGTCCATTTTGAATCCACATGCAGGGCTCAAGAACACATATGGGAAATACCATGAGACTAGGATCTCGAAGAACACTCTTCCAAACTCCTGATTGTGTTGCTTCGAAGCTGTATAACTCAGATCCTTCACATCTTACTAGCCTGGAAATACACACATGCATTTGATAAATGATAAACAATACATTATCACTAGAAGAAATATACAATGTCCTATCGAGCATTTACTTCCCATGAAACTGTACACGTGAGGCCCACCTTTTGGTGATCCAAATCATGAACATGGTGGGTCCTATGGCGAATGGCATATGCCCTAAAAATCTCCCTAGTCATGATGATCCTGTCTGATTATGAAATGACATCTTCATTGCAAGGTCATCTGACAGAGGAGATTATGGGGCAAGGCCCATCAAATGGAAACATATTAGGTTACTCAAAGAAGGGCCTCACCTCCACCATGCTGGATCATAAAAAGGCCATCCCTTTTGATTGAGCATATCATATAATACCATATATCATAATTTAGGTAAAACCATCCATCCTTCGAAATATATGAATACTTTCATGTTCTGTAGGCACTTGATTTAATAAATGGTCTGATCATGATCTTTGCTTTTGGTTAAATTTGGTGTCAAAGCGAATGAACTTTTGTTATTTTACAGGTACCAAAATTCTGCCTACGTGGATGAGCGTCATCGGCATAGATTTGAGGTTAGTCTTGAAACTAGATTGAGTGGCATGGCACCTCGTAAGGCCTTTTTTCCTCCTCTCCTCTCCTCTCCTCCTCCTCCTCCTCCTCCTCCTCCTCCTCCTCCTCCTCCTCTTCTTCTTCTTCTTCTTTTTTGGTGCATTGTTAGATATAAGGGAATACTTTTAAGCGTTGAGGAAGTGAAAGCTTGTTAGATTTGAATTTCATTTACATTAGAGCCTTTTGCATCATATTTCTCGTATGTTCCACTTATAGAAGCTCTGCACTATAGGTGAATCCAGAGCTTATCGGCAAATTGGAAGAGGCTGGCCTGCGGTTTGTTGGAAAGGATGAAACTGGAAAAAGAATGGAGGTATTTTTGTAGTAAATGAGCATAGTGAATTTCATGCCTCCAACTAGAAATGTGAATGTATGAACAGATTTATGTGAATCCTTATTATTGCATTTGATGAGCAGATTTTGGAGCTGCCAACTCATCCTTACTATGTAGGGGTGCAATTTCATCCAGAATTCAAATCAAGACCCGGAAGGCCTTCGGCTCTATTTTTAGGTACTTCTGGGCAAAGCAGCACCTGGCAATTTAAAAGCTCAGAGTGATCTAAGCTCTATTTTTATTTCATTGTGGAGCAAGATTTCATTATGAATTAGCCACCATCTCTTAAATGGTGTCACTCATCCACCATACAAGTAGATACACCTTGTCAATCCTGGCTGTCTAGATCCTTGGCCCCATTGCCAATGGAGCAAAACCCAAAAATCACAATCTGTTATTGGCTATTGAACTTAACCATCTGTTATTGGCTATTGAATTTTGAAAGCTGACTGTTTTGCTTTCACTGTCTATTTGATGGCAGTCACCAATTCGATGTCTGGATCAATCAATTCAATGGCTGGATCAATCACTGAGCCCAAAATATTCTATTTGGGATTAAAATGGATGGATGCCATTTGTCCTGTGGATGAGTTACCACCATTTAGGAAAAATGCACAACAGAGCCTAGTCCAGTACATCATAAATGCATCTCAACCAACTTCAACAACCTAACAAGGGTGGGCTGTTTTATTTAAAGGACTGTTGCGCAAATATATCAATTCTAGCATTGGATAGGCCAGATTTCTTGTGTTTTGGTATTTTTATATGCTAAATAGTCTTTTTTATATATAGATACATGTTTTTTTTTTATATATATATTGTTTCATTAGAAGTTAGAAAGTATGAACTTCCTGGAGTCTGATTATGAGACAAAGGAAAATCTGGATATCAAGGTTCCTGTCCTGATTATTAAAAGAAAGCTCAACTGAAATGGACTTCTATTCTCCCTCCAAACCATGATCACTGTGGATGTCACCCTTTAGGCATCAGAAAATTGCCAACTCTACATTTTTAGCATATTTGGACAGATTTCACATGGCTTTTTTATGAGCTCTGCATGATTCCAGTTCTGAGTGCTTTTACAAGCATATGTTATATTAGAACCCCCAATCATCCATTTTTATGAGTTACTATCCCTGCTCTAATGGTTAATTTGTTGCAATTATAGGTCTTATATTGGCAGCGATTGGACAGTTGGAGGCATATCTCAGCAAACTTCCCAATGGAAGTTAGTTTGAATTTTCAGTGCCGTAAATCATTCATGAGGTAAATCCATTTGATGTTAAAAGAACGGAATTTAATAGAGTTTCTATTAATCGAAGTATACTTCAAAGAAATCAAAATATCAGCGGATATTTTCAGTATTGCAGGTCAGCGATACAAAAGCATTCGGGAATATGAAAATTCCCATGTATTGACATCGATACACGCTGACATTTCGCAATATTTGCCATATTTTCTATATAGCATCAATATTTCGAATCTTTAAAAAAATCATCAATATTTGGGTGATATTTGTGATATATTTCGACTGAAAACCAGCAAAAATCAGCAAAAATCTAAAACAAATTAAAAATAAAATATGTAGTTTTTGCCCATCTTTTTGGCGATTCTGTGGTTGTGTTTTAACAACTCCATCTGAGTTGTTTCATATCAGAACATGAATTTGGTGGAGAAATAGCGATCAAAGAGGGATTTTTGCAGTCTTAGTTTTTTTCTGACAGCTCATTTTTATTTCCCCTAGGCAATGGTAATGATTATGCATTTTTTTTCCCTTTAGTTTTTTTAGTGTCCTGAGTTCTGAATGTGTAATCATTTGTCTCTTTACATCTATTGAAATTCCACTGAAAAATTCCACTAATTTTCTAAAGTTTCCTTAGTGTTTCCCTTCTAAAATTTCCTCAATGTTTCCCTTAGTGATACTTTACACGATTCATGTGATATTTCCGGATGTTTCCCATGACATTTTTGGATCCAAGGATGCAATACATAGTGTGATACTGATACTCACTGTTCATGTAAGGGAGACTTCAGAACTAACATCATTGAATACCTCCTTGTCTCCTAGCATATATATTGAAGGTTTTTGGAGTCTTGAGGGCATGTTTTGGATGAAACCTAGAAGATGGCTGCAGAATACTGGTATGTGCGCATCTGCAAATGTGGGAAGGGATTATTTTGCTACTGAAATTTGTGGTTTGCAGGATGCTCACAGCTATTCTGTGCACAATTTTGGCCCTCATATTAGGATAGGATAAAAGTAGTAATGTCTGTTAATTGTTGTCGTCTTGTCCTCATTTTTGGGCTATCAAGCTGTCCAATCTTGGGTCATATCCATGCTAGGTCCAATGAGGCTGAAGAGAAGGCTCTCAGGGAAGGCTTAATTTATCTTTTCCAACTCCCATTCTGGCGTCATTGTCTGGTGGGTGTCTAATTTCTCCCATCCCATGGCTCTTCCCACTTTGTTTTACATGGATTGGTGCCATCCAGGTTAAGCCAGGGTTTGGAAATAAGTTTTGATATCTGGCTGTTTTGGGCTGATACCACTATATCATTCATGTGTGATGCTGGTACATATTGGGTAACATGTACCGGTTTTGGACAATATGTCAAAGATGGGGTGATGGGGTTTAAATTATTGTTTAATCATGTTATCGAGGACCCAACGAGTTAGCCAACACTATTGCGAAAGAGTGTGCTGGCGACAATGTTTTAAATATTGACAATATCGGCCGATATATCTCACAATATCTCTTGTATCGCACCTCTGCGATACGAAACGCACAGGTAGTGTCGATATATCCCACATGTTCGATCCGGTGAGCATTTTCAATTTCTGATCCCTTTTTTTCATTGAAATTATGTTAAATCAATGTCAAATGATTACAAATTCATTGGTTCTTCATGTTGAGTCACTCTCAAGTCCAACTGGTTGGACCACAGCTTGCAGTCCACCCAGTGGATTGCTTCCAACCTGTTAAGTGCTTGTGACTGTGACATCCAATCCTGCTAGTAGGTTGGCCCCACCATGAGGGTCACCTAGTGCAAAAATCAGCCCTATCCAATCATTAAGTGAGCCACAATATAGAAAACAGTGTGTAACCATTGATTAATAGCAAAATACAAGTAGCAAAATACAACTGTGGTACACTGGGTCAGTGGCTGCTGATTTTTGCATGAAGTGTTCCTCATGGTGGGGCCAACCTATTAGGAGGATTGGATGTCACAAGCGCTTAACAAGTTGGAATCAATCCACTGGGTGGACTGCAAACTGTGGTCCAACCGGTTGGACTTGAGAGTGCCTCCTTCATGTTTTACATGAAAAATCATGGAGTTGGAAGTTTGATTTCGGTATTCATTGGTTCTTCATGTTCTTGTTCTCCAAATTTTTTTTTTTCCCAAAATTTTCCTTCAACCAGTTGTGCTTTGAGACTAATTTCGAAGTATTTGAAGAAATGATCATCACATACACTCTAATTTCAAAATTTGAGTGTAGGTGGTCTGATTTGGGGAAAATTCAATGTATCTCACATGTTAGATCCGATGAGCATTTTCAATCCCTTTTTTTTGTTGAAATTATATTAAATCAATGTCAAATGATTACAAATCCATTGGTTCTTCATGATTTGCATGAAAAATCATTGAGTTAGAGGTTTGATTTCGATATCCATTGGTTCTTCATTTTCTCCATGATTTTTTTTTTTTTTCGAATTTTTCCTTCAACCAGTTGTCAATTGAGGACTAATTTCAAAGTATTTAGGAGTATTTGAAGAAATGATCATCACATACACTATAATTTTGAAATTTGAGTGTAGGTGGTCTGATTTGGGAAAAAATTGAGATTTCCCCAATTTCTCCTAAATTGCTTGCAATGTTGCATGCCAAACATGAAATCAAGCATGTATGAGAGCTGATCTACTGATTTGTTGAGTCATTGTCAATTTTCGGAAAAATAAAAATCATTTTTAAATTAAAAATTAATAAATTTTTTAATTAAAATATTATTGTTTTTTTTTTTTTTTTTTTGAAATTTCCCTTCAACCAACGGTCAATTGAGACCAATTTCGAAATATTTAGGAGTGTTTGATGAAGTGATCATCACCATGTACACTCTAAATGTTATGCATTCAATTTAAATATAATTGTATTAGTTCAGTCAGACAATGCATAGCTTAGGACCCTTATACAAAGGAAACCTATTATGTGCAATTCTTTTTTGAGATGTTATGATTTAAAAGTGTGTATTAAGGTCTTTTTAACCATCTCTAAAGTTTCATTGAAAAATTCAACCATTTTCCCAATGTTTCCCCATGTTTTTCAAAAAGTGCAATAAATTACCCGATACAAACGATATATCCGGTGCGATAACCGATATGTATCTGATACGTAATGCAATACCGATATTTCGAACACTGGTTGGTGATATCAATGGGCCGAGTCAGTGTTGACCTCATGACCTTATACCAATAACCTTAGTCGAGCCCAGTTAATTATTATTCAGGCTAGAACCTTTAGCCCATCCTGACTCTAGGAGGGTAGACCCGAGCCTGACCTGTGATGGGCCAAGCCTGAAGACCCAACAGGCTGGCCTGACCCATTGACAACCTTATTGGTAGAGAATCTTGTTGCATCATAAGGAACTTCCCTCTCCCTTGATGTTCTTGCTTTTTAAACAAAAATTTCATCATTCATAAAACAATTTCTGTTGAAGAGAAACTAATTTGCATTCATAGTTTGAAAATATTTCATGATGCATTGAACCTAAATTCTAGAGTTATCAAAGCCCCACTTCTACAGATGGACCTTGAGCATTTATGTTTTAGCTGCA
Source organism: Liriodendron chinense (assembly GCA_003013855.2). Taxonomy (NCBI): domain Eukaryota; kingdom Viridiplantae; phylum Streptophyta; class Magnoliopsida; order Magnoliales; family Magnoliaceae; genus Liriodendron; species Liriodendron chinense. The sequence goes on from PVNU02002913.1 coordinate 916,423, forward strand.
GGCATAGATAGTCGAGGCAATGAGGATTACAATATAGAGATGCTCAAATAGAAAGGACTGCAATATAGAATTATTCAACAGGAAGGCTATTTACTGATCGTGACATCAAACATAGCAGTTTTTTGTACCAATAATATGTATCCAATCTGTTACCCTCCTTTCATCCATAGCTTTTTTCTTTCTTATGATTTTGGTTGCTTCAAGAACACAATAAATTGTAATTGATCCCCGAATTGGGATTGAAATTGCATGTTTGGGAAAAACACTTTAGGCCAGGCTTCAAACTCAGATATTTCATGCTCTCAATGGAGATTTCAGATTGGTAGATGGTGCATTTTGTTGCTTCTCAGTCTATATTGTAATTGCTATTTTTGCGATGGACATGTGGTGATATATGCTCATTTGTGAGGACCAGCAAATCAATGTGGCAGGGAATGATTGAATTTGATAAGCATGTTTCACGACTCTAAACCATAGTGTTCTAAAACTTGGTGACTCGACTTGAAACTTGCTCGAGTTAAACCCGACTCGATGAGATTTTAAGCTGGGTCACTTGGAAACTTGCTCTTTAGTCCTTGAGAGTGATTGAGTCTTGAATCAACAAGAGTCACCAAGTAGGGTCGGTGACTGACTCATGTGACTTGTAGTGAATTGAGCTGACTTGGTTTAATGGATTAATAGAAGCATAGTTTTAAAAACTCGAAAACTCGACTCGATTCAATATCAAGCAGGGTTGGGTTGACTCGACTCGACTTGACTCGATATCAAGCCTGGTTAGGTTGACTTGAAGACTTAACTCGACTCGACTTGATATTTAATAATTAAACTACTGATAATAGACACTTAAAATAGTATGAAAAATTTGCAAATTTTAATACAAACAATGGATTGTTGCTGCTATATGAGGGTGACTTGGTTGAGATCTTGAGTTTGAATCACTCTCACTTATACCTCTTTATTTTTTAAAAATTAAAAGTCTCTTGACTCAACCCAGTGACTCGGTTCAAGTTGTGTTGCGTCAACCAATTAGGTAAGTTGACCAGACGAGTCAAGCCAAGTCAGACTCCTCAACGAACAGTGATGGGCTTGTTTTCTGGTTGAGTCGAGTCACTGACTTTTAGAACTGTGAATAAAAAAGTATGAAGTGAACAGTTTCTAACTCACAACCCCCAATGCCATCATAAACGCCTCACATCCATACCACCAGTTAAATACTGAATTGAGTCCAGTGCTGACTATTGGGTATTCGAGTTGACTCAACCTGGTTTGAGATCTGAGTTGAGTTTAGTTTCTGGGTTTTTGAACTATGCTTCAGACTCGTGGCTACCATTGCTTGGAACTCTTATGATTCATTTCTCTTTTCTGAAAGCTAGCATGCATTTCATGGTTGGATGTGAATACTTCTTGGATATCCAAAGATGGAAACTATGGTATGTAGGAATTGGGACCATGGCCATCTGATGATTCCTTTCTAGGGCCCGTTTGGAGGGCATCAAACGATTATGTGGAATGATGGTGCCAAGTGTTTCCTACCTCACATCACCAACTGTGTGAGCCATTGAGTTTAATTTTCTGGTCGTGATCTATTCATAGATTGTTCAACGATTTGGATGGTCTGGATTATCTTGTAATTATGTTGCATGTGCACTTTTTGCATACTGGTTCAAAACTTAGGTGGGCCAAAATATAGGTAACAATGTAATATAATGCCTATCTAAGTAGTGGTGTAAACCTTCAATTCGGAATGACCTTATTATTGGAACGTCCCTTCATCTTAGTAGGATGCGTGTGCTCCATAAACAACTAATGGTAGGTGGCACCATCGTAAATGATCCCCATGGTGTAGCACACCTGAGTTTTGGATGAACCTGATATTTGGACTCTTGGGTTAAAATGAGGGGTTGCATCTAATGGACGGTTCGGATCTCACTGACGTTCCCTCCCTCAACGTGACTATATTAGTCACCATAAGTTCCTTAACAATAGTAGCCAGATTCTGAGAAAACCTGGGAATCCGGCTATTTGCCATATTGCTGGCAATTACTCTATAACGAAGCAGCTGTAAATAACGCTATTTTGCTAAATTCCGTACGACAATAGCATGTTTGAGTGCTAAACGCATAAGAAAACAATGCAAATGACATGTGGACAACACTATGACACGCGCCAAACGGGCGCTTAGAGACTGCAATGAAGCAGGAGCAAGGTGGAGAGAGTATGAGATTCTAATCCATACAAATGGAGCTGTTTGGTTTGGAAGCTGACATTGACAAAAAGGAATGGAATAGCTAGTCCAAGACATCATTGTCCTAAATAACCTATTTAAGACAGCATGAGCTCAACAGCAAGTGCAAAACACAACTTTGTCTGCATCCAAACAGCCCCACGTCAGTCCTAACCATGGAACAGTTTCCTAAGTTAAATTCACTTGGGTTTGATTGCATACGTACTAGACCTAAGGAGTGGGGCATATACTTAACGTAACCTTCGTACCATTGTCCTTGTAAGAATATATTAGGGTAATCTTCTTAACTTAGGAATTTTTTTATCATTTTTTTAATTAATTTTTTTTCACATGCACCCACACTTACACCCATGCACTCATGCCACAAATGGGTGCTCGAAACATGACCTCGTGTTGAAACTCTTGTCAGTCTACCACTAAGCCATAGGGTTGTGGGCAATTAGGAATCTTCTATATAAGTGTATTTATTGAGATCTTTATATATTTCTTATTCTCAGTCAAATGAGTAAGTTATAGCTCCACAACATAGCTCTTTGTTTAACATGGTATTAGAGCGGTTGATTCAGGACTTTTAATGCTCACCGTTCATCTCTGCTAGTCTAACAACGAGTTGTATGATAAGGTTGTTTTAGATGCTCCTTTCTCCTCACAGTTGCACTGTTGAATCTGGGTGTATGCCCTGCTGTAAATTGCGTAGGATAGACCCATTGCTACCCGTATCACTGCCATCACTGGACCATCACCTAAGGGGTCATTAGAATGCTTAAAAGTTCTATCAGCCGACATAATGAACGGCTAATTTTGAAGGTGCAGCCCACATAATGGACGATCTACATTAAAGGTTTGCTCACATGATAGGCAATGGACATTGAAGGTGAGCCACAAATGATGGAAAATTAAAATTGACGGTGGATCCACATGATAATGGTTGGTCCACATCAAAGGCCAGACATTAACGATGAATGATCCACATCCAAGGCGAGCCCCAAATGATGGACGACCCATATTAAAGGTGGGGCCCACACGATAGAAGGACCACATCAAAGGTGGGCTCCACAAGATGGATAGTAGACATTGAAGGTGCTCCCCACATGATGATTGTCCATATCAGGGTGGGCCCCACACGAGGAGAATTTACATTGAAAGTCAGCCCTAAATGAATGACCCATATGCAAGGCGGGCCCCAAGTAATGGACGGCCCACTTCGAAGTTCGGCATTCATCGTCGTTTCAACCCGTCGACCCTTCCTGTGCACCATCGTCGGCCCCATCCCCAGCTCGCTGCTATTGCAACCCCTCTTATAACATGTAGAAACCGAACCCAACACATACATTATCTTCTCCCTTCGTTGCTCGATCTCCTCTCCGCCATCGCCCACCATCAACGCCGTTGCTGCAACTCGTCTGCCTGTGTTTTCCGATGCCCGTTTGCACCGTAACCTATCTCCGCCATTACCGCCAACTCCGTCGCACGGCTGGAATCCCATCCTTCTCTACACCCTTTATGCGCGAGATAAAGCCACCTCCTTCCCATCGTCTTCCTGTTCCTTCACCGGATTCTGTCCGCCCGGAAACCCATCATTGCCGCAAGTACTCGTCCGAACGAATTGGATCATACCAAACATCTTCGGCGACTCCAGCGCTGATCTGCATCGTCCTCATTTCGCCGTTTGCAGCAACGGCGACCATCAGGATCTGCGCTGTCGTCTTCATGCCGAACCCATCGCCGGACCCCAAACTCGTCGCAGTTGCACGCAGCGGTGCATCTACCGCCGCCTCCGTAGAGGCTCCCATTGTCGACATCCAAGAGGCAAGAAGCTACTGCTGCTTCGGCCTCACTGATGGCAAGGACGGTTGCAGGATCTACTGGAAAGACGGGTAATTGCAGAGACGCGGATTTCGTGAGAAAGGCTTTCGCAGGAAGTTCCTCCGTGATGTTCGCGAGGAATACACCCCGTCCATCCGTTTTATGAGCTCATTTTAGGACATGAAAACAAAATGAGCCGGATCCAAAACTCAGGTTGGCCGTTCATAACGTCATTCCTACATGAACACTGAAAACACAAATATTAAGCTGATTCAAAACTTCTATCCCCGTGAATATTTCAACGGTGGACATTCAATCCTCACGTTTTACATTAACATCATGGCGGGCTCACCTAGGTTCACAGCCTGCGAAATGCTTTCCCAAGAAATCCGCGTCTTGGACGCGGACAAGACGCGGATTTCGCGAAGTTACTGAGCTGTAGGCTTTTTACTGTTGAAACTTTTTTGGGCTCCACGTTGGTGTTTATATGCCGTCCAAACTATTACCACTGGGATGAAGTGAAATTACAAATAAAAAAAAAGTAGCCTGATACGAAGCTTTTAGGGCCATTCAAATGTTTCAACGGTGGTCATTGAATCCCCACTGTTTCTCCTCGGATGGCCCACTTGAATTTTGAATTCACCTCATTTTTTGTGGCATTCCCTCATATGAGATCCCAAAACGGATGGATGGAGTGGATTTAACATAAACATCGTGGTGGCCCACCTAACATCCGGCGCGCAGGAACTTCTTGCGGAAGTAATCCGTCCCGCGGACCAAATAGATCCAACTGGCGCACGGACAGTTTTTTAGGTGGATCCGTGGCTGGCTGCGACCGGCCCATAACCAGCCATGTGGGTGAGGAACCATGTGGGAAGCCTACATCGGTCCATCATAATGTTTATTGATCATCTAAGTTGATAAGTTCCCACAAACCCATATATATATATATATATATATATATATATATATATATATATATATATATATATATATATATATACACACGTATCAGCTTCATCCAAAACTTTTCTGGCCTACAAAAAGTTTTTAATGGTAAATAATTATTATTTCCTATGGTGTGGTCCACCTGGAATGACTTGGATATACAATGCATTATGAAGTGAGCTGACAAAGTAGATGGATGACTTGGATATACAATGCATTAATCCTGGTGAGTACCCACTGCTGTTTGAGTTTAGGTATTGATTGTTTCAGATATCCCTTTGGGATATTTTTATGGCTCTATGAATGTACGCGGATTCCTTGCAAAAACTTTTCACAAGAGGTTGTTGTGTTGGGAATTAGGTGGGGCCCACAGTGATGTTTGTGAGAAATCCACCATGTTCATCCCTATTTTGAGCTCATTTTAGTATATGAGACAAAAAATAAGATGGATCCAAGACGCAAGTAGTCCAAAAACAAGAGGACTGAATGTCCACAGTTGAAATATTCATGGGGCCAGTTTTGAATCAAGCTAATATTTTTGTTTTCAGTTAATCCCAGTAGGAATGACGTTTTGAACAGTATGATGGCATATAAACATAATTGTGGACACCAGGGGAGGTTTCAACGGTGGGAATTTCCCTACCCACCTTTTCCTTTAGTGCGTTCCACTTAATTAGTCTTGGATCCAGCTCATTTTTGCTCACATGTCCTAAAAACGAATGGATGGGGTGGATTTCTCACAAACATCACAGTGGGACCCAGGTAATCCACATACTCTATGAATGTTGCCCTGTAGGTTTTTTTCTTTAAGTATAGTTTTCTCAACTGAGACTTTTGATAAGATGTGTTTTTAGTTGCTGTAAAGCATTTTATATTTGAACTGTTTGTTTCAAGTATTTAGATAGGTTTTTATTTTTAATTTTTTCTCTTTCTCTCTCTATGTATTAGACCGGACTTCTTTACATGGAGCATTTAGATGGGATTTGTTTCTTTATTAACGAGACATTTAAAGCCATTGGACTAGCAATTATTGATCTTTCAGCTACAAAAGTGTATATCCAAGAGCAATTGCTTACTATAAAATAGGGTAATTTTTTTTATATTCATTAAAGGTATTTCAAATAAAATCTATATACATCTCCCATCTTTATTATATATTTTAATTATTCTCAGTAAAATAAATAAATTATAAATTTCAAAATGTAGCTCATTAGTTCAACTTTATTTAGTGGCATAATCTTCCACAATTGAAGATCCTACACATAATTCATTTGAAATTCTTATTTTCAGTGGAATGGATGCATTTGTCCTTCTAATCATACCCTTAAAAAAAACACCCATTAAAATGGGAACAGTAAAAAATAAAATAAAATGGGAACAGATGTTTATTATTCTCAAATATGAATATGAAAACACTCCATTGAAAAGCTTTCCCACGAAAGCTTCCAAGTTCCAATATTTACAGCAATGCCGCGCTACTCTCAACGAAATAATACCCGTGGAAGGGAAAAATTAATCAAAGAATATCAAAAGAGAAAAAATCCGACTATCCTCCTCAGTTCATACTTCTGTGGAGCATTTCATTGTATTCTAAGTAGGAGACCTGCCTTTGTAGTTTCATCTGCTGATAAAACCTCGCAATAAACTCCTCCGCCTTCGAATCTATCCCTTCATCTCCACCATTCAAACCATCCCCACCACCCCCATCTCGATCCCCGCTACGATCATTGCGATCTCCACCGTCCACATCATGTCTAAAGTAGCTACTTCCGACATCCCGATCATAACCGTCGTCGTTGAGATCGTCATTGAAATCAATGGATGGGTTAATGCAAGGAATATGGGGGAGGTATCGGAACCTCATGGAAGCGAGCCGGTGCATCTTGGAGTGGAAAATGGGAGTCTCGTCGAAGGAGAATTCACGCTCGCCGTAGTGAATGGAGTCGGATGGTGGAGCTCGGAGGCTCTTGAGGAGATCGAGCATTGCTCCTCGCTTGAAAATGCCGCCTTTCCTAGCCCAGAACAAGGCTAGGCGGAGGAGGTTCCATGCTCGGTTGATGAATGCAGTTCTCTTCTTTGCCATTGTTGTAGTTGCTGTTGTTGTTGCTTTCGTTGTAGTTGTTGTTGTAGCTGCAATGATAGGAGAGATGTGGGAATGGAAGATGTTTGAAGAGAGAGTCCGCTTTTATAGGGAGATTGTTGTACGCGGTTTTTACAGGAGTCCAGATGGAGTGACGTGCGTTCTCAGAGAAACGAGAAATAGCTGGTGCGAGTTCGTGCGGACGCGGTTAGGTATACGCGGCTGGAAATCATTTTCGTTTCCAAAAACACCCTTTGCTTTATTGAGGAAATAACATGAAAAAAGCTGGTATTGGAGAAGAACATACTCTTGGAGAGTGTGATGGATGATACGCAGGCACTTTGGGATTACTTAAGAGTCTGCTTACCTGGCAGAAATCTGTTAAACTAAACTATCCAAAGTATGGGTTGCAGTTTAGATACATCATGAACCAAAGTTTAAGATTATTATTTGATTACCTGAGTGTAGGATTAGTGGATAGTTTAGGGACGGTTAAAATTGAAAGAGAAATATCCAATGGTTGAGATTGTTCAACCAATTTTGAGACGGTAGGTTCCACAATTTAATCAGTTTCCGTATCAAGAATCATACGCAGCCGGAGTATTAAATGACTCGACCTGAGGGAATCCTTTGTTTGTTGGGTTTCCCTGGTTGTTACCCTTACCGTGGGGCCACCTTAATGATTTGTTTTTCATCCACGCCATCCATCCGTTTTTTCAGCCCATTTCAGTCCTTGGTCTCGAAAATTAATAAAATATAATTCTTAAGTGGACCACATCAGAGGAAAATGTGATGATTGAATGTCAATCATTAAAAACTTCCTAAGGGCTCACCGTAATGTTTCATTTCCATCCAAGCCATTGATAAGGTAAAACAGACCTGGATGAAGGGAAAATATAAATATCAGGTTGATCCAAAATTTTTGTGGCCCATAAAAAGCTTTTAATAGTCATTCACCACTCTTTCCAATGGCATGGTCCACCTGAGATTTAGATCTGCTTAATTTTTTGAATCATGGTCTTAAAATGATCTGAAAAAGAGGATGGACAGCGTGGATATACATTTTTTTTTTTTTTTTTATAAAGATGGGCCCCAGACGGTATGCGTGACCTCCATTAAAGTGTTACCCACTTAATCCGCTCCCGGCGAGGCCATGATGGAACAGAATGTGCATGGAACGTCGCTTTTTTGTATGGGCCAATCCTATAATTTCAATCTGTAGACATAAAATAGACGGTCGAGAAAGGAAAATGAACATTCAACTTAGAGAAGGCCGAAAATGGTGACTTGGGAGTATCCAATCTCTGAGGTTTTTTTTTTTTTTTTTTTTTTTTCTGGGAATGACCCATCTACTGAGTCATGCATCAAGCCAACGGTCTAGATCAGCGAACCATGGGCCGACCGAATGACCCATCTGCACACAGCCTGCAGGGGTGTGCAAAATGGAATTCTTGCTCACGCACAGTGATCATATGTGTGGGCCCGACCTTTCTCTGATCTGAACAGTCATCTGTTACTCAAAATGCTCAGATCATCCAATGAACTGGATTTTTAACGGCATGGCCCACTAGTTGACACTGACATTAGACGGCAGATTACTGGTGTAGAATGGTAGCTGCTTGGTCATCATAAACAGTGGACACGTGGAAGTGGGACCCACCGATCTTTTAAAAGAAAAATGCTTGAAGAACAAACCTACATCATTTGGGTTTTGGTTGGATGTAACTTTCTCCTCAGTTTCTTATACACAAAATAAGGAAGACTTTGTGATTGGAGTCTTTTCTTTTTTCCTTGATTTCCTCTCAACTCATTATTAAAGAGAGAATCCTAAGCTACTGGGAAGACAAAAAAAAAAAAAAAAAAAAAAAAACTGTGGCCATTCAAATATTTCAACGGTGGTCATTGAATCCCCACTGTTTCCTCTTGGATGGCCCACTTGAATTTTGAATTCACCTCATGGGGGTCCATCATAATGCTTATTGACCATCCAACTGGTTGATAAGTTCCCACAAACCTATATATATGTATATCAGCTTCGTCGAAAATTATTGACCTACAAAAAGCTTTTAATGGTCAGTAACTATTGTTTCCTATGGTGTGGTCCACCTGAAATATGTATTTGCTTCATTTCTTGGAACACGTCATGAAATAAGCTGACAAAGTAGATGGATGACTTGGATATACATGCAATGCATACATTCTAGTGAGTCCTGCAGTTAGGGCCGCACCCACATTGCTAGTTACCAAGTCGCAGCTAGGGCTATCAATAGGTCGGATTTGGATCAAATCCAGTTGGATTCGCTCCAAGTTTGAAAATCTATAACCGGATTTGGATTCGACTCGAATCCAAAAGGTAATATCCATATTCGATTCACTTATAAATAGCCAGATCTATTTTCGATCCAAAAATCCATATAGCCATCAGATTCGGGTCGGATCTAGGTCCGAATCCACCACATCACAAATCTAAAAAATATATAATATAATATATTTAATTTAGTGGTGCAAATCCCACTATTTACTGTTGTATGGTCGACTTGAGATTGTCACATGTCTCATTTTTGGGACGTGCCCTAAAATAATTTGAAAAATTGAATGGCTGGCGTGCATATAACTTATACATCAAGGTGGATCCCATGAGTGAGACCCTCATTCACACTAAAAAGGGCCTATACCTCTCTATTCATGTATGCTGGGCAGCAGCAGTCCTTTGACGTGAACTATTCCAGCGTCTCAACTTTTTTTTTTTTTTTAATCTTTAGCCAAGTGGAATTTAGGTATCAATGATCTGCTCTACTCATTAACTCTGTCAGCCCATGAAGAGCCTAAAGAGCCCTTTATTGGGTAGCTTTTGGTGGCATATACACATCACAGTAGGCTTAGAACAGTTTTAATGGTGGACATATAACTTCATTGTTCTCTGTTTTATGATCTATCTAAGATTTGGATCTTCGTCAGATTCGGACCCATGGCCTTAAATGATCTGGATGGACGGTATGGATGTAACATATACAATGGGCCCTAGGATAACTTTTCTCAAAAGGTTCAATTGAAGCATGTAATAGATCTTACTACTAGATTCAAATCCGACCCGAATATGATTTAGATTTATTTTTGTCAATCCGAATCCAGTCCATTTAATTAATCATACTAATTTTAAGATCCAACTCCGTATTATACGGATTTGGAGCGAAACGGATCTCGGATCAGACCCCGCTCCATTGAGAGCCCTAGTTGCAGCCAAGTTTCGTTATGTTGTACTAGTTTAGGTATTGATTGTTTCAAATACCCCTTTGGGGTATTTTTATGGCTTTATGAATGGACCCAAATTCCCTGCGAAAGCCTTTCGTAAGAAGTTCCTATGCTAAGAACTGGGTAGACAGATCCAAGACTCAAGTAGGCCGAAAACATAAGGATTGAACGTCCACAGTTGAAATATTCATGGGTCCACAGAAGTTTTGAATCAAGCTAATATTTTTATTTTCAGTTCATCCTAGTAGGAATGACGTTTGGATGGCATATAAACATAACTTTGGACCCCTAGGGAGTTTACAATGGTGGGAATTTCTCTACCCACCTTTTCTTTTAGTGTGGCCCACTTAAGTCTTGGATGCGGCTCATTTTTACTCACATGTCCTAAAACTAGCTCACAAAATGGATGAACAGGGTGGATTTCTCACAAATATCACGGTGGACCACACCCGGGTAATCCACACTCTAAATGTTGCCCTTTAGTTTTCTTTCTTAAGTATAGTTTTCTCAACTGGGACTTTTGATAAGATGTGTTTTTAGTTATTGGAAAGCATTTTATATTGGAGCTGTTTGTTTCAAGTATTTAGACGGTTTTTTTTCCTCTCTCTGGGTATTAGACTGAACTTCTTTATATGGGGCATTTAGATGGGATTTGTTTCTTTATTAATAAGACATTTAAAGCCACTAGAATGCCAATTATTGATATTTTAGTTACAAAAGTGTATATCCATGAGCAATTGGTGAATTTTTTACAGTAAAAAATACTATTAAGCCATTTGTTAATTGCTGAAAGTGTTAATGGATCACATCATAAAAGTCATCAAAAGTTTAAATCATTCCATTGCCATATTGTTTTGTCACATGAAGTAACCTGTCATTTTGTCATCTAATGTTTCCTGTTGTTCATCGCCATGTTAATGCTGAATTTTTTTTCTTTTACTTTTAAATAAATATTTATTATAAGTTGGGGTAATTTTTTTATTTTCGTTATAGGTGTATTACTTAAAATCTCTTTATTATATATTTCAATTATTCTCATTAAAATAAACAAATTATAATTTTCAAAATGTTTTAGCCCATTAGTTTGACTTTCTTTTGTGGCCTAATCTTCCACATTTGAAGATCCTACATATAATTCATTTGAAATTCTTATTTTCAGTTGAATGGGTGCATTTCTCCATCAAATCATACCTTTAAAAAAAAAAAAAAAAGCCATTAAAATGGGAACAGGAAAAAACTAAAATAAAATGGAAACAGATGTTTATTATTCTCAAATATGAATATGAAAACACTCCACTGAAAAGGTTTCCCATGAAAGCTTCCACTATTTACAGCAATGCCGTGCTACTCTCAATGAAATAATACCCGTGGAAGGGAAAAATAAATGAAAGACTATCAAAATAGTAAAGATCCGAGAATCTTCCTCAGTTCATGCTTCCGTGGAGCATTTCATTGCATTCCAAGTAGGAGACCTGCCTTTGCAGTTTCATCTGCTGATAAAACCTCACAATAAACTCCTCCGCCTTCGAATCTATCCCTTCATCTCCACCATTCAAACCATCCCCACCACCCCCATTTCGGTCCCTGCTACGATCATTGCGATCTCCACCGTCCACATCATGTCTAAAGTAGCTACTTCCAACATCCCGATCATAACCGTCTTCGTTGAGATCGTCATTGAAATCAATGGATGGGTTAATGCAAGGAATATGGGGGAGGTATCGGAACCTCATGGAAGTGGGGCGGTGCATCTTGAAGTGGAAAATGGGAGTCTCGTCGAAGGAGAATTCACGCTCGCCGTAGTGAATGGAGTCGGATGGTGGAGCTCGGAGGCTCTTGAGGAGATCGAGCATTGCACCTCGCTTGAAAATGCCGCCTTTCCGAGCCCAGAACAAGGCTAGGCGGAGGAGGTTCCATGCTCGGTTGGTGAATGCAGTTCTCTTCTTTGCCATTGTTGTAGTTATTGTTGTAGCTGCTATTATAAGAGAGATGTGGGAATGGAAGATTATTGTTGTAGCTGCTATTATAGGAGAGATGTGGGAATGGAAGATGTTTGAAGAGAGAGTCTGCTCCTGCTTTTATAGGGAGATTGTTGTACGCGGTTTTTCCAGATGGAGTGACGTGTGTTGTCAGAGAAACCAGAAACAGGTGGTGAGAGCTCGTGCGGACGCGGTTAGGGATAGGAACAGCTGGTCTTGGAGAAGAACCAAATGTGGTACTCTTGGAGAGTGTGATGGATGATACGCAGGCACTTTGAGATTACTTAAGTGTCTGCTTACGTGGCAGCAAGTAGTTAAAAATAAATTATCCAAAGTATGGGTCCCAGTTTAGATACATCATGAACCAAAGTTTAAGATTATTATTTGATTACCTAAGTGTCGGATTAGTGGACAGTTTAGGGACGGTTAAAAATGAAAAGAGAAATATCCGATGGTTGAGATTGTTCAACCAGTTTGCTTTGGAGAATAGGATTCACAGTTAAATTAGTTTCCGTATCAAGCATCATACGGAGCTGGAGTTTTAAATGACTCGACCTAAGGGAATCCTTTGTTTGTTGGGTTTCCCTGGGTGTTACCCTTACCGTAAGGGCCACCGTAATGATATGTTGTATATCCAAGCCGTCCATCCGTTTTTTCAGCCCATTTTAGTAATTGGTCCAGAAAATTAAGAAAATATAATTCTTAGGTGGACCACATCAAAGAAAAATGTGATGATTGAATGTCGATCATTAAAAACTTCCTAGGGCTCACCATCCAAGCCATTGATAAGGTCAAACAGACCTGGATGAAGGGAAAATATAAATATCAGCTTGATCCAAAATTTTTGTGGCCCATAAAAAGCTTTTAATAGGCATTCAACACTCTTTCAAATGGCATGGTCCACCTTAGATTTAGATCTGCTTAATTTTTTGGATCACGGTCTTAAAATGATCTGAAAAAGAGGATGGACAGCGTGGATATACAATTTTTTTTATATATAAAAATGGGCCCAAACGGTATGCGTGACCTTCATTAAAGTGTTACCCCACTTAATCTGCTCCCGGCGGGCTATGATGGACCAAACTGTTCATGGAACGTCACTTTTTTTTTTGTATGGGTCAATCCTATAATTTCAATCCGTGGACCAAAAAATAGACGGTTGAGAAAGGAAAATGAACATTCAACTTAGAGAAGGCCGAAAATGGTGACTTGGAGTATCCAATCTCAGAGCCTTTTTTTTTTTTTTTTCTGGGATGACCCATCTACTGAGTCATGCATCAAGCCAACGTTCTAGATCAGCGAACCATGGGCCGACCAAATGACCCATCTACACGCAAACTGCAGGGGTGTGCAAAATGGAATTCTTGCTCACGCACAGAGGCCCGACCTTTCTCTGATCTGAACAGTCATCTGTTACTCAAAATGCTCAGATCATCCAATGAACTGGATTTTTAATGGCATGGCCCACTATATTGACACTGACATTAGACGGCAGATTGCTGGTGTAGAATGGTAGCAGCTTGGTCATCATAAACAGTGGACACGTGGAAGTGGGACCCACCTATCTTTTTAAAAAAAAAAGCTTAAGGAACAAACCCACATCATTTCGGTTTTGGTTGGATGTAACTTTCTTCTCAGTTCTCATACACAGAATAAATAAGACTTAGTGATTGGAGTCTTTTCTTTTTTCCTTGAATTCCTCTCAACTCACTATTAAAGAGAGAGAATCCTAAGCTACTGAGCAAAGGAAAAAAAAAAAAAAACAGTGGCCATTCGAATGTTTCAACGGTGTCACTAAATCCCTACTGTTTCCTCTTGGATGGCCCACTTGAGTTTTGAATTCACCTCGTTTTTTGTAGCATTCCCTCAAATGAGATCCCAAAACGGATGGACAGAGTGGATTTCACACAAACATCATGGTGGCCCCCACCTAGCATCCCTGTGCAAGAACTTTGCAGGAAATCTGCGTCCCGCCACTACAACAAATATGACTTTTACCAAGGAAATATTTCCTGGGTAAATGTCAGAATATCCTGGGTAAAAGTTACTTCCGACGAAAATGTTCGTCGCGGTTTTCGTCGAGATATCACCCTCGGGAAAAACAATTACCGTCGAAATTTAAATTTTCGTGGGTAAATAGTTGATGTTTACCGACAAAAAATTTCGTTGGTAAAAGTCAGCAATTTCGTGGCGATTGTTTAATTCGTCGGCAATTATTGGACTATTACCGAGGAAACCCTTCCTTGGAAAACGTAGTAGAATTACCGAGGCACTATTACCAACAAATAATTTCCCTAGCAAAAAGGAAGTAGAATTACCGATGAAATATTTCCTCGAAAAAGGTACTATTATCTGCGAAAATTTCAATCCAAATGGTAATACTTCCAACTAAATATTTGCTTGAAAAGGTATTACTCGTCAACAACTATAATTTTTCTATAAATATCATAATAACCTCATAAAACATGCAATTCACAACCACATGATAAAGCATTCAATATCCCAACACATGATAAAACATTCAATTCATGTTTACCTCGGTTACACAAACCAAGGCTACGAGTCTATGTGGGCTACACCTTTGATCCATAATGGTACTATTGATCATAGATGCACTCATAGATTTATAGTCATGAATTTCATTAAAATTTCAATTCCAACTCCACTCATGCATTGTGTTGAAAAAGCATAAACTTGGAGCCTACTCTCAAAAGGTTCTGGTTTCGAGTGAGAATCGCTTGAGGACCCTAAAAATCTCTAAGAAGAATCAAATGACTAAGCACCTCAAAATTTTGTAATCCAATGTCAGCTCGAAAAGAAGTAGCACTAATGTCAGGGAGCTGAACAAACTCCAGCTAATGTAGCAGCCATCCCAACTTGTATAAAAAGAGGTAGAGGAATATAAATCCATATTGGCATACTTGTACCAACGAATGACGAATCGTATGGATGAATGCATGTTTGGAGTCAACCCAAACAACAACTAGAAAATATTACCAGAGCATATAACATACCCAAGATGAGGTATAAAGGTAGCTCTACAACACAAAAAAGACCAATATTAAAAGAAAAGGAAAGAAGAATATATAGACATGCATTAAGCCATCAATTGATTGTGTCATGCATTCACCAAACCAAACAGCTCGACGAAGATCCTTCTTTTTTTCTTCTCTTTTCTTTTTCCTTTTTCCTTTTTGTGTGTGAAGCAGCCATTGAAGCAATTGGCAACTGCTGCGTTAAGAAGGATGCTTTATATCTCTCCCATACAGAGGTCTTATGTTTCTTTCTTGCACTTTAGCAACCAAACAGTCAACTGCAAAAGGTAGGATATATTTCTACATACCTTAGGAGCCAAAATAAGCATGGATTTAAGCGTTAATTCTTGAAGAAAAGCAGAAGTATCAGAGAAACCGGTGGCAACATGGGGGAAAACCTAATTGAAAAATCACACAGACAATTTAGGATGTCAGAGGAAAGGACCTGAATATATCTTACCCTAACTTCGTAGTGTCGACCTTGCAAATCAAGAATTCCAATGCAGTATGCATGATAGACTTAAATATAAAAAATATTAAAATGTATGAAAGTGTATAACCTTGACCGTGAATTCATCCACTGAAAGCCAAGAACCCATTTACAATAATGCAGTCAATGCAGGAGCAGCAGCTGAACCAAATTCTAGCACAGATGCTAATAATGGATGTAGCTCTGATAACTAAAAGATCATAATATCATGTGTGCCATGCTGTTATTGTAGTGCAAATTCACTTATACTAGTGTCCATCATAAAATTATTCCAAGTTACAAATGTAAAACTAACATGATATGAATATTTGCGAGATTGAGAAGCAAAAAGGGAAGAAATTCTTCATGTCACTCACTATAGAGGAAAGATAAAGGAGATGCATATCCAGAGTGTTGCACTGGCCAATTTAGTAGTTTGGATCTTGTACACATCTGCCATGTCCCCAAGAAGTCTGAAAGTTGACTAAAGGAAGATACAATATGAAAATGGAGAAAATCGTATATTTTAGAAAACTCAACAATAAAAGCACAAAGGAAAAATAAACATACCTCAAAGTCAATGAATTCAAGTAATTTACTTTGGAACTTGGATCCCAACACCTGCAAATTCAGCACCCAAACATATTCACCCAAGGCAGTAATTGGAATCAATTTTCTGCATGCCAACAAGGAGGTCCCAAGCACACTTGGTTAAAATTTGTCCCTTGTGTGTCACAAATGAACCCATGTAAAGTAAATGTGTCATCCATATTTATGCAAATTGACCTGAATCACCAAAGAGATGAGAATCCCTCTAATATTGTAAAAGATATAAGGTGTATTCAAAATGCTTAAAGCTGACTGAAACTGTCCAAATCCACATTTCCTTTAAAATGTGAAAAATACCAAAAATCACAAGCAATTAACTTCAAAGACAGTCCCAAATACATGAAAAATGAACTCTTCTGTTATGATTTGCATTTGATAAATGTGATTTGTATGGAACCCAAAGATCAGGAGATTAAAGCAACATTTTAAACTAAAAAACAGCATGAAAATACTAAAATCACGTGCATCAACTTGGAATGAGTCTAGATTACCTAAACATTGTAATTTTCTACTCTAACTAACATCCTAATGCATTGCAACTCAATACAGTTGAACGCCCAAACACAATCGAAAATAAAATGAACAAAATAGAGTTCCGATAAAAAAAAAATAAGGAAGACAAACAGCAACAAAGCAATAGCCCTAATTCCAAAAAATGAAATAAAGAAAAATAGGCAGAAGAGCCAAGGAACCCTAACCCTAGAGAAGGAATCAGAGACAACAGAACCCTAACCCTATAAATTGAGAAATTGGGGTTATACCCGGCGTCAAGGGAGCTGTTGTGGACGAGGAGGTCGGAAGGAGCAGAGTTGCGCCATGGTCCACCGTAATATCTGTCGGAAGGAGAGATCTCAGAGGCAAGGCACGAGCTCCGGGTCAGGATCTCAAGAGGCAAGGCGCGAAGGCCGCATGCTTTCAGGACGACTCCGATGCTGCTCGCCGTCATTCCTTTCCCAAGCCCGCTCATGACACCTCCCTTCGGAGGAATTAGGGTTTTTTATTCGATTAGGGCTTAGAAATCCTTATTCCTCATCACCATAGCTTCAATCCCATAAATATCTACTTTCTAGGGTTTGCAGATCGATTCATAATGCCATTTCCTTGTAATCCAGATCGGAATATCGAAGGGGATAAGATTTTTGATGGATTCAAGTAGAAGAGATGTAGATTCTTAGATGATTGATGGCGTAACAGAAGATAATGATCAATGAAAAAAAGAGAGAAGAAAAACTCAATTTATATTACCAATCATTCATGAACACAGGCACCCACAAATCTAAAAGAAAAAAAATAAGACCCATGAATTCAGTTGAAGATGAGATCAATGAAAAACCCATCAATTCAAACCAAACATCTCTCCAAAATGAAAAAAAAAATGAGATAAGTTACCTAATAAGAACATCTGAAAGAGCATTGGGACTAGGAGGAACATGAACAATGTGACTGCTGTCATTATTGTTTACAGCAGAAAGAAGGGCCTT
Organism: Liriodendron chinense; assembly: GCA_003013855.2. Classification (NCBI taxonomy): domain Eukaryota; kingdom Viridiplantae; phylum Streptophyta; class Magnoliopsida; order Magnoliales; family Magnoliaceae; genus Liriodendron; species Liriodendron chinense. Next base: position 934,327 of record PVNU02002913.1, read on the forward strand.
CAGCTTTTCCAGTTTCGCATCATCTTCTTCACCAAAATGTTATACAGAAAGTTAACAGGAATTTACAAAATTGAGATGCCCACTAGGAAACAAAGAAGCAATAATACATACCTTACCATTCAAACTAAAAAAGATATGGAAATTTTACAGATAACAATAACTTTATATTATGCCCGACAAACCTCTAGAACTGATTCATCATTGTAAATACATAAGCTTAGCAAGATAGAGTATAGAGAAACAGAATTACTGAAGGTATTAGGCCCGCCATTTATTTAAAATAAAAAACAATAAACTATTACTCAAAAAGAAGAAGAAGAAGAAGAAGAAGAAGAAGAAGAAGAAGAAGAATCTGCTGCCAGTAGCACCAATTTATACTTAGCCAAAGCAATGAAAATTCAAACAAAATGAAATCTAATTTGCCATTTTACAGGATCGATGCTTACAAAATCCAAGAAATGCCAAAAGGAGCATCACAGCTGCCACAACTGCACAACCAGAAATGATTTGACTAAAATGAAAGGAACATGCCATATTCAAAATGATTTAAAGTAACAATTTGATTTAATGATTCCAAATGGCTCATAAACAACGGACATTTATAACAAATTGGCCCCATTCAAAGGGTTGCACCGTGGCTTTATGTTTGGGCAATGCGCATAGAAACGGGCGGTCCTTCCACCGCCAAAACATTATGTTTTTTCCTTCGTCCATGCCTATGTCACAAACTAGGATGAAGATAACCCCAAGAAGTTTTCAAAGTGGATGTCTTTTTCCCACTCTTTCCTGTAATGTGGTCCACTTGAATTTTGGATATGTTTCAATTCTAGGCTGATGCCCTCAATTATGAGCTAGTAAAATTGACAGAGGGCATGGGTAAGAAATAGTGGGCCCATGGAGTTTACTTAATTCTTTTTTTTTTTAAATCCTTTCTCATCATAGTTTCAAGCGCTGTCCACTGCACAACAATGGGATGCAATGCACTCATGGTTATGGTTATGGTGTATGCACACAAATGTTTGCCAAAAAGGTGCCAAGATGACTGCAGCAATCAAAAGTTACCAAGTATGCATGAACAGCGAAGTGGGAGTGGTAGAGCAAGTCCAAAGCATGATTCAAAGAGGGAGCGGCACCTAGTTAGAAGGATCCTGCTACTAAGCTCTGACGGTAGTATGATAAAAGTTTCTGCAGAGCATAAGAGAAAAATCTACCTCCATTCTAATGCTCCAGTCATCAGGATCTTCAGACCGCACTGCAGGTTGCAAAATAACTGAGAATTGTTCCATCCATAATTTAAGCAAGCATCATTAATCCTCTTGTTTCTGTCTGAACCAACAGAACTATATCAATCACCAAACTCAAAACATATCAGGATGAATTGAGATCCAATCACATGTAAGAACTGTGGCCCAATAGTGCAATAGTATGAAGACATGCTACAACAAATACAAGTAAAAGGAAAACTTAAACAACAGATAGAGCTTGCATCTAAACCTCCATTCATGTTGCCCTGGTCACTAATTAGCCTCAAGAGTAATGGCAGCAAGTCGGGCCAATCCTCTGGCCAATCATAATGTGCAATGGATGCCACAGGCCCACAGCCATACCAACTGCTGTGCAGATTTTTCCATGAGGGTCATCCAAAGCCTGTAGCAGAAGTCTACGTACAGCATCCTGAGATTAGTAGATCATGGAAATCATCTAAATGAAACACAACCATATTCCAATCAAAGGTCCAAACAGACATTCGTTTGGGTAAAATGGTATAAAAGAAAACGATGAGGCTCAGATTCAGCTTGTTTCAGACATGCGTTTGGGTGCACCCTCTGCAATTCTCGCCATGCCTCCTTCCTTTACAACCATGAATTTAAAAAATCCAAGCTCTAATCTCACCAGATTCAAAATAGAAGTTTCAAACTGTTCGTTTCAGCAATCACCACAACCTTCATTGCAAAAAAAAAAAAAAAGCACAGAGAGAGAGAGAGAGAGAGAGAGAGAGAGAGAGAGAGAGAGATGAAACAAAACCCTAAAAAATCAGAGATTGTGGAACTGAAATTGAGACCAAAGAAAATTGCATTGTAAGAAAAAGGAAGAACAGAGGAATATACCTTTAAAAGAAGCAACGAGAGATCTAAAATCTGCATGGATTTCCTTCGAAGAACTGCAAATGGATGATACAGATCCGTCATGAAAGCCGTCAAGAGCTCTGTAAATCTTCTCACAATCAGACAGAGCTTTTGCTCAACCACTGGAGGTTGATTCAGCTGAAATCGAACCAGAGATGTTAGATCCGAGAGAATGGAGCCCTAGAGATCGAATTGAAACCCTAGAACCCAATATAGATGAAAGAAAAGCATGAATCAGAGCTGATTCGTGGAGAAAAATCAAAACCCTAGAACCCAATATAGATGAAAGAAAAGCATGAATCAGAGCTGATTCGTGGAGAAAAATCAAAACCCTAGAAGCCAATACACACGAATCTGCCTCTTCTAACGAGAGAGAGAAAGAGAGAGACCTTCTAACGAATCTGCCTCTTCTCGTGAATGGTAGCAGAGATGAAATACTTTCTTTGTTGCAGGAGAAGGGCCGAGCGAGAGAGAGAGAGGCGCCGGTTTGGACTCCACAAGCATGACTCCGTACCGTTAATTAAGATTTAAAAAGACGCGGATTAGCTACTGACAGGTTGAGTAGCTATCTCGCTACTGAAGTGACGTCACCAACTTCTGTGGGTCCCACCGTGATGTGTGTGTTGTATCCACACCGTCTATCCATTTTGAGAGATAATTTTATGGTATTATTCAAAGAATGAGGCAGGTCTCAAGCTCAAGTGGACCTCACCAAAGAAAACAGTGGGGATTGATCTCCTACCATTAAAAACTTCTTGGGGCCACCGAAGTTTTCGATCAAGCTGATATATATGTTTTCTCTTCTCCTATGTCTGTGTGAACTTATGAATAGGTTGGATCTAAAATAAACATCATGTGGGCCCTGGGAAGGTTTCAACGGTCGCGTCATTGTCTCCACTGTTTTCTTTGGTGGGGTCCACTTGAGCTTTTTATCTGTCTCATTCTTTAGATCATGCCCTAAAATGATCTTTCCGAATGGATGTACGGTGTGGATATAACACACACATCACGGTGGGGCCCACAAGAGTTGGTGACGCCTCCCAAAAACCCTTGATAATTAGGAAAGGTCTAAATCCATTCCTAAACTAAAGCTTCAACCCTTTCAAAATGACGATTTTGGTGTAGTGAAATCCTCACAAACGTCATAGTTAGGCGCCCCACCTGGGTTACTTGTGCAGGAACTTCGGGGAAGAAAATCCTAGTCTCATTAGTTTTAAAATTTTTCCTTGGTAAAGGCTGAAAGAGTACAAAATCAGAAATAACCTTTTACCGAGGAAAAACTTCCTCGGTAAATATAAATTGTCAGTGCAATAGTGGGCTTTTACCAAGGAAGTGTTTCCTCGGTAAAAATAAGTAAAATTAGCCACGAAATAACTCCCCCTTTACCCATGAAAGTTGAATTTCTTCAGCATTTTCCTGTTTTACCAAGGAAATTTTTCCTTGGTAAAAGCGAAGTAATATTTACCCAGGAAAATTTGACTTTCTTCGGGAAAAGTGTATTATTACCTAGGAAATTTGTTTCCTCGGTAAAACTTTCCTAGGTAAAGGTCATTTTTCTTGTAGTGCGCGGACCAAATTAGAACCGACTGGCGCAGGGACAGATTTTTAGGTGGATCTGTGGAGTATAAACTAGAGAATCGCCATCAGTTTATATGTCCATCATAATGTTTATTGACCATCCAACTGGTTGATAAGTTCCCACACACCTTTATATATGGGTATCAGCTTCGTCCAAAATTATTCTCACCTACAAAAAGTTTTTAATGGTCAATAACTATTGTTTCCTATGGTGTGGTCCCCTTGAAATCTGTATTTGCTTCATTTTTTCGAACACATCATGAAATAAGTTGTCAAAGCAGATGGATGACTTGGATATACATGCAATGCATACATTCTGGTGAGTCCTGCAGTTAGGGTCACACCCAAGTTGCTAGTTAAAGTCGCAGCTAGGGCTCTCAATGGGTCGGATCTGGATTGGATGATCGGCTCCAAGTCTGAAAATAATTTAAAAAATCGGATGGCTGGCGTGGATATAACATATACATCAAGGTGGATCCCACGAGTGGGACCTCATTCACACCCAAAAAGGGCCTCTACCTCTTTGTTCACGTATGCTTGGCAACAGCATCCTTTGACGCGGACTATTCCAACATCTTTACGTTTTTTTTTTTTAATCTTTAGCTAAGTGGGGTTTAGGTATGGATGATCCGCTCTACTCGGTCAGCCCATGAAGAGCCCAAAGAGCCCTACATTGGGTAGGTTTTGGTGGCATATACACATCACAGTGAGCCTAGAACGATTTTAATAGTGGACATATAACTTCATTATTCCCTGTTTTATGGTCCACCTAAGATCTAGATCTTCAGCAAATTCGGGCCCATGGCCTTAAATGATCTAAATGGACAATATGGATGTAACATATACATTGTGATGGGTACTACGAATGGGCCCTAAAACAACTTTTCTCAAAAGGGTTCGGTTGAAGCATGTAATAGATCTTATTACTAGATCCAAATTCGACTCGAATATAATTTGGAATTATTTTTGTGAATCCGAATCCGGTCCATTTAATTAATCAAACCAATTTTAAGATCCAACTCTACATTATACAGATTTGGAGCGAATCGGATCTCAGATCTGACCCCGCTCCATTGAGAGCCCTAGTCGTAGCCAAGTTTTGCTCGATTGTTCTAGTTTAGGTATTGATAGTTTCAAATACCCCTTTGGGGTATTTTTATGGCTCTATCAATGGACGTAGATTCACTGCAAAAGCCTTTCGTAGGAAGTTCCTCTGCTAGAAACTAGGTAGACAGATCCAAGACTCAAGTGGGCCAAAAACGTGAGGATTGAACGTCCATAGTTGAAATATTCATGGGGCCACAAAAGTTTTGAACCAAGCTAATATTTTTGTTTTCAGTTCATCCTAGTAGGAATGACGTTTTGAATGGTATGGATGGCATATAAACTTAACTTTGGACCCCAGGGAGGTTACAATGGTATTGGAATTTCCCTACCCACCTTTTCTTTTAGTGCGGCCCACTTAAGTCCTTGATGCGGCTCATTTTTGCTCACATGTCCTAAAATGGACCCAGGTAATCCACACTCTATGCATGTTGCCCTTTAGTTTTCTTTCTTAAGTATAGTTTTCTCAGCAGGGACTTTTGATAAGATGTGTTTTTAGTTATTGGAAAGCATTTTATACTAGAATTGTTTGTTTCAAGTATTTAGATGATGTTTTTCTCTCTCAAAGTTGTAGACCGAACTTCTTTATATGGGGGCATTTAGATGGGATTTTTAGATGGGATTTGTTTCTTTATTAATGAGACATTTAAAGCCACTGGAATTGATCTTTCAGCTACAAAAGTGTATATCCACAAGCAATTGGTGAATTTTTTACCATAAGAAATACTATTAAACCATTTGTTAATTGTTGAAAGTACTAATGGATCACTTCATAAAAGTCATCAAAAGTTTAAATCATTTCATTGCCGGATTGTTTTGTCACATGAGGTAACTTGTCATTTTGTCATCTAATGTTTCTTAATTGTTCATCCTCATGTTAACGTTGATTTCTTTTTCTTTTTCTTTTAAATAAATATTTATTATAAATTGGGGTAATTTTTTATATTCGTTAAAGGTATATCACTTAAAATCTAACTATATATATCTCCCATCTCTATAGTATATTTCAATTATTCTCAATAAAATAAACAAATTATAATTTTCAAAATGTAGCTCATTAGTTTAACTTTCTTTTGTAGCCTAATCTTCCACATTTGAAGATCCTACATATAATTCATTTGAAATTCTTAATTTCAGTTGAATGGGTGCATTTCTCCATCTAATTATACCTTTAAAAAAAAAAAGCCATTAAAATGGGAACAGGAAAAAACTAAAATAAAATGTAAACAGATGTTTATTATTATCAAATATGAATATGAAAACACTCCATTGAAAAGCTTTCCCATGAAAGCTTCCAGTATTTACAGCAATGCCGCGCTACTCTCAATGAAATAATACCCGTGGAAGGGAAAAATAAATGAAAGACTATCAAAATAGTAAAGATCCGAGTATCTTCCTCAGTTCATGCTTCCGTGGAGCATTTCATTGCATTCCAAGTAGGAGACCTGCCTTTGTAGTTTCATCTGCTGATAAAACCTCGCAATAAACTCCTCTGCCTTCGAATCTATCCCTTCATCTCCACCATTCAAACCATCCCCACCATCCCCATCTCGGTCCCTGCTACGATCATTGCGATCTCCACCGTCCACATCATGTCTAAAGTAGCTACTTCCAACATCCCAATCATAACCGTCCTCGTTGATATCGTCATTGAAATCAATGGATGGGTTAATGCAAGGAATATGGGGGAGTTATCGGAACCTCATGGAAGCGGGCCGATGCATCTTGGAGTGGAAAATGGGAGTCTCGTCGAAGGAGAATTCACGCTCGCCGTAGTGAATGGAGTCGGATGGTGGAGCTCGGAGGCTCTTGAGGAGATCGAGCATTGCACCTCGCTTGAAAATGCCACCTTTCCGAGCCCACAACAAGGCTAGGCGGAGGAGGTTTCATGCTCGGTTGGTGAATGCAGTTCTCTTCTTCGCCATTGCTGTAGTTGTTGTTGCTGCTTTTGTTGTAGTTGTTGTTGTAGCTGCAATAATAAGAGAGATGTGAGAATGGAAGATGTTTGAAGAGAGAGCCTGCTTTTATAAGGTGATTGTCGTAAGCGGTTTTTCCAGATGGCGTGGCGTGCGTTGTCAGAGAAACGGTGTGAGAGCTCGTGCGGACGCGGTTAGGTATCCGCGGCCGGAAATCTTTTTCGTTTTCTAAAATACCCTCTGATCATTGAGGAAATTACATGAATAGCTAGTCTTGAAGAAGAACTAAATATGGTATACTCTTAGAGAGTGTGATGGATGATACGCAGGCACTTTGGGATTACTTAAGAGTCTGCTTACGTGGCAGAAATCTGTTAAACCAAACTGTCCAAAGTATCGGTTACACTTTAGATACATCATGCACTAAAGTTTAAGATTATTATTTGATTACCTGAGTGTCGGATTAGTAGACAGTTTAGGGACGGTTAATAATGAAAAGAGAAATATCCGATGGTGGAGATTGTTCAACCAGTTTGTTTTCGGGAATTTGATTTAGGGACGATACGTTTCACAATTTAATCAGTTTTCGTATCAAGCATCATACGGAGCTGGAGTATTAAATGACTGTACCTGAGGGAATCCTTTGTTTGTTGGGTTTCCCTTGGTGGGTGTTACCCTCACCATAGGGCCCACCTTATTGATGTGTTGTATATCCACGCCTTCCATCCTTTTTTTCAGCCCATTTCACTTGGTCTCGAAAATTAAGAAAGTATAATTCTTAGGTGTACCACATCACTGGAAAATGTGATGATTGAATGGCCATCATTAAAAACTTCCTACCGCCCACCCGTAATGTTTCTTTTCAATCCAACCCATTGATAAGGTCAACTAGACCGGGATGAAGCTAAAATAAAAATATCATCCTGATCCAAATTTTTTTGTGGCCCATAAAAAGCTTTAACTGGTTATTCACCATTGTTTTCAATGGCGGGGTCCACCTGAGATTTGGATCTGCTTAATTTTTTGAAACACCGTCATAAAATGATCTTAAAAAGTGGATGGACGGCATGGATATAAAGTTTTTTTTTTTTATCAAGATGGGCCCAGATGGTATGGGTAACACCCACCAAAGTGTTACCAGGGTAAAACCTAATCCTGCCCCAGCCCTAGAGGGGGCATGATGGACCAAACTGTGCATGGACCGTCGCTCTTTTTCTGGATTGGAAAATCCTAGTATTTCAATCTGTGGACAGAAAATAGATGGTCGAGAAAGGAAAATGAACAGTCAACTGTGAGAAGGCCGAAAATGGTTGCTTGGAGCATCCAATCTCAAATATTTTATTTGAGAATGATCCTACTGAGTCATGCATCAGGCCAACGGTCTAGATCAGCGAACCAAGGGCCCCACTAGATGGACACTGACATTAGAAGGCCGATTGCCGGTGTAAAAGGCTAGCAGCTTGGTCATCATAAACAGTAGACACGTGGAAGTGGGACCCACCCATTTTTTGTCACAATAAACAGTGGACACGTGGAAGTGGGACCCGCCCATTTTTTGTCATCATAAACAGTGGACACGTGGAAGTGGGACCCACCCATTTTTTGTCATCATAAATAGTGGACACGTGGAAGTGGGACCTACCCATTTAAAAATAAAGAAGCTCAAGAACAAACCTACATGATTTGGGTTTTGGTTGGATGTAACTTTTTCCTCAGGTTTTTATGCAAGAAATAAGGGAGACTTTGTGATTGGAGTCTTTTCTTTTTTCCTTGAGTTCCTCTCAAGTCATTGTTAAAGAGAGAGAATCCTAAGCTACTGAAAAAAAAAAAAAAAAAAAAAAAAAAAAACTTTGATTATCTGGTAGAGCATGGTCGGTGATATGCAGGCACTTAGAAATTACTTATAAATTTTAGACATTGCATACAAATCAATTAAAATAAACTGTCCAAATTATAGTGTCAAGCTTAGATATACATGGACCAAAATTAAGCTTATTTTATTATCTGACTATTAGATTGGTGGACATTTATTGGACGGTTAAAATGAAAAATATCTAGTGATCCCGTTTCCACAAACAAGTGTCCACGAATCACAGGTTAGGATTGTTCAACCAATCTGATCTTGGGATTTTAGCTCAATAACAGTGAGTTTGAGAATTTAGTCGGTGTAACTGGACTTAATGCATGACACGTGTTCATTTTATGAGTGCGGATTATATTTTTTTAACACGCGTTCATTTATGATTCGGATTTATTTATTTTTAATCTGAATCGAATTTGTTTAATTAATCAGACCAATTTTAAGATCCAACTCCGGATTATATGAATTTAGAGCGAATCAGATCTGACCCATTGAGAGCCCTAGTCACAGCCAAGTTTCGCTCTGTTGTTCTAGTTTAAGTATTGATTGTTTCAAATACCCCTTTGGGATATTTTTATGGCTCTATGGATGGACGCGGATTCCCTGCGAAAGCCTTTTGTAGGAGGTTCCTATGCTAAGAACTAGGTAGACAGATCAAAGACTCAAGTAAGCTGAAAACGTGAGGATTGAACGTCCACAGTTGAAATAGATTGGGCCATAGAAGTTTTGAATCAAGCTAATATTTTTGTTTTCAGTTCATCCCAGTAGGAATGACGTTTTGAACAGTATATAGATGGCATATAAACATAACTTTGGACCCTAGGGAGGTTGCAATGGTAATGAAAATTTTCGTACCCAACTTTTCTTTTAGTGCGGCCCACTTAAGTCTTGGATGCGACTCATTTTTGCTCACATGTCTTAAAATGAGCTCACAAAACAAATGGACAAGGTGGATTTCTCACAAACATCACGATGGACATCACCAAGTAATCCACATACTCTACGAATGTTGCCCTTTAGTTTTCTTTCTTAAGTATAGTTTTCTTAATTGGGACTTTTGATAAGATGTGTTTTTTAGTTATTGGAAAGTATTTTATTCTTGAACTGCTTGTTTCAAGTATTTAGATGATATCTTTTTTCTCTCTAGGAATTAGACGGGACTTCTTTATATGGGGCATTTAGATGGCATTTGTTTCTTTATTAATGAGACATTTAAAGCCACTGGAATACCAATTATTGATCTTTCAGCTACAAAAGTGTATATCCATGAGCAATTGGTGAATTTTTTACCATAAAAAATCCTATTAAACCATTTGTTAATTGTTGAAAGTACTAATGGATCACATCATAAAAGTCATCAAAAGTATAAATCATTTCATTGCCGAATTGTTTTGTCGCATGAGGTAACTTTTCATTTTATCTTCTAATGTTTCTTGTTGTTCATCGGCATGTTAACATTGAATTTTTTTCTTTTACTTATATATATATATATATATATATATATATATATATATATATATATATATATATATATATTTGTGGCCTAATCTTCCACATTTGAAGATCCTACATATATAATTCATTTGAAATTCTTATTTTCAGTTGAATGGATGCATATCTCCATCTAATCATACCTTTAAAAAAAATATATAAAAAAAAAACCATTAAAATGGGAACAAGAAAAAACTAAAATAAAATGGAAACAGATGTTTATTATTCTCAAATGTGAATATGAAAACACTCCGTTGAAAAGCTTTTCCACGAAAGCTTCCAATATTTACAGCAATGCCGCGCTACTCTCAACAAAATAATACCCGTGGAAGGGAAAAATTAATGAAAGAATATCAAAAGAGAAAAAATCCGACTATCCTCCTCAGTTCATACTTCTGTGGAGCATTTCATTGTATTCTAAATAGGAGACCTGCCTTTGTAGTTTCATCTGCTGGTAAAACCTCGCAATAAACTCCTCTGCCTTCAAATCTATCCCTTCATCTCCACCATTCAAACCATCCCCACCACCCCCATCTCGGTCCCCGCTACGATCATTGCGATCTCCACCGTCCACATCATGTCTAAAGTAGCCACTTCCAACATCCCGATCATAACCGTCGTCGTTGAGATCGTCATTGAAATCAATGGATGGGTTAATGCAAGGAATATGGGGGAGGTATCGGAACCTCATGGAAGCGGGCCGGTGCATCTTGGAGTGGAAAATGGGAGTCTCGTCGAAGGAGAATTCACGCTCGCCGTAGTGAATGCAGTCGGATGGTGGAGCTCGGATTCTCTTGAGGAGATCGAGCATTGCTCCTCGCTTGAAAATGCCGCCTTTCCTAGCCCAGAACAAGGCTAGGCGGAGGAGGTTCCATGCTCGGTTGATGAATGCAGTTCTCTTCTTTGCCATTGTTGTAGTTGCTGTTGTTGTTGCTTTCGTTGTAGTTGTTGTTGTAGCTGCAATGATAGGAGAGATGTGGGAATGGAAGATGTTTGAAGAGAGAGTCTGCTTTTATAGGGAGATTGTTGTACGCGGTTTTTACAGGAGTCCAGATGGAGTGACGTGCGTTCTCAGATAAACGAGAAATAGGTGGTGCGAGTTCGTGCGGACGCGGTTAGGTATACGCGGCTGGAAATCTTTTTCGTTTCCAAAAACACCCTCTGTTCGTTGAGGAAATAACATGAGCAGCTGGGCTTGGAGAAGAACTAAATTTGGTACTCTTGGAGAGTGTGATGGATGATACGCAGGCACTTTGGGATTACTTAAGAGTCTGCTTACGTGGCAGAAATCTGTTAAACTAAACTATCCAAAGTATGGGTCCCAGTTTAGATACTTCATGAACCAAAGTTTAAGATCATTATTTGATTAGCTGAGTGTCGGATTAGTGGACAGTTTAGGGACGGTTAAAATTGAAAAGAGAAATATCCGATGGTTGAGATTGTTTAACCAGTCTAGGGATTAGGGCTCTCAATGGAGCGGGTCAAATCCGAGATCCGATTCGCTCCGAATCCATATAATGCGGATTTGGATCTTCAAATAGGTCCGATTACTTAAATGGACTGGATTTGGATCTTAAAATAGGTCCGATTACTTAAATGGACCGGATATGAATTCACAAGAACATATTCAAGCTTCAATCCAAATACGATTAAGATCCACTCATTGTCACCTCACTATATATGTTATATTCTTGCTTACCATCCGTTTTACAAATTATTTTAGGCCATGTCGACCATACCCTAGTAAATAGTGGGATTTGCATAAGTTTTCTACTAAATTAAATATATTATATTATATATTTTATATCATAAGTAATGGGGTGGATTCGGACCTAGATCTGACCCGAATCCGATGGTTATATGGATTTTGGATCAGAAATGGATCTAACAATTTATAAATGGATCGGATATGGATATCACCTTTTGGATCCGAGTTCGATCCGAATCCATGTACAGATATACTGACTTTGAGCCAGATCCAACTGGATCCGATCCAGAGCCGACCCATTGAGAGCCCTACTAGGGAGGGTAGGTTTCACAATTTAATCAGTTTCCGTATCAAGCATCATACGGAGCCGGAGTATTAAATGACTCAACCTGAGGGAATCCTTTGTTTGTTGGGTTTCCCTTGGTGGATGTTACCCTTACTGCGGGCCCACCTTAATGATTTGTTTTTTTATCCACGCCGTCCATCCGTTTTTTTCAGCCCATTTCAGTACTTGGTCTCCAAAATTAATAAAATATAATTTTTAAGTGGACCACATTAAAGGAAAATGTGATGATTGAATGTCCATCATTAAAAACTTCCTAGGACTCACCGTAATGTTTCATTTCCATCGAAGCCATTGATAAGGTCAAGCAGACCTGAATGAAGGGAAAATATAAATATCAGGTTGATCCAAAACTTTTGTGGCCCATAAAAAGCTTTTAATAGTCATTCACCATTCTTTCCAATGGCATGGTTCGCTTGAAATTTAGATCTGCTTAATTTTTTGAATCATGGCTTTAAAATGATCTGAAAAGGAGGATGGACAACGTGGATATACAATTTTTTTTTTTTTATAAAGATGAGCCCAGACGGTATGCGTGACCTCCATTAAAGTGCTACCCCACTTAATCCGCTCCCGGCGAGGCCATGATGGACCAAACTGTGCATGGAACGTCGGTTTTTTTTTTTTTGTATGGGATAATCCTATAATTTCAATCTGTCGACAGAAAATAGACGGTCGAGAAAGGAAAATGAACATTCAACTTAGAGAAGGCCGAAAATGGTGACTTGGGAGTATCCAATATCTCAGAGGTTTTTATTTTTCTGGGAATAACCCATCCACTACTGAGTCATTCATCAAGCCAACGGTCTAGATTAGCGAACCATGGGCCGACCGAATGACCCATCTGCACACAGCCTGCAGGGGTGTGCAAAATGGAATTCTTGCTCACACACAGAGATCATATGATTGGGCCCGACCTTTATCTGATCTGAACAGTCATCTGTTACTGAAAATGCTCAGATCATCCTATGAACTGGATTTTTAACGGCATGGCCCACTAGATTGACACTGACATTAGACGGCAGATTGCTGGTGTGGATGGTAGCAGCTTGGTCATCATAAACAGTGGACACGTGTAAGTGGGACCCACCTCTCTTTTTAAAATTAAAAAAAAAAAATTGCTTAAGAACAAACCCACATGATTTGGGTTTTGGTTGGAGGCAACTTTCTCCTAATTTAAGGAAGACTTTGTGATTGGAGTCTTTTCTTTTTTCCTTGAATTCCTCTCAACTCATTATTAAAGAGAGAATCCTAAGCTACTGAGAAGAGAGAAAAAAGCAAAACAAAAAATAAAAAAACAAAACAGTGGCCATTTGAATGTTTCAACGGTGGTCACTGAATCCCCACTGAATCCCCACTGTTTCCTCTCAGATGGCCCACTTGAATTTTGAATTCACCTCATTTTTTTTTGCATAAACGGGTGGACAGAATGGATTTCACACAAACATCATGGTTGGCCCCACCTAGCATCTCAGTGCAAGAACTTTGCATGAAATGTGCGTCCAGCGGACCAAATAGAACCGACCGGCGCAGGGACAGATTTTTAAGTGGATCTGTGGCTCGTCGAGCGCCACTTAAGCTGCAACCCCAGAACCAGCCATGTGGGTCCATCATAATGTTTATTGACCATCCAACTGGTTGATAAGTTCCCACAAACCTATATATATGTGTATCAGCTTCCTCCAAAATTATTGACCTACAAAAAGTTTTTAATGGTCAATAACTATTGTTTCCTATGGTGTGGTCCACCTGAAATATGTATTTGCTTTATTTTTTGGAACACATCATGAAATTAGCTGACAAAGCAGATGGATGACTTGGATATACATGAAATGCATACATTCTGGTGTGTCCTGCAGTTAGGGTCACACCCACGTTCCTAGTTACCAAGTCACAGATAGGGCTCTTAATGGGTCTGATCTGGCTCGGATCCAGTTAGATCGGCTGCAAATCCAAAAATCTATGACCAGATTTGGATCCAACTCAAATCCAAAAGGTGATATCCATTTTTGATCCACTTATAAATAGCTAAATCCATTTCCGATCTAAAAATCTATATAGCCATCAGATTTGGGTTGGATCTAGGTCTGAATTCACCACATGACAAATCTAAAAAACATATAATATAATATATTTAATTTAGTAGTGCAAATCCCACTATAGATTTTGTATGGTCAACTTGAGATTGGCATATGTCTCATTTTTAGGACGTAGCCTAAAATAATTTGAAAAATCAAATGGTTACCGTGGAAATAACATATACATCAAGGTGGATCCCACGAGTGGGACCCTCATTCACACCAAAAAAGGGCCTCTACCTTTGTTCACATATGCTAGGCAGCATCATCCTTTGACGTGGACTATTCCAGCGTCTCAACCTCTTTTCTTTCTTTTTTTAATCTTTGGCCAAGTGGGGTTTAGGTATGGACGATCCACTTTACTCATTAACTTGGTTAGCTCATGAAGAGCTCAAAGAGCCCTATATTGGGTAACTTTTGGTAGCATATACATATCATAGTGGGCCTAGAACGATTTTAATGGTGGACATATAACTTCATTGTTCCTTATTTTATGGTCTACCTAATATCTGAATCTTTGCTGGATTTGGGCCCATGGCCTTAAATGATCTGAATGGACAATATAGATGTAACATATACATTATGATGGGCCCTACGAGTGAGCCTTAGGACAACTTTTCTCAAAAGGGTTCGGTTGAAGCATGTAATAAATCTTATTACTTGATCTAAATCTGACTCGAATATGATTCAGATTTATTTTTGTGAATCTAAATCAGATCCATTTAATTAATTAGACCAATTTTAAGATCCAACTCCGCATTATATGACTTTGGAGCGAATCTAACCTTGCTCCATTAAGAGCCCTAGTCGCAGCCAAGTTTCACTCTATTGTTCTTAGTTTAGGTATTGATTGTTTCAAATACCCCTTTGGGGTATTTTTATGGCTCTATGAATAGACATGGATTCCCTGCGAAAGCCTTTCATAAGAAGTTCATGTGCTAGGAACTAGGTAGACAGATCCAAGACTCAAGTAGGCCAAAAATGTGAGAATTGAATGTCCACAATTGAAATATTCATGGGGCCACAAAAGTTTTGAATCAGGCTAATATTTTTGTTTTCAGTTCATCCCAGTAGGAATGATGTTTTGAATGATATGGATGGCATATAAACATGACTTTGGTCCCCAGGGAGGTTGCAATGGTAATGGGAATTTCCCTACCCACCTTTTCTTTCAGGGCAGCCCATTTAAGTCTTGGATGTGGCTCATTTTTGTTCACGTCCTAAAATGAGCTTAAAAAAAAGAAGAAGGAAAGGGTGGATTTCTCACAAACATCACGGTGGACCTCACCTGAGTAATCCACATACTCTATGAATGTTGCCCTTTAGTTTTCTTTCTTAAGTATAGTTTTCTCATCCGGGACTTTTGATAAGATGTGTTTTTTGTTATTGAAAAGCATTCTGTAGTGGAACGGTTTGTTTTGAGTATTTAGACATTTTTTTCTCTCTCTAGGTATTAGATCGGACTTCTTTATATGGGGCATTTAGATGGGATTTGTTTCTTTATTAATGAGACATTTAAAGCCACTGGAATACTAATTATTGATCTTTCAGCTGCAAAAGTGTATATGCATGCGCAATTGGTGAATTTTTTACCATAAAAAATACTATTAAACCATTTGTTAATTGTTGAAAGTGCTAATGGATCACTTCATAAAAGTCATCAAAAGTTTAAATCATTTCATTGCCAGATTGTTTATATATATATATATATATATATATATATATATATATATATATATATATATATATATATATATATCTCCAATTCTATTATATATTTCAATTATTCTTGGTAAAATAAACAAATTATAATTTTCAAAATGTAGCTCCTTAACTTTCTTTTGTGGCCTAATCTTCCACATTTGAATATCCTACATATAATTCATTTGAAATTCTTATTTTCAGTTGAATGGGTGCATTTCTCCATCTAATCATACCTTAGAAAAAAAAAAAAACCATTAAAATGGGAACAGGAAAATACTTAAATAAAATGGAAACAGATGTTTATTATTCTCAAATATGAATATGAGAACACTCCATTGAAAAGCTTTCCCATGAAAGCTTCCAATATTTACAGCAATGCCGCGCTACTCTCAATGAAATAATAGCCGAGGAAGGGAAAAATATGAAAGAATATCAAAATAGTAAAGATCCGAGTATCATCCTCAGTTCATGCTTCTGTGGAGCATTTCATTGTATTCTAAGTAGGAGACCTGCCTTTGTAGTTTCATCTGCTGATAAAACCTCGCAATAAACTCCTCTGCCTTCGAATCTATCCCTTCATCTCCACCATTCAAACCATCCCCACCACCCCCATTTCGATCCCTGCTACGATCATTGCGATCTCCACCGTCCACATCATGTCTAAAGTAGCTACTTCCAACATCCCGATCATAACCGTCGTCGTTGAGATCGTCATTGAAATCAATGGATGGGTTAATGCAAGGAATATGGGGGAGGTATCGGAACCTCATGGAAGCGGGCCGGTGCATCTTGGAGTGGAAAATGGGAGTCTCGTCGAAGGAGAATTCACGCTCGCCGTAGTGAATGGAGTCGGATGGTGGAGCTCGGAGGCTCTTGAGGAGATCGAGCATTGCACCTCGCTTGAAAATGCCACCTTTCCGAGCCCACAACAAGGCTAGGCGGAGGAGGTTCCATGCTCGGTTGGTGAATGCAGTTCTCTTCTTCGCCATTGCTGTAGTTGTTGTTGTTGCTTTTGTTGTAGTTGTTGTTGTAGCTGCAATGATAGGAGAGATGTGAGAATGGAAGATGTTTGAAGAGAGAGCCTGCTTTTATAGGGTGATTGTCGTACGCGGTTTTTCCAGATGGCGTGGCGTGCGTTGTCAGAGAAACGGTGTGAGAGCTTGTGCGGACGCGGTTAGGTATACGTGGCCGGAAATCTTTTTCGTTTCCAAAAACACCCTCTGTCTATTGAGGGAAACTACATGAACAGCTGGTCTTGGAGAAGAACTAAACATGGTACTCTTGGTGAGTGTGATGGATGATACGCATGCATTTTGGGATTACTTAGAGTCTGCTTACGTGACAGAAATCTGTTAAACTGAACTGTCCAAAGTATGGGTACCACTTTAGATACATCATGAACCAAAGTTTACGATTATTATTTGAGTACCTGAGTGTAGGATTAGTGGACAATTTAGGGACCGTTAATAATGAAAAGATAAATATCCGACGGTAGGTTTCACAATTTAATCAGTTTCCGTATCTAGCATCATTTGGAGCTGGAGTATTAAATGACTCGACCTGAGGGAATCCTTGTTGGGTTTCCCTTGGTGGGTGTTGCCCTTACCATGGGGCCCACCTTAATGATGTGTTGTATATCCACGCCGTTCATCCGTTTTTTCAGCCCATTTTATTACTAGGTCTCGATAATTAAGAAAGTATAATTCTTAGGTGTACCACATCACAGGAAAATGTGATGATTGAATGGCCATCATTGAAAACTTCCTAGCGCCCATGGTAATGTTTCTTTTCAATCCAACCCATTGATAAGGTCAACCAGACCTGGATGAAGCGAAAATAAAAATATCATCTTGATCCAAATTTTTTGTGGCCCATAAAAAGCTTTTAATGGTTATTCACCATTGTTTTCAATAGCGGGTCCACCTGAGATTTGTATCTGCTTAATTTTTTGGAACACGTCATAAAATGATCTGAAAAAGTGGATGGACCGCGTGGATATACTTTTTTTTCTTTTTTTTTTTTTCTATCAAGATGGGGCCCAGATGGTATGGTAACAGCCACGAAAGAGTTACCAGGGTAAAACCTAATCCAGTCCCAGCAGCCCTTGAGGGGGCCATGATGGACCAAACTGTGCATGGACCGTTGCTCTTTTTCTGGATTGGAAAATCGTAGCATTTTAAACTGTGGACAGAAAATAGACGGTCGAGAAAGGAAAATGAACAGTCAACTGAGAGAAGGCTGAAAATGGCTGCTTGGAGCATCCAATCTTAGATATTTTATTTGAGAATGATCCTACTGAGTCATGCATCAGGCCAACGGTCTAGATCAGCGAACCAAGGGCCCCACCAGATGGACACTGACATTAGAAGGCAGATTGCCGGTGTAAAAGACTAGCAGCTTGGTCATCATAAACAGTGGACACGTGGAAGTGGGACCCACCCATTTTTTATCATAATAAACAGTGGACACATGGAAGTGGGACCCGCCCATTTTTTGTCATCATAAACAATGGACACGTGGAAGTGGGACCCACCCATTTTTTGTCATCATAAACAGTGGACACGTGAAAGTGGCACCTACCCATTTAAAGATAAAAAGAACAAAAAATAAAAGAAGCTTCAGAACAAACCCACATAATTTGGGTTTTGGTTGGATGTAACTTTGTCCTCAGGTTCTTACGACTTGTGCACAAAATAAGGAAGACTTTGTGATTGGAGTCTTTTCTTTTTTCCTTGAGTTCCTCTCAACTCATTATTAAAGAGAGAATCCTAAGCTACTGGGAAATGGCAAAAAATTAAAAAAAACCTTTGATAATCTGGTAGAGCATGATCGGTGATATGCAGGCACTTAGAAATTACAAATAAATTTTATACATTGCATACAAATAAATTAAAATAAACTGTCCAAATTATTGTTTCAAGATTAGATGTATCATGGACCAAAAATTAAGCTTATTTTATTATCTGACTATTAGATTGGTGGACATTTATTGGACGGTTAAAATGAAAAATATCCAGTGATCCCATTTCCACAAACAAGTGTCCACGAATCACAGGTCACGATTGTTCAACCAATCTGACCTTGGTATTTTAACTCAGTAACAGTGAGTTTGAGAATTTAGTCGGTGTAACTGGACTTAATGCATGACACGTGTTCATTTTTTGAGTGCGCGGGTATTGAGTGATAGTACTCAGCCGGAGTATCAAATAACTCGCCAAAAGACAATAGCTGTTTGTTTGGTGGTGGGATGTGATTGGGTTTTCTTCCTTCCTTACCAAACCGTGTTTGGTTTCACATTTTTGAAACTTCTCTCTAGATGGCCGTTCTTTCAATAGGACAGACTAGTATAGTAAGTTCGTAGTCCGCTATTTAGGCAGGCCATGTTTATGGATAATCTGAACCGTTCTAGGCTTAGATATCAATATGAATCGTAGATGGGGTGAATTATGAGTTTTAAATAAAATCCTAACCATTGAATCTGGGACAGATAGAATGGGCAACGGTTTTAAGGGTACGATTTTTGAATTTTTTGGATATTCATTGAAGAAAAAGAGTGTTGGGGTTAGGAGCCCTGCAACGGAAGCAATCAAAGCAGGCAAGGAACACACCACAATGGCAATCAACAAGCAAATCATCACATACAAGAAGTCAAACCGATTTTTACGTGGAAAAACCCCTCAAGGGTAAAAAACAACGGCACGAAGCGACACCAATCCACTATGAATCAGAAGTTACAAGAGATTACAGAAGAATACCTTAGATCACAGCCCACAAGAGAAATCCCAAGCTACCCGAAGCTAATTCTGACATGAGGAGGACAAACCCATCCCTTTCCCCTCAACTCAAAGAACTCCAAGCTTCTTCCCTAGCTTTTTCTCTCACCCTAGAACCCTCTCAATCCCTTGGCCCATTGGCGGCAACCCTAATCTCGGATTACATCTCCTTAAATAGGAGAAAATCGGAATTAGAATCTCCTTGCGCAAAACCGCGCAAGAAACCAAGTCCAAAAAGGAAACTGCCCGACCGGTCGGACCCCCCCACCAACCGGTCGGATGGCCCAAAAAGGCTCCAGCAACCTGCTGTCTTCATCTCCAACATGACCGACCGGTCGGCCGGCCGGTCGGTGGTCTTCATGCTTGAAAGTTTGAGGCGTCTAAGCCCAACAAACTCCACCACGACTCAAATCTTCATGCAACACCTTGCCACGCACCATCTTCATCTCTACTTCGTCGTCATCATAGCTCCACCACTTCTCATGCCTCATCTACTTCATCCTTGCACCTTCATCACCCACTTGTTCATGTGACCCTTGCGCATGCCACACACGAGTAACCGTGGATCCCGCTGCCGATCCCGCAGCTTTACCATGATCTCCCGATCAAACCCGATCGCAGTCGACAAACTTGATTGAGATATTGGTGTACCGATCCACCTTCTTCAACTCTACTTCCTTCATAGATACCGATCGCTTTCCATGTTTTTCTTTCACAAAATCCTTCTCCACAACGAATGTCATGCTAGAAGACGTCATTGATGTCTCGCCTCAGATTTTCTCTGCCTCCTTCCTAACTTTTAGCTCTGATACCACTTGTTGGGGTTAGGAGCCCCGCAGCGGAAGCAATCAAAGCAGGCGAGGAACACACCACAATGGCAATCAACAAGTAAATCATCATACACAAGAAGGCAAATCGATTTTTCATGGAAAAACCCCTCAAGGGTAAAAAACCACGGCACAAAGCGACACCAATCCACTATGAATCAGAAGTTACAAGAGATTACAGAAGAATACATTGGATCACAGCCCACAAGAGAAATCCCAAGCTACCTGAAGCTAATTCTGACATGAGGAGGACAAACCTATCCCTTTCCCTCAACCTAGAGAACTCCAAGCTTCTTCCCTAGCTTTTTCTCTCACCCTAGAACCCTCTCAATCCCTTGGCCCATTGGCGGCAACCCTAATCTCGGATTACATCTCCTTAAATAGGAAAAAACAGAAATTAGAAACTCATTGCGCAAAACCGCGCAAGAAACCAAGTCCAAAAAGAGAACTGCCCGACCGGTCGGATGGCCCAAAAAGGCTCCAGCAACCTGCTGTCTTCATCTCCAACATAACCGACCGGTCGACCGGCCGGTCGGTGGTCTTCATGCTTGAAGGTTTGAGGCGTCTAAGCCCAACAAAGAGGACAATCCATAGCATAACATGGGGAGATCCACCTCCTGGAGTTGGTCGTACATGGACCCACATGGCCCAGCCGGCGGTCTATGATCTCATTTTAGTAGCCAAGGACTACCTGTATTTCCTCCTTTCCGTACATGCAGGGGCCAGCATCCGGCGATCCAGATCGTTAGTTTGATGGTCCCGATAGTAAATTAGATATGACCGAAAATTTTATTCATATTGAAGT
This sequence comes from Liriodendron chinense, assembly GCA_003013855.2. Taxonomy (NCBI): domain Eukaryota; kingdom Viridiplantae; phylum Streptophyta; class Magnoliopsida; order Magnoliales; family Magnoliaceae; genus Liriodendron; species Liriodendron chinense. Next base: position 955,641 of record PVNU02002913.1, read on the forward strand.
ATCTAACCGTATGACCTATGACCTACAGATAGACGGTCAAAGGTAGAATGAAAGCACTGGTCTGGATCAACCAAAAGACAGGCCAAAGATGAAGGCTTAGGATCTTTCAATATGGGACATCTTTGGGGGCATCTCTCCTCCACAAGGGGGGTAACCAGATCAACGGCCTGGATACGAATGTACCACTAGGCCACATGTACAGAATTCAGTGCAACCGCAAACATTGGCCTGTGTGGCCCATATGATCACAACTTACGTGGTTTGTTGGGAGCAGCGCGGCAACGTGGACCGCTTCTCATATCAATTCAATGGGCCCACAGTGTATACCTGTCCCCAGTAATAAACAATCAGGCGGGTCAACTCATCTGGTGGGCCACAGGAGCCAAAACAACCAACGGTTTAGAAAAAAAAAAGTTAGTACAGATGCGGCTCACCGATGAGTGGAACAGCATGTAATAAATCTTATTACTTGATCTAAATCTGACTCGAATATGATTCGGATTTATTTTTTTGAATCTAAATCAGATCCATTTAATTAATCAGACCAATTTTAAGATCCAACTCCGCATTATACGACTTTGGAGCGAATCTAACCTTGCTCCATTAAGAGCCCTAGTCGCAGCCAAGTTTCACTCTATTGTTCTTAGTTTAGGTATTGATTGTTTCAAATACCCCTTTGGGGTATTTTTATGGCTCTATGAATAGACGTGGATTCCATGCGAAAGCCTTTCATAGGAAGTTCATGTGCTAGGAACTAGGTAGACAGATCCAAGACTCAAGTAGGCCAAAAATGTGAGGATTGAACGTCCACAATTGAAATATTCATGGGGCCACAAAAGTTTTGAATCAGGCTAATATTTTTGTTTTCAGTTCATCCCAGTAGGAATGATGTTTTGAATGATATGGATGGCATATAAACATGACTTTGGTCCCCAGGGAGGTTGCAATGGTAATGAGAATTTCCCTACCCACCTTTTCTTTTAGGGCGGCCCACTTAAGTCTTGGATGTGGCTCATTTTTGTTCACATGTCCTAAAATGAGCTTAAAAAAAAAGAAGAAGGAAAGGGTGGATTTCTCACAAACATCACGGTGGACCTCACCTGAGTAATCCACATACTCTATGAATGTTGCCCTATAGTTTTCTTTCTTAAGTATAGTTTTCTCATCCGGGACTTGATAAGATGTGTTTTTCGTTATTGAAAAGCATTTTGTAGTGGAACTGTTTGTTTTGAGTATTTAGACATTTTTTTTCTCTCTCTAGGTATTAGACCGGACTTCTTTATATGGGGCATTTAGATGGGATTTGTTTCTTTATTAATGAGACATTTAAAGCCACTGGAATACCAATTATTGATCTTTCGGCTGCAAAAGTGTATATGCATGCGCAATTGGTGAATTTTTTACCATAAAAAATACTATTAAACCATTTGTTAATTGTTGAAAGTACTAATGGATCACTTCATAAAAGTCATCAAAAGTTTAAATCATTTCATTGCCAGATTGTTTATATATATATATATATATATATATATATATATATATATATATATATATATATATATATATATATATATATATATATATATATATATATCTCCAATTCTATTATATATTTCAATTATTCTTGATAAAATAAACAAATTATAATTTTCAAAATGTAGCTCTTTAACTTTCTTTTGTGGCCTAATCTTCCACATTTGAATATCCTACATATAATTCATTTGAAATTCTTATTTTCAGTTGAATGGGTGCATTTCTCCATCTAATCATACCTTAGAAAAAAAAAAAACCATTAACATGGGAACAGGAAAAGACTTAAATAAAATGGAAACAGATGTTTATTATTCTCAAATATGAATATGAGAACACTCCATTGAAAAGCTTTCCCATGAAAGCTTCCAATATTTACAGCAATGCCGCGCTACTCTCAATGAAATAATAGCCGAGGAAGGGAAAAATATGAAAGAATATCAAAATAGTAAAGATCCGAGTATCATCCTCAGTTCATGCTTCTGTGGAGCATTTCATTGTATTCTAAGTAGGAGACCTGCCTTTGTAGTTTCATCTGCTGATAAAACCTCGCAATAAACTCCTCTGCCTTCGAATCTATCCCTTCATCTCCACCATTCAAACCATCCCCACCACCCCCATTTCGATCCCTGCTACGATCATTGCGATCTCCACCGTCCACATCATGTCTAAAGTAGCTACTTCCAACATCCCGATCATAACCGTCGTCGTTGAGATCGTCATTGAAATCAATGGATGGGTTAATGCAAGGAATATGGGGGAGGTATCGGAACCTCATGGAAGCGGGCCGGTGCATCTTGGAGTGGAAAATGGGAGTCTCGTCGAAGGAGAATTCACGCTCGCCGTAGTGAATGGAGTCGGATGGTGGAGCTCGGAGGCTCTTGAGGAGATCGAGCATTGCACCTCGCTTGAAAATGCCACCTTTCCGAGCCCACAACAAGGCTAGGCGGAGGAGGTTCCATGCTCGGTTGGTGAATGCAGTTCTCTTCTTCGCCATTGCTGTAGTTGTTGTTGTTGCTTTTGTTGTAGTTGTTGTTGTAGCTGCAATGATAGGAGAGATGTGAGAATGGAAGATGTTTGAAGAGAGAGCCTGCTTTTATAGGGTGATTGTCGTACGCGGTTTTTTCAGATGGCGTGGCGTGCGTTGTCAGAGAAACGGTGTGAGAGCTCGTGCGGACGCGGTTAGGTATACGTGGCCGGAAATCTTTTTCGTTTCCAAAAACACCCTCTGTTTATTGAGGGAAACTACATGAACAGCTGGTCTTGGAGAAGAACTAAACATGGTACTCTTGGTGAGTGTGATGGATGATACGCATGCATTTTGGGATTACTTAGAGTCTGCTTACGTGACAGAAATCTGTTAAACTGAACTGTCCAAAGTATGGGTTCCACTTTAGATACATCATGAACCAAAGTTTACGATTATTATTTGAGTACCTGAGTGTAGGATTAGTGGACAATTTAGGGACGGTTAATAATGAAAAGATAAATATCCGACGGTAGGTTTCACAATTTAATCAGTTTCCGTATCTAGCATCATTTGGAGCTGGAGTATTAAATGACTCGACCTGAGGGAATCCTTGTTGGGTTTCCCTTGGTGGGTGTTGCCCTTACCATGGGGCCCACCTTAATGATGTGTTGTATATCCACGCCGTTCATCCGTTTTTTCAGCCCATTTTATTACTAGGTCTCGATAATTAAGAAAGTATAATTCTTAGGTGTACCACATCACAGGAAAATGTGATGATTGAATGGCCATCATTAAAAGCTTCCTAGCGCCCACGGTAATGTTTCTTTTCAATCCAACCCATTGATAAGGTCAACCAGACCTGGATGAAGCGAAAATAAAAATATCATCTTGATCCAAATTTTTTGTGGCCCATAAAAAGCTTTTAATGGTTATTCACCATTGTTTTCAATAGCGGGTCCACCTGAGATTTGTATCTGCTTAATTTTTTGGAACACGTCATAAAATGATCTGAAAAAGTGGATGGACCGCGTGGATATACTTTTTTTTCTTTTTTTTTTCTATCAAGATGGGGCCAGATGGTATGGTAACAGCCACGAAAGAGTTACCAGGGTAAAACCTAATCCAGTCCCAGCAGCCCTAGAGGGGGCCATGATGGACCAAACTGTGCATGGACCGTTGCTCTTTTTCTGAATTGGAAAATCGTAGCATTTTAAACTGTGGACAGAAAATAGACGGTCGAGAAAGGAAAATGAACAGTCAACTAAGAGAAGGCCGAAAATGGCTGCTTGGAGCATCCAATCTTAGATATTTTATTTGAGAATGATCCTACTGAGTCATGCATCAGGCCAACAGTCTAGATCAGCGAACCAAGGGCCCCACCAGATGGACACTGACATTAGAAGGCAGATTGCCAGTGTAAAAGACTAGCAGCTTGGTCATCATAAACAGTGGACATGTGGAAGTGGGACCCGCCCATTTTTTATCATAATAAACAGTGGACACGTGGAAGTGGGACCCGCCCATTTTTTGTCATCATAAACAGTGGACACGTGGAAGTGGGACCCACCCATTTTTTGTCATCATAAACAGTGGACACTTGGAAGTGGGACCTACCCATTTAAAAATAAAGAAGCTTAAGAACAAACCCACATGATTTGGGTTTTGGTTGGATGTAACTTTCTCCTCAGGTTCTTATGCACAAAATAAGGAAGACTTTGTGACCGGAGACTTTCCTTTTTTCCTTGAGTTCCTCTCAAGTCACTGTTAAAGGGAGAGAATCCTAAGCTATTGAGGAGGGAGAAAATAAAAAAAAAAACACTTTGATAATCTGGTAGAGCATGATCGGTGATATGCAGGCACTTAGAAATTACTTATAAATTTTATACATTGCAAATAAATCAATTAAAATAAACTGTCCAAATTACAGTTTCAAGCTTAGAGATACATGGACCAAAATTAAGCTTATTTTCTTATCTGACTATTAGATTGGTGGACATTTATTGGACGGTTAAAATGAAAAATATCCAGTGATCCCATTTCCACAAACAAGTGTCCACGAATCACAGGTTAGGATCGTTCAACCAATCTGATCTTGGGATTTTAACTCAGTAACAGTGAGTTTGAGAATTAGTCGGTGTAACTGGACTTAATGCATGACAGGTGTTCATTTTCTGAGTGCGTGCGTATTGAGTGATCGTACTCAGCCAGAGTATCAAATAACTCGCCAAAAGACAATAGCTGTTTGTTTGGTGGTGGGATGTGATTGGGTTTTCTTCCTTTCTTACCAAACCATGTTTGGTTTCACATTTTTGAAATTTCTTTCTAGATGGCCGTTCTTTTAGTACGACAGACTAGGATAGTGAGTTCGTAGTCCGCTATTTAGACAGGCCATGTTTATGGATGATCTGAACCGTCCAAGGCGCAGATCTCAATATGAATAGTAGATAGAATTATGAGTTTTAATGAACAATCCTAACCATTGAGTTTGGGACAGATAGAATGGGCAACGGTTTTAAGGGTACGATTTCTGAATTTTTTGGATACTCATTGAAGAAAAAGAGGACAATCCATAGCATAACATGGGGAGATCCACCTCCCAGAGTTGGTCGTACATGGACCCACATGGCCCAGCCGGCGGTCTATGATCTCATTTTAGTAGCCAAGGACTACCTGCATTTCCTCCTTTCCGAACATGCAGGGGCCAGCATCCGGTGATCCAGATCGTCAGTTTGATGGTCCCGATAGTTAATTAGACATGACCGAAAATTTGTTTCATAGTGAAGTATCCTAACCGTATGATCTATGACATACAGATAGACGGTCAAGGGTAGAAAGAAAGCACTGGTCTGTGGCCCATATGATCACAACTTACGTGGTTTGTTGGGAGTAGCGCGGCAACGTGTACCGCTTCTCATATCAATTCAATGGGCCCACAGTGTATACCTGTCCCCAGTGATAAACAATCAGGCGGGTCAACTCATCTGGTGGGCCACAGGAGCGAAAACAACCAACGGTTTAGAAAAAAAAAAAAAAAGTTAGTACAGATGCGGCTCACCGATGAGTGGAACAGCCTGGATTTGGGCCAGGTCATGTATGATAGTGGGCCCCACCTAATTCGCAGCTAGGATGGCCCACACATGCAGCAAGTTTCGGGCTTCTGCAACTTCAGAACAACCTATTTAATTAAATGGGGAAATCTAACCTGAGTGCAGATAACAGCTTCCTTGTTTAGTGACTGCACTAAGTTGGACACGTGGCACTATGGGTTCATGATCAGTGGATGGGCCACTGTTTTGAAATTGCAAAGATTGTACACGATCCTGCCCACCAACTATTGGGCCTCTTCGGTCACATCATCATGACACTAAAGATTATCCAGTCAATGAGAATTTTCCACCATGACTGATTAGGAGTGAGGCCCAGACAATGAACGGTTCAGATCATGCACGTAGGTTTTCAATTCTGGGAACTGGGGCCTATGGTTTCGTTAGCCAAACCTTTGGATCACGCCCATAAAAGTCTCTTGGATTGGAAGATCCTAGCCACCAATCTTGGGGAATTTTTCAATTGAACATGGACCGTTGCTCTAGTGGGACACACTTTAGGCTGAATCAGACCGATCGGTTCTCCATTGATTACATTGGCGTAGCCAACATGTGTATGACATCCGTACCATGCAAACGGTAGTCTAATCCCATCATGAAGATCACTGATCACCTCGATAATCAGGTTATTCTCACTAATTTAGATGGGCCACACCATTAGGCTGAGTCAGACCGTCGGTTTTTCATGATTCAACCGTTAAGTGACGGAAACCAGCATACATGGCATGGCCCCAAAAATCTAACGGTCGACACGTGAGCAATGAATAGATTATTGAAGAAGATAAATAAAACAAACGGTTTACATTCAACCATGAAAAGCCAAATATTCGACCGCTAGGATCTTTTGAAGCATGTGCCACACATGGAAAGTCCCACAATAAGTTTTTATTGGTGGGCGTTCACTCACAATTGTTTCCTGTGGTGTGGCCCACCTGAGAATTGGATCTGTGGATCTGCTTCATTTTTTTGTTTCATACCATAAAATGATCTGGAAAATGGATGGACGGCGTGGATAAAACACATATATCATGGTGGGGCCCACAGAGCACCGTCCATTGGCGAGTCGCTGCTGGAAGTGTCAGTGATTCAGTATGCACTCCGCGTCTGGGAAGAGGATTGGCTGTGACCCTGGGCACGGAGATATCTCTGTACCCGGGGCTATGTGGGGACCATAGAAATGTACGTGTCAAATCCAGTCGTCCACCTACATTTAAAAACTAAAATAGGATATGGTTTTAAAAACCAAACAGATCCAAAAAGTAATGTGGGCCATACCATATGAAACTAGAATAGGATAGGATTTTAGGCAGTGGAAGAAGTTTTGTATCAGGATGATATTTGTTCCTACAGTTTATCTGAGTGGTGATAATTCTATGAACGGTTTAGATGGCATATAAACATCATGGTCAGCTCCATAAACGTTTCAACAGTGGACGTTGTTGTTCCCACTGTTTTGTTGGTATGTCCCACCTGAGTTTTGGATCTGCCTGATGTTTTGAGTTGTATCTTATTGTGGTCTTTCAAAAACAGATGGACGGAGTGGATTTCTCACGGACATCTCTATGGGCCCCACACATCCCGTGTCTGCGTGTCTTTGGAAATCCGACCATGTTCTAGTTAGGTTACCTACCTAACAAATCGTACTGTAAAATGGACGCGGATTAGCTACTGACATGTTCAGTAGCTATCTCCCTACTGAAGTGACGCCACTAACTTCTTTGGAGACCACCATGATGTATGTGTTGTATCCACACCGTCCATTCATTTGTAGAGATCATTTTAGGGCATACGCTAAAGAATGAGACAGATCCAAAGGTCAAGTGGACCCACCAAAGAAAACAGCGGGAACAGTGACGCCACCATTGAAACCTTCCTAGGGCTCACCATGATGTTTATTTGAGATCCAACCTGCTCATAAGTTCACACAGACATGCAAGAAGGGAGAGCACAAATATCAGCTTGATCAGCTTGATGGAAAACTTCTGTGGCCCCAAGAAGATTTTAATGGTAGGAGATCAATCCCCACTGTTTTCTTTGGTGGATCCACTTGAGCTTTGGATCTTACTTATTCTTTATCTCATGGCCTAAAATGAACTCTACAAATGGATGGACGGTGTGGATACAACACATACATCATGGTGGGGCCCACAGAAGTTGGTGACGTCACACATGGTTCACATGTCTCACACGTATGACATGTTGGCATGTATGACGCATGTAAAGCCACGTGCGGACAGTGGTGCATGTGGGGACAGCAATCCTGGAATTTTAGAATTAGTAGTTCACCGGGAAGCGCAACAAATTCTTGCTCTGCATGAAGTTTGTACATGTGGACCCCATGGTTTAGTGATCCAGACCGTTGAGCTCGTGGTTACGGTCATGGATGGGCCATGTTCAAAGAATCTCATCAGCTGGGCAACTTTAATCTTTCAATTTTTTGCATGCAATTACATGGTTGATAGGAAAGATAGCAACAATCCAATTAAATAAAGATCAGGCGACTAGGATCATCCAAATTATGAAGATTTTGGAGTCACGAGATAACAGCAAAGAAGTTCCTTGCTAAGCGAATCCAACGGCTGGTGACCATCAAATGGACGGTTCCAAACAAAATGGCCACGGATGCGAATCCAACGGCTGGAACCAGACGGCAATATCATCCGATCACTTTAATATTCAACTATCCTCCATCCAAATTTTGAGCCCACAAAATCGACGGCCTGAAATTAGCCACATTAACTGTATGGACTGTTGGCCTTTCCGTAGCCGTCCATTTATTTATTACACTTGTGGGCCACAAGATGAAGTCAGCAGCTGATTTCTGGGCCAGTGGAGAGAGCACGACATGCAGGTTGAGTCTTACGAACGTGACTGAGTGTGAGGGTGAGTGTGGAATTGGCAAAACTCATTTCCAATGGGGAGATGAACCTTTAGGCATCAGACCACTAAATGAACGGTGAAGATTAAAAAAGCCATTTTGCTTGGTTTCTTGCGCCGCATTACACGGTTCCAACTGTATCTAGTTCACGCCAGATGGATGGTAGGCTTTTCCAACTTTCAAAGCTTATACATCACTCTAACTGTGTAAATCCAGCAAGAAACCATGTAATGTAAGGGGGAAGATGCAAGTCTTCCTTTTGTCTTTTCATGCAAGAAACAAGAGGGGCTTAGCTGGCATCTATTCTATTCCTGTAGGATGATCTGAACCATTGACCTTGTGGGCACTGACGTGGACGTATCTTGTTCAGTAAATCACACTAAACGGACCGTCAGGACCATCTTGGTGTCACTATAACGAATGGCAGAAAACAAAAAATCATCAGTCCACAACAGGATCGGATTAGGTGCGGCCCTTACTGTGGGGCCCACATTGATGTATGTATCCTATATCCATGCCGTCCATCCGTCTTTTTCCGGATCATTTTAGGACATGAGCCCAAAAAATGAAGCAGATCCAAATCTCAGGTGGGCCATACTACAGGAAACAGTAGTTATTGAACGCTCCACCATTAAAAACTTCATAGGTCCTTCCGTAATGTTTTCTCAATGTTTATTTTCCATCCAACCTGTTGATAAGTTCACACAAATCTGGATGAAGCGAAAAATCAAATATCAACTTGAACCAAGACTTTGGTAGCCCACAATAAGTTTTTAATGGTCAATCGCCACTTTTTCCTTTGGTATGATCCTCTTGAGATTTGGATCTGCTTCATTTTTGGGCTCATGCCTTAAAATGAGCTGGAAAAAAAAAAAAAAGGATGGACGGTGTGGATATAAAATACATACATCAAGGTGGGCCCCACGTAATCCACTTCCGTCCAAAAATGATGGTCCTGATCATATATATTTTTCTGAGTATGGTTTTTGTTTCCAATAGTGCCCTTGAAATTCATATATGTTATCCTACATATAGGCTGTAGGTTACAAGTTCTCTATTGCAATTACACTTCGATAATAGACCTATGATGTTCGTGTATACTTTACACAGGTACATCCCGTCGATCTAGACCGTTTAAATTGTGGGACCCATTGTTGAAGGGGCATGGGAATTTTTTTACACTGACAGAAAAATCCTAACCGTCCAATTTCAACTACAGACCATTTTTCTTTCTGATAGCTCATTTTATGATCACCACTCACAATGGTCGGAATGGACGAGTCACTGTGAATTTTGGGATATAACCCATATAAATTGGGCCCCACGATTTGAGTTGATCCAATCTGACATTTACAGATGCCACGTGTACGGTGTGAGTGTTCTAACCACAATGCGAGATAATCGCACAGTTCCTCTGCGAACGAAAATTTTGAAATATTAAAATATTCTTTCTTAAAAAAATGCAACCCACGACGAGAATTCTTCGTGGAGTGGATTTATACGAGAAACCCAGGTGGGCCCATAAGATTTCTCACTAAAATAAGGTAGGAAGAATTACTAGTGGATCATCAGAATGGAGCGGTTTTCCTCAGCAACATGTGTATAATAAGCTTGTACTACACCGGTGTGTGGGGCCCACTGTAATGAACGGACCACATCCAATCCATCTATAAGGTGCACCGCTTCAACTCCACCATTTTTTGTCAAAAACAAGGCAGATCCATAAAACAGGTGGGTCACAATAGAGGGGAACAGTTGGGATGGAGAGGCCTAATATTAAAACATTCTAGATTGTGTGTGGGTCCCAATTTGTTTGGTATATCCCATCCAATCCATTCAGATGATGTGGGCCTGCATGAACACCCCAAGCCCAATCCAAAATTCAGGTGGTCCACATTGCGTTATTTTTTAGGATTTAGGGATGACTTTACATGGCGTGGCCCCACTAAGTTTTGTATCCAGAAGATTTTTGGGATCCTTTGAGAAGACAGCGAGGCTCACATGATGTACGGATTGAATTTCATGGACACATCACGGTGGGACCCACACACTGCGTCTTAGTAGAATAAGCTTATTCTACATGTCTATGGGCCATTTACGTAAATCCATGCATGTTATAGATGGCATGACAACAACATAAATGTTGTGGGGCCCACGTAGAGAGGAGGCTCAGAACAGGTAGGATAGGTAGTGAGTGGTGGGGCCCACATCCCAAATCATGCAGTTTTCATAAAGGCATCTTTTTTGGGGTGTATTCTTTTTTTTTGTAACGTGAGCGAAACGAAGGAGACCCATTTCCCCTTTTCTTCTTGCGAGAATTCCGCGCCTAAAGCCGGCGTCCACCCTAGCTTCTATTACAACCTTGGTTGGCTCTGCAGCGATACACCGCAGTCTCGGTGTATAAACTGAAAATGGGCTGGGCTGAGCTGGATTGTGGCCCGACCCAGATGAACCCTACTCAGGTTTAGCTTGGACCTAGTCTCTATACCCATGTTGTTATTGGGTCTAATTTAGGCCCAATAACAAATGGGTTCGTGTTGCGATCCACTGTGCCGGCCCACTGGGACCCACATTCTGTGTTTTACGATTATCAGAACCGTTTATATTCCATAAGAAAATTACACTGAATGGATGATTGTGACCATCATGAATTTAGAACAATAAAAAGGAAATTTTCGATGGCTCGGATTCAACTTTAGAATCAAAGGTTAGGATATGCACCGAAGGGTGATCATTGGATAACATCTTATTTACTGTATTAACAAAAATCTGGACGGTTCAAACCATTGGACCATCCCCGCATGTGGGCCCAGCCCGAATTTTTAACATTGATGGGCCAGTATTCCGACTTGTAGAGCCCGCCCAGCCCGAGCCCAATCCGTTATTTGGATTGAGCTGGGCCTAAACTAAGGTCTTTTGCTCATGGGCTGATCTTGGAAATCTTCAGGCCCAGAGATAAACTTCCTGACTTTGAGCTAGAAGATCTAATCAGTGTGGCCCACCTGGAATTCTCGGATCTAGCACATACGTATTGGCACTTGTGCCTCAGTGCAGATAGGAAGGACTCTACACGCGCGCGTGCCAACTGAATCTTGACAATGATCGCATGCGTTTGAATTCATCAGAATTACCATATTTGAGTGGGCTCCATAGTGTTTGAGTTCCATCCAATCCGTCAACTAGATGCACCCCTGTTAGATGTCTTTCAAAATCCTATCTGATCCGTAACTCAGATCGACCACACCGAAAGGGAACGATAGGAAACAATGGAGAGAGGACGCCTACCAAAGAAACTTCCAGATGGAATATGGACTCTAAATTCTTGTATATGTTACATCTAATCCATTAATCAGGTGTTACCAACCTCTTTGAAGGGAAATACCAAGATTCAAGGAATTCAGAAATTTATGTGGGCCACAAAAAGTGAATACATAAGTTTTATGGATGATTGTACATTGCAGCCTGTAGTGTGTCCCACTTGAGTTTTTAATAGGGATTAATCTATGGATGTACGGTTCATATGTGGATCCTCACCAGATGCAAGGTTTGGATTCCAAGTACCCATCACGGATGGGATCCACACAGGTCGAAGGTAGGGTAATTCCCATGCGTCCAAACGCATGTGATCTACCACATTTGAAGAAACGACCATGCTAGCCACGCGTTTACCCAAACGCCTATTTCTGCTTTTCTGTCCTTCCTGCTGACAAGCGATGTGATCATGAGTAACCCAAAATAATACGAAAGGAAGAAAACAAGAAAGATGAACACTTTTATACTCTGGTAGAGTACGATGGTTGATACACCGGCACTAAGAAATATTATGTGACATTCAAGTAACTCAAAACTAAACCCTCCAAATTGTGGACCCGTTCTTTCATAAATTTTAAACAAAAGAGTAGACCAATTTGATTACTTAACTAGCCAACGGTCCAATTTCTGCGAACATGTGTCCATGAATTTTCCCGGAAAACTACATATCTACATTGGGCTGCAATTTGAACGGTTTAGTTTGAGTTAATGCATGCCACGTGTACAACTTCTGAGTGCCTGCTTATCAAATGATCTTGGCCATCCATTCAATTTACTTATTTCATTCCTGCCGTCCATAATTTCTGCTGATATTTCCAGATTAGGACATGGATCAGATTACCATAAAATCTCAATAGTGTTGGGAAATTTTTAATCTTTAAAAAATAAATAAATTGAAAAATCCGAGAATAAAGATAGGCTGAAGTACGTGAAAAACACGCTATCCTTAAAGCGTAATTCGCCCCTACTCAAATTATTTTGAGTCTGCTGATAGGTTGCAGGCGGATTGCTTCCAGAATACGACGAGCCTTATGTGGTTCTGCGTTCAGCAAAAACGAAGGAACCACTATGGAACTCAGTAACACGGTCTGACAGATAAAGAGAAGAAAGAGAGAAAAGAATGTAAGTCTTCTTCTAGGAGCAGCAGACCACTACACTGGTCTAAGTGGCTTGGTTTATTTCAACCAAACTAAGAGGCTAAGAGACTAAAATGAGTGCTGGTTCAGTATCCGAGATTGTGATTGCTGTTGTTGAGTTGGAATGAACCAGACATGTCCGGTTTATATAGACAAGGGTGGCTGGCAGTTTGGTCCAGAGCCATAATGGCACTAGCCGTTTTCTGGCTGTTATGAGAAACTAGCCGTTTATGGCAGTTTCTGACTATTGTGCATGTGGGAGTTATGCATCTGCATGCTAACCGTTTAGACTCAATGGCTAGCCGTTTCTGACTGTTGGGCTAGCCACATGCAGCTGTTACTGCATGGTCTGGACCGTTACTGCATGAGCAGTTACACAGGTCCCTCTAATTAGTCCTGCAGCTCTTTATAAAAAGCAGAGAAGTCTCTCTGTCAGACCTCCCACCCACAGAACCTCCTCTGTTCCGAACCCAGCCACCTGACCTATTACCTAGCCTCTGTCGCACCGCGACTCGCACCACGTGCGAAGTGCCAAGTGCGCCACTAGCGCCTTTACAACCACACTGCCTCACGTGCCCACGCCCTCGCACCTAGCCCGAGCCCGAGCCCGAGACTGAGACCGAGCTCGTGCTCACTGGAACACGCAAGCCACCATTCTCCCTCTCTTCCACCATAAATAAGTAAGGTGCACAACACCCTACTTATAAAGAGGTAAAAAATCTTTCTCCCATCCGATATGGGACAAAAAACAAAACTTCTTTTTTTTCTTTTAAAATTATTTTCAAAACAAACTTTTTCAACAAATAGTATATTCAGGTTAGGTGGGCCAACCCTGTAGGTAAATAATCTACGGTTTTAAAGAAAAGTTACCAACGGTCAACGTTAAATTTGCCCTGAACAGTGGGGCCCACCTCATGAGCTTATGAGACGTCTGATGCACGTGTACCACACGTGGATGTGCGTGTGGCGTAACAAACCTCTTCAAAGTTCAAACCTAATGGAACCTAACCTGGATGGTTTGATCTTTTTGACAGACCCAATGTCGGCTGCAAAATATTCCTCCACCCATTCGAGCTTACTTAAAAGTGAAATCTTTCCATTCTATATTAGGTAAATCTCTTTGATAGTTTACCACCATTTTTAAAATGGTGGTGATTCATCCTCTTACACTTGGCACTTATGTACGTATATCTAAACCATTGAAATTGTGGGGAAGGCCATGGATACTTCACATGTATGAAATCAAACTTATCAGGCAATCTTAACCACCTAATTGAAGGCTATCAAATGGATGGTTTATGGCAATGTGGTTTGAATTATCCAAAATCCAAGTGAAAAATGAAAATGGTTACTACCATCTTCTTGGTTGATTTTATTTATTTATTTATTTATTTTATTTTATTTGGGTTATGCTAACACAATTGAATAAGCCATTTGGACGGTCTGGATTCCCATAAATCTATAACATGTAGAAGGTTGAAGAGTCACCACCATTTTTATGATGTTCTTAAACTATCATAGGAATGTACTCGCCACTAATACATAAATACGTATCTCCTCCTCCTCCTCCTCGTCCTCCTTCTCTCTCTCTCTCTCTCTCTCTCTCTCTCTCTCTCTCTCTCTCTCTCTCTCATGAAGGAAGCCATGAAAAAGTCGAAGAAGCGGGGGGCAATGCAGCTAGTGCGCATCTTAGTCTTCATTCTCCGGCGCCGCTCAACCCATAAATCAGCTTCCATAGATGCCGACCGTGTCATGGACTCAGCTCAACAGGGCCTCTGGAAGAATCTGGTGGGTGCAATGCGCCCATTGCCCCACAACCATCTACACAATTCCTCATTAGTGAGCCACTATGCTCCGGCGATCTCATGCTACGACGCAGCCCCACCCGGTCCGACACCATCACATTACTTCGACGCCATTGATGACATGAGTCGAGACACCTCTGCGGAGAATCTCAAAGAGCTCCAAGAAAATGAATGGTGTGACAACGATGAAGGAAATTTCGACGGTCTAGATGAGGATGGAGATGATGGGGACGGTCCCAATGCAATCGACGTGAGAGCCGAGGAGTTCATTGCGAAATTCTATGAAGAGATGAGGCTCCAGCGCTCTGATTCTATCAAACGTTACAATGAGATGTTGGAGAGGGGCACACGTTAAGAGACTTGGGAGCGCAGGTTAAGAGATGAGAGCATGCAATGCAGCTAATTTTCTTGTGACGTGTAATATCAGGAATAAATCGGGTTTTTTAGTTTGGATTCGTCGGAATTGTTTTTGATGAGGGCTTGTTTAGCACCATGGATTTGAGAGAAAGTGATGAGAAGTGGAATCTATGGTATGAATTCTCCACAATTTTAATTTTTATTAATTCCAAATTTTTTGTTTGGCAGCCAGAACTTGGGAGAAGTCAAGAGGAAATGGACGGTTCCTATGCCCAACTATATTTTGGATTTGGATCCCTCCATCCATTCATTTTAATATCCATGCTCTTCATCCATTTTTACCGATCATTTTATGACATGATCCCAAAAATAAAGCAGATCCAAATCTTAGGTGGACCATACCACATGAAACAATAGTGATTGAATCCTACCATTAAAAACTTGATGGGGGCCACTGGAATGTTTAACTTCCATCCAACCTATTGACAAGGTTAAAGTCCTGTATGAAGAGACCACACAAATATAAGCTTGATCCAAAACTTTTGTTACTCAACAAAAGTTTTTAATGGTTGAGTACTATTGTTTACCTTAGTCCACTAGGGATTTAAGTGTTCTTAGTTTTTTTTAGAGTTTTCGAAAAAGATAGATAGCCAAGATGTAAGACACACACATCACACTATGGACGCCACAGTCAAGGATCCACCCAACTTGGGATACATCACATTAGATCCCACATTGGGGAGGATTTCTCATGGAATCCCACGGTTTTGGGAGAAATTGAAAAGGTGCCAGAAAATACACTTTTGATTTCTCATGAATTCTAATAAATTCCACTTCTCATCAAATTGAATTCTAATAATTTCTCATCACTTTTCATCAAATCCATAGTGCCAAACGGACCATGAAGGAATGTAGTTGGAGTGTTCTCTCTTTGTATTAAGAATCAGCTACAGCCGGTTGCAGGCCAGCTTAGCATGCACCCGCATCTTTCCCGCCAATGAGTCATATGTATAAAACATCTGGCCCGTGCAAAATGTGGGCCGTTACATGGATTTCACTTGTCTCGAAAATCATGCAGTTTTACCCATTAGGTGGGCCAAACCTGTATGTTGAGTCAAACCGTCGGCTGTCTACTTCTTTTGATGGTGTGGCTTGCCTGATTGGTGGCCTAGCTTGATTTTTCTCAAGCTGATTTTCATAGTAGGACCCGCCTATTTTGTGCATTGCTCAGATGGCCTACACAAGTGACAAGATGAGGGAAGGATGGTGCTGGCTAGCTATAGGTGATTAATTCTCCATTTTTGGAGAAGCATAGGTAGTTTATCTGGATTTCTACTCATTCAACATATAAGAATGTTTGATAAATAGTATACTTACAATAATAATAATAATCTCTTGTTTACTTATTCATATAGGGCCCACCTTTAACATTCACCATGCATCATCTAGGGCCAACATATGATGTGGACCTTTCATCATGTTGGGCCCACATTAGCCCCTTTTTTTTTATGTAAATTGTCCATCGTGTGGCCTACCTTCAATATGGACCATCCAGTTGCAAGGCCCACCTCTTATGTGGGCTATCCATCATCTGAGGCCACCTTCGATGTGGGCTATCCATCATGTCAGGCATTAGATGTGCATTATCCATCACGTGGGACCCACCTTTAATGTGGACTGCTCATATTGTGGGACCCAACTTTGAAGTGGCCTTGGTCATGTGGGGGCCACCTTAGATGTAGGTCATTCATCATAAGGGACCGACCTTTAATGTGGACCATCCATTACGTGGTGCCCACCTTGATGCAAGTCATCCATCAGGGCCGACCATCAATGTTAATTATCCTTCATGTAGGGCCCACCGTAGATGTGGGTCATTCATTATT
Organism: Liriodendron chinense; assembly: GCA_003013855.2. NCBI lineage: Eukaryota > Viridiplantae > Streptophyta > Magnoliopsida > Magnoliales > Magnoliaceae > Liriodendron > Liriodendron chinense. Next base: position 972,619 of record PVNU02002913.1, read on the forward strand.
AGGGGACATTTGATGTGGACCATCCATCATGTGGGGCTCACATTGATGTGGAATATCCATCATGTAGGGTCCAACTTCGATGTCCACTGCCCATCATGTAGACCCCACCTTTCATGTGGACCATCCATCATGTGGGCTCCACCTTCGAAGGGGTCATCCATCATTTGGGGCCTTCTTTGTATGTGGGTCTTTCATCATTAGGGGTCGACCTTTGATGTGGACCATTCATTATGCAAGCCCACACTAATGTGGGTCTGCATAATGTAGGCCCACACTAATGTGGGTCATCCATCATGTAGGGCCCACTATAATCTTAAGTGTCCATCATGTGTGGCCGGCCTTCCTTGTCCATTGCCAGCTTGTAGAGCCCACCTTTGATGTGGATTATCCATCGTGTGGACCCTACGTTCAATATGGACACCGTCCATTACATGGAAAGACGAGAAAGACAAGTAAAAAAGAATATTTTTTTTTTTTACTTAATTTTGTAAATAAGTTTAAGCTAATAAACCATGTAATTTTAAATTAAAAAACAATAAAAGCTATTCATGAGGGTGTATCAACCCTAACACTGAAAGGGCTTTCAATAAGAGTATTAGTCAATAAATAACCTAGTCCAAGGCGGTGTCTCGCCTACTAGCCCAGCTAGAAGACACCTAGGCGTTTCAACAGTAGGTCTTAGCTAGGTTTGAGTGCTAAGGAGACACACTAACCCACCGGTAGGGCTGAACACAAGCCGAACTAGCTCGAAAAGCTCACTCGGCTTGGCTCATTTAAGCGCGGCTTGTCTTGGCTTGTAGACCAGCTCAAGCTTGATTTTGAAAGCTTGTTCGAAAATAAACCAAGCTCAAGCACGAGTGAGCTTGGCTCGGCTTGAGCTCGAAGCTTGAAAAAAACTCGACTCACTCAATATATATATATATATATATATATATATATATATATATATATATAACAAAAGCCAACCCTACCTGACTCCACCCCCTCCCTCTTTTTCTTTTTCATTTCATTTTCACTCTCATTTAGCCCGCTGCACCCCTGCTCCTCTCCCTCTCTTTCCCTCCCCTCCTAATCTTTCAAGTTTTGAATATCTCTCTCTCTCTCTCTCTCTCTCTCTCTCTCTCTCTCTCTCTCTCCAAGTTCCTCCCCGCACCGCACCCAACAGTAAATGCCCGAGAATCCACCCTGTGTTTCATTCTTCCCAAATAAGTAGACTTTTATGTTTTTTTTCTTTTTATTTTAGGTTTATTTTGTTTGAAATAGAGAATACCCTAAAATGTGGCTAGTTTTGAGGGAGTATTGTTGGTTGGGTTGGGTTGGGTCAGTGGGGGTCAATTGGTTGGGTTGGGTTGGGTCAGTGGGGGTCAATTGGTTGGGTTGAGTCAGGTCAGTAAGTCAGGTTGGGTTGGGTCAGTGGGTTGAGTCAGGTTAGTGGGTTGGGTTGGGTTGGGTTGGTGGGGGTCAATTGGTTGGGTTGAATCAAGTCAGTAAGTCAGGTAGGATTGGGTTGGGTCAGTGGGTTGCATCAGGTTACTGGGTTGGGTTGGGTCAATGGGTTGAGTTGAGTCAAATCAGTGGGTTGGGTCGAGTCAGGTAAGTGGGTCGGGTCGGGTCGGGTCGGGTCGGGTCGGGTAGGGTTGGGTTGGGTTGGGTTGGGTTGGGTTGGGTTGGATTAGTGGGTTGAGTTGAGTCAGGTCAGTGGGTTAGGTAGGGTTGAGTCAATGGGTTGTATTGGTTTAAACATTAAATAGTTATGATTTATTTAAATTTATAATTATTTATAATTGTTTAAATTTGAATCGTTTATAATTGTTTATAATTATGATTTGTTTAGAAGTTTTATATTATTGTTTAAAAAGAAAAAAGACAAAGCTCGGCTTGGCTCGAACAAAGCATGCTCGGCTCGACCAGCAAACCAAGCTCGAGTAGCTATTTTAAACTCAATTCTCAAGCCAAGCCAAGCTCAAGCTCAATGGGCCACTGATCAAGCCAAGCTCGGCTCGTGTGCAGCTTTACCCACTGGTGGGTGGGTGCATCATGTGACTGAGTGGGAGTGTTGCCCCATAAATAGGGTGGGTGGGTTCGTTGCATGACTAACAAAAAAAATATTCCTGGTCTAAGGCATTTGGGCACTAACAAACTTGGCAAGGGCCTAGCATAGCAGGCTCAAGGCTAAGCCCATAAAAGTTGGTTCCGCCTGACTCAATTTGACCAGAACATTGATCAAATTACTATTTCCACATGAATGTTCTTAATACATCTGTTGATCAAGTGGGCCGCAAGTACAGTTTTGGGCTTATATGAGCCAACACAGCTGTATCCTTCATGAATGATACCACTACATATCAGCATCGCCCGATACGTCAAATTACCTTGGTCCATATGAAGTCAGCTGGGCTGGGTTGGGTTGGGTTGGGTTGGGTTGGGTTGGGTTGGGCTCATACGCCCAGTGAGTGATCAAACTAATACCTAACACGGTGAGTTTTTTTTTTTTTTTTTTGAATAACTAAAGAGATATGGATCTTGAAATAGAAGTTCATACGTGAGGCTGGCTTGGACCTTTAAATCCAACTGAAAATTCATTTGATAATAAGCCTGGCGCATGGGCTAGGCTAATAGGTCGGTGCAAAGCTGGATCAGGCTTGCTTGGCCAGATTGGCCACCGGGCTGTTGACATTCCTAATTGCGAGCACACGTACACGTGGGAACTGGATTACTTGGTAGGCTTGTGGGCCGGGCCTGGGGTTTTTTGGGGCCCAGCTTTGAAGTGGTCTTCAACGGGCCTAATAGAAATCTTGATGGAGGTCGGTCCAGAGCCTTTTTTGTGATAAGTGGTGTTTGCAGACACGGGTGGGTTAGCATTGGTTAGGACCATAAGACGCATGAAGTGGTGCGCATGTGAAAGGATTACATGCACTCAATATATGGAAAATTGTCGAAGGCAAAAAAAAAAAAAAAGAAGAAGCTAAACATAGCACGATCTGATATAACAGAGACTTAGATCGAGACCGTGGATCCTACAGTGCTGATCAGTAGGCTCTCGATAGCCCACGAAGGTCTATTCAAGCCCAGACCTCATAGTCAATCCAAGGTCCAAGTCCGGCCCAATCCCACTTGGACCAATACAAAAAACCCACGCCCAGTCTGATAACATGGCCCCAACCCCAGTCTGGTCACCATTTTTGTGCAAGATCTAGGTTGTTAATTAGTTGTGCCCCATCATGCATGATATATAACAAAAGTCCCTTCAACGTCTAAACGGTCTGGCCTGAATTGGGCTTGGGCTTGGCTGATGGGCTCTTCGACATAGCCCAAACACAACGCAATTAATAAACTGGCTTAAATTTTGGAACTGGGGCCAGATCTCGGGCCTAGTATTCCATCCCAATCCTAGCCCAAAGCAGGCTAGGCCCATAGTTTAATGGGCCAGCCCGCCCATTGAGAGTCCCTGAGGATTTGGCACTACCGCAGCCTGGTATCTTCGTTACAGCGTCAATTACCCCATTGACTGTTACTTGGCATAGACTATGCACTTAAGATGGGTCACATATATATCTCCGCGCCATGGTTAAAGGGCTGGATGAATCAGACTAACACAAGGTACATAGATAGAAAAGGAGATCACTATCATCTTTTAAAGCATAGCTCTCAAATCCACAAGGAGAAAAATTAAAGTGATATTATTGATGAAAAGTGCTGATTGTATACTATTTGATATGCTTGTATAAAAAATAAAAAATAAAAATACTAAAATTAAATTTTAATCATTCTAAAACCCAAAAACAATCTTAGATGAGCCGAACAAATTAAAGACTCTAAGTCATAATAGAACTCTTCAAATTCTAAAAATAGAAAAGGTAGAACTTACTAGAAACAATAAGCTTAAACTTAAAATTCTAATTTGACTCTTAATCATGGACCTAGTTCGATTTTTGAGCCCTAGAGCTAAAACAGGGTGATGCACTTGATGCCTGAGTGGATTTCACTTAAACATCATGGTGGGGCTCACTAATTCTTAAAAGTCAAATTCAGATGATTTTCATGCAGAAGTCGTTTACTTGAGCTTTGACTTGTGTTCACTTTGTAAAAGAGTAACGCTTAGGTGGGCCCTTCTATGGTATTGATTTGAAATCTACACCGACCATCAAGTGTGGCATCCTGTTTTAGGCCGAGGGCCTAAAACTCAGCCCCATCCGTGGTTCTTCGCCAGAAATTCTAGCTCTGCAGACTGCAGCTGTACGACGTGAAAGGGTAGGAAAATTAAAAATCTAGCCAGATGTTCTTCTCAAACGGTTGCTTGGACTTAGAGAATTGAACGGGTGAGTTTTTTGGGCCAGTGGTGATATGTGGCTGAAGCTTCAGTGGTTTCTAATGACTTCTTTCGGGAGCCTTTCATCCTGGGGAGTTATTTGAATACTCCGGCTTCATTGGACAGTTGATACTCAAGTCACTATGAAATAGTACACGTCATGAATTAACTGAAACTAAACCTGATAAATCATGAAATCCACTGTTGCCATCTTACAATACAAAGATCATATTTGTTCTAGCTGCATTGGGACACTTAGTCCAATCCATTGATCTTGACCGTTCAATGGATCCATGCACATGAGCTACCTCGAGAATATCAAACTAATGTGATAGTATTAACCATTTGATTGATGGCCTTAAGCATGGAGGGTCAAGATCATTTACTTAAAAATAAGTCCAATAAACAATCTGATCCACCTATTTGTTAGGGACTTCTAAATACTAGGCAATTGTAACCACGGAAATTGTTGATCAAATGTACATCGGATTCACAAGGAGACGGGTAAAGAACTATGAGAATCATCAGTCAAATACAAATGGATTCAGCAGGAGAGAAGTAAAGAAATCTGTAATAATTACATTTTTGGGCTGAGTTGCTGAACGGTTTTAGATCTAGTTTCCTTTATGTTAGGCCTAACCTGACCCGAACTCATTTAGTAAATAGGTGGGTTTGGCCTATGTTGCTAGTGACCCATCTGGGCTTGGACCAGTTCAGACCCAATTTTAAACATAGTAAAAATGCTTGTATACTAGACCTAGACTCAGTAAACCCACCCCATCTATAAATGGGTCTAGGTGGATCTCCCTCTATTAGACCCAGACCTATTTATAAATGGATTTGATTGGATTGACTTAGACCAGACTCAAACCCAGACCCGCCCATCTAGTAAAGGAGTCGGGGTCTAAAATTTGGACCCAGACCCATCTAATAAATGGGTGGGTTACATTGATGAACCAAAAGTCCAAGCTGGCAAGTGGAGCGTTAACACAGCCACGTGCAAGTAACTGCACCATAGCCTGCGGTGCATAGGGCTGTCATTGATCTGGGTTTGGCCCATTGGAAATGCAAAATTATGAATTGGACCGTCTTGAATCGGCCTAGACTAAACAATTCATAATGCGACCTTCTGCAGCCCTCGTGTGCAGCCTAAAAGAACATATGGTTCGTATGACATGCATGCATATTGCTTTAGACTATCCGTGCCACCAAACTGCAGGATCCTTAGACATTCTCTGTTCCATGTCTGGTCTGGCCCACTCATCAGGTTGGCAACGTTGAATATAGGCCGTTGCTGGTTTTCTTTACATCTCTCCATTTTCTTCGCACAAGTGTAACGCTCCTGATTACTGGATTGGCCTGATTTATTGGCCCCACATGATGATTAGCCCAAATTCTCAAGCTTGGAGAAGTTGCCACGTGTACCGTGACTCACCTCAAATCTCATCTCTCCAACGTAGTAGGACAGGAGACGCACGCTGATTGGCATCATGATGTATGTCTTTTATCCACGCCGTCCATCCATTTTTCCATATCATTTTATGTTATGAACCCAAAAATGAGGTAGACCCAAATCTCAAGTGGACCACATCAGGAGAAACAGTGTCGATTGAACTCTCACCATTAAAAACTTCCTGGGGCTCACAAAAGTTTTGGATCAAGCTAATATTTGTTTTTCTTTTTTTTCCTTCATCCAGGTGTGTATGACCTAATAAACAGATCGGATGTCAAATAAACATTACAGTGGGTCCCACGAGGTTTTTAATGTGGGACATTCAATCACTACTGTTTTCCTGTGGTGTGGTCCACCTGGGATTTAGATCTGCCTCAATTTTTTGGATCAGCCCTAGAATAGTCTGGAAAAATGTACGGACAGCCTGGATAAAACACATACATCATGGTGGGCCCACAGAGCACCGACAAGTAGCTACTGCAGCCACACTAGCCAAACCATGTCCAGTCCAGGAGACACTAGCTGATGTGTCACATCCAAGTAGTTAATGCTAGGGCAGGCACTTCGAGTAGAGATACGGAGAGTAATGAAGAGAGAAAAATAGGATAGACGGGAGTACGATCGCACGGCTCTCATTACTCACGGATGCTTGTATGCTTTTGATCATTGAAAAGGCTTGCTTTGACTACCATTACTATGTACTGACGTGGATGGACGACTTCATTTTCTTAGATCCACTCCGTTCATCAGGCGCGCCACCTAGTGTTAGGCCTTGATCCCGAATATCACATTGACCCAAAACTTAGGTGGGCCTCTCTAAAGGAAACACGGTAAAATCTGCCTAAAACCTCTAAATTCATGTGGCTTGGCCCACCTGAGTTTCAAAATAGCGTGATCTTTTGAGAGTACGGTAGTCTTGGTGAGAAGAGTCATGTGAATGGATTGGATGACGTGTGTAAACCACAGTGGACTTCCCATCTCAACTCTTCCATACGGTTTGGCCTACCTGAGTTTGGACCGACTAAAATTTTCGCTTCAAACCTGATGAACGGCGTGGATCTCATGCACGTCGTCGCCCATGTGGTGCGCGGTTTTTTGATAATCAACGTCCCTGTTGAGAGTTAAAATTTTCATTTTCACCGTCCATTTGAAGGCCACGGTTTTCACCACTACAACGGTCCGCTCAGCATTGTTTTCATTCACTGGCCATCCATTGTTAGGAACCACTAGATGGACGGTCAAGATCGACTGCCCCACCCGCCAAACTGTGAAGACAGGAAAATCCATGGGAAGAGATTCAGTGCCCCAGCAAGCCCGAATTTTCGTGCTCCCCTCTCATGCACTCTACACATGACCCATGTGTATGTTGATCCTAGCCGTGCAATCCGCGGGATACAACCATTATTAGACTATCCTAACCATCTAGTCAATGAAATTTTTCTCAATGAAAATTATTCGTTGTTGTTTTCTTCCCTCGAATGTCCATTTGCACGCCAAAGATTAAAAGATCAGGTTAGGATTGTATAAAGAGTGCGATTTTTTATCCATGACCATCCACTACTGGACCTACTCAATTAACGGCTCTGATCTCATTCATAGACACCACATGTGCAGATGTGATGTGGGAGCACGGAAACTCCCTCGTCTACGATGGGAGTCCCATGATTTACTTAGAAAGTTCCAAACAACAGATATTGTGGGCCCCACATGGACAGCCACGTACCAAAAACTTCCCACGTGCAAAGATCCGAACGGTTCAAAATTGTTGGCCAGAAAATACACAGCTAAGAAAGGATTAAAAAAAAAAAATGAAACGTCCATATTCAACTGAATAAATGCCCAATATTCGATGGATAAACTCTCCTCTGAACCGTGGGCCGGATTTCTACAATTGAAAACATGAGTGTACAAACAGTGGCTCGGAGCATTGCATGGTACTCCAGTATATTAATGTGTGTAAGACGCTAGAGTATTATGTGGGGCCCACCAAAGCCAGAGCACCTCTCTGACTATTTATCACGTGCAAGGCACATGACTAGCTATTCATAACTAAGATTGCCGTGGGAGTCGGCTTTACCTCCCTCACCCACCAAAACAAACAACATGAAATCTCACGTGCTGAGTTATTTGATACTGCCGTGGAGTGTCATAGTTCATACTCTCGCAATCAGAAATTGCAATTGTAACGCAGTTTAACTCAAAGAAAACCGTTCAAATCGTGGGAACCGTTGTAGAAAGATCACAGCCCTAAACTTTAAATTTACTGAATGATCCTATACCTTGATTAATGGAAATTTGTTTATAGAACAAGGACCGTTGAATATTTTCCACTTCTACTATCCATTAGATGTCCACCAATCTGTCGGCTAATAGTCGTTTCGGTAATATCTGGTTTATTATCCATTCCCCATGATTTGGACGTTTGACATTTACATCTATGGGCTTGTGTACGATCTGTGCCATTCTGCCAGAGTATCAAATCTCTCCATGTATAAAATACTAAACAAAGGCCTATTAAATGAAGTTCTGAACCTTATTAAGTTCTGAAAATGGCAGGTGGCCTTGGAAGTCAATGGCTCTTACTCTGTGAGAGGTGTGAGGAATCAATGAGTTGATGGATGCCGTTCATCTGTGCTTTTAGGACCACTGCTTTTAAATCTCAGCCACAGCTTCAGCGGCTGTGGCATTCGGTTGTGCCTATCTGGTTGGTTGAGGTGTTAAGTATTGATGTGATCCTGCTGGGAACGTCCTATACAACTTTAGGATCTGGCATCTTAACTAAGTGAACTATGTAATGAGATAATGTAATAAACATAATTACATTATCAACCACTTGCACAAAACTTTAAGATCTGACGTCCCAACTAAGTGAATTATATAATAAGATAATCAAATTACCAACCACACAATCATAAGTGATATTTATGTGGAAAATCCTCATTAAAGGTAAAAGTAATAGGACTTAATCCACATCAATAATCCATCATGTAAAATAATAATTAATAATCCATATCAACAACCCACTTGGATCTAATCTTCTTCACCTCGGTGGTGAATAACAAATAAAAAGAATTAAAAAATTGAGAGATCCTAGTGAATCTGAGGTTGTAAAAGAACTTGGGATGTTGTATTACTGTTCAATCTTCACAAATAGAAAACCCTTCTCTACAAGCCTCCTCTCTCTCTCTCTTCTTATTATCTTTCTCTCCCCTTGAATATGTAGAACATATAATGAGATGCATTAATTTCGATTTGGAAGCACTTAAATAGAAAACTGCGTATCGTAGTCTGCGCACATCATCGACTAGTTGCCCAAGGTGGTCAACCAGTTGGGAATGACAAAAAATAGTCTAGCGTGAATTCGTGAGAAAAACACCAATATTAGACCAGTAGGAAATGGCCCCAGATCAGTCGACAACCAATCTAGATAGACCAAAAACTATCCAATGTGTAACGTTCTCCCAGCACCAATTTTCAACTAGTCAGCTAAAGTGGTTGACCGATCATCAACCCTATTGCTACACTATCTCTCCTTTGATCTCGAGGAGGAAAACCCCATCAAATCCATTACTTATCTTGATCGGTTTGTACAAGTGGGGCCCATGGGTCAGTGATTCAGACCACTGATCTGATGGGCTCTACTAGTTCAGTAAGGGATGTTACCCGGGTAACACCTCCCACCACGTGGGGCCATATCGATGATTTTTTTGTATATCCACAATCCCTGAATACGCGCCTATGCCGTCCATCCAGTTTTTCAGCTCATTATAGATCTTTATGAAAAAATTTAAGCAGATCCAAAACTCTGGTGGATCACACCCTTGGAAAAAGTAGTAAATGACCATTAAAAAACTTTTTTATGCCATAAAAGTGTTGGATCAAGCTGAGCTTGAGCTTTGTTCTTTACCTTCGTCCAAGTCTGGTTGACCTTATCAACTGATTGGATGGAAAATAAACATTAAAGGATATTCTTACGGTGGGCCTTGGGAAGTTTTTAATGGTGGGCATTCAATAACCACTTTTTCGTGTGGTTTGGTCCACCTGAGAATTGGATCTGTTTAATTTTTGGGACCACGTCCTAAAATAGGCTGGAAAAACGGATGGACGGCATGGATATACAATACATCATCAAGGTGGGCCCCACAGTGAGGATAACACCCACGAAGGTGTTACCTGGGTGACACCTAATCCGCTCATCCCCTTTCCATCACGGGCACATCAGAACAACAGTCTCAGTACAGATCCAGGGTGTCGCTTCTACCACAAATGGTCAGGCATACCATCCAAACCGTGCAAATCTTGGGTCCCATCGTGAATGTGACATAAGCCAAAAACTTCAATGAACGATACCAATAACTGCCGGATTGGGGCCCATCAAAATAAATGGTTAAAATGAATGGTAGTTCAAGGGGGCGCGAATTAGGTGTTACCCCGGGAACAGCTTAGTGGGTGTTACCCCTACCGTATGGCCCACATGAATGATATTTTGTATATCCACTCCGTCCATCCGTTTATAGAGCCCTATTTTATGATAAGGTTCCAAAAAGTATGCAGATCCAAATCTCAAGTGGATCATACCACTGGAAACAGTGTGATTGAGTGCCCCACCATTAAAAATTCCAAAGAGCATATGGTAAGGTTTTGGTAATGTTTATTTGCAATCCAAGCTCTTGATAATGTCAATAAGGTCTTGATGAAGGGAAAATATAAATATCAGATTGATCCAAAACTTTTGTGGCCCACAAAACGTTGTTAATGGTTATTAATCACTGTTTCTAGTGGTATGATCCACCTGAGATTTGGATCTTCTTAAGGTTTTGGATCATATCCTAAAATGATACGAGAAAACAGATAGACGGCATAGATATATAAAAAATACATCAAAATGGGCCCCACACGGTAGGGGTAACACCCACTAAGGTGTTACCAGGGTAACATCTAATTCGCTCCCAGTTCAAGGACCAAAATCCAACAGACAAGCATGTTCATTAATGAGAGGTTAAGATCATCCAATAAATTTTCATCGGGATAAGGGAAGGAGTAATGAGTAAGTAAGTACAAATGCATCCAAGCAATCGTGTCATCGTCTTGAGCAGGTTGCCTACTTACGCTGCCTGTAGGGAGGTGGCTACTGGACAGGGGCCTATCATGATACATGTGTTTTATCCAGGCTATCCATTTATTTTTAAAGATCGTTTTAGTGCATGAGCCCAAAAATAAGACATATACAAATATCAACTGGACCACACCATCAGAAAACAGTGGTGATTGAATGCCCACCATTAAAAACTTTCAGAGTCCCACTGTAATTTTTATTTGCCATCCAACCTGTTAATTAGATTACGCATATCAGCTTCATCCAAAACTTTTGTGGCCCTAAAAAGTTTTTAATGGTGGACATTCAATCACCTACTATTTCATTCAGTGTGATACACGTAAGATTTGGACGTCTTATTTTTCCTCTCAGGCCCACAAATTATGTGGAAAAAAAACAGAACACGCACATGATAGAGCCCACAGTAGCAGCAGGTAATTTGGGTCAAGACTCACAAGAGTTTCAACACGAGGTCATGGGTTGGAGCACCCATTGCAGTGTGAGGATTGTGATGGCATGTGAAAAACATAGAAAAAAATCATCGATTTGCAGGGCATGGGAGTCGGGATGTTAATAAGCCAAGCCCAAGCCTGAAAATTCAGAAATTTGAATATAAGGCCAGCCAGAGTTCCCAGCCTAAAACAGTTCAAAATCTGAGCCAAGACCTACTTCAGGCCCGGCTGGTTGACAGCCCTACATGGGAGATAAGCTTAGAGAAGCGCTATGGTGTCTATTGAATACTGGATCAAGATGCAATAATCTAAACCATTCATGTGATGTCCTTTCTAGATGAGGAATGCTTAGAGAAAAAAAAAAATTTAAAAAAAAACGAAGCCTTGGATGGAAAATAATTCCTCTAATTATTTAGATTGAGTAAAACTAAAAATAACATTGTAAAGGAAAAACATGTCATTAGAAAGGACTCCTCTCAGCCATACTCAGCAGTATCAATCAAAAGAAAAATAAAGAAGATAAACAAACCATGACACAAAAATTTATATGGCCCACTTTCAAAGGCAAAAACAATAGATTTTTTTTCTTTCTCAACGCAATATATATTATCGGGAAACAAATTAGGGTTTACAATAAAATTACAAAACTAGCCTCTAAATTGCGGGCCTTGAACCCAACAAGGGGGTGTTACCACCCACGAATGAGCTCCACACAAAGCTCAACTAATGTAGAGAGGATTGTTGATGACTACATGGCAAGGATGGACCATAAAAAGGAGCAAAAAAGGGAGCTGAAGATCAAAAGAAAGGATTAGTTGATAGCTTAGTTTGACCGATCAAACACCATTGTCTACAAACCGAACCCATCTGTCGATTGACTGAATTTCAACTGAGAACCAGTCCAACTCTTTAGACAGTTTTGGCAAAAATCAATCAACCGAATTTTCTCAGTTGACCAACCGAATTAACCCAAAAACCTATTGAACTCCCTAGACGATTTTGTCCATTTTTTACCGGCCAACTAAACCCGTCAACCGACCAACACTCAATTTCGACCAGCCGACAGTGTTTTGCGGTTTTACGCAGAAAATCTACTTCTTTCCATTTTGATCCAGACTCTTTCTAATTAAATTTGTAATTAGAATTTCTTAAACTATTTAAACTTGTTTATTTTTATTGTTAATGGATCATCATACATTATTTTTAATAGAACTTTGAGTTTTTTTTTTTTTCCTCTTATTCTAGATTTGAAAGCCTTTCCCTCATGGATTCAAGCAAGTCCAGTTGAGGAGTCCCAGAGGCTCCATAAATTAGAGTAGTTATCTCATGAGGAGGACGGTGATTAACCTCACCACATATACACCTGCATCATCAACTTGTGACAATGTCGTCTAGATGAATAGTACATCTCTATAATATCAAGCTCCATAAATCTTAGAAAAACCATACAAGCGGAAATTGTGAAAAATAATACAACTAAGCCTAGTTTGACATCAATGGTAAAAATTAAAAAGAGTAAAGAATTGTTGTTAAAATAAAAATATATGAAAATCTCCCTTTAACGTGTATTTTTAGAGAAAATGAAATCACTTTTATTGGAGGACAATCATTGAAATGGATTTGATTTTTCATAGCTGATTTTTTTTCCACAAATGATGCATTGAAATCATTGCATCTACCAAAATGATTTCATTTTCAACGTAGAAAAGAAGATTCCATCAGTCCCAACAGATAACTCTTTTAATTTGAACATGGACAACCTCCTTGGCCCATTTTCCATGGGCCATTGATCCCATTTTCAAGTCTTTATTTTCTGGGTATTATCAAATCACATCTAGCCATGATCTGGCTCATTGCAAAATAAGCATAAATCCTTTTGCTACAGTCCAAATGTAAAACTAGCAATATGTATAATGCAATGCACTAGCCATTTTTAGCGAAGAGCTTTTAAACCCTTTCTCTGCTTGTTGAGGTGCACCTATAGGGCTATCAATAGGTCAGGTTCAGTCAGGTTCCTATTGAATCTGTACACACATCCCACATAACACATGCATGGTAATGTAGGGAGAGGACCCTGATGAGGGTGAGGATCGGCCACATTCCTATAACACATGGACCAAAATATAAACAACGATAGATAAATCGACAAAAATCATTAGTTTTCATTACGAGATCGGACAAAAGAAGACGAATAGTAAATTTAGCCATAACTTTTGATCTATGAGGAGTTACGATTCCTATTGAAATTACATTTGATGGTGAACCGACCCACTAAAGTGGGCTGTGTCCGTCCATTTCGCCAGAAAACGTGCAGGTTACAGCTTAAAAATGAAATTTTAGGAAAAAAGTACTATTTTTAGTAATTTAGATTTTTAATGTGTTTCTTTCTTTTTATAGTTTCCTTTATTTAAAGGTTTTACTTTTACCTGAATAATTAGTTTTAAAAAGATTCTACTTAATAATAATATTTAATTCAGAGTATACTATTTTTAATAACTTTTTATTTCAAAAAAATTACTATTTTTAATAAGTACGAATTAAAATTTATTTAGGGATTACGTAAGATCATTAAATTCATTTTTAATGTAATACCTCGTAGTATCAATAAAATTTAAAATTTTTATCTCTTTCTTCTTATACATTTGAGATTTTTCCTTATACATTCGAGAAGCTCTGTTAAAAAGTACCAAGAGCCTGAGTAAATTCAAAGTAATTATCTCCTAAAGTAGGCAGTGGATTGAGCCTTACCATGTTTCTTTGCGTCACATGGCGTGCAAATGAACCTCTCTTACATGCAGGTGGTGCAAGAAACGTTACTTTGTTGGTAGAATAATATACAAGTAGGACCGTTAAAATTAATTGCATGACTCATTTTAACCGAGTCCACGTTGATGGATCCAGCCCGGACCTAGGTGAGACCTGAACCTAACCGAGTTTCTTAACGGGTCCAACCTGTACTCATTAAAATCGGGTGAGGTCTGCGTCCTGGTCCCACCATGAATGGACCATGCCCCATCAACCTTCCAGATTGGAAAACAAAGCTTGCACAAAAAAGTCTACTGATCAAACGGTTGAAATCACACCATCAAGTAACGCCTTTTATTGATTTGAAATTCAAGCAGTGGCTGCTATCCATCCCCAGAGATCCAACGGTCAAAAAAGGATTTCATCTCTATTCGACCAGTCGGGAAACGAAATGAGTATGTTTTTTTTTTTTTTGGCTTTCGATCCATCCAAATTGGGTCCCATGATTCGGACGGTTCAAATTGAGTTATTGTATGCCACCTGTGCAAATTCAATTCCTTAATGACTGCATATCAATCATCAAAATCCGCCAGAGTATAAATGCTTTTTCTCCATTTGGAACCTCGTGTGCATTATTTAGATGGCATAATAAAACCCGTTTGGCACCACGGATTTGAGATAAAGTGAAGAGAAACCTGTTGCTTTATTCTGCTTGGCCCTCGTGGAAATGATGAGAATTGGATTTGAGAGGAATTTAATAGAATTCAAAATGGCACTTTTAAGCTCTTTTCCAAATCCTCTAAAAAAGGTGGGACTGGAAGAGAAATCCTCCCGAACGTGGGACCCACCGTAATGTGTCTCTAACTATGGGACCCAACATAATGTATATTTTCCATCCAATTTGTTGATAAGGTTACAAAGACGGGAATGAAGGGACCACAAAAAATTTCAGTTTAATCCAAAACTTTTGTGCATCATAAAGGTCTCACTGCCTACTATTTCTTGTTTTATGGTCCACTTTAGATGTAGATCTACTTTATTTTTTTATCGTGGCATAAAATGATCTGTAAAAATGGATGAACAGCATGGATTTAAAAATCAAGGCTAATATGGTGCGCATAATGTGGGATTAAAATTTTCACCATCGATTTCCTCATGTCTGATTTCTCCTGAAGTCTTGGCTGCCAAACAGAAATTTTAGAATTAGTAAGAATTGGACTTGATGAGATTTCATATCATATGGATTCCACTTCACCTCAAATCCATGGTGCCAAACGGGCCACATTGAAGTTGGAAATCTCTAATCCATTTCTCTTTTAACTGCCATTTATATCATTTGGATAGTGCTCTGTGGACCCACCATGATATATGTATTTTATCCACGCTGTCCATCCATTTTTCCTTCTCATTCTAGGGCATGATCCCAAAAAATGAGGTAGATCAAGTTTTCAGGTGGACCACACCACAGGAAAACAGTAGTAATTGAACATCACCATTAAAAACTTCTTGTGGCACAAAATTTTTGGATCAAGCTGATATTTGTGTTTTTCCTTCCTCTAGGTCTTTGTGATCTAATCAACAGGTTCAATGGCAAATAAGCATTACAGTGGGATTAGGGCTCTCAATGGAGCGGGTCAGATCCGAGATCCGATTCGCTCCGAATCCATATAATGCGGATTTGGATCTTAAAATAGGTCCGATTAGTTAAATGGACCGGATATGGATCTTAAAATAGGTTCGATTACTTAAATGGCGCGGATATGGATTCACGAGAACATATCCGAGTTAGATCCGAATCCGATTAAGATCCGACTCATTGTCACCTTACTGTATATGTTATATTCTTGCTGACCATCCGTTTTACAAATTACTTTAGGTCATTTGGACCATGCCATGGTAAATAGTGGGATTTGCATCATTTTTCTACTAAATTAAATATATTATATTATATATTTTATATCATATATTCTTTTGGATTTGTAATGGGGGTGCATTCGGACCTAGATCCGACCCGAATATGATGGTTATATGGATTTTGGATCGGAAATGGATCTAACAATTTATAAATGGATCAGACATAGATATCACCTTTTGGATCCGAGTTGGATCCGAATCCGATCCGAATCCATCTACAGATATACGGACTTGGAGCCGGATCCAACTGGATCCGATCCAGATCCGACCCATTGAGAGCCATAAGTGGGCTCTAGGAGGTTTTTAATGGTGGCCGCTCAATTACCACTGTTTTCCTGTGATGTGGTCCACCTGAGATTTGGACCTGCCTCATTTCAAGGATCATGCCTAAAATAATGAACCAAAATGAATGGAGGGCGTGGAAACCAAAATGAATGGAGGGCGTGGATGAAAGACATACATCATTTTGGGCAACAGAGAGCACCGTCTAGTATCGAGGTGGCTACTGTCAGTGTCAGTACGCAATCATCCGCGTCCGTTGGGAGTCTGGGACGAACCCCGATTTATGCATCTTGAATGTAGGCCGTTGGGTTCTTTTTAGCTGAGTGGGCCCACTCGATCAACGGATGGTAGGTGGGAAACAGAGAATTTGATCAATTTTTGGGCTGGTCCAACCAATTTTTCAAGTCGGGTCTGTCGGCTAGGCCCATAGTGTGGGGCCCAGACCATCACCACCCTTTATTATCCCCAAAAAGGCCCATTCAGGAATATACATGTCAAGATGCATCTGGACCGTACAATTAAGTGGCGGATTAGATCCTTGACTTCCTTTCCACCGCATATCCCATTGGAAATTTGAAATCTCTCCCCCTTTCTACTCCCCACGTCCAAAAGAGACGTTGTAACTTATCTTTTTCCTCTCTCCTTTTTTTTTAATCGCTTTTAAATCTCATTGCCTGAGCAGACGAACAAGTGACTCTTTCTCTCTCTCCCTTCATCTCCCCCATTTAATGCTCCTGAGCTACTTTCATTTCCTCAAAATGCCCTTTTCTCTCTCTCTCTCTCTACAAATCCCTAACCCTAATTTCACTCAATCTGAGCTGCGATTCTCATGTGTTCGCTGAAGATCGGATCTTTTCTGCCACCAGAAATGTGAATTTCGTGTAAGTCCTTGCTTTCGATCTCATCCCCTGCTTTAATTCTATTATGGTAGTTAGGGTTTTGGGAGATTTGGGTAATTTGAGGTAGAGATTTTGGTCTTAGTTGTAACTGCTTTCTTGTTTTAAGGATTTTTTTTTTTTTTTTTACATTCTTGGGGTTTTTGAGTGTGTTTGATTCTTATTGTTATGAATGGAGTGAACTAATTTAGCTGGATTTTGAATTCTTTTTGGTTGATTTTTGGTGGATTGGAATTTCCACTCACCATCTTGATTTTTTTTTCTTTAATTTGTAGAAATTAGGATTTTGGGGTGTTCTTGGATGATGCGACAAATGGTTTGTGGTAATGATGATGTTAGTTTGGGGTGCATTTCGTAGAATGAACAAAAGTCCCGCATTTTTGTTGAAATTATTGATTGTTTCTACTCAGATTAAGAAAGATCTCTGTTTTTTTTTTTTTGTGGTGATAAATGGTTGAATTTTGTTGTTATGAGGCATATATGTGACCACCAAACACATCCTGAGAGTCGTAATGTAGGATCATATGCTTGTGATTTTATTGGTTTACGCTCATCAGCAAACGTACAGTTTGCTGACATTTTGCTGACCAGGAATTTGTGCATGGTGGCAATCGTTTGGTGATCTGAACCATTGATTTGATGATCATTACCTTAGGCTGGGCATGTCTCGAAAGGCTTCTACATTGGAAGGTCAAAACACTTCAATCAATGGCCTACATTTAGATGGTTAAGAAGGAAATCTAGCGAGAGTCCAAATTCTACTGAAAAAACAGTCCAATGATCAAAGAGTGTTGGGATCTTCAGATCTGGATGATTTACTGGGAATCCACTCTCTAAGGTAGGCACCTTCAGATCAAGGATCCTGATCACCGAACTTTGGTACTGCATATACAAGTCCTGAGCATCAAGAAAAGCTGTTTGTTTGGACCCTATAATTCCTCTGAAATATGTATTGAAACACTATGTTAGATTATATGTCATTGTTCCTTTAATGAGTTTCAATTGATTGTAGTTTTAAGAATTTGGTATTTTGGTGATTATTTACGGCAGTTTTAGAAGTGGGTTTCCCTTACGTTCTCAATTTTAGTTTTATTTCCGTTGTCTTGGAAAAAGTTATGCTGATTGAAGTTAAGCTTCTTCCTTTTTGTGTTTGTGAGATTTGTTAGAGAAAAAAGATTTTGTTGGACTATGAATTTATGGAGTTCATTTTAACACTTTTTTTTTTTGTGAAGCTGCAGAGGGATTTTGGTAGCTGTTACCGGCTTATAAGTTCAAGTTGTCATGATCTGGGTCTGAGACAATGGGACTGGAAAAGCAAGGGTTAAAGGGCGGAGGAGGTTACGTTGGTGGTTTCTTTCAGCTGTTTGATTGGAATGGGAAGTCACGGAAGAAGCTGTCATATGAAAAGTTCGATTTACCTGGTATGTTTGTCTGTCCAATTCGGATATTTCAGAGACTTCGGATTTACACTCATCTGTATTTTGTTCATTCTTTTGGGGCCTGTTTGGTTCCATGTAATTACTGGTAAATTAAGTTAAGCAAGTAATAATTATTTACTTTCATATTTCCTCCAGCAAGATTTGACTGGTACGGTAAACTCGATTTGCATGACATCATTACCATGTTTACTTGGCAAAACTCTGTGCGCCCATGACGTATGTGTCCACGCCATGCATTCATTTTGCCAAGGCATGAGCCCAAAAATGGGGCAGATCCAAATCTCAAGTGGATGACACCGAAGGAAGTAGTGGGAATAATGAGGCCTACTGTCGAACCCACTGTTTTCTGTGGTGTGGTCCACTTGAGCTTTGGATCTGCCTTGTTTTTGGGCTCATGCCCTAAAATGATCCGAGAAAATGAATGGACAGCATAGATACAACACATACATCATGGTGGGGTCCACAGTTTTCACTTTCACGAGGTTGAGTTTTGCCTGAAATTCGAGATGAAATCCAGCCAATATTTCAAACAGTTGCAACGGGTCATTATTATACTTTTACCATAGTTTACCTGTATTTACACCAAACCAAACAGGCCCTTGGATTTTATTGCGCATATAAGAGATCTTGAGAAGAATTTTCTTGCTTGCTTAGCTTTTCTTGCCACGTTCATTTGTATCATTTGTTTGCTTGCTTAACTCTGACAATCTGGTCTGGTTTGATTATGTGATCTCTTCTCATGCATTCTTGCAGAGGGAATGAAACAGGGAAAGAGAAGCGATGTGAATATGCCAGCAACACGTCTTTGTCTGGTAGGTGTTATTCGGTCTTTGTCAATTTCTATTTCTTGGTCTGTTTGAGTGATCAAATTTATGGGATTTTTTTTCTTCCTTTTTTGCTTTTCCAGATTGAGAATGATGAGAACATAGGAGTGTCAAGTACGAAGGGAAGCAGTGATTATAGTTGTGCATCTTCAGTAACTGAAGATGAAGGGAATGGAATTAGGGCACCTGGAGTTGTTGCGAGGCTTATGGGTCTGGACTCATTGCCTACTCCTAGTGTTAGTGAGCCCTATTCAACTCCATTATTTCAACCACAAGCACTTCTAGATACCCATTATCAGAGAAAAGCCCCTGAATATCACAATGAACATCAAAACACCTGTTCTAGCAACCAGCCCACTAGAGTTGAGGGCTTTTACAGGAAAACTGTAGAATCAAGACCACAAAAGTTGCCAAATAGTCCAATTGAGAGGTTCTGGACTGAAACTTTGCCTCCCAAATCAGTTAAACCTCATCCGATTACCCACCATAAGCTTCTCTCTCCAATCAAGAGCCCTGGATTCATTCCACCCAAGAATGCGGCTGATATAATCGAGGCAGCTTCAAAGATACTAGAGCCTGGATGTCAAGCTGGTGCCAAGTGCAGATTTCCATCAGTTGGTTCTTCTTCGATTCCCACGAAAGTTCGGGGTTTGAAGGAGAACTTGGCATCCTCGCACAGACAATCCAAGCTTTCAGAAGCATCTAGAAAGCCGGTCGAGTCTACTGCTGTTAAGTACCTCAAAGGACAGTCCTTGAACAAGAGCTGGAATGGCCCGGAAGATACTCCAAAGTTCAGGGTTTCTCCAGATTCAGAAGTCAGTCATTCTGTTGGTTCAAGGAATAAGGGGAAATCCATCTCTCTTGCCATTCAAGCTAAGGTCAACGTTCAGAGAAGGGAGGGCTTGAGCTCAAGTGGTAAGCCCTTGTCAATCCGGAAGGAAGATGAAGAACATAAACTGAACCAGCCATTCAAAAGCCAACCAAATACTCCAAAGAATCGGCAGGCTAAAACTTCAACGTCCCTTGCTTCTGGTGTGCTCAGACAGAATAACCAGAAGCAGAATTGTGCAGCAACTAAAGAGAAGTTCCCCCCGAAGCAATCATCTTCTAACCAGCAAAGCAGAAGAGTTCTGTCTGGAGAATCCTCTTTTGGGCAGAATAAAACCTTCAACAAGGTTTCTGGAAGCTCCAAAACTGGCTACAAGAATG
Source organism: Liriodendron chinense (assembly GCA_003013855.2). Lineage (NCBI taxonomy): Eukaryota > Viridiplantae > Streptophyta > Magnoliopsida > Magnoliales > Magnoliaceae > Liriodendron > Liriodendron chinense. The sequence continues at coordinate 993,237 of PVNU02002913.1, forward strand.
GAGGCTTAGAGACGACTGCTCTTGAAAAGGAAGTCCCATCATCAAGAACAAAGAATCTCCCTCGGAAGAAAAGAGCTATAGATGAGGACTTCCACTCTGAGAAAAGTGGGTTTATTGATGCCATGGTGGATAGAGGTGAGAAACTCATCCAGTCCCGTGGGGTGATAAATAAGCACTTCGAATTTGGCAGATGATAGCAGAAGGAAAGGCATGGATGTTGTTTCTTTTACATTCACCTCCCCCATGGTAAAACCCATGCCTGGATCTCAATCCGCTGGTCAGATGGTAGAGAAATGGGACACTACAAACGTATGTTATGTAGACTCTCGCGGTGTAAAAGATGCCATAGATGCAAAACCTAAAAACTTGTCATCTCTGGGATTGAATGTTATAGGTGGTGACGCTTTGAGTATTCTTTTGGAACAGAAGCTTAGAGAATTAACGTCTGGGGTCGAGTCATCCCGCTCTAACTCAGTCATGTCAGGGATGGATGCTACTACTTCTGCATCCATTCTGCAAGATTTGGTATCTGCTCTCAATACCATGAGTGTCACGCCCCGGGAACTTGACAAAAGGTCCTTAAACGGACCTCAAAATGACAAACCTGGTGATGGATCCAATTGGGGTTGCTCTTCAACAAATGGTGAGGTGCTCAAAATGAACCATAACTTGCAGGTATGCAGTAAGTTATCTTTACTTTCAATCTATTACAATACTGTTTCTTCTTTCCAGATTTGGTCCTTGTAGTTCTGAGATTGACACTGGGAATTGGTTTTACTGAACAAAGCAATTACAACATGATAGTGGCTGTCATAGTCTGACACCTTCGGAAATTCTTACTTCCGGGGTCAGCACAGTGTGACAGTGACAAATGGAAGTGAGATATGTTCCAGACTTCATACATTCTCCCTTTGATTTGGCTTCAAAACCATGAAACTGACGCCCGCCTGAGTGCAGATTCCATTTTTGGGCTGCACCCAACCCTAAGTCTTCCGTGTTGTCTGTCCATTAAAACAAAAAAAGGCCATGTTGACTCAGAATCAACTGCAATTTTGTGGTTTCTCCAAAAGCACCTTAAGTCATAGGTGGCACTTATGTCTTAGAAAGACGCAGGGTTGGTTAAAAGTATATTAGGAACAGTCTGGGGCAAATTCTAATTTAAGTATAGAATCTAGTGTCTTTTACTTTTCAAATCACAAAAACATCAAAATTTATAACCAAGTAGGAACTGCATTCAACCACACATTGTTCTATTACGAGTACTTCAGTCAGTAAATGAGGAAAATGGTTTCCTCTGAAAGGCCTTTAGCAGATCCATCGACCTAGATGTTGGTACATGTTAACAAAGAACTCAATTGAGTGAAACATGCATTTTTTGGATTTAAGCGCCGCATGTTGTGATGCAATCAAATGGCCACACAAGCTGATTCGTCAAGATTTAAGAATCCAGCTGTTCAAATTGTCTAGATTGATGATCTTGACCACCATGGTCTGATGATTAATCTAATGGGATCAACGGTTAGATTACATTATGGGGCCGAGTGGATCAATAAAATGATCATTATATTTTTAGGAATTATTTGTTTTATTTAGCTATTAGGGTTTGATTAAGTATTTAATAATTTCCCCATTTTGTATTTTCGTTACGTTTTTAGTTTTCCGCTTTTGGGGTACCAAATGATATTCGAATGATACAAAATTGATCCTGTTTGATAGCCGATTGGCTTAGCTTTTGAACAAGCCCAAGATCATGCAATTCCGACTCCATTCGAGGAAGTCATAGCTCATTTATATAAGGCCCATATGGTAGTAACGGGATTTAGGGGTATTTTGCTACTTTTCTTTTATTAGGGCTTCTCTACTTGGTTTAAGTCTATATAAAGATACATTATGGATGTGTAATGCATTATTATGATGAATATTGAATAAAACTTCTTTGGTTTGTTGTTTCTTTATTTGGTAGAAGATTTGAAGACAAGGTTTTTTCACTGTCTCTAGCATTCGATTGGAGGATTGTTGTGTTCTTTCCCACAATCTCTTTGTTCTTTCTTTGATCTATTTGCTTCCCTTTTCAGGTTTTGCATTAATTGGTATTAGAGCAAGTTCTACTCTTGGGAAACTTAAAGAAAGTAATTTCCCCATTTCAATCCTACCCTTTCATCTTCCCCTACTTCAATCATAGATCTGAAAATCGGTATCGTATCGGCCGATACGGGTGTATCGTATCCGTATCGGCTCGATACGATACGCGATACGGCCTCGTATCGGCCATATTGGTATCCGTTGTACTGTATCGGGTTGTATCGGCGGATACGTGCCGTATCGGGTCCGATATTTGGTATGCATATCGGTCGGGCCGATACGACCCAATCATCAATCGAGAAAATGGCAGTGCCCAATAGAAAATCAATTTTTTTTTGTTTTTTTTTTTGTTGCAATTTTTTAGGAATTTTTGTTTTAATCGATTATTGTTGCAAAAACGGTGAAGCAACAGGGAAAAAAAAAGTGAAAAGAAAAAGAAACCTACTTGACCTCTTTTTCTTCTTCTTCGATATTGTGGCGGGGCTGCACGGCCTGCAACTCTTCTTCTTCTTCATCTTCTCTCTCTCTCTCTCTCTCTCTCTCTCTCTCTCTCTCACGGCCTGCACCTCTTCTTCTTCTATCTCTCTCTCGTCTTTTTCCTCTCCCTCTCTCTCTCTCTCTGTTTTTTTTTTTTTTCATTTTCCCTCTCCCTCTCTCTATTTCTTGGAATCGGATTGCGTGAAGAGTAGCTCCGCATGCTTTTATCGTGCGTAGTAAACTCTGTTGGGCCCACCTATAATGTATGTGCTTTATCTATTCCGTCCATATGTTTTTCCATCTCATTTTAGGGGTTGAGCCCAAAATTTAAGCATATCCAAATCTCAAGTGGACCATGCCACATGAAACAGTGGGAATAATGATTTCCACCATTGAAACCTTCCCAGGCCCCACAGTGATGTTTATTTGTCATCCAACCTATTCATAAGATCACATGGATATGGATGAAGGGAAAACACAAATATCAGCTTGATCCAAAACTTCTGTGTCCTCCGAGAATTTTTCAATGGTAGACATTCAGTTCGCACTTTTCCTGTGGTGCGGTCCACTTTAGATTTTGATATGCTTCATTTTTTGGCACCATACCTAAAATTTTCTTTTAAGATGGATGGACGGAGTGGATAAAATACGTAAATCACAGTGGGCCCCACAGGGTTTACTCCACATGCTAAGCGTGCGGAGTAACTCACTACGCAATCCACTTCCCTCTCTTTCTTCTCTCAAAAAAGGAATACGCAATCCGCTTCCCTCTTTCTTCTCTCAAAAAAAGGAATAGAGACATGGCTGTGCCACGTCTCACTTAACTTTTTTAATCACTCATTTTTAAAATACTCCAGAGTGTACGATATTCTGTGCACTTGCACCTATGGGGCCCACCTTGATGTATGTTTTGTATATCCACGCTGTCCATTAGTTTTTCCAACTCATTTTAGGGCATGGTCCCTAAAATGAAGGGAATCCAATTCCAAGTGGACCACACTGTAGGGATTGAATTTCCACCGTTAAAAGCTTCTTGGGCCACAACTTTGGATCAAGTTGTTATTTTTGTTTTTCCCTTGCATCCAGGCCTGTGTGACCTTATCAATGCGTTGGATTGCAAATAAATATTATGGTGGGCCTACAAACTTTTAATGGTGGGCGTTCAATGACCACTTTTTTCCTGTGGTGTGGTCCACCTAATATTTGTTCTGCTTCATTTTTAGGACTGTGCCCAAAAAGGAGCTGGCAAAATAGATGAACAGCATGGATATGAATCATATATGGGGGTGGGCCCCATGGTCAGGGCTCACCCACGTGCCAATTGCTGGGTGTTTTTGTGGGGCCACCATGATGTATGCGTTTTATCCACGTGGTCCATCCATTTTGCCAAATCATTTTATTACATGAGCCCAAAAAGAGGTAATCCAAATATCAGGTAGACATTACTCACTATGGTCCACCTAAGATTTAGATATGTTTGATTTTTAGTACCCACCTGAAATTTCTATCCTGTGATATGGTCCACTTGAAATTCCAATGGTCCACAACCACTGATTCTTGTGGTCCATAACCATTGTTTTTAATGGTCTATAACCATTGTTTCCTGTAACATGGTCTACTTAAAATTTGTATCCTTCGACATGGTCCACCTAAAATTTCAATGGGCCATAATCACTATTTCCTATGGTCAATAACCACTGTTTTTAATGGTCCACAACCATTGTTTCCTATGACATGGTCCACCTGATATTTGTATCTTGTGACATGGTCCACCTAAAATTTTAATGGTCCATAACCACCCATAAACACTTGTTTTTAATGGTCCACAACCATTGTTTCTTGTAACATGGTCCACCTAAAATTTGTATCCTGTGACATGGTCCACCTAAAATTTTAATGGTCCGTAACCATTATTTTTAATAGTCAATAACCATTGTTTCCTGTGACATGGTCCAAACAAACGGTCCATAAACATTGTTTCCCGTGGGGCCCACCTCGATGTATGTTCTACGTATTCAACTGTCCATTTGTTTGGACCACTTGAGATTTGGATGTACTTAATGTCTGGGAAAACATCATAGAATGATCTGTAAAAACGAATGAACCGAATGATCTGTACACTCAATTGAGTCAATTCAAACTTATTTAGAAATTTGCGACGGTTTTGAAACATCGTTATATTTTTTGCAACTAAAAAAAATAATATGATTTTTGTTTTATTTTTCAATCGGTTAAACCTAATAGTCATCTTATCCAAATTAAAAAATAAATTAATTGATAATACATTTTTTTAATGATGCAAAACTGCAAATTGATAATACATTTTTTTTGATGATGCAAAACAGCAAATTGATAATACTTTTTTTTTTATTGTTTGTGGCTTTGTAGCTTATGCAGATTGTAGAGTGACCATTATTGTATAATTGTATTTATTGGGATGACTGAAAATAAAAATGTTATTTTAAATGTTTATATTATTCACATTTAAGGAAATTGGTAAGCACTAAGTATTTCTAGTTTTCTACACTTACATTGTTATAGATTAGTGAGTACTGAGTAGTGGTACTTCTTGGACATATTAGACTATTGACAATATATGATATCAATTTATGACATATATCAACAGTTTATATAAAGAAAAAATCAACACCAGAACTTACAAAAAGTCAACCCGTCAGGACAACATTTTTACCAAAGAATGGTCTGATACACCATTGAATACATGGTCAAAATACAAAAAAATGATAGATTCGTGAATATCTCATTTTATCCTATTTTTCTGATATTTTTTCATATTTTTTTGCTTTAAAAAAAAAATTCAGATACAGTCCGATACGGGGCCTGATTCCGATACGCGACGCCGTATCGTATCATTTTTCCGCGGGGCCGATACGCCGACCGATACCAACATTCAAAACCATGACTTTAATCCTTCATCGTCCATTTTCTTTTCTTTCCTTTCCTTTTACCTTATTCCCAAAATCACCAAACCCTAAACGATACCTTTTCCCTTTTTTTCCCAACTCTTCGAACCCTATCCATACTAATAAAAAAAAGGAAAAAGTTGTTCATACTCTTTTCAAACCCTACCAAATCTTAATACCGTTCCAACCCATCAATTCCCTTACCCTTTCTCTATTTTTTTACCAAAAGTCATTCCAAACCCTATAACCCTTGTAACCTTAGATCTAGAACCTAAGCCTATCGTTCAACCCATGTTTTTGTTTGGAGATGTCGTGGATAGGAAGATGCTCATATGCCTCATACAATTATCCCTATTTGGGCTCTCCTACCCGTCCACATCTATCATATTATTCTTATCTGACTTGTTTTGACTGTCACGATCATCACCCCTATCGTCTTGAGTTTCACCCATCTTCATATGGGTCTTCTGGAGATTCCTTTCAAGGGCCCTCCAGTTATTATGAACAGAAATAACCAGATGTCAACTACTCAAAAGCATCCCATTGCACGGAAATATCAATGATGGCTTAGAATCTTCAAGAGACGTGGGAAGTGAATTTGCGATAAGTTAAGAAGAAGATTAGAGCATTCAAGGAAGATATTGTAAAAGAATTCTAGGAACTCAAGGAGGCTGTAAGAGCCAATTTGAGTCCTTGATTGAACGGGAAAAGCACTATAGGGTTTCAGTCAATTTTATTGGGACTTCCTAGGGATGACATGGTTTTAGATAGTGTGGCAACCCAAGGGGAATTCTCCTTTGGATTTATTGATGGATCCATGGATGAGGATGGCTCAATGGACAAATTGGAGAAAGTTCAAGTCAAACCAAAAGATCAACTAATGGATGATCCAATTGAAGAGACTAAAGGTTTAGCAGATATGGACAATCCAATAGTTAAAGAGATGGATAGTGGTACAATCATAGTAGAAAACTCTAAAGAGGTCAACACAATGGTACCATCTCAACATCAATCAAGGTGAGCAGATTGGAAACTGAATATGAGTCTATGACGAAGGGGCAACAATCAATGTCTAGAATGTGGAGGACCAACAAGAAGCAAAAGAAAAGATGGCGTGTATCTCAACGACGTATTATGCACAAGCTGCTTGATAAGCGTGTAGGTCTCCACCATCAACTACTGGCGATGCTGAAAAATATGTGCTACAAACGAGTATCTTAGCAAGAGATTAAGACTACCAATTTAAACCCGAGGACGAGTTCTTTTTGAAGTCAAGTGGAATTGATGCAACCATATGGCCACACAAGCTGATTCATCAAGATTTTAAGAATCCAACCTTTCAAATTGTCTTGATTGATGATATTGACCAAATCTGTGGTCTGATGATCAATTTGATTGGATTAATGGTTAGATTACCTTGTGGGGCTGAGTGGATCAATAAATGGTCATTATATTTTTAGGAATTATTTGTTTTATTTAGTTATTAGGATTTGATTGAGTATTTAGTAATTTCCCCATTTTGTATTTTCATTGTTTTTTTTTTTTTTTTTTGTATGTACCAAATGATGTCCATTTGCTTTCTCACAATCTCTTTCTTCTTCTTTGATTTATTTGTTTTCCCTTTTGGGGTTTGCATTATGTCGTTTCCAACTCTTCCAAAACACCTTCTACAATTTCTGAGCAAAGCTAGTAAGGCTGTTTTGTAGTTAAAAGGAAACCTAGTGGTTGTGTTTTATGTCCTTCCATTCCGCCAGAACACCTTCATGACAGCCTCTGGTTTGCAATGTGGATTTGAGTATGAACAATGAACCCCTCTGTAGGTGACTGTGCCCCACCTCTACTGTTGCACTGTTCCTACTTGGGTTGAGCCCTAGGATTGCTTTCTGCACTTGCCTTCCACTTCCACTTTTGTTTCTACCTTATTGGTTAATTAATCCTCCCTTGTTTTGAATAAACCTATCTACCCCAACTCTGCTTGTAATAGTTGATACCCACCTCAGCAATGGTCATGCCATGGTTAACAATCTCTTAAACACTGCAATTCGTTTCCAAATGCATGTTTGAAACCTCGATTAATTTTATTTTACCATAAAATGACAGAGCGAAGATCTTGTTTTACCTGTTTGTTAATTCTTGAAACTTGAAAATATGGCATCATGGCAATGTGGTGCATATCACATGACATGCATGGTGCATGATGGATTTCTGGGTATTCCTGGCAGACGAGTGTACTTGGAATGGTGTTTCTGTGTTAGTGTTATTCCTACCTGGCAAGTTGTAGTGGGAACTAATGGCCATCATAGTTCTGTCTGCTGTCTGGATTGAAAGTAGATGGATGGTGTTCTGTAATGACCTAGGTTTGCCATAATGAAAAAGTGTAGAAAATGAGCACTCTAATTCAAACTTGACAATCTCTGCAGGGAGGAACATAGTGTTTTATCTGTTTGCAAAGGGTACATGAAACTATAGCATCAAGCTCAATGGTGAGCACTGCACGAAACATGCAGTTTACCTTAGTTCTCTGGCTGGCAGGTGAGTGTCCATGGAAAAGCTGTTATTCTCTTACATCTAAGTGTACTGTTGGTCTAGGCAATAAAATGTCAAAGTTTGTTAATGTTTTAATGTATCGAGTATGGCTTAACATTGGAGTGTATATTGTTCTACAAGAGAAAGTACAAGAAAGGCCAATATTGACCTGAACTTCTACATATCAGATCTGACATATAGGGACTGTTTGGCGCGTGTCATAGGGATGTGTGGACAGCCTAGTTTGGATATGATTATTTCATGATGAATAAAGCTGTGATGACAATAACTATATGGCGTTTGGTGGTAGTAAATGGTGATACCTATCGGTATAAGCTTGTGCGGGTAATGCAAAGTGTTTAATACTGGATAACGTCCTCACATCAGCACGTGTGTGAGATGCAAGTGCTAATTTACTATTATGCTCCATCCATGGCTGAGTCCATATTTGGTGATCTGGATTGTCATATAACCATGGTATGTGCATGATTTTCTGAGTGCATGTGTATCAACCATCTTACTCCACTAGATGCGGGGTTCCTCTTCCTTTATCGTTTACAAAAGGTCTAGGAGCACAACTTGCATGGGCGTTCATGTGGTGCCTACCATTAGCATGGGAAGAACAACTTATGTGCATGTCATCCACATCATTCGTTAGGTGTACTAATGTTTGATCCTAATCCCAAAAATTACACTGATCTAAAACTCAGGTGGGCCAAACTATAGAGAACAAAGTAAATTTATGCCTAATATCTCTTAGGGCATCAATTAAAAAAAAAAAAAAAACTCTTAAGGGTGTATTTGGATTAGATAAAAACCTTGGAACACTAAGAAAAGCAAACTAAATTCCTTTGGGGTGACATTTTCTCTGTTTGAGAAACATAAAAAGAGAAATCTATTTCCTTCCCTCAAAATGTGAGTAAAACCTTTTCTTCGAAAAGTCGATTGATGGGAAAATAGGTTTCTCTTTGATATGATGTTTTAAATGGAAAAATTGGTGGGAAAAAGGTTTTCTTTTTGAACAATTGCAACCTAAACACTGAAAAATGGGAAAGAGGGCTAGTTTTCAAGGCATTTTCTGTAGGCAAACAAATAAGTGTTAGGGGTTTCCTTCCCCTAGCGCTAATGTCACTTTACACTCTGCTTATGTCACTATTTTTTGTTTTCCATTCCCTTCTTTTCTTTCCCCCAATCCAAACATGCCCTGAATTTGTGGTGGGGTGTACCTTATTTTTGGAATGGCCTAATTTTTGGAGCGACCCTTTATCTTGGTAGGCCACATCAGATGAATGGAACGGCCTGATTTTTGGGCTCTAAAGTGAACATGTGGGGGCACATCTGATGGACGGCGTGGATCTCATTTACGTCCCCTTCCCTCCACATGGCTACATGAGTGACTCTTGCACTGTTCTTATAATAATAGCTGGATTCCGCTCTTTTTTTTTCTTTTTTTTTTTAATAGAATCCAGCTATTCGCATGAGGTAGTAAACGCTTGCGGGAAATAATGCTATTTTGCTAACTATTCTCTAGGCATAGCGTCATAGCGTGTTAGCGCCAAACGTGAAATTATCTATGCTAATAGTGCTATTCCTATGCCAATAGTATGATGTGCACCAAAAAGATCCATAGTTCAATTCCAATGTCATAAGCAATGCACTTCCACTCCAATATTTGCGAACTTGCCATTGAATTGATTGGTCATGTGTTATGATCTACAAAGGCGGGCAATACTGGTTGATTTTGTTGAATTTAGACACACACCCAAGGATGGGGAGGGAATCATTTAGTCACTGAAAGGACGTTGGGCAAGTTCCCATTAACTAGAGTTTAAGCAACCTGCTCAAAGAGCTTTATTCCTACCCATATCCTGTGCCCTTGGTTTTCAATTGCATTTGCATTCTATCCAGCTATGATAAGCAATGAAGATCAATCAGCATCTTTGGCAAATGCACCCCAGAACTGGCTCGAAAAAGTCACCTTGGGGGTGTTGCACCCCGAATATCTCATGGTCCAACAAACTAAGAGTAATCTCCCGGTCGTCTCACATCATCTTAAGTTGTGTGAATCAGTCCACTCGTTCTTCTACCTTTTTTGGTGGATTAGACATAGTCATGCGTGTCGGGATCTGAAGCTTGTAGGTTTGGATCGACTCAAGACACTTCTTTTTTTATTCTTCCTTCGAAACCACTTTATTGCTTCTTTCAAAAATAGATTGTTGGCATAACCAAGGCAACTCCTCCTGATGCCACTCCACTCAAACACCATTATCATGAAAATGCTCTCCATTTTCAGGGAGTCGAAGGGATGATGGAGCATAGCAGCAGTGATGCCCGAAAGGAACTTGAGTGCCAGCATCCAAGTCCGGTCTCGATTCTTGAAGCCTCTTTCTCGAACGAAAGCTGCAACTCTTCAGAGAGTTGGGATGTTACCAATGGTAAACAGAGTGCATCAGCCAGATTTAGATTTATGCATCTTTCTATTCCATGAAAATTGATATTTCTGATCACCATAATGCTGGAAACTCTACCTTCCGTTTGCAGGCGGAAAGCTGTATTCATCCATTCAAGCTCAAAATCTCGTTGGCACAAATTGCCCAAAGAAAACCCCATTGGTGGAAGCTGAGGCAGAGTTATCTGACTCAGCCTCCTCCACATTCAGGGCAGCAGCAGACAGTGAGCTTTTACCAAGAATCAGTATGGAAGATCTTACTAGGGGTGCGAAGTGGGAAATGGGATATGTGAGGGAGATCCTATTCAATGCCAAACCAACATTTGAGGACTTGGCGCTCGGCCATGCCTATGATATCATCGATCCCTGCCTCTTCGACAGGTTGGAAAGTCGGAAAATGGGATCAAGAGGTGAGGGAGAGAAGGGAAGCAATATAAGCAGGAGGGAGCTGTTTGATTGTGTGAGCGAATGCGTGGATTCGAAATGCAGCCGTTACATCCATGGGGGCTACAAAGCATGGGCCAAAGGGGTGGCAATAGTGAGGAAGGAGGGGTTGGCAGAAGAAGTATATAAGGAGATCTTGGATTGGAGAAGTATGGGAGATTGGATGCTGGATGAACTTGTGGAGAAGGACATGAGCAGCCAGTTGGGGAGATGGCTTGATTTCGAAACTGAAGCATTCGAAATAGGAGTAGAGATTGAGAGACGGATACTACTTTCTTTGCTTGATGAAGTGGTTGCTGATTTGGTGTAGGAGCTGTTTGGAATGCTTATTTTTCCCCCCAAATGTAAGTTGGGTCAGTGCCATTTCTCTATGTTCTTGGTAGAGCGCTTGTATTTTCATTTCTTGATTCCTCTTCTCCTCTTGGAGATTCATGGTGTTGAATGATATGATTCTTTCACGATAAGGGGTAATGATTGCATAGTGGTGCAAGCAAGACTCCGTCGGAAACTTGGACAGTTCATCGACCAATCCGGACTGTCTATTTAGGTCTAGCATGCTTTTCATTGGTTACCATGTAAAACTACCCGAATCAGACCATTTTAGCTATCTGATCAGTAGCCCATTAAGTGGATTGTCAAGATCACTTAACTCAAAAATAAGTCCACTCAACAATTTGAGCCATTGTAGCCATCCATCCGGTCATGGGTCGCTTATGTTTCTAAAGAATCACTTCTATCCAACAATTTTATTTCTTAACCTAGCCATACGTTTCTAAAAATAGCACTTACTGTACATAACCCATCTAGTTAGTGTAATTTTTGCATGGTAACCCACGAAATGTATGCCAGACCTAACGAACAATGTGGATTAGTCGATGCTACCACGGAATGTATGCCAGACCTAATGGACAGTCTGGATTGGTCAATTGGACTGTCCAAGAGACCAAATGGAGTTAACTTAAAAATAAAAGAAAGAAGAAGAACAAGACCCAACAGATAACACCACAATTGCCGCCATGTGATCATTTCCCTATAGGCACCTTGTGGGAAGGTAAATGGGATTTTAAGTGTGTTTGAATAGAAGTAAATGCATGCAAATGAAATGAAATGGAAGTAAATGGGCTTGTAAATGAAATCCTCCCCACAAGAGAGGATTTTGGAAGTAAATGGGATGAAATGCCTTTTTAAGCTCCCTTGGAGAGTAGCGCGACTAAACAAAGGTGGCACTAGGCACATGTCCACCATGCACATGACATGCTAGTGATGTTCCAAAACCATTTAAATACCAGCTACATCATTAAAATCACACCAATAAAATGATCCAAACCGTCTAAAGGTTGGCCATCTAAATGGATGGTTATAAAACATTGGCAAGTTACTTGTTTGTGATCCTTATTTTTGTGGCCCATTCGAGGCTCAAGATTTTTTTATTTTTTGCGAAATTATATATTCTAATGGGCTTAATACAATCAATTTATTAAATATCACATATGTACACTAATTTGAGATATTAAGGTTGATTTATGATATCACATGTTATTGTGAATATATTAAAAAAATTCCAATGCATTCCAAATCCTCCCATTTACTCCTATCCAAACAAAATATTTGGATTTTAAACGCATTTCATTTATTCCCCATCCAAACACATGCTAAGTAAGTCATTTTCTCCTAATTCCATTTCCCATTTACATGCTCCCAAACAAGCCCATATACAAGATGTTAAATGATGGCCCACCTCAAGAATGTGCATCGAATCGTAGGTCTCGGTTTGTTATATATATACATTGTGTGTGTGGATAGGAGTGATGAAAATGTGAGGATCACTTGTAGTGAGTTCCCTAATTTTTGTAGGCTTGCACCAAGGGCCAGTATTGAGCCTTTACATTTTCAGTTGGTTATGGGCGAGTTAACAAGGATTTGCACAAGAAGTGATCACATGTTGTATGTTGCTTATAGATATGACATAGTTGACAAGATGAGGGAGTGCATAAACATGAAACTAGATTTGTCAAAGAGTGTTTTAGAATCTAAGAAATTTAAAATTAGTTGAACTAAAAAGAATATATAGTATAATACGAGTGGAAATAAGGAATTAGTTAATATTGTTGATCAAGAAGTTTTTCAAATTGACTACATTCGATGTCTTGGGTCGATAATTCATTAGTAGAAAAATTAAGAAGAGTGTTGCATTGATAGAATTTGAGTTGGGTGAAAGAAATGGAGATATGCCTTTGGAGTTTCACATGATCACCACTACAGGAGAAATTTTGTAGGATGGTTATAAGACCAGTCATGCTTTATGGAATAGGATGTTGGGCAGTTAGGGAACAACATACTCATAGGATGATTGTTGTTGGAATGAAGATTTTGAGATTGACGAGTGGCAAAACGAGGAAGAATATAATTAAAAATGAATGCGTTTGGGAGAAATTAGGAGTAACAATAATAGGTAACAAGATGAGGGAAAATAGACTTTAGATGGTTTTATCATATGCAACAGAGAAAGAGAGGTTCAAAGGACATGGGTAGAGGTAGTAAGAAAAGACTGGACAACCTATGATATAACTGAAGTTGTGGTCCTTGACAGAGTGGAATGATGGAACAAGATTCATGTATAGAGCTATACACGAGTTGATTTGTCTCGGTTAGCTCGCTTAACTCGACTTGAATCGGATCGGATTGGTCCTGAGTTTGGACCGAGTCAAGTTCATTTTTGGAGCTTGGAAAAAAAATTGAGCCTAGTTCAAGCTGACCCGAGATCGACTTGAAGCTCAGTCCAAATTGACTCGGTTTGGTTCAGCTCGACTTGACTCTTCATAATTGGTACCCAGCGCATTCTCTCAGACCCTTTGCACGTGGACACCTATGAATTTATTGTTTTTACTTATTGTATTTTTTAAAAAAGAATGTTGTATTCTTTTCTTTTGAAAATTCTATGCATGCATTAATTGCTCTTTGAAAACCAAAACATTGCATTCTTTTTTTATTTTTATTTAAATTCCATGCATGCATTAATTGCTCTTTAAAAACTAAAAATTATATTGATTTTTTTTTGTTGGAAAACCCAAAATGTTATTATGGCACAGCTTGAACTTGGCTCGGTTAGTCTGAGCTGCTGATTGAACTGAGCCGAACTAGCCAATCGAGCTCCATGACCAAGCAATGCTGAGTTCAAGCTAGGGTTGGCTGCTGGCCGAACCAATCCGAGCTATGCCAATCTTAACTCGATTTGACTCGTGTACAACTCTATTCAAGTAGTTGAGTGCGTGCTTGTGGGTGTGCATGCGTGCAGCTCCCGACTATAAATGACCCTTCATCCCGGCTATAAATGATCCATCTTCAAACCCAAAATTCTTTCCCTCTAGAATAGTCCTAACCATTTGTAGAAAGGACCAGATCCCGACTACAAATGACCCTTCATCTTCAAACCCAAGCTCTCATTCCAAGCTCGGCAATTAAAATTGGCAATGAGCTGGAGCTGGGCCAAGCAAAATCGAAATTTTGAACAGTACTGGCCCAATAAGCCTGCTCGACGAGATCAAAATCTGGGATTAAACCAACCATGTCCGCCCGTTGCCAGGCCCATCGATCATGCCGCTATGCACGGCCTATTTGTAGGTTGGGCTTCAAGATGATTAACACATGGACCCATATTATAGCCCCAAGCCCAACCTACACTGGGCCAGATTGAAACAGGATGAGTCGATCCAGACCTTTGCCGGCCTACTGAAGATGGTATTTCTAAAACTTGGTGACTTGGACTCGAAACTCGGACCAGTCGACTCGATGAGATTCCTAGCCGAGTCTCACTGACAGGCATGACTTCGTTGGCCCCAACTTAGTGTGCCATGAGACGTGTTTGTGTTAGGATGGGGGTATTTTGTATACTAATACCTATTTTCAAGTAGTTCAAGATTTCTACACCAGCTGAATACTTTTAAACGTAATTCTCGAACTGAGTCAAGGAATGACTCATTTGAGTCTTTGAGATGACCAGACCCTCCGACTCGAGTTTTGAACTATGCTGAAGGCTTCTCATGCCCTCAACAATAGGTAATGCTTATCACATATTTTGGACGCAGACTGCGTGGTGACCCCAATACTTGTATATATATGATGAATGCTCACCTGTGTACCAGTTCTCACAAGAACTTATGATCACTTTTTGATAACTCATCACACGTGATGTGAGCCCAAATTTGGGCCATCCATGTGATGCATCACCCATAAAACCCTCAAGGCCCAACTTTCAACCTGGTCCAAAACTTTGGTGGGCCATAGTAAAGAGAAAGGTAAATCAAGGGAAGAAACTATTTCTTTTTTGCCATGGCAAGTGAGTTCCCTAATTTTTGTGAGGGAGTGATGAAAAATGTGAGGATCACTTGTAGAGAGCGAGTTCCCTAATTTTTGTAGGCTTGCAAGTATTGAGCCAGTACATTTTCAGTTGGTTATAGATGAGTTAACGAGGCATTTGCAAGAAGTGATCCCATTGTGTATGTTGCATATAGGTATGATATTAGTTGATAAGATGAGGGAGTGAATAAACATGAAACTAGATTTGTTGAATAGTGTTTTAGAATCTAAATTTTTTTAAATTAGTTGAACTAAAAAAGAATTATCGAGTACAATTTTACTAATAATAGGAGTGAAAGTAAGGAATTAGTTAATATTGTTGTTCTTGAAGTTTTTCGAATTGACTACTTTTGATATCTTAGGTTGATAATTCATTAGTGGAGAATTGAGAAGAATGTTGCCTCGATAAGCTGGCTGAAAGAAATGGAGATGTGCCTTTGGAGTTTCACATGATCATCATTCATCATGTATGGGTTAAGACTACAAGAGAAATTTTGTAGGTTGGTTATAAGACAAGTCATGCTTTATGGGATAGAATGCTGGGTGATTAAGGAACAACATGTTCACAGGATGATTGTTGTTGGAATGAAGATTTTGAGATGTACCAGTTGTGAAATGAGGAAGAATAAAATTAAAAATGAATGCATTTGGGAGAAATTAGGAGTAGCACTAATAGGTAATAAAATGAGGGAAAGTAGACTTACATGGTTTGATCATATGTAACAGAGATTAAAAAATAAAGTGCTGGTTAGAAGAAATGAGTTAGTGCAAGTTGAAGGCTCTAAAAGAACAAAGAAAGGTCTAAAAGGAAGTGGGTGAAGGTAAGAAAAGAATGGATGACCTATGGTATAGTTGAAGTTGTGGTCCTTGATAAAGTGGAATGGTGGAATAGGATTCATGTAGCTGCGTGTGTGTGCATGCATGCATGTGTAGAGCTATACACCGAGCTAAACCGAATCGAGCTGGGCTTAGCTCAGCTCGGCCTTTGAGTTGAATTGGCAGGCTCGGCTCCATTTGGTTGAGCTTTCAAGCCGAGTTTGAGGTCGAGCTTTTCAAGCTGAGGGTTGAGCTTGGAAAAAAATGTATTATTTTCACAAACTTATATATATATATATATGAGTACAACCGAATGAAGTTGCAATTGAACCGAACTTCGAGTCGAGCCGAACCGAGCTTAGGTCAGCTCGAGCTCGACTTGAAAATCCTTTCGAGCTTGGAAAAACGGATGGGCTTAGTTTGAACCCAACCTTCGAACCAAGCCAATTCAAGCCGAGTCGAGTGAGCTAACTGAGCTAGCTTGGCTTGTGTTCAGCTCTATGTGTGTGTGTGGATGATGATAAGTTAAGATGGATATTGAAAATTATTTCCCTCTAAAATAGTCTTAACCATTCGTAGAAAGGACCAGATCATCTAATAAACATGCCTCATTCCAAGCTCAGCAATTAAGGTTGGTAATGAGCTGAAGCTGGACCAAGCAAAATCAAAATTTTGAACAGTACTGGCCCAATAGGCCTGCTCGACAAGATCAAAATCTGGGATTAAACCAACCATGTCCGCCCGTTTCCAGGCCCATCCATCATGCCATAAAGGTTTTGGAAAACTCTGGCGCCACGCACGGCCTATTAGTAGATTGGGCTTCAAGATGATTAATATATGGATCCATATTATAGCGACAAGCCCAACCTGCACTGTGTCAGATTGAAACTCGGCCCAGTCTACTTGATGAGATTCCGAGCCGAGTCTCACCAGGCATGACTTTGTTAGGCCCAACTTGGTGTGCCATGGGACGTGTTTGTGTTAGGATGGGGGTGTTTTGTATGCTAATACCTATTTTCAAGTACTTCAAGATTCCTACACCAGCTGAATACTTTTAAACTTAATTCTCGAACTGAGTCAAGCAAAGACTCATTTGAGTCTTCGAGTTAACCAGACCCTTTATATATTGAGTCGACTTGAGTTTCAAACTATGCTGAAGGCTTCTCATGCCCTCAACAATAGGTAATGCGTACCACATATTTTGGACATAGATTGTATGGTGACCCCAATACTACACAGCTAGGGGTGTTGGGTCATGGGGGGATTTAATTGGGCCATGTGTCATTATTAGATATGGGGCCCACACAAATCATGTTTGAAAGTCATTGTGTCGGAGCATGGATTGTGTGCTAGGTAACCCAGTACCCTATAGCATACCGAGTAAACTCGGTAGGTCCCACCGTAATGTATGTGTCTTATCCAGGCCATCCATTTTTCCAGCGCATGAACCCAAAATTGAAGCATATCCAAAGCTCAAATGGACCGCACCACAGGAAACAATGGGAATTGAACACTTACTGTTGAAAACTTCTTAGGGACCATGAAACTTTTGGATCAAGTTCATACTTGTGTTTTCCCTTCATTCATGTCTGTGACCTTATGAACAAGTTAAATGATAAATAAACATCACTGTGGCCATAGGAAGGTTTCAATGGTGGACATCATTATCCCCAATGTTTCATATGGTATGGTCCACTTGAGCTTTTGATATGCTTTGAATTTGGGCTCATGCCCTAGAATGAGCTGATAAAATGGATGAACAAAATGGATAAGACACATACATCACAGTGGCTCTGCAGAGTTAGTGTTGTGAGCTAGTGTTGTGAGTAGGGGTGTTAATGGGTCGGGCCGGGCTTGAAAAATCAGAAAGGCCTGGACTGACAGCCCAGCCTGGAGCAGTTCAAAATCCAGGCCAAAACCTATCCCAGACCCGACCCATTGACAGCCCTAGTTGTGAGTTACTCAGTATCCATTGCGCATTGTTATGTCGAGTATGTACTTAGACCCACGCCATCTCTAACCGCTGCAAGTGTCCCAATCAAATTCAGCTACCTCTCAACAGTATGGTAGTGTTGGGGTCACCATGCAATCTGTCCCTTTCAATCATGCTTTGTGTGGTTCTCATCTCTAACAGCGACACATGGCGAATCAAATCAGGCTACACCGCAACACCACCACTGAGCCACGTGGTGTTGGGGTCACCATGCAATTTGCTTCCACATGGATAAGACACATACATTACAGTGAGCCCTGCAGAGTTGGTGTTGTGAGTTACTTAGCATGCATTCCACATCCATTATGTGGGGTATGAACTTAGACCCAGGCCATCTTTAACAGCAGCCAATCAAATCCAGCCACCTCTCAACAACTATGTAGTGTTGGGGTCACCATGCAATCAGTCTAATTCAAACATGCTTTGTGTGGTTCTCATCTCCAATAGAGACACATGGCCCAATCAAATCGGGCTACGTCCCAACACCACCATCGAGCCAGTGGTGTTGGGGTCACCACACAATCTGCTTCCACATGGATAAGACACATACATTACAATGAGACACGCAGAGTTAGTGTTGTGAGTTACTCTATATGCATTTCACGTCCATTATGTCGGGTATGTACTTGGACCTAACCCATCTCTGAAAGCAGAACGTGTCCCAATCAAATCCAGCCACCTCTCAACAGCTATGTAGTGTTGGGTCACCATGCAATTTGTGTCCCTTTCAAACATGCTTTGTGTGGTTCTCATCCCTGTGACACCGGCACATGGCCCAATCAAATCGACCTACATCCCAACAACACCACCAAGCCACGTGGTGTTGGGGTCACCAAGCAATCTGCTTCCTCATATTTCCCTTACATTGAGATTTGACGTAGACGCAACTGAACCTTGCACGTACCACCCATTGACATTCTTCCATGGTTTGCAATGTTTCCTTTTTGATAATTAAGAATATGGACGGTGTAGATTTTCAGTTTTGTGTATGTTAGGCCCATGGTATGTTGATCAAGATGGTTAGTCTGGTTCACTTCCCTCCATATCCTTTTGAACAGAGCAGCTTACTTCATTCAGAGAAAAGATCAGATATTCCCCCACGTCAGATGAGGGGCCAACCTGGGATTTTTTGGAGCATCTGCGATCCTCAATGGAGCCTATCAAATCAATGGTTGGACCCTGAAATAGACATTGTTTGCCCCACATATATAAAATCTTGTCTGCAGAACTCTTTTCATGTTAGCTGGCTGAATTTTAGATTTTCTAAGTGGGGCCCATGGTTCACTAATGCCACCGATGGTCAGTTGGGCCCCACCTTATATGGGCCATCATGCCTCAGAAAACATCGTTGTAAGCTTTTAATATGTAGCTTTAAAGAAAAGAAAGAGAGAGAATTCACTTTTCACACCACGACCCACTTTCATGTTGGACGTGAAGTTAACCACATTGATCAAAGTATAATAACCTGACAAACATAGGTCTCTTCTTTTACAGCCGTTGAGTCTGTCGTGCCATGGATGGAATGATTATGATCATTTGATCAAAATGGTTCTTTTGTGACATGCTGTCCAAGTGGGCCATAGAATGGATTGCTCTTATTGGTCATTGTACCTTCAATTCAGACCCTCTTGTTTGGATCGATTGGACAGTAAAGTTCCTCAGGTTAGTTTTATTTTTTATTTTTTATTTTTTAATTTTTTACCATAGCCCGTAAAAAGTTGTGTCGGACATAATGGACGGTGTTGATTGATGATTTGACCATTATATATGTTCAGAAAACTCTAGCACATTAAAGGCACCGGAGCGCCTATAGTTTATGGAAGTTAACTCTTCCAAATATGATGTAGGACAATCACATGGATGGCTAGGATCAAAAGAAATATGACTAAAAAGTTTGATCAAAGGGTTGGGTGCGTATTATAGCTTCGGCTATAACTGTGACAAACTTTTCGTTGCATGCATATGATATACTACTTGAAAATTTTCATTGAATTATATATGCCGGCCAATGCTAACCAGCCATTGAATGATTTTATAAAATACAATCATTTTAGAAGTTTTTTCTAATTTCGAGTTAAAACTTACTAGCTTTATAATTTCAATTTTTACTCTTTTTAAAATACTATAAGTTCTCATGTGTCTTAGAATACCTTGAAGTCTTTATTCAAGTAATGAGGAAGAATTAAATTAGTTTAGAAGTTAGTCATTATTTTTAATAAATTTATTATTTTAAAATTTTATTATTTAAGAAAAATGTCTTATTTTTAACTAAATTAGGGTTTAGAGTTTCTTTTGCTTATATAAACATGTTAGACATGTTATAAGCAGCGCTCTTCATTAATAATAGTAATACTCTCTTTCATTTTAGAACTCAACATTTGAAAGTTGCACTTCAAAAGAGAAACTAATTGAAATCATGTGATCCACCCAATTTTAGGACCTACACTTCATATATCAATGAATTTCAAGGATAATCAAGATCATTGATCCAATGGGCCACTTTATTATGTACTGTGCTGTAAAAGTCGCAGATGATCAATCTTATCCATCAAACAAGTGGCATGCAATCAATCTTAGCAATTGCATCCCAGTGCGGATGAGTCAGATCCATTTTTAAAATCTTGAAAACATGACTCGACTCGACAGCTAGCTGAGTCAGGTTGACTCAAAGACTTGATTCGACTCAACTCAATTCAATATTTAATAATTAAATTAGGAATATTTTAATTACGCTAATATTAAAAAGTTAAAAGAATACAAAATCTAAAAACATGCAATTTAAAACATAGAAGCAGTCTTTGGGCAGGTGGTAAATGCTACCTGTCCAACAAATTTTTTTCGACCAAGTGGGTGAGTTAACTCAGTGAGTCAAGCCGAGTCTAAATTGAATCAGACTCCTCGGCAAATCTGACAGTGACTTGGCTCAATTTCTAGTCAAGTTGAGTTGACTCGTCCAAGTTCTGAGTTGAGTCACTGAATTTTAGAACTATGGTTCCATCATGGACACCGCATGTCACAAATGTTCACATATGGGGTGATTTAAATATTTTAGATTTTATAAAATCCTTATTTATTAAAATCATATCTTAAATTAATATAATAAGGTTTGATTTATTGCTCTATGAGATTGGCTAAGTCGGTGAGCTTGACTCGTCCGAGTATTGACTTGTTAATCAATGATACAAGTGCGGAGTTCTTGGCCTTCGAATAATGTTGATAGCAATTATTGTTGTCATTTTCATTATTTTAGTGTAGCATTAGATATTATGTTGAATTCTAAGCCATCTAAGAATGGACATAAAAGACAATGGTGTGCCCTAATCGACCGGCCACTTCTTCAGTATGATTTTGACTCATTAGGTGGGCCATACCTACACTCACCGAGAAAGATCACATCCAACCAGCTGCATGATAATTTGTCGTCTACCAAGTGGATATCTTTTAAGAGGTTGGCCCCAGCGGATCATCCGGTGAAAATATCAGCCTTATTCACCCATCAGCTGAGCCATAACATAGAAAATAATATATAGCCAGTAATGCATAATACTCATTGGCATTGCTACTCAATTTGGACATACGACCACACATGTAATGAATAGCTCAGTTTTATTTATATGAGTGCGAGTATGAATATGTTGGGGGTGTGAGAGTTGTATTTAGCTTCAATCGAATCAAACGCCTTGTGACCTTAGGAGCTGAGATAGGCGATTAAAACCAAACTTGTCAAAATTGCCGTCTATTCAACCACCAATTGGCAAGGTGATTAGATGATCTCCAAAGCCCAATCTTCAGAGTCTTTAGGTGGGTCACACATTTACAACGGTGTGCCCCGATGGGCCAGCCACTTCTTCAATATGATTTTTGACTTATAGGTGGGTCACACATTTCCTAATCTCGAGAATGTTCACAGCCAACCAGTTGGGTGATACGTTTTCAGCGGATATCTTTCAAGAGGTTGGCCCCACCGTGTCGATCATCTTGCGGGAAGTTGAACCTCATTCACCCATCGGCTGGGCCATAGCAAGGAAAATAATGTACGGCTACTAATAAATAATACTGGTACGATTGAGTGGCTGAGTATGATCTTTGCATAGTTTGAGGCTGACAAATTGGACGGTTTGGATGTGGCACTCACATCATTGAAAAGTTAATCTAGTGGTTGGATGGTAACTTACTGAAATTGGTTGGATGCGAAAATTTCTCATACTTATTAGGGATTTTTATCCTAAAATTCATTCGACAATTTATATTTTATAAAATAATGTCTGATCAATTAGAAATCACATTAGAAATTACATGGATGCTTTTCTAGGGATGAAATTATTATTATTATTTTTTTTGAAAGATGATAATTTTATTAAGAAGAAACAAAACCCAGGGATGAAATTATAAAACACACTCATTTAATTTTATTTTTTTTCTGAAAAATAGTGAAAGCGTAGACTCCTGGGCTTACATGATATGTGTATAGCATCCAACCCATACATTGTACGCAACCCCCCAAAACAAATGATAATTCAGGCCGATCAAATATTATAAATTTTTGCCATATTTTTCGGATTATCTAATAATCACATTGGCATGCATCTGTTGGACAGTGTGGGTGGATGTTTGACGCATGCCACATGGGCTCCACAATTATCGATTCTCCTCTCTATAATGAAAAAATAAAGAAGAGTTGTCATGAAATTTTTCTTTGAAAAAAACATTTTCCAGTAATATCAGTTCCTTAAGGCACTATTTTGATAAAATAAAAGTCTTGAAGAATTTAGCAATAAAATCTTTATTCATCATATTCCATAGATATATTACCTATGGTTTTCTTTTGTGGGCCCCTTAAAACATCAGTGGTCCCCACACGTCAATTTGGAAATGTTAAATGTTTGCATTAGATCCAACCTCATTTATGAATATGTTTGCATTGATCCAACTTCATCTTCAATCCATCCTAGCAAGTGGGACCATGTTTAGGTATAATCTTGACCATTGGTCTGCTCTGTCCGCATTCTAAAATGGTCTATGACAGGATAGACATACAAACACTCGAACCTATGACCTCAGTGTTGAAAGATATTCTCTACCACTTAGCCATAGGTACCTAAGCAGGACAAAGCTACATATGTGGACAGATAAGAGCAACAACTACAACCAAGCAAACTGAAAATGGTTTTACTATCTACGGTCAGGATCTTAGAATCTTGGAGATGTTTCGGAGCATTCTCCATTCAGGGTTGGACACGTAACTGACAACGCCTGTCTACCGTGCAAAGATGCGGGCCACGTATCATAGAGATCGCGACCATGCAATTGGTAGGTTAAGCTTAACTTATGACGCCATATTTGGGGCTTACCATGATGCGTGGTTGAGATCGAAACCGTTCATCATGTATTCCCCATCGTGTTTTCCATGGTGACAAAAAAATCAGGTCGATCCAAAACTCAAGTGGGCCACACTACAGGGAACATCTGAGAAGGAGACATCAAAAATTAAAAACCTTCCGGATTGTGCCTGACATCCAACCCGTCCGTCACGTCCAACCCCTAGTGTTATCCTTGTCGACCTAAAATCAGGTCGATACAAAACTCATGTGGGCCAAACCATGTGATTTCAGATGTTTCAGACATGATTTTACATGGCGTGGCCCACATGAGTTTTGGATCGGCCTGATTTTAGGTCGACAGGGATACAACGAGGGATTGGACGTGACGGACGGCTTAGATGTCATGCACACATCAGTGGCCCACACACATTGCACTGTAGACTATGCTTAACCTACAAACCTCTGTAGTGATCCGACCTCTCATACAATTCCTCATTGCTTGCGGAATTTTGTAGGATCAGGAGTGGCCCACTCACAAAGAGTGGGACCCATACGCACTCGTGAATCTTTCGTGGGTCCTTACATTTTGAAAGCTCATTTTAGGTCACTGTGATGTATGTGACTTACATCTGCACCGTCCATGCATTTTGAAAGCTCATTTTAGGGCATTATCCCAAAAATGAAACAGATCCAAATCTTACGTGGACCATACCACATGAAATAGTAGTGATTGAATCCACACCATTAAAAACTTCATGGGGTCGACCGGAATGTTTATTTTCCATCCAACCTGTTGAAAAGGTCACAAAGACCTGGATGAAGATACCAAACAAATATCAGCTTAATCCAAAACTTTTGTAACCCACGAGAAGCTTTTAATGGTTGAATACCATTGTTTACTTTATTATGGTCCACCTGAGATTTGGATCTACTTCATTTTTTGAATCGTGCTCTAAAATGAGTTTTCAAAATGAATGGACGGCGTGGATTTAATACACACATATCATACAGTGGACGGCATGGTAAGGGATCCACCCACCTCGGTGGTTCCGGGGATCCAGCGAAGCCACGCCCGGCTGAGGCCTGCAATTTGTAGTACTCCCGCGAGTTACCTCGATTTGTCCCCTAAAAAGAAAGGCGATGGAGTCCTTTTTCAGTATTTTATCTTTTTCCCTATTTTAACCTCACGGTAAAAGAAAGTAGCCCTCGGACTACCAAAGCAAAATCGTACTCCCATAACTGAGCCATGGACGCGGATTGGCTAGTGACCCCAACACCAGGCTCGTGGCTGGTGTCAAAGCTGTGTGGACCCCACCATTATGTATGTGTTTTATCCACGCTGTCCATCCACTTTCCACCTTATTTTAGGAAATGGGCCCAAGAATGAGGCAGATCCAAATCTCACGTGGACCACACCACATGAAACAGTGGGAATTGAATTCTCACCGTTGAAACTTCTTGGAGACCACAGAAGTTTTGGATCAAGCTGGTATTTTTGTTTTCACTTCATCCAAGTCTATGTGACCTTATCAACAGGTTGGATGACAAATAAATATCACGGTGGGCCCTGAGAAGTTTTTAAGGGTAGACGTTCAATCAACACTGTTTTCCTGTGGTGTGGTCCACCTGAGATTTGGATATGCCTCATTTTGGACCCACGCCCTAGAATGAGGTGGAAAAATGGATAGACAGCGTGGATAAAACACATACATCATGGTGGGGCCACACAGCTTTGACACCAGCCCCGGGCTGGTGTTGGGGTCACTAAGCCAATCCGCGTCCATGAGGGACGGCATCTGTGCAAGGCCACTTCACTCCTGACCACTTGAGTAGGGAAGCGGATTGTATGCTGAGTAACTCAGTACGGTAAGCGTACTGAGTAACCTCTGTGGGGTCCACCGTGATTCATGTATTTTATCCACTCGGTCCATGCATTTTATCAGATAATTTTTGGGCTTGAGCCCAAAAGAGAAGCATATCCAAAACTTAAGTGAGCCACACTACAGTAAACAATGTGAATTGAGTGTCTACCATTGAAAAATTCTCAGGGGCCATAGAAGTTTTGGATCAAGCTTATATTTGTGTTTTCCCTTCGTCCATGTCTGTTGATTTTATGAACAGGTTGGATGACAATTTAACATCACTTTGGACCCTTAGAAACATTTGAACGGAGAAAATCATTATTCCCACTGTTTCCTGTGGTGTGGTCCAGTTGAGATTTATATATGCTTCAATTTTGGGATCAACCCTTAAAATGATATGGAAAAACGGATGGGCGGTGTGGATATATCACATAAATTCACTGTGGGCCCAATCCGATTTCATTGAGAAGAACATAAATCTAGACCAATCGATACATATAATGTACGGAAGTGTCAGAAAACCATCATCTTTTTCCTATAGGATAAAAAAAGTAGTGCATGCCTCTTGAACGGTTCAGATCATAAGAAATGATGGCCAACCTGGCGGAGTAGGAGTGTTAGTTGAGTAGACCGTGGACTACAGGAGAAGCGAATAAGGTGAAGAGAGTCTGATTAATATCATTATTTCTCTCATGTCTCGGTAAAGCTGCATAAAAGTCAGCATCACATTGCAGAGAGAGAGAGAGAGAGAGAGAGAGAGGTATGGCCGTATGGGGAGACGGACCTCAACACGTGCCAGCACGTCTCATGACATCACTAGCGCCGAACGTGCCGCCCTTTACCCCTCACCTTTTTCTATTTTCCCAATATGCCACTAGCCTTTCCACCAAATCCCTATCATGTCTTTAGCACGATGCACCGGCGCCGGCACCGTGCGCTGCTGGAAAAGCTCTGTGGGCCCCACTATGATGTATGTGTTTTATCCACTCCGTCCATTCATTTTTTAAGATCATTTTATAGATGACATAAAAAAAAAATGAGGTACGTTCAATTCTCAGGTGGACCACACCGTAGTAAAAAGTAGTGATTGAACGCCCACCATTAAAAACTTATTTGGGAATGAAGCACCGACTTGGTACTGAATGCTATTGGAAACGATCTGTGGGCCCCACTATGATGATGTATGAGCTCAAAAATGAATGGATTCTAATATTAGGTGGACCATACTGTAGGAAACGGTGGTGAATGAACTCCTACTGTTAAAAACTACGTTGGGGCTATAAAAGTTTTAGATCAAGATGATATTTGTGCGTTCAATCACTATTTTCTATTGTGTGGTCCACCTGAGATTTGGATCTCCATCATTTTAGGGCTCGTGATCTATAATGATCAGAAAAAATGTATGGACGGTGTGGATGAAACGTATCCATCGTGGTGGGGCCAAGGAGTTTTTCCAGTAGCACACCGTACCCATGTCGGTGCCAGGGCTACACTACGCAATCCTAGTCCATGCCAAACGCTCTCGTTTGCTCCTAGAGGACATCGGCACCATCAAAACGGTGGGCCCTACCATGAAGATCGTCTGGAAGAAAAATCAGGCCGTTGAATGCATCAGGAGGAACACACTGACAGCCGACAGTCTGAAGGTGTGGCCCACCTATTGAGAGGATCAGTGGCTACACTTGGCAATCCGAGTCCATGCCAAACGCTCTCGTTTGCTCCTGGAGGACATCGGTACCATCAAAACGGTGGGCCCTACCATGAAGATCGTCTGGAAGAAAAATCAGGCCGTTGAATGCATCAGGAGGAACACACCGACAGCCGACAGTCTGAAGGTGTGGCCCACCTATTGAGAGGATTAGCGTGATTTTCGACAAAAAACTTGTCTCCATTGTGGGGCCCACCATTTCACGGTAATGAAGCTTTACACGAGCAGCATGTTGCCGGGAAATCTTGGGATGTTGTTGAATTTGGGGGGTTCACGTTTTGAGCCCAACCCTAATTTTTATCCTACCAAAAAGGCTTCCTAATCTTTGAGTCGTCTAAAAAAGGGGCATGAAAAGCACAGCCGTATAAAACCTTTTTTCGTGAAAGTGCGTCCAAACAAGCCCTTAGCACGCTTTTGGTGCCTAAACTAGGTTTTCAGCCAAACCATTTTCATGTATTGCATTTGGATGTATTTCCGCAGACGTGGTTCAGGTGACCTCTCCCTGCAAACAAGCTAGCTACAAGTTTCCATGTGTTCATTTTCATCTTAGTGGTACCAATGGAATTGCGTGGGGCTATGTGTTTATTTGGCTCAACCGACTTTCTACGCCGCATTTGGACATATCTCAGGCAGAATGGGGTCTCTGCGAATCTTTGATTTTCGGGGAGTGAGCTTATAGTATCCATTTGAACGAGTGACATGTTGGGTCCCTCTTCACCGGGCTTAAGTGGTATTTTAGTGCCACGTGTGATGGGTATTTTGGTCTGTTGGCAAGCAAAGGAAAATGCGAAGAAGAAAAAAAACTTCTTCGCTCGATGAGAGGTAAATGAAATGAAATGAAAGTAAATGCATTATGATAATTTTTACACCAGCTTGAGAATGAGGCAGGAAAGAGATGGAAGTCCACCTTGAAAACAATGCAAATTTCAACTTCTTTTCAGAGCAAAACTTGGTGGGGCTCACTATAATTTATGTGCTATTGCCACACTGCTCATTCATTATTTTAAATCATTTTAGAGAATGAGACAAAAAATGAGACAAATCCAAATATCAAGTGGACCACAGTATAGATAACAATAGATTCAATAGTAGATGTAATTATTCTTAGAAGGCCACTTGGGCTTTGGATTTACTTTATTTTGGGCTCATGCCCTGAAATGATTTAGAAAAATGAATAGATAGTGTGAATATAACACATACATCATTATGGGGGAAACAAGATTTTGGCACGTAGCATGCTGCCAATGTAAAACTTTTTGGAATAACATGCATTTCTAATTAAATAGGAAGGAAAGTAATCATAACTTATTTAGCGCATTCGAGCAAATGTTTGCAAACATGCATCCAAATGCATGAAGCAAAATGGAATTAGGCTAAAAACAGTGTTAAGACGAGTGTGCATCCAAAAGGGCTCTTGAGTTGATTCCAGCTGTGTTACATGGGTTGTGGATCATGCCAAAAAATGAGGCTCATTTAGGCAAATGGGTAGAGTAGAATCTTTCAGGCTTGCTTACAAATTCGAAACAAAATATTAACACCCTTGTGATTTTATTAAGAGCTTCTTCGGGTCACAAAATCAAATGGTATGGAATTGCATTAGATGGAATTAATACTATTATTGCTTATTGCACAATGATTGTCTGTCTGGAAATGCCATGATATTTTGATCGTCCAATCCCACATTTGATATCAAAATCATCCTAGGGGAAAAGCATTGTATTTGGTAAAACTCTTATTTGGCGTACCATGGAATTGTAATCAATGGATCAGATTTCACAACTGATGTTAGCCACTAATACATATATGCAGTTTGAATGTCATGTGTAAATAGTGCATATGGTATGAATAAAACACATGCATCAATGTAGGGGCCACAAATGTGATGGATTTTGAAATCGACCAGCAATTCTGCAGCATTTACTTTGGGGAGTAGATGATATGATACTTAAATTAAGCCAATTCTAATAGTCATTTCCAAACACGGGATAGAATTTGCATAAGACTAAATCCAATTCCATACCACTTAATCCCAAATATTCTATAACCCACTTCTTTTATGATTTCTACCTTTGAAAGATGATGGACATTTAAAATCTTGACTACTTGAATACCCATGGAGCATTGCAATATCTAAAATGAGCACTTTTTAATTTTCAAAAATATAATGAAATTTCATTCCAATGCCTACAATGGATTCTCCAATTCTCCCCCTCTGGATCACTATCAAGTGATTGTATTTTTTAAAGGGAACTCCAATGAAAGGTATAGGGCCCAAATGATAGAAAGTTTAAATCAATAATGGAACCATTGGTAACGTGATCAAGGTAGACCATCCATTTTTCCTATCATTGG
Organism: Liriodendron chinense; assembly: GCA_003013855.2. Classification (NCBI taxonomy): domain Eukaryota; kingdom Viridiplantae; phylum Streptophyta; class Magnoliopsida; order Magnoliales; family Magnoliaceae; genus Liriodendron; species Liriodendron chinense. The sequence goes on from PVNU02002913.1 coordinate 1,022,547, forward strand.
ATTGAAAGGCAAGAAACACTCGTCCAAAGTGATTATTTGAGAAGAAAAGAAAATCAAAGCAAGAAACGATATAATGATCATCTAAGCCAATTATCGGACCAATTTTATTATGATCAATGTTTACTTATCATTTTTCTAGTTATTGATCAGAGGTTAAGATTACCCAACCAAAACAATGTTTTGAGAGGCACAAGCACTCAAGGATGGAGCCCATATATATGCTGATCGAATGCCTTGGACAAACGATCAAAACATTTTTAGCATGATTAATATGGTTCACTAATTTTCTTAAGTATTGATAGGAAGTTAGGATCATTCAACCAAAGTGATTTTATAAGAGAGGTGCGTAGATCAAGAATGGGACCCATACAACGGATGGCCTAGATCAATGATAGGAACATTCGCAATAAGCTTTGATTGGAGATGTGATCATCCAACCAAAATGATATTTGAGAGGGATGAGCTATTAGGGGTGGGACTTACATGAAGATGTCATTGATGGATAATGGAACATTTTGTCACAATCAATGTAGATCATCGATGTCCTTAGCCATCGATTAGAAGATTAGGATCATTTAATCAAAATAGTTAGGTGGGCAATAAAGATAAGACCCACAACATTTTCAGCTCATATCAATGATCAGACCATGTACAGTGTGATCAATATGTGTTGTTCATTTATGGAGTCATTAATTTGATGTTGTGATCATCCAACCAAAATGATTTATTTCAAGAGAGATGGGCAATAAAAGTGAGACCCACATAATAAATAGTTTAGATTAATCATCAGACCACTTGTAATATGATCAATATGGACTATCAATTTCCTTCTAGGTATTGAATGGATGATTAGGATAATCCCACACAAGTTTTAGAAAAAAAAAATTATGGTCTAGGTCAACAATTAGATTATTTGGAATTTGATCAATATGAGCTATTTATTTCCTTAACCATTAAATGGACCATCCATGTTAAGAACCACATATTGGATGGTTAATGATCAAATAGTATGATCAACAGGGACGGTCCATTTAACTCGCCATCATGGATCACAAATGGGAATTTTGCTCATTTGGGAAACATTGAATCCACTCATCAATTTAATCACATGATGAATAATTGATATTTGACAGTTGGATTTGATAAAATGATAGAGTGGACCACACTTATTTATTTTGGACATTTCTTAAACAAATAAAAAGTACACCACAATCCACATGTGATACATAGCCTAATCCAACCAAACACAAGCATTATAGTTTCTGCGAATCATAATGTCTGATAATTGAAATATCCAAGAAACCCAAATTTCCAAATCCAACGACCATAAAAAGCCCTGATTGTGGGCCAGGGACACTTCCATTTGAGAGGGCTGTTGGGTCTGGTCGAGTCAAGTCCGACTCAGTTGAGTTAAAAAAGAATTATTCGAGTTACAGCAATTTAAACCAATGAATTTATGGATGGGTGCCGTGTGGCAGCGGGTATAGTCGGTTTAAGAAATGGGTCCAGCTCGGGCCGACGCCAGTGCCAACCAGACCCGACCAACCTTCCCCATGCATTGGTCTGTACGGCTCAACGGCTAGGTTGTTGCCACGTGTTCTGCATGTGAATGGTATAAATAGTTTCTCCCAAGAAATAAATGATGTTATTTTTGAATTTTGAAGAGGGGAGAATTTGAAATAGAAGTCCATTTCAATGGTCTTTTCAGATCTAGGACTGAGAAGAATTGATACGGTAGAACCAGAGTATTGTGGACCCGAGCGGCTGCTTTGATGGATCCCTGACTGTGGGGCGCATCTTGATGTATGTTTCTTACATCCATGCTGTCCATACGTTTTGACAGATTATTTTAAGGCATGATCCCAAAAAAGAAAAAGATCTAAATCTCATGTGGACCACACCACAGGAAACAGTGGTGATTGAAAACCTACCATTAAAAACTTCTTGCCGCCCATCGGGATGTTTATTTTCCATCCAAATGTTGATAAGGTCACAAAAGCCTGGATGAAGGACTACACAAATATAAGCTTGATCCAAAGCTTTTACGGCCCACAAAGAGTTTTTAATGGTCAATCGCTATTGTTTCCTAAAATGTGGTCGACCTGAATATGTATTTGCTTCATTTGTTGGAGATCATGCCCTAAAATGATATGTTAAAACGGAGGGACGGCGTGGATGTAATGAAAATATATCAAAGTGGGCCCCACAGTCAGGGATCCACCAACCTTGGTGGATCCGGGAATCCACCGAAGCCACGTCCGCTGAACCCAACTGTGACCGGAGTAGGTGTTACCCTTACCATGTGGGGCCCACCTTGATAATTTTTTTGTATATCCCCACTGTCCATCCGTTTGTCCAACTCATTTTACGAAGTGATCCAAAAAAAAAAGCAAATCGAAATCTCACGTGGACCACACCATTGGAAACAGTGGTGAATGACCATTAAAAGCTTTTTATGGGCCACAAAAGTTTTGAATCAAGCTGATATTTATATTTTCCCTTCAGCTATGTCTGATTGACCTTATCAATGGTTTGGATGGGAAAAAAAAACATTACGGTGGGCTTTACTGTAGGCCCTAGGGAAGTTTTTAATGGTCGAGCGGTCAATCACCACTGCTTCTTGTGGTGTGGTCCACCTGAGATTTAATCTACTTAATTTTTGAGACCACATCCTAAAATGGGCTGTAAAAACGGATGGACGGCGTGGATAATCCAACTCTCCATAGTACACTTGGTCAGGTAGCTTGTTGTTTGGGACCGTCCATCTAGTATTTTCCTAATGTGCGTCGAATGTGTTTCAAAAGTCACATGGATCAGATGATCTTCAATCCAACGGTAGAGACAGAAGCAATTTAGACGGCGTGGATAACCCAACTTTCCATAGTAGACTTGGTCAGGTGCCATGTTGTTTGGGACCGTCCATCTAGATTTTTCCTAATGTGGGTGGAATGTGTTTCAAAATTCACATGGATTAGGTGATCTTCAATTCAACAGTAGACACGGAAGCATTTTACGGTCTATATTAGGTGTGGTGTGGGTAAGTGAAGAAAAGTGATACTTAAAATATCCTGGTAGATGATATTTTTGAATAGGTCCATCCATGATAGGACCCACAGATGAAATGTTCACATGCAAATCCTTTGATACTCTGGTAGATTCCGATGCTTTACAAGCATACGCTGAGAGATTGTACACCTACATGAAATAACTCAATTTAAGGCTTCCAAGTTGTGAGAGAAGACTAAGATGGACCATAAATCAACAAACTGGCCGATTAGTAATCATTTTGGACGGTTCAGATGAAAAATATCCAAGGTCGGTTTTCAGTGAGCACGATACCAGCATTACTTTTCAACGATGACCCATTCACAGAAAAGCCATGACAAACGGGTTTGAGTCGAATTATCGTTTACTGTACCTAAGTGCCTGAGTATCAAGCATCATACTCCAGCCGAGTATGAAAGGGTCAAGATACGCTGCAAGCTACGGCTTCTTATCCAATAACCATCGCACGTGTGCATTCCTGTCGAGATTTTTCAGATCATGGGTTCAGTGTGGATAACCATGCAACTTGGGGCCATCAAGTGGACAGTTAAACCAAAAATATAACGGTCCAAATTTAACGGATAACATCCTACGGTTCAGATTCTCCAACCAGCCCGAATTATAGCTTTGCTTCATTAATAGTGGGTCCCACTTGGATGGAATAAAATCACACTGATCAAGTGAGCATAAGTAATTTGCCACGTGGGTTCTCAATTTGGAAAACAATTTGCATGCATGCAAAAGGCACGTATACAGCGGCTCAGTTACTCATGCGTGTAATATCGGCACTAGGGCTCTCAATGGAGCGGGTCAGATCCCAGATCCGATTCGCTTGAATCCGTTTATTGCGGATTTGGATCTTAAAATAGGTCCAATTAGCTAAATGGACCGGATTTGGATCTTAAAATAGGTCCAATTACTTAAATGGACTGGATATGGATTCACAGGAACATATCCGAGTTGGATCCGAATCCGATTAAGATCCAACTCATTGTCACCTTACTGTATATGTTATATTCATGCTGACCATCCGTTTTACAAATTATTTTAGGCCATGTCAACCATACGATAGTAAATAGTGGGATTTGCATCGTTTTTCTACTAAATTAAATGTAGTATATTATACATTTTATATCATATATTTCTTTAAATTTGTAATGGGGTGGATTCGGACCTAGATCTGACCCGAATCCGAAGGTTATATGGATTTTGGATTGGAAATGGATCTAACAATTTATAAATGAATCGGATATGGATGTCACATTTTGGATCCGAGCTGAATCCGAATCCGTCTAGAGATATACGGACTTGGAGCCTGATCCAACTGGATCCAATCCAGATCTGACCCATTGAGAGCCCCAATCGGCACCTTGTGCTTCAAGTCTAGTGGAATCAGATTGCGTCCTGAGTTACTCAGGATGCTCTTATCGTACCGAGTAAACTCAGTTGGGTCCACTGTAAATGTATATAGTTTATCTACACTGTCCATCCGCTTTTCTAGTTCATTTAAGCGGTTGAAACAAAAATTGAAGCATATCCAAAACTTAGGTGGACCATACCACAAGAAACAGTGGGTATAATGATTTCCACCGTTGAAACCTTTCTTGGGCCCACAGTGATGTTTATTTGTCATCCAACCTGTTCACAAGATCACACAGACATTGATGAAGGGGAAAAACAAATATAAGCTTGATCCAAAACTTCCACGGCCCTAAGAATTTTTCAACGGTACAGATTCAATGCATATTGTTTCCTGTGGTGTGGTCTACTTAAGCTTTTTATATGCTTCATTTTTTGTCTCATGCCATAAAATTATCTATTAAAATGGATGAACGGTGTGGATAAAATACATAAATCACGGTGGACCCCGCAGAGTTTACTCCGTACTGAGTTACTGGGTAGGCAATCCGCTTCCAGATCTAGTGATCTACTGCTGTGATAGGGCCCCACCGGATTCATCACTTTCCAGGGTAAGAACCTTGTTTGTAGCCAGTGGTGGGCCACAGTCTTGTAACGGTTCAGATCATCCATTGGTATGGCCAAATCAGCGGTGGGCCATAGTCTTGTTATTGTTCATATCATCCATTGGTATGGCCAACTCAGCGGAAATGGGTGATTTAGCACCCCACAAGACCCGGCCCCTCTGGACAATTAAAATTGGCATTGATTATGCCACGTGTACGGTGTGTGAATAACGCGGATTAGCTGCGACCCTGGATCCAGCCACGCGAATGCAACCCTGACCATGGAGCCCACGTGGATATCTGTGTTGTATATCGACGCCGTCCATCCGTTTTGCCAGCTTATTTCAGGGCATGGTCATAATGATGAAGCATATATAAACTCGGGTCGACCACACCACAGGAAACGGAGGTCATTAGACGCCCACCGTTAAAAACTTCCTAGGTCCACCGTGGTGTTTATTTGCAATCCCACCTCTTGATAAGGTCACCGTGGTGTTTATTTGCAATCCCACCTGTTGATAAGGTCACACATACTTAGATATTAGGACGAAGGTAAAACACAAATGGCAGCTTGATCCAGAACTTTCATGCCCCAAGAAGCTTTTAATGGTGGGAACTCAATCCGACCATGTGGTCCAACTTAATCTACTTCATTTTTCAGACCATGCTCTAGAATAAGCTGAAAGACGATTAGACCAAGTGGACATACAACGCATGCATTGAGGTGGGCCCTACGGTCAGGGTTGCACTAACATGGTTGGATCTGACGTTGCAACTAATCCCTGTTTATGGGGGTTAACTATTAAATTGGATGGTAAGGTGGTTGAGTGACCCGCAAGCTAAAGTCTTGGTTTTGACTCAATAAAAAAAAGAGTGAAAATGCCTCCCATGCAAGATTAGATCCGTCCATTTGAACTAGCCACTCTTGGAATCCATGTGAGACCTTATGAGATTACCACAATATCCCTCGGTGGCCCACAAAAGTACTAACAATTTATATTCATTTCAGTGTTATTTCCTTTACTATGGTTCACCTGTGTTGAGTTTCGCCTTTAGTTTTTGCTCATGCAATGAAATTAAAACCCACATCATCTGAATGTGGTAGATCTTCCTTCAGACTAACAAGTGGCCCACACAAAAGCCAACCAAGGCACTTACAAGATGCGAGGCCTGCCACATCAGTCAAAAAGAGTTTTTTTCTTTCCTTTTCTTTTCTTCATTCTGTCTTCTTCCAAGTAACACACCTCGATAATGAGGGTGGGGGGTACCCCCAATAGTTGGGAGGTCCAATCGCCATACAAAAAGCACATTACTAATCCCTTGTATTTTAATATTTTATGGTCGAGTAGATTAGTTCGATTGAACTTAGTCAATCCTGTAATCTTATATTGTAATGGAAGAGGGAGAGAGACAATTATCAATGAGAGAAAAAGAGGGATATGATAGTTTAGTGAGATCCATGGACCGCAAATGGGAGCCATGGATCACAGATGGGTGACATAGATCGCAGCTAACAACTGTGGATCGCAGATTACACGTTTCCCTGATGTGTATACATATGTGATACACTTCACTGATGTGTGATCCGCTCCACACATCTGTCATCCACGGTTGCCAGCTGCGATCCATGGCTCCCATCTATGATCCATGTAGCCCATCTGTGATCCACAATTGCCAATTGCGATCCACTTCACACATCTACGATCCATGGCTCCTAGCTACAATCCATGGCTGCCATCTGCGATCTAATTCACACATTTGCGATCCACAATTGTCAACTACGATCCACAATTACCAACTGCAACAATTGCCAGCTGTGATCCATGTCGTCCAGCTACGATTTATGGATCTCATCTGCGATCCACAATTGCTACCTGCAATCTATGTCGCCCAACTACGATCCATGGTCCCCTAGGTTGGTGATCCCTTGCTTTGTGGTCCCGTATAACAGCTTAGAAGAAGACAAAATGAATAAAATAAAAAGAAACAAAAATCCTTTTTGGACTGATGCAACAGGCCCGCATATTGTGCCTTGGTTAGCTTTTATGTGGCTCACTTGCTAGTCTAGAGAAAGATCAACAACATCTAGTGGATGAGGGTTTTAATCTCATGACATGGGCAAAAAACTAAGGGTGAAACTACACATAGGTGGACCATAATGAGTGAAACAGTACTATAATTAATGTAGATTATTGGTCCTTTTGTGGGCCACCGGAGGACTGCGTGGTAATTCGATAAGGTCAATGGTGGCTAGTTCAAATGAACAGATCTGATCTTGCATGAGAGTTCCTTTCACTCTTTGTTAAGACCCACTACTTCAATTAGGTCGAAACCAACTTTAGCTCGGGGTCACTCAATCATTATACCGTTGAAAAGGTAAGAGAGGCAAAATGGTATGAAAAACCCAATGGACAGTGCTCCAATGTCAAAGAAATATCTTCCCACTATAGTATAACTTTAGTATAATTGCACACTTAGTTAACAAGGTCAATAAAAGTGCCAATTTAGCCAATAACCCAGTTTGTGGGTGAACTCTTGTCGGCTGCCTTCCTCAAAGGCTCAAGGATGTAGTTTGCCTCTGTTGCGATTCAGGATCCATTGATCCACCTGTGTCGTCAGCTACTGGGGCCACATGCTGAGATAGTTGAATAATTTGAACCGTCCGTATTCTCTTTACAATGACAAATAAGCTATTTGGCAATGATCAAGCGTCATTTGTGATCCTCACCTTAGAATTTTCCATTTGAATTGACGCCAATGAAAATTTCTTTTTGTTGTTCAAAATTCATCTACAGATAGTGACAGTCATTATCATCCGCTCAGTGTAAATTTCGTATAGTGCTCTTTTTAGCATACAATTCAAAATATGGACGGTTCAGATCATCGGAACACTTAGAATGTGGTCCCCAGTGGGAGGAGACAGATGCTGGATTCTTAGTCGCGACAGAGCCAAAACGAACTCTTCCTGAAAGATGTACCGTCCAATTGGCTGGAGACACATGGGACAAAAAGACTAAAGGACCCCTCCCTTCTCGAAAGTTATGAAAATATCCTTAGACACCAGGACCTAACTAGAGACGGACGGTCCTGTCTAGGCCTGCACACGGATCGGGTTAGGGTCGGGTTGGGCCCAACCCTGGACCGAACCTAAATATATTTAAAGGTCTGGGTTTCGGTCCGGGTCGTGATCGGGTTGAGCTGACCCAACCCTAACCCTACCATACTTCTAAAAGGGTCAACCCTAACCCTAACCTACCCTATATGTTAAACTGGATCGAGTCGGGTCGGGTTGGGTTAGGACTATGTTTCTATGGCGTAGTCCACCTAAGATTTGAGTCAGCTTCATTTTTGATATCATATCTTAAAATGATCTTTCAAAATAGTTGGATCGTGTGGATTTAAGACACATAATCAGGGGCCACCTACCTTGGTGGATCCTGGATGTCACCTAATATGCTCTCTGTGAGTGTGAGATGAGCATAGCTTGGGTGAGAGTCAGTGAGACCCGAAACCAGCCATGTGGGTGAGACCCTAACCATGAGGCTCACCTCGATGTATATATTGTAAATCCATGCCGTCCATCTACATTTCCAAATTATTATAGGACAGTCTAAAAAAAGAAGCAGATAAAAGCGTTAGGTAGACCACACCACAAAAATCAGTGGTCATTGAACTCCCACCATTAAAAGATTCTAGAGTCCACCCTAATGTTTATTAACCATTCAACCTATTGATAATGCTAAATAAATATTTTTAAAAGCAATAAACTAGTATAAACGGGGTGGTTCGGGTCGGGTGGAACGGGTCGGGTATACACGGGTCGGGGTACGGGTCGGGTCGAGCGGGTTTGACATGTACCCTAAACCGTACCTAAATTAAAAACGGTCCAGCCGCATTTACTTCGGACTAGACTATTTTCTCAATCGGGTCAGGACGGATCGGGTTACTACCGGTCGGGTCGGGCGGGTTGGGCGGGTTAACGGGGCAGATGTGCAGCCCTAGTCTTGGCAAGGGCTCTGCAGTGCCCACCTTGATGTATGTTTTTTATCCATGCCGTTCATAAATTTTAAAATTTTATTTTGAGGCATGATCCAAAAAATAAGGCAGATTGAAGACTCAATTGGACCACACCATAGGAAATAGTGGAGATTGACCACCTACCATTGAAAACCTCTTAAGGGACACAAGTTTTGGAGAAAGCTGATATTTACATATCCCTTCATACAGGTCTGTTTGATGAGGTTGGATGAAAAATAAACATCCAAGTGGGCCCTAGGAAGGTTTCAACGGTGACCATCGTTGGTGGTGTAGTCCACTCAAATCTTCGGTCTTCCTCTTTTTGGGATCATGACCTAAACGGATCTGTCAAAATGAATGGACGGAGTGGATAAAACACATACATCATGGTGGGCTCCACAGAGCCCCTGCCAGGACCGTCCGTCTCTAGCTAGGCCCTGGTGGGGTACTACCCAATCGGCGCCCGCCGTGAAAACTGTATAAACTAACCTCAATAACGTTGTTGAAAAACCTCTCTAATATAAGTAGGGGCATTATGGTCAACAAAAAATCTCTCTCTCTCTCGCTCTAAAGAAGGAAATCGGAGGCGCTTCGATCCTTGCACAGAAGGAAATATTTTATAGTACAAGAGAGAACCTTTACTACTCTGGCAGAGTGTGATAGATGATACGCGCGTACTTCTAAATTACTTTAAAATTTCATATATGGTATATAAGTAATTCAAATTAAATCGTCCATATTATTTGGGACATTTTTTATAGACTTCGAACCAAAAAAATAGCGTATTTAATTATATTAATATCAGATTAGTGGACATTTATTGGACGGTTTAAAAAGAATTAGTGGACAAATGTCTAGGAATCAGAGGTTATGATTTTGAAAACAATTTGATTTTTGCAATTAAATTTATTTGCAGTGAGTTCGACAATTTAGTCGGTTTGAGTTTATAAATGCCTGCCACGTGTACCATTTCTAGATGCCTGTGTATCAAGTGTCATATGCAGCCAAGAGTATCGAATAACTACCCTATGGTACAATATTCTCTCCTCGATGTTTGCTACCTCACACGCAGCTCTGAAGAAGTCACCACTAGTCGCGCACGTGCCTTACTGAATACGTGTCCGATGATGGAACTGATCATCAACTGGGCCACACCATGTTCTTGATGACACTGCCTGAAATGATGAAGGTGGGTGGGATCCCAGACTGTGGGACCCAGTGTGAAGGATGTGACTAGATCCACACCGTCCATCCATATTGAAGGCTCATTTTGGGGGAGCGAATTAGCTGTTACCCAGGTAACAGCTAAGTGGGTGTTACTCTAACCATGTGGGGCCCACCTTGATGTATGCCGTCCATCTGTTTTTCCATCTCATTTTAGGATGAGATCCTGAATCACAAGAATATCCAACTCTCAGATGGACCATATCAATAAAAACAGTGATGAATAATCATTAAAACCTTTTTGTGGGTCAGAAAAATTTTAGATCAATCTGATATTTCTAATTTCCATTCAACAGATCTTCTTGACATTATCAATAGGTTGGATTGCGATTAAAATTTAAGAAAACGGTATGATGGACCCTTTGCAATTTGTAACGGTGAAGCACTCAATCGATACTGTTTCCTGTGGCGTGGTCCACATGAAATTTGGATCTACATAATTTTTGGTATACCATCCTAAAATGGTCTGGAGAAAAGGATGGACAACATGGATATTTATAAAATCATCAAGGTGGGCCACACAGTAGGGGTAACCCCCACTAAGCTGTTACCGGGGTAACTCCAATTCGCTCCCCATTTTAGGCATGATAAAAAAAAATAAAAAAAAAATAGTCCGCATCGTCTGCTCGCCCTCAACATGATTTTTCTGTTGCCTATCACCTGTTTGGTCTAGGTCATCCTGATGCCGTAGGACTGCTGCATTTAACCTAGTCAGTGCTGACATGTGCTAAGGTGGACCAACCAAGGGCAGGCAAACAGAAAAATCTTTTTGAATCCAAGCAGACGATCTGGATTCGAAAAAATTTCGGTTCAGATCCCATATAGACCATAGTACAGGAAACAGTGGTGATTGACCATTAAAACCTTCTTGTGGGCCATAGCAGCTTTGGATCAAGATGATACTTGGGTGGTCTCTTCATCTAGGTGTTCGTGACTTTATCAACAGTTTGGATGGAAAATAAACATTCCAGTGGAATCCTTGAAGTTGGGGGCCTTGCCTCGTTGGTAGACTCTGTGGATTCCCATCAGGGTGAAATTCCCACTGCTCCACCTCGGTCAGGGGTCCCACCCACCTAGGTGGATCCGGGGTCTACCTAATCCACTTTGGGTGCAATGGTGATACCTGGTGGGGATACCAGGACCTGTCTAGAGACTATGGTGGCAGATCAAATGCTCAAGTAGACCCCACCATAAAAAATAGTGAGGATTAATTACCTAGTGTTGGAAAGCTCTTGGAGGCCACAAGAGTTTTGGATCTAGTTTATATCTATGTATTCCCATCATCTAGGTCCATGTGACCTTATGTATAGGTTGGATGGCAAATAAACATCATGATGGGCACTAGGAAGGTTTCAACTGGGAGGGTTATTATACCACTACTCCCTGTGATTCACTTGAGCCTTCCATCTACTTTCTTTTTGGTTCATCACTTAAATTAACCTTTCAAAATAGATGGCCCGCTGGATAAAAAACACATATCACTGTGACAGAGCCCCTAATAGGGTCGTTTGTCTCTAGCTAGGTCTAGTGGGGGTACTACTCAATCCATGGCTGGAGACTAGAGCTGTACATGAGGTGAGCTAGCTCGAAAAGCTTTTTCAATTTGACTTGGTTTAGCTCGGATCACCTCGGCCCAATAAGGGTGATTTGGGATGGGCTGAAGCTTGATTGACTTAGCTAGTTAAAAAACAAGTTGGGGTTGAGCGGCAAGTAGCTCGGCTCTCTCTCTCTCTCTCTCTCTCTCTCTCTCTTTGTGTCTGTCTGTCTATGTGTGTGTGAAATTTTTACATGAACATGACTTGCTTGCCATTTGTGCTCATTTGCCAAGAATCGTTGGATTGAAAGGATTAAGGACAACTCAGATCATCTTTCATTCCTACTTGACACACGAGCGCCCAATTTTGAAACCCTCTCTCTGTCTTTTAACTGATAATGAAGATAGCTCAGCTCAACTCGCCTCAACCAGCTCACTCAACTTGGCTCAAACTATCAGGCCAAAGCAAGCTAGTGTATTGAGCTTGAAGGCCGAGCCAAGTTGAGCTCGAGCTGAGGGTTAGAGTGCCGTTGAGCTCAGTTAAGATTGGCATAGCTTAACTCGATTCAGCTTGATGCACAGCTCTATCAGTGACACAGATACCTGGTCCTCATCTTTCTTAACCAGTTTCACGATAGTCACCGTCTTTTGCATGCATACACGGCGTGGTTTAGCAAGTGACCCAGAATCGGCAAGCTAGCAGGTGTCAAAGATCCATAGGCCCATTATGATGTATGTGTTTTATCCACATCGTTCATTCATTTTTCTAATTCATTTTAGAGAATGAGAATAAATAAATAAATGAGGCAGATCTAGATCACAGGTGGGCCACATTACAAGAAACACGGGGAATTGAACACTTCTGGTTGAAAACTTTCAAGGGCTGTAGAAGTTTTGGATAAGCTGATATTTGTGTTTTTACTTCATCCTTGTTTGCATGACCTTATTAATGGGTTGGATGACAAATAAACATTACAATGGGCCCTTAGGAAGTCTTTAATGGTAGATGTTCAATCAACCCTGTTTCCATAGGCAGTCCACCTAGGATTTGAATCCGCCTCATTTTTTAGCTCATGTACTAAAATAAGTTGGCAAAACGGATGGATGGCTTGGATTAAACACATACATCATGGTAAGGCCCATAAAGCTTTGACACAAGCCTTTTATATTTTTTTAAGTTGTTTAGTTCAAGCACCCATTGTCCAATCAAATCCTACCAAGGCTCACCAATCAAATCCCACCAAGTCAAGGTGGGTGGCGTGAGGGACATGATGCAATCTGCATCTGCACAGCATGACACACCGACTGCTTTCTTGGATGTGGATTGTTCGCAACCCCCACCGCAAGACCCTGCAGTGGAAAGCTAGGTGGGCCTGCTGTGAAGTTCATGGGAAATCCACCGTCCATCTATTTTGCTAGCTCATTTTAGAACATGAGCTGGTGTAGATCCAAAACTCAAGTGGTCTAGATGGCAGAAAACAATGGAGATTGAACACCCACAATTGAAGTATTCATGCCGGCCACTAGGTTTTGGATAAGGCTAATATTTTGGTGTTTTCAACTCATCCAGTTTAAATGGCATACAAGCATGACCATGGATCCTATAAGGTAGGCATTTCATGGACAAGTCCTGATAGTTTGCTCAGCTTTGGATTTTTTTATTTGCTGACCACTTGATTGATCCAGTTAGCACTGATATTGTCAGCACTAGCCTGTGCTGAGCTAGACTAACCGGGCATTGGCAAACAGAAAAATCATGTTGAAGTTGAGCAGATGATCCGAATTCTTCATGTACCAACAGGTGGATTTCTCACCATCATTGTAGTGGGCCATCTAGCTTCCAAATACAAGAATTTTCTGTAATCAGGCAATTTGCAACCTAATCCCCTCGGCTAAGCCATTTACATGGTGCGCCGTGGGGGAATGGGGTGAACAGTTTGGATGTGACCCATATCACATGTTCACATGTGTACATGTGTGTTGCTTAGGTTGCATAGGACTAGCATAGCCCATCTGTCACACTTACGTGTGGATGCAATGGTTCCGTAGAAGGAATTTCCTACGTTGATTTGATTTGAAGTTGATTGAATAATGGTGAGGAATAGGGCTGTTCTTGCCAACCAATCATGTAGCTACATGGATGGAAAATGATTCGCCAGGATTCCATTTTCCATCGTTTGGCAACAAAGACTTTAAGGGATTTAAATTCCCGAATTTAAATAATTTAAATTTTTAATATAAATAAATAAATATTATGAGTAATAGACGATTTCTACTTACCCTCCCCCCCCCCCAAACAAAAATCAAATTTAAAATATTTGCCTTGAATTTCAAAGGTATCCAAAAGTACTTTATAAAAAGTTAGTCCAATTGAAAATCTTTCGTATTGTCCAATAAAAGATCTGTGGGGCCCACAATCAACGAACCAAATTGCTTTGTTCCACACTTGTATGCCAAAATTTAAAAAAATTAGAAATGACTTATTATTATCTAAATGTCTAAAGTCATGCACCAAATTAATATATGTAACCCATCAATGTATCTCATCCACAGTGTACAAGTAGTGGGCCTCTCATAAGCTACTTCCACCTCATAATTGGAAAATTCTAACAATAGATATTATTATTGAATGTTGGACAGCTAAATAGTTTAAATGTACAATATGATGGTTAGGTTTTGCTTATAACCGGCGCGATAGCTGTGTGGTTAGTTTTAGGTGATTTGTGGGCCCCACCATGATGTATGTGTTTTATCCATGCCGTCCATCCATTTTTCCCTAACATTTTAAGGCTTGATACAGAAAATGAGGCAGATTTAAATCTTAGGTGGACCACACTATAGGAAAACAGTAGTGATTGAATGTCCACCATTAAAACCACCTAGGGCCGATTGTAATGTTTATTTCACATCCAACCTGTTAATTAGGTCATACAGACATGGATGAAGGGAAATAACAAATATCAGTTTGATCCAAAACTTTCATGGCCCCCAAGATTTTTTTTTAACGGTAGGCATTCAATCTACACTATTTCCTGTGATGTGATCAACTTGAGATTTGGATCTACCTAATTTTTGTGGCTGTCCCATAAAATAATCTTGTAAAATTAATGGACAGCGTGGATGAAACACATACATCATGGTGGAGCCCACAGAGCACGTCAGTAGCCAAACCGCGTCCAAGACAACGGATGTAGTAAATCTGGTCATACTCCGCACAGTATCAATGTTTCCCTCCAAAACAAAAGCTTGCACTAGAAAAGCTTCCGGTAGTTTCGCCACAGGATGAGGCGACAGGACAAGTCGAGGGCATTACCGTCACTGTATAGAAAACCCATCGAATATTCTGCCAATTCGGACAAAGACTAAGGGCTAATTTGTAATTTTATACTCCAATCTATCTTCACAAGGGCAGTGGCAATACCGTTAATTTAAATAAAACCCAAGGGCATTCCCCGAAACCCCTTCCTCTATTTTTTCTCAATCCTTGCTCTCCCTTGCATTATTGCGTGCCAAAACAACCACAGCAGAGAAAGAGAGAGACACAGCTACAGCTTCTTCTCTTCTCTTTTTTCTCCGAAAATGGAGAAAAAGCTTCAAAACCCTAGCGATGGCGGAAACCAGACCTTCAAACTAGAGCTTGAAAACCCTAACAATGGCGGATCACTGCCTCCGCTCCCGACTTCTCCCTTCAATGACGAAATCGACAGCTCCTGCTCTACTCCCTACGTCTCCGCTCCTTCCAGTCCCGGCCGGAACCCTAACTGCTACTACTTCAGTGCTCCCGCAAGCCCTATGCACTTCGCCCTCTCCGCAATGGATATCAACCCCTCTGCTTCCTCCATCTCCACCGTCGAATTTGAATTCTCTGCTCGATTCCCGTCCTCCAGCTCCGCGACCGTCGGATCGATGATCTCTGCCGATGAACTCTTCCTTAACGGCAAGATCCGTCCCATGAAACTCTCTTCCCACCTCCAGCGGCCTCAGATGCTCGCTCCGCTACTCGATCTGGACCACGAAGAGGACGAAGAAGAAAAAGAGGCGAATCAGAGAGGCAGAGAGATCAAATTGCGGAACAGATCCGTGCATAGACGGGCCAGATCTCTGTCTCCGATGAGAAATGCTCCGCAGTTCGAGTGGCATGAGGACGAAGAAGAAGCGCAGAATGAGAGAGAAAGCAAGGGTCTGGATTTCAAAGATCCAGACCAGAAGCAGGCAGAATCGTCCGTGGAAACAACGCCGTCCGTCTCTGCATCTTCCTCGCGATCTTCTTCTTCCGGGAGAAGCTCGAAGAGATGGATTTTCCTCAAAGATCTCTTATACAGAAGCAAGAGCGAAGGGAGAGCAAATGCGAAAGAGAAGTTCTGGCATTCGATCTCCTTCTCTCCTTCAAAAGAGAAGAAATCTCCTGCTTCTGCATCCGCCTCGCCTACTTCTCTCCTCTTCTATTCCTTCAAAGAAAAGAAACCTTGTCAGAGTCCGGCCGCTCCGGCGACAGAAGCGAGGAAGGAGAAGAGAGGTTGTCAGATCCCGGCAAAGGGGGCTACCGCCGTGAAGCCGACGAATGGCGTCGGGAAGCGGCGGGTCCCACCGTCGCCGCACGAGCTGCATTACACGGCGAACAGAGCGCAGGCGGAGGAGATGAGGAAGAAGACGTTCTTGCCGTACAGACAAGGGCTTTTGGGGTGTTTGGGTTTCAGTTCGAAGGGATATGGAGCCATGACTGGTTTTGCTAAAACCCTAAATACCGTCTCTTCCAGGTAAAAAAAAAAAAAAAAAACAAAAACAAAAATCATTTCTAGTAGAATCATTTTGTATAGTTTTTAAATTTTTTTTTTTTTCTTTTTGGGTAGTTTTTGTGTATGTTTTTGGTGGTGATTTTCTTCACAGAGAAGCTGTTGATGAATAGAGTTTTAGCTTCTCGAATTGCTAATGATGGATTAGTGTGGGGTTTTTAAGCCCTAATTAATATAATTAGTACTCAAAGAAAGATAGTGTGTGCCTATGGAATGTAAGGGTTGCGCTCATCCGGGCCGTTGTGGGGTCCAGATGATGGTTGCATCAGATCCGCCCCGTCCATCTTGTTCAGCCTCTCTTTTTCACCGTAGAACTCGAGAATTTGGCGGATCCAGGACTCAGTTGGGCCGCACCGTTTGGAACAATGTCGAGTCATGACTAAAACCACTAAACTCACATGGTGGGGCCCACTTGAGGTATGGAATGACGTGAATTTTGTTATGTCCCTTCATCTTGGTGGGTCTGGTCAGATGCATGGATTGGATGGCATGGATTTAAATTACAAAATTTTGAGGTGTTTGGGAAATGGAATTAAATGGAGAGTGTGAAGTAAGAAGCTCTTGTGTGTATGATTTTGACAGCGATTTTAGATCCGAGTCTGTTTGCATTTGTCTCGTCTTTGTCAGGCTAGACACTCGATCTCATGCAACTATGCCACGTGTACGGTTTGGCCCGTTGTTTCTATGACAATCCAGACCGTTAAAGTCTCAGACCCAGTTGTGGATGGATAATAGGCTGAAAAGCAACTACAATTTTCACCACTCAGTTATTTTACTTCTGGTCATACATTTCATTCCCATGGATGGTTAGGATGCTATGATTTTGGCGGGTGTAGACAGGGCTAACGTAGGCCGGTGAGATAGCTGTTTGTACTTAAGCCCCACGCATGGCATAGTTGTACGGCAATCCAGACCGTTGGATTACATTCTCATGGAGAAGATAACGATAACCGTGTCGAGTTCACCATCTATTTCATGGTTATCAATTGGATGGTCAGGATTGCCTGATCGATGTAATTGTGAAGATAAGCTGATGATGCAGCCCACAATTTGGATGGTCTGGATGGCTACACATTAGTGCCACAAGTGAGAGGATGAATCACCACCATTTTAAAAATGGTGCAAAACTAGGTAACTCGAGGTAGGTACACAACCAGGAACCGAGAGCCATGGCGATGCAGCTTCAGTGAGATCTACCACGTTAATTAGGTACACTGCTTTATTTTAACCATTGAGCTCAAAAAAAATCACCATTAAACAAAACTAATGCAGGCCGTACCACAGTAAACGGTTGGGATGGAACGCGCATCCACGGTGGTGTTTAAATGACATCCGATCTATTTATCTGACAGTCATCATTTGGATGAAAGAATTACCTATTTATAGTATAGCAAGGCCCCAGACATGGATTTTTAGTATAACAGCCCCCAGGTCTGCTCAAAATGTCAAATTTCTCGTGAGGCTAAATCTTTTTTCACCCCGATGTTAGAAATGGCAAACTTTTAGTTGAAAATGCCCTTTTGATGGCCTGCTATGCTCAAGGACTCGAATCGACTCGGTAAAACTCTGTTGAAATAGAAAGATAAATTTAAGTCGGTTTGAATCACATCCCTGTTCAACTCGAACGTGAACTCAAGACTCGAATATTGACCGACTCGACTTAACTTATTCGTTCGACTTATATATATATATATATATATAGAGAGAGAGAGAGAGAGAGAGAGAGAGAGAGAGAGAGAGAGAGAGAGAGAGTTTTGGATGACAAATAAACATGATTGTGGGCTTAAGAAGGTTTCAATGGTGGACATCATTCTCCTCACTGCTTCTTGTGGAGTGGTCCACTTGAGCTTTGAATCTGCCTCATTTTTTGTTAGTTAAAAACTTTAAACCTTGTGATTTGTCATCTGTGATATGTAATTTGTGAACAAGTCGGTATTCACTATTCAGTTGTAGAAAAAATATTTTAAAGCGGAAAAAGTGAAATTGTTCAAACTTCTAAATTTTGTCTGAAATCCATATGTTCGAACATGGCTAGGCCAGACCAAACAGAGTTTAAACAAAGCTACCCTGTTCGAATGTTTGTTTGAACACACCCACTCTAGCAACCAAACGATCTAATATAGCCCTCGAGCAATGTGGATCTCCTTTGAGCATTGTGAGTCCCCTGTGCAATAGGGCTAAAAGTTGGGCAGGTTCAACCCAACCGACTCGTGATCGACCTGACATTGGGTTGGGCTTGGGCAAGAAGTATCGAATTCGATCTCGAGCATGGGCTATGCAAACAAACAACCCGATAAAGCTTGGGTCAAGCTTGGGTTAAGGTCTCAGGTTGCCTGACCCAACCCGAACCCGATCTATATGTAAGTTACTTATAATTTTATTATACTTTAGTTAATTAAATTTATTAGTTTGTATTACTTTAGTAAGTAAACTTATAATATTTGGAATTTGATATGCTTGAGTGTTAAAAGAGTAATTATCGTATATTTTAGCTTGTTTGTTTAGAAAAAGTGAAGTTCTTTACATTAAATAACTACATATATAATTAATAAAGTCATAGGTATAAAAAAAATATAAGACTACGTATTGAAACATAATAAACTAATGTAATAACGAAAATATTAGCATTCATTAACCTGACTAACCCAATCAACCTGACCAAATCTACTTGAGTTGGGCTTGGGTTGAGAATTCCCAACTCGAGATTGGGTTGGGTTAGGGTTGACGTATAGGAACCTTGGGTTGGGTTAGGGTTGAGCACCAACCCGACATGACCCGCCCGACTTTGAGCCCTACTATGCAACGTGGATCTCACATGGGGGCTGAATCCCCCTTGAGTATTATGGATCCCTTGGAGGGTTGGATCCCTCTGGAGTATGGACCCCTCAGAGGGTTGGATCCCCCTTGAGCATTGTGGATCACACATGGGAGTCCTACGTGCGATCCCTAGTGCAGCAGGTGGTTGGAGAGGTATTTTGATTGAAAAGTTTCTAATTTCTCATGTGGGGACTAAAAAAGATGAGCCTCACAAGGAATTGGACTTTTTTGGATCGGGAAGACTGTGGGGCTATTACACTAAAAATCCCCAGGCAGGAATTTATATATGTTTTAGTTATAAATTTTTTGGGGTGGCCCACCTTAGCGTTGAATCATTCTAATTCTAGGGATTAAGTCCTAAAAATTGTGTAGAGTACATAATGGACGGCGTGGATTTCATCTATGTTCAATTGATTCTCCCACTGTAGTTGAAATAAACCCGAGAGGTACCCATCCCGAGGTACCAAGTGTTTTCCGGGTAATGAAGGCTCTCGGCCAGGGGCGCGGATTTCCTGCGAAAGCCTTGCGCAGGAATTTCCTGCGCTGGGAACCAAGGTGGGCCCACAGTGATGTTTTATGATAAATCCACACCGTTCATCCGTTTTGGGAGATCATTTTAGGCTATGAAAACAAAAATTAACCGGATCCAATACTCAAGTGGGCCTTACTAAAGGAAAAGGTGGGTAGGCAAATTACTACCGTTGAAACCTCCCTGGGGTCCACAGTGATGTTTGTATGACATCCATACCGTTCATAACGTCACTACTACTGGGATGAACTGGAAAAACAAATATTATCCTGATTCGAAACTTCTGTGGCTCCACAAATATTTCAACTGTGGACGTTCAAATCTCACGTTTTCGGCCCACTTGAGTATTGGATCCGGTTAATTTTTGTTTTCATAGCCTAAAATGATCTCCCAAAACGGATGAACGGTGTGGATTTATCATAAAACATCACTGTGGGCCCACCTTGGTTCCCAGCGCAGGAAATTCCTGCGCAAGGCTTTCGCAGGAAATCCGCGCCCCTCGGCCAGAGGAATCAGTTGCATTTACTGCTTATTCTTTTAGGAAATTGGTAATTAATACCTCAATTGCCAAGCCAACGTTTAGAAAATAACGGTTCTTATATTTGAAATCCATTGACATTTTGGGAATCAGTTACATTTGCGACACTAATTGCTACAAAGAATCAGTTGCTAAATCCATCGGTAACCCTCCATTTCATTTTCACATGCTTGGGATAAGCGGATGAGATTGATGCAGGTCCCTGAGGTCGGTGAATCCCTGACTGTGTGGGGCCTACCCTGATGTATGTGTATTATATCCACGCTGTACATCCAAAAAAAAAAAATGAAGATCCAATCTCAGGTGGACCACACTATAGGAAACATTGGTGATTGAATTCCCACCATTAAAAACTTCTTAGGGCCCACCGTAATATTTGTTTGCCATCCAACCTGTTGATTAGGTCACACAGACAAAGGGACATAAATATCAGCTTGATCAAAAATCTTTTGTAGAGCACAAGAAGCTTTTAATGGTCAATCACCATTGTTTCCTGTGGTGCGGTCCACCTGAGATTTGGATATGCTTCACTTTTGGGCTCATCCCATCAAATGAGCTGGCAAAATTGATGGACGGTGTGGATATAATACACATGCAACAGGGTGGGCCTCACAGTCAGAGATCTGGGGATCCACTGAAACCGTGTCCCTTCGCCAGTAGGTAATGGTCCCAAAATAGCAATATTTGAATGATCCTGGCCGTTGGTGGCATACAAATGAACATTGATAGGAAAAATCAGCAATAGCTTCTACTCAGGGAGAGAAGTTGTTAAGTTATCAGTGGTTAAAATAATTCCATCAAAGCAAATTTTTGGCATTGTCCCCTATGATGAGTGGTCAGGATCATTACACACATGTACCACATGTATGGTACAATCCAGGGGGTATGAAAATGCTGTGCCTCAAAAGCCACCTGTCCTGTCCCTGACCGTACATTTCTCATCTTGTGTCCCCTAGTAGGTGACTAAATTCAGGGAATGGCCCACCCACGGCAGGGCCATCAGATAGATGGTTGGAACCCCCATGTGTGACACATGTTCGAGAGAAATGGATTTGAGTGCTTGGTGGGCCAGACAGAGAAAAGGACGGTTGTGGACCGTAATCATAAATATAAACCATTGAACTATGATTTTTGGGAAGCCTCCGCATGTACCGAAATCAGTCCAGGCAGGGGTTATGTGGGGCCCACCATATTATATGGGTTTTATCCACGCCGTTTATCCGTTTTTCCAGATCATTTTAGGTTATGAGCCCAAAATTGAGGCAGATACAAGGCTCAATTAGACCAGCACCAGTGATAATGACTCGCACCGTTGAAAGCTTCTTAGGGCCCACCTTGATTTGTATTTTCCATCCAACCTGTTCGTAAAGTCACGTAGACCTGGATGAATGGAAATCACAAATGTCAGCTTGATACGAAACTTCTGTGGCCCTCAAGATTTTTTTAATGGTCAGACTTCAATCCCCACTCTATGGTCCAGTTGAGCCTTGAATCTCCCTCATTTTTAAGGTCCTATCCTAAAACGATCTGGAAAAATGGATGAACGGCGTGGATAAAACCCATACATCATGGTGGGCCCCACAGATCCCCTGCCTGGACCGATACTATCCAGGCCGGGGCAGGACGCGATCCGCTTTTGATTTGCAGGTCCATTTTGGAACGATATGGTATAAATAGGTCTGTGGATTTGTAGTCTAATGACGGATTCTGTTAACTGAAAAACCCAAAAGAAGAAAAAATTCTAAGGCCAGGACGTTTTTGTAATATCGTAATGGTTGCATGACAGGTGGAAGCTGGAGAGAGAGGAAGTGAATAGCAAGAGGCATGAAGAACTGATATAGGTGGTGAAAAAGGTCTTTTTGTGAGGTGTATGTATTGCTATTCTTATGTTTCGACTGTGGTTGTTGAGTTTTTGGTGATGTTTCAATTAGATGCTCATGTGGTGGGCTCACCGTTGACTTATCCGTACTTGAAAAAATTACTAGGATTAAAATATTTTAACCCTTTGGTCATTTAACTCTTTGACTTCTTACATGTTAGTTTCATTTGTTTGTTATGTTATTTTAATAAGAAAAATTAAATATTTAATTTTAGAAAGTAAATAAATATATTATATAAACAATTTAATAATTTTCTTTTTTAAAATACTCATGGGAATTAGTGGTAGGAGCAGTTTATGCCACACTTAATCACTTCTTGCGTGCTACATACTAGATTGTAAGGTTGTTTCGGTTTTTTTGGCATTTTATGAGGCGCATACGGAACTTAATCTCTCTCTTCTTTTTTTTTCCACATAGTTCGGATGCATTTAGGCCATAATGCACTTAGAGAGTGAACTAGAATCTAGCTAAATATGTAATCCACCTGTATATAAGGTTCTAGATGTAATGCTGGTTTAGTGTGCTTGCCACATGGTTGTACATGTGGCATTCGTTGTACATGTCTAACACGTGATAACAGTTGGGTTGACTAGGATGTAGGTGGATATTTTTTGCTGTTGTTTAGTTGTCTCAGTCCAAAAGAGATGGAAATGACTACCATAAAAAGGGACGTATATTCATGGCAAATATGATTGTTGTGCGTAAATAAGTATATGTATATTATAGTCCAAAGAGAGTATACAATTTTCAATTAAACTTCCATAGTTCTGTGCTCTCATCTCTGCCCTCTTACAAAATTTTTTTTAGAACGTTTTAAGACACTCATGCTTATTGTATTGCATGTGACCAATGTCAGAGATTGGGAAGCTTATCACATAGACACATGATGCCATTGACCCTAATTCTACTACTTAAGATTTTTTTATTGTTGAGGCATTGGCTTCATAGGGCCTTTTCCCCAATCTTTTGGATTTCTCTACATCATTGTAGGTATTAATTATGTCTCCAAGTGGATAGAGGCGGTTTCATGTAAGACCAATGATGCTAAAATAGTCATAAAGTTTTTGAAAGAAAATATCTTTAGTAGATTTGGAACACCCGAAGCCATCATTAGTGATGGTGGGTCTCACTTTTGTAATAGATCATTTGACACTTTGATGAAGAATATGGTATAAAGCATAAAGTGAGTACCCCATATCACCCACAAACAAGTGGGCAAGCCAAGGTTTCAAATCATGAGATAAAACGTATCTTGAAAAAGACGGAGAGTCCAAATTGCAAGTGTAACGCCCTGAAAATTTCAATCCTCGAGCCTCGAGAGTACTCGAGCACCTCTAGAAAAATTTCTAATTTAATTATCAATTGAGAGTGCAGAAGCCCGATTTAGAACTTAAAACTCTAGGAGATTTGTATTGAAAACCCTAGTTTAGACGATCCGATTTGATCGAAACCTCGTAAGACATTTAGACACATCAATCTAACCGTACATTCTTTGTTAGATATCATGGATAGCTACGGATTCCTTTTTAATTGTCTAATCCCACATCCGATCCGTTGATTAATGAATCTCAATCTATGATTTACTGAAATCACAATGGATTAACTTATATAACCGACTTACAATGCAAATCCACCTCAGACTATCCTAATCAATTAATCAAATCTCGATTATCTTGAGTTTAGAAATCGATTTAACAAAATAACCCTTTTGACATGTAAAACCATACGAATGAGATTAACCGCCCTTAACCTGCAAATAAATGCACTCCGTATATCACATCATATACCTAACTATGCCCACTACGAGCTAGTGAAAGGATTCACTAAACTCTGTTCTCTAAATCATCCAATTGGTGTCCCGAAAACTTAGAACAGCTATAAACCGTTCGTTAGTGGGCCGTTAATCACGAATCTACGCGGAATCGATTGCCTTAGTGGACTTGACCTTTCCCCTATATTAGATACCCGACACCCTATCCCGAACTGCACAACTTAAATCAAGACCAAAGAGGGTGAGTTGTGTGACTCACCTCAACCTTGGACCATCTAGAACTATAAATACCAAGCCCATTTGAGAATTTCATTTCAAATGAAATTTAGGGGTTTTGCTTTAGTTTTCTTCTAGGGTTTGCTCAAACCCTTTTACTCTGTCACCATTCCTTCCACCGATCGTAGGCGAGCCGTGCCTTGAGGTAAGATATCTCTCCTATTGTAGAAATTAGGAAGTTTCATTAGGGATTCTCATTTCTAATTAGGGTTTTTGTCGAATTTAGGTGTTCTAGCTGGATTTTCTCCAAATCCTTGAGGAATATTCATTCCTAGCTCATGAATTCATCAATTAGGTGAGGATTATTCTTCTAAGTTGGCTATTATCAGCCCATGAGGGTTCCAAATAGTGAAAATTGGATTTTTCTTGAATTCCTTTCAAAGTTGAGTGCCGAATGATTTATGTTTATGATTGATGTTTTGTATGTGTTGATTCATTATATACTTACTTTGATGTGTGGATTGATTGCCCATTTGAATCAATTTTTATGAAAATATGAGATTTGATGTGTCGTGCATATCAAGTGTTTGATGAAATTCCTGAGTGAACAGAAGTTCACATATGCTTGAGTAAGTGGATTACCATCCACCCACGCTAGTGCCTGATTGTGAATTTGATGAGTTGGCCTGCAATAGCATGGCAAGTGTTTGATTTTACGCCCATATATGAAATGAAGTATATCGCATATCAACTGTTTAGTTTTATACCTAATTGAGATAATGAATGCTATGATGTTCTATTCCTCTCACAACATGCTTAGTATATTATTTAACTGACATGATTGAGATTAATCTCTGAAAATCACAATTTATGGATTGCCTAGTTGGGTTTGGCCGTCACGGACTTGTTTGGTCGACTTGGGAATAACATGATCGACCAACCCTAGCTACGCCGGTTTGGTTGATGTTTCGTTCGGCCTACCAAATCGGTCAATTTCAGAGTTAATCATATTTGTTTGACCATTGATACACATTTTGTAGAATCTCGAATACCACGATCACAATTGTTGTACAGTCACTTATAATCGTACATATCAAGTCTCATGAGCCAGACATGGAATATGGGTAACTGTGTTTGTACTGTTTTTGGTTGGTGTGGGTGATGAGCCCTCCAATAGCCTTGAGCATTGAATCCTACATACTGAAGCTCATGAGCCAGGCATGGTATATGGGTAACTGTGCTTGTGCTGTCTTTGACCGGTATTGATCCTGATGGTCTTATCGAGAGTCTTGAGCACCGATGCTAGGTGACGAACCTACCATCATTGATCTTGGGTGACGACCCATTACCATGAATATGACATTCTCGGGCATCGAGACCCTTACCATTTGATTCATTATTCAGTTATATTGGGTGACGGACCTAAATTGGGATTCCAGGAGCCGGGCATAGGACACCCTGGCCTGGCGGTGGGCCCCGGCCTGGTAGAGGGTACCCCAACCTGGCATTGTCCAGTGTTCGGTAAGGCCATTGTCTAGTGTCCGGCTTTCCTCGCTGTCTAGTGTTCGGTCGCGTTCCTATCGGTTGTGTTCCTGTTTAATAGACTCTTGATAAAATTGAGGTATTCTGGCTTCGCCAATACTGCTGATTGAATACGGAATTAAATAAATACTTGGTAAACATGCATGCATCACATTTTCACTTGCATTGGTTCGATGTTGCTGCTTGGTGGTAACCCCACCGTTTATTTCTCCGGAACATAACATTTGCATATCATAGTTGCATGCATTATTCAACTAGAATCGGAACTTGATTGTGAAGTTATGTTATCTACTGATGTTGGGGTGGTAGGTGTGAGAGCCCCACCATTTGTTATGCTTCACTAATTGTACTTGATTGTGTTGATGATATGTTTAACTTAGGGAATGGTAACACTGAGTGTGATTACTCACTCCCACCTGGAGGGTGTTTTAAAACACCAACCAGTTATTTTGATGCATGAGATGCAGGACCTATTGGCTTACCTATGTCATGCATTTCATTTTCTGCCTTGAATTGGACGTCTTGGGTCGATATTCTTAAAGACTTCATTGTACATGTATAAAATTAAGCCCCAGCTGAGTGGACTCCTTGATTGTCTGGATAATTGTATATATTTACACTTTAAATTCAAACTGAATTATACATTGTTTAGCTTAAATCTCTATTTATGAGTTGATGTCATCGGTTTGTGCCATTAAACTATACTTCCGCAAAATACAGTCACCTCGGAAGAGTCGGGAGCCGCGAACTGCTCGATACTTGATTTTCGGGGCGTGACAGCAAGGATTGGTCTTTACGCCTTTCCGATGCACTTTAGGCCTACTGTACCACATATAAATCTCCCATTGGAATGTTCCCTTATCGACTTGTCTATGGGAGGGCTTGCAACTTACCTATGGATTTGGAGCATAAGGCCTATTGGGCGGTAAAGAAATTTAACTTTGACATTGATGAGGCAAGTGAGAAGAGAAAATTTAAGCTTAATGAGTTAGAAGAACTACATAGAGATGCACATCAGAACTCAAGGATTTATAAGGAAATGACTAAAGTATTCCATGATAGGCACATTCTTAGAAAACACTTTGAGCCCAATAAAAAAGTTCTCCTATACAACTCTAGACTCTATTTGTTTTCGGGTAAATTGAGAACTAGATGAACCGGCCCATTCATTGTTAAGAAAGTTTTTCCACATATGGTCGTTGAGATAGAAAGTGTACGTAATGGCAATGTTTTCAAAGTGAATGGTCATAGTTTGAAGCCGTATGAAGAAAAATTCCATTTAGAAGAGGAGTCCATCCCTTTTCATAAGCCTCATTATGATGGTTGATTACCATTGAGGTAGGTTTAAGTCTAGGCTAATTTAGGATTAAGATGTCTAGTTTGCTTGAGTTGCATATATTTTTTGTTTGCCTGTGTTTAGTTTTTGTAGTAGCATCGCTCTCATTGGATCTCCATTCTATATACGAGGTATATTCTCTCTTTTCTACTTAAATTTATATTGTTTCTCACGTTGCATTACATGCACATTATTACATTGAGGACAACGTAATATTTAAGTTGGGGGTGAGGGTTGCATCCTAGTTTCATTTTTAGTACTAGCTTAGAGTGTAATTAGTTAAATGTACATGATCACCTTATACACTAGCTAACTAAGTTGGTACACTAGGTTTTGAGACTTAATTGATGATCTACTTGATATCTAGGCTATGATTGAACTGGACAAATGAACCCCTAACTTTGAATGAGTGAGTGTTGTGAGAGAATCATATAAACAAAGTGGAAAAAAATTAATTGAATAAGACTGTAACAGTCGTGAAAGTAATCCAGAGCGGGATACTTAAGTATCCATGTCGTTACCATTATGTTATCAACACCTTAGAAGAAGTGAGCCTTTTGGATTCTTCAACTAAGGGCGGTCCATGAAAAAAATGAGAAAAATGATGATAAATATGTATGGAAGTAATGAGTGAACGAGTGAGAGAAAATAAAGTGAAGGGGTGACTTGAGAAATTAGGGGATTTCATAGCCATAGGAGGATTAGAGTGATTCATGAGGGTTGATGAACTTAGTTGATTGATTTGATTAGTCTATGTTCACCGTGCACGCGTGTACATGAGACTATGTTTATTCTAAACTTGGATTAGCTTTTTAAACTCATGAGTGTAATGGATTAGGAGAAAATGATTCTAACACACTAATTAGCTTAAATTGATGAATAGGATGTTATGGAAATCACATGTTTACATTGAGCATTCGCTTTACAAATTATATATTTTTTATCTATTTTCCAATGTCTTATCGTATATTTTGTTCGAGGACTAGCAAAACGTTGGTTGGGGGGTTATGATGTGACTATAAATATTACATATTTAGGCCCCATTTTGATCATCATTAGGCTAGAAAGTCAAGCAAAATACTTAGATTTAGTGTAGGAAATGTGTTCAATGGTTGGATCGCTCTATAACTTGTAAACTATACTTACATAGTGATTTTTCGTGTTTTATAGGTTGTTGGCGGGCCACTTGTGTCTAGAGGTTTAGGATGATGAGAGAAGGGCTAAAGACACTTAGGCTTGGATCGACAGATTGACCGTGGCAGCTGATGAAGATGAATGGTTCATAGAGGTTTTCAATTCCGAACGGGCAGCGCACGCTGTCTATTGTTTGGCCCACTTTTGGACAAATTTTTTTATGTAATTTGAGAAAACCTCCATATACTTTGAAGATCATCGAATTATCTAACAAATGACACTGGTTTTACGCCGATCGGAGCTCTGGATTGATCTTAGTGACCCGATGAACACAAACTATCCATTCAGCACTGACTTAGCTTTGGAATCCAGCCCAGTGGTCCAACAGTGCTCAAATGAAGAATCCAAGCCATCCGTCAGGTACAGAATCAAATTTTCTACAAAATTAGAATCAGGTCAATCGGATGTGTTTGTTAGTTGCAACATTGAAAATAAGTCGAAGTGTTCTAGAAAGTTCCACCTGCGCGAATCAGAAAACGGTCTAGATTGCGAGGTGTGTGCACTAAAATTTTGGAATGAATCAAGCCAATCCAGATCCTCTATCATGTAGAGGGAATATAGTTCTATTAAGGTATCAATTTTGAGACACTTTTGATGTTTGTACATACCGAAGTGAAGGATGCAAGAATGAATGGTTCAGATTATAGGGCCTACTTCAGATGTGATATTGGCAATCTAACCCATCTATTATAAAGTTCACTTGATGATGAAGGCCCATATAAAATTTCAGAGCAATTTGACATCCGACTTAGTCACACGAAGTGTAGAAAAATTAGTACTGTTACTTGAATCCGAACTTAACTATAAATAGATGGTTGTAAAGAGTTTTAAGGCATCTTTTCAATCCGATTTTGAAGAGAACAAGCTCTCCTCTCTCTCTCTCTCTCATAGAACTTCTTTTTCCCTTTCTATACTTTGAACTTTAAGATTTTAAAGTTTTCTACAATGAAGATTTACAGATTTATATTGAAGTTTACTTGGATTTACTCTAAGAACTTGTAAATTGATTAGTTTTAACTTGATTTCTTTTAGTTTAATTATGTCCTCTTCTTCTTCTTTTGATTTTTCTTCTTTAATTATATTTATGTTCTAAACCTTAGAAGTAAAGTATGTGTGGATTGTTGAGTTGATGTGTATAATGAATTTATGTGCTGAATAATAAGAGAAATTCATTTTGCATAAATTTCATGGAACTAATCTAGGGTTTTTAATTCTCATGTAAACCCTTTACATGAGTATTATTTAATCCTCGATTTGATTTATGAAAACCTAAATTGGATATTTTTAACCTATCACATTATTGATTAGCGATCTTACTTAAGAATATGAACTTAATGATGCACGATGGGATGGATATCTAATCCATTGATTTCCTACGTGAATTTGTGTTCTAATTGCAATATATTCTGATTAGATGGACTATAGTGATCCATTCTAGTTGAGTAATACTTTATCATATACATTAATGAAGCATGAGACACATGTAGACCTTTGATGCCTTAGTGCTTTGATTTATATTGTTAAACCCACTCAAACATTGATCCAATCCAACCCATCCATTAGTTAGATTAATCACTTCTTTTATAATTTCTATTCTATTTTCTTAATTTGAGAATGATTTTTACACACCTCTATTTTTGCTCCTTGTGGATTTAACCTCAGACTTACCGAGTTTATTACTTGTGATCTCTTACAATTGAGAGAACATTCAACTACATAGTTGGATAACAACCAGTTGAGTATCTTCTTCCCTCTCCCGCATCTCCATTTGAAGGTCATTCCACTGTTATATTTATTACTCTTTTTTTACTTATAATTAATCGCAACACTTTTTCTCTCTAATCCCCTACTTCTCTAATCTGTTCGAACGTATGCGGGCTTATCAGTTTATCCAGATCCTGCCACATTAGAAAGTTGGATATGATAAATTATTTTCTTTTCTTTCTCATCTCTCAAATAAATGGGTGTCAGTGGATCGCTTGTGTTTCGATCTCTCACTCCCGTTCTTGAGTTGGACATTACACCAACATCATCATCGTTCTCATCATTTTCGCATTTAGCATTTATATCATCACATCTCCCTTCTCAACTCCTACTTACTTCTATAGTCTATCCAAGTGTATGCTTTACAGCTTGTCAGTATTTCGAACCTTGATCATAAAAAAAACTTTGGATCGACTGAGGCTATTCTTTTTCTTATTGTCCCTCTTTAAGTAAAAGGGTTCTAGCGAATTACCCTTATCGATCTGTCACTTCCACTCCTTAGTTGGACATTGCATCCTACATTCGCATCATTCATGCATTTTGAGCATCCCCATTTGTACATTTCTTTCCAATCTCTTCGTTACTCTAGTAAGTTTGAGTGTATACTCTATGACTTGCCGATTCTTTAGATCTTGTCACACCAAAAATTTTAATTAACTATAGTCTTTTTCTTTCTTTATCATCTCCATCAAGTAAATGAGTGATGAATTGCCCTTGTCAATCATTTACTCCCACTCCTGAGTTACACGTTACACTATTGCATTTCATTATTCAATGTTGAACTAATAGATCTCTTATGATTCACTAAGTTCGTGAAGTATAGACTGTATGTTAATATGAGCAAAGAAGGTGCCTAACACCTTCCTTCTTTGTCACCATTATCCCTTATTCAAAATCCCAAATCACAGATCAGGAGTAATTTTCGAATAGGGAATCTCTGGATTCTCTGGTTTATAAATTCTGAAGAGTCTAACCAACTGCATAGGGAAATATGAGTTAACTGGCTAATGGTGACTCCAAGTAAAATATCTAATACCGTAAGTCAAACCATACAACCACACAAGCACAAAGCCTAAAAAGGCCCCCATAAGCACGATCACAACATTTCAGCGTTCACACCACTATTTCTTATGGTATGATCCCCATGATAGATGTACAACGCACATATCAAGATGGGCCCCATGGTCAAGATCCACCCACATCTTTGGTTTCGTGTCCTTGGAGGGGTCACTTATTGAATTCATGTCTCAAGTCCCGGTTAAAAGAAAACTAAGTATCGTTTTCCAAACTTTTCCCCAAAGTTCAATCTCATTGTCGAAATCCTCTCCTTAGAAACCCTACACTCTCCCACCCTTTCTCCCCATTGTACAATGAAATGATACCATTGCCATTATTAGAGGGAAAGGGAGCTCAAGTTTGAAAGATCCAATTGATTTGTCGAGCATGTTGTTGGCAATAAAAGAGAGCAAAATAAGTAAGCAACAACAATAGGCAACGGTGCTCATCAGCATGAATACCACCACAGAGGTGGCGGCAACATGACGGTAACAATCACCACCATGCCCATTAGTTGGGTCGTTAGATGGCGGTGGCAGTGAATTTTTCAAAATTTGTAGTTATTCTTTAAAACATCTAATTTTTATCATCTTTTAAACAATCTAGGATTGTTTTCCGATTCATATGAAATCAAATAATTACATTTCTATATTTTAGTATGCTAAATTAATCTAAAAATTGTTTCGAAAAATGTAGTACATTTTTTCTACATTTTATTTTAAGTTTGCTTTTCATTTTGAAATACAATGTAAATGTGGGGCATTTATGCAGGATTTATTTTATAGTTGTTGTTTCTTTAGCTATGAGTGCGATGTGTGTAGCGTTTTACATTTTCATTTGTATTGTACTTTGCTAATTTAAAAAATGAAAATGTAACCAATTAAACATTTTCTTTTAATCAACAAAACACATTATAAATGAAAATGTAAAATACTACACACGTTGCTCTCTTAGCTAAAGAAACAACAACAACTACTACAATAATAAATCCTAGATAAACGCCTCACATTTTTAGCTAAAGAAACAACAACAACAACTACAATAATAAATCCTACATAAACGCCCCACATTTGCATTGTATTTCAAAATGAAAAAAGAACTTAAAATTGAATGTAGAAAAAAATGTAGCGTATTTTTTAAAACAATTTTGAGATTAATTTGGCAGTTTGGAATATACAAATAAAATGATCTGATTTGGTGTAAATAGGAAAACAATCCTAGGTTGTTCAAATGAGAAAATTAGATGTTTTAAAGAAGAACTACAATTTTGAAAAATTCACCGCCATTGTTATTTAGCGGCCCACCTGATGGGCGTGGTGGTGGTTGTAACTGCCATGGTTGCCGCCATCTCTATAGTATTTTTCATGTTGACGAGCACTATTGTCACCGTTGTGTTGCTGCTACTACTTTTCCTACTCACTTCTACTAGTAACAACGTGCTCGACAAATAAGTTGTATCTCTCAAGCTCCCTCCCTCCAAATAGTGGCAATGATAACATGTCAAAGTGCAATGGGGAGAAATGGTGGGAGAATGTAGGGTTTCGAGGGAGAGGATTTCGACAATGAGATTGAACTTTGGGGGAGGATTTGGAATATAACACTTAGTTTTCTTTTAATCGACAATGAGATTGAACTTTGGGGGAGGATTTGGAATATAACACTTAGTTTTCTTTTAACCTGGGACCCCCCCCCGAAATGCAAAACTAGCAATGTGGGCAGGACACTAATCATGGGGTTTATCTCGATCCATGCATTGTACATATACCGTGGGACCACACCACAAGAAACAATGGACATTGAATGCCTACCATTAAAAACTTCCTAAGGTCCATTGTAATGTCTATTTGACATCCAACCTATTGATAAGGTCATGCAGTGAATGAAGTGAAAACACAAATATCAGCTTGATCTAAAACTTATGACTCATAAAAAGTTTTTAATAATTAATGACCACTACTTCTTGTATTGGTTCACCTGAGATTTTGATATGCTTCTTTTTTTTTCCCATGCCCTAAAATAAGTTGGCAAAACGGATTGACAACATAGATATATAACACATACATCTAGGTGGGCCCCATAGTCAGGGTCTCACCCTCATTGCTGGACCCATATAGCCACTAAGTCATGTCCCCTCCTGTGCCCATAAAGCAATGTGGGCCCGACCATGATGGATGTGTTTTATCCATGCCGTCCACCCATTTGCTAGCCCATACAAAGACCTTTTAAGTGTAAGGTAAGTTGAATAAAATTTATGTCATCCTTGTGTTTTTGAGGGAACAGGCCAAATCTCAATAGTACTTTGTGGAACTCAGGGCTATATTTATATTAAGATTGTGTTTGGTTGCATGGGATATCATGAAATTTTTTGGCTGACCAATCTAATTAGGTGGTGCGAATCAACTCCATGGCTTAGAGGCACGTAGACTCTATTTCAATATTAAGATCATGGGATTGAGTGCCCATGTGGTGAGTGTGTGGTGTGGGTGTGTAAAAAAAAAAAAAGTTAATTAGGTGCGAAATAAATTTCATGCTGTTATTCTCCTAATATTGGTTAAAACCAAACACACTCTAATGTCTTAAAATAATGCAAATTTTGTGCCATCTAAAAACTATTTGGGTGCATCTCGGGATAAGTGAGGGATTAAACTCTTATTAACTAGGTTTGCACATTTTATAAAAATGGTGGTGATACTTTGAACACGCACATGGTATGGATGCATGGCAATCTAGACAATCCAAATGGCTGACCTAACTATGCATGCCCCAAAAGGGTTGAAAGGATGATATTAACCCTCCCTTTGAATTTGGACTACAGGATTTTTAATTTAATGATTCATTTGACAATTCTAGTTGGCCATGAGCTCTTGACCATTAAATTTTAAGGGCTATTTATTTCGCCAATTACAACAATAATGTAAGATAAATATCTCATCAATATGATTTTACAACTGCCAAACAAAACTTGGGAATCATTAGAATAAATAAATTTGTGTTGTAGAATGCCTTTAATTTGTTAGTGTAGTTCAGTCTACGAAAGTCCAGTTGAGTCAACTGAATCTCTCATTGTAATGTTTCCGGTCGATCGAAGTATTGTTTGGTCGACTGTTGCACCCTGTGATGATTTCGGTTGACCGAATGGGATACTTAAGTTCTATGTAAGTGTGGATTTTGTTTCTAATTTTGCACAGAAGTCTATATAAGCCTTTGTAATATAGAATTAGGGTTAAATCCAAGGGTTTTGAGGGAGAAGCTAAGGTTTTCTCATCTGTAAGTTGTTCATCTCTTGTAAGTTTCTTATTATGGAAGATCATTTGTCGTTTTGTGCTGTGTTTTTTTCCAATAGGGTTTTCCATGTAAAATCTCTATATTTTCTATGGTTACTCATATTTTCCCGTTCCCTATTATATTATTTGATTCGTTTTGAAGTTGCCTCCACGCCCAACAATTTATAATTACTGCACTTTTTCATAGTATTATATGAAGTTCTCGCATCTAAAGGCAATATAGGTGTATTTTAATAATTATTTGATATTAAAATAATATAAAATTTCTATCATTAAAATTTTACAATCGAATAAACCAAACACTAATCCACTGTTAAATGCAAATGTTGTCCTGCAAAGTAATTTACCAATAAACCAAACACTAATCCACTGTTAAATGCAAATGTTGTCCACCAAAATAATTTATAATCATTGCACATTTATTTTACATCAAGCAAGTAGTTAGTAAAAAAAGGGTCCTTAATGAGATACATGCTATCCACGATGCGGCCCATAATTTGCACGCTCATGTTAAAAATACATCAGCACTGCTTGAAGAGAATGGATCGCCATCATTTTTCTAATAGACCAAAACTAAGACAGGAACCTGGCTTTATAACTGGAAAATGAGGTTATGATGAACGGCTCAAGATTCCCGCCAATCATCATCCATCAGATAGTGGGCCCTGTGAGGTATTCGGGCATTAATTCTTTCGGTGCACACGGTGCGGACACACTCATGAACGCGGCTTATGTGGATCCCTGACTGTGGGGCCCACCTTGATGTATGAATCTTATATCCACGCCGTCCATAATTTTCACCAGATCATTTTAGGGCTCGAGCTAAAAAAATACAGCAGATCCAAATCTCAATCTCAAGTAGACCACACCACAGGAAACAGTGGTGATTGAACACCCACCATAAAAAATAAAAATAAAAATAAAACTCCTTGGGGACCACTGAATGTTTATATGCCATCCATCCGTTGATAATGTCACAAAGATATGGATGAAAGGACCACACAAATATCAACTTGATCCAGAGCTTTTGTGGCCCGCAAAAGTATTTAATGATCAATAACCACTGTTTCCTTTGGTGTGGGCCACCTGAGATTTGGATCTACTGGGCTCATTCCCAACATGATCTAGTGAAA
Source organism: Liriodendron chinense (assembly GCA_003013855.2). NCBI lineage: Eukaryota > Viridiplantae > Streptophyta > Magnoliopsida > Magnoliales > Magnoliaceae > Liriodendron > Liriodendron chinense. The sequence goes on from PVNU02002913.1 coordinate 1,058,184, forward strand.
CATACGGACGGCATGGATGTAAGACACATACATCAAGGTGGGCCCCAAAGTCAGGAATCCAAAGAAGCCACGCCCCACAATCACGTTCCCTGGAAATAAATGTTTTATTGGCAAAGATTGGCATTTGTGGTCATTTTTAGTATGATGGGGACATGTCATGGGAAATTGATAAAGCATCTCCCCTTCTGTTTTTTTAGTAATATCTGACCCACATCAGCAAACATCCTTTTTTGGTGGTCGGTGTCGGCATCTGACCCACATAGACAAAGCACATCTGGCCCCACATTGGGCAAGTAAGTTGATCGATGGTGGGCCCTTGATCTAAACCGCATCTTGCAAAGTAAATCTAGTGTCCTTTTTGGGAGTTTCTACACCTTGGTTGTTGGGAGTTGGGTGGGCCCCACTTCCATTTCTTTTTATATTGTACATACGTGGAAAGCTGATGCTGTTATCATTGCCTCTGTTATTTTGGGGCTTTCAGAGGCTCTTGCTTTTCGTTGGGTGGAGTTATTTCATACTCTGGCAAAGTAGAACTGTCCATCAATACAAGCGGCCGTACGTACCTCGATCCATGCCGTTCAGGTCGTGGGTCCCGCGCTGTTTTGGGGCGCGGCCAGCTAGCAGTGTCAAAGATTTGTGGGTCCCTCCATGATGTATGTGTTCTATCCACACCGTCCATCCATTTTTCCAGCTAATTTTAGGGAACAGTCCCAAAAATGGTGCAGATCCAAAGCCCATGTGGACCACACCACAGGTAAAAGTGGAAAGAATGATGTCCACTGTTGAAACTTTCCTAGGGCCCACAGTGATGTTTAATTGTCATCTAACCTGTTCATAAGGTCACGTAGACATGGATGGAGTGAAAAAAAGATAAATATCAGCTTGATCGGAAACTTTTGTGTCCTCCAAGAAGTTTTCAACGGTAAGCATTCAATCCCCACCGTTTCCTGTGGCGTGGTCCACTTCAGCTTTGGAGCTATTTCAATTTTGGGCTCCTCCCTTAAAATTAGCTGGCAAAATGGATGGACGGTATGGATAAAACAGATACATCATGGTGGGGCCCACAGAGCTTTGAGACCAGCTGGCTGGCTGGGTGTTAGGGTCACCAGCCAAACCGCGTCCCAGTTTTGGGGTTTAATCTAAAAACGTTAACTCAACCGGCGATGATAGCTGTCTGATCGGCCATAAACGGATGACCATTTGTCAGATGGTATATAGCCCGATGCTGTGGGGCCCACCTGTTGTGTGCATAGATCCACTCCGTCCATCGTGTTAGCCCCTTCATCTTAACCGTAAGTACAAGAAATCAGGCTGATCTAAAAATTAGGTGGGCTACACAATTGGAATATAATGTCAAATCATACCTAAAACCTCTAAATTCACGTGGTATGGCCCACCTCAGTTTTGAAATGGCCTGATTTTTGGTGTCTCCCTATTAATTGAGATTTGAGCATCTTCTTCCCAACTGTTCCATGTGGTGGTGCGGCCCACCTGAGTTTCACCTCTCGGCCTAACATCGAAGGGAGAACCTAATGGACGGATGGATCTTATTCACATATCATGCGGCCCCATAATCGCCTGGTACCGCCACTTACCGTAGGAGCGCAAATCCGCGATCCATATCAACATGTACACTTAGCACTCATTCCGTACAAGTGGGGCCCACAGTTCAATGATCCGGACCATTGGTTTGTTGCTGCTCAGCATGGATAGACCATGCAACGAAGATAGTTCATTTTCAAATATGCTACCCTTTCGATTCATCCCCTCCAAATAGAATCGATCAGAGAAGTAAAGACCCGCGGGAGCAGATTAGGTGCGGCCCTTACCATGTGGCCCACCTTGATGCATGTATTTTATATCCACACCGTCCATATTTTTTTACAAATCATTTTAGGGTATGATCCCAAACATTATGAAGATCCAGATCTCAGGTGGACCACACCATAAGAAACAGTGGTGATTGAACGTCCCACCATAAAAGCTTCCTAGGGCCCACCGTAATATTTTCATGATGTTTATTTTCCATCGAATGTGTTTATAAGGTCATAAAAATCTGGATGAATGTGGGGGGGGGGGGGGGGGGGGGGGGGGGGGGGGGGAATCAGCTTGATCCAAAACTTTATGGTCCATAATAAATTTTTAATGGTCAATCACCACTGTTTCCTATGCTTTGGATCACCTTAGATTTGAATATGTTTAATTTTTCATATCATTCCCTAACATCTTATGGTAAAACGGATGGACGGAGTGGATATACAATACAAGCATCAAGGTGGGCCCCACAGTAAGGGCTGCACCGTATTGGGTGAGGCCGGGGCCGCACCTAACCCGCTCCCAAGACCTGCATTCAGCTGAAAAGTGGAAAGAGGGCAAAGTGTTTGTGGCTAGAGTCTTCCAACTTGTGAAATTCTCCATACTACAATCATCCACTGATGGCCCCAACAAATCAATGGTCAGGATTACTTAATCAAGGGCTCTACTAGTTCAGCATGAAAATTTGAGGCATTGAATACCATGTAATTCCTACATCATCATCCATGTGGAACTGTCTTTGTTGTTATCTTTATGAGAAGGACGTTGGGTAATGTGTCATGTCACATGCATGGGTTGATTTTGGATGTGACATAGATATGATGATGACATGTGCACATGTTATGGAAAGGCGAAAGCCCTCTCTAGTCTTTGATACTTTCTCTCTCAGAGCACTACAAGTTACAGTGCTCCTACTTGCATTGGGTCATTTGGGCAGTCCGATTCATTAATCCAGACCGTTAATTAGGTGTAAGGCACATTTCATAGGCTACCAGGAAAACATCACACTAATCTGAAAAATATTAGCCATTTGATCAGTATCTTTAATATGGATGGTCAAGATTTTCTGCAAAAAATGGTCCAATCAATAATTCGATCCATATGTTAGTTAGGAACCATTATGGATTGCTTATGATTAAAAAGAATCGTTTTTGTTAGGAAATCAAAACCGTTCATTCATCGCTTGGAAAAGAGATGGCTATAGAAAATAAGGCCAAATCAAGCATGGATTAGTTCATCCGATCAGTATGATTTTTGCTTCCTAGTCCATGATGTGTATCCTGGACTTAATAGACGGTTCAGATCGATCAATTGGAGTGTCCAGGTGAACCAATGGACCTAGGAGCACTGAACACTGGTGTCTTTCTCACAAGGAGAATGTGATGAGGTTGACAATTTTCACGTGTGTGGAGCCCTGTCCATCTGCACATGTGCCAATATAAAATACGTGTGCAAGATCTGAGCTTTCCATTTGATTGGTCACAATGCTTGGGTATTCTGCCTCAAAAGTCAGTCTGCTTTACTACTCAGGTAAGCTGCAACACTGACCGTTGGTACAATTTTTTCTAGCCGACCATTTTCTTAGTATGTTTTGGCCCACCTGAGGCGTGAAATGGCCTGATTTTATGTTGTCACGTGCGTGTACGTGTGGACGGCGGGATACCACACGAGCGGAATTAGCAAAACTCAGTGTTTTTATTTACTGAGAGAGTTGCTCCAGCTCCAGTGCTCTCTGAGCACTATAAATAATACTGCTCCTACTTGCACTGGACACTTAGACGGTCCAATTCCATTGATCTGAACTGTTCATTAGGTTCAGCGCACATTTTATTGGCTAGAATACAAAAATCGCATCGATCTGAAAATATGAACCATTGGATCAATGGTCTTTATTATGGACGGTCAAGATCACCACTGTTTCCTGTGGTGTGGTCCACCTAAGACTTGGATCTGCTTCAGTTTTGGGATCATGTCCAAATGAGCTATAAAAACGGATGAATGGCGTGGATGAAAGGAACATACATCAAGGTGGGCCCCACAGTCAGGGATCCACCGAAGCCGCACCCTGATTGATTCCAAAGAAATACCTCTGTTAGGCAATTGCAACCATTCATCCTTAGCTTAGAAAAATGGATCGGCTGTAGAAAATAAAGCCAATTCAAGTATGGATTGGACCATCCAATCAGTATAATTTTCGTACGATAGCCTATGAAATGTGTTTTGAACTTAGTGGACAGTTCAGATCGATCGAATGGACCGTTCAAGTGAGCCAATGCAACCAGGAGCACTATAACTTACAACGCTTTGAGACCACTGGAGCAGTTTTCTCAATTATCTATTTATTAAAATGGATCTCAAGATCTTACAGCAAGCAAGTTGACGGATGACTTTTTTTCGGTGGGCCCCACAACCTTAATTAATAGCTAGAGTGGCATTCTTGGGAGGTTCAATTCGATCATCAGGTTGGACCACCATCTTGGATCAGTCTCATACGGTCAGATAATCAACCGCCCAAAAACATTGAATGTGTACCATTGGTGAATTTATTTTGGACATGTGCCCTATCAGATCATTAGATGAGCCTAATTTTTCGACCTAAGGTATGTTCCGGCATGGCCAACCTGATGAACGGCTCAGATCTTTCATGCTCGCACATCTGATAGCGAGTTGTGCTCGTCTGAGTGCACTTAGCTGGGCTACGTGCACCGGCGTCACACGTGGAAACGTGTCCACGTGTCAAGATCCGACCAGTTATTCAGGTTATTCTCACTGTGGAGATTCCATACATATCTATCAGGTTGGACACACATGCACGTAGAATTAGAACGATCGGTCAGTAATTCTCAACCGTTTGTTATTTTGTATGATTGTTACCCACCTGACCATCATATAAGCCAGATCTTTTGGAAATGACATCTACATCCCTGGGACCGCCTGATGAGCAGCTCTGATCTCTCACACGCACGACTTATTTCCACGTGTGAGGTGCCAGATGTGATTAGCTGTTGCTGATAAGAGATGAGTCTCTTTCAATCCTTTATTTCATGACCATTACTTATGGCACAGGTTGTGGACAGTACATTACATTCATGTTTGAAGTTTACCAAAATACCCTGAAACTCTGTAGCTTATGATAAGGCTGAGATGGTCATGTGGGGTCATTCTAATTGGTGAAACAAGACAGATGCGAACTTTGTTATTGAGTGAGACACATTTCCTTTTTAAAATCTCTCAGTCAACCATGCCATAACTTTTTATGTAATAAAAATTATTAAAAAAAAAAAAAAAGGACATCCAATATTCGAGGGTTAAATGGTCATTCGGTAAAAGTCAGGTTGTCCACCACAACTGTAGCAATCTCAAAGTTAGGGAGCGGATTGGGTGAGACCCGGCCGCGGCCCTTGGGGACCACTGTGATGTATGTATTCTGTATCCACACCGTCTATCATTTTTTTTTCAGATCATTTTAGTGCATTATACTAAAAATGAAGCAAATCCAATAATCAGATGGACCATACCATAGGAAACAATAGTGATTAACCATTAATGTGCCATAAAAGTTTTAGATCAAGCTGATATTTCCATGGGGTAGCTAACATTGTGGTGTGACTAACAGGGATGAGTGGGTGTACTAACAAATGAGGTGTGTGAACTAACCCAAAAAATAGAAGAAAAAAAGAAAAAAGAAGCTGATATTTGATTTTTCCCTTCATTCAGGCTTATGTGACCTTATATAAGGGATTGGATGGCAAATAAAAACTAGAAAAACATTAAGGTGTGCTTTAAAAAGTTTTGAATGGTAAGGCAGCCAATCACCACTGTTTCCTAGAAAGTGGTCCACATGAGATTTGGATCTTCTTCATTTTTGGGTCAATGCCCTAAAATGATCTGGAAAAGGGGACGACCGGCATGGATACAGAGCAGATACATCAAGGTGGGCCCAATGATAAGGTCCGCACGTCTTGGGTGAGGCTGGGTTCTCACATAATCGGCTCCTCATAAAGTTATCCAGCTCACTGTATTTAGTGGGGTTTCACCCTGCTCCAACCGGATTAGGTATTACCTTACTGTGGGGCCCACCTTGATGATTTGTTGCATATCCATGGCGTCCATCCGTTTTTCCAGACAATTTTAGGATGTGGTCCCAAACATTAAGCAGATCCAAATCTCAAGCGGACCACATCACAGGAAACAGTGATGATTGAACGCCTAAAATTAAAAACTTCCCATGGCCCAACGTAAGCAGATCTGTAATTTTAATTTGGCATCCAACCCGTTGATAAGGTTAACCAGACCTGGATGAAGGGAAAATATAAAGATCAACTTGATCCAAAACTTTCTGGCCAACAAAAAAGCCTTTAATGGTCATTCACCACTTATTCCATTGCTGTGGTCCACCATAGATTTGGATCTGCTTAATGTTAGGCATATCGTCCTAACATGATCTGAAAAAATCAGATGGACGGTGTGGATATACATAAAATTCATCAAGGTAGGCCCCACACGGTAAAGATAAGACCCACTAAGGTGTTACCGGTTTACACCCAATCGACTCCAGTTCCAACCATAGTTTAAAAACTCAGATGAATCGCCTTGGTTAGGTCGGACTCTTAGTCAACTTAACATAGAACTAAAGTTTTTTTTTCCTTCTATTTATTCCTAAATTCATTATTTTTTGTTATTAGATTTTCATGTTTTCTAGAGTTTTTAGTAGGAGTGCAACTGGGGCGGGTCAGGTTCGATGGAGGGGTATGAAAAGACTGAGACATTGATAATTGAGTCTGTATTTTGACTTAGATCCAACCCGCTGAATTACAAAATAAGCTGATTAATTTATTTGGTGAGTCGTATCTAGCACAATAGGATCTAGACCTCTAGACCTAGTTCACGAGATTCACAGATTGAGCCTAAATTGGAAAGAAATAGAATTAGATTGGGCAAAGGAGTTGACCTCAATATTTAGGAAGGACTTGTTTCTTCTTCTTCTTTATTTTTATTTTTAAATTTTTTTATACCTTTAGTTTGTAACATTTTATTTATTTATTTTTTTGTGTTAGTACACACGCCTTGCTGTTGGTACACCCCACCCCCACTGTTAGTCACACCACAATGTTAGCCACCTCCACTTTTCTTTTCTTCTTTAGTTTAGCACACACCCACACTATTAGTCACTCTTCAATGTTAACCACCCCCATACTGGGAATCAATATCAAGACCTCATCGTTGAAACGAGGTCAGCCACTCTCACTTGCACACTATAAGGTTTGCAACTTTGATGTAAACAGAGGTAGACTATAGTGTTCACTTCTGTATCTCTTTCTAAGCAAATGTTATTCAAGTTTAGATGATGTTAGGATTTGTGGGGCTTGATTATCAAAGATATACTATTCATCCCGTCAACATTGTCTCAAGTTTTGCACTTAGCTCACTAAGGGCCCGTTTGTCCCACTGGATTAAATGGGATAGAATTGCATTAGATGGGATTAACATCATTATTGCACAATGATTATATGTTCAAAAATACCATGGTATTTTGACCATCTAAACGCTATGTTTGAGATGAAATTCTTCCTTAAGCAAAAACACCCTATTGTGCAAAACCTGGTTGGTGGATGTTGGATTTGTAATCAATGGACCAAATTCATAACTGATGTCGGTCACTTGCACATATATATCTCAAATGTCATGTGTAAAGGATGCATATGGATGGACTGCATGGATAAAACACATGCATCAATGTGCGGCCCACAAATGTAATGGATTTCAAAATCCATTACAAATCCTGCATAAGACCAATGCAGTTCTTTTTACACGTAATCACATTCCTTCTCATGTCTCCAAACATCCCATGGAATTTACATAGAACCAAATACAATTTCATCCCACTTAATCCCTCTTAAGCCCACGTATCAAACAGGCCCTCAGGGTTACAAGGGTCCATGGGCATAGGCCCCAGTCTTGGTGGGCAATTTCATAATTTCATTCGGTGTTTATATAAACCCTAGTTCATTTTTGGAGTCATATATATTATGTTATGAGAAAGAGAAGAGATAATTATATTAAGAGCTGCTTCTCCATTTTAGGCTTTCAGCATAGTGGATCGATGTGAATCCTTCCGCATTATGAAAGAATCCCTAGACATACCAAAAGAGAACTATGTAAACCTCTTTTTATGGTTTGCACCCTTTCTCTAATTTCTTTTGTTTTTTGATATTATTATGTGCGTGGCCAAAAATGGATTCTTTCTCTCAAGAGATGATGCCATCTACCCATGACGAAATAAGTGAATCATTTAAATGCCCATGTATCACTTACACACCTCGTTACAGATGCAAAACACCCTAAAGTCATTTCTAGTCAGTTGATAGACTACAAATGATCAAATACGGCATTTTTATGTGAACTTTCACACTCATCCATTTCCTTTCCCAACCGATGTCCCACATGCAAGAGCATCTTCTCTCACTTTCTCATCCACTCACTTTCTTCAATCGCTGGACTTGTAATGAACTACTTTAATGGGTCTAAAGTTTTGGTTTGAGCTTGTTCCATTTTAAAGTAGTCCAACACAAACCCACTCAAAAATTAAGTGTAGGTCAGCTTGGGCCGAGCTCTTTTAGACTTTGAGCCAACTCGACTCTGACCTTTCGTCCACGCCATCATGTATTAATAGTTCACATTTAACCATGATGCATGCTTACATGGGTTGTGGGTAAGCTAACCATCATGGAGTTGTCTACAACACCTGTTTTATGCCATGTGTAAGAAAGTCAGGTTCTTGGGGCCGCTATATTATACATGCGAAAACCTCTCCATCCATCAGGTGATAATCCCGTTGATTTTGCATGCAAAATGTTAGACTTTTTTTTGTTTGTTTGTTTGTTAGTCATGCAATGCAGCCTGTCAGCGGTGCACCCATCCAACTGTGGGGTTAGTGTGTCTCCTTAGCAATCGAACTTGAGACCTGCAATTGAAACGCCTAGGTGTCTTCCAGCTGCGCTAGTAGGTGTAGGGCTGCACACAAGCCAAGCTAGCTCGAAAAGCTCGTTCAGTTTGGCTCGTTTAAGCTCGGCTTAGCTTGGCTTATAGAGTAATTTGATCAAGCCCAAGCTTGATTTTGAAAGCTCATTCGAAAACAAGCCAAGTTCAAGCACAAGTGAGCTTGGCTCGAAGCTCAAAGCTCGAAAAAGGCTTAGCTAGCTTAAGCTCGACTTGAGCTCGATAATATATATATATATATATATATATATATATATATATATATATATATATATATATATATATATATATATATATATATATATACACCCGACCCCACCCATTCCCTTTTTCATTTCACTTTCCCAGCCCGCTACGCCCCTACCCTCCCTCCCTCCCTCCTAATCTCTCTCTCTCTCTCTCTCTCTCTCTCTCTCTCTCTCTCTCTATTCTGGCTTCCTCATTGACCACCGGCACCACACGACCCACATCGCACCCAAGCAGCGAACGCCCGACCCAGAGCAGATGCTCAATTACCTCACACGAGCTGGCACGTACCCACCTCGGGTTTCATCATTCTCAAACAGGTAGATTTTTGTGAATTTTTTTTTCTTATTTTGGGTTTATTTTGTTTAAAATAAAGAATACTCTAAATTTGGGCTAGTTTTGGGGATTTTTTTCGTCGGTTGGGGTTGAGTCAGGTGACTCAGGACAGCAGGTTGGCTTGGGTCAGTTAGTTGGGTCGGGTTAAGTTAGGTCAGTGAGTTGTGTTGGGTTGGGTTGGGTTAGTGGGTTGAGTCGGGCCAAGTTAATGGGTCAAGTAGGGTATGATAGGGTAGGGTTGCGTCAGTGGGTTAGGCCGAGTCAGGTTAATGGGTTGAGTAGGGTTGGGTCGATGGGTTGAGTCGAGTTAGGCATCGAGTAGGGTTGGGTCAGGTTATAGCTATACACTTCTATAAATAAAAAAAAATAATAAAGTTCTACTTGGCTCGAACAAAGCTCGCTCGGCTAGACCAGCAAGCCAAGCTTGAGCAGTTGTTTTAAGCCCAATGCTCAAGCCAAGCCAAGCTCAAACTTAGTGGACCACTGATCAAGCCAAGCTCGAGTATGGCCAAGCTCAGCTCGTGTGCACCTCTAAGCAGGCAAGGCACTGCAAAATGTTAGACTAATGAAGTAGTCATATGCGCCAAAATAAAGGGTGCCACAACCATGAGAACAGTGTAAACTTGTCCCCTAGAACTTTCTAGTTCGTGAGGTTTGGATTAGGATGATTTTTGTATCATCCCTTCATCCTTGTAATAATACATGCAATGGTTACCCAACACACAAACCAATGGTTGATGTCCCATGTCAAATGTTTCATGTGGAGCGCACGTGGATTTAACGTGTACAACATGGTGAGCCCCAAAATGCTTGTGTCTTTTGGACACAGATTACATGCAAACACTCCATGTATTGACTAGGTGCTACGTGGGTCCCACATTGAGGTATCCACACTGTCATCCATGTTGCCAGCTCATTTGAGGGCATGATCCAAGAAATGAGGCAGATACAAAGCTCAGGTGCATCATGCCCCAAGAAACAGTGGTGATTGAACACCCACCATTAGAAATTTCTTGGGGCCACAAAAGTTTCGGATCAAGCTTCATCTAGGTCTGTGTGACAAAATCAACGGGTTAGATGGGGAAAAAAAAAATTACAGTGGGGCCTAGTAAGTTTTTAATAGCAGGCGTTCAATCACCACTGTTTTCCTGTGGTGTGGTCCACCTGAGATTTGGATATGCCTCAGTTTTTACCTCATTCCCTAAAATAATGATCCAAAATGGATGGACGGTGCGGATAAAAACACATATATCATTGTGGGGTCCACAGAGCTATGGTCAGTCTCAGTATGCAATCCGCGTCCGAGTCTTTTACGCGAAGGAATGCAGAGGATTCCGGACCTCCCTACCTCATGAATGGCCAGGATCTCTCACACGTGCACACACCCGAGATTTAAGACACGTAGCATTCCTCATTGCTCATATACCATACATTATTGCGTTGTGGTTTTCCACATCATAAATAAGTGAAGTAAGAGAAGTGGTTGGTCGGTTGTATGTCAGTTGATGTTACAAATTCAGATCGACTAGGTGCTGTGTGTGTGTGTGTCTCTCTCACTCTCTCTCTCTCTCTCTCTCTCTCTATATATATATATATATATATGTGTGTGTGTGTGTGTGTGGGAAGTTCCCATGAGGTTGAGCTGTGTGGGAACCACTGTGATGTGTGATGGGCATCCACACCATCAGTCAGATGCACCATTCCGTAGTAGGCCATATTCTAAAATTCAGGTCAATCCATGACTTGGGTAGGCCACACCATAGACAATAGTTAAGAGTGGATATCCACCCATTGAAACCTTTAAGATCATTTATAGGATAGACTGAGATATGGTTGAGAAATCCAACTCATCCATTGTGCGTGCCCCACTTAAAAAAGAAGTCACACCAAGTTTCAATCGTATCCAAAACTCAGGTGGGCCTCAAAAAGTGCTTTTAAATGTTGTAGGCATGATTTTACACTGTTTACACTGTTTCAGATAGTATGGCCCACTTGAGTTCCAGATATAGCTGATTTTTTTACATATCCCATAACCAATAGGGGACCCACCAAATGCATGGTGTGGATGTCCGATACACATCACAGTGGGGCCCACACATCTCGACCTCATGGGAACTTCCGCGCGAAGGGGTATTTCGGTAATAAAAATGTCCGCCTCGAAAACACAGAGAATAATAAGAGCATCCGAGGAGAGGAGATGGGGATCTGATCTCATGCTAAAATGAGAAGAAGAGTCACCTGATGTATGCGGTGATTTTATACTATCTACACATCCATGTATGTACTGTATACTTGGAAAAAGCTTATCTCAATCCGAACTGTATAAATCTGTTTCATTATTTATCGATTGGGGCATACAAAAAAAAAATTAGTTAAAATGATGATCGATGATTTTCAAATGGACGGACAAAATGAAAAGTCTACCAAATTTAATGAATTTATGTTTACTTAATAGATCAAGATCGTTTAATCGATCAGGTTTTGGGGCTATGCCATCCAAAGAAGACATCAGCGATTTGGACGGATTAGATTGAGGAATATATATATATATATATATATATATATATATATATATATATATATATATATATATATATATATATTATTCCACGTGTATGGTCAAGAAACAAAGTATAGGAACCCCATTCAACAGTGGATGCGGATTGGGTACTACACCCACCGGATCCTAGCTAGAGACGGACGTTCCTGTGTGAGGCTTTATGCGGCCTACCGTGATGTATATATTTTATCCACGCCATCCATCCATTTTGAAAGATCATTTTAGGGCATGAGTCCAAAATGAAGGCAGATCAAAGGCTCAAGTGGACCACACCACAGGAAGCAGTGGGAATTTAACTGCTACCGTTGAAAATTTACTAGGGCCCACCGTGATTTTTATTTGCCATCCAACTTGTTCATAAGGTCACATAGACCTGGATGAAGGGAAAGCATAAATATTAGCTTGATCTAAAACTTTTGTGGCTCCCAATAATATTTCAACGGTCCGCTTTCAATCTCCTTCGCTTCCTGTAGTGTGGTCCACTTGAGGCTTCAATCTGCCTCCTTTTTGTGATCATTCACTAAAATGACCTGTCAAAATGGATGTACGGCGTGGATAAAACATATACATCACGGTGGGCCCCACATAGCCCCTTACTGGACCGTCTACCCAATCCGCGTCCTTCAACAGTTTCCTCAGGTTTTCAGTTCTGACAAGCGGTTCCACGCTTTAGTAATCCAGACCATTGATCTGTTGGTTCCCTCCGAAGGATGGATCAATGACGCTAAAAGCTTCTCGTTGGAACAATCCTAACCGTTGGTTTAGTCCTATGCAAATAGACTGTTGAATATGGAAATACAGCAACAGTCCGCGTACAATGAGATGCACGAGACCCATGATCTGGATTACTGAAACATGGGCCCCACTTGTAAGATCCGAAAACCCGAGTACAATGTACAAAGCCATGGACCGAGGATCCTATGTTATTTCTTTTTCTCGAATGGGATTGGGGATTGCACGTGCTCGATTCGTCAGTCGGTGGGCCGCACTCCGCGCATATGATTCTGAGCAACAAGCTTGTATATTACTTTGATGAGGAGAATTTATCAAGAAAGGGTTGGAAAGCCGTTGCTTTTGGCTTAACCTTAGTAGGTGAATCTTATCAAGGGAAATGGTTCGGTGTGGATTCATCTCCACTGAATTTCCATGCAACCTACCATTGTAGATGATGAATCTGACCGATCATCTAGTGGCCTCGACTGCTGATGGTTCACATTAGAAAATCATACTAAGTGGACCATCCAATCAAGGTCATCGAAATGAAAGGTGTTGTCGCCTGATTTTGAGACAACGAGTAGGTTAGTTCATCTCCACCGCTGCAAGGGTTGCTGGCTGCCTCTTATCTTTTGAGATGAATGGGCTAGATTGGGACTGGAAGTCCACTAGACCCTACAAAACACAAAGAAGGCAGCTATGAGGGGTGGCCGGCTGTTAGCCCTTCGAATGCTTAAGCCAGGCTCAAGGGTTAGAGTATGGAGGCAACTTGGGTGGAGAGATTGTGTGTACCTTTGCTAATAGAAGGATCTCCTATTTATAAGACCATTGGAGAGGCTATAGAGGGTTACAAGCGTGTGCGTTGTGTTCATAGTGGCCGGCATGATTCACCATGACGTGGATCATGTCCATAATTGTAGGGAATATTTTTTATTTATCTAGGCTCGTCCTTAGATTGTCGAGCGCCTGTATAGCGGTTGTAGGTCAAGTCAGTCTAGAGGAGGAGCTCATTAGACGAAATTCCTAACTTAGATAATATTTTAGATTGAAGTCGTTGGTCGTAGCTAGGATGTAGAGGCCTAGTAATCCGAGGATAGATGACCAATTTTATGGCTCGACGGCCATGTTCAATAGAACAAACCAACTCGGGTTGTTTAATGTATCCAAAATTACCATTGCCCCGGCCTCCAACTATCATAGTCATCATCCTCGATACATCCTCAATAAGGGCTAAGGTCTTCCTTCGTTGACATTACCTTGAGAGTGCTAGTGGGCCTTTCTCATGGGGTTTTTAGTCCTATGGGCTTCTTCCATGGCTTATGGGCCAGCTCGAATTTTACTCGCAACAAAAGGTAGGAATAAAAATGATTAATTGTCTACATTCAGTGTGGGAAAGTCGGTAAATGATGGGTAGGATTGCGTGAGTTTCTTTTTGGAGCTGTTGGGCATCCACAGTAGCGACATTAGATGAACGGTCTCGAGCTGCCTAATCAGAATTTGTGGGGCCCATGCTCTTAGTCTGCAAAGAGCCTTATAAAACCGCCTTTTCCTCGCTTAATTACAATCATAGAGGATTTAGAAGATACAAGCACATGTAAATTTGCAATTAAGTTGGAAAAGTGCCACTTTATCATCTAGATGTAAACTTTAGGAGGACTTATTTTTTATTGGGAATTACCATGATAATGCAATGAAATGGTGCTGTTATTATAGACTTTTTATCTTTACCTTGGTGGTAGACTTGTAGGAGTTTCAACACAAGGCCTGAGGTTCAAGTACCATAAGTGGTGAAAATCCCACTACAGTGTAAAAAATAATAATAATAAATAAATTGCTATAGTAATCAATTGCATACATTTTTAAGAGAGGAGCAAAAGGGATTTGTAATAATTGTAATTTTTCTCTCATCAGGAAAATCTCAAATCTAAATAGGCCTGATGTATTTGGATTTGATAATTTTAAAATAATACCATTGAATGTGACATCATTACCTTTTAAATGCTGATAAACCATACACTAATCATTTTAAAGCCATGTATTTTAGGAGCTGGTCAAAATTTTTATAATCATTGCACTTTTTCATTACATTTCTATTGTAATCTCTATTGTAATCTCCAATCTAAGGAGAAAATACACTTCCTAAATGTCCTTTTTTTTTAAGGCCATAGGCAGCCAACCTAGTCAATTAATCCTCTTCACCAGAGAACAGTTCTTTTTTTCTTTTTTTTTTCTTTTTTTTTCTTTCTTTTTTCTTTTTTTTTTTTCTGTTAACTGCACAACGCAATCACACAGTTAGTCACACACACACACACACACACCGACCGGTGGGGTTAGTGTCTAATTAGCACTTGAACCTGAGATCTGCTGTTGAAATGCCTAGGCATCTTCCAGCTGGTCTAGCCGGTGAAACCAGTTCAATAGGTGTCTGACAGGGCTAATTGGCTGGCCTTGGGCTCATGGTTAAAAGACTGTGACTCCGATTGACAGCTATTCATAGGAGTCATGCCTGACTTCCTATGCTAGCAGAAGAGTACGCGTGCTAGCATGCACGAGCAACTAGCGTGCCACAATTAGCACTTTTTTCTCTGATAGGCTCGCCTGCACCGCTTGAAAAATGCTAGCGTGCTTACTCTTCTTCTCTTCTTTCTGTTCAGCCATATTGTTCGTGTCCAGTCGAACCTTATCAAGTCTGACCTAGTTGGGGCCGACTTGGCCAAGTCGCATTTCACTAGTCCGAGTCTTAAAACCATGCTTGGGCTTGAGTTCTTCGATCTTAGGTTGGACTAGATGCACCCTGGTCCAGCCACACGCACGGTTGCAATCCTACAAAATCAGCCAATCCTAGCCTCCTCAATAAAATGCCTACAGGATGGACTGCTTGGAGCTGGATTTCATCCGAGTCAAGAGGCCAACCAGTTGATCCTGGACATTATTTTTCAGGGCCAAAATGGAATTGGACCGGCATAGCCATGAATTGCCAAAAAAATCTGCCTGCGTGCTTAGTGTGCGTGAGTGCATGCCATGCACATCCAAGTGGTAGTTTTGGCTGGCCTTGGCATGATGCAAGAAAACCCGGCAATGTTTGTTATATAGTCTTGGGAGCATCAAGTAATTAAGGTTCCCACTAGCTGGAGATACTATCCTCAATCCCTCATTTGTCTCTGTGGGCTTGTTAACGCGGCTTATGCATGAGAGCAAAGATATTATAGTGGGTAGTTTTGGCTGGTTTTGCCCCAGATGTTGAGTTAGGAGAATGAACCGTTCAAAAAAAAAAAAAAATTGATTATTTATAACTCAATTATGTCCTGGCCCAAAATTTAGGATGACTTCTTTATGAAAGAAATGAATGATCATTAAATCACATTATAAATGTGGACCACTTGATGAGCTAATCAGCTTGATTTTCAGGCATGGGGAATGTTGTGGACCACTTGATGAAGAGCCTGGCTCTTGCTCCTGTGCGCCTTACCGGCACATAAGCCTGTGAGTAGGATTAATCATCCTCAGGAGCATCCTCTCAGAATGTTGGCTCCATATCAATTAGAAAATAATAATGCTAATGCTAACTTAATACCATCCGGTCAGTTGATTAGCTGATATGTGATAAAATCACATCATGGTTTTTGCCACCAGTGATGAATGCTTTTTTAAGGCCACATTGTTAGGTTTGGCTCTTCTTGAAATCCATCAAAGACAACTTTCAAAGCAACATGTAGTATATCAGTTTGTTGCTTCTATCTTGCTACATGAAAAATCTTAATGCATTTTGCTGTTTATCAACGGACCATGCACAAAAAACTAGTGCACTCAATGTTATTGTCGTCTCGTTAGTGTACTGCAAATAAAAGGCCTGGTCAACAGGACACATTCTAGCCTATAATATGGCTAAGATTTTTCCTGTAAAAGAGAACTTCAGCATACATCTCATGGAAGATAGGTCCCACCAAATGAACAGCCCAGATCACAAAGATTGGCCCACCAGTATTATCACTAACTGAAATCCCAAAAACACTGCATAAGTCGAGAGGCAGCTAACATGTAGAAAGGGCTTCATGCAAGTTTAGCAGGAAGTGAAAAAACGCTATAGTTCCATTGACCTTAAATGAGGCTATTTCAATGGATAATTGGCTGAAAGGTAGGATTTGTCAATGTGGGACCCATGGTTCAGTGATACAAACCGGTGATATAATAGGTCTTACCATGCATGGGATTTACCTAGAAATTACCCCGACTCCAAATGTTCAAAAACCTTTCTATATTAGGGCATACAAATACAGAGCTGTATGAAAAATACAGCAATCACCCAAATTCAGCAGAGAGAAATCCAAACATCCAAGGGCCATGATGTGCATGATTAGTGAGGCCTATCAAATACACAATTTGGATAATCAAAAGATGGGCCCTACATGCAAGATATTCTACCCTTCAGCAGAACTGCAACTTGAGCCAGCTCAACACAAATCCAGCCAGTCTAACTCAATTACACCCGGGTCAAATCAGGTTGCATTAGGTTCAATTGGGTTTGAGTTTTGTCATTATACAACCCAACACCGATTTAGAAGTTTTTGGTCATCCAATGGAGATCTTCATAGTTCATACCAATGGTCAGGATGAAGTTTCTCTACACAAATCTAGAGATTTGGATTGGGTTGGGTCAGATTCAATTTGGCTAAATATGAAAATAGATGAGTTTTTTTCCTGTTGGGTTCAATCAAGATCTCTCTGCAAAGGTTCTTCTGCACACGATAATAGCTTAGGCTACATCAAAACAGTAACAAAAAGAACCAGTTTGTGTCAATGTAACAGCCAAACAGCACCAAATGCAATGCAAGATCTTGAAAGAAATCATGAAAACTCCTGCCTCCAGAAACAACAAAGATGGACTCCAATCCCATTTTGTACACACTGATATAAAGTGATGGATCAGCCAACTCATTCCCTTCTAAGAAAGGGAAGCTGATTAATTTCTACCATAATCCCATGTTACTTAAACTAACCCTACAGCATCTCCTAAAGGAACAAGCTCTTGAACTCGCCATTCGCCAATTGGCAGACCCGATTGTAAGCGGTGATGTCTGTACGAAAGGACACAAAGTCATAATTTAAAAATAAAACACAATTTAAAAAAATGATGCATTAAGGTGAGGATTAATGAGGGAAATATGAACGAATCCTGCTCCCCACGTGTGATCATGGCACATGTGAGATCTGGGTCACTCATCCGGTTGGTCATGCCAAGCCATGATCCAAAATCAGGGTAGGCCAGTAATCAGTTGGGCTGTGTATGAAAATAAACAAAGTAAGAATAATTAATCTATAGTGCACATAAAAATGACCTCATTGAACTTATTTTCACATACATGGTGGGGCTCACCTGATGAATGACATGGATCTTGCATAAACAGACCACAATGGCATGTAGGAAGAGTATGATTTTGCATATACTCATAGTGATAGCACTGCTTTGAGGGAAGTGAGCCCTCCCAAGGCTACTTGCAAGCTATCGCTCACACTGCTTTGAGGGAAGTGAGCCCTCCCAAGGCTACTTGCAAGCTATCCCATATGTGGGGGAGATCCCACCCATTCACCCAGTGATGTGGACCAAAAAACAGACTGATCCAGTCATCAAGTAGGCACATGTGCATGTTGAATGTTGAACATTGCCCCAAGGGAAATTTGTGAGACAACAATAGAATTTTAATAGAGTAAAACAGTACAATGTGGTAAATGAAAACCCAGGTCAAGGCTCAAGCTCATCAATTGAGCTACAAAAGATTGTAAGTATGAGATTTGTCATGGAAATATGTTTGGCTGAAAACAAGAGAAGAATTAGGAGTCATACCACATGTTTCACCAAAGTCTGTGAATATTTCTGCGCGAATAGATTGACTGCTATCAGCAATACCAATCACCTCTACAAAATGTGACTGAGGCAATGGCTGAGAGCCTCTTATAGTTAATTGATGGCCATCTGTCGATTGCCCCATCATGGCTCCACCTTCATTTTGCATAACCTGCACTAGTGCCCGAACTCGTCGCCCTACATACATCTTTAACAGCTCTGCATTGACAAAGACAGCTGGGCTCGACGTATCCATATCCTGCAAAATAACATCAAGAGGGAACTGGTTTAAATAACTAAGATGGGTGGAGCAGACTTATTTTTTATCATGGTCTTCTTCAAAGCAGTGCCGCCTTAACACTGTCAGATGTCCCACAAGCATGCTGGTTGAACGCATGTTGAATGTGGGACTAGTAAACCTCTTGAGTTGCTGATTCTGGCCATTGACCAGAAGGAATGATGATGTCTTGGTAGGACCTTAAAATTGCAACACCAATACTCCTCGAAAGTAACAGGATCATCCCCAAATGGACACCTCAATCAAAAGACACAATTCCACAATACATTAACACCATTTTTTCCTGTTTCATCTAGCATTCATGATTTTGAAGTTTCGTGTTCTATAGTGAATCAATCAAGAACCATGAAATCAATCTTCCCATCATTGCATTATCAGATTCAGCCCATGTATCTAAAAAGCATTTGAGGTGCAAATCAAAAGCTTCAATGATGTTCAAGATACCATTGGGCAATGTGATAAATTGATCAATCCTATCAATGCATTCCATATTTTCATAATTGAGTTCATCTTCGTTTCACCCCTATATTTGCAAGGAAGACTGAGGGAATATGAAAAAAGAAGACGAAAAATAAATTACGAATTACACACTACCAATTTTTCTTTTTGAACATTAAAGTCATTGTGCATATTAAAAATCTTTCCTAGATTATACAAAGAAAGTAATGCGAGATACAATTTGGGAACATCTATTCAAACCCACTTTGACTACGATTTGGGAACCTATATTTACATCCACTCTGACCCAGGTTCGACATATAGTCCTGAACCAGTACATATTGGTAGTGCCATTGACCATGAGCAACATGGGCCCAAACCAGGGCAATATGACCCCATACAGTTGGTAAATGATGCAATATGCAAAAACCAATTTGAAAGCACTCTTAACTGCTAAATAAGCCCTTCATCTATTCTGCTAAATAAACCCTTCCTCTAAACTTTCGGCTTCACAATTTAAGAGATTCATACCATACATAACCAGAAAGTAGAAAGGATGGGCGTATCTAGCAGTCAGCTTGGATGTCTATAGCATTTCTTTGTGATTTTATATATTATAAAATAGTTATAAAGTGGTGAAATATGAACTTTGAGGTACATTTGATGCATTCAAAGCAAATTCAGTCTAAAAGGCCTATAACTGGGGATCCAACCCATGGTTCAGTTGTAGATAGAGTGTGTTTCAACACTGAGGTCATGGGTTCAAGTGCCCTTGTGGGGTGTGTGAGTGTATGTGATATAAAAAAAAAAAAAAAAAAACAAAAAACAAAAAAAAAAAAAAACAACAACAACAACGGAAACATCAGCCAAAGCAAAAGAGATGTCGGTAGGTTAAGTGCATCTGGATTTGCCACATACATGCAGCATGGTACAGGCGAGCAAGATTCATGCCGTTCATTGGGCATGCCCCACTGGATATCTGTCATGTTCCAAAAGTGATGCCGATCCGGTCATCAGGTGGCCCACATGCATACCATTGAAAACATTGGCCAATGGTCCAGATCCAACCTACCCGTGCAGCACACCAGATGAGAAGACCAGCACAACTTTTGTGCCAGAGGGCACACACACGGCAGGGCCCGCCAGATGAACAGTCCTGATCTCGTGCACACATGCCATGTCGACACGTGCAGAGAGTTTTGGCTAAGATCAAGTGTAATATATGTTCTTATCAGAAAATCAAAATTCAAGAAAAGTAATATTGGAGTAGGGGCAGAAGAATCACATTTCTTGAGAGGAATATCATCAAACACATGGAAGTGTCATAGATAGGTAAAGAAAGAGATCGATCTTATAACATGGCTTAAGCGATTAAGATCTGAGACGTACCTTTTTGAGTTCTGTTGCAAATGAGGCGATCTAATTTGGGGATTTCTTCCTTTGTGAAATCTGAAAATGAAAAGAAAAGGAACAGATCAAATACAAGGAAGAGAAGAGAAAGGAGTAAGAAATGAAACCCTAACCTCAGAGAATCGGTTATTTGAGGATTTTGATTTTATTAGGATTTGAAGGGATTTCTGGGTATTTATATATACTTAGAGAAAAGGAAAAGAAATGGCGGGAAAAAAATGGGGAGGGATGGTGGTCGTTTTGGCGGGGTATTTTTTGGAGTTTTCGTTGAGGGGGAGTGAATGATGCTAAAGCGAGCTCGGTGCGTATTGCGCCGATCCTTTGTTGTGCTGGTGTGGGAGAATGGGAAAAGGTATACCGAGCCGTTGCATGTCCGAGTGTGTAGGGAATCTGGACAGTCGACCAGGTGGGCAAGGATTAGACGGTACGCATCAAACAATCCCCGTTGTGCATTGAATGCTGACGTCGGCAATTAGTTTTAGCCCTCCACTTTTCTTTTCTTTTTAATTTGGGTTACCACAAACATCCCTCTGTTGGTGCACACCCCCAAACGTTTAGTCACACTTTAATTTTAGCAACCCCCACGTTTTGAGTCTACACCATGACCTCAATGTTGAAACAAGATTATCTTCACTCAAGTAGGCTCTTTTCAAAACTCATTATTTAAAAAATTAAAAACTCCTAAATAAAATAAAACAAAACTCTAAAAAAAAAAAGGAAAATTAAAAATAATAATTTTTCATGAAATTTCATTTTTTTGTTATAACTGTGCATTTTCTAGAGAAACAAACAGATGCAACCCACTTCAGTGGATAGGTTCACCCCGAAATAAAATTTTAATAAAAATTCATATGATGTGTCTCGTAACTCCTTTTAAATCAAAAGTTATAGCCAATTTACAGTCCGCCTTCTTTTAGTCCATCCATATGAAAATTATTGAATTTTATTGACTTTTTTTTTATCTTTTTCCGGTCCATGTATGATAGGAATGTGCTTGATCCACGCCCTCAATTAGGAGGCTATCTCCCTACATCGTAAACGCACAAAAATAATGGAGGGCTAACACCTACACCTTTGAGATAGTGATAGACTAAAAGGGAGTTTGGTGTCTCTACAAATAAGAAATTATTGGCTTATTTCTATAAATAAATTTTAAAAAAAAGTTTTAAACTATTTGTTAAAAGTTTAATTAAGTACTTATTTATTTAGAAAGTACTAAATAAGTTTTGATTTAATAAGTTGGGAAGGTGTTACTTTTTGACATGGAGTTTATTTTATTTAAGCGGGTAGACATTTTGGATTAACTCTTTAACAAGCTTATCCTTAATCTTTTCAAGTAATTTCCATTTTATCCTCCTCTTCTCTTTGCAATTTCTTCAAGGTAGGCCAACATGATGAGCGACCCATAGTGAAGGTGGGCACCACATGATGAAAGGCCTATATCAAAGGTGGGCCTACATAATGCACAATCACATCAAAGGTGAGCCCCACATGATGGATGGCCTAATTCAAAGTGTGACCCCTGTGATGAACGATCCACATCAAGCAGGCCCTACTTGATGATGGTCCACATCAAAGGTGGGACCTACATGATAGACAGTTGACATTGAATGCGGGGCCACATGATAAAAGGTTGACATTAAAGGTGGGCCCACATGATGAATGACCCATATTGAAGGTTGGGCCCCACATGATGGACGGTCCATTACAAAGGCAGGACCTACATGATGGTGGACATCAAAGGTGGGTCCCACATGATGGACTATCCACATCAAGTGGACCCCACATGATAAATGGTCCACAACAAAGATGAACCCACATGATGAATGGTCAACATCAAAGGTAGGACCCACGTGATGGATGGTGGATATTGAATGTGGGAACACGTGATGGAAGGTTGACACTAAATGTGGGCCTACATGAAGAATGGCCCATATTAAAGGTTGGGCCCCACATGATGGACAGTCCACAACCAAGGTAGGACCTACATGATGGATGGCGGACATCAAAGGTGGGTCCCACATGATGGATTATCCACATCAAGTGGGCCCCACATGATAGTGGTCCACAACAAAGGTGGGACCCACATGATGGATGATGGACATCAAAGATGGGCCCCTCGTGATGAATGACTCATATTGAAGTGGGGCCCCACATCAAGGTGGGCCCATGTAATGAAAGGTTCACATCAAAGGTGGGCCACATGATAGATGGCCCACATCAAAGTGTGACCCAAGATGATGAAACGTGCACATCAAGTGGGTACCATTTGATGGAGAATCCATGTCAAAGGTGGGACCCACATGATGGATGATGGTCATTGAAGGTAGGCCCACATGATGGTCAGTTGATATCAAAGATGAGCTCACATGATAAGCAACCCATAATGAAGGTGGGGCCCACACAATGAATGGTCTACATGAAGGTGCGCCCGCATAATGGACGGAATGGGCTTCACATGATGGATCACCCACATAACAGTGTGGCCCCTCATAATGGACAATTCACATCAAGTGGGCTCCACCAAATGGAAGTTCCACATCCAAGGTCTCTCATGATGGATGACTCATATCTAAAGTGAGTCGTATGATGGATGATCCACATAGAAGGTGCACCCCACACAATGAATGGTGGATATCAAAAGTGGGCCCCACATGATGGACGATCCACTTTAAAGGTAGGGCCCACACTATGGACACATCAAATGTGGAGTCCACGTGATGGGTGATGGGCAGCGGACATTTAGAGGCCCCACATAAAGGACAATTAGCATTGATGTTGGCCCCACATGGTGGATTGTCCACCAAAACAACCATTTAGATTGCTCTTATATTAGTGTTGTTGTAATCTTTAAAAATGACGCCAACTACCTTTAAAAAAACTTTTATTAGAAAGTTTTATCAAACGTGTTTATTTTAAATAAAAACTTTTTTAGAAGATTTTACCAAACAAGCTTATTTAAATCAAGAGCTAGAATAAAAAGGACTTATGGAAATAGCTCTTATTGAATTAGAGTAAAGATGTCAAACGAGCCCTTAGTAATAGTCTTTAATTAGGAGTTTATATTTTTAATAATTTTTTATTTCGAAAAACTTGCTATTTTTAGTAAGTACCAATTAAGATTTGTTTAGGGTTATGTAAGTTTGTTAAAATTTATCTTTAATGTAATTTTGCTTATTATCAATAAAATTTGGATTTTTACTCTGTTTTGCTCGTAGATTCAAAGAAGATCAGTTGAAGAGTTTCGATAGTTCCGTGGATTCGGAATTGTTATTCATGGGAGAAATGGTAATCGACCTTACACCTCACCTACGCTATGCCAGTTTATGATCCGTATTTTGTGGCCGCATCATCTATGGGGTGGGCCCAGTTGTTCACTATTGAGTCTAGGCAGCATAGGGGCAGCATTGGTGGAACTAGGGCTTGGCCCATTAGCCCAGCCTAACCATCAAGTGGGCCACCTTTATATGGGAAGAACGGAAGGTCTAAATGCACTTGTTAACGGTTCCCATTTAAAAGGATTGTCACTTGGGATAACGGGCCCACCGTATGTTTTATATCCACACCGTCCATCTGTTTTCCTAGCTCATTTTAGTGTATGAGCCTAAAAATGAAGCAGATCCAAAGCTTAAGTGGACCACACCACAGGAACCAGTGGGGGTAATAACAACCATTGTTGATACCTTCTTAGGGCCCACTTTGATGTTTATTTGCCATCCTACCTGTTCATAAGGTCAGGCCGACCCGGATAAAGGAAAGCACAAACATCAACTTGATCCAAACTTATGTGCCCCCGGAAGTTTCTAATGGTAGGCATTCATTCATCATTGTTTTATGTGGTGTGGTTCACTTGAGCTTTGGATCTGCTTCATTTTTGGGCTCATGCCCTAAAATGAGCTGGAAAAATGGATGGATGGCATGGATAAAACACTTACATCACAGTGGGCCGTTTTGCCACGCCCATTTTGCCTAGGCCAGTCTTAGATTGTACTAATCCCACACCCATTTCGCCAAAGGCCATTTCAGCTCTACTAGGGCTAGGGCTTACGTGAGCAGGGGCGACCCCAGCCCAGCCTATTGCAACCGCTAAGGCCATTTCGGATGGGCCACGGCCGTAAATCACATTGGTCAGGAGATCCTAACAATC
This sequence comes from Liriodendron chinense, assembly GCA_003013855.2. Taxonomy (NCBI): domain Eukaryota; kingdom Viridiplantae; phylum Streptophyta; class Magnoliopsida; order Magnoliales; family Magnoliaceae; genus Liriodendron; species Liriodendron chinense. Next base: position 1,082,989 of record PVNU02002913.1, read on the forward strand.
AGCTAATCTGTATTGTCATATTTAAGGAAATGGGCGCCCTTTCCTAAAACTCAAAGACTTGGCCGGTAGGGCCGCGCATTTGGATGGCCCATCTAGCAGATGCTATTCTCACGTGGCCTGTGGTTGAAATCACACCAGTTTTTACAATCAAATATCAAGCCACCTTCACCAGCCCAGGTAGACGCCTCATTTCACGTATTTTTCAAGGATCAGGACGTCCCGGATCCTTCAACAGCTAGAATGAATGCTAGATCACCCAACAGTTGCAGAATTTGGGTCACATTCCGGCCATTGCGTAGCCTATTAGATGGATTCGGATCACCCTACACTCAGCTAGCCTTGTATGAAAGGAGGACACAGAACGCATAGGCATCTGAAGTAACTCTTTATTATACCTTTTTCCGGGTGTTAGATCCAATGTCCCCTCCTCCCCAAAAGACTGGCTTGATTCATTACCCAGTCCAAGTCCACAAAATAAGGCTTGAAAATAGATGCCGGCGAAAAGATGGTTTTTTGTTTCAACCAAAATGCTGCGTCATCAACATCAGTCGAGCCAAATTGGGTCCCGTATCAACCATTGTCTACAATCACAGCACCTTACACGGTAAAGCTCGCAACTTACGAGCTTGTATCAACTGGTAGAGAATTAGGTGCGGCTCCAACCTCACCCAACACAGTGGGGTCCCGACTGTGGGGCCCACCTTGATCTATATATTGTACATCCAGACAGTCCATACATTTTTCTGGTTTATTTTAGGGCATGAGCCCAAAATTTATGCAGATCCAAATCTCAAGTGCATCACACCATGGGAATCAGTGGTGATTGAACTCCTACCACTAAAATTTCCTAGGGACCAGCATAATGCCCAACGTAATGTTTATTTTCCATCCAACTTGTTGATAATGTCCAAATTAATGACCACTGTTTGCTATACCATGTTAGGTAAGGCACCTAATGTTAGGTAAGACCTGGATGAGTGGAAAAACAAACATCAGCTTGATCCAAAACTTAGGGCCTAGAAATCAATGACCACTGTTTCCTATGGTATGGTCTGCGATTTGGATCTGCTTCATTTTTGGGCTCACACCCTAACATAAGCCAGCAAAAAGGTATATAAAGATGGGCTCCGTGGTCATTGCCACACCATGTTAGGTAAGGCACCTAATCCGCTTCCACATCACAGACCTTACACAGTAAAGCTCACCATACCAGCATGCATCCACCATAGTACATTATCACAGCACCTTACACGGTAAAGCTCACCATACCAGCATGCATCCACCATAGTACATTATCACAGCACCTTACACGGTAAAGCTCACCATACCAGCATGCATCCACCGTAGTCCATTATCACAGCACCTTACACGGTAAAGCTCACCATACCAGCATGCATCCACCGTAGTCCATTATCACAGCACCTTACACAGTAAAGCTCACCATAGGAGCTTGAATCAAAGAGATATAGCAGGGAATGGATGTCATTGAAAATTGAGGAAACAACAGCAAGATGTTCTTAACAGTGCGAGTATAATAAATTCCTAGCAAAAAGTAAACAGAAGGGCAAGCCCAACGCATTAGCCCCGCCTGGTCTTCAAGATTCTTTGCTGCTATACCAATTTTTTAGCAAACGACTGGGGCTTCAGTCCAACCAGCAATAGTGGCAGATCAGCTGCGTTTTTTTTTTTTTTTTAAACAGTGATCATGAATGCCGCTCACATTAGTGTTAATGGTATTGGGTCAGCATTAGAATGCATGGTGCCATACTGGGAATGCACTGCAATAAATTCATCCCAAAATATGAGATAAGCACCCCACACATTAGGGCCCATTTGGATGCCACCAAATAAGTTACTTTTTCTACTTACAGCAGTAGATAAGTAACTTATTTCAGATAAGTTTGGTTTATGATTAGTAATAAGTAACTTTTTTACTTAAAAAGTACATAATAACTTCAGTTAAATTTTTTAGCTTTTCTACTTTTCTTCTTAAGTAGCTGAAGAGAGGAATAGGAGAGATGAAAGAGAGGAAAAGCTGATAAGTATGTTGTTTACCAAACATACTTATTTTCTTAGTAAGTAGAAACTAAGATAAGCTACTTATGCCATAAGTAACTTACTTACGCAACCTAAGATCAAAATGGGGCCTTAAAATGTCTGCATTGGTGACACATTCATCCCTAAGTTGATTTTAATGGAATCCAATATCATATTAGTGTTAATGGTATTGGGTCAGCATGTTCTGATAAACTCAGAGCAATAATCCAATATCACATCACTGGGCTGTTTACCTATCATGCTTGTCCCAGAATCATGTGCCTCTTCAAATAATAGGGGGAAAGAAATGATGCCCTGATTAGCTTTACCGTGTATTATAAATGCTCAGTCAACTGATTGCACAGCTCGGCTGTAAAATATTACCTGTGTTATTTTTTTCTCGAAGCATGTTCAAAATGAGGCTGTCAAAATAGTCTCCTAGAACCGTAATAACTCACTAACACTAACATTGAAACATTGCCTGTCACCAAGCAAAAAACTTGGAGGCTCTGGAAATGGTAATGGCATGACTTGTGCGGTCCATGATTAAACAAACGTGGATAGGATATTCTTCTTGGCGATGAATTCGTCTGCCTTCAATGGGCTGATAGACTGCACAGAAGACACAAGTTCCATCATTTCAGCATGGGGAGTAAGACAGAAATAAATCACTTTGAAGCATTCAAGGATTCTCTTCTAGATCAATGTGCTTCATGGTGATTGAGCAAGAACTGAGTGTCTATGGTCATATAAGGGCTTCAGGGCTTCATATGGTTAATGAAAAAAGAAATTCTTAGTTACCTTTTCCAGCATGCGTCGAAGCCGCTCTATTTCACTTTTGGGGTAATCAGCACCTTTCTCCAAGCAGCTTTTAGCAGCTTTCAAGTAGATCTTGCCATACCTGAAGTGAAGCCAATTTAAATTCAGAGTAGGGAGGGAGTACTGCTAGAACGAAATTGGGAATGAATGTAGATGTAAATTATATTTATTGTAGCCATCCAAGTGCCATTGACCAGGTTTAAGGTCACTCTCAGCAATTCCTCCTTTCACCAATTAAGACTTAAGGCCATGTTTGATAGATGCCTAAAAAATAAGTTCATCTCATTAAAGGTAACAGTAATTATTTATTAGGGACCAAGGTCACTAATAAGATCTCCAATACGTAATCAGGATCTCTGATAAGATCTCTAATACAAATTTACTGTTAACTAAAATGGGATCATCTCATTATGTGTTAGGGATCAGGAACTCCAACACATAATTACTGTTAGCTAAAATGAGATGAACTCATTTTTGGGCATCTACCAAACAAGGCCTTAGCTTTTTAAAAAAAATTGGATTCAAGTCCTTAGTTGGGAAACAAGTAGGTGAGATACAGACCATTCATAAGGTGCCCTGTAATAGGGTGCCATAGCTGAAAAATCACACTGATCAGATAATCCAGTCTGAGCAACAGCCTAAAAAGTAATAGAAGGGGCAAAAGAAAAGACAAGGGTCCTTTCAGGAGGGTTAGGATTGCTCGATCAGTGGAGTTCTTAGGATAACCATTGTAGCACCACCTGATGGGACCGTATCTCATGCACATGTCGTGTTTATGAATTTGAATGTTGGACACAAAGGTCTGTGTCCATAGTACAATTTGTTTTCCCCTAAAACACAACCAATAGGTAAATAGTGTAGCAAGGAAAGGCCAATAATTAAGAGACTAAGATGGTCACTGCATTTTCAACAATATTGACCTCCAAGTAATGAACTTGCTCAATATTTAATCAAGGAAAATCCAAACAATCTTTTCTGAGGATAAACAGATTACCTTGCAGAAGAACCCTTGAGCTTCTCAGCCTCCTCTTCTATCTTAGATAAGACTGCCTTCCGCTCATCACCTGCAGCGCTCACAAACTCCTTCACCAAAGCATCTAAACTTGCCACAATACCAGCCTATAGCAACAGAAAGAGCAACATATCAAGAGGACTGTGAGCTCAATAACATACATCACAGCTTCTGGAATCTATCACATTGCTAACCTTGGAACTAAGTTGCCCTTTTCCATCACGGCTGGTGCCACACTTCTCATTGATGAATGTCACAAAGTCATCCAAATCTCGGCCACCGTCATAGTCTTCACCAGCTTTATTGCCCTTTGGAAAGAATTTCAGGGTAGGAAAGCCGCTGATTCCATACCTGTATTGATGGTGGAGAAATATCGTGGTATGCCTTTGACGTCAATTCAAATACTCTAAAGGCACATTGGAATAAAAAAGGAAGAAAGGAACTATAAACTGAAGCTGCTAATGATATGGGGGCATTCGAAAATTGGCTTAACTTGGCCCAAACCAGAGGAAATTCTTATGCAGAAAACAAGTCCTTAACAAATTAATTGTAAGTAGCCCAATAGGAATAAATCAACACAGAGATAAATGAGAGTGATTACTTTTCTGTTCTCATGACCAGAGTCAATAGAAAGTTTGCAGAAAATCACACATTTTTGGGACTGCTAAACAAAGATTGCATTTGAAGACAGGAGAGTTTCCTTCAGTTGGTCTTGTGCAGAACAAAAGTTTTTAACAAAGCAAATTAGATATAAATCAAACTCAGAAACATCAGATGAGAAGGAATAAATAGGAAATATTTTTCCATTCCCATGACCGGAGTCAATAGCAACAATTTTGGATTGTAATCACGGGCAGAAAAGTTCTCTTTCCACTAAAATTAGTAATTTTTTTAAACTGAAAATGTAGTTCTGTTAAAAATAGAATACTGTTGTATGTTCATCAGCAAGCATCGCCAGCTTCTTTGAATTCCAACCAAAAAAAAAAAAGGAAAAGAAAAAATGTAGGAAAGAATGAAAGAATAAGACCTTTTTCCCCTTCTAGATCTCTATAATGGACTACAGCATACACTTACTTTCGGAATGCTGTGACATTTGAGGATGTAAACAGGTCGAATCAGAGTCAGTCCAATTGGATAAAACCTCTACATAGATCCGAGTTCAAATGGGACAAACAGAGAGCTTAATCAGATCTGACCTGGATCTGAGAATATTAACTTAGTAGGAGGGAGAGAAGGATGGAGAAAATCACGGGAGTAATGGTAAACCCACCATTGCTTCCTTTTGTCTTGGTGTGATGATGACCATTGGATGGTCATGATCAGCCCACAATCCCAATCTCAATATCTGACCTGGATCTGAGAATATTAACTCAGTAGGAGGGAGAGAGGAATGGAGAAAATGATGGGAGTAATGGTAAACTCACCATTGCTTCCTCTTGTCCTGGTGTAATTATGATCATTGGATGGTCATGATCAGCCCGCAATCCCAATCTCAATGCTTAACAGAAGATAAAAAGTAACCACTTCAAAAGATTCAAAGATATATCTTACTGCCTGAGTTGAACAGCAACACATCATCCAATATTGATTAGCATCACACTAATCAGATACAAAGCATCACACTAAGTATGAGCTAACATCAAACCATGTGTACCAACCATCATGCCCAATAGGTTTTGAGGAATCACTACCAAAGCAAAGGAATCTTCTCTATGCATGAGAACTACCATTTTTCACTCTAACTATTCGTAAATGAGTCTTTTACATGCATACATACTCTTCTAAAAGCAAAACACAAACCTTAAAATAATCCCAACCATTCATTTTTATAAAATATTATAAAATGACTAAAATTATCCATATATCCCATCACAACCACACAAGTATTTTGTAAATGGGTTGTCACACTCAATTCAAGTCAAATTGCATGACTCATTTGAAGGCCACCTCGATAACTTTCAAACAGGGCACTCATGTCATTTGGACATCATTTGGTACCTGAAAAGTGGCACACTAACTACTTGATGAACAATAAATTTAAGCCCCAAGTAGTTGAATTGGGTTGGCATAACATGATCAGCCAAATCATGAGCCCACCAACAGTCGACCGATCTGATCACAGGGTCCCCCAAAATGGCAAGATTAAGGAGTGATTGATCGACTGAACAGACATGATGGGACCTTCTCACAGATTTATGGATTGCAGGGTCCATCCTGGGGTCTGCAACACACCGGCAGCAGGGTTTGGTTGCCTTCATTCTTGTAGTTCAGTCATTCCATGGACCACAAAGGAGAAAAGGCACCTATAAGTTTTTAGCGGTTTGGATCCAACAAGTTGGACTGACATAGATGCTGATCCGCCCTGATTAACAATCGGACTCTTCCTGGCTGAAAATAGAAGGTTTCGCTGATCTTATCAAAGTGGTGGGCAGGTTTCAAAGTTGAGGGATTTGCAGGTTTTAAACCGTGTCGGAAGCTGAGACTACTTAAAGAGAAAATCAAGTCTTGGAGGGTGGCCGTGCTAAGTAAAAGGGAGTCAGAAACAACTTCCATTCTTACAGAGCTGCATTCTATAAACATCAAGGAGGAGGAAGGCCCCCTGTCATCAGAACAGCTGGCAAGGAGAGTTCAGCTGGTCCAAACGTACTCGGCAAGGGTCATGGAAGACGAAGTAAAATGGAGGCAAAGGTCGCGGACTAGGTGGATAAAGGAAGGCGATAAAAACACTAGTATTTTCCATAGTTTGGCGAGCGCTCGTGCAAGAAGAAACAAAATCTCAAGCATTTTGGTGGATGGGATAAGAATAAAAGATAAACAAAAGATCTTGGAGGAGGTAATCCTGTTCTTTAGCAATCTCCTCAAGGGAGATCGGTGGAATAGACCCACCCTTGATCACTTGCAGTTCAATAGGCTCTCCATGGAGGAAGCTAATTCTCTTGAATCTCCTTTTTCTTTGGAAAGAGTGAAGAGAGCGGTGGATGAGTTGGGAGGGGACAAAGCTTCGGGACCAGATGGATTCTCAATTCTTCTTTCAGACGTTTTGGGAAACTATTAAGGGTGATATTATGGACTTTATGAACGAGTTTTTTGAAAGAGGCAGGCTCTCAAAAGCTATGGGTGCATCCTTTATAGCGTTAATTCCGAAGATGTTAGGAGCAGAATCCTTGAAGGATTTCAGACCGATCAGTTTAATTGGAGGCCCGTATAAGATCTTGGCCAAAGTTCTGGCGTCTCGCCTTAAGGAGGTTATTGGGAAAATCATTTCAGAAAATCAGAGTGCCTTTATCCCTGGAAGACAGATAATAGACAACGCTCTCATCGCTCACAAGTGCTTGGAGTCGGTTCACAGATCAAGGTTGAAGGGTATCCTCTGCAAGCTTGACTTAGAAAAGGCATACGATTACATTGATTGGGGCTTCCTCCAATATATGCTCCGCAGATTAGGGTTTGGAGAAAAATGGAACAGGTTGATGGGGGAATGTATAAGCTCGGCACACTTCTCGATTCTTCTCAACGGCTCCCCGAAAGGTTTCTTTAGTAGCTCCAGGGGGCTTCGGCAAGGTGATCCGCTTTCTCTTTCTTTTCACCATCATTGGGGAGGCTCTCTCTAAAATGTTGAGCAAGGGTCAAGAAGAAGGCATAGTAAGCGGATTCAAAGTGGAAGCAATGGAAATACCGATTTCACACATTCAGTTTGCGGACGACACGCTACTTTTCTGCGAGGCAGATCAGGGCAAAGTTAGCAATCTGAGAATGATCATTCGCTGTTTTGAAGTTGTTTTGAGTTTAAGGGTGAATATGGCTAAGAGCAAGATGTTCGGGGTCAATGTGGATGATAGAGAGTTAAGGGACTTTGCCGACTCTTTTGGCTGTGCAGCAGGTACCCTCCCATCCTCGTTCGTGGGCCTCCCTTTGTGCATAGGTAAGCCCCCAAAATGTATGTGGGACAAGGTGATCGATAGGTTCGAGATGTACCTGGCGTGATGGAAGTGTAGATACCTATCCTTGGGTGGCCATATCACACTTATTAAGGCTGCCCTATTGAATCTTCCACTGTACTTCATGTCGGTGTTTACATGCCTGACATCGATTTTGGCAAGATTAGAGAAGTTAAGGCGTGACTTCCTATGGCATGGTATGGAAGATAAGAAGAAATTCCACTTGGTAGATTGGAAGGAGGGGTGCAAGCATTTTAAAGAGGGAGGGGCTGGCATAAAAGATCTCAAGGTAATGAATCGAGCGTTGCTAGGCAAGTGGACGTGGAGATTGGGAGTTGAGGATGGAGCCCTGTGGAACAAGATTATTAAAAGTACGGATGCTCGGAGGGAGGATGGTGGACAAGGGACTCTACCCTATACAGAGCCTCGGGGGTATGGAAAGGGGTGGCCTCTATCAAGAAGGAAGTTTTGAAAGGAGTGAGCTTCTTAGTCGGGAATCGTGAGAGAATCCGATTTTGGGAAGATACTTGGGCAAGTGACGTTCCACTAAAAGAAGAATTCCATCGTATTTACCAATGCACTCCAAATCCGCAAATTACGATAGCTGAGTCCTTCTCTCTTGTGGGAAGAGAGGTTGTATGGGATATCCCATGTAGAAGATCCCTTCAGGACGAGGAGGTTGATGAATTTGTGGCTCTTCTATCTCTCATTTACTCGCATCGTCCAAATACTTTATCCCTGGACAATTTATCTTGGAGGTTCGATAAGTCGAGTGCTTTCTCGGTCAAGTCCTTCTATGAATTCTTAAGCAAACATGTTACGGGAATTGAAGAGGCATCGACTGTCCATATGTGGAAGTATAAAGCCCCGCCCAAGATCGCAGCATTCGGATGGTTGATTGGAAAAAATAAGGTCCTCACGGTTGATAACTTACGAAAATGGGGTATGTGCATGCCGAATATATGCCTTTGTTGTATGAGAAATGAGGAAACGGTGGACCATCTTTTCCTTCATTGTCCTTTCATTTATCAAATATGGTCAGACATCTTCTCCCGATTCCAAGTGGCGTGGTCTCTCCCTTCTACAGTCGGCGATCTTCTGAAGGCTTGGCGTGGTGTTAGTATGGGTAAGCAAAGGGTAGGTATTTGGAGAATGTCCCTGTTGGCAGTGTGGTGGTGTGTTTGGGAAGAAAGGAACGGAAGAATCTTTCACGGGGAGAGTAAGTCAGTGGAGTTTGTAGTTCAAAGGGCCAGAATGTTAATTATAGAATGGGCATCCAATGTCGAAAAATATAAGGGCTGTAATCTTCTTTTTCTTGGGATGTAGCCGGATCGCTATCTCAGCGGTGCCGCCTGTTGTTTAGTTTCCCCTTTTCTTTCTAGTTTTCCTTAATATATTTTCGTCATCTTTCAAAAAAAAAAAAAAAAAATAGTTCTGGATCTGACACAATAGACCTCAAATGTGGGTCCAAACTCAGGGCTGTCAGGGGGTCAGGTTTGGGTCAGATATTGGAGTACCATATTTGGACCCGACCAATGGAATTGGATAGCGTCCTATCAGGCTTGGATAAGGCTACCATGCGTGAGGCACCAGATCCAGATCTAATCATAGTCGGGTATCCCATTGGCTCCTAACAAGTCTGTCTACTTTTGGGGGCGAATTAGGGTTTGGATTCAGAATAGATTTATGTACTCAGGTTCATATCCAGATCCAGATTGGAGACCTGTACTAGAAACATGCCTGTCATATGGTTCTTGATAATAAATATAGTTAAATAAAAGATAACATATCCAGGTACTGGAATTGAAAGATAAACTAAAGAATTCATGTATTCAGGTACCTGACTCAAAGGCTAAACTAAGGAAATCATATATTCAGATACCTGACAGGTCCCGTACCCAATCAGTCCCAATTTCTAGCTGAATCTTAAGTTCATGGAGCTGAAAACCGGGCCCAAAATCTGGATCCAGATCCAATTAAAGCCCGCTGGATACCTCAGGTATCCACGGTTGTGGCAACCCATTCATAGCCCTTTCCAAACTCCAATCACTGATCCAAGTTTTGCCAGGTATGCTGGATCATGAGATTGACCCTATTCATTGACAGCACTAGTGATATTCTGCACCACATTTACATATTTGAAAATCAGTGGCTTGTCTTTTGGATTTTAGACACTAGATTGCAACCCCAATGGGATAATATCTTCCCACAACAAATTGACATGCATGTAGTCTCTTCAAAAGATCTCCTTCTACAATTATTTAGTATTCAGTTTCAAGGGAGATATATTTTCCCTTTTTTTGAAGGGATCAAGGTAGATATGTTTCCATGGAAAAACAAAATATGCTGGCATGGTTGCAGCAATTCATCTTAAACACTTGCAGCAAGTTCCAAAGTAAAGGAAAAAAGAAATCGCCATCCACCATTTTCAACATGAGCAGCATGTTGAAAATAAAATCAAGTATCTGATGGTAAGAAGAAGAAGAAGAAAAAATCAGAGCAACTTGAACATCCACGGTAGAAAAGCAAGTTCTTTCTTCAACATTTGCAGCAAGTTCCAAAGAAAAGAAAAGGGAAGCTGCCATTATTTTCAAGATGAACAGTGCATTAAAAATAGAATCAACCAAGATGGTTGGTGTTAGAAAAAAATACAGAGAAACTTTAAATAAACAAGACATGAAGTTCAGAAACTACTGGCAATAAAATTTGCTTATTTATGTACTCACTTCTCGGCCAAATCCTTGTATTTGTCAGCATCAAGATTTGCAATTACAACATCATCTTCCTGTTTAAAAGCTGTGGCAAACTTTTCGTAAATCTGGGAAACAAATGGCAGGGTTTATTAAGTTACAAGTCAACAAAGATGTAACAGTAACTTTATTTAGACAAAAATGAAATGCATCAGACACAGAAATGTTGATGTACTCACAGGAGCAAGGTTTTTGCAGTGGCCACACCTGCAAAACAAAAGGGAAAGAAAAAAAAAAGACTCAAGATTAGGTATGATCTACATTAGGGTAACAATGATTGGAAATGCATTCCTTTAGAAAAAGGACTGAAGATGCATTTAGTGCTGCTCCATATGGCACAAATCATCATCATCATCTAAGCCTTATCCCAATTAATTGGGGTAGGCTACGTGAATCCAGCTCTGCTCAATATGACAGAACTGTTACCAAATATTCAAGGGTTAAAATGTGTATGCAGAATGATCACGAAAGTAGAAAGAGATTTGAAGTATCCTCACCATGGCGCAGTAAAACTCAACAAGCACATCTTTGGTTTCATCAAGAACAACAGCGTCAAAAGTCTCAGCTGTCAGTACAACAACGTTGGAAGGAATGACTGCCAACTTTACATTGGTCCCTGCACTCAAACGCATCTTAGATCTGTTAGGGAATGTCAGCACTTTCTTTTGCACTAAAATACATAAAACTGATCAAGGTATCCAAGAAACTGTTATGTTACCAATGTTGTAAATGGAATAAGCGATCCTGTCGATCACTTATGCGATCGCACAACCTTGAAAAAAAAAAGAATAACAAAGGAAAAAAATAAAAAATAATAAAAATATGTAAAATATGTGATCACATATGTGATTATGCGATCGCTTGACAACATTGTATGTTACATCCGTTACATAACGGTAACGTTAGCCACTGTCACGCGTAATGGCCATTACAAGAAAAATGGCCAGTATGAGGCTGCTAAAGTATTTAAAAAAGAAAAGAAAAAAGGGCCATTACAGCTGTATCATAATGGTAATGACCATGGTGTGACGTAATGGCCATTATGTAAAACTAACAGTGGCAACCGGTACCCATTATGGGGTTGTAAAAATTGTAACGGCCTTTATGGGGAAAAAAAATGATCCGTAACCGCTGTTACGACCCTCATAACAGCCTATAAAGGCCCCAAATGGTCTGTTACGGGGCAGATACAGTTTTTTTTTTTCCGGATTTTTTTCAATTAAAAAAAAAAAGAGACAGTAACAGCCCATATCGTACGGCCACTGTTACCGTTATGGAATACCTTGGTAATGACAGTAGCCGTTATGGCCACCACTACCATTATTGAATACCTTGCAACTGATAGAGCAAGGGAAACACTTTGGGTAAGACAATGGGAGGTTTTACCATAAGAACACAAGACAACAAGACGGATTAAAAACATTTACCATTTCTTAACTCATAAATACTCTAGTACAAGGCTGCATCTTGTGGATTCCACAGGAAAGGAGCAATACATGATGCGTTATACAAGCATCCTCAAGAGAAAAGGAAAAGACTGCATTTCATGATTTTACTTATTTATTTTTGAAGGATTGCGTTTCATGAACTTGAGGAGAGAGATATGATGAAGACCCAAAAAAATACCATATTATTAAAGAAAATAACCTTTCATGAATCGAAAAAATAATATGATCTTCTCTGTCTCCACTCTTAAAAATTCAAAGAGCAGGGATTCTTTGTCACCAAAGATTTTAAGAGGGAGAGGTGTAGCGGTGATTCTGGTCGTGGCCGGTCAGACAAGCTTCAACATTACTGCTACATAAACTGATTATCCAACCATATGGGTTTCCATTGGATTTTGAGGGAGAAAGATCTACTGTAAGTTAGACCAATGAATACGCATAAAGAAGAGGTCAAGCCACATGCATGAAGCCTGAGACAAAAGGATTTTTTTCAAGGAACTCAGGCCTCCATTTGTGCACGTCTGTACCAGCAATACTGTGGACAAATGCCTCTTGAATTCCATAACCCCAAAGCAAGAGATCCACATCAAAATCTGGCCCACCACACCAACCCTTAGGACTCAAACCTTAATGTGATTTTAAAAATTACCCCTGAATTGCCATGCACCCAGTTATCCCTTTCCAGCCTCTAATCATTCATTAGGAGATTATCCAATATTTCCCTCTGGGAATTACTCCCCCTTTAAATGATACAAATGCCAGTTGAAGTTCTATGAAGTCTTAGGAGTAGATGATTTAAAACAATAAACCAACACGTTGAACAAGACCTTAATAAGGAGATGATATGGGTTCTAAAACCCTCTTAATTTGCTATGCTTATTCTTGGTTTCACCAAAATTCGCAACCAAACATACCATCTTCAACACGCACGCACGCACATATATATGTGCCCATACAAAGCTAAAAGAACGAGGCTTAGCACTGGTGCATGACAAATGCACGCACCTCTGAAAGGATAATTAAAGCGGATCGAAATAAACATTGTGATAATAACATCGACTTGCTCAAGCAACCAAGATGGTGTGAGCTTTTTTTTTTCCCAATGGCCATGAATATTTCAAAATGCTACCAAAGAAATGCATGATCCTTAACTGAATGCTTCATCTCATCAGAATCAAGCAATAGGTAGCAAGAATCACGTGTTACCTCCTTCAGTATTCACAAACTCAGTAAGGGCGTCTGCAGTACGTCCACCTTCATACCTAAACAAGCACACCAATGCATTGGTATCATTCAATTGCTGATCATCCAAAGGGAGCTAAGGAATTAACAAATGGCTGGATAAAAAAGGAAAAGGTAGGTTCGAAGTAGGAGTACACATGAAGAAACACAATCTCCAAAGCATTAAGAATATCATACTCACTTTTTTGGCTCCAGCGACCCTTTAGGAAACCATTTGATTGTAGGATATCCAGAAACCCCATATTTGCTACATAAGTTCTTTTGGTCATCACAGTCCACCTATACCAACCAAGAAAATGGTGAGAAGAACACATTCGGATTTATCGTATTTTGCACACACAACTTGGTTGGTTAAAAAGCTTAGTCAATTCAGAAGAAGCAACCAAGCAGGTTCATAGAGAGAGACAAAAGAAAGAAAGAAATCTGTATCAATCACTAGGTGCATTTTGAGCACCACTTAACCAAAAAATGAGGGAGAATAAATACTTGAATCTTCTCTACTGTTTTTCATAACCAAAAAATGAGGAAGAAAAAATATTTGAACCTTCTCCAGTATTTTTCACGATACTGTGGGAGATACGGAAGGAATAACGGATTTTTTTTTTTTTTTTTTTACAACAAATTAACATCCGTGCCGTGCTAAAAGGGAGAATCATGTCTATGATAATTAATTGGGCACTTGAGACAACAGATTCCAGCAGCTGCTCATTCTTCAGAGTTATGGGAGATTGGAATGGAGACTTTGGTGAACTTGACTAGAGTCTTTCCTGCTTTTGGTGATTCACTAGCTTGTGTTTTGAGCTTTCCTAGTGCTATTTTCATAGAGTGCTGACGGGAGGGTTGCCCCGCCCCCCCTCCTTTTTTCTTTTGCTTTGGATTCTTTTGTTTTAATAAAGCTCACATCTTTAAAAAAAAAAGAATAACACGCATAGAAAAGAAATCATGTTCAAATACTCAGCTGACCTTTCCAATCAAAACAGACTTTGCCTTCTTGAAGCTTGAACCAAGCTTCTCATACTCTGGGGCAAGCTTTTTACAATGTCCACACCTGCACAGAAAATCAGACAAAAAAAGTTAAGGCCAAATCATACAATAAACCAACCAAAAAATAACCCGGCTGTATTCTGAAACTATATCAAAATAGGCACTAGGAATCGTAATAGAGGGCCAGAAAAATATGCAAAGGATTTAAAGGTTAGGCCCAAAAAGGCTTAAAATTGATTGTTCAATTCTTTTTCTTACAAATGCACAGCTTTAACCAGCTTTATCTTTCAATCAAAATGCATACAATATGTATTTAGGGAACAGAACTACCCATGCTAAATATTTATGTTAGGGGATACAAGTTCTAACAGCTAATATCTAAGTTAGTTGTCAAGCACTCAATATTTGTACACGTGGTTCACGTACAAAATCCGGACAGTTCATCCACTGTACCCTACAGTGGATAGGCCATTGATTGGAGGACTTTTTGTCCATTGAACATCAACATTTGGTTAGACTTTTCAGAACACCTATTTGTAGTCCATAAGAACCCTCTAATAAGCAGTAGGATCACCTTACATCTGTGATTTCTCATACATACCCAATCCATGATAGGTCCAAACAGCTAAAAGGTCCAGAGCCCATACACGTACCACATGTATGAACATTGAGTACTTCAAAACATAGGTCTTCTCTCCATTTTAAAATGTAACTGTCTTTTTTCTGCATCCTTCTCTTTCGTCAACAACTATTTTGCTCATCAACCCAAAAAGAAAAGGTAACAAAAGAAATCTAAAAGCAGCTAAAAAAAGGGGGTTTCTTTCAGTTACAGTTTTTCAGTCTGTCCTAGAAAAGGGGGGGGGGGGGGGGGGGCATCTGGGCTTCTTTCAAGTTTCAAAACCCAAAATACACATCCTTTCCTCCAACTCACAAATTCTGGCATCACTATCTCGAAGTAGAAATACTGCTATTAAGGGTCCAGCCGATGAGATATTTGTAGTTTAGAAATACATCTGTGCAGGCTCCAAGCACAAAGTTGCAAGAAAGGCAAAACAAGTGTATTACATGAAATCCTCCATAGACCTCGGTCCAGCAACCTTGACCAATACCATTTATCCAGTGGGCCAATTGTAGATAGCTCACACCATCTCATTGACAGGAAGATCCAGTGGGGGCGCATTCCGGCCTGCAAATGAACGATTAGACCTGAAAAGGCCAACGGTTTAGATTCTACAAACGAAAAGTCCAACTGGAAAGATCGAGATCTCCGATCAATGCAGTGGACAATCCACAACAGGCCAGCCAGATTAAGTGTTCTGATCACCAAGGATGGGACCCACATCTGGTGATGGCTCACGGACTACAGTGGGGCACTACCAAACCGATAATCTATTACAAATCACTAACCCTAACCGGATCACAAGATCGTGTAATCACAGACACCAAACCCTAATTCACAGATCTGAATCAAATGAAATCGAAAGCCATACATAAAAACAAGTCAAGATCAGATCTCTCCCAATCTCTAGAATCAAATGCGCCTATATTGAAAGAAAAAAACCGAATTCGAAAAAAAAGAAGAAAAATTCAGGAAAAGAAGAAGATAGAAATCCATACCACGGAGCGTAAAACTCCACGAGAGCGCCTCGATCTTGGCCGACCTCCTTCTCGAAGTTCTCCTCGGTTAGAACGACAACATCATCAGCGAGGGCGGATATGAAAAGCAGAGCTAGGGTTAGGGTTCCGAAAGCGAAGCAGATCGGAAATCTCGCCATTTTCCTCTCTCTCGCTCTCTCCTCTTCTTCTTCTTTCAAAGGAGCAGGAAAGCTGCTGAGCAGGTAGAAGTTGGAAATGGCCGCGGAGGAGTTTGACGAGCATTTGTAGCTACCAAAGGGGTAATTTGGTCATTAAAAACATGAGATTTTATACCCTGGCTGCGTGTGATGCTTGATGCGGGCACTTAGAAAGTGTACACGTGGCGTGTATTTACTGGGCGCGGCTTCGGTGGATCCCTAACTGTGGGGCCACCTTGATGTATATCCATGCCGTCCATCTGTTTTAAAAGCTTATTTTAGGGCATGATCAAAAAAAAAAAAACAGATTTAAATAGCAGGTGGACCGCACCACAGAAAGAAGTGGTTATTGAATCCCCACCATTAAAAACTTATTGTGGGCACCGAGTGTTTATTTTCCATCCAACCTTTTTATTAGGTCACAAAGGCCTAGATGAAGAACCATGCAAATATAAGCTTGATTTAAAACTTTTGTGGACCACAATAAATTTTTAATGGTCAATCACCAAAGTTTCCTGTGGTGTGGTTCCCCTGAGATTTGTATCTTCTTCATTTTAAGTTTAATGTCCCAAAATGAGCTTTCAAAACGAATGAACAGAATAGATGTAAGGAACATACATCACAGTGGGCCCATAGTCAGGGATCCACCGACCTTGGTGGATCCGGAGATCACGAAGCCGCACTCGTAAGGGATTTCTACCGTAATAGTCCTATGGTGTGTCGATTTTACTAAAAGTCCAATTTCTTGTGAGGCTCGTCCTTTTTACCCTTTTCAAAAGGAATTGCAAAACTTCGGCCAGCAACCGACCCTCACGTACGTGCGTCCACGAGTAAGCGGAACCCTCTTGGGCGGTTCAAAGGGGCTCCACCCATGGGCCCACCATAATACATATGTTACATCCACGCTGTCCATCCTTTTTGCCACATCATTTTAAGGCCATGGGCCAAACACTGACACATCCAGATCTCAGGTGGTCCACACCATTTAGAACCGTTAGGACAATGACGTGTCCACTGTTGAAACTTGTTAGGCCCCACTATTTTTTTTTGGGTTAGCTCACACATCCCACTGTTAGTACACACCCACATTGTTAGTCACCCAGCAATGTTAGCCACCCCCTGTGTTGGGATTGATGCTTAGACCTCAGCAATGTTGGCCACCCCCAAGTTGGGTTATCTTCACTTAGGCCTGTTTGGTTGCCGAACCCAAATTCTAAAAAAAATCTAGATTCCACTGTTGGAATTCAAAATTGCAGAAAAATTAGAGTGGAACTCAGGTTTCATCCCTAACTTGCTGTTTGGTTGAAAATGGTGCAATCCATATTTTATTCCAACCGTTGCTTATGGCATAGCTCACTTAGACTTTAGATCCGCCTGAGAACCTTACCCCTAGTCTACTGTAGTTCCGCAAGACAAATGGCCAGGTTGGATGGCAAATAAACATTATAGTGGGCCCTAGGAAGATTTTAATGGTGGACGTTCAATCAACACTGTTTTCCTGTGGTGTGGCCCACTTCAAATTTAGATCTGCCTCATATTTTGTCAAATGCCCTTAATTGATATTTCAAAACTAATGGACCGTGAAGATATAAAACACATGCAACATAGATGTACAATGCATACATGGAGGTGGTGATGCTCACTTCTGCCTCTTTTCCCTTCCACAGAAACGTTCGCCACATCGTTTTCACTAATCTCGGTTCCACTCAATTTAGGTTTTCAGACGGAATCCTATTTGGCTGGAACTTGCCACCAAACACACCAGTTAAAATCAGATTCCACTGGAATCCAGATTTTAAGCTGGAAATGACTTTCCAGATGCCAACCAAACGGGCCCTTAGTCTCCCACTATCCCAAAGGTGTGGGTGTTGCTAGGCCCCACTATAATGTTTCTTTGCCCGGGAAATCTTGATAATCGTGGGGCCCACTTTGATGCATGTATTGTATATCCACATCTCCCCTCCATTTTTTTAGCTCGTATCAGAGCATGAGCCCAAAAATGGAATAAATCCAAATCTTAGTAGCCCACACCGTAAAAAATAGCGGTGATTGACCATTAAAAAACCTATCGTGGGCCCAAAAATATTTGGATCAAAATGATGTTTATTTTTTCCCTTCATCCATGTCCATGTGACCTTTACCAACAGGTTGGATTTCAAATAAACATTACAGGGGGGCATTTTGGTGGGCCCTTGGAAGTTTTTAATGATAGACGTTCAATCACCACTCTTTCTTATGGTATGGTCCACATTTATTTGAATCTGTTTCATTTTTTAATTCATAGCCTAAAATGAGTTGAGAAAATCGATGGATGGCATGGATATACAATATATACATCAAGGTGGGCCCGTGATCAGGGCCACTCCATTTTGCCATATCATTCTAAGGCATGGGCCCAAAAAATGAACCAAATACAAATCTTAGGCAAGCCACACGTTGGAATAGTGGGGACGATGATATCCACCGCTGAAGCCTTCCTACAGTGCTCGGGGGAACCCATAGTGCTCAGGGGAACCTGTAGTGCTCAGGGGGAATCCACGGTGCTAGGGGGGACTTCACAGCATAGTGGGCCCCACTATGATGTTTCTTTGCCATCAAACCTTAGGGCCCACTATGATGTATGTGTTGTATCCACACTGTCCATCCATTTGGAGAGATTATTTTAGGGCATGCGCCAAAGAATAAGGCAGATCCAAAGCTCAAGTGGACCCCAACACAAAAAATAGTGGGGATTGAACGCCTACCATTAAAAACTTCTAGGGGCCATATAAGTTTTTTATTAAACTAATATATGTGTTTTCCCTTCGTCCATGTCCATGTGAACTCATAAACGGGTTGGATGTCAGATAAACATCATGGTGGGCCCTAAGAAGGTTTCAACGGTGGACGTCATTGTCCCCACTATTTTTGTAGTAGGGTCCCCATGAAGTTTTTAATGGTAGGACATCAATCCCCACTGTTTTCTTTGGTGAGGTCCACTTGGGCTTTGGATCTACTTCATTCATTGGCTCATCCCCTAGAATGCTCTCTCCAAATGGATGGATGGCGTGGATGTAACATATGATCATGGTGAGCCCACGTATGGAGCCCCTTTGTAATGCCCAAGAGGGCTTTCGGCCTCTTGGTGGATGTACGGTGGTGATTAGAGGGACATTTTCAATAGAAAGTTTTGCAATTTCTTGTGAAAAGACAAAGAAGACGAGCCTAACGCGGAATTAAACTTCTAGTAAAGATAGCCACACCACAAGGCTATTGCAGTAAAAATCCCCACTCGTATTTACCCTGATTTAACCGACTGGGATCGTCGAACCTATCTATGCTGAGTAACACAGTTCATTCTTAAATCTGATTGGTTGAACAATCTTGATCTGTCATTGGTGCGTGGAAATAAGGCCATTAGATGTTTTTCATTCTTAGCCGTCCAATAAATGTCCACAACTCAGATGGTCGGATGATCGTTCATGATACTTCTAAATTGGCACTCATATTTGGACGGTTTATATACTACAGTCAGTTTGGGCTATCAGTTTTTAGGAAGTGGGCTCATGGGTCCCTCATGCATGGCAAGGTGCACCAAAAAGCCTACCAGTTGAAATATTATATGTAATTATAGCCTTTTCTTCAATGGTCCATTTCTATTCATTGGCCAGTATAGGGAGCGCGTAGTGCTGTACATGAGACGGTCAAGAGTCAAGCTTGGCCCTTCTCAGTCCCGCTTGGGCAGCAGCCACCCCTGCTTTGGTACTTTACTTGACTCAGCTTTGAGCCTAATTGTCTGTCTTAGCATATTGAGCAAGCTTGAGTCAAATTTGAGTATGAGTTTTCGAGCCGAGTTCAAGTATGAGTATGAGTTTTTCCTGAACTCTAAAACCTTCAATGTCAACCGGTGCAATCACCCCCATTCTGAGCTACAGACAACTAGAATCATAAAATGGGACCTAGTTGCCAAAAATCGTGTTGCACCACACTCCTTTTTTCCTATTCCTAGTTGTCACAGCGGCAACCCTAGATCTTGAAACGCACTAACAAATTTTTCATACAAATTTGAGTTTTTCATTTCTTAGGCTTCATTGTATCTATCTTCACTTGAAAAAGCAATCAGAATCTCAAAAAGTTAACCAAACTAAAAACTGCCGTCGAAGGAAGTCCCCTTCTACATCAGAATTGGGCATTGTTGCACCACCTAACAACCGTATATAGAGCTAACTTATATAGTAAGATGTAACGCCAAGTACTGAGTTGAGTCGAGTCATGCACTGTCTAGCTCGAAACTTGAATTTATTCGAGCACTCAAAAATTGACTCAACTTTATTCAAACCCACCATCAAACTGAGCCGAGTTAAGATTTTCTGACCCAAGTCGAAGGAGTTAATTGAGCTTACTCAACTCATGCACAGCACTAGGAACATGGATTCCGTCCTTACCTTGCCCATCTCTGACATGGGCAGGGGCTCCGAGTGGCCACCATGATGATGTATGGGTTTTATGCACGCCGTTCATTTATTTTTTCCTTATCATTTCAGGATATAAGCCCAAAAGAGGATGATCCAAGGCACAGGTGGACCACACATAAAGTCTTGCCATTGAAAATTTCGTAAGGCCACAAAAGTTTTAGAACGAGCTGATATTTGTGTTTTCCCTTCATCCCGGTCTATGTAACTTCATGAACAGATTAGATGGTGAATAAACATCACGGTAGGCCCTAGTAAAGCTTCAACGATGAGTATCATTATCACCGCTGCTTCCTGTGGTGTGGTCCACTTGAGCCTTAGATCTGCCTGACTTTTGGTCCTCTTTCATAAAATGTCAGGGCCAAATGGATGTACGGTGTGGATAAAACCCATACATCACAGTCCACTCAGAGCACATGTCCGTTCCGAGCAGGGGGATCCGTGTTCCTCCATGGGAGGACCAGGACTTCTCTCAGAATAATGCTTCCGCGATTCACTTGGAAGCGATTCCCCATTTTACAGTGACACGTGTCCTCTCTCCCAGCAGGGCAACACAAATCCCTATGGCCCATACCATTGTGACATCACCATCCGTCAATCGCTTGAGCCAGCAATTTTGAGAGGTTAGCTCGGAAATCATGTAAAAATTCAAGTAGCAACGTCATGGTGCTTTGTTGGCCCCACCATGATGCGTGTGTTTTATCCACACCGTCCATCCATTTTGGATCATTAATTTAGGGCACAAGCTCAAAGGTAAGGCATATCATAATCTTATTTGGACCATACCCCAGGAAAACAATGGTGATTGGACGCTCACCATTAAAAAACTTCTTAGGGGCCATGGCAATGCTTATTTGCTATCCAACCTGTTGATAATGTCAAACAGACCTAGTTGAAGGGAGAAAACAAATATCATCTTGATCTAAAACTTTTATTTTTGGCCCTCATGAAGTTTCAAATAGTGGCGTTCGGTCACCACTATTTTCTGTGGTGTGGTCTGCTTAAGATTAGCATTTGCCTCATTTTTAGGCCCATGCCCTAAAATGAGCTAGAAAGTGAATGGACAGTGGATAGAACACATACATCATGGTGGGGCTTAAAAAGCATAGTCCAGTAATGAGTCCCTACTGGCACTGCCAGTAGGCAATCCAAATACAAGATGTCCATTATTGAAATCTCTAAGAGGTGTTTGGATCTTAAGTTACTTAAAATAAGCTACCTATGCCCCCAGTAGACTATCTTGATTTTTACTTATTAAGTTGAAGTGATTAAGTGATTTTAAGTTAAAAAGTGACTAATAATTGATTTTCAACCAAACTTACTTATCTCAAATAAATTACTTATCTACTGTTGTAGGCAGAAAAAGTAACTTATTTGGCAGTATCACATTTAGACCATAAGTTACCTACAATAAACTACTTATTTACTTCCATAAGAAGTTTACATTGGTTTCTACTTATTATGTCCATGAACAACATATTTATGGCCAAAGAGTAGAAAAACATGTTTGGCCTCCAAACATCATAAGTAATTATTCCCAAGTCTAATTGATCTCCCTCACATCCACCATCCATCATTTTGGGGCTAACCTTTGATGTGGATTGTTCATTGTGTGGGCCTCACCTTTGATGTGGGTTGTCCATCATGTGGGGCCCACCTTGGATGCAGGCCATTTATTATTAGGGAACGACCTTTTATGTGCACCATTCATTATGTAAGGCCCATCTTTTATGTTTGTCGTCATGTGGGGCCCACCATCAATGTTATTGTCCATCATGTGGGGCCCACCTTCAATATACACTAGTCATCATGTGGAGCCCTCCTTTGCTGTGGACCGTCCATCATCTGGGCCCCACCTTTGATGTGGGCCACTCATCATTAGTGTCGACTTTTGATGTGGACTGTACATCATGTGGGGCTCACGTTGATGTAAATCATCTATTATGTGAGGCCCGCCATTATTAATTGCCCATCATTTGGAGCCCAACTTTTGATGTGGACTATCCATCATGTGTGCCCCACCTTCACTATGGGTTGCCCATCATGCAGGGCTTGCCTTGGATGTGGACCATCCACATGTGGGCCATATATCATATGTGGCCCAACTTCAATGTCCACTGCCCATCATGTGGAGCGCACCTTTGATCTGGATTGTCCATCATGTAGGCCCTGCCTTTGAAGTGGGTCATCCATTATATCAGCTCGCTTTGGATGTTGGCCTTTTATTATCATGGACCAGCCTTTGATGTGGACCATCCATATGTGGGCCCACATTAATATGGGGTCATCCATCATGTGGGGCCCACCTTTTATGTAGATTGTCCACTGAGTGAGCCCCACCTTTAATGTAGACAATCCACCATATGGGGCCTCCTTTGCCTCCTTTGATATGTACAATGAGAGAGAACCTCCTTAGACGTGGAGTGAGAGTGAGAGAGAGAGAGAAGTAAAAAAAATTTAAGTTCTAAAACTAAAAAGATATAACTTAATTAAGATAAAATAGCTTTTAGCTAATAAATGACTTTTATAATGATGCTTACCAAATTAACTCAAGTAAAAAAAGCAACATAATTATTTCACATAAGTTAAAAAGTAACTTATTTGGTGGTATCCAAAACGGCCATTAAGGGCCCGTTTGGATCGTAAGTTGCTTAAGATAAGCTACTTATGCCATAAGTAGCTCATCTTAGTTTCTACTTATTAAAAAAATAAGTATGTTTGGTAAACAACATACTTATCAGCTTTTCCTCCCTTTCATCTCTCCAAAAAAGTTAAAAAGCTAAAAAATATTAGCTTAAGTGATTATGTACTTTTAAGTAAAAAAGTTATTTACTACTAATCATAAATCAAATTTACTTACATGAAATAAGTTACTTATTTACTGCTGTAAGTAGAAAAAGTAACTTATTTGGTGGTATTCAAACGGGCCCTAAGGGATCCACTGTGATGCTTATAAGACACGTTCAAGACATTCATGAGGTGAATGCATGAAGGAAGCGAAAAGATTTTGATGGCGTACCTCTTACCCCGTTGTTCCTTGTGGCGGAACACTAAAATTTTGGATGATACTAATTTCTGGGTCAGATCTTACAATGATAATGATCAATGGAACAGATTTAATGCAAACATTGCAATGAGTTTTAAAAGTATTTGTGTGGCAGCTGCCATGTGTCAGTATTACATGGGGAAGTGCCCGCGGCTGTAGCATTATTCCTCTAATATGGGGATATTGGGTGCATGAGTAATTATATACGTGGTTTGACTAAAGAGATGTATGAAATGAGAGCTGCAACGGACTTGTGAATTTGCGACATAAAAAAATTAAAAGCCTGTGAAAAAAGAATTCTTTTCAATTGGAATCTTGATAGAATGCCTAGCTATCATGTGGGCCTGTTTTTTTATTTTTTATTATTTTTTTATTATTTTTTACATGCACTCACACCATAATGGGTTCTTGAACCCATGACCTCCTGTTGAAACTCTTGTGCATGTGGGCCTCATCTCATGCTATACGGCGCACATATAACAGAAGTGGGCCAGGTCTACCCATCATGGTGAGATCCCTACTGTGGTATGAGTGTGTGTAAAAAGAAAAAGAAAAAAGAAACAAAAAAAGGGCCATCGGTTAGGTAGCGTGCACTGTCAACCTTCAAATTTGAAGGGCTTGATCAGTGAACTGACACGTTTACAGTGTACCAGCCCAATGAATAGTCGGGACATCTAACATGTGTGCTATCAAATGGGGGTGCGGTTTGGGTGGATCCCTAACTGTGGGGCCCACTTTGATGCATGTGTCTCACTATCCATCCATTTTGTAAGTTCGTTTTAGGGCATGATCCGAAAAATGAAGTAGATCCAAGTCTTAGGTGGACCCTACTATAGGAAATAGTCGTGATTGAGCTCCACCATTAAAAATTTCATGAGGGCCACTGGAATATTTATTTTCCATCCAACCTGTTGTTGATAAGATCACTGAGACCCAAATTAAGATACCACACAAATATCAACTTGATCCAAAACTTTTACGACCCAAGAGAAGTTTTTAATGATTGATTACCACCGTTTCCTAAATTATGAGACTTGGATCACCTTCATTTTTTGGGACCATGCCATAAAATGAGTTTTCGAAATGGATGATGGCGTGGATATAAGGTACATACATTACAGTGGGCCCCACTATCAGGGATCCCACCCACCTAGGTAGATATGGGGATCCGCCGAAGCTGTGCCCATCAAATGGTTGGTCGAATGTCGACTTCCACACTGACACGAGGGCCTCGTGGAGTCGTAAAGCATAAAAAATTATCAGCCCCGGCGAACCTTTCTGTGGCCAGTGAAGTTTTGGATCAGGATAACGTTTGTGTTTTGCCTGCATCTTGGTGGGACTCTCCCCATGAGTGGGTTTAATGGCATGTGGTTTCCCATCTTGACACGCCTGTGCACTCATGCGACAATGGGTGCTCGAACTCATGTCCTTGTGTTGAAACTCATGTGAGTACTACTGAGCCAGAGGGACGCCGGTGATACACCTTTTACCCTTGATTTGCTTTTGATCTTTAAAAACTGGTCAAATTTCAAAAAAAAAAAAAAAAAAAAAAAAAAAAAAAACTAGTCAAATTTTCAGCAACAAATGGAAATGCCATAACACTGGAGGATGAATGAGAAGTTTAGATTTATGCCTGTTTTAACTTAGGAAAGCAAGGTGAAAAGAAAAACAACATGTGTGCTTCTAAATGCATGAATAAAAATGTGTACTGAAATGTTTCTTAATTCAAAAGGCATGGAATATTTTCTAATAATAATAAATCAATAGAGATATGGAGCATCACACTTGATACGATAGTTCATGCCTTTTGATAGAATCCTTCGATAGTAGGCTCTTAATGTGCATACACAAGCCTTGGAATCAAGACTCAAGAGACCAATTCATGCAAATGTCATGTGCTTAGTTAATTGGTTTTATAATTAATTTCATGCGCTGACTAAAAAAGAGAGGCTAATCTAACCTTATCAAGGCTTGCATTCATATTCCTTTCATGCGAATGTCATGTGCCCAGTTACCTAGTTTTATAATTAGTTTCATGTGCCGTGAGCTAGAACATGCTATAAGCATTTTTCAAAAGCATACTTTATAGGCACTGCATATTCATTTTTCCTATTCAATCGTGGGACAACAAATATAGGCTTTACCATGAGTTTATAAGACTTTTATACTTTAACAATAAATATAGGCTTTACCATGAGTTTATAAATACTTTAGCTTTTTTATTATTATAAAAGCATTCTGATGGTACTGGGTAAAAATTATTCTTTCTTTCGAATTCTTCCTTTTCAAGTGATCCATTTGTGAATTGACCCCTCCCAACTAAAATTTTCACGGGTCATTTTAGCTCTATTAACAGATGACAACGATCTATCTCTATTCCTAAATTCCCAGCGAAAGTGTTTTTTTTTGAGTAAACCAATTTAAATGAATGACTCTAATTTACTATGTTGAGAAAGAAAAGCCTTTTTTTTACCCCCCTAAAGCATGTGGAGTATAAAAGTTAAGGCCTGTTTGGGTGCCACTTAAAAATGAGTTCATCTCATTTTATTTTATAATATTTATGTACTAAAGATCATATTTTCTTCTACATAAGGATTAAAAATGATCTTGATAATCAAGAATCATGATCTCTAATGAATAACTTGAACTCAGTTATAAGTTGCAGCCAAACAGGCCCTAACATTGCTATACCCCCCTTTCTTAAGTGACAAGTAAGCTCGGATTCTCATAACTACAGTTTTTGTCAATGAAGGCCAGGGGGGCAATGGGCCGTGTTTGGACTGGGCCAGGTTAGGACCCAGACCGTCACTTAAGTCCCAAGGATTGAGCACGACTCAAACCTGGCATGGCCATAGCAAAGCAGGCCCCAGCCCTAGCCTGACCAGACCCAGCTCAGCCCAAAAATTGATAAAAATCCTTATTCCCCACTTGAATATTCCAACGCTATCAGTCCATCAATGGGACAAATGCACCACAAAAATAAACATTTTAACGAAATGAACCAACATTCCACATTCAAGATCAATAGCTGCCTAACCGAGGATTGGAATGGCCTATTTGTAGAACATAACATATGTACATTTAAGCCAGGTGGGGTCGTGCCAAAATCCCAAGCCAGCCCCAAATATTAAGTGGGCCACACATATGAGGTCTGTGCCCGACCCACAGGCCAGGCTAGTACATCTAAGCCCAGTCCAAAAACGGTTCGGGTGAACCATCTGAGAAGGATGTCCATCTCAGATGGCCCATTGTCTGATCAAGGGATAGAAAGAGGAGACCAAAATGCTTGATCAAGGTGGCAAATTTAGCTAGCAAACCTCTGCGGCCCTCAATATAAGCTGAGAATTTCCTGGCGATTGAAGTTGATTCCACAAGAGGCTGATATCACATGATCCTAACCGTCCATCTGAGCAGCGAACACTTTGAATTTATATTGGAGAGGAAACCTAGATTTCTGATACATCTGATCAAGAATACTGCCTTGATGCTCCCAGTCACCATGGTTTGTTCATCCATACCATTTGATCTGAGGGCCCCATGGAGCCGTTTCTTTCAAATTCTCTGTAGCCACCAGTTCAAGGGCTAGGAACTTCGAATCATAGTTCTAAAGCTCACCGACTGTACTTGACTCAGCTGAGTCAACTCAAATTGGTGAGATTTTGAGCCGAGTCACTTGTTTGTGAGAGTGACTCTGTCCCGACTCGATAAGAATCATCAGGTCAGCTTGATGACTTGGCCGACTCGACACAACTCGAGTCTTAACTATCCTATATAATTATACCAACATAATAATTTCAAATATTTATTACTCTAAATATTTTTAATTTAATTATTAAAAATGGAGTAAAATCAAGCAAAGACTCAGTCAAGTCTTCATGTCGACCCATCTGGGTGGACATTGAGTGGAGTCCCTTTTGATATTCGAAATATCTTCCAATTTGGGAGATTCTTGAGGTACTCCCGTCAACAGTGGGGCCTATCAGATCAATGGTCTGGATCACCATAATCAAATTGAATTGCAATCACATTCGAGGGTTTGGGATCCAAATCACATTAACATTTGAAAATATAAGCGTATGTACAACTCAAAATATACGAGTATTTTGACATTTAATAAGTTACTTTTCGGCTGAACTTAAAACATTAAGTTACTTTTGGCACTTAAGTTCGTTTGGTAAGTATAATTGAAAAGTAACTTATCTCTTAAAAATTACTTATTTTATTAAGTAAATTTTTTTTTTAGCTTTTTGACTTTTGACTTTTCTACTTATCTCTCTCATGTCATGCTTTTGCCCTTTTTTTTTTTTTTTTTTTTGAGTTAGTACACACCCACACTGTTAGTCACCCTCCAATGTTAATTAACCACCCTCCAATTTGGCTTTTCTACATATCAAAGTTCTCTTGGTTCACTCAATAACTGCTCTCTCATACCGTCCATATCAAAGGAGGCCCCACATGATGGACTGTCCCATCAAAGGTGGGGCTCACATCGTGGACAACCCACATCAAAGATGGGACCTAAGATGGGCCCTACATTAATTGGTGCAAGATCCAATCCACCAATTAGGTTGATCTGATCTTCTACATCTTTCCCAAAACACTCACCATGTGGACCAACTATTGGAAACAAGTGAATGGGTTAGAAAACTTCAGCCAAGTCTTCCAGAGCCGTACATTTGTTTTGCAGACTATGGCCCACTGACCAGTAGATCAACCTGATTCTTGTGCCAGGGCATCCATATAGTGGTCCCGTTCTGATGGATGGAATGTATCTCGGACCAATCGTGCCATGCTAGACATATCTTTATTGCACGCACCTGGGATTAGAAAAGCTCATTCTGTTAGGAAAACTGCCTCAACACTTAGCTTTTTCTTTTCATGTCAATATGTTGCTTATTATATGTAGATTTGAAATTTTCTTTTGAAAGGTTACTTATCAATGTGTTATTACCAAACATACTTATTTACTTATTGGCTGATAAGTATGCTGTTTACCAAACATACTTATTTGCTTAATAAGTAAAAACCAAGATAAGTAACTTAAGTAACTTACAATCCAAAATGGCCCTTAATGTTATATATATATATATATATATATATATATATATATATATATATATATATATATAATGTGATTTGAAAATATATACTTATATATGAATATTGTTATCACGCTTATACAAAATACCCATCACATTACCAAATCACATTTGTTATAAGTTGGATTTCAAAGAGAAGCAAATGCAATTTGAAGGCTGCTTCCTCATTATAAATACTAGGAAAAATCTTTAATTTTCACCATTTCCTTTTTGAAAGCAATAGTGGTCCCAAGACTTTGAACATATCCAAGTAGACCTGACTGAATGGTGCAGATTGCCATGAAAAGGCAGTATTGCCATACAATCCCGTAGATTGGCATCAAGATGGTGGATGATTCAGAGCTTTGTGCAGTCATTGCCAATGCTTACTACAAACAGAAGCAATGAAGCTCAAAGGTGTTGATCATATAAGAATGGCCATGATGGAATGGAGAAAGATCCATGGCCCAGCCTCTGCACTATCTGGTCCATGGCCAGTTAGCTTCACAGCTGTTTAGACTCAGTAACAGGAGCACAAACCATGTAGAGTTCGAGGTGTCTTGCTAGACAAATCGAGCATTGCTTCATGGATCTCACAGAGTTGTGACAAGCTTGTATCATGTGCACCTTCGGGAATCAAACGCATCAGAGCCAGAGTTCTGACCAAGACTACTCACAAAGCTGATTAACTACTTGAATAAACAATAAGCCTGATATAGAGACGATTTTCCATGAGAAGTTAGTTGGCTATGAAAGAGTTATTTATGGTATGTTGGCATTCAATGTGGTTTGGGAGATAGAATGCAAAAATAGAAGAAGGAAATTTTCTCCTCTTTAACAGTGTGGGGAACAGAAACAAAACTACCTTTCAGTTATCCGGTGAAAACCTTGACTAGACAAGGCTCTATGACATTTATCGAATTTAAAATATTAAATATCACTGAGTCTTTGGAGTTCAACACTCGAAAAACTCAACTGATTTACTCGACCGGACAGACTTTTGATCGAATCAAGTAAAAACCTTGCCCTAAACTTGGGAATAAGAATTCCAAAACTGAATACCTTGTTCTTTCTTTGTTCTTTTCTTTTCTTTTTTGTGAAAGGCTTCCAAAACTGAATACCT
The DNA here is from genome assembly GCA_003013855.2 of Liriodendron chinense. Lineage (NCBI taxonomy): Eukaryota > Viridiplantae > Streptophyta > Magnoliopsida > Magnoliales > Magnoliaceae > Liriodendron > Liriodendron chinense. The sequence continues at coordinate 1,112,707 of PVNU02002913.1, forward strand.
AAATTCTGAAAAGAGAGAAAAAAAAAGAGAACCAATCCAAACCACTACAGGCTTCGGTATGCCCTACATCAAAAGCTTGTAATCCTGCCTATCCTTCTACTCATATTGACCAAATTCGTCCACTAACAGTGGCATCCATCCCTGGCCCATATCCCATGTAAGGCTAAGAGACAAAACAAGATCTCAACTATCGGATATCCATCAAGTTCGATAAAACCATTTTTAACAATGAAAACAAAATATCAATGGTTAAAAGCATTTGGGAAAACATTTCAAAACCATTTGGGTTCCGAGCTCAACTAGAGACAGCTTGATGGTGGTTTGGTCGCTAAGAAACCCACCAAAAGTATCCCGGGTGAAACAATGGATGCATGCTAATGATTTGATTCCTCATGTAATGAACAGATGCTGATATATGCATGTATGAGTTCAAGAAGCTCACTGATCTATAGATGGTCACCAGTATGACATTCTCTAATGTGCACCACAGCTTGATGTAGCTCCTCAAGGTCCTCAAGGTAGATCCTCTTCATTTCTAATTGCTTTCTAAAGCCTCCCATGAGGTTGATAATTTGGGACCCAACCCCATATTGCACATCGGCCACATTAGTTATTGAGTTTGGAGTGCTTTTTGATAGCAATTGAGCCGACCACTGACAGCCATTGATCGACACATCATTCAATCTGGGAGGATGGAAAATGGTGAACATCAACAATTTCAGTTGGGGTATTCAATGCATGTGTTTATGCATGCATAAACAAAGAAGATAGCGCATGCACACCATCATGGATTGAACAAAAAAAAATGGATTGTGGACATTCGTCAGTGTCAGAAATGTAGTAAAATATCTGCATATACACATGTACGCATGACCATCATAGCAACTAGCAGGGACACAGGGGATGAGCTCAGCATGCAGATCACAAAAGCATTCACAGACACAAACATGCATACAAGCAACAGAGCAACAAGTCAAAAGTACATAATGTAAATTGAACAGGAATCATGGAGTGAGAAGGCATTTGCCCCCATAATGACATGCGTTTGAGAGAACCAGGCCATTCATTGGGGCGGGCCTACCATGAGCATGCCCTGACTCAAAAAATTGGGCTGGTTGGCTCATCAGGAAGCCATAAGTGTACATTAAATGTGAACGGTTGGTCACTTGTTTTCTAATCGGTCATTTGTTTCATACAAGTGTAGCCCACCTGATGAAGGTACTACCCTGAATTTGGGCCAGGGCATGTTCACGGTGGTCCCCATCAGATTAATGGAACAGATCCGACACGTGCGCAGCAAGGCCCCTTCACTGTCTCACTTGTGTGAGTCCCTATTAGCAGGGGCTCACGACAAAATTCACAAATGAGCATGCATATAGATGCAACTTAAAGCAAGAGCCGTTAATAGTAGCTTAGACTATAAGCAAGCAAGTGTTTTGAGGCAAGTGAAGTCAAGGAAGAAACTTTTTCTTTCGCTTTCAAATGCAGAGCACCTTGTCCTTGGTGACTTATGTATCAAGAGAGGTAAAACCATGGGAAGAAGAAGTTATCATGAACAAAAACAACATGCGTATGCACACCCGCACAGTGAAATAATGAAAGAAAAGGAAAAGAATAAAAAAGAAGACTTAAGGAAAAGGAAAAGAAAAAGAAGAAGACCTGAGGAAATGAAAGAGAATAGCATTGACAAGAGATGAAACTCTTCTGAGTTGGATTTCTTACTTATTCAGTATGACTTGTGCAACTGAGGAATCCTTGATGCTAAATAAGACCTCTATGGCACCCTCCTTTGTCCTTAAGAGACCCTCCACGGATCCGCATCCCTTGCATACTGAGTGAATGGTGGGTTCAGAAGTCTCCAGGCTAATGTTGCTAATTCTAACAGTAACAACCTTTGGAGCATGATGACTACGAATTCGTAGGTGGTAGTTCCTCACAGTAACACGCCTACCTACAAGAGCTCTCTCCATCGAATCCACATTCTAGAGTATATGCAATGTATGTTTTAGATGACAAAAGAAAAATAAAAAGGAAAAAAAAGAAAGGAATTATGATAAAACCAATAAAATCCAGGTGCACCTCAAATTCGACGTCGCAGCTATTAAATCCATTCTGGGCTACTCTCATGGAAGCACTAGAGATCTCCCCATAAAATGAGGCTGCCTCTTTCAACTCAGAGAGGGTGATGCTTGAGGGTATCTCTTCAATAGTAACGAATCTCGGGGTTCTGTGATTAGGGTCTTTCTCGGGGGACCACTTCTGTAATTTGGCCTCATTCTTAGCTATTGAAACACCATTATGGTCCTCTGATTTGAAGAAAAAACCCAGAGGGTGGAAGTCTTCTTTTGGAGAGACCTTCATGCTGGCGTTCTCTCTTTGAGGGAAATTCAACTTGGATAAGACTTGTTTAGCCCATTGACGATCAGTATCCAGGGGCTGTCTGGAAGTTTCTATTTTCTGCTTGAAATAGTCGCTCCAAGTTGGGTATAAAACATTTGCATGTAAGATTTGATCAGAATGATTCAATAAATGATAACAAATAATATTTTTTTATGATCAGCTAGACATCCTAAAATCTATTTTAATTAAAGAGGAACTAGATTATCCTTGATCCGAGGACATGCACAGCATCCTCAGAGTTTCCAATTGAACAAGTGGGTCCATGGTTCACTGATCCATAATGTTGATCTAATTAGTGATGATCCCCACCATGGATTTGCCTAGGCACCAAAAAATCTCCCAGACTGGAAGATCCTAGCTGTCTAATCCTAGGCCTTTTTTCCATTTCAATGTGGACTATTGCTGTATTTCTTTCCCCAATCCCTTTGCAGGCCATCAATTGACAGTATAGGATTGTCCCATCAAGGTGATTTTTGGGGCATGGTCCATGTTTGAGTCCATCAGATCAACCACCTGGATCACCCAACAATGGGGCCTACAAGTACCAACTGAAATACTGAGGATACAAAGAATCCACGTCATCAGTTTGAGGTTCATATGATTGTGCTGTTAAATACTGCTGCATTCGGAAGCATGGGCAACATGTTTTGCACAAAGCCTTATCATGATGCTTGAACTCATGTTATGGCACATGCACCTGTTGCAATATGAACAAACACGAGCTTTTCCATGCCTGCACCTCTCATAGAAATACTTTGAGCAGCAGAAGGGTTTGTTAGATAAAAGGGGGAAAAGAAAGAATAATACATTAGACTGTTTACATACCGGAGATGCTTTATGCATTTTGGTCACTAGGTTGGAGCCTGCATCTCCACCTTCAAGCACTGGCAAACCCAATTCAGCAAAGTCATCTTCATTGTCAGCAGAATCATTTGGCAGTGAACACTGATGATTTTGAACTATTGGAACTTCCTGCCTTGAAAGTGACAGTGAATGGTGTCTTGAAGCTGTTTCAGTGGGGAAGTTCTCCAATGGTACTCCGAGTGGTATTCTCTTCTCAGAGGAGTCGTCAGCAACCAAGTTGAAAGCAGCATAGCACCTGAGCATTTCCACGGGAGCAACATTATCTACACTGATGTTTTGCCCAAGAGCACTGCTATGGCTACTTGTGAGAGTAGGATTCCTGCTCTCTCTACATGTTGATGCGGCATATGCGGATGAGATCTGGATCATCCCCACGGAGCATGTGCCATGGCCCAAAAAACAGGGCAGTCTGGTCAATAGATGCACTGCACATTTTCATTGTATGTGGACCACTGGTCAATCCTCAGACACGTATTGGATTGGATCAGCCTGACAGTTAGGCCCACCAAATGAACAATGTGGGTCTTCCACACACACTGGCAGAAGCAAGTAGAGAGATTTAAAATCCGACTCTTGTGAGAATCATTAGCCAAAATTCTAGGATTGAATAATCCATGATACTTGTTGATAAAATTACAAAATTTTATTTTTCTATAAGTTACAACGGCCCGAGGCCAAGAGAAACTAAAAACAAAAGGAGGCTGATTTGTATAACTCAACGAGTGATATGATAATCCAACAAGGGAACCTCTCTCTCTCTCTCTCTCTCTCTCTCTCTCTCTCTCTCTCTCTCGTCATGGCCTTTCTTTTATGGAAGACATCTCTCTCTCATCATGGCCTTTCTTTTATGGAAGACAGGCTTGAAGTTAGGTGGGGTTTCTTCAGGGTGGGGGGCTGTAAAGAGGGCTCCGCTAAAGTGACCGCATCTTACCTTTAGTTTTTTTCTTTATTATTATTTTTTAAGTTGTGGCCAACTCTTTCAGTAGAATAATTCAAAAGCAAAGGAGGAATGTTTCGTTAACAGTTTTGGGTGGTTGGGGGATTGTTATTAGTCTTGCGTCTTTATGTGGATAGGACTCAGGTAGTTTCAAACTTAAGAATAATTTTTGAAGCAGTTTCAGAAAGAAAAAAAGGATTTGAAAAAGAAAATGACAGAAATTTTAGGAGTTAGACTTGGGGGAGGATGGTTTTAATGCCTTGGTGGGCTCCTTCGGGTGTTGGAGGGATTGCCCTCTACTTGTATCAAACTTTCTTTATGTGTGGGGAACCCGTGAAAACATTCGTGAGACATCGTGTTGAAAGAATGGTGAGACAATTGACAGCATGGAAGGGCAGATGTCTACTGTTCTCACCAAGTAAGAAAGTTGACACATGATATAAATGCACCATGTGCCAGCGATATGCAAAATTGGCAGACCACTTGTTCATGCATTGCTCCTTCCCAAAGACCGTATATTAGAAAAGGCTTTAGATATTTTTTAGATGGCTGAGGTTATGCAACAGCCTTCGACGTTTTAAGCTTTCTCTGGTGCAAGTTGAGAAGATTCAGAAAATGGGGGAAGGGAAGCATGATGATTGAATCTTCTGGGATGGTTGTGGGCAATATGGAAAGAGCGTAACAACAGAAATTTCAAAACAAGGAAGAATCTCCAGACAAGGCCTTTAAAAGAGTGAAAATGAACAGGGTTGCATGGACTATGCACCTAAAAGTGTTTTTCACTTGTTGAAAGAAAGATTTTGGAGGAATGTGGAGAGCCCATCCTTCTATGATTGGAGAAGGATAGTGTGTGTGTGTGTGTGTGTGTGTGTGTATTTGTTTTTTTAGGTTAGTCATGCAACGCACCCACCCTGTTAACTGGGCAACGCACCCTCTTGGTTAGTCACACGATGCACCCACCCACTAGTGGGGTTAGTGTGTCTCCTTAGCACTCGAACCTGAGACCTGCAGTTGAAACGCCTAGGCATCTTCCAGCTGGGCTAGCAGGCGAGACACGAGAAGGATGGTTCCTCGCAGTCTTTCCACTTGTCTTTAGTTTCTCTTGGAATTTTTGTACAATATGACCCTTCAAATGGTTATTGTTCGTTTTCAATGAAACTTCTGTTACCATTCAAAAACAAATCAAGCAGTTAACATTGAAAATTTGAGTTAGTTTTATCATGATGATGTAGAATGGGTAGCAGAGGACTTCTTGGATAATTTGGATCGAAAGAAGGTCAAAAAGTTCGATCTACGGCAAAAACTGCTTAGCATGCATTATGGTAACTTTTCACTTCAATTTTCGCTTGTAATATATCGTTGGAAATGTCTCTACGGCAGTTGCTCTCGACTGATTTTGCAAAAAAAAGGCCGTTTACTAGGTCAAATTTGTGTCCGAAGTTAGAACTCAATATTTTTAGTAAGTTTTGCAACTACCATTTCTTTATGCTTTTAGGGGTTTTAGCGTCATTGCTTGCACTAATAAATTTTGATTAAGATTTTAGAATCCGAACAATTTTTACAACTTATAGTAAATTTTGTATTTTTGGAAAAATTGTTCGTTCTGGTTGAGTTAGGGTTTTGGGTCTGCGTTGCCGGTTTCAGGTTGTCACATGTGCTTTATAAAGACATTCTATTCAATAAAATTATTTGCTTCTAGTTCTCGTTTTAGACGATTTTCTCTCATTGTGGATCCAAGGATACTTGTTAAGGAAGAGATGATAATCTCTTCCCTTCTCTCTATGCACCGCTATGTTATTTGGTATCAGAACAAGGTTTTTCCTTAGATCAATGGCTTCCAACAACGAAATGGGAGACAACAACCCTACGGATGGTGCTTCGGAGGAACAATCATTAAAGATTGGATTTGAAGCCTTCCAACGAAACAACCAGCAAGAGATGCAGGAGATGAAGCAATGATTGCTAAGTTGACTGTAGCCTTGATAGGAAATTAGATCAAGGCGAAGAACGACATGCCACCATCGAAGGGGCTTGCAGTCGTCCAATTCATGGTCCAATTGGCCCAACTCATGTGCCAAATCATAAACCATAATCTCATGCTAACGATTACAGTGATGAAGAGGTAGATGAGTTCATCCTCCAACATGGAAGATGAGGCGGCATTGGGCAAGATGTGGAGTATCGGCTTAAGGTCGATCACCCTCCCTTCAACGACTAACTTCACATTGAGGACTTACTCGACTGGCTCGTTGAAGTAGAGAGATTCTTCAATTATATGGAGGTCCCTAAAGGGAAGAATGTGAAGCTTGTGGCGTACAAAGCTTAGGGGGGGGGGAGCTTTGGCACGGTTGGAGCAACTTCAACTCTCACAAGCGCGGCAATTGAAAGCACCTATACGAACCCGACATAGGATGAAGCAGTTAATGCCAACATGATCCTACTAGAAGACTATGACCATGTATTATTCCAACAGTATTAGAACAACCACTAACCCATATGGTGAAGGATTATATAGAGGAGTTTTACCGCTTACCCTCATGTAATGACTTGGTAGAGACTGAGTCATAGTAAGTGGCAAAGTTTACTAGTGGATTGCGCTTGGCCTTACGAGATTGGATTATAATGCAAATCACCTAGTTCCTTAACGACACAGTCAAGATAGCAACTAGAGTGGAGACTCAGTTAAATTGGTCAACTATGAGGGAAGACTATTACTGTCGAACCACTAGCCACAGTATAAGCTCGAGGCAAGGCTCCTGCCCAGGAACATTGATGCAGAGTATGCGATGACCTACTCTAGATGTATGTGAGATCAATAAGAAGACATTTGAGTAATGAAATCATATAACTATCTACCATCGGTTAAGAGATTAGGCGAATTCAACAAAGTGATGATGAAAATTCGTATGAATTATACCCCAGCATACACAGACATAAACGAGTAAAAAAAGGGACCTATGGATATGAGGATATCCCTAAACCTAGCATAGGCCAATCCACATTCAAGTCTGAATCAAGCTCTCTTGGTTAGCAATCCTATTTTTACCAATCGTGCTAAAGGGGAAGTTCAAAGAAGAAAGAAGAGCGGAATCGGGAAAGCAGTGTTTCAAGAAAGAGAAAAACGAACAAGGAAGATAAGGCTTACTGTCCCTCGCACCTTGAAGATCTAAGAAAGGGAAACGTGGAACTTCGGGGTGAAATCCTCAACACTCGAGGGCCAATCCTAAAACCTTAGTCTCTCAAAGAAAGAGGAAGAAGCATACGAATTTCTATTTCATTCAATAATAACGAATTAGAGTTTCTCATAAAGTATATATAAGCCACAAAAATAAAAAGTGCACTAAAGGGCCTCAAAAAAAAAAAAAAAACACAAAAACGCCTAAACTAAACAATGGCAGTAAAACGCCTAAAAATAAGAAAATAAACAGAAAAACGCCTAAAAGTAAATCCGTTCCATGGTCCTGCAGTCATGATGTTCCTGCGCGATCCTGCAACTCGCGTACTCGTAACGCGTCAGAAAATGGGTCCAATGGGCCCGACGTCCATCCACATCAGCTCATCTGCTTCAACACTCGATCCGCGACGTCACCTCATCTGGTACACTCTAAAGGGTGCACCACTGATGTTCGCATCAAACATCCCCAACAACTCGCTGTCAAGACACAATCCCCAAGCAAGTTAAGCAACAAGAGGGGGTATCCAATTATAGAGTAGCATCTAAACACTCCTCCGCTCCATCTGCACCGGAAATGTGTTACAAATGTGGCATGCCCGACATCATCGAAGTAATGTCCCGATAGGCAGATTGCTAATTTGACCACTAATTCGGAGGCAAAAAATATCTTGTTAAAACTTGAAGAAGAAAAGGATGAAGATATCTAGCACAACGACGACGACGACGAGTGGATATATGAAGATCAAGGGCAGTCTGTTATTGTAAGAAAGTTATTTGACACCTCAAAACAAGATCCAAAGTCACAACGACATAGCATCTTTGAGACCCAATGTACAGTCAATGGGAGGGTTTGTGACAAGGTATTCAATAACAGTAATAGTGGCTATAACAACCACCATTGTTATCGCTATAGGCCATAATGGCCATTACGGTAAAAATAAAATAAAATGTAACGGCCTCATAACAGACAGTTACGGGGCTGTAATTGCCGTTATGAGCCTTTTTTTTTGTAACTGTAATGGTACCCACCGTCACCGTTGGGTAACCGTTTTGGATACTATGGTTTATGATGTGATCATAGACAGAGGCAACAACGAGAACATATCCAAGACCATGATGGACAAACTACAATTAAAGACAAAAAGGCACCCTTCTTCATATACAATCGGTTGGATTAAAGAGGTCAACAAAACTAATGTAATTCGAATACATGAGTTTTGTTTTCAATTGGCAAATATTATAAGGATGAAATAATTTGTGACATGGTAGATATGGAAGCCTATCATCTGTTACTCGACAGAACATAACAACATGATATGGACTCCACCGATAAAGGCAAGAACAATATCTACAATCAGACCAACACGAATCACATGCATGCGAGGCGGGTAGTGGTTTTGTAGGAATTCAATCTTATGTTGAAGCACAAGTCAAGTCAGCAGAACAAGGTGGTTGATGTATTAAGAAGGAGAGCTTCTTTGTGAGTCACCCTAAGTAATAAAATTGAAAGGTTCGACTACTTGAAAGAATTGTTGTTATAGATGAATATTTCAAGGGGAAATGAAAAAAGTGTCAAGTCGGGCAACCATCAGAGTTGCATATACAAGAAGGGTTCCTCTTCAAAGGGAATCGTTTATGTGTTCCTAGGTGTTCTATTCAGGAGAGTGTTATCAAGGAATTGCATTGAGAAGGCTTGGGTGGACATTTGGGGCATGATAAAAGCATCGCTTTTGTGCAAGAGCTGTATTATTGGCCACAATTGAAGAAGGATGTGGGAAGATTCATGCAATGATGCCCTATATGCCAAATGGCAAAAATGTAGTCTAAAAAAACTGGCCTCTACACTCCCTTACCTGCATTAGGTGCACCTTGGGAAGATTTGTCTATGGACTTCATGTTGGGTCTCCTGCGGACTTAATAAGGTATAAATTCTGTACTTGTTGTGACAAATTCTCAAAAATAGTGTATTTCATCCTGTACAAGAAGACGATTGACACCACCAATGTAGCCAACCTTTTCATTAGAGAGCTTGTACGGTTGCATGGGGTGCCCAAGAAAATTACTTCAAATCGTGACACTAAGTTTCTCAGTCACTTCTGGAGGACTTTATGGAGATGGTTTAATACATCATTACAATACAACAATGTCAACCATCTCCAGACGGACGGCAAATGGAAGTGGTAAAGACAACACTAGGGAACATCATATGGTCTCTCTCTAGTGATAACCTCATGTTGTGGGACTTTTATCTTGCTTAGGCCAAGTTCGCCTTCAATAACATAACGAACCGTCTACAGGCAAGTCTCCTTTTAAAATTACGTATGGTCATATTCCTAAGCATATATTGAATTTGGTGCCATTGCCAAAGCTGTCAAGAATGAGCATAGCCACAAACAACATGGCCGAGAGGATTGTAGCAGTGCATGCAGATGTCAAGAAGAAGCTGGAAGAATCCAATGCCAAGTACAAGGAAGATGCAGATGAGTAGAGGCATTTCAAAGTATTTCTGGAATGTGACATGGTGGTGGTCCACTTGTGGAAAGAGCATTTCCCACTTGGAACGTACAATAACCTAAAGAACAAGAAGATCAGACATTCCGGATACCCCTGAAGATTAATAACAACGCGCATGTTGTTGATCTTCTTGAGGACATAGCAATATCATGGGTGTTCAATGTTGTAGATTAATTTGAGCATCATACACCAGAAGAATAGGCACAACCATTAAAGAACTCGAGGACAAGCTCTCTTCAAGTGGAGGGAACTAACATAGAACGGGTAGTAGAAGACTTCATGGACGATTTGGATGGAAAGAAAGAAGGTTGAAAAGTTTGATCCAAGGCAAAAACAGCTTAGTGCACATTACAGTTTCCAGCATGCATTACTTTTCACTCTGATCTTCAATTTTCACCCATAATATATTGTTAGAAAAGGTCTCGATGAGCTTTATAGGGTAGCAACTGGTGTAGACAGATGCCCCAATCAATTTTGCAAAAAAAACAAAGCCGTTTACTAGGTCAACTTTGTGCGCCCAAGGTTAGAACTTACTATTTTTAGTAAGTTTTGTAGTTGTTATTTCTTTATGCGTTTTAGAGTTTTTAGCTTCATTGCTTGCATCAGTATATTTATTTTAGGATTTTGATTGCGATTTTAAGACCAAAAGATTGTTCCTGTTTTTAGCAAATTTTCTATTTTTGAAAAATTTGTCCAGTTTGGTCGAGTTAGGATTTTTGGCGTGCATTGCCTATTTAAGGTCTACAAATGTGCTTTGTAAGGAGATTCTATTTGATAAAATTATCTGCTTCTAGTTCTCATTTAGAGGATTTTCTCTCCTTGTGGATTTGAGGATACTTGTTAAGGAAGAGATGGTGCTCTCTTCCCTTCTCTCTGCACACCGCTACGCTACACAAGCATTACATGGGCCATTTGATTGACGGTTTAGATATTGTGAGAGTGACATTGATGCCCTACTGTTGTATCATAGGATATGTGATAGATGGTGGCTGGTGCAAATTCTTGTCACCTGAATAGGAGGCGTGATGGCCCTGATTTAATGGTAAGATTAGTAACTAGGTCTCTTGGCTAGCATCTATTAGTTGCACTAGACATATCCTACTGGCCTTCTCTCAAGTCTCAACCAATCTTATGATTCCTCCTCCTATCAGTTACCGCCGTTTTACATCTCAGCTTCGAGAATTACCTGACACACTATCACAGTATAACAGCTATACACCCACTCAACAATTGTACATGTGGTGTATATATAACTCAAATCAAACTGTCCAAATCACGGGACCCACTTTAGATAGGTCATAACCCAAGAATCAGATTCATCAGACGATCCTAACCTCTGATTAATAGGCATTCGTTAATTGAAGTAGGACCATCTATTACTTTTCACACTAACCATCCATTATTTGTCCACCCACCAGTCTGTTAGAACATCAGAGCAGTGTAGTTTCTGGTTTATGACCCATTTATAGTGGGGCCCACGAAATCGAGTGAAATCGAGTTATACTTCTAATATGTAGAGGGAATTCCTCTGCCAGAGTATTAAAAGAAAAACCTCTCTTTCTATTTCCTGATTCTTCTCTAAAAGCTGGAGTCCCCAAACGGAGATTGGCCTGGCGCTGGGACTGTGGGGCACCGTAGTTCCACGGACTACGATTCCCAACATTCCTAGGTTTTGGAGAAGTCGATGTCGATTCAAGCAATAACGATTTCGAAAAGAAAACGAGAAAAATCAAGCAGAGAAGGGAATAAGAGATGGTACCTGTTGATAGAAGTGTTGAAATTAAAGAAATGAAGACTGGATTTTCCTGCGGAGAAGAAGAAGAGACGATTAGATTCAAACAGGAGCGTGGAATCGGAAGAGATTGAAATGAGATTCTGGTGTTGGAATTCGTGCCAGAAAAGCCATGAGGAATGGCAGCAGCTCGCGGCAGCTTCTTCATCTTCCCTCGCTCTTGGGGAAATGAAAGTGCGGAAGGAGTGGGGTTTTGGGTTCTAGGAAGGCGTTTATCCACGCCGTCCATCCGCTCTTCCCTCGCTGTGGAGCCTAGGAAAGTTTCAACGGTGGAAATCATTATTATTCCTACTATTTCCTGTGGCATGGTCCACTTGAGCTTTGGATATGTTTCAATTTTAGTCTCAACCCCTATAATGAGCTGGAAAAACGGATGGACGGCGTAGATAAACCACATACATTAACAGTGGGCCCAACAGAGTTTACTCAGTACGATAAGATCCGATTTCTCTAGAATGAATTTTGATGCTCTGGCAGAGTGTGATGGATGATACACAGGCACTGAGAAACCGTACTCGTGGCACTCAAACAATTCAAATCGAACTATCGAAATTATACAACGGTTATATTTCATCAGCAAACATGTGTCCACGAATCAGATTGTTCAACCACTCTAATAGTGGGACTGTGACTTAGTGTGGTCCACCATTTATCCCGTTTATTTGAGTTAATGTATGCCACGTGTACAATTTCTGAGCACCTGAGTATCAAGCATCATAGATCACCAGATTATCAAACAGACGCTTTTGGCAGGAAGGGTAATTTGGTCACGACAATCAAACGCCTATTGAGCGTGTACAGCAAATGACACGTGTATAAGGAATCCAATCCGTGCGAAAGGTAGGACCCATCTTGAATGTCTACGGATGGAAGAATTGGATGAAGATCATTTATCAAGTGGGCCTCACTTTAGAAAACAGTTGATGGCCGTTGAGTGAAATGCACAGACCACCTGATACATGGACGCCTCCTAGTTTTGCGCCAACGGGCCCCCACTTGTGACATGCTGGGGCGGATTGCGTCCTACCCCGCCTGTCTCTAGCCACGAACGGGGCAGATCTGCGTGGGGCCCACTGAGATGTATCTGCTTATCCACGCCGTCCATCCCTTTTCTCAGATCATTTAAAGGTATGAGTCCATATCCAAAGCTCATGTGGACCACACCAAATAGTAAGCTTGGGTTGTTTTAAATGCACAAAGCATAAAATGCAAGAATCATCTATGGTGTGGTCCACGTAAGCGTTGGACGTGCCTAATTTTTGGGGTCATACCTTAAAATGATGTGAAATAAAGGATGGATGGCGTGGATAAACAGATACATCACGGTGGGCCCCACACATATCTGCCCGTTAATGGCTAGAGACGGCCGGGGGTTGGACGCATTCCGCGTCCGCATATCCTCCGTTTGGCTGTGGGTCGGGTGGGCAGGCCCAATAGAGCCAGGGCTTGGGCACTTAAATTCGGCCCTGAGAACTGGGCCTGGGCTTGAAATCTAGGACCGCTTATTCTCTATCCATGTGCAATTTAAAAGTACATTTTAATTTGGGGTGATGTTTCGACGATCAAAACCGTCATATGCTGGGGAGCGGGTTAGGTGTGGCCTCGGCCTCACCCAAGACGGTGTGGCCCTTAGAGCGCCCCCTCCCCCCCTTGATGTATCTATTCTATATCCACGCTGTTCATCCATTTTTCCATATAATTTTAGGGCATCAGTCAAAAAAAGGAAGCAGATCGAAATCTCAGGTGGACCATCCTATAAGAAATGGTTGTGATTGAACGCTGCACTGTTAAAAACTTCCTAGGGCCCACTGTAATGTTTATTTGCCGTCCAACTTGTTGATTAGGTCACACAAACCTGAATGAAGGGTCAAAACAAATATCAGCCTGATTCAAACCTGATCTTTGGATCTACTTCATTTTTTGGTTCATGCCTTAAAATGATTTAGCAAAATGGATGGGCAAATTAAGGTGGTAGCCTATGGTAAGGGCTTCACTGTCTTAGGTCAGGCCGAATATACCTCATTCGTGTCCCTATATGACAAGACTATCAGTGGGTCGAGGGGAGGAAGAATTTCATTAAAAATTCTTAAGTCTAAACTATTTCCTATTTAATCAGGTCATGATTTTTCTTATAAGGATCTGGTGAGCCATGCAGGCCAAGCCCCAGGCCAAAGCCCTTTTTAGCTCAATAAGAACTAGGGTCGAGGCCTTAGAAATCAAAACTATCCAAATATACAGAAGATTTATGTTAGAACTGTGGTTCGCCGATTTAAGCGCGGAACCATTTGCGAACCACGGTTCGTGAACTGTAGAACCGTAGTCTGTGAATAGTGGAATTGCGGATCATTTTTTTAATCTTATTTACCCTTTTTAATAGAAATGAGGAAACTTTTGTCATTATCATAACAATTGAATCTTAATAGTCTCCAAGAGTCCAAGTTTCTCAAGTCGCTCCTCTCTCTCTCTCTCTCTCTCTCGTCTCTTGGTCTTCCACTCTTTCTCTTCTCACGTCAATAACAAGGTACCTTCTCTCTCTCTCTCTCTCTCTCTCTCTCTCTCCAACAACATGTATCCTACAATGATGAAATTGATATACATTTAAAGATGAGTTGGTACTTGGTAGGATGAATCGTTTTTGTGACTTTATGAGACTATATTTTAAAAGAAGAGATTGATTGTTGGCATATTTTGTCTTCTTCTTTTCTTTTTCTTTTTTTCTACAAATGTATATGTGTACGCTCTAAATCTTTGGAGCTTTTCAAATTTGTCACTCCACCGCTCCCGCTTTCGTTCCCACTTTTAGTCACTTAGGTTGGGGCTGAGAAACTACGGCCGGCCAGGGCAGCTCCACCTAGCCCATTGCTACCTCCACTCCACTGAGATAGGTGTGGACATGCCCCTTTGGTCATTAAGCCGTGAGGTTTGTACAAGCGTGGCCATGGACTAGTCATCCCCACTGTCCATGGTTCATTCATCCAAACCATCCATATAGTGGGCCACCATGGATTGGAAGAACCCAAGTGTTTATACGATGGGCTCCTATGATTGGAAGAATCTTAAAGAGCCTTGACAGCTGTTAACAAGTAGACAATTAAGAAAGAAAAATCAATGGTCTTTAACAACAGACTGGTGGAATTTTAATTCATTGGCCATCATTGGTGAGATCTATCATAGGTTTGGATCACTGAACCATGACCAACTTGTAACTGAAAAAAAAAATGGTGATGAAATTTGTATAGTTGAGGTGGCACCACTAATTTTGTGGTGATGTTGAACGATGACAATAGTTTAGCCATCGGTAGGAATTGTAATTAGTAATACATTAACATAGGAGGATGTAAAATAAAAGTTACTTTGGTGATTAACCTATTAGGGCCCAATAAGGAGAACCATGATTGAATAATTTATATTATGGAAATACCACACAATCAATACAGGAATAACAAAACCATAAAAGAAAATAGTGAGACTAAAAATTAAAGGAAAAATAAATAAATAAAAGACAAGAGACAAATTTTTAAGTGGTTCGGTAATATACTTGCCTCCACAAGGTAGCAATATGAAACTTTTTTCTTCATTAAAACCAAAGAAATAAAAGATAAACTTAATAGTGAAATTCAAAGAAAATGAAATATTTCTTGAGCATTAAAAGTGAAATTCAAGGAATCTTTCTCTACCATCAAAGATGCACTTCGAATATTTGAAAAAAAATGGGGATGTTGGATGACCACATTTATGAATTCCTTAGAACAAAACCTTAAATTGAAGGTTGGTAAGAGGACCCCATTAAAGATTCAATCCATTATTGATGTCTTCTATGCAAGTTAATATATCTTACTATTACTTACCTCGACATAGTTATTTGGTGAGACCTTGAGCCTTTTCATGCACAACCTTCGAAAAGCACACCTTGATGTTGTTTATTGAGTTGCTAAGATATTTAATCCTAGTAAAGGGATCTACTCACGTACAAGGGCAACTTACATCTAAACAAACATTGTGATTTAGATTGTTTTAGATGTCCTTACACTTAAGTTCCACCACTTATTATTGCATGCTATTGAACATGAGCTTCATTTTAATGTAGTGAAAAACAAAACATATTTCTAAATCATTGATTGAATGAATCTGTGGCCTTTATTGCATGAAATTATTTTAGTTCAAATACTTGTTGAAGGACTCAACTATCAATCAATTGAGTAAATATATTTATTTTGTGGTAATCAAGCTCTTGGATTTATGCCCTGTAAAACCAATGTAAGCCTTAATCCACTAATCGTATAGTTGATAGGATCAATATCAACTGCAAAACATGATGATTGTGTGTCCTTAATTAAGGAT
Source organism: Liriodendron chinense (assembly GCA_003013855.2). NCBI lineage: Eukaryota > Viridiplantae > Streptophyta > Magnoliopsida > Magnoliales > Magnoliaceae > Liriodendron > Liriodendron chinense. The sequence continues at coordinate 1,128,730 of PVNU02002913.1, forward strand.
GATTTAATATGCCTTAGCTAGTGTATTGTGTCACCTTAAATATACATAGATGCAGGTTATATAAGGAATGAGTCATCAAGTTGTCATTGGGAACTTGAGATTAAAAACGACGGTCGTTGATTAAGGAGAGTTGTGATCCATGGATTTTAATACCCTGTTGAAATATGACCATCATGTTAGTGCACTTTTCTGTGGCATACTAGTGCACCTTATTTGTTAATTACCTAGGTCCTAGTGTCTATGTGTTGGTTGAGCTTAAAGAAGAAGAAGAACGAAGACATAAGAGGATAACTGCATCATGGAAGAAGAAACGAGTAAATCAGAGATGCCTTGGTGAGTCAAAACCTTTGAACAAAAATAAAAACCAAACCTCTAGATGACTTGACCCAATGTGAATAGTTTTAGTCATTCTAGATTAATGACCTTAGGTGTCTTAAAAGACTATCCAAAGGAAGACCTAGGAGGTGCTTAAGCTGCTGTAAAAATACAATGAAAATAGCTAAACTCATATGTCTGGTGATTGGGCAGAGACCGATTGCAGGCACCGTGCGACCAGTCGCTACTCGCTAGCACCGTGAGACCGGTCGCCCAAAGGTAAAATCAGGTCAGTAAGCGACTTTGCCAAAACAATAAAGGCAGGGCATTTGCGACCAGTCTCCTGAGACCCAATATGGGTTAGCAAGCTTGCCCTAATTAGACCTGTCGCAGCTCAACTGCGACCGGTCGCTAGCTCTCAGCGACCGGTCGCTAGGAGCATACGACCGGTCGACAAATGACCGTTTGACTACAGTTTTCTATCTATTTGAACTTTTGCTCTATGTTAGTGCAATTTGATTTTTTGCCTTGTGAGAGAAATTTTAATGCATTAGAAGCCACCCACATTGCTCATATGATTAGGCTCTAATCTTATCCATTCCAAGTCATCTTCCTTATGTTTCATTATAAGTTGGAACATTCAAGAGCTCATATAAAAATGAATTTGCTCTCTCTTGATCTCTAGATGTTTTAGACGCCTACACTATAGGTAGATCATTTCTCTTAACCTCTCTAGAGATCCATATAGATGAATCCTTCTAAGCTTGCAATACACAACTTTTTGTAGAAGATTCAACCTATCTCCTATCACCTTGGGCATCTTAAATTGTTGGAGTTGCGGCATTGGCAAAGCATCGACAACATGATCAGATGAGCTAATTGAAGCACAAGAAAGTGAAGATCAAGCAACCTGAAGCGGCACTGAATAATGAGCTTAATATGATAAAGTAACTGTCTTTATTGAAAGTCCGGTTGCATTCTTTCCTTGTGGAGGATTGAGTATGAGAGTTTCAAATCAAACTCGACCAAGTCTCCAAGGGGAGCCTCCGACGGGAGTGTATGCTAGGTTTTTGAGTAAGACCGAAGGGTTGGGAGGAACCTTGTCAAACTCCTAGGTTGGATGGAACATGTACACATCTAGATTGAGAGATGAAACTATTAAAATCTTTGTCATAGGTTGAGAGAAACCTTGATAAACTTCTCGATAGGTTGGAACTAATTTAAAACACCTAGGTTGGGAGGAACCTGATTTAAACTCCCTTAGTGAATTTCGGTGTTCTCAAGGAATGAGTATGGCAGCCGGGAGTAGAGTAGGGATATTGAACAATTATACATCATTTTGTTTGTGATTGTCATTTGAGCACTATTCTATTTATGCATTGTCTTTTTAATTGCTTAATTATATAAATGTTTGAATGATTGAATGTTATGTTCTAGATATGCACATTCACACACAAGATGTATATTCACTAGGCTTGTAGACATTATGTTTAATAAGATGAATCTCATATTGTTTACATAACTTTCTAGATTAGTTGCTTAGTTAGTAATATCATTTGTAGTCTAGATAAATTGCACATTGATTAAAAGCTCAACATGTTGAATTATTTATACTCTATGTGCTTTGGCTAGTTTGCTTAATTGCTTAATCTTTTGTAGCCTTTGTGATTGGACCCACTTAAGTTTGGAAGCTAAGCATTCTTGTTTTAATTAGTTTATAATTACTAATTAGTGTTAATTAGGTAAGGGTTTTTAAAGGATTTAAAAATGTCCTAATCACCTTCCCCCTCTAGGACTTAGCCATAGTTTCATTAGCTCCGCTCTAAGCGTTCTTCCTTTAATTAGTTTATAATTGCTAATTAGTGCCTAAAGTGTGAGCAATAGGCACAATTTCACATCACGAGTACTTGAGACACACCTTAGACATCAATGATGAGAAGTACAGTAATCCCATGAGGGGATTAGCTTAGGTTAGGATAGATAATCTTCACAATTGGGAGCCAACTTGGTGTCGATTGTGCCTTCACCCTTACCATACATGAGAGTGTGAGTGTGCTATAAATACAAGATTTTGGTTTAAATCTTTGGACACTTGCAATAGTGGATTGAGTTGAGTCACTAGTTTGAGAGCGCATTAGCTGGACTATGATCATTATGATTAAAACTTGATGTATATGAAAGATAATTAATCCTTAAACATATGAGGATCACAATATTGATTTAATGACTTTGACTCTATTTACAAGCTACTTAGAAATCATTAAAAGTGAGTGTAGTTGGGTATATTCATCAGGGTTCATTGATTCTTGTACAAACTAATATTGATTCGTTGGGTTTAAGGATATATTTATGGCTAGATTTAATTAGATCATAAACTCATCGAATGGTTTTACTGTTGGACCCAACACTTAAAGAGGATTTAAACAACTTTAACCATTGAAGTTTTGTTTTAATCATTAAAACTGTTTTGATCAAATTTGATGATGATTTGATAACCAAAATTTAGTGGTCGACTATTTAATTAATATAAGGATATATATCTTTAGTAGATAGCCACAACAATAGAAGGATTTTATTATAAATATATGTAACGCCTCCTAAATTTGGCACCTGAGCATAAGGACTCAGAAGTCAAATTCGAAGGTGTTAGATAAATAATGACGAATGCTTTTTTATAACACATATTTTTTTTCATTCACGTCCACCTTTTACATTCACATGACATTCATCACACAAAAGTAAAATAAACTAAACTTTATAATTAGAGTTTTCAATCATAAAATCAACTAAATTATTTTTAACTGTTAAATTTAATGGACCTTATTACATTAATGCCTTCAAATGCAATTTAAATTAAAATATGAATATCTATAAAGTGAATTTTATAAAGTCCATCCTTTACAAAGTTTTCCTCGAGGCCATCACCTAAAATTAATTTTTTTTCCAAAATAAAGAACTAGTTATAAAAGCCTGTAAGATAGCCTCGTACAATTTAACACATGTAATTAGATAAATAAAATCGCATAAAAATATTTTCATAAAATATGAGACATCAAGTTTTTAAATCCAAAGAACATTAAATCAAGTCATTTTAAACATGCATGTAATGCAAGATATCCCAACATGTGTCAACTATCTCACTACGCTTATTAATAGGAATTTCAAGGTCAATTTACTTCAGTTAGCCAAATCATTTGAAACATCGGTCTCCAGCATAGCTAACTTGGCTCTTGATTGTTTCAGAACATCAACCCTTAATGGCAAACCACTTGGCTCTCAATGAATGACTAACTTAGCGTAGTCAAGCTAACCTTTGCTTGGCCTGCGTAGTTAGTCTATTGCACACACCTGGGTGCTTACCCAACCGACCTCTATCAATAGAGCCTCAACTAGCCTGTGTAGCTAGTCTGTTGTACACACTTGGGTGCTCACCCAACTGACCTCGATCAATAGAGCAAATGGTCTATTATATATATATAACAACCCTGATTTTGTAGCTCGAGTATAAGACTTTTGCTCCAGAATCCCTAGTATTAACTTAGGAAAATACACACGTACGTGTACTTTCCTATATTTCACATAGGCACATTACATTCATTTAGTAGGCATCAAAAGGTAAGCAAGGTAAATCACACATTAAATCAACATCACCAATACATCCAAATGTCCGCCCTTGGGACTTATACAAACCATATAGTCAAAGTTCATCAAATCTATTAAAAGAAAAATCTACTTCTACTGATTGAGCTCAGCCGTACTCAAATACGACTCCTCTGCTCCTAGCTCCTCACTAGCCTTCATAAGTATATCCTCAAATGCGCCATCCTCCTACTCTACTCCTCCATCAACTGGTTAGTGCAATCGCACATAACAAACATGCATGAGTGGCCGTCTCAATGAGAAATCTCCCCTAAGATTACATCTGATATAATAGTCTAGTATAATTTTCAATGAAAAACAACAAACATAACATATAACTCATAAATGCTAATCTTGTTTAAATGCATGGATGCATGAAATGCACTCAGCCCTAGGGGATGCACATCCAGTTGGCAATTTTAGGTAGAACCTACGATGCAAAAGAACTACTGTAGGATGACCCAACATCACGAAGGATATACATCGGCATCATCAGGTAAGTTCATACAATTACCCGACATCACAAGGAATATACATCAGCATCATGACCATCACTAAGGACATACATTGACATTATGACTCATCATTCAAGTGACATACTCTACTGTCTAGTAGGTCGGCCCATCATGAGCGTCATCTTTTAGAAAAGTACATACACAAAATTCATTAAATAAGTGGACCACATTTGTGTTTAATTCACTATTTATCATAATGTTTGGATGATGTTTTATATGGTGAGGTGGCTTAACTTTGTAGATAGGACTGACTATTGCATTGGGTAATCCTCCTGGTGAGGCAAACCTGTTGGAAGGTCTAAATGTCACATGCACTTAATACTTTGCAAGTTATCACATGGGTGGATGGTAGCTTGTAGTCCAACCAATTGGACTTTGAAATCCTCTTTTGGAATGGACTCACTAACCTTGGTACTATTTATACGAGGCAAAGCTTTGTAGGCTCCACCGTGAGATGAGGCTGATCTAAAGCTCAAGTGGGCCACACCAAAGGAAGCTGTGGAACAATGATGGCCATTATATTGAAACCTTCTTAGGGCCCACCATGATGTTATTTGCCATCTAGCCTACTCATAAGGCCACATAGACATTGATGAAAGGAAAACAAAAATATATATTAGCTTGATCCAGAATTTTTGTGGTTCCCAAAAAGTTTTCAATGGTATGCATTCAATCCCCATTGTTTCTTGTGGTGTGGCCCACTTGAGCTCATGCCTTAAAATGACATGGAAAAATGGATGGATGGTGTGGATAAAACATATACACCATAGGTGAGCTTTGCCACATATGCATATTACCAAGGCCGGTGCTGTGCTCTATAATACGCAATCCAAGTCCTTTTGGAAAATATCTTAGTTTCCTTGAAATTGGTGTGAGGCGGATGCCCAACCATAATTTTTTCAAGGCTCACCAATATGTGTATGTGAGATCCGCTTTGACCTATTAGATGTGTAATCCCATACTAGGCCCAGTAGCCTGGAAGTCCGAATGATCTATCATTCAGTTGGTAGAAAGATGTGATGAGGCCCAAAAATCCTATTTATATATATGTTATTCAAGTAGGCCACACTAAGGAAAAGAGCTTTGAGGGGTGAGATTTTTCCAGCACACTGTTTCCAATCGGTTGGTCTACATAAACCACAAATGTGGTTAGGTTTTTGGGCCCTACTGTTTGATGTCCTGATGACGCACTTAATGGTTGGGTGGACTTCATATTAACACCAAGGTAAGGCCCACTAGACCAACCCCTTTAGTGTTTTAGCTTTAATTACTCTCACTTCCAACATTTATTAAGATTAATTACTCCTTAATTAGGTGAACTATTTGTACATACAACTAGTTGTGTGTGAGCATATTCTCTATTGCACACACATGTAAATTATATATCATGTCATATATCTTGTATTATCCATAAAAAATAAAATCTCCCAAGACCATAGTAGTATGTCTTGCATCATCCATAAAACAAATAGAATCTTTGAGACCATATGATTTAGAATAACGATGCAGTACTAAGATATTTTAAGGATAATGTAGCAAAGGTCCTTAACATGTCATCTTGGTCATATATCATAAATCATATAATTTTCTATTTTTGGTATGATATATGACTTATGATACATGGTATATGACTCACATCCCATTGTACATCTATATATTTATATATCCAATTATTTGGACCATAAGGTATCCTCCACTGAAACGATTACTTACAAGCTATAAAGCTATAAAGTGTATGTGACATCCAACCCTTTTAATAGGTGGGCTCCATCATGAAGATTGCTTGGTACAAAAGTCAGCCCTGTCCATCAAATGGGCTACACCATATAAAATAACATCCAACCATTGATAAATAGAAGAACGCAAATGTGGTCGACTTAATAAGTGGTTGTTTTTGAGTTTTTGAAATGGTGATGCTTATGATGGGACCAACCTGTTGGATGGGTTAGATAGCTATCATGTACACATGAAAGGTTGAAAGTTATCTGCCGGTTGGAGTATAACTTAGTTCCCCGACTTGTCATATTTTTGTGTCCCTTATTATTGGAAGCTGTTTCGGGCCCACAAAGATGATTACGAAAAATCCACTCCATCCATCAGTTTTTCAAGACTACAATATAGCATGAATAAAAAAAATCAGGAAAATCTAAAACTCAGGTGGGCCACACTAAATAAGACCGTGTGAACGGAAACCTTCCTGAAGCTGACATGATGTTTATATGCCATCCAAACCGTTCATAGGGTTATTACAACTCAGATAAACTGTAGACCCAAATGTAATCGTGATATAAAACTTCCGATGCTCCCACAAAGTTCCAAATGGTGGGCCTTGAATCCCCACTGCTTCGTGGGGTATGGTCTGCATGAATTTTGGATCTGACTGTTCTCTACATTCCTGTACTATTGTGGTCTTGCCAAACTTGTTTTTAATGGTGGGCGTTCAATCACTACTGTCCTATGGTTTGGTCCACCTGAGATTGGATCTGCATTTCTTTTTGGATCATGCCCTAAAATAAGTTAGAGAAAGGTATAGAAGGCGTGGATATACAAAATATGCATCAAGGTAAGCCCCACGGTCAGCACCGTACCGTGTTGGGTGGAGCCCGGACCACTCCTAATCTGCCCACCTCTCCCTATAATTTCTATGGTTGGCATGTCACATGGCTTTCACGTCGTTGTTTGCGTTCTTTGATATTTTGGACGGCTACCAACATATGCAATAAAGTGGGATAAACGAAGAAAAGTCCAGCATCTTTTAAACGAAAAACCATACGATACTCGGCCGGAGATGCGTAGGTTTTAGTTTCAACAAGTGGGGTTCATGGTACCACTGGTCTGATAGTACCCATTGTCAATGCATGGACCATGACCTGAAAACCTCCTTTATTACGCAATCCAAACCGTCAGTTTTGACGCCTGCAAACACAACTTACATATTAAGAAGAGAAGCGCTGATGAAGAGATTAAAACCATCGAAACTCCACTCCCTTAGACTTCACCCGATTCTAATCCAACTATAACTCTTAAAGTGTAGCACAGATGCAGCGAACCACCTTTTACACCATTTTAAATCAATCACAGCTTTAATGGGTCCAGAACTGGTATGCCTAATCATGGAGATTCAGACCGTTGACCCATTAAGCCCACCATATAGTAAATCTTACAAAATAAACCAACGGTCCACATTCCACTGAAGAAAGGGTCATTATGGGTGACTATATACGTTTTTTCCGACCAGGAAGAATTCCGTGGACCATGATAAGCGAATTGGTCTGGATCAGTGGATCGTGGCCCCCACTTGCGCGCTATGGGAAGCTATCTAGTGCTATCAGTTGTATCCAAGTTAGTTATCAAGCGTTTTATATCTGTACATGTGGTACATATATACATTATCTGAACCGTTCACCTTCTGGCTCGTAGTGCATATGGGCTGGCTGTGATTCAGGAAAAGTCCAACTAACAGTTGCCACTTTTGAACAAAAATCTTCCAATCAACGGTTAAGATTACTTGATTGTTTAGAATTTTCAGTTTTGGCCCGTCTATGGCGGGATCCAACAGTCCAACGGTCCGGATCTGATGAAAAAGTGCCTGTGAACTGAATTAGGAGAACTGATCACCTACAGGAAATTGCACTGCAACTTTTGATATTGTGCCATATTCCAGTCAGCGTCCACTTGTTCAGGAAATCATAACCATGAAAACGATAGGCCCCACCATGAAGATGTCCTTTCCCAGAAATCAGGCTGATCAGCTCGCTAGGTGGGCCATGTCTGCATGTTGAATCAAACTGTTGGTTGCCCGTACGGTGTGGCCCACCTGATGAGCGGAGCCACATGCCGCCTTTCTGGGGGCGGCTTCGATGGATACCCGGATCCATCGAGGTCGGTGGATTCCTGACCGTGGGGTCCACTGTGATGTATGTGACTTACATTCAAACCGCTCCATCCATCTTGAAAACTCAGTTTAGGTCATGATAAAAAAAAATGTAGCATATTGAATTTCTAGGTGGATCACACAATGAATCCCCTCCATTAAAAACTTCATGGGGTCCCCCGGAATGTTTATTTGCCATCCAACCTGTTTATAAGGTAAAAAAGACCTGGATGAAGAGAACACACAAATATCAACTTGATCCAAAATGTTTGTGGACCATAAGAGGATTTTAACGTTAAATTAGTACAGTTTCCTGTCCTATGGCCCACCCGAGATTTGGATCTGCTTCATTTTCGGGATCATGACATAAAATGAGTTTTCAATACGTATGGACGGTGTGGATGTAAGGTATATACATCACAGTGGATTGTATATAAACATCATGGTCAGATCTAAGAAGGCTTCAACGGTGGATCATTGTTGTTTCCATTGTTTTGCTAGTATGGTTCAACTGATTTGTTTGGACATTCCAGAATTTTAGAAGTATTGTGGTCTTTAAAAACAGAAGGATGGAATGGATTTGTCATGGACATTTCTATAGACTCAATGTAAACTCTACATGGTATACCTATGCCCAAGGTCTTTGGCAAACCGTTATCTAATTTTTTCTCGCATGTCTTAAATTGAGCTCACAAAGCGGATGAACGAAGTTGATTTATAACAAACATTATGGTAGATTTGACTTAGTTTACAGCGCAGAAAATTCCTACAAAAGGCTTTTTGGCAGGGAATCCGCTGTCCAATTATGACTGACCTAACTGAAAAGTGCGTTTAATCTGAATTCGGAGACCCATCACCTACACGCATTTGTACACAACTTATGTTATGGTACAACTTTTACCGCCAACATGCCACCTATTTAGGAAATCAGTACCATTATGAAAACTATGGACCCCACCATGAAGATCTCCTTTTGTAAAAAATCAGGCAGATCAGATTACTAAGTGGGCCAAGCCTGTATGTTGAGTCAAACAGTGTGGCCCACTTGATGAGCATACCAAACTGATTTTTGTATCAAATGGTATTTACAGTGTTTAATACGTTTCGAATGGCACCCATTTCATACACAAGGGGCAGATTGGCCTGGAAAGATAGTAAGGTACCACAAGTTGTTGGTACCTTACCTGATACTGGATGCTTTGGCTGGTCACAGCATGAACTAGATTTTTTTCTGTCGTTTTCTCCTTCTCACGGCTGGAGAAGGAGAAAAGAGTGTTGTGGGCCCCACCATGCATGATGTATTTGTTTTATCCATGCAATTTATCATTCTTTCCAAATCATTTTAAGGCATATCCAGAACTCGGGTGGACCACACCATGGAAAAGAGTGGTGATTGAACGGTTAACATTAAAAATTTCCTAGGTCCACAATAATGTTTATTTTCCATACAACTTGTTGATAAAGTGACATACACCTAGATAAAGGAAAAACACAAATATCAGCTTAATCCATAGCTTTCGTGGCCCTGAGAAGTCATTAATGGTAAGATTCAATCACCACTGTTTTCTGTAGTGCCGACCATCTGTGATTTGGATTACCCAAAACTTTTGTGGCCCTTGAGAAGCCATTAATGGCGGGCATTCAATCACCACTGTTTTCTGTTGTGTAGTCCACCTGAGATTTGGATTCCCTAAATTTTGGGCTCATGCCCTCAAATGATCGGGCAAAATGGCTGAACTTGTGGATAAAACACCTACATCATGGTGGGGCCTAGAGAAAGTTTGTAGCAAATATATTTTCATGAAGCCATCTGCGGATGAGATAAGATCACACTTCTATCAGAAATTGATGGTTAGAAAAGAAAGAACCGATTGTCAAAATCTACGTACATGTTTGGCTCCCTTGATGAGTGTCACCCGTGGTTTTTAGAAATCTAACATATATATGGACCATGTAATATTGGAAACTAGATCCAGCATGGTAGCTGTGATGATGGAGCCTGAATTCCATCAAAACAGGCATTAAGATGCATGTATTTGTGAACATAGACCACTGATAAACATGGCGATCCACCAAATGACAAGAATGATCATTTGGATGTATGGAGCTCGATTGAAAGTAGCCTTGTCAAGATATGGCGTTTGGCTGACACCGCACGCTGCTTTTCTCAGGATATGCGTGTGGAACTTCATCGGTTTCTTGATCCAGCAGTGGTTCCTAATCCTTGGACCTCTATTTCCTGGTGAACTCTTTTATGAAAATGGAGAAGTTCGTTTCAAACTAACAAGCCATGACGTGTTAGCGTGGGTGTAGCATCTATAGGTAGTTTTGTTGGCTGTCCTTGTGTCGTACTCAATCTTATTAAACAATCAATTATCTCAGTAAATAAAAGAAATAGGTAATGATTTTAAATGCATTAAATTATCTCCTATTATATATGTATTTGGCACACTTTTTTGAAACAATGATTATTTACTTAGATGTTCCTTGGGAAAGCAAGGCATCCCATTTCAGGTATGAGACTATTTGCATAGATGGTGTTCCATAGTAAAAAATCTATGGGCCACACCCTGATTTATGTGTTTTATCTAAACCATTCATTTATTTTGACACATCATTTTAGGGCATTAGCATAAAAGTGAGTCTTTATATCTCGAGTGGTCTAAAATAGGAATTATGATGTCCACTATTGAATCTATTATTTTATATGGTGCAATCCAATTGATCTTTGGATCTGCTTCATTTTTGGGTTCATGCCCTAAAATGATTTGAAAAAATGAAAAAAATGGTATGGATATGACGCACATTATTATGGGCCCAAAGAGTTTTGCTTTCAAAAGAGGTTGGAAAGCATACTATTTTTGAGATGAAAGACACTCTTCCAAACAGATGGCAATGTTCATTATTATGCTTTTACCATCAATTATCAGCATTTACATTCAACCGAATAAGCTCTTGGGAAACAATGATGATGACTCACTTGCATTACTTCGTCTTTCGAATTCAGAACTTTTTCTGATATAATCAATATGCACCATATCTACTATTCAATTTGAAATAAACAAGGACAGAGGTTCATTTCTTAGATATTTAGGTTGTGCACGTACAAATTATGTATCATGCAATGTTACAGCTGTGTGTGGATGAAAATAAGCTTCTCATATAAGATGGACCCACCAAGTGAAGAGAAAAGGAGATCCAACCACGCAGTGAATATTCCAGAATAGCAGTATCTAGAAAGTGCATTTTATTACGAGTATTTATTACATTTGCAATCCCTATTTGGAATTTTCACATGATATTTGTGTCGGCAGATAGAAGCCAAGTGGTAAACTTTTCCAGCTCGCTTTCGGTCATGCTATCGCATTTCTCTTCCCCACCATCACTCTCCCACAGCCATGAACACATCTCCTGTCCACCCTCCATCACCTGGTCCAACCCATCCCACTCCCAATCTAACCCATCTTGCAAGCACCCCAACTGATCAAAACAAGAGGCAATGGGTGAACTAGTCTCACCCATTATCCCATTCTCTCTTTCGTCTTTGAGGCCCATGACCCCATTTTCTCTCTCCTCATCAGAACCCCTCAGCCCAGTTTCTCTCTCCTCATTTGCACCACCCATCATCCCACTTTCTATCATTTCATCAAGGAAGAAGAACCCGTCTTCAATCCCCTCAATGGGGCCCACGCTCCCACTCTCACTCTCTAGAAATAAGCCCACAGCCAGATTTTCTCTCTCCTCAGTGGGGCCCATTGCCCCACTCCCCATGCTTTCATCAGGACAACAAAAGATACCATCCTCTAGTAACTGAGATGGGCCGAAGACCCCACTTTCTATCTCCTCACCAGGGGCCATCCCCACCCCATTCTCATGGTAGGAACCACCCAACAACATGCTCCCTCTCTCCTCATTCTGAACAAAATTGCTGTTCGGGGACTCTTTTTCTGTGAGGGGAATGGTTGAAAAGCCTCCACCTGTGTCATGTTCTTCATCTTTCCTCATTTTGGTGGGGCCCTTCTTCATGGCAGAAGTGCTTGATTTACCACCCTTTCTCCTGGGCCCACCAGTTATCTTGCCAATGTCGATGATCACAGGCACTTCATCAGTGGGCCTATTGAAGCTGTGAAGTCTCCTACTCAGATGAGAGTTCCAGTAGTTCTTGATCTCATTATCAGTTCTCCCTGGTAGATGCCCAGCTATCAGAGACCACCTACAAATACGATATGCACCACATCAATATCACCCAAAAAAAAAAAAGGGCCAAAACAAGAGGAAAGTGGCCCAATAGAAGTACATTAGCACTGACCATGTCTAAATGGGGAAAAGTGATATTTACACCCAATTGATAAAAAAACCCATATATTTTACACCCATATGTTTTGATGCAGGCACACCCATATATTTTGACAATGTCTAGATTGGGAAAAGTGATATTTACACCCAACTCATTTGATAAAAAAACCCTTCAAAATTCATTTACACTCATATGTTTTGATGCAGGCATACCAGTTTTCCACTTTTGTGGACTTCAAAAGAAAAGGATGTAAATCTTGAATCCATCACATCAATGAAAATGCAAGACAACCTACCTTTTTTAAAATGCAAGACAATGAAAATCCTAATTTTCTACCTTTGGTGGAATAGTACCAAACTGGGAGAAAAATTTTGCTACACCCACGAGTTAGCTACGCTAGCTACACCGGGTATAGAAATGACCACACCATGATGTATGTGTTGTATCCATGCCGTCCATCCATTTGGAGAGACCATTTTATGTTATGACACCAAAAATGAGGCATATAAAAAGAACAAATGGACCCAGCATAGAAAATAGTGGGGATTGAACTCCAACCATTAAAACCTTCTTGGGGTCCACTTGAACTTTGGATCTACCTCATTTTTGGGATCGTTCACTAAAATGATCTCTCCAAATGGATGGATGGCGTGGATACAACACATACATCAAGGTGGGGTCATTGCTACACCCAGTGTAGCAAGTGTAGCTAACTCGTGGGTGTAGCAAAATTTTTCTCCCAAACTGGGTCCACTAATGGTAAAAAAGGTAAAAGATAGCCTACGCACGAAAAGTGAGCTTGTAAAATGCGAAATCGGATTGCGTCCTGAGTTTCTCAGTAGCTCTTACCGTACTGAGTAAACTAAGTTGGCCAACAAATGATTTCCACCGTTGAAACCTTCCTGGGGCCCTTAGTGATGTTTATTTGTCATCCAAGCTGTTCACAAAGTCATGAAGACATTGATGAAGGGAAAAAACAAATATCAGCTTGATCCAAAACTTCCGTGGCCCCCAAGAATTTTTCTACGATATACTTTCAATTCACATTTTTTCCTGTGGTGTGGTCCACTTAAGATTTTTATATGCTTCAGTTTTTGTCCCAAGATAAAAGTATCTGTTAAAATGGATTAACGGAGTGGATGAAATATATAAATCACGGTGGACCTTGCAGAGTTTACTAGTACGCAATCCACTTCCGTAAAAATTAAAATGCGATGTGAATGCGGACCTTTCAAATTGGCCTTCCGTGAGGGAATTGGATTGCATCCTGAGTTACTCAGTACGCTCCTATCTTACTCAGTAAACTCAGTACAGCCCACTGTAATTGTATGTAGTTTATCTACACTGTCCATCCCCGTTTACAGATCATTAAAGGGGTTGAAACTAAAATTGAAGCATATCCAAAACTTAGGTGGACCATACCACAAGAAACCGAGGGTATAATGATTTCTGCCCTAGAAACTTTTCTAGGGCCTGCAGCGATGTTTATTTGTCATCCAAGTTGTCCACAAGATCACACAGACATTAATAAAGGGAAAAAACAAATATCAGCTTGATCCAAAACTTCCACTGCACCTAAGAATTTTTCAACTATACAAGTTCAATTCACATTATTTCCTATGGTGTGTGGTACACTTGAGCTTTATATATGATTCATTTTTTGTCTTAATCCATATAATTATCTTTTAAAATGGATAAACAAAGCGGATGAAATACACAAATGACAATGAATCCCGCAGAGTGTAAGTGTACTGAGTTACTTGGTACTCAATCCGCTTCCTTCGACTCATCAGGTGTGTCACATCACTGAAGACATTTTTAGCCATTTATAAATAGAAAATATAACTGCAGTACACTTGATGAGTGGATGTGGCTGATATTTGCTGAAGGTGGTTGGAAGTCATCCACCAGGTGAAATTTAACTTAATACTCCAACCAGTTGGACGTTTAGATAGTCCGGATCCTCTGCTCAGACCAAATAGGGCACTGAGCTGATTGGTCCTCCCCGACATTGTCAATGCTGATGGGTGACATCGTCAATACTTCTGCATTAAATGCAGTCAGTGCTGATGGGGAGCCGAGCAGAGAAACCCAAGTTTGGACCGAGCAGAGGATCCGGATTCACAAAGGAGTAGGGCTAAAATGCCTCGAAAATCTCACCTATTGCCAAAAGAACCATGCAGCTTGATGATAAGTTGTTCTTCTTCAGCAGAGATATTCTCTCTCTTCAAATCAGCTCTTAGGTAGTTAACCCACCTCAGTCTGCAGCTCTTCCCACACCTCAACAAGCCTTTTAAAAAACCCACATAGGATAGAAAGAGAAACACAATATCAGAAAACCCAATTCATTTAAATCAGAAAAAAACCAACATCCAAACACCATTTGTTTTGTTTTGTTGTCTCTCTCTATACCTGCGTTCTTGGGTAAGGACCTCCATGACCCTTCTCCATTGGCTTGGATGTGTTTCTTCAAGATCTCATCCTCTTCAGCTGTCCATCTCCCCCTCTTCATTCCCACTTTCTCACAGCAAGGTGCTCTTCCCATTGGAGAGAGAGAGAGAGAGAGATGTTATGGGAGAGATGACGAGGGTGATCGAGCATGCAACAAAAGGGGGGGAGGTGGGCCTTATATAGAGGGTTGGGATAGTGGCGGCAAGTGGAGTTACGTGTGCTTACGAGTACTGCGTTGTCGTGGCTTGCCCAACGGCCCCAAGCTGGAGGTGAACGTCACGAGCTTTAAGACGTCTATGTCTTGCGTACGGCTCCTCACGAGAGCTTTGAATATTCCATCTCAGGATGAGTAACTCAGTACGCAAAGTAAACTCTGTGAAGCCCACCGTGATTTATACCTTTTATCCACGCCGTCCGTCTATTTTACCAGATAATTTTAGGGCATAAGGCTCAAATTGAAGCAGGGAGCGGATTAGGTACTTCCCGAGCCTGTCCTGAGCTCAGAACAGGCTAGCACGTGCTGTGTACCCTGGGAGAGGAGGCGTGACATGACTGTGTCAGGCAGGGCGCGGATTTCCTGCGAAAGCCTTGTGCAGGAAGTTCCTGCACCGGGAACCAAGGTGGGGCCCACAGTGATTTTTTTGATAAATCCACCCCGTTCATCCGTTTTGGGACCTTATTTTAGGACATGAGAACAAAAATTAACCTGATCCAAGACTCAAGTGTGCCGAAAACGTGAGGATCGAATGTACACAGTTGAAATATTTGTGGAGCCACGGAAGTTTCGAATCAGGATAATATTTGTGTTTCCGGTTCATCCCAGTAGTAGTGACGTTATCAACGGTATGGATGTCATATAAACATCACTATGGACCCAGCGAGGTTTCATCGGTAGTAATTTACCTACCCACCTTTTCCTTTAGTGAGGCCCACTTGAGTCTTGGATCCGGTTAATTTTTGTTCTCATGTCCTAAAATGAGGTCCCAAAACGGATGGACGGGGTGGATTTATCAAAAAAATAACTGTGGGCCCCATCTTGGTTCCCAGTAGAATGTGCCCTGCACCCATACAAATGTGACACGTTGGTTGGTGTCACATAGGGCCTGTGCTGAGCTCGGGACAGGCTCAGATAGTACCTAACCTGCTCCCGCATATCCAAAGGTTAAATGGGCCACACCATAGGAAACAATGTGAGTTGAACGCCTACCATTGAAAACTTTGCAGCCACGAAAGTTTTGGTTCAACCTTATGTTTGTGTTTTTCTCTCGGCTCTTTGTGATCTTACGAACTTGGATGACAAATAACTATCACCATTAACCTAAGGAATGTTTCAACGGTGAACATCAGTATTCCCACTTTTCAACGTGGTGTGGTCTACTTGAGCTTTGGATATGCTTTAATTTTGGGTCATGATTCGAAATAATCTGAAAAAAATAGATGAGCGGCAGGGATAAAACACATATATCCACGGTAGGGCCCACCATGATGTATGTAGTTTAACCCATCAGCTTTCTATAAAAGCTATCCCAGGAAGTTTTCAATGATAGGCATGGATCAATTCCCACTATTTCCCTATAACTGGGTCCAGTT
Organism: Liriodendron chinense; assembly: GCA_003013855.2. Classification (NCBI taxonomy): domain Eukaryota; kingdom Viridiplantae; phylum Streptophyta; class Magnoliopsida; order Magnoliales; family Magnoliaceae; genus Liriodendron; species Liriodendron chinense. The sequence continues at coordinate 1,145,411 of PVNU02002913.1, forward strand.
GAGCTTTGAATTTGCCTTATGTTTTTTAGCTCATCCCTTGAAATGATCAGGGCCAAAATGAATGGATGGTGAGGATAAAACACATACACTGTGGGGCCCATGGAGCTTTTCCACCAGCTACCTGGCTGGTGTAATGCAAGGTGGCAGGTGATCCAGCATAAGCGAAGATGGCTTGGCCGGTGATGCTTGCATCATCCTAGGAAGTAGTTAAAAAGCTTTATCTGCCCCCATCACGATGTATGTATTTTATTGACTTGGTCCATTCGTTTTTCCACCTCATTTCAAGGCTTAAGCCCACAAACGATACAAATTCAAAGCTCAAGTGGACCACTACCATGGGAAACAATGGGGATTAAACCCTTATTGTTGAAAACTACTTAGAGGACTTGAATAAATTTTGACCCATTCATCCATTTGTGTATTCACGAACCAAATCGAACCACACTAATCCACATTACACATGGCGCACACATGTGAAACATGAAAAAGAAAAAATAAATGAATATAAATAAGTATAAAAAAAAAAGAAAAAAAAACATTAGGAGGTCCAGCAACCTACGCTGTTTAAAATTTTTTAATTTATTGAGATTATATTAGAGAGACGTATCTAATATTAGAACTTCACGTACTACACCAATCTGGTCCATTTAATTCTCATTATACTTGCCTTCATTAATTGGCCAATGCATCCTCGTATTAATTAAAATCTAACAAAGAGTTCAGTCCTTGACCTACTTCTTAATATATGGTCCAACCAATAAAAATTTTTCAATGATGAACCGTACCATCTGAACTATTGAGTTTGAATCTACTATGGATTGCATATCTAGAAATCTATATCATTTAGAGGTACAACTGTAGTAATAGTTTGACCAGCTAACATATAATCAATATTGAGTCCCTCACCACGAGGTACTGGTTTGTGGGCATTAATGCAACATTGTCATCCACTTGGGTATGATGTTATAGGAGAAGATGGGTATTGATTATGAGAATTAATGGAAAATATCACATTCATAATATATTTACGATTCTAGTACTTAAATTCATATACTTTTATTTTTCGTATTTAAATTCGATTATCTCACTTGTTTATAAAATTTTAATATAATCTAAACATTTTAAATTTTGGGTAAGAAATGATCCTACCAAGCTATTATGCTCATCCTATTACAACAATTTATAGATACAAAATTAGAATACTACGAGCAGGTGGACCTCAACTACTAAGTTTTTCTTTTTCAATAATTTAGGTTTACTTTGAATTTCAATTCAGTTTTGTACTTTAGGTTTAGTTGAATTCCAAATTTCAACGTAGAAAAAAGACTATTAAGATGATTGAATTTAGTAGATATTATGTTAATGAGTATTATTTCAACAATATTTTCCTTTTAGATTGCTCTAAATATCTAGTAAATTTGATGAAATTATGTGAATTGTAGTGAATATCGATCTATTAAACCTCACGAGCTTATGGTTTCGGTCCTGAATAATCTTATTCAGGTATTTGAATTTCGAGACGTGACAGTTAAAATTTTAGATCAAGCTAACATTTGTATTTTGAGCATTGTGGGACAATATATTACGATGAGAGAATATATTACGGAGGCATATTTACTGCTGCTGAGATTTAAACACAAGACATTTGTCTCTAATAACATGTCACATAAACTCTTGCTCTAAAAGCTTTAGGGGTTAAAAGATGGCATGTCAATGTGTGTCAAGGGACTTTTAACATGAATGTCTACTCCAAAAATACCCCGCTATAAATTGGTTTCCATCAAATGGCCAATTGAAATGGAAATAGCCATGTATACTAACCCAACCACAAGCTTTACTTAAGCTCACACGTGTATATAAGGTAGCTGATGTGCATGCCAACAGATGTGCCAAATGGTGTAAAATCCAAGCCGTCCAAGATGTTTTTGTACAAAAAATAAATCTGGTCCACTTAGTAGGTGGGCCCGGTAATCGAACCATGTGGATGGGTTAAAACGCTTTTGACAATCATATGTTGTTTTTTAGTAAATTGATTGTCAGCACAGAAGCAAATTACCTGCTGCAGCCGCAACTAGAGATATTTTTAGTAGAGCCTACTGTGATGTATGTTTTTGATGGGCTCGGATCAAGTGCTACTGCCACCAGGACATAAGAAGAGATGGACAGCTACGTGGTGCTAGGGCATCTCAATGGAGTGGGTCAGATCCGAAATCTGATTCACTCTGAATCTGTATAATGCGGATTTGGATCTTAAAATAGGTCCGATTAGTTAAATGGACCGGATTTGGATCTTGAAATAGGTCCTGATTACTTAAATGGACCGGATATGGATTCACGGGAACATATCCGAGTTTGATCCGAATCCGATTAAGATCCAACTCATTGTCACCCCACTGTATATGTTATATTCAAGCTAGCCATCCGTTTTACACATTATTTTAGGCCATGTGGACCATACCATAGTAAATAGTGGGATTTGCATCATTTTTCTACTAAATTAAATATATTAAATTATATATTTTATTATGATTTTTAGATTTGTAATTGGGGGTGGATTCGGACCTAGATCCGACCCCAATCCGATGGTTATATGGATTTTGGATCGTAAATGGATCTAACAATTTATAAATGGATCGGATATGGATATCACCTTTTGGATCCGAGTCGGATCCGAATCCGATCTGAATCGGTCTACAGACATATGGACTTGGAGCCGGATGAAATTGGATCCGATCTAGATCCGACCCATTGAGATCCCTACGTGGTGCGACGCCTACGTCGGTGACCTCATGCATCCCCGTGGGGGTAGTACATAATCCGAGCCCCTCTCTTTTACCCATTGTTCTTTATGTATTTTCCCAGCTCATTTTAAAGTATAAACTAAAAAGTGAGGCAGATTTAAAGTTCAAATAGACCACAACACAAGAAACATAGGACGATGACACCCACAGTTGAAACCTTCTTACGGCCCACCCTGATGTTTATGGGCAATCTAACCTGTTCATAAGGTTCCATGCCCACAGACAAAAAGCAAACACAAATATCAACTTGATCTAAAACTCGTGCATCCAAGACGTTTTTGACAGTGGGCATTTAGTCCCCGCTGTTTCAGGTGGTGTGGACCACTTGAGCCTTGGATCTGTCAAAGTGGATGGATGGTGTTGATAAAACACATACACTATGGTGGGCCCCACAGAGCCGATCATAGCCGGTGACCCAGTCTGGAGGCAATCTGCGTCGATCTACACGGTGGTACCCCTGCGATGGATGGACCTGACCTTGCATGTATGTACCATGTTGGCACATGTAACAATGTGCACATGATCTATCTTGTACACACGTGTGGGCCTACCAAAGCTTCCCAACCGGTTTGTGGGTGTTTGGACTGGTGTTTTACTTTGTGCGCCCATAGGATCGGCGAACCTGCCTTTTTGTTTTGCTCCGTGGAAAAGTTAGTAAGGGAGCGTCTGGATCATGGTAAGTTACTTAATATAAGCTACTTATACCTTAAGTAGCTTATCTTGATTTCTACTTATTAAAATAAAGTAATTAAGTAACTTTAAATAAAAAAGCTACTTATAATTGATCATATACTAAATTTACTTATTTCATATAAGTTACTACTTACTGGAAAAAGTAACTTAATTCAATATCTTTTTTGTTTAGCAACGAAGATTATTATTTTTTCTTTTGTTCACATATTCCATTGTTAGTACACACACCTACATTGGGATTGATACCTTGACTTCAGTGTTGAGACTTTAGCAACAAAGTCAACATCTATTAATCAGAGGTGAGGATCTTCCTAGAAATCTGATTTTGAGATTATAATTTGGACGGTTTCGATTAAGGCTCACGAACACAGTGTGTACACGCACTGAAAACATAAGCATCAAATAGTACGGATGGGGTTGTTTGATACGCCACGAGTGTTTGAAAATCCATACGATGCATTATGCCATCTGTGCACGTGGCATAAGCGTACTAATTCAACCCCAGACTCTTGGGTCCATTCAAATGCATGCGCCTAACTCAAAATTTTTGACTTAATGGTGGTAGTCACTTTCAACTGGGTGCAATCAAATGATCTGTTAAAACAAAAAATTCAACGGTCCAACTTACATGACGAAATGCCTTTAAATCGGTGCTCATACTTACCATGCACATCTGATTTTTGGAACTGCCGCATCCACATTCGTTCACACGATCTTGATCGATTTTCTGTTGAGAAAAATGCTAGAAGTTTGTCCACTGCATTCTGAAAATGAATTCGCAAATGTGAAATGAAAAACACGTTTGATGGACCATAGCCGTTCATTTGGTGATCCCCACTGTGTAATACCATATCAAAAACATCAGGTGGGTCTGGGTACTCATGGCCCATCTACGGTGGATCCCATTATTTGGATGGTTTGGATGGATGCAAATCTATGAGAAGGGATTGGATTCGGTCAGGTCCATAGGAAGTTCCTGTGGTCGTAAGCTATGTAGAGCCCACAGATATGCTTTGTGAAATTCACTCTGGCCATCAGTCTCTCAAGCTCACAATAGGATAGGAGTTAAGAAATTAGGAAGATCCTGGACCACACGATGGGAAACAGCGAGAATGGAAACGTACACCGTTGAAACTTTTCTGGAGCTGATCATGATGTTTATATGCCATCCAAACCGTTAATAAGGTTATTACCACTGGGGTGAAATGTAGGTGCAAATATCATTCTGATGCTAAAGTTCTGTGACCCAACAAAGTTTCCAATGGTGATCGCTCAATCCTCAATGTTTCATGTGGCGTGATCCACCCAAGCTTTCGATCTGCCTAGCTTTAGGATTGGTATCATGCAGTGAGCTTGAGAAACTGATGGACGGAGTGGATTTCACACGGGAATCAATCTTGTTGGCTTTACATAGCTTGGGGAGTAGGCAATTCGTGCCAGGCAAGTTAACACCGAGTTCCATCAGCTACCGTGCATTGGCCAGCCAGACAAAATGAGCACGTGTTCCACTTGGCATCATTTTAAAAGTTGGTGGCCCCTTTTCTTGACAAGCATCATATTCAATGGGCCAATGAAATGGACGTTAACTGAAGGAGAAGTTGCCTTGAGTTTTGGATCCGGTTCATTTTCGTTTCAGGACATGAGCTCCCAAAACGGATGGACCGGGTAGATTCATCAAAAAAATCACTGTGGCCCCACCTTGGTTCCCAGGAACTTCCTGCGCAAGGCTTTCGCAGGAAATCCGCGCCCTACATCACGCTAGGCTCACACCCGTGATGGGTGCCTCAAGCAGTACGCTCCGGCAACTGTCCTCCATTGAGGGAGCGGATGGCAAGTAAATATTATGGTGGGCCCTAGAAAGATTTTAATGGTAGGCATTTAATGACCATTTTTTTCCTGTGGTGTGGTCCACTTGAAATTTACATCTACTTCATTTTTGTGACCATATGCCCTAAATGAAGATGGAAAAACTGATGGATGGTGTCGATATGGAAACATACATCAAGGTAGGCCTACAGTTAAGGCAACACCGACTAATGTGTGACCCATATAACAACCCACACATCCATATCATATAAGTTGTGTCCATGATGATCCGGACCGTGCGTCCTACGGGCTTCTATATTTATGGAAGTGGTTTGCGTGGCAACCCTAACACCATCGTTATCCCTGGTGACCCGCTCCTCCGGGCCCTCCATGATATATGTGTTTTATTCATGCTGCCCATCTACTTTGCCACTCATTTCGTGGCAGGGCGAAATTAAAGATACCCAAAGTTTAAAGTGGACCAAACCATAAGAGGCAAGGTGGGGCTGTTGAAACCCTTTTTAGTCCTCCATGATGTTTACAAGTCTCAGCTTGATCCCAATTTTCGACTGTTGACGTTCTGGGTCGTTACTGTTGCCTTGGTGGTAGACTCCCCGGAGTTTCAAGAGTTTCAACCCGAAGTCTGGGGTTTTAGTAGCCACGGAAGGGTACCGATGGTTGTGGGGTCACAACGTAATCGGCTTCCACTGTTTACAGCCACTAGCTAAAAGTTTCCGTGATCAGACCATCTTGAGTTTCGTCTAATTGTCTTATAATGACCATTCGATATGGCAATGATTTAAGGGCAATGATCATCCAAACAGAGTGATTTTTATGAGCCGTTCATTGTTGAATCTACGGAATGCTGGACAGCCACGTTAACTAATTGCTATGGAGTTCGGTGGTGACGCAAATTTCTCACGTAAGTGTGTCATGAAAATACCTCAATCCAACCGCCCAAATCAAGGACTCGCTGTATAAAGGCCACACAGCCTTCAATTTTCTACTGAGTCAACGTTTTTGTTCTCTGATTAATGTACGTCTGTCATTGAATTTGGACTGTCGAAATTACTCATCTTGACCGTTCATTTTTTTGCTCAATATGTAGTATGAAAGAGTATTTATTTCAGCTTAATTTTAAGACTATAACATGTACTTTTTGATCCAGTATTTTAATGGTTTGGATTACGGTTAAAACATGCAACGTGTACAAATGATGTGTGCATCGGCGTTTAAGTTTGTACACTGCTGGAGTATCATTTTTTTTTTCTGGTTACTGTCATTGGCAGTCCTAAATAACCCACGTGTTCGGAACCACGTGCAAAAATCCTCTGCCTCGCGATGCACTGCATTTTCGTGCCTCCTGGTATCGTATACGTGGCACACGTGTCTTATCATCTGATAAATAAATCCTTTTTTTTTCAAGGAATCTCAGCCATTGCTGACTCACGTCTTTTGGTGGCGTCATTGTCCTTTTGAAAACAGTAATTGAAAGGTTGTGATTCTTCAAACAGATTGAAGTTTTTCTCATTGCTCGATCACTATCTACTCTATCAAATGAACGGTCTTGATTTATATCTCTTACGCCACATATGCAGAAATCACATCGAGTCACTGTATCTCCTATGCCACCGGTGTACAATATCTCCTATGCAACCGGTCTACAAGTAAATACACTGATTACCGACCGGACGGGATTAGCTACTGAGAGGTTAGCGAATCTCGCTACTGAGGTGACGTCACCATGTTATGTGGGCCCCAGCATGATGTATGATGTAATGTTGTATCCACACTGTCCATCCATTTGGAGATAACATTTTAGGGCATGAATAGAAGAACGAGGCAGATCCAAATCTCAAGTGGACCCACCACAGAAAACAGTGGGGACAGTGACATCCACCATTGAAAACGTCCTAGGCCCACCATGATTTTTATTTGAGATCCAACCTGTTCATAAATTCATAAAGACATGGAGTAAGGGAAGATACAAATATTAGCTTGATCGAAAACTTCTGTGGCCCTTAAAAAGTTTTCAACGGTGTATGTCACTGTCCCCACTGTTTTCTGCGGTGGGGTCCACTTGAGATCTGGATAAACCTCATTCTTTGAGTCATTTCTTAAAATGATCTCTCCAAATGCATGGACGGTGTGGATACAACAGATACATCATGCGGAGGCCCACATACTATGGTGACGTCACTTCAGTAGCAAGATTCGCTACTCAACCTGTCAGTAGCTAATCCACTTCCATACCGACCATACACTTCGTTAGCCCCACAATAGATGTGCTAGTCAAGGGCTCCTATGCACCGACAACCCAACCTTAACAATCCAATCAATGGAATTTTTGGCAGGATGCGAGTCATTGTCGTTTTCCTACTCCATTTGTTTGGGATGGTTAAGAGCTTTGGACCATCCAGTTGGTGTGTTTTTTTTTTTTTTTTTTTGCATTTTGAACCCTCGTATGGGCCCACTAGATGGACGGCTTAGATCACCTTGTATATGAAATGATCCAACTTTAATATCCGGCCGAGTATGACCTCCGAAACAAACGCACGCAACCCTTGTACACGTGGCAAAAGGCGAGGTTCAATGTCGATCGAGGCGCCAAACTCAAAAGAAATTGCACCGGACTTTTGACCAAGAAAATGAATGGGCAACAAGAGAAATATCCAACCATCGAAATTCAATTCAAATGTCCATTCAAATGAAATAGAGACCGTTTACTTATTCTGATTTCGGCTTGGTTCTTCACCTACGGTTGCGACCACATTTTAGGTCTTAAGATTCCCCTCCGTACATGCACGTGTACGAATAATCATACTCCGCCAACGTATCAAACAGGCGCGGCTTGAGTGGATCCCCGGACCCACCGACATCAGTGGATCCTTAACTGTGGGGCCCACTGTGATGTATTTCCTTACATCCAAACCGTCCATCCATTTTGACCACTCATTTTAGGATATGATCCCAAAAAGTAAGTAGATCCTAAGGGTTTCAAATCCATGACATATTCGCCACATAAAGCAACCCGGGTTTCAAATTCCGGCGATGAGGTTTCAATGTCCAGGGAGGAAGATTGGATTACATCTTAAATCCTTTCAACAGTGTGCCATTAGACTACTAATTTATTGGGCACATGCCAGCTGATGATATCCCATAACAATTGGGTTATCAACCGCATCACTAAAATTACTTTAATAGGATAATGTACGTTGTTCAAACATTGTTCATTTAAATCAATGGTTAAAACTTGTTAGTTAGACGCTTAGATATAATCCTATGCTTGTGACCCATTTGGGCCTTGGAATTTCATAAAAAAAACCCTAAATATATATTTCAACAGGTCTATTATAATCATTGTGTCATCCAATACATATATACACTAATTAAGGATATTAAAATTGACTTAGTAATTAAACTCAAACCCTTATAAATATCATATTTTTAGATTATAGGGGATTCAAGGTGCCAACATAGCGGAGGGATTCCAAATCCCCACTCCAAACATACCTTTATGTGGTTAATACCAAAAGAAACAACTGTGATTGAATCCCCACCATTAAAAACATCATAGGCCAGTGGGATGTTTATTTTCTATCCAACCTGTTGACAAGGTCACAAAGACATCGATAAAGAGACCACACAAATATTAGCTTGATCCAAAACCTTTGTGCCCCATGAGAAGTTTTTAATGGTCAATTACTATTGTTTCATGTATCATGGTCCACCTGAAATTTACATCTGCTTCGTTTTTTAGGTCATGCCCTCAATTTAGTTTTCAAAATGGACGGAGGAGGTGGATATAAGGCACATACATAACGGTGTGCCCCATGGTCCGGGATCCCACCCACCTCGGTGGATACCGGATCCACTGAAGCCTGGTAATTTCTGCTGGACGCGGATTTCCTGCGTAGATGGGACCTTAGTGATGTTTTTTGATAAATCTACCCGGTCCATCCGTTTTGGGAGCTCATTTTAGGACATAGAAACAAAAATGAGCCGGATCCAAGACTCAAGTGGGCCGAAAACGTGAGGATTGAACATCCACAGTTGAAATATTTGTGGGGCCACAGGAGTTTTGAATCATGCTAATATTTGTGTTTTCAGTTCATCCCAGTAGTAGTGACGTTATGAACGGTATGGATGTCATATAAACATCATTGTGGACCCCAGGGAGGATTCAACGGTAGTAATTTCCCTACCTACCTTTTCCTTTAGTGAGGCCCACTTAAGTCTTGGATCCTTCTAATTTTTTTTCTCATGTCCTAAAATGATCTCTCAAAACGGATGAACGGGGTGGATTTATCAAAAAAAAAAAAAAAACACACACACACATCACTATGGCCCCACCTAGGTTCCCAGCGCTGGAACTTCCTGAAGGAAATCCGCGCCCTTTTTGCTCCATTATGTCGGCGGTGGCGACGGTCAGAATTAAACGGTACAACGCCTCAGCTATTCTGTTGCCGACAGCACAGCATGAGAGATGTGGGGCTTATTTCCACACTGGAAGAAGAAGGAAAGTGAGCAGCCACGGTTGGCATACTGTTGTGGGGCCCACCACGCACACCCGTCACATATAGTAACAAACCGATGATCCCACCGTTGGAACAAAATAATCGACCGTCCACATTCATTGAGTGAAGTCTTAGGTTGGATATTATCAAAGAGACTTTTGGGCCGTGGAAAATCCACGGCAACGTTCAATTACTATAGCAACGGGCTTGATTTTCTGCCAGTTTCCGCAAATACCACGGGCTGGTTTTTTTATCAGGGTACTGTGTATTTCACGGCCGACTTCCACCCCACCCGTGCATCTTAGATGATAATCTCAACCGGTCATGTTTTAGATTTTACGTAGGAGGATTAATATTTAATAGCTCATATTCAATTTCAATATTCAATTGTGCGAATCATCAATGAAGTATAATTGTCTATCAATGGAGTGTAATTGTCTTTATACCTGATTTAATCTTGTTTCAACACGAGACAATAGCAGGATTTCTTTGGTTGCTTTAGTGACCAAAGACTTGACACGATCTCACCCAGTGATAAATTCAATTAGTGCACTATGATGACATCTCGCATAGTCCCTATGGTTAAAATATTTAAACAGAGTAATAACTTATATTGAGTTGGCCTAACATCACCACACATCATTCATGTTTGTGCAGAGAAGTAGATTGCTATCACTATACATGGAAATTCAAGATAAACACTCATCCATTCCATGTAGCAAGAGTGGAGTGGGATGTGCATGCAACCAATGGCCAACCTATGACAAACTTCTAGCATACATGGCGTCATTTGATAGGCTACAATTGTCTTTGGGTCCAAACAGTTTTCTCCACATGCATCAGCAAACATGAGAAGTGGCTATAAGATCTCTCTTCGCAATTGTCTTAAAATTTTTATAAATATGAGAAACATCGAAGAACTCCGAGCCTTTACCAACCCACACCAAATCAAAGCAACAACGTAGCGATGTCTATCTTTTATCTTAACATAGATAAGCCATCTACATTGCCATGCTAGATTGTTTATAGCTTAGAAGTAGTGCAATTCTATCCATTTATGCTACTATGCTGAATCAACCTAGATTAAGAGTAATGTAATTCCTTTTCATCTATACTAATCGTTGGATTACAAGGAAGACTTTTTCTTTTCTTTTCTTTTCAATAGTGTGATTCTCTTCGCTTATGCCTGAATCGTTAGACTAAGGAAGATTCATATTTAGGACTTTGCCATCTATATTACAAATATTAAATTGTTGAGGGATATCTTTGCAAGTTTTTATTTTTTTATTTTAATTAATGCAATTGAGTTCATTTTACTCATGCGTTGTATCTCCATTATCATGGTGAGAAAAAGTTCCTTTACTTTAAGACAAAAAAATTTATTAGAAAAATAGACCCTCCCATTCACAAATTGCTTAATTACACATAAAAAGTCGCTGAATAAAAGGACAAACTACTTCAATTCTCGATTATAGACGACTGTCATCACTCTCGATCTATTGTAGTGCATGGGGTTAAATGTGTTCCATTCAAAAGAAGTTATAAAAGGCTGTGGCACGCTCCACACAATACGCACATACGCACTACCGAATTTCAGGCTAAACAGCTTGCAAGGTCATGCCTTCTACATCTGCATGATGGCAGCAGCGTCTGGACATTCTTGCCCCTCCAATCGATTTTTGTTTCCTTGGTTGAAAACAAGGTATATTTTAAAGACATCAAAATACACGTAGTGACTGTTATGTTTTTTATTGAAAAAAAATGTGACCATTATCTAGTGTACTATTCATATTTCATTGGGTGAAATACTTACAATGATTAAGATATTCATATTTTACTCATTGAAAAACTTTCAATGATAAACATTTCTGCTGCATCTTATCACATGTACATATCCCAACATCCAAGTGGTGGGTGAAGCCTCTCTCTAATGTTGAAGTATTTAAAAAATTATTGTCAATTAATATTTTTTAATTCAAATTCAAAAATTAAATTGGTTGTTAATGCATTATCATTTTTCCCATTTCTCCTTCATTTTGATAAGTCCGAGTAATAACGGGATCGCTTCCATGGTGAGAAATGTTTCACGTAATGATCGCAGACCCATCAATTGCAATTAGAAACGGTTGGAAACGGGCCATTCTTAAATGAGTCTCTTGTAACAGTCCATCCTTGGGTGGTTTATATAAGGGACATGGACAAGGTCTTTTCAAGACCTTAAAAAAAGAAATAAGAAAAAAGCAGAAAGAAAACAAATTATTTTCTCTTTTCTTCCATCTTGGGAAAAACCATGCGCTGGGCCTTGTATCCTGAAGGTAGCGTGGAAGAACTTATTGCATTAATCGAATCGACTAAGAGGTGCAAACTATCTCCAATAGAGCAATATTTTCAGCGCCTCATCCCATCAGTAATCTACATTCAGTGATTCCAATACCTCCAATAGTTAGAAGGTTTCAAATTTTATTATTTCATTCTAACTCCTGCTTGCATATGCACAACATCTAAATCATTCTTAGCTATCTAATCAGTAGATATGGAATTGATGTTTAAAGGTAATTGAGTGGATATGGATTGCCTTTGGGAAGCAGATTGGCTGGTGTACAGCACACCAGCGAGCTCGCTAGTGTATTGACGTCACCAAGTTCTGTGGGCCTCACCAAGAGGTTCTTATTATATCCCAACCATCTGTCTATTTGGAGACATCATTATAAATGTTTAACCCAAAAATAAGGCAGATCCAAAGATCAAGTGTACCACACTAGAGAATGCAGTGGGAGATTGAACCGTCTACCATTGAAACCTTCTTGGTGGTCACAAAAGTTTTGGATCAATTTAATATTTGTTTTTACCCTTCATCCAGGTCCTTGTGGCCTCATGAACAGTTTGAATGGAAAATAAACATCATGGTGGGCCCTAGTAATGTTTTAACGGTGAGAATCATTGTCCCCACTGTTGTTTGTGGTGTGGTCCACTTGAGATTTGGATATGACTCATTTTTTTGAATTATTTCCTAAAATGATCTTGTAAAATGGATGGACAGTGTAGATATATCAAATACACCATTGCGGGCCCACAGAACCTTGATTGTCTTTGAATTCTTGGTACGATCACGAAAGCTCCAGGACTGATGCGCTCATCTGCGCCTGACATGTACCCACACCAACAAAATCGCTGATGTAGGGTACACCAGCTAATCGCTTCCTTGCCTTTGCCCCTGGAATTGGCTTTTGCTTCCTTGGGTAGAAAACTGGGTATATTGTATAAAGTCATTGAAAGATACAAGTGACGTGCATTTTTCGAATTGGAAAAACGCGACTATTATTTGATGTCCCGTTCATATTTCACTCAGCAAAACACTTAAAATGATGAAGATTTCAGCCGCATCTTTTCACATTTACATACCCCTACATCCAAATGGTGGGTCTTACGGATGAAGCGCCCAACTCTAAATCACTGATCAATCATTCCTAGCCACCCAATCAGTAATTATCAAATTGATGTTCAAATGTAGGTGAGTCTACGTGGAATGCCTGCAACCCCTCACCCCTCACCGCAGGAAGTTCCGGTGGTCAGGTAGGTGGGGCCGGCTGTGATTTTGCGAGAAATTCATCTTGTTCATCCGCCAGCTCATCTTAGGACACGAGCCAACAACCAGGGAGATCCAATACTCAAGTGGGCCACACCATAAAAAAAAAAAAAAGGATGGGAGCTGCCTATCACTGAAACTTTCCACACACACGTGCGCGCACGCACGCACACACACACATATATGCTATCAAAACATTATTATAAGACTATTCCCTTAGGAATTAACTGAAAACACACGCACAAAAAAAATATTAGCATAAACTCCAAAACTCGGTCATGTGGTCCAATCTGTCTAATTTTTGAGCTCATGTCCTAAGTTGAGCTTGGCAAAATGGGCGGGTGGTTTTCTCACAAACATCATGGTGGACCCCACAAGCAATCTGTATCCCAAGTCAGGGGTTCAAATTAGAAAGGAATCAGAAGTTGGTCAGCAATTTGGATGGTTAAATAGTCTTACAAGCATACTACCTGTAAAAATGGTGTAAAAAACCTAAGATAGTCTCGCGTTTGTGTGTGGAGCCTTGGAAAGGGAAGCTGATAGCATGGTGGTGCCACGCACCACAGACCTTCCCGGTGTGTTGACATCACCAAGTTCTATGGGCTCCACCAACATGTAGGGTTATATCCAAATCGTCCATCCATTTTGTGAGATCATTTTATGGCATAAGCTAAAAAATAGATAGATCCAAAGCTTAAGTGGACCACACCATAGAAGGCATTGGGGACAATGATGGCTGCCATTGAAAACTTCTCGAGGGCCATAGAAGTTTTTGCTCAAGCTGATATTTGTTTTTCCCTTCATCCATATCTGTGTGACCTTATAAACAGGTTGGATGGCAAACTAACATCATGGTGGGCCCTAAGAAGGTTTCAAGGTGATTATTATTCTCCCCACTGTCTATGGTGTAGTCTACTTGAGATTTGGATGTACCTCAATGTTGAGGTCATGCCATAAAATGATCTCACTAAATTGATAGACTGTGTGGATATAATGCGTACATCATGGTGGAGCCCGAGACAACCTCACACTGTGTTGATGTCACCAACATCTGTGGACCCTTTCATGATATATGTGTTATATCTACAACATCGTCCATCCATTTGTAGAGATCATTTGACGGCATGAATAAAAAATAAAAAATAAAAAATGAGACAGATCCAAAGCTCATGTGGACCACACCATAGAAAGCAGCTGGGTCCTGCTATGCCCACTGTTGAAACCTTCCTAAGCATGGTCGGAGCCACGTAGGGGCGTGCCCACCCTAAACTTTTTTATTTTTACTTTTTCTTTTCAATAAATTTCCACTGTTTTATGAGTTATGGTCCACTAAAGCTTTGGATCTACATGAGGTTTGAGATCATGCTCTAAATTGAGCTTGAAAAATGGATGAACGGCCTGGACGAAACACATCCATCATGGTCAATCCCAGGATAAGAAATTTTAGATAACGAGTACGGAGGGTGTCGATTTCTGCCTGAGACTTCTGCAGGAAAGTCATGCCTGGGAACCTAAGTGGGGCCTACTGTGGTGTTTGTGAGAGACACCTTGTCCATCCATTTTGTGATTTCATTTTGGGACATGAGAATATAAATGAGCTGGATCCAAGACCTAGGTGGGCCACACTAAAGAAAGAAGTGGGTAGGGAAATTCATACCGTTGAAACCTCTTTGGGGTCAACAATGTTGTTTATATGCAATTCATACGGTTCCTGACATCATTCGGAATGGGATGAACTGAAAACACAAATATTAGCCTGATTCAAAACTTTTGTGGCCCACCAATATTTCAACTGTGGACGTTCTATCCTCTCGTTTTTGGCCCACTTGAGTCTTGGATCCAGCTCATTTTTTCTCTCACGTTCGAAAATGAGCTCACAAAATGAATGGACGTGGTGGATTTCACACAAACATCACAATGGCCCCACCTAGGTTCATAGCGTGGGAATTTGATGGAAGGCTTCCGCAGGAAATCCGGGCGTATTACCCCCACCAGAACAGAGTGGATTAGGTGGGACCCGGCCTCACCCAAGACCGTACATCCCTTACTGTGGGGCCACCTTGATGTATTTATTATGTATCCACACCGTCCATCCATTTTTCTAGATTATTTTATAACATTATTTGAAAAATGAAACAGATCCAATTATCCGGTGGGTGGGCCATACAATAGGAAACAATATTTTTGACCATTAATGGACAATTAATGTTTTGGACCAAGCTCACATTTAGTGTGACCTTACCAACAAATTAGATTGTAAATAAACAACACAAACACATTAATATGCACCCTAAGAAGTTGTTAATAGTAGAATGGCCAATCACCACTGTTTCTTATATTATGGTCCACCTAATAATTAGATCTGCTTTGTTTTTTGGAATAATGCTTTTAACTGATTTGAAAAAAATGCATGAATGACCTATATACATAATATATACATGAAGGTGGCCCCCACTGCAACCCCATGGTAAGGCTGCACTCCTGGGTGAGGCCCCACCAGGCCAATCTCAAACGTTGCCCCTCTGGAAAAAATTCTTGGCTCTGCCCCTGTTCCTAAGGCTCACTATGATGTTTATTGGCCATCCAACCAGTTAATATATAAGGTCACATGGACGTGAACCAAGGGAAAAACAAATATCAGCTTGATAAAAAAACTTATGCGGCCCTTGAGAAGTTTTCAATGGTAGACGTTCAATCCCAACCACTTACTAGAGTGTGGTCCACTTGAGCTTTGGATCTGCCGTACTTTTGGGCTCAGACTCTAAAACGACCTAATTGACAAATGGACAGATGGTTTGGATATAACAAATACATCATACCGGGGCCAAAGAACTTGATAACGTTAACACACCACACCACACCACACCACGGAGGTGGCACACCTAGCAATCTACTTCCTAGAAAAGTAAAAGTGTCCCATGGTTAGGTGATCTAACCATTGGCTGGATTTGCCGCCATTGACAGTGAATTTTGGCTCACTTTTCCGATTGAAAGTGGGCCATTGATGTATTCTTGCCACTGATCAAGGAATTAGAAATCTTCCAAAAGGGAGATTTTTTGGTGCACATGGCATCTACGGTGGGACCAATCTTAATCAATGATCTAGACTGCCAAACCATGGGCCCCACATGTGGGCATCCTATGCTCACCGATCTTCCCATTCACCTTTGTCCATTCTCCATCTAGTGTTCTCTAATGTGGATGGCCCACCGAGTAAAAACTGCACACACTGTATGATCCTGACCTTCAGACTAATAGAAACACCCATTTTAAATGTCGACCATCGATTCCATATGCAAACAAAAGATGGGAGGCAATAGGATTTCCAGATCCATGTGTGGTTTGTCTACTGCTGGCCATAATAAAAAACTATGGAAAACGATGAGATGGTCGGAGTCGTCCAATCAGACCGTCTTTCGGGCTATCGGCTATCCTATACAGCACCTGTTTTTAGCACTCTTGGACCCATTATTGTGCGTGTTACATCCACCCTATCCATCAGGTGCACCTTGCCATGCTCACTGCACAGCCCAAAAATCAGCCCTATCCAAAACTCATGTGGTTAGATCAGGCTGATTTTTGGAGTATCTGTTCATCCCGGTGAATCTCACCTGATGAACGGACTGGATGGACTATAAATATCATGGCGAGTTCCACAAACAAATCAACGGTTTGCCTCCCTTACAAAAATTTCCATGTTGTGTGGTTCACCTGAGTTGTACATGCGAATGAACGTTTGACCAATCGCCTAGCAACGAGAGGCGCACATGATAGACGTAGTGGATGTCAACATAACACGGTGGGCCCACGGAACTCGGGTGTTGTTCGCTATGCGTACATCAGGTGTTGTAGCGTTCGCGTTTCCTTTTTCAAATAGTTACGTTAAAAACTTTGATACTCTGGCATCGTAAATTGAATTAGTGCCTGTGTATCTGAGTTTTCAGGTGCCAGGTAAACAGCCTATTTATCAAGCGTCATGCTCTGCCAGAGTATCAAATCATTCCACCATACTTGACGAACTGCTTAACTGGGCGCGGATTACTTGCGAAAGCCTTGCGCAGGAAGTTCCTGCACTGGGAACCAAGGTGGGGCCATAGTGATATTTTTTTATGAATCCACCCCGTTCATCCGTTTTGGGAGCTCATTTTAGGACGTGAGAAGAAAAATGAATCGGATCCAAGACTCAAGTGAGCCTCACTAAAGGAAAAGGTGGGTAGGTAAATTACTACCGTTGAAACCTCCCTGGAGTCCACAGTTATATTTATATAACATCCATACCGTTCATAACATCACTACTATTGGGATGAACTTGAAACACAAAGATTATCCTGATTCGAAACTCATGTGGCTCCACAAATATTTCAACTGTGTACGTTTAATCATCACGTTTTCGGTCCACTTGAGTCTTGGATACGGTTTATTTTTGTTCTCATGTCCTAAAATGATCTCCCAAAACGGATGGACGGTGTGGATTCATCAAAAAAATCACTGTGGGCCCCACCTTGGTTCCCAGCGCAGGAACTTCCTGCGCAAGGCTTTGGCAGGAAATCCGCGCCCGGTTGGATATTGTCGAGAATGGGGCAGTCCGTACACAGTTACGTCAGGCTTGCGTTCATGGGTGTCCCTAAAAGTCGTGACCTGGAGCAATTGAAAGGTACCTAAAAATGTGGATTTTGAAGGAGCAGCACTGCCCTTGGAAAAGGAAATAAAAAGGACAAAAGTTAAAGTATGAAAATACTTCTATGTTTGACCCAAGAAAAGGCTATCTACAGAGAATTCAGCGGAGAAAAAAATGCCATTGACAAAATGCACCGGTTGGAGAAAAATCTACTTAGGTTACGACTCTTAGAAATGGACGTTTTACCTGTATCTGATCATTGATTGGTCTTTTATTGACTTATACTAGATCCAATATAGGGGGCGGGCAAGCACAGCTGTAGGAGAGGGGATGTCCGATTCCAGGGTCACAAACCCCTATGCTCTATCAATACTGGAAATGTGTTCTTTTATTGACTTATACTAGATCCAATATAGGGGGGCGGGCAAGCACAGCTGTAGGAGAGGGGATGTCCGATTCCAGGGTCACAAACCCCTATGCTCTATCAATACTGGAAATTTGTTATAGACGTGGCCTCCTTGGTTGGTAGTATCCTAATTTGGGAAGGTAGAAAATATCATGTCAAAACTTGAAGAAGAAGAAAGAGATGAAGATATGTTGTGCAATGATGACAACAACGAGTGGACATACAAAGACTAGGTAGTTTATTATTGTAAGAAAGTTACTAAATGGCTTAAAACAAGATCTCATAGTTACACAACATTTTCAGGACCTGATGTATGGTCAATGGGATGGTCTGTGACAAGATATTCAATAAAATAAGATAATCAATAATGGTAATAATAGTCGTTATAATCATCATGGTTACCATCACGATTAAGGGTGCACATGGTTTGATTCCATC
The DNA here is from genome assembly GCA_003013855.2 of Liriodendron chinense. NCBI lineage: Eukaryota > Viridiplantae > Streptophyta > Magnoliopsida > Magnoliales > Magnoliaceae > Liriodendron > Liriodendron chinense. The sequence continues at coordinate 1,164,276 of PVNU02002913.1, forward strand.
CGATTCTAGGGTGAAACTAGAACCAAACAATTCCCAACCGTTCCAGGAAAACCAGAATCGGACCATAACAGGTTCGGTTCTACAGTTCTAGGCTTTTTATAATCCAGCCCAATTGTATAGTTTGTTTTTATAATCTAGTGGGCATACCTTGTTTTTATAATCCAGTGGGCAGTTGTTAGAGTCTTTTTTAACAACTATTTTAAATAATGATAAGAATTAATAGAATTGTAGGGATACATACAGGAGGAGAAAAATAAGAAAAACACTCAAGATGTTTAATTTGAGGAAAATTGACCTCTACTAACTATTGTGATTTGACATATCTATGCATTTTCTTTTATTCACAATGACTCTTAAATAGACTAATTACAATGGTAAGATAAAATTACAAACTCCTAAAGAATCTCTTAATTAAATAATATCAATTCCTAAAGAATAGAAAATTCCTACGACTAAAGAATAACAACTTCTTAGACACCTTCAATCCTAAATAGCCACGTACACCTGATCTTCAGCTGAGAAAGATCAATATCCTGCATGAGGGGGCAATTCTTCTAGAAGTTCATTGGATTTAATTCAATCGAACTCTTGCAATACTGGTTTCAACTTCCCCGATATGTTCATGGGTTCTACCTTCTTCCTTCTACAACTAATGCATTGATCTCTGCCATCTACTCAGTTTTTCTGACGAAATCTGATATGGTTACTAGAGTTTACTCCTCTACTTTAAAAGTCTTGAGTTAGTTCTTCATTCTAATAGGGGTGTGGATAGTCTTTCTACCATCTTTAACAAAAATAAAAATATCATCACAGCCTTTATGCATGGCATCAATATTGTGCTGTAATGATCGACCAAGTAGTATGTGACAAACCTCTTATCAACTATATCACACATTATTTTGTCCTCAGAATATTTACCAATAGAAAAGTGTGTATGACATTATTCAGTTACTTTTGTTTTGGTGACCCCCTTAATCCATCCAATCATGTATGAAGATGGGTGCCTTTTTGTTTTGAGTTTAGCTTTCCACCATAATCTTCGACATGATGTTTCACTGCTCCTACCATCTATGATTAGATCACAGACCCTTTGATATAAGTTTTCTATATTGTAGGCCCAACTGATCAATGGCGAGATCTAGTATAGATGTCAGAAGAGAGTGTGGATTGACTAGTGGACCCCACTACAGTTGTGATCCCGTAAAGGGCAAAAGGGGTGGTGCTTACTCTGTTGCAGTATTGTAGTAGAACATGGACTCTATCTATCCAAGCCATGTGGAGCAGGAGGATTGTAGTGTTGTGATGGGTTTCAAACACTGTAATACCTATCTATCAATTCCTATAAAAGGAATGATGGGTCCCGAATTCATATCACATAGAAAATCGTATTACCATCTCCAGGTTTTCTCTACAGAAGTTTCAGGTGTGAAAAATCCAGACACGAGATACAAATGGCCCAAGCTAGTAAGTCATTTATCCTTCTCGCATTCTTATCGATCCCTAAATCTGATGCACTGACACGATCCTCTCAATTCCGCAAATATAATTTTACTGTTAGTATCAGAGTCGACTGTGCATTGGATATGGCAGATCGGTTCAAATTTTTGAATCTATCTTAAAACCCTATGGGCCAAATCTATGTGGTCTGTTTATAGATAATCATACTTGTTTTCGGACTGTGGGGCATGATTATGAAATTGTTTCCAACATTCAGTTATGAGTGGCATATAATGCCATTGACATTGATCCTATCTTGTATATAGACGATTGCCTGAATTTGGCAACACCGCTGTCCAATAGAATTGATAGTGGTAGCCATCAGACCTCATATCCAGGTGTCGGATTTTAGCATATAGGAAAGGGATAAAATCCTAAAGTTGCAGCATTGTAAATTAATGAAATTCTAATCACAAAGGGTTCTTTACAACCCATTCATATTAAAAAAAGGGGGGAGAGGAGAAAAGGGGAAGGTGAGAGAATTGAGGATCACACTTAGCTGTTTACCCCAACCAGGCTATCCCATTGTTCGCCATCATTGCCGGAAGCTGCGACAGTTGCTTCTGTCCATGATTGATGCTCGAACCCACATCGCATGATTAAAGATCTTAATCGTAGCTGTCGTGGACTCCTTCAGATGCAGCGGCTGATTCTAGCATGATGTCGTTCTTTTCATGTGGTGGAAGTTCAGGGCGGCTGGAGATGTGGCGTCAGGGTTTCTCTTGCTCCTTTTCTCTGAGATCGGATCCGGCATCGACCACTGGATGATAGAATCCAGATCTTCCTTTTCTTCCTCAGTCCGGTGTAAGACCTGGTGAAATTTCGTCTACAGAAGGGGTCGTTGCTAGGGTTAGGGAATCCTTTTGTGTGAAGAGTTCTTTAAAACCTTTGTTTTTGCTATGGTTCACATGAGTGCCTAGTGCCCATCCAATTATCTAGTTCGCACTGACTTTAAGCGGCGGTCTCGTCTTTGGATCTCACAGGTGGGCCAGCATCCATACTAGCGTTCACTAGTAATTCATTGCTTCTGATCATGACCACCTGCCGTCCAGGCGATTAGGCCTCTGGTGATTTAAGATTCATGTGGGGATTTGATTCATCCTTTATGTGGGCAGAACTCGGTATGGGCTTGTTTCCAGCAAGTTGGGCCAAATTTGAGGCAATTTTAAGCCCATGTATTAGCCTATTTTTTAGACTAGATTTGGGGCAGTTTTAGGCCCAAGTATAGGCCTGTTTTTTTACCAGACTTGAGGTAGTTTTAGGCCCATGTATTAGCCAATTTTTTGACCAGATTTTGGCCAAAACTTTGGGCATGTTTTGTGCTAGATTTTGGCCAGTTTACGGGCTTAATATTAGCTTGGTTTGGCCAGATTATGGGCTATTTATGAGCCAGGCTGCAAGCTTGTTAAAAATTCTAATTAGGCCTAGTTTTGGGCCCATTACCCATCTTAAGAGTTGATACGGTCCATTGGAGTTAGATATTAAAACCTAATATTTAGTTTCGCTTTATGTATTCCCTTTCTCGATGGTTAGTGCAAAAATGCTTACTGGGCCAAATTGAACTATTTTAGATATAATCCGTTGAGGGCAGGATTATTATTGCAGTCCTAAGCCTTAATTCATAAGATTGGATCCGATTTGTTTTAGCCACCACAGTGACCTCAATTGGTGATGACTATTATGAATTTAGACTTGTAACATTGGGATTGAGTTAAAGTATTGCATATAGTTGTGTTTACATCCCATCCGAACGATGACGAAAACATAGACGATCATCGTTCGGCAGGGACATGAACGGTTTGGATTGAACGATGATGGTGATGTAAAGTCGAGAGACTCATCTCACCCATAAGTGTTGAGTGTCTTAGATTTACATGATTAACGTTGTTCAGCTTCATGTACAGGAGAATCATTTGCATGTCATGATTACCACCCACAGAAGGAGTCATGATGATGTGAGTGATTCTCGTCAGGATTGATTGTTTGGGCCCATCTTTATCTTGGGTAATTCAATTGAGAAAGTGTTGTGTTACCTGCAACGGACAAAGGACTTCGCACTCACCTACAGAAGAACCGATCACCTGGTTTTGGTTAGATATTCAGACACATATTTTCTGGCTGTGTCGACACAAGGAAGTCCACATCCGGTTACGTCTTTCTTATGAGTGGAGGAGCTATGTTCTAAAAAAGTGTGAATCAATCTACCATAACATCATCCACAATGGAGGCAAAATTCATTGCATGTCATGAAGCCACAAATCAGGTGGTGTGGCTACAAAATTTTCTCACTAGTTTATGGGTCTTCGAGCATATCTTGAAACCTATGAGATTATTTTATGACAGCTCAACTGTAGTGGGTTTTTTGAACAACAACAAGCACTCATCAAGGTCGGGGCGTATCGACGTAAAATATCATATTGTAAAGGAAAGAGTGGGGGATCATCAAGTGTCTATTCAACTTATCGATGTTGAAAAGATAATATCAGATCCTCTCATTAAAGGGCTTCATGTGGTATCATTTCATGAGCATGTTGTGTCTATAGGAGTCATTGACCTCGCAGATACATTTAGTTAGTGAGAGTTTTTATATTTAGCTTTGATTTATTGATGATTCTATTTTTTGATTTATATTATTTCTCTCTTTTGGTATGCACAACGTATATTTAAAAAAAAATAGAATTATAATTTTATATCATTGGAGACATTTTAAGAAGCTCCAAGGACCTCTTGAAGGCAGACACTTTAGATCACACTTGAGTGTAGCCTTCATACCACACGATCATGTTCACAATCTATGTCATTAAGATTGGTGATACTAGCTATTAACCACAATTCGTCTCACTTCGCCTCAATTAATGTTGTGTAAACTATCACGATCTGATATTAGTAGTCTTGATGGATTGGATTGGAAAAGATGTTGTCCAAAGAATCTGACATATTAGTTGATCACTTTAGTAGAATTAAAATCCATGACATTGAATAGTCTGGCCCAAGTAGAAGAATATAAGTTTTCTATACAATGGGCTCAACTGTTCAATGACTCAGATCTAGTACAGATGTCAGAAGAGAGTGTGGACTAATCAGTGGACCCCACTATAGTTGTGATCTTGTAAAGGATAAAAGGGGTGGTGCGTTTAAATTCCTCTGTTACAGTATTGTAGTAGAACATAGACTATCTATCCAAGCCGCGTGGATCAGGAAAATTGCAGTGTTTTGATGGGTTTTAAACACTGCAATACCTATTTTGTCAATTCCTATAAAATTATGCTGGGTCCCCAATTTGGAACACAAAAAATTGTATTCCCATCTCTAAGTTTTCTTTACAAAAGTTTCAGGTGCGGAAGATCCAGACACGCGATACAAATGGCCCAAGCAAGTGAGTCATTTATCCTTCTTGCATCCTTATTGATCCTTATATCTGATGCACTGGCACGGTCCTCTCAATTCCACAACTATAATTTTACATTTGATTCACAGTGCACCTTGTTCGAAAGATTTTATACCGATGTAGATTTATATCCTCCTTTGGCACGTACAAAAACTTCTTTATGATCAGAGTGGTAGGCTACAATTCACCATTATCGGGTCGTAGCCTGCAATTCATCACCAATGTCTTACCATGAACATGATGACCACGAGCTTAGGGCTCTCAATGGGTCGGATCTGGATCAGATCCAGTTGGATCCGGCTCCAAGTCCGTATATCTGTAGATGGATTTGGATCCAACTCGGATCTAAAAGGCGATATCCATATCCTATCCATTTATAAATTGTTAGATCCATTTCTGATCCAAAATCCATATAACCATTGGATTCGGGTCAGATCTAGGTCCCAATCCACCCCCATTACAAACCTAAAAAAATATATGATATAAAGTATATAATATAATATATTTAATTTAGTAGAAAAATGATGCAAATCCCACTATTTATTATGGTATGGTCGACATGGCCTAAAATAATTTGTAAAACGGATGGCCAACATGAATGTAACATATACAATAAGGTGACAATGAGTCGGATCTTAATCGGATTCGGATCAAACTCAGATATGTTCCTGTGAAACCATATCCGGTCCATTTAAGTAATCGAACCTATTTTAAGATCCAAATCTGCATTATACGAATTCGGAGCGAATCGGATTTCGGATCCGACTCGCTCCATTGAGAACCCTACACGAGCTCCATCGTTGATCTCGTGTTATTCATTATTACGAACACAGGTCTGTCCTAAGGTGCTTGTCAAAGAGTCGATCGGTGCCTACAGTCCTTGTTTGGCTTGTAGATTCTTCCTTCAGAAAGCTTCAAATGCCATCGTTGTTATAAGATTGTTCACTAAAGCACCGTTCATGAGATTATTGCCTGCACCATTATTAGATGCCATTAAACCAAGAAAAAACCTCACTCTAATACCATTTGATGTAGGGTAGAGCATGAAAAAGTAAAGAGAAAGATCGTCTTTAGATATTTCTGAAGATTAATAACATGCATACATTGTTGATCTTCTTGAGGACATAGTGATATCAAGGATATTCAACATTGTAGATTTATTTGAGCATCACATCCCAAAAGAATAGATAGAATCATTTGTTTCGACAAGATTTGGCAACGTTGTATTCGACGATGCAGATGTAGCCACGTGACAGGCATGAAATCTTCAAGTCATGTGCTAAACATAAAAAAGTCAACTCATTAATGACCAGGTTTTGAAGAGTCGTGGTATATGATGTTGGGATACGTTAGGGATATGTCAGCATAGAGGCATGATAAGGTAACTGACTATCTTGATAGGGATGCATTTGACGAAGGCAAAACAAGAATGACTAAAGGCAACTGTCATTTTACAACTGGTGGTATATGATGTTGCCATGTAAGCAGTGGTTATTTGCACGTGGCCGCCAAAAAAATCTATAAATAGTGAAGGATCACATTGAAGGGTCATCTATCAATCAATCAATTTAAAAAAAAAAAAAAAAACAACAACTCAACTTCCGTGCAATGTTGCTTATCTAGTGCCCTAGGACACTCATCCTCTCCACTGCCAATCGGCATAGAACCCCTTACTATCTAGGAGTAATTTAGTCTGTCCTTGCTCTACGTAGGACCTACTTAGCTATAGCCAGTAGTTGTAATTCCTTTCCATTTACGCTTGCATGCGAGATTTGAAGGAAGACCGTAGTCTTAGAAATTGTTCACCTACGCTCATATAACGACATTAGTTCGTAAGATCGGTATTGCCTAAATTAGAAATTACTATGTTTAGTAAATTTTACTGTTGTGGTTTCTCTACATATTTTAAGGATTTTAGCATTATTTCTTGCTGCCTGTATATTTATTTTCGGCTTGATTGAGACTTTAAGACTATGATTTTTACTATTTTTTCTATTTTTGAAAAAATTATTCAGTCAAGTCGATTTAGGGTTTTGGGCGTGCATTGCAATTATTAAGATCGCTGCCATACGTGCTTTGTGAGTAGATTTCTATTCAATCAAATTGTCTGCTTCTAGTTATCATTTTAGAGGATTTTATCTCCTTGTGGATTTGAGGATACTTATTAAGGAAGAGATGGTGATCTCTTTCCTTCTCTCTGCACACCCCTACGTTACGCAAGCATTACATGGGCCATTTGATTGACGGTTTAGATTTTGTGAGAGTGACCTTGATATCCTACCATTGTATCAAAGGATATGTGATAGATGGTGGCTGCTGCAAATTCCGCCCCACAGAGTTTGATATCCTACCATTGTATCATAGGAACTTGTACCATTGTATCATAGGATATGTGATAGATGGTGGCATCTATATATATATATATATATAAAAGTCTCAACCAATCTGATGATTCCTCGCTTATGGGCACCTGCCTTTAATGAGCTGGAAAAATGGATGGACCCTGTGGATAAAACACATACATCATGGTGGGGCCCACACAGCTTTGACACCAGCTAGCTGGCTTGTGTTGGGTCACTAGCCAAACCGCGTCCTGTATCATTAACAAAAAGTTACATTTATTTCTATGAGATTGGTGGACATTTATTAGACGGTTGGTGTGAAAAATATCCAACGGTTCTATTTCAACAAATGTGTCCACGAATCAGATTGCTCCACCACTCAATGTGGGGGCTGAGGCTGGCTGTCAACGGGCCAGGCCAGGGGTTAGCTTCGGCCTGGGTCAGGCCTGATGGGCTGGGCCTATTCAAAATTGATTTTGCCCGGCTCGGCCCAGTCCATCGATCGTCCTAATTGGGACTATGACTTAGTTACAGTGTGATCTACCATTTATCCAGCTTATTTAAGTTAATGTATTCCACGTGCATAATTTCTCAGCACCTGAGTATCAAGCATCATAGATCGCCAGATTATCAAATAGAGATTTTTGGCAGGAAGTGTGATTTGGTCACGACAATCTGGCCGTCTATTGAGTGGGTACAGCAAATGTCACATGAATAAGAAATCCAATCCGTGCTAAATTTATGACCCACCTTGAATATCTATGGGTGAGAAAATTGGGTGATATCATTAATCAAGTGGGCCTCACCTTCGAAAAAAATTGATGGCCGTTGGATGTAATGCACAGACAATGGAATTTACTTGATCTAAATGTGCGGCCCACCTGATACATTGATGCGTCCTAGTTTTGCACCGACGGGGTGACATGCTGGGCTGCATAGGTTCAATGGAAGGCGGCCTTGTTCTCCATGTAGCCATGGGCCGGTTGGCCTGACCCAATAGGGCCAGGGCTTGGCACCTAAACTCAGCCCGAGGGCTGGGCCTGGTCTTGAAACGTAGGCCCATGTAATCAACGTTTAAAAGTACACTTTAATTTGGGTAATATTTCTACGATCAAAACCATTCATTAGACGAGACTCTTCGTGGATGGTGGGGATGAGGGATGCTATAAGAAAATTCTTAAACTTTTGCTATTTTCCCTTTGATCAGGTCACTATTTTTCTCGGTGGGCCATGTTGGGCCAGGGCCAGGGCCGGGCTGAAGCCTTTTAGCCCATTGCCAACTCTACCTGGCCCATTGCTACCTCTACACCACTGAGATGGTTGAGGACACGCCCCTTTTGTTATTACGCTGTGGTGTGTACAAGCGTGGCCATGGTTCAGTCATCCAAACCGTACATTTGATGGGCCGCTGTGGATTGGAATAGCCCAAGCGTTTGCATGGTGGGCTTCTCTAAATGGAAGAATCTTAATGAGCTTTGACAGCTGCCAACAAGTAGATGGTCAAGAAAGACAGGTAAGACTTTTCTTTTATGAGCCATCGTGGGTGAGATCTATCATTGGTTTGGATCACTGAACCATGGCCCACTTGTGTAGACTAAAAAAAAAATGGTGAAGAAATTTGTATAGTTGGGGCGCCACCAATTTTGAAGTTGTGTTTAACCATGACGGTAGTCTAGCCGTCTGTAGAAATTGCTGTAGGAGGATATGAAATACAAGTGGGATCTCATTTTTTGGTGACCCACAACATTAACCCGTTGGGCCCACAAAGGGGAACCATGGCCAAACGATTTGGGCCCCGTGGTTTAATGATTCACACGCGGTGCAATTTAACTTTCATGAACACAAGCTTACTTGCCCTTCTCTCTACCCTAGGCATGTCTTTGGCTTATACCATTCAATGCCGTGTTGAATGTTTCTTGTGTTGGGAAAAAACTGGCCGGCAACGGAAGCGAGCCAAACACATAGAGTATGTAATCAAACGAGCAACACAATCAACTACACAGAGACAATCCAATTTTACGTGGAAAACCCCCTTGCGGGTAAAAAACCATAGTACAAAGCAAACAATTCACTATGATCTCATAAGTTACAAGAGATGGAAACCCAAAACCAGAATCCCAAGATCCACAAGAGAAATTCCAAGCTTTCCCAAACTCTTTCTCTTACCTAGAACCTCTCTCAATCCCCTTTCCAGCCTAGGATACTCATATTCCTATTTACACTCACTTAAATAAGCAACAAACGAAATTAGAAACATCTTGCGTGAAACCGCACAAGAAACCAACATGGAATAGGAAACAGGTCGACCGGTAGCACCGCACCGCCGACCAGTCGGACAACTTCCAGATCTATCCAGAGAGTTTACTGTTCTATGATCCTCTATATCCGACTGGTCGGTCGCCATCCACGACCGGTCAGTGGCCCCTATTTTGAAGATTTGAGGCACCGATTGCAACAATCTCCACCACGACTCCAATCTTCATGCAACACCTTGCCACATGCCGTCTTCCATCTCTACTCCGTCATCGTCATAGTTTCATCGCTTCTCGTGCCCCATCGAATTTATCCTCACACCTTCTCGCGCCTTGTCGCTCTTCTCATATGGACTTTTGGCTCTTGCTACATACGAGCAATCGCTGCCGATCCCACAGCTCCACCATAAATAGTGCTCCCAATCACCTTGTAAAGATTGTCGCACCTTCGTGCCTTTATCATCACGAGTGCCCCTTTTACCACTTTATAATATTGATCGTAGCTGATAAACCTGCACCCTTTCACCTTGAGTGCACTAAGAGATATCACATTTTTCATCATCTCATTTACATGCTTCACACTTTCTAGGACTTGTTCGATCCCATTGAACATCCTAATGCGCACCAAACTAATACCCACCACCTTGCGACATAGCCATCGCCCAAAAACACTGATCCACCATCATACTCCCTATATGACATGAATGAACTCCGGTCAGGACATACATGGCATGATGCACCTGAATAAAAGAGCTACTCTCCACCGAGAGACCCCTTGCCGGATATAGTTAGCACATCGCAAACATCACACTCATCCTCCATGGATTTCGCGATATTAGCCCCCTCTTTAAAAAAAATTTCAAACTTCTTTTGCTTCGATTTGAAATTCTGACAATACCCCTTCATGAGGCTTTCCTGACCACAATTCTAGCATCGCACCTTGGCCTTCCTTTTGCCCTTGACTTTAGATCCTAATTTAGAATATCTCCCATTGTGCTCAGAATTTCTTCCCTTCATAATCAGTGCTTCTGAGGAAGAACGAGAACCTATGTCACTGCTTTTCTTTCTCATCGCCCTCGACTGAAGGACTGAGATAACGGTCTAAACATTAATAGTCTCCCTCCCTGCACACAAAGAATCCCTGAATGACTCTTATAAATCTGGAAGAGAATTTAATAAGATGCATGCTTGGTATTCATCTTTCATCGGTTCATCTATCTCCACCAACTTCCAAACCAACCGATTAAACATGCTAATGTGGTCCTCCACATCCGTCCCCTCCACCATCTTTAAGGTAAAAAGCTGCATCATCAGATATATCCGGTTCTCTAGAGATTTCTTTACGTACTTTTTCTAGCTTAACCATTGTATATATCAGCCGTAGTCTTCTCCTTCATGACGTGATAGAGGATATCATCCGTCAGATACAATAAGATTGAGGTTTTGGCCTTTTTGCTAAGTTTTTTCCACTCATCCTTTTTCATAGCCTCAAGTCGGTTCCCAAGAACCTCTTCAAGCCTTTGCTGAACTAGGAGGGCTTCAATCTTCACCTTCCATAGTTCGTAGTTGTTTTTGTCGGAGAATTTTTCTATGTCGAATCTCATGCTTGATGCCATGTGCTCGTCTTAGATTTTGAATACTACTCCACCGCAACGATAGCTTTAATACTACTTGTTGGGAATAATCGACTTGCGGCGGAAGTGAACCAAACAGATAGAGTATGGAATCAAACGAGCAACGCAATGCAATCACACGCACATGCAATCAACCACACAGAGATAATCCAATTTTACGTGGAAAACCCCCTCACGGGTAAAAAACCACGGCACAAAGCAAACAATTAACTATGATCTCAGAAGTTACAAGAGATGGAAACCCAAAACCCGGATCCCGAGACCCACAAGAGAAATTCCAAGCTTTTCCAAGCTCTTTCTCTCACCTAGAACCTCTTTCAATCTCCTTTCTAACTTAGGATACTCCTAATCCCGTTTACACCCGGTTAAATAAGCAACAAATGAAATTAGAAACACCTTGCGGAAAATTGTGTAAGAAAACTGACTTGGAATAGGAAACAGGCTAACCGGTCTCACCCCACTGCTGACCGGTCGCTGATCGGTCGAACAATGTCTAGATCTGTTTAGAGGGTTTGCTGTCTAAGGATCCCTCCATATCCAACCGGTCGGTAACCCCTATTGTTAAAGATTTGGGGCACCGATTCCAACATATTGCATCTATTTCAATTATTTCAAACTTCATTTGGACACTAAGATTGTTCATGTTCCACAATAGGTTAACATGAGTGATGAGATGAAGCTTTTGAAAATAGTTATACTCTGGAGTTTCTTCCTCTCCCACTTAGAAAACAGTGAATAGTTACAAAAGAGTTTATATAATCAAAATATAAATCTGATGAGATCATTGAAAGTTGTAAAGCCCGTCTTAATACAAAAGGTTATGCTAAAAACTAAGGTTTGATTGTGATAAAACATTTGCATCTATCTTTTAAAGTGATTTCCATATGTGTCATTGCGATCTATTATTTGCCTCCATTTCAACTCGATGTTCATAATACCTTCTTCTATGTCTTTTAGAAAAAAGGTCTAAATGCATGGTTTACCTAATTTTGTTTGTAAGGGGGAAGACTTGCATTTTTTTGCATAAAAAAATTTATGCTATGAAATAAAATATATATCTTGAAATTGATTTGTAAAATTTTTTAAAATTATTTTCCAAGCAATTTTCTTGCGATTGGTTGTTGATTATTCTTTATACATCAAAAGAATTAAACTTCAAATGTAGAGCTCAACTAATAGATTTCTTATTGCATGGTGGAGATTTTCTATTAGTAACTTGAATTCATCTCCTTTGGTTAACCCAACCTACTAACAGAAGATCTTCATTATGTAGTTAAAAATTTATTAGTTGAGCCCTACACCAAGATGTACATTTCCCCATTGAGTTTGTGCAAGCTAATTTCCTCTCTCTCTCTCTCTCTACATTTATTTAAATATGAAGAAAATAAAAACAATTGTAATTCAAGTTTAATGATGATGAACTACAGTGATTGAAATCTATCATAATGTATGTAGGTAACTCTCTCATTAATTACGAATAGTCTAAGAAAAAAAAAACTCTATTTCAATTTTTTTGTTTATAAAATACACTAACTTCTTGTAGCAGGAGGCTTACACACACACACACACACACACACACACACACACACACACAATTTAGCGGCAGATTTCAGTTTCCGTCGCTATAAGTATCGGTGGTGGCGGAAATTACAATCAGTTGTTGTATTAATGTGTGATTTTGTAGGACCTACAATAGTGGAAATATCTGCCTCTATAACTTACATTTGTGAGGGACTATAGAGATCACTGTTGGAGAGTCTTCAAACAGTACACGGTTTGGGTTCTTAAACTAGTCGGGCGACCGGTCTACATGTCATGGCCTAGATACATAGAAGGCGTTGGACAGATTTCTCTCACCCTATACCGGTCGGCCAATCGGTTTGCAGGAGGCTCCGACCGGTTGGGAGATCGGTTGGTAGTGAGGCAGTGTGACGGGTCTGTGTTGGAATTTCCGCTGGGTTGTTTTTGTATTAGGTCTTATCGATCGGCCGTGTATGCGTTTTCTTATGCATTACGCGGTTGTGCGTAAGATGTTTCTAATTCCAAGTTATCTGCTATATATATGGCATGAATTCAGGATTATGAGTAATCCTAAGGTGTCCAAGGTTTCCAAAGTGTGTTTGGAAGATGAGAGAGTGTTTTATGAGAGAGAGCTTGAGTTTTCTCTGTTTTTCCTTGCTTTTGGGCTGTCAGTCTCTATAATCTTTTGTTAATCATAGTGGATCGCTTTGTGCCATGGTTTTTTACCTGTTGATGGGTTTTTCCATGTAAAATCGGATTGTCTCTTGTAGTTGAATGCTTGTGTGGTGTGATTACATTGTGTTTCTCGTTTGTTCGTATACTTTGCTGTGTGTTGTTCGGCTTTCACTTCAGCTGCTGGCGCGCATCCCTATTCCCAACAATCACCACTGTATTTTATTGGTATATATTGACAAATATTTCTACTGTAATAACTTTATAAACAATGGTAGATAATAGGGATCGCCACTGTATTTCAATGGTATATACCGGCGAATATTTCCATAACAACAATTATACCAACAACGGCAAATTATCCATTCACCGCTATATAAATATATAGAGACAGTGGAAACAACAACGGTTACTTCTTCCGCAGTTGACATATATAGTGACTAGGACATCTTTGTTATAGTGAATTATTTGGACCATTAGTTATAGTTCACCTAGATGATAACTTACAAGCTATTAAGTGCCAATGACATTCAACCCTTCCAATGGGCTGGTTCCAACATGAAGATAGCCTTCTACTCATCAAATGGGCCACACCATATAAAATAATGTCTAGTGATTGATAAATCGAAAAACACAATTGTACTGGTCCACTCAATATGCACTTGTTATTGAATTTTCGAGATGGTAATGCTCATGATGGAACTAACATATTAAATAGGTTGGATGTCGTGTACACATGAAAGGTTGAAAGTTATCTGCTGGTTGGACTGACAGTCCAAGCTGGTGGGCTTGAGAGCCTTGAGCAATCCCCCTACTGCATGCTGGACATGGATTTGAAAATTGGAAATTCAGCACATACAGTTCCATTACTCACAACATCTTTACCCGTCTGGCATCCTCTCTAATGAGTCTCCTTCTTTTGCTAGTCGATAGAATGGGCGTTAGACTTATGTCCGAGCAAAAAGCAAAGTAGAGATGCAATTCCCAAGTCGACAATACCACAGGAAGTTGTGGTTATTGACCATTAAAAACTTCTTGTGGACCACTTAAGTTTGGATCAAACTGATAATTGTTTTTCCCTTAATCTAGGTCTCTGTGATCTTATCAGCAGATTGGATGGCAAGTAAACATTACCGTGGGCCTTAGTTCAATCACCACTGTCTCCTGTGGTATGGTTCACCTGAGAAATGTATCTGCTTCGTTTTTGGCATCATGCCCTGAAATAAGCTGGTAAAATGGATGAATGGTGCAGATATACAAAATATGCATCAAATTAAGGTGGACCCTATGGGGCTTTTTGACCCCATATTGTATGGTGGATCTCCAAAGATATGAAAGATCTCCCTCCAAGCTGTACTTGGTGATAAATAAACTATCTGTACTTCTTTGGATCTCTCATATGTTTAATAAAACGGACTCTCTGGAAACCCACGATGACCAATTCTCGCATGAGCAGCTAAGGATCCAATAAGTCCAACATTATTAATTCCTTTGGACTAGGATGGATCTCTCATATCCGAAAAAGGTCTCTCTCTCTCTCTCTCTCTCTCTCTCTCTCTCTCTCTCTCTATATATATATATATATATATATATATATATATATATATATAAACGATCCCGGAAGGAGCTACTTAGGTTTTGGTTTGAGCAAGTGGGGCTCATGTTATAATTGGTCTGATGGTACCTATTGTTAATGGATGAGCCATGACCTGAAAACCTCCTTGATTAGGCAATCCAAGCTAAAAAGAGAAATATACCAACGGTCCACATTCAACTGAAGAAAGGGTCAACATGGGTGGCATGCACGTTGTTTTCAACAGAGAAGAATTCTGTGCATGGTTCATTAATTAAGGTGGGTCATGATAAACGAATTGGTCTCTGGATCAGTGGATCGGGGTTCCCACTTGCTGAGATTGAAGGCCGAGTAAACTGTATACCTCAAAGATGGGAGGAAACAAGGGGAAACTATCTGGTGCTATCAGTTGTATCCAAGTTAGTCATGTGGCATAGATATACATTATCTGAGCCGTTCATTTGTTGGGTCTGCATATGTGCTGGCTGTGATTCGATAATAACTAATTGGAGGGCTTTAGATTATTAGAAATGGATGTTCAGGAAAATTACAACTAACAGTTGTCACTCAGTAAACAAAGTCCTCCAACCAACGGTTAAGATTACCTGATTGTTTAGACTTTTCATTTTTGGTAGAGTACTTTGAACTGAATTAAGAGAACTGATCACCTACAGAAAATTACACTGTAACTTTTGGTACTGTGCCATCTTTCCCGTCAGCGTTCCACCTGTTTAGGAAATCATAACCATAAAAACGATAGACCCCACCATGAAGATGACCTTCGCAGGAAACCAGGCTGATTGACTCACTAGGTGGGCCATGCCTGTTTGTAATTGAATCAAACCGTTGGTTTTCCGTACGGTGTGGCCCACCATATGAGCGGAGCCACATGCCGCCTTTCTGGATCTCATGCATGTGGGCCTCATGCACTAACTTCAACGTGCCTTCAAACTGAAATCAGAGACCCATCACCTACACGCATTTGTACACAACTTACGTTATTGTGCAACCTTTCCCGCCAACATGCCAACTGTTTAGGAAATCAGTACCGTTAAAATGATAGACCCCACCATGAAGATTGGTTTTCTAAAAAATCAGGCAGATCGGCTAACTAAGTGGGCCAACCATGTATGTTGAGTCAAACAGTTGGCTGTCCGTTGATTCCAATAATGTGGCCCACCTGATGAGCAGACCAACCTGATTTTTATACCAGGTGATCTTCACAATGTTTCATACCTCTTGAATGGCACCGATTTCTTACAAACACAGCACGTTGGTTTCAAGTTGTGGGTACTGAATTCTTTGGCTAGTTATAGAATGAAGTTGAATTATTGTCCTTCTCTCCTTTTTCATATCAGGTATTGAAACTTTCCTGGTGGGATCAAAATTCAAAGAACAACGAATCAAAATCATTGGATTTTTAATGCTTAAATTCGTCTTGAAACATTGCATCATTCAAAGTTGGCAGCTTGATTTGGTCTATGGGACAGATCACTTGCAATTAGTTGCATTTGGGTTATCTGGAGAGTTCAGTCGTTGATAAAAGATTGTCCATTTGGTCTAGCAAACTCCAGGTGAGCCAACTTAAAAAAAAAAAAAAAGCACACTGATTGGATGGTCCTAACCATCCTATCCATAGCATGCAATGTACAGTTGAGATTGGTTAAAGAAGTATACTCCAATTATCAATCTTAGCCGTACAATTGATGTGAGTTTGACCTTGGATTGGTTATGGTTCTGAAAAATCACGTGATGATGCAAACATCTAATCCAGGTTCGAAACAAAGGCGGTTACTACAGAAAAATAAACATTTTGATGGTTAAAGATCATCTGATTTGAATGACGTTGGAATGCACAGACTATGAAGAGTGGAACAGACTAAATGGACAGTCCAGATTAATGATTGGACTTCTCCGACGTTGAAGTGCTAACTAATTGAGAGGGACGAAGATTACATACTAACCTTTGGGTTCTCTGTGGGTCCCACCATGATGTATTTGTTTTATCAACGCCATCTATCCATTTTTCCAAATCATTTTATGGCATGAGCCTAAAAATGAGGCAGATCCAAATCTCAGGTGGACCATACTACAGGAAAAAAGTGGTGATTGAACACCTGCTGTAGAAAATTTGCTAGGGGGCATTGTAATGTTTATTTGCCAGCTAATCTGTTGATAAGTAGGGGTGTCAATGGGCTAAGCTCGGGCCTGAAAAATCAGAATTTTCAATCGGACTGGCCCAAAATAGTTCAAAATTCGGGCTGAGGCCTACCGAGTCCCGGTCCGTTGACAGCCCTATTGATAAGGTTGCATTGATCCGGTGACAGGAAAACATAAATGTCAGCTTTATCCAAAACTTTTGTGACCCAAGAAGCTTTCAATGGTGGGCCTTAAATTACCACTCTTTCTTGTATCATGTAGTGTAGTCCACCTGAGATTTGGATCTACCTCTTAGCTCATGCCCTGAAATAATAGGGCAAAATGGATGGATGGCATGAATAAAACATCATGGCGGAGCCCATAGACCACTGACCATTAGCAACTCGCTATTAGTGGGGTCAGTATGCAATCCTTCTCTTGAGTAGAAAGAGAGAGAGAGATACAGAAGGAATTTGGAGGTGCATCTGTAGAATGTTCTATGCCAATATATTCCCATGAAGCTATTCTAGAATTTAGATGGCCTTTGGATTTTTGATATTATGAGGAGCCGCATGCATTGCATCACAGCTATCATGCAGGGACTGCTTTCCACCGTCAGATGGTACACATGCCATTAGACCCAGATTTTCCTGAGGCTATGTGCATTGGGGACATGCCTTGGACCAAAGAATTGTCTTGGTCTGTTGATGAGATAGCACACGCTTCTACCAGAAAATGATGGTTAGAAAAGAAAGGTTCAATTGTGAAAATCAACGTACATGTTTGACTAAACCAGGTTTTTAGGACCTGAAGGTTTGCAGTGTACTCTATTCGACGAATGGATTAGATATTTAACATATAGTCCATGGGATATTAGAAACTAGAACCAGCATGGTCGCTGTGATGGAGCCTGAATCACATCAAAACAGGCATTAAGAAGCATTTATTTGTGAAAACAGACCGCTCCTACATAGACAGGCATTAAGAGGGATCATTTGAATGTATGGAGGTCTACTCATGATAATAGCCTTGTTTAGATATGGCATATGGCACTTTGCTGACACTTTTGGCCCTTGGACCTCTACCTTCCTAACTCAACTTTTATAAAAATGCGGAAGTTGGTTTCAAACCAAAAAATTATGATGTGCTAGAATTGGTGTAGTACTTTTATGGGCAGTTTGGTTGGGAGTAAATGGGTTGAATTGGGAGTAAATGAAGGTAAATGGTATTTGTGTCTCGCATGCTAGCCCAGCTGGAAGATGCCTAGGCGTTTCAATAGCAGGTCTCAGGTTTGAGTGCTAAGGAGACATACTAACCCCACTAGCCGGTGGGTGCATTGTGTAACTAACCAAGTGGGTGCGTTAATAGGTTGGGTGCATTGGATGACTAACTTGAAAAAAAAAAAGTAAATGATATTTGATGTGTGTTTTGATGGGAGTAAATGCATATAAATGAAATGAAATGGGAGTAAATGTTTATGTGAATGAAATCCTCTCTACGCACGTCTGCCATATATATGTCACGCTAATGATACTTTGAAACAACCCCATTATAGGCTACATCACTAAAATCACACCAAAAGAATGATCCGAACCGTCCAAAGGATGGTCATCTAAATGAACAGTTAAAAAATATTGCCAAGTTGTTTGTTTGTATCCTTACATTTGTGGCCTACCCGAGATTCAAAATTTCCTCATTTTTTTTACTAAAGTATATATTTTAATGGGCTTCTTATAATCACTCTATTAAATATAACATATGTACATTAAGTTAAGATACTAAAGTTAATTTGGAATATCACATATATTCCGGTGAATATATTAAAAAATTTAAATGCTTTTAATCCCTCCCATTTACTTCCATCCAAACAAAATTTTTGAATGTTAAATGCATTTCATTTACTCCCATCCAAACACAATTGTGTAATCCATTTACTCCCAATTTATTTACCTCATATTCTATTTCCCATTTACCTCCATTTACAAGCTCCCAAATGAGCCCTTAGGTAGTTTTGTTGTCTATCGTGTCAACACCTATGACGCAGGCATAGATGGGGTGAGATCGATCACCGTCTCTCTCACAAGATACCTACTCTAAATTCATGAAGTTATTGAGACTCTTCAACTAATCTTCCTCAAATCCACAGGGCATATCTTGAATCCACGAAGAAATAAAGACTAAAAGTTTGAAATTTTCATTAATCAAAGAAGAGGGATCTCTTTAACAATGAATTAAAACAACCATTTATACATAAAACTAACCATAAAAACCTTAGAATCGTAATTGAGAAAAATTTTAAACAAATCAAAAAATTCGTGCAAATTTGCGCAACTGTTCGCGTATGGTCGGATGCCTGACACCCTCCTAAAATGATCCATTGTGGTCGGGCGCCCGATAGTTGGGTGGTTGGGCGCCCGACGATACTGAGTTTGCTGAATTTTGGCTGGAACTTTGCTGTTTCTCTTGGCCTCTTTCCGATTGTTCATTCTTGTCATGTAATCATTAAAGACCTCCTCTACATCAATCTCTTCCACTTGAAAAGAACTCGACCCCGAGTTCTCGTTCATCTCTGGCTCATGATACTCGAACAAGTCTGTCACATTAAACGTTCTTGATATCTCAAACTCGTATGGGAGGTTTACCACATAAGCATTATCATTTAACTTCCTGAGAATCGGCACTGGCCCAATCTTCTTGTGCTTTAGCTTGTTATAGGTGCCGGTTGGGAAGTGTTCCTTATGTAGATGGACCATCACTTGATCTTCGACCTCGAACACCTTGGCGCGTTGATGCTTGTCAGCGTCTCTTTATACTTCTCATTCGACTGGGTGAGTTTCGTCCGAACTTCCACATGCAATTTTGTTACTCTCGGCCATGTTCTCTACAACTATGCTTTTGCCGGGAATCTTCGGTAATGGTACTAAGTCCAGGGTGTGACAGGGAATCTGTCCGTAGACAATATAAAACTACGACTTCCCTGTGGAGCAGTTTACCATGTTGTTGAAGGTGAACTCTGCTTGTGATAGGACCAAGTCCCATTGCTTTGGCTTGTCTCCGGAAATGCATTAGATGAGATTGCCCAAAGTTTTATTCACCACTTCAGTTTGTCCATTAGTTTTTGGATGATGCGCACTATTAAACTGAAGTTGTGTACCAAGTCAACTCCACAAAGTCCACCAAAAATTACTTATGAACTTTGTATCATGGTTCGATGCAATGATCTTGGGGATCCCATGCAATCTCATGATCTCTTTGAAGAATAGGTTGGCCACACTCGTCGCATCATAAGTCTTCTTGTAAGGGATGAAGTGAGCCATCTTTGAAAATCTATCTACCACCACAAACACGGAGTCCATGCCGTGTTGTGTTTGTGGGAGACCTAGGACGAAAGTCCATAATTTTTTTCCCAAAGGCCTTCTGGAACGGGTAATGAAGTGTAGAGCCTGGTGTTCTGAGAATGACCATTGAAGGTTTGGCATATGTGGCATCTTTGAATCATCATTCTCACATCACGACCTAGGTAAGGCAAAACGTATCGTTATTCAACTAGGGCCTTTGTCTTGTCAGGACCCAAGTGACCTCCAAGTCCATCCCCATGAAGCTCAAGAGTAATTTTCTCCCATAGGGGAACATTGTGGGATGCATATTCGATTCCCGTAAAATAGAAAATCATCTTGAATATGAAAATCACTCAGGTGACCTTCCTTGCTTATCAGCCACATGTGTAGCTCGGTGATTTAATGCATCAACAACCTTGTTTTGTTGGCCAGACTTATGCTTCAACACAAATGTGAATTCTTATGGGAATGAAATCCACCTGGCATGTACACGGCTAACATTAGTGTGTCTATTAATGAATTTTAAGGCTTGATGGTCAGTAAATAGGTTAATTAAACTCCCTCTAGATGAGGTGGTATCGCTAATGCTGAAGAGCTTATACCATAACATATAACTCTATCTCATGCGTGGATCACTTCTTTCGGGCTTTGCTAAATTTTTCGCTATAGAAGGCGACGAACCTGCCTTCCTGAGATAATACTGCTCCAATGCCCACATAAGATACGTCACAATCCACTTCAAGAACCTTCTCAAAGTTTGGCAATACTAAGATTAGAGTAAATGACAACTTTTTCTTGATCTCAGTAAAACTTCGGTTAGCATGATATGTCCATTGAAACGATCCCCTTTTCATGCAATCTGTAATCGGTGCAATGATAGTGTTGAAGTTTCTGACAAAGCGGTGATAGAAGGTGGTCAACCCATGAAAACTGCGCACTTCAATGTTGGTGGGAGTAGGCCACTCACGGATGGCCTTCACTTTGTCTTCATCAACCAAAATACCCGTGAATGACACCACAAACCCCAGAAACAAGAGATGATCAATCAGGAAACTGTACTTCTTCAAATTCAAGTACAATTTGTTATTCTATAGCACTTGAAGAACCCGTCTGAGATGCTCAACATGTTCTGATTCGTTCTGATTGTATATCAATATGTCGTCGAAGTAAACCACGATGAACTTGCCTAGGAACGATTTTGAAACTTGGTTCATGAGACGCATGAAGGTACTTGGGGCATTCGACAATCCAAATGACATAACCAGCCATTCATATAACCCATCCTTTGTTTTAAAAGTTGTCTTCTACTCATTACCGGGGTGGATATGGATTTGATGGTACCCTCTGCGTAAGTCCAGCTTAGAAAATACTTTAGAACCCTCAAGCATATCATCAAGCCAGGGTATGAAAAATTTGTATTTGACGGTAATTTTATGAATCGCTTTACTATCAACGCACATACACCAACTACCATCCTTCTTTGGTGTTAATAGGACTAGAACTGCACAAAGGCTCATACTTTTTCTCAATAGTCCTTTCCTCAACAACTCTTTAACTTGCCCTTGAAGAATTTCACTCTCTTTCAGGCTCAATCTATAATGTAGCCGGTTCGGTAAGCTAGTGCCAGGGCTGAAGTCGATGTGGTGCCAAACATCTTGCATCGAGGGTAGCCCATCAGGAAGGTCTTCAGGCCCAATCGCCCGAAATTCATTCAGTAGCGGTTGAAGGTTTGGAGGAATAATTGTGCCCCCTGGATCATCAACCTTGACACTATGGTATAAATCTTGCCTGACTCCTTGGATTCCTCCACAAATTCTATTATGGTGAGGAGGGAACTCCCCTCCACTTTAGAAGTCTCGGGGTGGCTTTTCGGTGCCATGGGAGCTAGAATTCTCTTTCTCCCATCTTTGACAAATACGTAAGTGTTGTGTCTTCCTCGATGAGTCACATCTTGGTCCGATTGCCACAATTGACTAAGAAGCATGTGACATGCCTCCATGTTCACGCGTCACATAATACTTCGTCTTTATAGCTGTTAGAACTAGAAAAATGAACTCCAAAAGGGGCATTTTCCTTGAAATGTGGTGTTTTGTTGCTCTGGGGTTCTGAATAACGGAAACATTCATAGAAAATCACAAGCATTCATAAAAGTACACAAGGAGAGATATCGCAAGGCGAATTTTATTCCAGAGATCCTGAGATCTTGTACATTCCAGGCCGTGATCTGGCACGAGCCCTTAATTACATCGAATGATCGATGACCCTTGATTAAAAGGCAAAATACTAGTCAGCAGGGACTATGGTCTGAGAGTTTGTGGTCATAGAGACCTGTATTTATTTTGTTATGGACCGAACCATCTTTGTATTAGTCAGATGTCTATATCCCATGTTTTGATCGGAGATCCGGGCTGAGACTATCAGGGTTTATGACTGAGAAGGACGACTCTGGGCCTGCGCTTGTCAATGTATGGACAGGTGACCTCGGGAAGTCCACTCTGCAGTTGTGTATACCTGCATAGCCCAACCGACGGATGCCGTTTTTAATGGGTAGGGCATCGACTGTTGTGTTGTGGCAGTTCATAACAATTATTTTGTAGCGAATTGAAACTCTTTGGTATGGTTTATCGTGATAACCATAATCCCGTTTGTCTAACTTTCAACTCAAATCGGATCACATCTTTACAGTAAATATAAATGATGACATGTTTGCATAGTTCTGGATGCTGGCGGCGTCTCTTTCGAGAAGTTGTTTCGTTCATCGTGTCGAATCAGATTGAACTTTGAAGATGCGCAATTCTGCTCATTTAGAGATCTTGAAACGTCCATTTGACCATTCCATTGCGTCCGGAACGCTCGAAATACCCAAAATAGGCTCAAGTGGCACTTGAAAACACTTAAAATTGAGTCCGGTGCACCCATGAACATGTTCTGAAATTGGCTGATTTTTTGGGTGCGTGGGATATAATTTATGGGTGCGTGGGAGTCCAACGCACCTTGAAAATACATGTCTGAATTATGTTGATTTTACAGATGCGTGGGGTAATTTTCAGGTGCGTTGGGGTCCAATGCACCCTGAAAATACAAATCCGCTTTTTGTTGAATTTTCGGGTGCGTCAAGCTATTTTCAAGTGCGTGGGAGTCCAATGCACCCTGAAAATACAAGTCTGCTTTTTGTTGAATTTTCGGATGCGTCGAGCTATTTTCAGGTGCGTGGGAGTCCAATGCACCCTGAAAATACATATCTGAATTATGTTGAATTTTCGGGTGTGTCAAGCTATTTTCGGGTGCGTGCTCACACTTGTGATTTTTTTTTATAATCCGGACCTGCGGTGGTGTTGGTCGGAGTGACCTTCCGGTGGAAGATGCCAGCGACTGGAAAAGAATTCCGGTCACCGGGAAAGTTTTTCGGCTGTCGGAAAGGGATTCCGGTGAGGGTTTCCGGCGGCAAATTCCAGATACTCAGGGGATAATAGCTCTCTCTCTCTCTCTTAGTCTGTCCCAATCTGTCTAAATGAACAGTAGGAGGGGTATTTATACCTGAAAATACCGGACAGTGATCAATGAGGGCCTGCCACGTATGGCGCATCCCATAAAGTCTTTGACGCACCCCCAAATAGGCACGTGGGAGCTCCGACGCACCCAAAAATGATATTTTGAAAAGTGCTGATTTTTATGGGTGCGTCGAGCTATTTTTGGGTGCGTTGTGGTACAATGCATCCAAAAAATGCAACGCTGGTTCTTAGACGCGTTGGGCTATTTTGGATGCGTTGGGCAATTTTAGGGTGCGTTGGGATCCCATGCACCCTGAAATTACAGTTCCGTATTTTCTGATTTTATGGACGCGTCGAAGGTATTTTTAGGGTGCGTCAAGCCATTTTTTGGATGCGTCAGAGGTGAAATACATCCTAAACCACTTGTCGAATTTTCATGAATTTAAGGGTGCGTCAGGCTGAATAAATGGGTGCACTTGACGTACCCGTGTCTTGCAAAATTGGGTTTTGCGAAACGGAGGGCTTGTGAGGCCCGCTTCTCGGTGAATCGCCATGCACTGCTTATCATAATTCATGAAGGATGCCTCTGCTTGATTCTGGTCGGTTTTGATCACGGTGATCCGTGGGGTCCACCGGAGAAAATGGCTAAGTACTGGATCCTTTGCAAATCTGGTATTTGGGTGCGTCGGGTAGTATTTTGTGAAATTTTCTCGAAGCACGTGCCCAGTTGATTTGTTTTAGAGGGTACTGACTTTTGGGACCCCAACAGATGCCCCTCCGGTGCGTTGCGATGGACTTATAACTGTTCATCGCGACGCATCGGATTCCTGGGTCCACACTATAAATAGGTAAGATAGCTTGATTTCACTTCATTCTGCGTTTTTCACTGTTCATTTGCCCTGCCGTCGACGCACCCAAATTTTCGCCAACGCACCCATTTAATATCGCCAGCGCACCCAAAAAAGGTCTAGCGCATCCTTAAATTTCAAATATTTGGATTTTTGGGGTGCGTCAAGCGTGACGCACCCAGCTGATGACTTGGTGGAATTCTCATGTTTAAGGGTGCGTTGCGCTCAGCGCACCCAAGTATTCGGACTTGGCCGAATTTTGAGATTTTTAAGGGTGCGTTGGGTCCGGCGCACCCCTCGTCACAAGTTGATGAAACCCTTAAACTTTTAAGGGTGCGTCACGCTTGACGCACCCAAGTATTTGTGATTGGTGAAAATGACTGAGTTTCGAGGTGCGTTGGGCGTGACGCACCTAAGTATTGAACTTAGGCCGATAATAATTTTTTTTAGGGTGTTGGGTCCGGCGCACCCAGATATTCAGTCAAGACACTTTGGGCATTTTGGGGTGCGTTGGGTCTGGCGCACCCAGATATTCAGTCAAGACACTTTGGGCATTTTGGGGTGCGTTGGGCCTGGCGCACCTAGATATTCATCCTTGTATTTTTTACAAAATTTGGATTATTTTAGGGGTGCGTTGGGTCTGGCGCACCCAGTTTTTAAGACTTAGAATTTTCTTATTTCTGGGGCTCCTCCATGTGTAGATCTAGCCCAGCACTGCCTATCATATCCACATTTTGGGTGGACACGGCTATTCCCGTGGTGACAGGGATCATTTCTTTAAAGGATATGGTGCCCCGCACTTCCGTCATAAATTTCCATGTGCATTCATTGTTATCCGGAAGCTGTGTCGGGTCTCATATACTTTAAGTCTTGGGCTATGTCTGACCAAAAAATGACATTTTCTGGGAATTATCATGATTAATTTAGATAGGGTTTAGATGTACCTGCAGATGCCTCCATTGACTTTAGATCTGATGTAAATAATCTCCATACGCTTCCTCTCTTTACTCCTTTTGTCGAATTGCCACGGTTCTCAAATCGAATTGTTAGTCTTTCCAGCAGACAATGGTTGCGACTCGTGCCTCCTTACGCGCAGCTCGTGACTGCTTGCAACGGCTCTTTGACTCCCTGGGTCGTCTAGAAGCTTGGTCATCCCTTCATTCTCAATATGATGAGGTGTCTGAGGCTTTATCCAGACTCGGTGTAGATTCTCATTCCATACTACAGGCTATCCGGAATGTCTCACTTATGGCCTCCACTTTTGAGGAGCATAGGGAAGCCATTCTTAGTTTCATTGGTGAATCCTCGTTCTCAGAAGAGCTGGCGCTTCTTGAGGCGGCGGAGCCTCCCTTGGCCGATTCTTTCTTAGCCTTATGGGGTCAGCTTAACTCTCTAAAGAGGGAGAAAAGGGAGAAAAAATGATTCCTGGCTTGGGCTGTCCCACTGGCGGAGGCCGAGTTTCCGGATCATCGCGCCAGCATTTGGAGAAGGATCAGAGAGGCGTTGAGTGAATATGACGATCTGGCGATCGATGTCTCCATAATGAGGAACTGGGCCAATGCTGAGTACGTGCACTTCGACCTCGTGCAGTAGTGCATCTCCCATCTGATGGACCTGACTTCTAAGGAAGCGCGGGTCCAAGCGAAGGTGGACGAATTGAAGGCTCGACTTCTTCCTCTGCTGCAAGATTGAGATCATTTTCTGTTCGCGAGAAGGGGATCTCGCAAATTTTGTGTTGTCTTATGACAAATTCTAACTTTAACATTTGAACAATTGACATGACAGTCCGAACATTTTAGGCCTATTTCAGTTAATGGATGATGATTATGTTGTTTTCTCTTTCTTTTATCCGTCCTTGTTTGTATGTAACGGTGATGTCGTGGTTGTGAATGCTGTCGTACTATTTCCTTCTTTGCTAGTTCGAATACATTTTACTATGACCTTGATTCGCTTATCGGTGCTCATGTCGTCTTTGCATACTACTTTGCATCCTCTTGAACTTTGAGAGTGTTGATTTCTTTTGTGCATTTGCTTTGAGCTATACCTAAGCTTTCCGTATGCCGTTGCAGATTGTGATGGCTAGCGACTCTTCTGAGGCTGGTCCTTCAGGTCCTCCATTGACTCCTTCAAAGCGCAAGCGGGCGGTTTTGAGGAACGTTGTTCGCCCGTCCGATCAGAATCCCCAATGGTTTCTGCCCCCGGAAACTTTTAATTTCTATGAACGTATACTAACGTTGCCCAAGGACATGCAAAAGAAAATTCTCTGTGACCGGGTTGTACCACCTCTCCCAGACAGGGGTACACAGGAACAGTGAGACTCCTGGTTTGCTCCTTTGCGGGGCTTTCGA
The DNA here is from genome assembly GCA_003013855.2 of Liriodendron chinense. NCBI lineage: Eukaryota > Viridiplantae > Streptophyta > Magnoliopsida > Magnoliales > Magnoliaceae > Liriodendron > Liriodendron chinense. The sequence goes on from PVNU02002913.1 coordinate 1,191,319, forward strand.
AGTGACGGGACGACAGGTTCCGAAGAAGGGGAGGCGAGCCCGTTGGCCCCCGCCCAATCTGCTAGACGTGGTCACCTAAAGAGGGCTGGCAAGGGCGCGAAACAAGTGTACCTGGAGAAACAGACCAGGTCCAAATCTGACAAAATGAAGATTGTTTGGTCAACCGTAAAGTTAGTCACTTCTACTCTCGCCATCCGGAACCCTTATACACGAGGGTATGTTAGATCCACTAGGAGTTTCCAGCGGCATCGCTCTCTTCCCAGTATCGAGCCCGCAGATGTGTGCCGCGCAAACTCATTTTTTAGCGTGGAGACGTGGACATCTATTCCTGGGCCTTTTCTCAACTGTTCCCTGTCTGAGAATGGCAGGCGTCAAGCTGTCTTGGACCCAAAGCTTATGATATTTTTAGAGCCGAATCAGAACCCCCATCGGCCTTTCCCAACACATTATTTTGAAACTCTTCGGCAAAGATTTCATCATTTGGGCGACACAGAGATCTGGTTATCGGGCGCCTTCCGGACCCGCGGTCACTTGATTGCTCATCCCGGGTATGAGGCATGGGCGAACCGGATATTAGAATGCCATAAGGAGACCTTGAAGGCGGTGGGCCTCTTTAAGGCTATTACGGCCACCTCGAGTTACTTCTGCCGCGAACCGTGGGTTTACAAGGGGTTCTTGAACCACTGGTGCTCTATCACCAACACATTTCATCTGCCATATGGAGAAATGAGCATCTCGCTATGGGACCTGAACCGCATCGCTGGTCTCCCGATCCGCGGGAGGATATATGATGAGTGGGTTCCTAGTGATGAGGAGCTGTCTCGGAAGAAAAAGGGGGTGAACGAAGGCTTCTTCTCCCCGGCTTGTTATGAGTTATTTGCGGAGCTTCCGCAATTCTGGGCTTTCAAGGATAAACTTCCCTTCGAAGACTGGCTGGTCTATTTCAGCCATGGCTTAGAGTAAGCACTTAATTGCGAGTTGTATGTCATTGTTTCGTCTTTTCTCTCTACCATTAATACTTTGTCTTCTTCATTTCAGTCTGGATTATGCGGCTTATGACGAAGACCGCGATGACAAGGCCTTTTTGGAGGATCGAATGAAGGAAAACTTCCCCTGTCCGAACAAACTATCTCCGACCTGTGAGCTCGCCGGCTTCCTAGCCTACTGGTTGAGCTGCGTGGTCTTACCGAGCTCGAAGCAGGCCGATAGTGTAAGGGTGTCCTGTTTGGCTGTCGCAGGGGCCTTAGCGAATGGCCACTGTTATGCAATAGCTCCTGCCGTATTATGCTCTCTTTATCGGGCTTTCGGTTATGTTATTAGCAATAAGGATCGGGCTACCTTTGGCATGAATTCGGCTTATTGTGGATGGCATTTCTTATCCGGATGGCTCGGAGTGTATTTTCCTTGGGTGTATGGTATCGAGTCTGGAGATTATATTCAGCAAGGGGTGGTCCCGTTGTACTTTTTTCAAAAACAAAAGATGGTGGGGCAAAATTTGAACACCGTCAGGGAGAGGATTGCTAAATACGACGATATCCACTTTTTCCATTTCTCGGGCACCCAGAGTAAAGATTCCATATTGTGCACGGATGATGAGAGTATAGACCATAACGAACGCTCATTTCTGATAGCTATCCGCCCATCCTCGCTTCCTCTTCGTGAGGGACTGGAGTTCTGGAGAGAGTCGTACTACCCCAACCGTTTTGCTTGTCAATTTGGATATGATCAAGGAGTACTTGCCACATTGGAACCGGTGACTCGTGAGCAGCGAGCATATGGCATTGGGCCTATTCATTGGAAATGGATGTGGCGGCAGCTTCTATTGACTGGGACTGGTTGCTCTTTTGCTATCCCTGGGACGGGGAGTATCACTGGTGCATCTTTCGGGTGGATGAGATGGTGGGTTCATCAATATACGTTGATTCGGAATGGTCATCATGTGACTGATCCCGTTTTTGTTACGCCTCCGATTATTAGCCCAGCTCCTGCCGATGGACTGGGGTACGTGGCGGAGCATCTTCACCAACCTGCTGTACCGAGTACTCTGAGACTAATGACTTCAATGAATGTGGTAATTGATCACGAGAAGCCCGAGCACACCCTGGAAGGTTGGGTTGCTTATGGGGAAAGAAACATCGTGCAGGCTGGCCCCGAGTTCCCTTCTCTCGGGCCCATCGATGAGGTGCATCAAGGAGATGATGTTCCCAGGGACAATGATGACCAAAATGATGGGGACGGTGATGATGATAATGCAGTGGGGGAGGTGATGATGGCGGTGCTGGTGGTGGTGATGACGACGGCGATGATGGTGGCGATGATGAGACGCCACTTGAGCGGACTGGTCCTCGGGTGAAGACTGCTCATCGTATTTCGGTGGTCGATGGAGGGAAGAATATTGCCAAGATGCGTAAGCAGTACGATGAAGAGAGATTACAGAAACAACTTTCTGAGGCCGCCGGTGGCACTCCGCCCGGTCACGTGGGTGTAGCCAGGGAAGAGGGTGAGCTGAGTCTTCAGGAGAATTTGAGCGGCGATCGTCATACTGGAGGAGGTGATGACGATGAACCGATGTATGACCAGTCTGTCCCTGAGGCGGATGTTGGAGCGATTTTCATGGAATTGGATGACGAGGCACCCAATGACACTATTCTCATCTCTGATATCCCCATAGCTGAACCTGTAGAGGACCAGGGCCTCGCTCATGAAATAACGACCGCTGCCGTTGCGGAGGTTACACCTCCCCTGACCCTTTCCCGTGTTGAAGATATTGAGGTCGGGGATGTTGATTTAGCTTCTCGAGGCGCTCCGATTTCTGTCGCTGGGTCGAGTGTACTTGAACCTACCCTGGAAGTATCTCCGACTGTTGAACCTCCATCCGCTGAGCCTATCGTGGAAGCTGTTCCCCTTGTTGGACCGTCATCAGTTGAACCTATCAGGGAGGCTTCCCATAGTGTTGAGGTTTCTGGTATAGGAACAAGTGTATCGGAATGTGCTGTGCAAACCCCTCCTATTGTTGTACCGTCGTCAGTGGAACCTGCTGTGGAACCCCTTCTTGTTACCATGCCAGCATCTGACACCAGCGTTCCTGAGGTCGTAGTGCTATCCTCTCCGGAGCTACTTGAGCCGTCGACTGAGGGGCTCGCTGAACCTGCCCCAGCATTGCCTACGCACACTGCCTCGGCTGACGCGCCTGCCGTTGACGTTCTTGAAGCCACTGGTATATTATTTGTCTTCACCATTTCGACTATCTTTTTTTTTCTTACTGAGGCCTCTTTTTACTAACTTTACCATTTCTTTTATCAGCGACCACTCCCGTTCATGCTTTGGCCCCTGTTGCCTTGCCCGAGGCATTCATTTCTTCTCTCCGAGGGCTGTCAAAGGTGAAGGTGGACCTTTTGAAGAGTCTTCTAATGAACATCACCGCCTCTCTGAAGAATATGGATGAATGGTCCATCTTGGATGAGGGGCTGCAGGCGCTTGAATGTAATGCTGCGTGGCTCGGGATTGACGTCTCTTTAATGATCAACCATATAGTCCTGTTCAGGGAAGGCATGGCACAACTCAACGAGGCGAGACATTTCAGAGTCGATCCTTCTATTGAAGAGAGGCGGGGTCATTTGCAGTCCCTCCTGCCAAAGCTTGAGCTGTGCGAGGCAGATGTAACCGTGATGAGGCGCGATTGGCAAGATGCCACCGTTGGGCATCAGGGAGCCACAGATCGGCTGGCGGAGATAGATGATGAGATAGCACGGTTGCAAGCTGAACGCTCCGTTGTTCATCTCAATCTCTCAAAATTTGGCAATCAAAAGGCTCGTCTGCAATTATCTATCGAAAAGCGTGAGGCCGAACGTAACGCTATACGAAATCAGGTTGAAGAACTGAGAGAGTCCCTTCAAAGCGTCCTTGATCCTGCACAGGTCTTAGCCGTGGTGGAGGCAATATAGAGGGCGATCTAGGAGTCTGCAATTCATTTGCTAGAACAATGTTTAAGAAATCTGAACAGTTAGGCTCTATAATTGTTTTATTTTGTAATTTTGCGGAGATATGTTGTGACAGTAATGTTGTAATGATATGTATACTATTCACATGATCGTGCTTATATGTTTTATCCACTTGATATTTCTTTCATTTGCGTTTAGATTCGAATATAACGTAGGTTATTTTGGAAGGAATGTCCCCCTGTCAGGACTCAAACCTATATTGATGCGGAATGGGTGTGCCTGAGCCTTGACTTTAAGGTCCATCTTTTCATTCCAATTCTCGACAACTTTGGATAGGACGAGGTAACGATGCCTGATATGTCTCGGGTTTCAATAATTCTCCTGATACCTGTGTAAACACACGGAATAAAGGATTAGTATCTGTAATTGTAAGCATTGATCATCGTATGGTGTCATTTCTCTTGATATTTATCTATTACACTTTCCCTCTAACGGGGTGTTTACAAATCATAGCAGTATTCTATGTCAAGTATAATATCTTTTCAAGAATCGTCCATTCAACAACGAGCTGATGCCTTGCCCCTTGCAATCGATCACTCGATACGCTCCATTGGAGTATACTTCATCGACGATGCACACTGGGTCCCACTTCGGGTCGAATTTACTTTTCAGGGCCTTGAGCTAGCACCGGGCGTTTCATCATTAGTACCAGGTCGCCTCTTTTGAACTGACCTACCACGGACTTGTTTGTCGTATGAGGCTGAGATCTGTTTCTGATACATTTCGAGCCTTTGTTGGGCTACCAGTCTCTTTTCATCCAGATCATCTAGCTCGGTCATTCTGATCTCGGCATTGCGTTCGGTTGTCAGGGAATAACGAAGTGCGACCCGTAACGACTCAACCTGTATCTCCATCGGGACCACCGCCTTCGTACCGTACACCAACGAGTAGGGTGTAGCTCGCGTGGCTGTGCGGTGTGTGGTTCGATATGCCCACAATGTTTCGGACAGCCGTCTATCCCAGTCCTTCTTATTTTCTGCCTCTGTCTTTTTCAGAATCTTCACGATAGTCTTATTGAATGCCTCAGCCAACCCATTCGCAGGGAGGTAATAAGGTGATGAATAGCAATGCTTGATCTTGAACTTTGCGCATAGCTTATCAATAGTAGCATTCTTGAAGGGTGTTCCGTTGTCCGTGGTGATTTTCTCGGGAATACCATGTCGGTATAATATGGCGTGGCGGATGAAACTTTCAACATGTTTTGCCTTCACGCTCCTAAGCGCGACTGCCTCGGCCCACTTGGAAAAGTAATCTGTCTCGGCTAAGATGTATTGGTGTCCCTGGGAAGAGGACGAGCTGATTGGCCCGATCACGTCCATGCCCCAGGCTACGAAAGGCCAGGACATCACTGACTGATGTAATTCTTCTGGTGGCGAGTGTATGATATCTGCATGGATTTGGCACTGATGACATTTCTTGACAAATTCTATTGCATCTTTCACCATTGTGGGCCAATAATATCCCATGTGTCGGACACGGTGGTGTAGGTTCTTGCCTCCTTGGTGGGCACCGCATTCTCCTCCATGGGCTTCCTTCAATGTGGCATATGCTTCCTTCTGATCCAAGCAGCGTAGCAACACTCCCTCATACGAGCGCTTGTAAAGGACGTCATTTCGTAATATAAACTATCCAGCTCGTCTCCTAACCTGTGTGCGCATCTTGAGCTCTTCTGGTAAGAACCCATACTTCAAGTAATCGATGAATGGTCTTTTCCAGTCATTATCTTCTATGATCTCGAAGCAACAAATGGGGTTTACGCTTGCTTCGCCACCACGCAGTACGGCTGTCGGTAGGATCCTCCTTTCTTCGATCGTTACCTGAAGTGGGCTGCCTCCGGGGTTAGCCAGAGCAGCGGCTAGACTAGCCAATGCATCGGCCTGTACATTTTCCTGTCTCGGTATATGTGAAATGCTGCTGTCACGAAACTGGTCGAACAGTGATTGCGCTTCGCGGCAGAAAGGTGACAACTCAGGTTTGCGGACCTCATATTCTGTCGTCAACTGTCCGATGACTAGTCTGGAGTCGCCATAGATCTGTATTGCCTTGATTTGCATCTCTAATGCGAGCTGTAGCCCAACGATGAGGGCTTGATACTCTGCTTCGTTGTTGGTGCAGGCCGGCACGATTATAAACGAGTAGGGCAGCAAATCTCCCTGTGGGCTGATAAATATAACCCCCGCTCCTGCTCCTGTCGACCTGGATGCTCCGTCAAAGTACATTTGCCATAGCCGTGGTCTTTCGATCATCATAACTGGGTCGTCTGGGAGGTCACATTCCATTTCTTTGCTGCTCGAGACTGGATGCGCGGCGAGAAAATTCGCGATCACTTGTCCTTTAATAGCCCGGGCTGGGACGTATGTGATGTCGAACTCGGAGAGGAGAAGGGCCCATTTAGCTAAACGCCCAGACAGCATAGGCCGGTTCATAAGGAACTTGATCGGATCCGCCTTGGATATCAATGTTATTTGGTCCGAGAGGCAGTAATGCCTCAGCTTCTTTACAGAAAAAATGAGAGCGAGACATATCTTTTCAATTGCTGAATAGTTGAATTCGGCCCCTATCAGTGTGCGGCTTAAGTAATATAGTGCATTCTCCTTCTCTTCTTCGTTCTTCTGTGCCAGGAGAGCCCCCAGTGAGTTATCACCTACTGCGATGTACAGAATCAGTGGCTTTCCCTTGATTGGGGCGGCAAGGACTGGCGAATTCCCGAGCATTTCTTTTAGAGAGTCGAAGGCTTTCTGACAGGCGTCGTCCCATTCAAACTTAACATCCTTCTTGTTGAGGCGGGAGAACGGTTGACAACGACCAGCCAAGTTCGAGATGAATCTCCTCAGATATGCTACGCGGCCTTGAAAACTCTTCAACTGCTTCAGGTTCTTCGGAGGCGGCATTTCTATGATGGCCTTGATCTTTGCGGGATCGATTTCTATGCCCCTGTGTCTGACCACGAAGCCTAGAAATTTGCCAGACGCGACTCCGAACGCGCATTTTAGTGGATTCATACGGAGACTTTTCTTGCGCAACCGTTGGAACACTTGCCTTAGGTGCTCTCTGTGCTGCTCGTGATTGGCCGACCTTACGACCAGGTCATCTACATAGCATTCGACGTGTTTATGTATCATATCCTGAAATATAACGTGCATTGCGCGCTGGTATGTTGCCCCTGCGTTCTTTAATCCGAAGGGCATTACGCGATAACAGTAGATGCCGAGGGTTGTACGGAAGGCCGTAGCTTCTTCATCTTCCGGGGCCATGCGAATCTGATTGTATCCCGAGTACCCGTCCATGAAGGACATTACTGCGTATCCCGTTGTGCTGTCAATCAATAATTCTGGAATTGGCAAAGGAAAATCATCATTCGGGCAGGCTTCATTAAGATTCCGGAAGTCAACGCAAACTCGGATCTGTCCGCTCTTCTTCTTGACTGGCACAATGTTTGAAATCCATCGGGGGTACTTCACCTCTCGAACGAATCCAGCCTGAATTAGTTTTTTGATTTCTTCTTCAATCTTAGGTACAATATCAGGATGGAACCGTCGTTGCGGCTGCTTCACTGGCTTCTTCTCTTTCATGATGCTTAGCTTGTGCATGGCGATTGCCGGACTGAGCCCGGGCATTTCTGAGTATGTCCAGGCAAAGATGTCTTTATTCTCCTTTAATAATTGTATGTATTTCTCTCTTTCATTTTCTGGGACGTTCTTGCTCAAATATGTATTCATGGGTTCTTCAATGGTGCCCAAATTCACCTCTTCGAGTTCATCAATCGTTGGTTGTCCACCGTCTTCTAGTTGCACTGGTGCGACACTTGGCTGAATTATGTCGATAGAATCTTGCGACTGGATTCCTTCTACCGGGACAATGGTTACCATGTTTACGCTCACCTTCGCTCCTAGACCTTCTCCGTTCCTGTATACTTGCTTATATTCTTCGAATGGAGCTAGCAATCTTTTCTTTGTGTCTGAGCCTTGACTGAAGAATCCCATGTTCCTCATAATCTTCCGTCTGGCTTTGCTATATCTCTTCTCTTCTATTGGTCGAGATTGGGCAGACCCTCTTCCTCCTTCTTTCCCTTCTGATGGTACTGGCTGGCTTGGCCCTGAATGGAACTTGATATCTTTCTGGGTGGCATCTCTTGATGGCACGATGAATTGGCTTGGAGCTTTTGGAAATGGCTTGGTTCTTCCTATCTTGGGTATAGGCATATTGAAGCTGGATTTGAGTACACTCATGTGTTGATCTGAAATTAGTTTTAACACGGACTGCCCCGGCTGACGCAGATGCTGCGGTACCACATAGAATTTCTTCGTGATCGGCTGAGGTTGGTTTTTCTGCTGACATTGGGATCTTCCCTGAGTGATGAGCTGAGGTTTACCTTCCTGTACACACTTCTCAACTCGAGGTTCTGCCTCTTGTCCTTTCTTCTTTATGTCGGACTTTTTGCTGGTTTTATTGCTTTCGGACGGGTCATAATATTTCGCATCAGCCAAAAACGACTCAGCTATCGTGTATGGCTTCGGATCTGCTGCTATCCTGTATTGGACACCATCTCTGTTATATTTGAAACACTGGTGATATGTCGAAGGGATTATCCGATTCTGATGGAGCCAGGGCCTTCCTAAAAGGAGGTTGTATGTTGTCACCGCGTCGATCGCCTGACACGTTACTTTCGTCGTCAATTCTTCGATTTCTAACATCACCGTGATTGATCCCAGTGTGCGTTGACTGTCTTGATTGAACCCTTGAATCATCATGAGGCTCGGGCGTAGTGCCGATTGCCTATAACCCAGCTTCTGTAATGTCTTCAATGGCATAATATTCACGGCAGACCCGTCGTCCAACATGCACCTCTTGATCTTGGTGTCCCTGATTGTGCCTGTGACCATCAACGGACGGTTGTGGTCTATTAATTCGATCGTGCGGTCTTCTTCTGAAAAAGTGATTGTTGAAGGATGATCGGCATGCATGACTTGTGATACTGGCGTATACCCCTCCCAAAATTTGTCTGTATTATTCATTTCTTCTTCTATCTCTATCATCATGATTTCCTGACTTCACTGTCAAGTAAGGCATTGATTAACATTTCTCTGTACACTTTCGAGAGACATAAAGCATCGTATATACTTAGCCGGGCGGGAACCTTTCGTAAGTGCGCCACAACATCATATACTACTGGTCTCGGGCTTGGCTGACTAGTCGTGGCTTCGCCAACTTTCTCTTTCAGCTTTTGCACGTGAGGTCTCCCTTGCGGCCTGTCGTGGACACCATCTTCTTGCATTGGGTCATCTGGTCTCGGAGGGGTACGGTCAGGCATTTGCCTTCCTGATCGTAAGATGACTACATTAACTTCTCCCTCGACTGTTTGTGAGGTTTCTTTGGCCGGTACTTGTTCGGTGAACGACACCATTTCGCAATATGCCATGCTCATCACGGGTAGCTTCTATAGTATTTCTCTCCTTCCTCTCCCCCTGTTCCCTCTTTAGTTAGCGAGCCTTCGTCGGTTCTCGAGTCTTTTCTTGCTATTGACTAGAGTCCACGGCTCCTGTGGCTCGGGGAATGAGGTCGTTAGGTGACTGCTACCTTCTTCTATTGGAATTGCTGAAATTGTCCCGGCCGTCTCCCTTGCTGTCTCGGGTACCTTCATGCTGATAACCCCTTGATTGATCAACCCTTGTATCCTTCCTTTCAAGGAGAAGCAATCTTCTGTCTTGTGGCTAACACATTGGTGATATTTGCAATATTTGGGGTCGTTTACCCGTCTAACTTCATGGGGATGGACGGGCTCCGGCAAACGCATTAAGCCTTCCTCGACCAATTGTTCCATGATTGGGACTAGATCGGCCATATCGAATGTATATGGGCCATTAGCCCTTTCTCTTTCAGCTATCGATACGCGTTTGGGTATGTAGGGTCTTTTACCCTTGTCTTGTGTGACTGCTGTCTTCATTTTCGTCCTATGATCGACGGCGGGACGTTTTCGATCTTTCTGTTCCTTGATCTTGTCGACCTGGTGGGTTTCTACCACTCTTCCTGTGTAACAACCCGGAATTTCGGCACCCGAGTACGGAGACTCTGATCCCGAGTTCCCGAGTGTTAACTAAATAAAATGCTATTTTAGGAATGCCACACGTGGAAAATGCACCCACGTGTGTCCTCAATCAGATTTATATTCATTCCATTCACAATCAATCAGAGTAACGCATTTCAATTAGTGGATCATAAGCAAAGCGGAGGTAACTAAATCTAAAAACATAGGGCTAACAGCCTAGATGAACAATTCAATCGCAGTATAAGCCCATATGAGAATTATACGAATCACAATAGATGTAATAGGAAGGAAAAATACAACTACCAAGAGGGACGAAGCTAGAAGACTATGGCGCCCGTGCGCGCCACCAACTGGTCCTATTCTTGAGACATCTGCATATGTCAAATAGAAGGCGTCAAAACGCCAACATAGTGAAGAAATAACCCCAAGGTTAAACTCGGGATATTTAAATTATAAACAGGTTTATATAAGTATATTATTCTTAAGCATGTTGTCAAATCAATCAAGTTAAGGTAATGTCCACATGCAAATCATACATCATCCTAGGCTAGTTGATTAAATGCATGGATGTCATGATTCCGCACACCATGCATGTCCCGGGCAAGCCCTGGCCCGACCAACTGGTATCAGAATCCACAGTCCACCTGTCTAGCAGGTCGTAAGTCGTGACTGAGTACACAGCCCGGATGACACAGAGAAATGACATGAGATGCTCAAGGTAGCGCTGGCGCCACATCAAGCAACCAGGCTACACGAGTCCCCCTCAAATGCAATGTCATGTATGAATGATTAATTAAAGTATTTATTAGTCCAATTCATCCAGCAAATTGGTGAAGCCAGAATACCAACATCGTATCGTAAAGTCTAACTGGGATTATCTGGCTCCCTGTGATGCGTAACCAATCATCGCCAGTAACCCCTCGATCCAAAGTTGAGTTATCCTACCATGAAAGCCTGGTTCGACCGTGACTCGTCAGCCATGACCAAATCAAAGCGGGAGGTCTCATATCCCAAATATCATATACGATTAATTTATTCAGAGGTGCAGGCGTTTCACTCGGAATTATCCCAATGCACGCCCGGGTTGTTCGAATAGTGCACAGGCACGCAAACATCGGCTAAGATTACATATGTCACAAGGGCCATTCGAACAACAATCGGTCACCCCTGTCAATGCTCACTGGTCACTACGGGGAGGCACCACCCCAGCGTAGGCCGACAGCTCAAACACGGTGTCCCATACCACCATGCCTGGCTCATGAGACTTGGTGGATCGAGTCGCAATATGGTTTTAAGTGGACTATTCACAGTGGGAATGATGGTATTCTAGATTCCATAGGATGTGATTCAAGAATGAAATACAAGAATGATTAACTCTGAATTGGGCTTATTCGATGGACCCAAGTGGACGACGACAAACCAACAATGGCCACTATCGGTCGACCGTGTCCCGCTTGGTCGATCGAATAAGTCCCTGACTGCCAACCCAATGGCAGGCAGTACACTATATCAACAGTTTTCAGAGCTTAATCCAAAGCAACGGATACCTTATTATAATAGCAATTTAGGTTATTAAATACCTAATCATAAACATATCTAAGCACCTGGCCTGACCGACTAGCCCGACCGATCCAAAAGACCCGGATGACATAGCCCCGATGACACAGGGCGCCACATACATCCACAATCATAAATATATTACAATATTGTAAATTTACATCATTCAGGCATTTCATCGAGCATGTTATGAATCAAACAACCATAGAGGCATTTCATCGAACATGTTATGCACACATCAACAATTAATGTATAAATTCAACCAATCATTAATTAAGATTTATCGAGAATAAGCTTGAGGGTAGATCTTCACCTTGGAATTGAAATTACTCGATTCGGATGAGGCCGGAGCGATCCAAATACGGTCCGAACGTCGGAAATTGGGGAATACCTCAATTACCTACAATGAATCACAAATCTAGTGTTAATCAATTAAGGTTTAATCTAATTAATTATTTAATTAGGGTTTAGGGTTTTGGTATCTCGGATTTGGGAAAATCCCAAATCGTTTCAACGAATCGGGGCCCAAATTCGGTGCACCGTCGGAATCCCAACGGGGTCGAGCTTGGTTGCGGCTCCCGCAATAGCGTGCGCCACCCCCAACGACCAATAAAGGTCTAAGTCCTAGTACGGACAAACCCTAGGGTTAGGGTTTCGACAGAAACAAATGGGTTTCTAGCCCGAATGACATAAAAAGGAAGAAAATGGAAAGAAGAGATAGAAGAAGAGGTAGAGGAACACCTTACCTAGCATGGGGAGGTGAATCCAACCCAAAACCGTCGGATTTTGGCCGGAGAAGACATGAGACGCACGTATGGCCGGGGTAAGCTCGGAAATCCACGATTTCCAGGATGTTCGTGGAAGATTGAGGAAGAAAGGAGGTTTAAGAAGGGAGGAAGAGAGCTAGGATGGCTTAGGGGCAAAGGGGAGAAGAGAGTGTAGGAAAGAAATGAGAGAGAGATGGATCAAATGGGGTGTGAAACCCCCATTTTATAACCGTCCAGCCGCGACCGGTCAGCCGGTCGCAGATCCGGTCGGCCGGATCCCACTGTCCATCCGTTTTTCTTCCAAAATGGGCAGCAGCACAACCGGTCGGCCGGTTGCAGATCCGGTCGGCCGGTCGTCCCTTGGCCGTTTTCTCTGAAATTTCAGGATTCCCACACTGCACAGTGAGTTCCCACACTGCACAGGCTACTTGTCAGCTTTATTTACAAAATAACGTTTAAGTAAATGTCATATTTTAATTTATGTTTTCATTTACTTTAAGTTATTTATGTAAATAAGGAAGTACCCCCCATTTGGATTCAATAAAAAATACTAGAAAATTGAAATCCCAATAATAAAGATTTTGATTTTCCCTTCCAAGTACAAATCGTAACTTTTTAGCATTTTCAAAACATAGCGCCTTTTAAATGAGAGGGTTTTTGTCAAATCTAAACCATTCAAAAAATCTGAAATACCTCAAATAGGCTAAAACACTAAGGTCCGGTAAAATATTTATGATGGTCTCGTCGATCTACGAGTGGATTAATAATTCAGGGTTCTTTACTTAGTCTCTACAGACAGCGACATACCCGAGTCAACCCAATCGTCGAAAAACTCTTCCGAACCATGTGATCTTCTAACTCCTAAACTAATTCCATCATTTCTTTGGTAAAAACATTCATTTTAGTCTCCAATACATGTGAACACACGTGCGGGTACGCCCTATAACCAACACACCGAAGGTAATGCCCAAGGACTTCCAATTTCCAAGTTAGTGAAAATCCGGGGCGTTACATCCTGCCTCTCTCTTCTGTCTCTCGGGTCTAAAGTTTACCCGGGAAGCTGCTTCTTCTACCAGATGGGCTTTCGTTGCTAGTTCGCGAAAGGAGCTGAAGGTGTTACCTGACAGTCCGTACGAGATCATGGGGTCTAGAGCCCTCAGGCACATCTTCATCTGCTCGCCTTCACTGGGTAGTTCACGACATTGAGCTGCCGTAGTTCCCCATCGGTCAATGAATTTCTCGACTGGTTCACCATTCCTCTGCCTGACCAATGCTAGGTCCGTCAATGAGATCTCCCTCCCGGTTGCAAAGAATTTGGAGATGAAAGCGTCCTACATTTGCTCCCATGTCCTTATAGAGCCGGCCGGTAACGACATGTACCATTGAAAGGCCTTCCCTGTTAGGGTAGATCTGAATAACCGCATGCAATACTGCGGGACCGTGGACCAATTTCCTAACGTAGTCAAGAAGTGGGTGATGTGCTCTTCTGGCGATCCTCTGCCGTCAAATTTTCCAAAATCTGGGCATCTGAAATTAGCTGGGAACGGTACCTCTTCCACCTCTGGCGGGTACGGGACCCGATATTTATAGCTGCCCCTCTTTTCTTTCTCTTTTTCTTGCTGCATCATGTGGGCTATCGTCTGGGATAACTCTTCTCGCGATACGTGAGATGTGGAAAGTGGTGCGCGCTCTATTGGCATGACCCGAAGTTGGGCAGGCAGTTCATGCTCAGTTGGGCCTTCTGCTGCCCCTTGGGATTCCTCTGCCGACTGACGGGTGGGTGGCGCGATACTTCTGGTGGCATTCTGTGATATTAGGGTGGCCAAGGCTTCCTGAATAGCCCTCATCCGATCATTTGTCTCGCGGTTAGCCTCTACCAATCTATCGATCTGATCTTGGAGTGGAGGCAATTCTTCTGCTTCATATGGTCCTTCTTCTTCTCCTTCAGCTATTTGGACCATCACTACTTGCGCTAACGGGATTTCCTGAGGTGACCTCTGCTTCGATTCAAGGGTCGTCATGGGCTCGGCTTTCTTCACATGTGCGGACCTGATAGGTTTTCGAGAGGTGCAGGCGACCTTGGATAACGGCGGAAACTGCTCGGCTGTCATTTTAGGTACTGCGGGTTTGGTTAATATGACCTGGCCATCGATAGGGATCTTCTGCCCCTGCTTCGGCTGCCACTGTTTCTTGACCACGGGGCGAGAGTTCACAACGCTCGCCTTTCTATATGCAGCTAGGATGGCAACTTTCTTCTGTTCTTTCTTCTGTCTCCGGGTCTCAACCAACTGCCATTCTGAGCCTGGGCTAGTAGTTGTAGTTGCGGTGAAACGAGGGAAGTTGAAACCTCCGTTGGCAAGGAAGATGCACGAACTTGTCATCGAGTATGCCATCTCTTCTGTCTGTGTTACTATCTTGCTAATTCTGCGGTGTCATAAAAATCTTTAGAACAGTTCACAAGTGCGGTCGGGAGTATGAGCCCATCGATCGCAGTGCATAAACCGACAAAAATAAGCAAGAAGGAGACAAATACGTGTAATTGTGGAAGTTTGTGGTTTTGAAAACCCTTGATTTACCATCTATTGCCTTAGAGATGAAGGGAAGAACGTTCCCGTTGAGAGTCGCCAGTATGGCGCCCGAGGGCGCCGAAACATTATGCCTCGCGGTAACTTTCCTATGTGTAAATTCATGTTTGTGAGTAATTGATCTTAGAGCGTTTCCATATTCAGATATAACCAGAGATTCTGGGTTCGATCCCCAGCAGAGTCGCCAGTTTGTTGGAACTAGAAAAATGAACTCCAAAAGGGGCATTTTTCTTGAAATGTGGTGTTTTGTTGCTCTGGGGTTCTGAATAACGGAAACATTCATAGACAATCACAAGCATTCATAAAAGTACACAAGGAGAGATATCGCAAGGCGAATTTTATTCCAGAGATCCTGAGATCTTGTACATTCCAGGCCGTGATCTGGCACGAGCCCTTAATTACATCGAATGATCGATGACCCTTGATTAAAAGGCAAAAGACTAGTCAGCAGGGACTATGGTCTGAGAGTTTGTGGTCATAGAGACCTGTATTTATTTTGTTATGGACCGAACCATCTTTGTATTAGTCAGATGTCTATGTCCCATGTTTTGGCCGGAGATCCGGGCTGAGACTATCAGGGTTTATGACTGAGAAGGACGACTCTGGGCCTGCGCCTGTCAATGTATGGACAGGTGACCTCGGGAAGTCCACTCTGCAGTTGTGTATACCTGCGTAGCCCAACCGACGGATGCCGTTTTTAATGGGTAGGGCATCGACTGTTGTGTTGTGGCAGTTCATAACAATTATTTTGTAGCGAATTGAAACTCTTTAGTATGGTTTATCGTGATAACCATAATCCTATTTTTCTAACTTTCAATTCAAATCGGATCACATCTTTATAGTAAATATAAATGATGACATGTTTGCATAGTTCTGGATGTTGGCGGCGTCTCTTTCGAGAAGTTGTTTCGTTCATCGTGTCGAATCAGATTGAACTTTGAAGATGCGCAATTCTGCTCATTTAAAGATCTTGAAACGTCCATTTGACCATTTCATTGCGTCCGGAACGCTCGAAATACCCAAAATAGGCTCAAGTGGCACTTGAAAACACTTCAAATTGAGTCCGGTGCACCCATGAACATGTTCTGGAATTGGCTGATTTTTTGGGTGCGTGGGACATAATTTATGGGTGCGTGCGAGTCCAACGCACCTTGAAAATACATGTCTGAATTATGTTGATTTTACAGATGCGTGGGGTAATTTTCAGGTGCGTTGGGGTCCAATGCACCCTGAAAATACAAATCCGCTTTTTGTTGAATTTTCGGGTGCGACAAGCTATTTTTAGGTGCGTGGGAGTCCAATGCACCCTGAAAATACAAGTCTGCTTTTTGTTGAATTTTCGGATGCGTCGAGCTATTTTCAGGTGCGTGGGAGTCCAATGCACCCTGAAAATACATATCTGAATTATGTTGAATTTTCGGGTGCGTCAAGCTATTTTCGGGTGCGTGCTCACACTTGTGATTTTTTTTATAATCCGGACCTGCGGTGGTGTTGGTCGGAGTGACCTTCCGGTGGAAGATGCCAGCGACTGGAAAAGAATTCCGGTCACCGGGAAAGTTTTTCGGTTGTCGGAAAGGGATTCCGGTGAGGGTTTCCGGCGACAAATCCCAGATACTCAGGGGATAATAGCTTTCTCTCTCTCTCTTAGTCTGTCCCAATCTGTCTAAATGAACAGTAGGAGGGATATTTATACCCGAAAATACCGGACAGTGACCAATGAGGGCCTGCCACGTATGGCGCATCCCATAAAGTCTTTGACGCACCCCCAAATAGGCACGTGGGAGCTCCGACGCACCCAAAAATGATATTTTGAAAAGTGCTGATTTTTATGGGTGCGTCGAGCTATTTTTGGGTGCGTTGTGGTACAATGCATCCAAAAAATGCAACGCTGGTTCTTAGACGCGTTGGGCTATTTTGGACGCGTTGGGCAATTTTAGGGTGCATTGGGATCCCATGCACCCTGAAATTATAGTTCCGTATTTTCTGATTTTATGGACGCGTCGAAGGTATTTTTAGGGTGCGTCAAGCCATTTTTTGGATGCGTCAGAGGTGAAATACATCCTAAACCACTTGTCGAATTTTCATGAATTTAAGGGTGCGTCAGGCTGAATAAATGGGTGCGCTTGACGTACCCGTGTCTTGCAAAATTGGGTTTTGCGAAACGGAGGGCTTGTGGGGCCCGCTTCTCGGTGAATCGCCATGCACTGCTTATCATAATTCATGAAGGATGCCTCTGCTTGATTCTGGTCGGTTTTGATCACGGTGATCCGTGGGGTCCACCGGAGAAAATGGCTAAGTACTGGATCCTTTGCAAATCTGGTATTTGGGTGCGTCGGGTAGTATTTTGTGGAATTTTCTCGAAGCACGTGCCCAGTTGATTTGTTTTAGAGGGTACTGACTTTTGACCCCAACAATAGCTTCTATCAATAGAGAAAGAAATCAAACATTGTTCAGTTACCTCAGTGTTGCTGACCTTCTTAATACAACTGATGGAATATGGGGTTGGATGCTTCATTGTCGTCAATCGGAGCTTGTCCACCATGACTTTGGACACAATATTCCCATTACTTCCACTTCGATGATGACGTCGCACACCTTCTCATTCACAGTGCAACGTGTACAGAAGATGTTGTGGCGTTAAGGATGGACTTCTTACATGGGAGTGTAACAAAGACGTCTCACAACCAAGGACTCACCACGGTTCTCAGTCAACCATTTTGTACCATCCACGTCCTCTTCAACGGATTGCTCAAATTCTTCATACTTGGGTTCTCCCTCCGCTAGTTCATCTTCAACTACCCCATCATTGGTAGTCAAATTGGCAAAGGGACACTGCGAACATGCATTAGACAAGTGGCCCGATTGGCCATAATGGAAACAATTTTCTGGCCTTGGCTGTGCATATGGATTGGGAGCACGAATCAAGCCTGGTGTAATAGGAGATATACGTTGAGGCCTAGCGGGACCGCTCCCCGCTACTCGGTTCGCGGTTGTTGGGGGCTGAACTTGCCCACCAACAAGCTCTTTTCCCTTAGATGGTCGGATCTTGAGCGGGGCTCATCATAGAGGCATGGGTTGATGGATAGAGACGCATAGGAAATCTAGTGAGTTGAGTTTCTGTGTGATTAGCGTACTACAATGCCTCTTCCACTGTCCAGATCTGAAGGAGTTATACGTGGTCCTGGATAGTGGTTCTTAAGATGCCAATGAACCTTGCGGCCTTCTACGAATATGTCTCTAAGAGATCATTGTGTGTCGCTAGCCTGTTAAACTTAGCAAGATACTCGTTAATAGTCCTGTTCCCTTGCTTGCAATTCTGGTATTGCTGGAACAACACCTGCTTATAATCGCGTGGTAGAAATTGTGAATATAAGAGTCGCCTTAGCCGTGGCCATGATCGGATGAGCAATTTATTCTGTCAAGTTCGGGTGAGTTATAATTGCTCCCACCACACTGAGGCTCCCAACTTCAACTTTTATGCCACTAGCTTCACCTTTTATTTCCAGAACTTCCATGTAATCAAAGAAGTTCTCAATTTCTACTAGCCAATCTAAGAATTATTCAATACACAATAGGCCATTGAATATATGAAGCTCGGCCTTACCTTTGTAATCTCTCCCAGCATGGCCCACACGATTGCCCTTATGGAAGTTGTTGAATAAGGAGACCCTCGACGTCCTTATCGCTGGCGTCCGAGTCTTCTGGGGTATTCTTGCGATTTGCCACAGGAGGAGCCTATCGAAACACCGGGTTGTTCAGAACAGCGATTGTCGGCGGCCGTGCTTCGCCTTGGGCCCGATGTAGGGGTAATGACATCGCGATCTAATCGAGAGTTGCTTACAACCCTTGCGTAGCCAACTCGTCCGATTGTTGGACAGTTTCGATCCTCTCCGCAAGAAGTTGGATCACCTGAGTACCATCAGCGGTATTGTTGTCGCGACTGTCGCTAGAAGCCATTTTTCTAAGGTTGTAGACGGGATGAGATCGATCATCGTCTCTCTCATAAGATACCTATGAATCCATAGAACTACTGGGACTCCTCAACCAGTCTTCCTCGAATCCACGAGGGGATATCTTGAATCCATGAGACCTATCTTCGAATCCACGAAGAAATAAAGACTAAAAGTCTGAAATTTTCATTAATAAAAGAAGAGGGATCTCTTTAACAACGAATTAAAACAACTATTTATAGATAATAATAACCCTAAAAATTCTGGAATCGTAATCGAAAAGAATCCTAAACAAATAAAAAAATTTACGCACATGGTCGGGCGCCCAACACCCTCTTAAAATAGTCCAGCGAGCAAAATTTGAAATCCAGTTGAATTTCAAACGCCCAATGAAGCATGCTCGGGGCGAACGATGATGAACAAAACTGTCCAGAGAGTTAAGGCAAAATTCAAATGAATTTCGGCGCCCGATAATGGGTTGTCGGGTGACCGATGGTGGTCAATCGTCCGATAGTTGGGTGGTCAGGCATAATTAATCATTCTATCCAGATAACTCTCTGGACTAGTTCAGCTTATGGTCGGGCATCTAACGGTATTGAGTTTGCTGAATTTTGGCTGGAATTTACTGTTTCCTTTGGCCTCTTTTCGATGGTCCATTCTTATCATGTAATCATCAGCGACCTCCTCTACATCAACCTAGTCTTATTAATAGGGTGTATTTGATTTTCTAATTAACTTCAATAAATGAAAAAAATAGGCAATGATTATAAGGGCTCGTTTAGCATCTCTACTCTAATTCAATAAGAGATAAAATCCAATCTAGCCATTTGCATGTATTAGAGTCCCATTAGGAAACTGCAATAGCAGTCCGCGCGCACCTTCGGCCGGTCAGATGCACCAAAAAACTGTCCAGAGAGTTTTCTGTGAGAAAAACAGCCTGTCGGACTTCAAAAAAAACATCTAGTGAAAATGACGTTTCCAGCCACTTTGTCCGGTCGGCTGGCCAGGGGGCACCGGTCGGTCAAACATCAATTTGACTCACTCTCTCCTCTGTTTAAATGAGGAGGAAAACTCTAAAAAATCTCCCCCTTTTCGACTCAGGAGGAGTTTATCGTCTTCAAGTCAGCCCGGCTTCTATACACCTCAAATTTGCCCTTGAGCGAAGCCTTGGTTATCATGTCTGACCCGTTATCGTTCGTGTGGACCTTCTCAAGCTGTAACACCTTCTGTTCCGAAGTATCCCTGATCCAGTGATATTGAATCTCTATGTGCTTCGACTTGGAATGCTGACTTGGATTCCTGCTCAAGTGTATCGCACTCTGGCTATCACAATAGACCACGTGCTTCTCCTGCTTCAGGCTAAGTTCCTATAGGAACTTTTTCATCCAAAGCATCTCCTTGCATGCTTTTGTGACTATATTGTACTCGGCCTCTGTCGTCAACAATGCTACGACCTTCTGTTGCTTGCTCTACCAAGAGACTACTCCCCCAGCAAACGTGAACATGAACCCCGATGTGGACTTCCTAGAGTCTATGTCACCTGCTCTATCTACATCTGTGTAACTCTCTAATACAGGTTTCCCATCACCATAGTATAGGCTCAACCTGGATGAGTTTCTCAGATACCGTAGTATTTACTTCACCGATGCCCAATGTTCTTTACCAGGATTGGTAAGATACCGGCTGACAACACCAACCGCATATGCTATGTCTGGGCGTGTACACACCATAGCATACATTAAACTTCCTACTGCCGAGGCATAAGGTATTTTTTGCATCTCTTCCACCTCTGCCTTCGTTTTAGGACACTGCTTGTCGCTCAATTTGAAGTGACCATCCAGTGGAGTACTGACCGACTTCGCTGCATTCATATTGAACCGCTTTAGGACTTTCTCAATATACCTCTCCTGTGACACCCAAAGCCTTCTGCTGCTTCTATCACGGGTTATCTCCATTCTTAAGATCTGTCTAGCCGGGCCCAAGTCTTTCATAGCAAACGACTTGCCCAACTTCTGTTTCAGCCTATCAATCTTCTTAATGTCTGTTCCCATAATGAGCATGTCATCAATATATAAAAGCAGAACTAAGAAATCACTATCTATGAACCTGCGAGTGAACACATAGTGGTCTGACTCCGTTCTATGTGTCAACATGGACGAGTCGAACTTCTTGTACCATGCTTAGAGCTTATTTCAGCCCATACAATCTCTTCCTAAGCCTACACACCATATGCTCTTTGCCCTTAACTTCGAACCCCTCTGGTTGGCGCATATAGATCTCTTTTTCCAGGTCACCATGGAGGAAAACAGTTTTAACATCTAACTGCTTTATCTCCAGATCTATGCTAGCTGCTAACCCAAGTAACATCCGGATGGACGTCATCTTCCCCGCTGGTGAGAATATCTCATCAAAGTCTATACCTTTCCTCTGACCAAAACCTTTTACCACGAGTCTGGCCTTGAACCTTGTCTGTGAATTCTTCTGCTCAATCTTCTTTCTGAACACCCACTTGTTGCTCAGAGCTTTCTTGCCCTTAGGTAATTTCACCATGTCATAGGTGTGGTTCTTATGCAAGAATTTCATCTCCTCTTGCATAGCTTTCAACCACTCCCCTTATGCTCATCAGCTACGGCCTCAGAATAATCTTTTGGCTCTCCCCCATCAGTAAGCATAGTGTACTCATGCGGCGAGTACTTCTTGGACGGGTGCCTGTCCCTAGATGTCCTCCTCACCTGTGGCTCATCAGGTGGATCAAGTAGGGGCTGCTCCCCTGGTTCATCTTCTATAAGAACTCCATCGTTCTCTGCACCTTACTGTACTCCCCCGTCATCAGGCACCACTGGAGGAGTAATAGGATCCAAATCTTCCAGCTCACCTGAACTGGGCTAGGTCTTCTCTGGCTTTCCAATGTCTTCTATACACTGATCTTCAAAGAAAACCACATCTCTGCTCCTGACGAGCTTCTTCTCGGCCGGATCCCATGACCTGAAGTCAAATTTCTCATCACTGTACCCCAAGAACACACACTACCTGATCTTCGTATTGAGCTTGGACCTCTCGTCCTTTGGTACGTGAACGAATGCCCTAGCATCCAAATACTCTAAGATGACTGTACGAAGAATTACGTCTAGTCCACACCTTCTCAGGTACTTCTCCATTCAAAGGGGACTGATGAAGACCTGTTTATCAAATACATTGCCATGTGCATTGCTTCTCCCCAGAACATCTTAGGCAATTTCACATGGGATAACATGCATCTAATTCTCTCTACAATGGTACAATTCATATGCTCAGATACACCATTGTGCTGGGGATCTTGGGTACCGTCTGTTCATGCCATATACCTAGGGAGTTACAATACTCATGGAAGTCACCGATGTATTCACCTCTATTGTCAGTGCGGATGCACTTCAATGATCTACCTATCTCCCTCTCAACCATGGCATGAAATATTTTATATACACCAAAAACCTCGTCATTGGATTTCAAAGCTGGCTACATCCAACCTAACCGTCGACATCAAGTTGAGGCGAACGTCTGAAATATGTCTCACATCTTTTAGAACCAATATATAGCCTACATTGGTCCTCACACAAATATCACCAACTCCCATAATCTGGGATACTCCAGAGTTCTCCATCTTCACTGTACCATATCTGCCTTGCTTGTAGCTTGTGAAAAAAATTCCATCGTAGAGTTGCATGAAACGACGCTCCTTAATCGATCACCCAATTGGTGTCCTGATTCGCAGCTGTGAGACAAACATCATGATCCGCTGAGAGAATGACCACAACGTCGTCATTTGAGGCGACTACAGTAGAATCTAATTCATCACATTTTCCTTTCCTTTTCCTTTTTGATCCTTTTTCTTGTGACATTCACTTTTATAATGGCTCTTCTTGCCATAGTTTCAACATTCAACATCTCTCCTGACATTTGACTTGCCTCTGGATTTATCTCGGGCTTTCCCGCCCTTCCTGTTGTTTCCTCTCTCCCGATCTTGTGTCACAAGGGCTTCTTGCTAAGTAGACTCTTGAGACTTCCTCCTTGTCTCCTCATCAAAGAGACAACCTGTTATCTGCTCCATGGACATCTTTCTGTCTTGCACGGAGTTACTTAAAGACACCACCAATGTCTCTCAACTATCAGGCAATGAACTAAGTAATAGCAAAGCCTGTAGTTCATCGTCCAGGACCATCTTCATAGTAGAGAGCTGGTTCGCAATGTTGCTAACTTCATTCATATGTTCAGCCACAAAACCATTATCCTTGAACTTGAGATTTACAAGTCTTCTAATCAGGAATATCTTGTTGCCGACTGTCTTCCTCTCATACAGCTCTTATAATTTCTGCCATAGGCTAGCAACTGAGGTCTCTGTAGACACATGGTGGAATACCGAATCATCCAACCATTGTCAAATGAACCCCACCACCTTCCGGTCCAACTTCTTCCAATCATCATCTGACATATCCTTCGTCTTCGCTGATACGCCTAGAATAGGAGCATACAAGTCCTTGCAATAAAACAAGTCCTCCTTCTTAGCCTTCCATATAGTCCAGTTGGATCCATTGAGACTAATCATCCTTGATGAGCCACCTTCCATAATTCATAACCGATCCCATTTCCTGTTCAATCAACCTAAACTCTCTGATACCACTTTTGTTGGGTTTGTTTCACAAAACCTTAGGATCTCGTCCCCCAAACAACTAGAATTATGGGTTATAATAAAGCACTAAACTAAATCAAATCAACAACCACATGATGCAAGAGATTTTTACGTGGAAAACCTTCAAAGAAGTAAAAACCACAGGACCTCGTCCAGATCAACAATTCACTATGAAGTAGAACTGTTACAACCTTAAATCACAAGCACACACTGCTTGGATCAAATCTTCTTCACCCATGCAGGGATGGATAACAATAAAAGAATTAGAAACTGAGAGATCTCACTCGAGCACGAGGACGTTGAAGAGGCGAGACGACGTTGCACCGTGAATCACCTTCGCGAGCAAAGCCTCCTCTACCAACAAGCTTCCTCTCTCTTTTTCACTTCCTCTCTTTCTCTTCTTTTTTTTTTTTTCTCTCTCTTTCTCACCTTGGACGTGTAGAATACCTTGTGGGATACCCAAATTCCGGATTAGATCTCTATATATTGTCGTTTGCATGTATTAGAGTCCGATTAGGAAATTGCAATAGTAGTCCACGCGCACCTTTGGCAAGTCAGCCAAAAGCCTTTGGCCGGTCGGATGCACCAAAAAACTATCCAAAGAGTTTGTTGTGAGAAAAACAGCATGATCGACCAGTCTGCCAACTGGTCGGCCAGGACCTCCGGCCGGTCGAACAACCGGTCGGACTTCACAAAAGTGTCCAATGAAAATGACGTTTCCAACCACTTTGTCTGGCCGGCCGGCCCGGGGGCACCAGCCGGTCGGACCTCAATCTGACTCACTCTCTCCTCTGTTTAAATGAGGAGGAAAACTCCAACAATAATATGCATTCTGTCTACCATTCAATTTGGAAGAGAGAGAGAGAGAGAGAGAGAGAGAGAGAGGGGTTCATTTCAAAGATATTTTGGTTGTGGACGTGTAAATGTGCCATGCAATGATACAGCTGTGTGGATGAAAATAAGCTTCTCATGCAAGATGGGACCCATCAAGTGAAGACAAGGTCCTGCAGAGAGGAGTCCCAACAATCACGCAATGAATACTCCAGAATAGCAGCGTCTAGAAAATGCATTTAAAACTAAGGAGCCTCTTTCTCAGAGTCCCAGAGAGCCTTTACCAATCAATCTCCATTGCAAGCAACAGCGATCATTTATTTGAGTATTTATTACATTTACAATAATCCCTATTTGGAATTTTCACATGACATTTGTATCGGCAGATAGAAGCCAAGTAGTGAATTTCTCCTGCTCGCTTTCCATCATGCTATGGCATGTCCCTTCCCCACTATCACTCTCCCACAGCCATGAACACATCTCCTCTCCATCCTCCCTCACCTGGTCCCACACC
This sequence comes from Liriodendron chinense, assembly GCA_003013855.2. NCBI lineage: Eukaryota > Viridiplantae > Streptophyta > Magnoliopsida > Magnoliales > Magnoliaceae > Liriodendron > Liriodendron chinense. The sequence goes on from PVNU02002913.1 coordinate 1,216,236, forward strand.
CCGTCCCACTCCCAATCCAACCATCCATCTTGTAAGCACCCCACCTGATCAAAACAAGAGGCCATGGGTGAGCTAGTCTCATCCATCACCCCATTCTCTCTCTCGTCCTTCACACCCATGACCCCATTTTCTCTCTCCTCATGAGCACCCCTCACCCCAGTTTCTGTCTCCTCATTTGCACCACCCATCATCCCACTTTCTATCACTTCATCAAGGAAGAAGAAGTCATCTTCAATCCCCTCAATGGGCCCCACGCAGTCACTCTCACTCTCTAGAAATGGGCCAACAGTCAGATTTTCGCTCTCGTCACTGGGGGCCATTACCCCACTTCCCATGCTCTCATCAGGACAACAAAAGATGCCATCCTTTAGCACTTGAGGTGGGCCGAAGGCCCCACTCTCTATCTCCTCACCATGGGCCATCCCCACGCCATTCTCAGGGTAGGAACCACCCAACAACTCGCTCTCTCTCTCCTCATTCTGACCAAAAGTGCTGTCCGGGGCTTCTTTGTCTGTGAGCGGCTTGGTTGAAAAGTCTCCGCTTGTGTCATGCTCTTCATCTTTCCTCATTTCCTCATTGGTGGGGCCCTTCTTCATGGCAGACCTGCTTGATTTACCACCCTTTCTCCTGGGCCCACCAGTTATCCTGCCAATGTCAATTATCACAGGCACTTCATCATTGGACCTCTTGAAGCTGTGAAGTCTCCTACTCAGATGAGAATTCCAGTAGTTCTTGATTTCATTATCAGTTCTCCCTGGTAAATGCCCAGCCATCAGAGACCACCTACAAATACGACAAGCACCACATGAACATCACAAAATAATAATAATAATAATATTAATAATAAAGGCCAAAACCACAAAGGAAAGGGGCCCAATAGAAGTACATTAGCGCTGACCATGGCCAATGGAAAAAAAAAGAAAAAAACAAAAAAAAAACAAAAAACAAAAAAGTGATATTTCTACCCACCTCATTTTATTAAAAAACACCCTTCATTGTTCATTTACATCCATATATATATGTCTTGATGCACATGCCACTTTTCCACTTTTGTTACAAGAAAAGTAACTTTCTAGTGCCGAAAATAGCAAAGTAGGGGTGTGCACTTCAAAGGAACGGGTGTAAATAGTGAATCCATGAACGCATCTCCTCTCCGTCCACCTTTTTAATGATGCAGTCCTAATTTTCTACTTTTGGTGGAAGAGAACCGAACTTGGTGGTACACTACGAGTAAAAATTGGAAAAGATGGTCTATTCACGAAAGGTTAGGGTGTAAAATGCAAATGGGGACATCTCAATTCTAACCTATTGACTTCGAACCTATTAACTGTATTTGACATCAAACCCTTTCAATGGGTTAGCCTTCCCATGGGGATTTCCTGGTGCAAAAATCAGAACCATCCACTCATCAGGTGGGTCACATCACTGAAAACATTTTCTAGCCATTGATAAATAGAAAATAAAAATATGGTCCACTTGATGAGTGGATGTGGCTGATTTTTGCACAAGGCGATCGTCATGATGGGGGAAAACCTATTGGACGGGTTTCATGACGCACAAACGTGAAAGAATGGTTGGAACTTACCCTCTAGGTGGACTGTAACTTATACTCCAACCACTTGGACGTGCAGAGATTCAACAGAAGGAAAAGGACTAAAATGCCCTTGAATATCTCACCTATTACCAAAAGAACCATGAAGCTTGATGATGAGTTCTTCTTCTGCAGGAGAGATATTCCCTCTCTTCAAATCAGCTCTAAGGTAGTTAATCCACCTTAGTCTGCAGCTCTTCCCACACCTCAACAAGCCTTCGAAAAGACCCACAAAGGACAGAAACACAATATCAGAAAACCCAATTCATTTAAATAAAAAAAAAAAATCCAACATCCAAACACCATTTGTTTTGTTTTCTCTATACCTGCATTCTTGGGTAATGACCTCCATGACCCTTCTCCATTGGCTTGGATGTATTTCATCAAGATCTCGTCCTCTTCAGCTGTCCATCTTCCTCTCTTCAGTCCCACTTTCTCACAGCAGGGTGCTCTTCCCATTGTAGAGATAGAGAGAGAGAGAGAGAGAGAGAGAGAGAGGTCTTGGATGGGACGATATGTAAGAGATGAAAAGGGTGATAGCATGTAACAAAAGGGCGGAGGGGGGCTTTATATAGAGAGTTGGGGGATTAACGGTGACAAGTGGAGCCACGTGTGGTTGCGAACTTGAGGTGAACGTGACGGGCTTCAAGATCCCCCACGTTTATGTCTTGCGTACGGCTCCCATGGCAGCTTTGAATATTCCATCTACCTTTCGACCACTCTCGCGACGCGTATTGGCTGGTGACCCCTGCACCAGCCAGGTAGCTAGTGGAAAAGCTTTGTGGGCTCCACCATGATGCTGTATATGTTTTATCCACACCGTTCATCTATTTTTCCAGCTCATTTTAAGGTATAATCCCAAAAATGAAGTAAATCCAAAGCTCAAGTGGACCACACCATAGGAAACAATGGGGACCGAATGCTTATGGTTGAAAACTTCCTGAGGGCCCACCGCAATGTTTATTTGCCATCCAACATAATTATAAATTCGTACAAGTCTGGATGAAGGGAAAACACAGGTATCAGCATGGTGGGAATTTTCTGCCTTCCTAAGGAAGTTTTCAACGGTGGGCATGGGATATACTTCACTTTTTGGCTCGTATTATAAAATAAGCTTGATAAATGGATGGATAGCATGGATAAAACACATAAATCATGGTGGGCCCACAGAGCTTTTCTACGGCTGTTATTGCTCCACGCAGTAGCTGGTGGAAAAGCTGCTGCTCCCCCTTCCTAAGATGTATGTATGTATGTGTTTTATCCACGTAGTCGGTCCATTTTTTCAACTCATCTCATGACATAAGCCTAAAATTAAAGTAGATCTAATGATCAAGTGGACCACAAATGTAGATTGGACGCTTTTTTTTTTTTTCCGGTTAGTCATGCTATCCACCCACCCAGTCAATCGCATAACACAGCCACCCAGTCAGTCATCAGCAGCTTTATATACCACTGATGGGTTTAGAAACCGAGAACCCCGAACCCCGTTTGGACGCTTATTGTTGAAAACACCCTGCGGGCTAGAAAGGTTTTGGATGAAGAGGGTATTTGTGTTTTTCCTTCATATGTGCTTATTGACTTTAGGAACAGATTGGATGGCAAATAAACATTGCAGTGGGTCCCTTGAAAGTTTTCAATAGTAAGCATTCCATCTCCGCAGTTTTCTACTGTGTGGTCCACCTGAGCTTTGGATCCGCCTCCTTTTTATTTCATGCCCTGAAATGAGCTAGAAAAATAGATGGATGGCATGGATAAAACACACGCATCATTGTCGGGCTCACAGAGCTTTTCTACCAGCTACAACACGCTACATGTGTTGTGGGACACGAATTCGGTATTGACCCGTCCGGTACTGAGGTGGTGCTGTGGACCCCACAATGATGTACGTGTTTTATCCATGCCACCCATCCATTTTTTCAGCTCATTTTATGACATTATCCTAAAAGGTAGGTAGGTAGATCGAAATCTCAGGTGACCACAACACGTGAAACAATGGTGGTTAAATGGCCGCCATTAAAAACTTCTTCAGGGCCACGGGTTTTGGATCAAGCTGATATTTGTGTTTTCTTTTTTCCCAGGTCTGTGTGATATAATCAACAGGTTGGATGGAAAGTAAACATTACAACGGGCCCTTGGATATTTTTAATGGTGGGTGTTAATCACCACTGTTTCCTGTCGTGTGGTACAGCTGAGATTTGGATCTGCCTCATATTTCGGCTCATGCCTTAAAATGAGCTGGAAAAATGGATGGACGGCATGGATAAAACACACAAGTCATGGGGCCCACAGAAGGAGGGGTAACTACCGAATAGGAGTCCATCGGGGCTGCATTTCTCGACGTCACTTGATATGTGCAAGAGTAGGATGATCGCTACTCGTGCACGTAGCTGCTGTGCATGTAGCAAAGAGGTACGTCGGATTAAACACTCCAAAAAATCCAACTGTAGATGGGACGTAACAAAAAGATTACAACGATTGGATGATCGTAACCATCTGATTGTTTCCATCAAATAGGCAGTTGAAATGGAAATAGCCATCTATGGTTCACCGAACACAAGCTTTGCTTAAGCCCACACACGCGTGTAGAAGGTAGGTCACGTACATGCCAACAAATGTGCCAGCATGGCAGATGGTGCAAAATCCAAACCATCCAAGATGTTTTTGCTCAAAAATAAATCTGGTCCACTTAGCAGGTGGACCCAGTAATCGAAACACGTTGACTGGTTAGAAAGCTTTAGCCAGTCATTGACAACCATACGTTTCTCTTTGTAAACCGATTCTTACGCACGAGGGCGGATTGCCTGCAGCAGCCGCTACCACGGATATCCCTGGTGGGCTTACTGTGATGTATGTGTTTTATCCACACACTCCATCTTTATTTGAGGGCATAGGCCTATTGTGATGTGTGGGTTTAATCCACGCCCTTCATCTATATTTTTTTTAGTTCATTTGAGGACATGAAATTGTTGGGACTTGCATAAACACGAGCAGAATCAAATAACACCCAGGTCCATAGCTCCCTGTGGCGGTAGACTGAGTGAAGATAGCCTCGTTTTAACACTAGGACATGGTCTCGATTCCCATGGTGGGGGTGGACTAACATGGGTGGGTGGGTGTACTACTAACCCATAAAAAAGAAAAAAAAAAAGAAAAAGAGAGAGAGAGAGAGAGAGAGTAGAATCTATTAAAATAAACACAATCACACAGAGTAAATCCTCGCTGTTTCATGTGCTGCGGTCTCCTTGAGATTTGGATCTGCCTCGTTTTTGGGCTCATGCCCTACGATGATCCGGCAAAGCTGATGGACGGCGTGAATAAACACATACACCACAGTGGGCCCCACAGAGCCAATCATCCTGGTGACTCGATCTGGGGCAATCCCCGTCCATCTACACGGTGGTACACCTGAGATGGATGGACCAGACCATGAATGTACGTGCCATGCTGCCACATGTGGCGATGTGCACACGAACTGTCTTGTCCACCGTGTCGGCTTAGCAAAGCTCCCCAACTAACATCTATTAATTAGAGATAAGGATCTTTCTAGAAAATATGATTTTGAGATTACGATCCATCTATTTGGACGGCTTCGATTAAGGCTCACGTACGCCATTACGGCAGTGTGCATACGCACTGAAAGCATAAGCATCAAATAGTGCGGATGGTTTTTTTATTATTATTATTAACGGCCACAACCACACACACTTCATGTGTTCTCCAACCCATGACCTCATCGTTGAGAAACACACCCTGTCTTCTTGGGTTCATTCAAATACATATGCCAAACTTAAAATTCTGACTTAAACGGTGATAGTTACTTTCAATTGGGTGCTATCAAATGAACAGTTAAATAAAAAAATTCAACGCTTCGCATTGCATGACGAAATTTCTCTTAACCTGTGGTCATGCTTACCGTACACATCTGATTCTTGGGTATGCCCCGTCTACATTCGTTCACACGATCTGGAACGATTTTCTATTGAGAAAATGCTGAGTGCACTTAGTCGAGTGCACTCTAAGGATGAATTCACACATGCGAAAATGAAAATCACGGATCATTGCTGGGAAATCCTGCAGAAGCACAGGAGAGAATCAAATAATCACCACAAAAGTATAAATGCAATCACAAGCATGAGACAATCCAATTTTTTTATGTGAAAAACCCTTATAAAAAAAAAAAAAACCATGATACAAAGCAACAATAATACAATAAATTCAAAATTTTACAAGAGATGAATTACCCACAATCAAAGCTCCCAAGAGAAAATTAAGCTCTCTCCCCCTCAAAACCCCAATACCCTTGTTAGAAATATATTAGGAATACCCTAATCCCATTTACCCCCAAGAGAAAAGAAAATATGAACAAATGGTGCAACACCGCGCGAAACTGCGTAAATCCGCACCACCGTCGATTGATCGGTCGGCCTCGATCGATCGGTCGATCAAGCTAGTTGATTGATCCCCCAATCGTAAAATAGTCCAAAGAGCTCGCTGTGATAAAAAACTGAATTTCTGATTTGTGGTGATCAATTTCCTGGGGTGGGCGATTGATCGATGACCCTCCTGATTAGAGACATCTATTTTCAACAATCTCCACTATGCCTCCAATCTCCACGTTGTACATACCATGCTCGGTCCTCCATCTCTATTTCATCATTGCTTCACCTTCACCACTTCTTGTGCACACTGCGTTTTCATTCTGTCTTCACTACTCCTAGAGAAGTTGCGCAGAACTTGAACTTCTCTGCAGGAACCACCTTGGTGAGCATGTCTGCTGGATTCACACTGGTGTGAATCTTTTCTAGAGTTACATTACCTTCCTCAAGTACCTATCGGATAAAATAGTGACGCACATTAATGTGTTTAATACGAGAGTGATAAACAAAATTCTTAGACAAATTTATAGCACTAGAGCTATCACAATTAACTCGCACGGCATCCGGATGAAGCCCTAACGGATTTATCATACCCCTTAACCAAATAGCCTTCTTGAATGCCTCTGTCACTGCCATATACTCTGCTTCAATAGTGGAAAGAGCCACCATCGACTAAAGCTTGTACATCCAACTAATCGCTATACCCATTAACACAAACGGGTACCTTGAAGTCGATCTCCTACAATCCATACTACCTGCATAATCAGAATCGACGTACCCAACCAACTTATTCTTATACCTTTGGAATAAGAAAACATAGTCTTGTATACTACGGATATACTGAAGTAGCCATTTAACGGCCTCCCAATGTTGCTTGCCAGGGTTTGACATGAATCTACTAACAACACCATAGCATGTGAAATATTCAGTCTTGTACAGACCATTGTATACATAAAGCTGCCTACCGCACTTGAATAAGGTACATGAAACATAACCTGCATTTCTTAATCTGCTTTTGAATATTGTTCTGAAGAAAGCTTGAAGTGAGCCACGTGGGGAACGCTAACTGGTTTGGCCTTATCCATCCCAAACTTCACCAATACCTTCCCAAGGTATTCAACCTACAACAACCATAACCTTCTCTTTTTCCCATCTCTATGAATATCTATGCTGAGAACCCTCTTTGCAGCTCCCAAATCATTTATGTCGAATGTCCCTAAAAGCTAAGTCTTTAATGCATCAATATCAAACATGACAATAAGCATGTCATCAACGTATAACACCAGTATTATAAACTTCCCATCACTCAATGTCTTGTAATAGACACACTGATCGTACTCGCTTCTGGAAAAGCCCTGACTCATCATGAAGGAATCAAACTTCTTATACTATTGCCTAAGCGACTGTTTGACGTTGCACAATGACCTCCTCAACCTACAAACATTGTTCTCTTTTCCTTGTACTACATAACCTTCTGGCTGCGTCATGTAAATCTGCTCTTTCAATTCCTTATGCAGGAAAACAGTCTTTACATCCATCTATTTCAGCTCAAGGTTGTATTGGGCAACCAGAGCCAATACGAACTTGATAGATACTTACTTTACAATGGCGTAAAAAACTCACTGAAGTCTACACCTTCACTCTAAGCATACCCTTTAGCCACCAATCTAGCCGTTTACCTATCTTGTTTCTTCCGAAAAATTCATTTGTACTCAATCATTTTTCGACCACCAGCTCCAATGTTTCATTCTTGTATAAAGAGTCCATCTCGTCTTGTATCATCGTCTTCCACTTTTCAGCATCTACATCCTGTAGTGTTTCCTCAAAGTTAGACGAATCCCTCTCATCTGTTCGAGTCATCCCTATACCTTGTCGGTAACCTACGATCTCTAGGTGAGTTTCTTCGCACATGCGGCTCCACCTGATTATGTATCTGCTTGCGTTTCAGTATCGGCTCGTGTCTCGTCTCTAACCTGGATGTCAATCTTTCCAGGTCCTTTAGCACATCCTTTCAGAACAAAGAACCCTCATCAAATCTGACATTACGACTAAGAGTGATTTTTCGTACAACAAGGTCATACAATCGGTATCCCTTCACACCATCACCATAGCCCACAAAGATCCATTTTTTGACCCTTTAGTCAAGCTTATTTTTCTCAATTGATGGTAAATGAGAGTAGGCCTCACAACCAAACGCACGCAGACTCGAGTAGTCAATCAAATGACTACTCTACACTTCTTATCGAATTTTACATTCAATTACCGTCGAATAAGACCAATTTATCTGGTAACAAGCCTTGTTAGCGGCCTCAGTCCATAGCTCTTTGTCCAACCCAGCATTACTCAACATGGACCAGGCTCTCTCTAAGAGAGTCCGATTCATTCGCTCTGCCACATCATTTTGATCTGGTGTGTGGCGCATTGTGTTGTTCCTCACGACCCCCTTTTCCTCACAATAATTGTTAAACTCCTCCGAAGTAAACTCTTCACTATTGTCTATTCTCAGCACTTTCAATTTCTGCCCTGACTGATTTTCTATCATAGCCTTCCAATATTTGAAAGTGGTGAAAACATTAGATTTATTTTTCAGAAAACAAACTCAAACCTTCCTGCTATAGTCATCAATAAACGACACGAACCATGATGACTCCCCAATAAAAACTACGGACATCGACCCTCATACATTAGAATGGACATATTCTAGCACCATTTTATATACATGTTTCCCCAATTTAAACGACAATCTAAATTGTTTACCATACATACAATGCTTGCATATACTAAAGTTTAGAGATTTAAAATTAGGAATCAAATAACGATCTGAAAGAACCTTCATGCCTTGCTTGCTCATGTGGCCTACATGGGCATGCCACATACGTAAAGACGTGGAATCCACTATAATAGTTGCAGCTCCACCTAATAAAGTGCTCCCAATCAGCCTGTAAATATTGTCGTGCCTTTATCCCTTCATAATCATAAGGGCCCGAAACTTTGCAGAACTGGTCAAAACTAGTGAACTTACACCACATCGCTTCGATTGCACCAAGAGAAATTAGGTTCTTCTTCAACCTGGAAATGTGCCTTACTTCCGTCAAGGTCCGTTCGATCCCATTGAACATCTTGATGCCACCGATCTAATCCCCACAAGCTTGCAGGCATAGTCATCGTCTAGAAATACCGAACCACCCTCTTACTCCCTATAGGAAGTAAAGACGCTCCGATCCGGGCACATGTGATATGAAGCCCCGGAGTCCATGATTCGCTCATCGCTGAGAGACCCCGTCCTTGACACCGTCAAGACCTCGTACACATCACTACCGCTTTCAGAAGATTCAACAGTATTAGCTTCCCTTGAAGACTCTCTCATCTTCTCTTTCTTACCTTTTTCATGTGTCCTGCCAAGCCATAAAGCCCAACACTTCAATTTGGCTTTACCCTTGCCCTTAGATTTGGATCTAGAATGTAACGATCCCTCACCCCACTTCGAATTTATTTATCTTATAATCAGTGCATCAAAGGAAGACCCAATGTCACCGCTCTTCTGTCTCATCGCCTTCGACTGGAGGGTTAAGACAACGGTCTCAACGTTTATGGTTTCCCTGCCTGTGTACAGCCAGTCTCTAAGCGACTCCTATGAACTAAGAAGTGAGTTCAATAAGATGTAGGCTTGATAGTCTTCCTTCATATCTTCACCAATATCCAGCAACTTGCAAATCAGCGTGTTAAACGTGTTGATGTGGTCATCCACATCAGTCCCATCCATCATCTTAAAGGTGAAAAGTTTCACATTATATACATCTAGTTCTCTAGAGATTTCTTTGCGAACACGTTCTCTAGCTTGGTCTATGTATCAGTCATGGTCTTCTCTTTTATGACATGATAGAGGACGTCATCCGTTAGGCACAATTGTATAGATGTTCTGGCCTTTTGTCCATCTAGGGTCCACTCATCATCCTTCATAGATTTCGGTTGCTTCCCAAAGGCATGCTTGACCCCTTGCTGAATTAAGATGGCTTCCATCTTCACCTTCTATAATTCGAAGTTGTTTTTGCCAGAGAACTTTTCAATGTCGAACTTCGTGCTTGATGCCATGTGTCGTATCAGATTCGAATTCTACAACTACCCAATAATAGTTTTGAAGTCACTTGTTTGAAAACCTTACGGAAGCACAAAGGAGAATCAAACAATCACCACAAAAGTACACACACAATCACACACACAAGAAAATCATTGTGAAAAAAAACCACAACACAAAGCGACAACAACACTATAAATTTAGAAGTTTACAAGAGATGAACTACTCACAATCAAAACCCCCAAGAGAAAATTAAGCTCTCCCCTCAAAACTCTAATACCCTATTTAGAGACATATTAGAAATACCCTAATCCCATTTACACCCGGCTTAAATAGCTTAGAAACGAAATTAGAAACAAATAGTGCAAAACCACATGAAACTGCGTAAGTCCGCACCACCGTTGATTGATCAGTTGATTAATCTACCGATTGATCGACGACCTCGGTCGATCGATCAATCAAGCTAGTCGATTGATTGCCCGACCGCAAAATAGTCCAGAGAGCTCGCTGTGGTAAAAATTGAATTTCTGATTTATGGTGATCAATCAATGACCCGCCAAATTTGAGGCATCCATTTTCAACAATCATATCCGTTCATCTGGTGATCATGGCTGTTTAATACCATATCGAAAACATCAGGTGGGTTTGGGTGCTCATGCCCTCATCTACAGTGGTCCTCATCATTTGGATGGTATGGATGCATGTAAGTCTATGCGATGGCTACAGTAGCCGATGAATGTGTATGCATGGTCATGCTCTGGAAGACGAAGAAATTCAGTGCTTCTGTAGGCATGTAATTGTCGTGCATACAGTCGTAAGCTATGGGGAGCCCCTAGAGATTCCCGTGTGAAACTCATTCCGTCCATCAGTTTCTCAAGCTCACAATAGAATAGGAGTTAAACAATCAGGAATATCCAAAACTCAGGTGGACCACACCATGGAAAAAGCGAGAATGAAAAGTCCACCGTTGAAGCTTTCCTGAAACAAACCATGATGTTTATATGCCATCCAAACCGTTTATAAGGTTATTACCACTGGGATAAACTGTAAGCATAAATATCATCCAGATCCAAAAGTTCTGTTGCCCCAACAAAGTTTTCAATGGTAAGCGTTCAATACCCAATGTTTCATGTGGTGTGGACCACCCAAGTTTTGGAATTGGCATCACAGTGAGCTTCAGACTCTGATGGACGGAGTGGATTTCTCACGGTATCTGTGTTGGCTTCACATGAGCCCCAAGAAGTTTTCAATGACAGGATTTAAATCCCCCTTGATTTATGTGGTGTGGTCAACTTGAGCCTTCGTTCGAATTCTCTCTCTGTTTTTTTCTTTTTTTGCTCATGCCCTAAAATAATCTATAAAAATAGATGGACGGCGTGGATAAAACATATAGATAACGATGGGCACCATAGAATCCATAATATGATTGTACATCTCTAGCTGCCTCCTGGGGATCGGTCTGCGCCCGGTTAAGATAAAGGTTTCGTCAGTCATTGGCCAACCAAATATGGTGAGCACGTAATCCACCCGGCAGCATTTTAAAAGTTGGTGACTCCTTTTTCGAGAGGAATAGGTGAGACCCCGGCCTTAGATGTCTGTATTATCTATCCATGCCGTCCATGCATTTTTCCGGATCATTTTATGAAATCATCCAAAAAAATGAAGCAGATCCAATAATCAGGTGGACTATACCATAAAAAAACAGTGGTGATGGACCATCCTACCATTAAAAACTTCTTGGGGCGTACCTTAATGTTTCCTTAGTGTTTATTTACCATCCAATGTGTTGATAAGGTCACACAAGCCTGGATGAAGTGGAAAAAAAATAGCAGCTTGATCCAAAACTTCTATGGCCCATTAATGGTCAATCACCATTGTTTCTTATGGCATGGTCCATCTGGTAATTGGATCTGCTTCATTTTTGGGACAATGACCTAAGATGATGTGGAAAAACAGATGGACAGCGTGGATACGTTGTAAATACATTAAGGTGGGCCCCATGATAACCCACAGTAAGGGTCGCACTATCTTAGTTGAGGCCGGGTCTCGGCTCATCAAACTTGGTGGACCAATGAAATGGACGTAACTAAACAGGGTGTCACCTTAGGCAGTTGATTGGGCATTTCCCGTGCTAGTGTGTTGCCCACCTTAATTGCTGTCCGTCAACTTTTTCAGTGAATTTGAAGACATAGTCTCAAAAATGAAATCCAATCTCAAGTGGACCACATAGTATGGACTGAATGCCCATTGTTCAAAACTTCTCAGGGCCACAAAAGTTTCAGATGAAGCTGATATTTGTATTTTCTCTTTATCCAGACCATGTGACCTCATTAACTAATTGGAGCACAAACAAAAATCACAGTGGGCCTAAGGAAGATTTTAATGGTACTGGTCATTTATTGACCATTGTTTCCACTTCATTGTCAGGCCATGCCCTAAAGTGAGCACGAAAAACAAAAACTGTAGGACCCCGTGAAAATTGAAGGACAGCATGGATATGTAACACCAACATCAAGGTGGGCCCCACAGGGCAACGCCCACTAACGTATTACCCAGGTAACGCCCGTGCATTCATAACATGTACTGAATGTTTGGAACATGTACATGATGGCCCAGGCCATGCGCCCCATGTCCTTCTGCTCTTTATGGGAGCGGACTGCATGATGATCCTAAAACCACCGATGTCCCTGGTGACTGGACTCTGTGGGGTCCACTGTGATGTGTTTTTTTTTTTTTTTTTTTCGTTTTCCATTTTGCAACCTCATTCTATGACATGAGCCTAAAATTGAAGTATATCTAAAGCTAAAATGGACCACACCATAGGAAAGAATGGGGATAATGATATTTGCTATTGGAACTTTTCTAGGGCACACGGTAATGTTTATTTGTCAGCTAACTTGCTCATAAGGTCACACAAACTTGGCCAAAGAAAAAGCATAAAGATCAACTTGGATCGAAAGCTTTTGTGAAGCCGTAGAAGTTCTCAACAGTAGCCATTCAATCCCGGTTGTTTCCTGTAGTGCCATCCAGGGCATTGGATAGGCTTCAATTTTGGGTTCATGCCAAAAAATGAAGGGGGCAAAGCAGATGGATCATCACATGGATAAAACACATATATGATAGTGGGCCTCACAGAGCTTCCACTAGCTAAAGGTTTCCATGAAACATGAACATCTTCTAACCGACTATAAACCGTTGCCTGTTCTTGACTTATAATGACCATTCGATATAGCATAGATTTAAGGGCCAGGATCATTCAAACAGTGTAAATTTTTTACTTTTATTTATTTATTTGCAGCTTTATTAAACAGCCAGAGGCCAAAGAATTAAACAAAAAGAGAAAAAACAAGAGAAAGGATCCAAAACAAACAGTTCTCATGAGCCGTTCATTATTAAATCTACTGAGTGCTCAGTGCTGGGCAGCGACGTTAAAACCCCAACCATTAACTAATTGGTATGATGTGCGGTGGAGGATGAGCATTGATACACATGCAAACTTCAATGTACTTGTGTCCCGAAAATATCTCAACCTCCAATTTTATACCGTGAACGTCTTTGTTCTCTGATTAATGTACGTTTTGTCGGTGAATTTGGACGGTTAAAAGTATCACCTCTCGACCGTCCATTTCGCTACCCAAAATGGAATATCCAAGAGTCATTATTTCAGCTTTTCTGCTTAGTTTTGAAAATATAAGCCATGTACTTTTGATCCAGTATTTTAATGGTTTGGATTATGGTTAATATATGCCACGTGTACAAATAACGTGTGCATCCGCATTGAAGATCGTACTCTGCTGGAGTATCATGTTCTTTTTTTGGCTACTATCATTGGCAGTCCTAAATAACCCATGTGCTACTGCCCCATTGTTGGTTGTGGTCATGTGCTCGACCCAGGGTACGGTGTTCGGAACCACGTGCAAAAAGCCTCTGCCCCTCGATGCACGTACGGTTTTCTCATCCCTCCTTATTAGTATCGTACACGTGGCATAAATGTCTGATGATCCGAATCATCCATCCTACCAGATCCAAGATTGTGTCCACTAAGAAAAAATTTCACCGTTGTTCAACTCTTATCATCTGATTTCTCAAGGAATCTCAGCCATTGCTGAGTCATGTCTTTTAGTGGCTTTAGTCCTTTTGAAAGCCAGTAATTGAAGGGTTATGAGTATTCAAGCAGATTGAATTTTTGCCTCATGCCTCGGTCTCTATTTTCCCTATCAAATGAACGGTCTCGATTTATACCATTTGCCCCACGCATGCAGAAATCACATCCGAGGCACTAAATCTCCCGTGCTCCGGAGGTATCGGATATGGTCCCAACGATGGGAGCGGTTTGGGTGGATCCCTAACTGTGGGGCTCACTGTGATGTACGTTCTTTACATCCACACCATCCATTCATTTTGAAAGCTCATTTTAGGTCATGACCCCAAAAATGAAGCAGATCCAAAACTTAGGAGACCATACCACATGAAACAGTCTTGATTGAATCCTCACCATTAAAAACTTTGCGGGGGCAACCTGGAATGTTTATTTTCAATCCGACCTGTTGATAAGGCCAAAAATACCTGGATGAAGAGATCACACAAATATCAGGTTGATCTAAAGCTTTTGGATCCGACCAGAAGTTTTTAATATTGGATTACCACTGTTTCCTGTATTATGGTCCACCTGAGATTTGGATCTGATTTATTTTTGGTATAATGCTCTAAAATGAGTTTTCAAAACAGATGTATGGCCTGGATATAAGGAACGTATATCATGGTGGATCCACCCACCTCAGTATCCGGGGATCCACTTGAAACCGCGCTCCCCAACGTTGTACAAGTTAAGTTAATACAGTGATACCGACCATACACGTGGTTGTCCCCACAATAGATGCGCGAGCCAAGGGCTTCTAATATGTATCGACAATACAATCGTAACCATCCAATCAATCGTATATTTGGCAGGATGTGATCCATTGTCGTTTTCCCACCCCCATTTGTTTGGAATGGTTAAGAGCTTTGGACCTGGGCCACACCACAATAAATAGTGATGATTGAACACTTACCATTAAAAACTTCCCAAGGCTCTCTTGAAGCAGATCTGTAATGTTTATTTGCCATCCAACCCGTTGATAAGGTAAAAAAGAACTGGATGAAGGTAAAATAAAAAGATAACTTTATTCAAAACTTTCGTGGCCTCAAAAAAGCTTTTAGTACTCATTCACCACCTTTTCCAGTGGTGTGGTCCACCCGAGAGTTGGATCTGCTTATATGTTCGAATAACACATTTAAATGAGCTGAAAAAACGGATGGGAGACGTGGATAGGAAACAAAATCATCAAGGTGGGCCCACACAGTAAAGGTAACACCCACTGAGGTGTAACCCTGGTAAGAGCAAATCCGCTCCCGTGGAATGGGGCACGCGGATTCCCCGCGAGAAGTTACTGCACTGGGAACTTAGCTTGGACCCATGGCAATGTTTGTTAGAAATCGACCATGTTCATCCTTCTTTTTTTTTTTTTATCTCATTTTAACAAAAAAATGAGTGATCCAAGATTCAAGTGGGCGGCACAAAAGAAAAAGGGAAATTCCTACCGTTTCACCCTTCCATACCCCCACGAATATTTCAACTTCAACTGATGGACGTACAATTCTCATATTTTAAGCCCACTTGAGTCTTGGATCCAGCTCATTTTTTGTTGAATGTTCTACAGTTAGCTCACAAATTGGATGTACAGGGTGGATTTCTCACAACTATCACGGTGGCCCCACCTAGGTTCCAGCACATAAACTTTTGCAAACTTGTGCGAATTGTGATATTTTAAAATAGACGGAGGGAGTGGAATTATCAAGCACATCTCTGTGGACCCCACCCAGCCCTGGGCATAGAGATATCTCTGGGTGCGGGTCACAGGCAATCTGCTCCCAAACTTTTGTGGCCATATGAATGTTTCAATGGTGGTCATTGAATCACCACTATCTCCTTTCGTGTGGCCTACTTGAGCTGTGGATCTGTCTCATTTTTTGTCACATATCTTAAAATGAGCTCACAAAACGGATGAACAGGGTGGATTTCTCACAAATACAACGTTGAGCCCCAATTAGCATTCCAGCGCAGGAACTTGTGAAAAGCAAGAAATCTACGTCCAATAAAAGAAAGTGACCGGACTCGGATTCGCTAGTAACCCTCCAGTACCAGCCCGGTACTGGTCGGTGCTGGATTAAGGGCTCTGGGCCTACCAAGATGTGCCTGTCTTATCCATGCTGTCCATCCATCTTCCCCTATCATTTTTAGGCTATGGGCCAAAAATGCTTAAAATGAGAAAGATCCACAAAAGTTTTGGACCAAGCTGATATTTGTGTTCGCACTTCATCTAGTTGTGTGACTTAATCAACAGGTTGGATGCCAAATAAACATGACAGTGGGCCCTAACAAGCTTTTAACAGTGAGCGCCCTATTCCACTGTTTCCTTTGGTATGGTCCACCTGAGATTTGGACCCTGTCCTAAAATGAGCTGGCAAAATGGATGGACCGTGCGGGTAAGGCACATAGTTACGATGGGCCACATAGCTTTTCCAGCAACACCAGTACCAAGCTGGGCAGTCGAGGGTTAATACGGAAGCCAAGTCCAAAGTGACTAGTCACGGTTGTCATACTTTTGGTAGGGCCCACCAAATCCACCATTGGACCAATGAAAAAAAAAATCAACGGTCCACATTCACTGAATGAAGCCTTAGGTGGGACATTATCAAAGAGACTTTTGGGCGGTGGAAAATTCACAGAAAAAGGTGAACGTAGTCCTTACGGGCTTTATTTTCTGCCCGATTCTCCAAATACTATGGGCTGGTTTTTTTTGGTCAGGGAAGTGTGGATCGCGCGGTCTGGTTTCCACCCCCAACAAGTGCATCTTAAACAATAATCTGAACCGTTCGTGTTCTAGATTTTATGATATCTGATCCAGGATACCATAGGAAACATTGATTGAACGGGTGATCTTATAGGCAGATTAATATTTAATGGCTCATATCCAATTTCAAGATCATGAAGTATGATTGCAAGGGCGCGGATTGGGTACTAACCGTGGTGCAGATAAAGAGGGATGGTCTTGTAAGGAGATCCGTGGGGCCCACTGTGATGTATATATTTTATCCACACCGTCCATCCATTTTCACAGATCATTTTAGAGAAGAAACTCGAAAAGGAGGCAGATCGAATTCTCAAGTGACCACACCACATGAAGCAGTAAGGATTGAATTCCTACCGTTGAAATTTTCCCAAGGCCCACCGTGATGTTTATTTTCCATCCAAACTGTTCATAAAGTCACATGGACATGTAGGAAGGGAAAAATATAAATATCAGATTGATAAAACATATACATGACTGTGGGCCTCACAGAGCCCTTTACAGGGCCGCCGTGTACCCAATCCGCGCCCTGATTGCATGGCCGTAATTGAAAGCAGCGTCCGGACATTTTTGCCCCTGCAATTGAATTTTGTCTCCTTCGTAGAAAACTGGGTATATTCGGAAGAAAGATCCGAAGTAACGGGTACCTTTTTGGATTGAAAAACGTGACTATTATTCAATATACTATTTCTATTTCACTATGAAAATAAATAAAAAATAAAAAATAAAAACTTACAATGTTTAAGGTTTCGGCCACGTCTTTTCACATGCACGTCCCAAACACCCAAGTGGTGGGTCCCATGGATGGACCCCATCTCCAGAGGGAAGTTAGTGGCTGTTGATTTCCTTTGCCCGTACAATTGATTTTTTGTTTCCTACCTATTTTGTGAACCGAAAAAACGTGACTATTTTTTGGAAGAGATCTGTCAAGCTTGGTCCCTGGAGCATCATGGACCTGTCATCACCGGGCATCGGGGACCGACTGGTCGATCAGTCAACCAGTGTTAATGCAGACGTGAATTGCATGTGATATATTCTCTGGATTGTTTTTGGGCCAGTTCGACCGGTCGGCCATGTTACGTGGTGACTTGCGCAACAAGTTTTTTTTTTGCGCCATTGCACGGTAGCATGTAAGACGTTTCTAATTCGGAGTTGTTTGCTATGTATATGGCATAAATCCGGAAGTAGGAGTAATCCTAAGGTGTTCAATGTTTTCAAAGTGTGTTTGGAAGAGGGGAGAGTGTTTTGAGAGGGAGAGAACTTGGGTTTTCTTGGTTTTCCTTGCTTGTGGACTGTCAATCTCTGTAATCTTCTGTTAATTATAGTGGATTGCTTTGTGCCGTGGTTTTTTACTTGTTTAGGGTTTTTTCATGTAAAATCGGATCATCTCTTGTGGTTGAATGCTTATGTGGTGTGATTTCATTGTGTTTCTTATTTGATCTTATATTTTGCTGTGGTGTTGTTCGGCTTCCGCTGCCTGGCGTCCCTATTCCCAATACTATTATCTGGTGTACTATTCATATTTCGCACCGCATAAAAATGATTAAGATTTTAGCCACATCTTTTCACATGTACATGTCCCCCAAAACGCGCGAATTTCCTGATCTTCTGCCAGAGCCTTTGCAGGAAGTTCCTACGTTGGGCCCACCGTGATGTTTGTGAGAAATCCCCGCTGTCCATCCGTTCTGAGCTCATTTTAGGGTGATAGTCCATAAAATGAACCAGATACAAGGATCAAGTGGGCCACACTAAAGGAAAAGGTGGGTAAGGAAATTTCTACCGATGAAACCTCCTTGGGTCCATAGTGATGTTTATATGCCATCCATACCGTTCGTATTGTCATTCCTATGGGTATGAACTGAAAACAAAAATATTACCCTGATGGCCCCTCGAATACTGTGGACGTTCAAACCTCACGTCAGTAGTCGACTTGAGTCTTAGATCTTGCTCATTTTTAGCCTCACGTACTAGAATGAGCTCACAAAATGGATGGACAGGATATATTTCTCAAAAACATCATGGTGGGCTGTAACACCCCGAAAAATCTGCACCCGAGTAGAAAAACTCTGATCCCGAGTTCTCGAGTGTTAACTTAAGAAAATGCTATTTTAAGAATGCCACACATGGAAAATGCATCAATGTGTGTCCTCAATCAGATTTACATTCATTCAATTAACAAATAATCAGAGTAACGCATTTCAATTAGCGGATCACAAGCAAAGCGGAGGTAATTAAATCTAAAGATATAGGGCTAACACCCTAGACATACAATTCAAATGTAGTGTCAACCCATATGAGAATTATACGAATCGCAATAGATGAAAAACGAAGAGAAAATACAACTACCAAAAGGGACGAAGGTAAAAGACTACAAGGTGCCCGAGTGCACCACCATCTACTCCTATTCTTGAGACATCTGCATATGTCAAATAGAAGGCGTCGAAACGCCAACATAATGAAGAAATAACCCCAAGGTTAGACTCAAGATATTTAAATTATAAACATGTTCATATAAGTGTATTAATCTTAAGCATATTATCAAGTCAATCAAGTTTAGGCAATGACCAACAATAATTATACATCATCCTAGGCTAGTTGATTTAATGCATGAATGTCATGATTCCGCACACAATGCATGTCCCGGGCAAGCCCTGACCCGACCAACTGGTATCAGAATCCACAGTTCCCTTGTCTAATAGGTCGTAAGTCGTGACTGAGTACACAGCCCGGATGACATAGAGAAATGACATGAGGTGTTCAAGGCAGCACTGGCGCCACATCAGGTAACCAGGGTACACGAGTCCCCCTCAAATGCAATGTCATGTATGCATGATTAATTAAAGTATTTATTAGTCTAATTCATTCAGCAAATTGGTGAAGCTAGAATACCAACATAGTATCGTAAAGTCTAACTAGGACTATCTGGCTCCATACGATGCGTCGCCAATCATCGCCAGTAACCCCTCGATCCAAGGTTTAGAATAGTCTGGCCGTAACTCGTCAGCCACACCCAAACCAAGCGGAAGGGCTCATCACCCCTAATATCAAATACGATTAATTTATTCAGAGGTGCGGGCGTTTCACTCGGAATTAACCTAATGCACGCCCGGGTCGTTCGAACGGTGCACATGCAAGCAAACATCGGCTAGGGTTACATTTGTCACAAGGGCCGTTCGAACAACAATCAGTCACCCCTGTCATTACTCACTGGTAACTACAGGGAGGCACCACCCCAGCATAGGCTGACAACTCAGACACGGTGTCCCATACCACCATGCCTGGCTCATGAGACTTGGTGAATCGAGTTGCAGTATGGTTATAAGTAGACTATTCAGAGTGGGAACGATAGTATTCAAGATTCCATATAGTGTGATTCAACAATGAAATACAGAAATGATTAACTCTGAATGGGGCTTATTCGGTAGACCCAACTAGACGACGACAACCCAACAATGGCCATTGTCGATCGACCGTGTCCCGCCTAGTCGATCGAATAAGTCCGTGACTGCCAACCTAGTGGTAGGCAGTACACTATATCAACAGTTTTCAGAGCTTAATTCAAAGCAACACATAACTTATTATAATAACAATTTAGGTTATTAAATACCTAATCATAAACATATCCAAGCACCTAGCCCAACCGATCCAAATGACCCGTATGACACAGCCCGGAGGATACAAGGCACCACATACATCTATAAGCATAGATATATTACAATATTTTAAATTTATATCTTAAGGCATTTCATCGGGCATGTTATCAATCAAATAACAATAGAGGCATTTCATCGAACATGTTATGCACACATCAACAATTAACATATAAAATCAACAAATCATTAATTAAGATTTGTCGAGAGTAAGCGTGAGGGTAGATCTTCACCTTAGGGTTGAAATTCAGCGATTCGGATGCGTCCAAACGCTGAAAATTGAGAAATACCTCAATTACCAACAATGAATCACAAATTTAGTGTTAATCAATTAGGGTTTAATCTAATTAAATGTTTAATTAGGGTATAGGGATTTTGGTATTTCGAATTTGGAAAAATTCGAAATTGATTCAACAAATCAGGGGCCCAAATTCGGCGAACCGTCGGAATCACAACGGAGTTGAGCTTAGATATGGCTTCTACAAAGCGTGGGCCACGCTCAATCGATGATCGGGATCCCAAACCTTAGCAAGAGGAACCCTAGGGTTAGGGTTTCGTCAGAAACAAATAGGGGTTTCTAACCCTAATGGTCCAAAAATGAAGAAAATGGAAGGAAGAGGAAAATAAGAGGCAGAGGAACACCTTACCTACCATGGGGAGGAGAATTCCAACCTTAGATCATCAGATCTTGGCTGGGAGAAGTAGGAACGGAAGTGGAGGCCGAAGAGAGCTCGAAAATCCAAGATTCCCATGAGCATGGTGGAGAATTTGAGGAAGGAATGGGGTTTGAGAAGAGAAGAGGGAAGCTAGGGGAGCTTAGGAGCTTAGGGGAGAAGAAGATGAAGGAGAGAAATAAGAAGGAAAGAGAGAATGGGGTTTATAACCCTGGTTTTTAAAAACAATACTCGAAGGGTTCGGTGCGTATCATTTCTGCCTGACAGGGTGGAAAGTTCGTCGTATCATTTCTGAATCCTAGTGAAATTCGGTCTGCTGCTCTGCCAAGCAGTGAGTCCATTAATAACGACCAAGATTTAGAACTTGGATCAAATCGGAAATACTTTGCTCATTTGTAGTTCCACTACTCTGTGTTCTTAATCGTAATAAGTCCTAAGGGAAATGGTCCTGAAGGTTGTGCTGGTAAGACTAGCGTTCAATGAGATGAATACCTACATTTCCAACGAACCTAAGGGTTACCTAAATCCAAAAAATTATCTTAAGAGTTTCCAAATGAGCCTAGAATCCAAGTCTCTTTGTCGATGGGCTCTGGATTTTCACTAACTTAAAAATTGGAAGTCCTTGGGCATTACCTTCGGTGTGTCGGTTAGAGCGTACCCGCACGTGTGTTCACATGTATTGGGGACTAAAATGAATGTTTTTACCAAAGAAATGATGGAATTAGTTTAGGAGTTGGAAGATCACATGGTTCGGAAGAGTTTTCCCACGATTGGATTAACTCGGGTATGTCGCTGTATGTAGAGACTAAGTAAAGAACCCTGAATTATCAATCCACTCGTAGATCGACCAGACTATCATTAATTTTTTACCGGACCTTGGTATTTTAGCCTATTTTCGGTATTTTAAATTTTTTGAACGGTTTAGATTTGGTAAAAACCCTCTCTTTTAAAAGGCGCTATGTTTTGGAAATGCCAAAAAGTTGCGATTTGTACTTGGAGTGGAAAATCAAAATCTTTATTATTGGAATTTCGATTTTTTAGTATTTTTTATTGAATCCAAATGGGGGGTACTTCTTTATTTACATAAATAACTTAAAGTAAATGGAAACATAAATTAAACATGACATTTATTTACTGGACTGTGTGGGAACTCACTGTGTAGGGGAGAAGCCTTGAATTTTCAAAGAAAATGGACAATGGACGACCGGCCGACCGGATAGGTAGCCGGCCGACCGGTTGTGCTGCCTCATATGAGAGGGGGGAATGGATGGTCAGCGTGATCCGGCCGACCGGATTGACAACCTGCCGACCGGATAGGTAGCCGGCTGACCGGATTGGCAACCGGCCGACCGGTTGCTGCTGCCCTTTTGGAAGAAAAACGGATGGACAGTGGGATCCGGCCGACCGGATCTGGAACCGGCCAACCGGTCGTGGCTGGACGGTTATAAAAGGGGGGTTGCAAACCCCATTCGATCCATCTCTCTCATTTCTCTCCTCCACCCTCTTCTCCCCTTTGCTCCCAAGCCCTCCTAGCTCTCTTCTTCCCTTCTCGAACTTCATTTCTTCCTCAAATCCTCCGCCATGCCAGTGGAAATCTCGAATTTTCAAGCTCTCTCCGGCCTCCACCTCCGTTCTCGCATTTCTCCAGCCAAAATCCGATGGCTTTGGGTCGGATTCTCCAACCTATGCTAGGTATGATGTTCCTCTACCTCTTCTTCTATCTCTTCTTTCCATTTTCTTCCTTTTTATGTCATTAGGGTTAGAAACCCATTTGTTTCTATCGAAACCCTAACCCTAAGGTTTGTCTGTACTAGGACTTAAACCTTTATTGGTCGTTGGGGGGTGGTGCACGCTATTGCGGGAGCCATAACGAAGCTCGACTCCGTTGGGATTCCGACGGTGCACCGAATTTGGGCCCCGATTCGTTGAATCGATTTGGTATTTTTCCAAATCCGAGATACCAAAACCCTAAACCCTAATTAAACATTTAATTAGATTAAACCGTAATTGATTAACGTTAAATTTGTGATTCATTGTACGTCATTGAGGTATTTCCCAATTTCCGGCGTTTGGATCTTATTTGAATTGCTCAGGCCTCATCCGAATCGAGTAATTTCGATTCCAAGGTGAAGATCTACCCTCAAGCTTACTCTCGACAAATCTTAATTAATGATTGGTTGAATTTATACGTTAATTGTTGATGTGTGCATAACATGTTCGATGAAATGCCTCTATGGTTGTTTGATTGATAACATGCTCGATGAAATGCCTGAATGATATAAATTTATAATATTGTAATTTATCTATGCTTGTGGATGTATGTGACACCCTGTGTCATCCGGGCTATGTCATCCGGGTCCTTTGAATCGGTCGGGCTAGTCGGTCGGGCCAGGTGCTTAGATATGTTTATAATTAGGTATTTAATAACCTAAATTGCTATTATAATAAGGTATCCGTTGCTTTGGATTAAGCTCTGAAAACCATTGATATATTGTACTGCCTGCCACTGGGTTGACAGTCAGGGACATTCGATCGACCAAGCGGGACAAGGTCGACCGATAGTGGCCATTGTTGGTTTGTCGTCATCCACTTGGGTCTATCGAATAAGCCCAATTCAGAGTTAATCATTTTTGTATTTCATTCTTGAATCACATCCTATGGAATCTATAATACCATCGTTCCCACTATGAATAGTCCACTTAAAACCATATTGCGACTCGATCCACCAAGTCTCATGAGCCAGGCATGGTGGTATGGGACACCGTGTTTGAGCTGTCGGCTTATGCTGGGGTGGTGCCTCCCCGTAGTGACCAGTGAGCATTGACATGGGTGACCGATTGTTGTTCGAATGGCCCTTGTGACAAATGTGATCTTGGCCGATATTTGCGTGTCCGTGCATCATTCGAACGACCCGGGCGTACATTGGGATAATTCCGAGTGAAACGCCCGCACCTCTGAATAAATTAATCGTATTTGATATTTGGGATATGAGACCTTTTGCTTTGATTTGGTCGTGGCTGACGAGTCACGGTCGAACCAAGCTTTCATGGTAGGATAACTCAACCTTGGATCGAGGGGCTACTGGCGATGATTGGCGACGCATCGTAGAGAGCCAGATAGTCCTGGTTAGACTTTATGATACGATGTGGTATTCTGGATTCACCAATTTGCTAAATGAATTGGACTAATAAATACTTTAATTAATCATGCATACATGACATTGCATTTGAAGGGGACTCGTGTAGCTTGGTTGCTTGATGTGGCGCCAGCGCTACCTTGAGCACCTCATGTCATTTCTCTGTGTCATCTGGGTTGTGTACTCAGTCACGACTTACGACCTGCTGACAGGTGGACTGTGGATTCTGATACCAGTTGGTCGGGCCAGGGCTTGCCCGGGACATGCGTTGTGTGCAGAATCATGACATCCATGCATTTAATCAACTAGCCTAGGATGATGTATGATTTGTATGTGGACATTACCTAAACTTGATTGATTTGACAACATGCTTAAGAATAATATACTTATATAAACCTGTTTATAATTTAAATATCCCGAGTCTAACCTTGGAGTTATTTCTTCACTATATTGGCGTTTTGACGCCTTCTATTTGACATATGCAGATGTCTCAAGAATAGGACCAGTTGGTGGTGCGCACGGGCGCCTTATAATCTTTTAGCTTCGTCCTTTTTGGTAGATACAATTTCCCTTCCTATTACTTTTATTGCGATTCGTATAATTTTCATATGGGCTTACACTGCGATTGAATTGTACATCTAGGGTGTTAGCCCTATATTTTTAGATTTAGTTACCTCTGCTTTGCTTATGATCCGCTAATTGAAATGCGTTACTCTGTTTTATGAATGGAATGAATATAAATCTGATTGAGGACACACGTGGGTGCATTTTTCACGTGTGGCATTCCTAAAATAGCATTTTATTTAGTTAACACTCAGGAACTCCGGATCAGAGTCTCCGTACTCGGGTGCCGAAATTTCGGGTTGTTACAGGTTCCCTATACCATAGGAATTTTCTAGACCCAAGAGTATCTCTCTCAGGTATAAAATTATAATCCTAAATGTCCCAACATCCTATCATTGTGGTTTGTATAATTCTCATTCCTAATATCCTGGTTATCTCAATACTCCGCTCTGATACCAACTGTAATACCCCGAAAAATCGGCACCCTAGTAGAAAAACTCTGATCCCGAGTTCCCAAGTGTTAACTTAATAAAATGCTATTTTAGGAATGTCACACGTAGAAAATGCATCAACGTGTGTCCTCAATCAGATTTACATTCATTCCATTCATAAATAATCAGAGTAACGCATTTCAATTAGCGGATCAAAAGCAAAGCGGAGGTAATTAAATCCAAAGATATTGGGCTAACACCCTAGACGTACAATTCAAATACAGTGTCAGCCCATATGAGAATTATACGAATCGCAATAGATGAAAATGAAGAAAAAATACAACTACCAAAAGGGACGAAGGTAAAAGACTACAAGGTGCCCGAGCGCACCACCATTTGGTCCTATTCTTAAGACATCTGCATATGTCAAATAGAAGGTGTCAAAACGCCAACATAGTGAAGAAATAACCCCAAGGATAGACTCGAGATATTTAAATTATAAACATGTTCATATAAGTGTATTAATCTTAAGCATATTATCAAGTCAATCAAGTTTAGGCAATGACCAACAATAATCATACATCATCCTAGGCTAGTTGATTTAATGTATGAATGTCATGATTCCGCACACAATGCATGTCCCGGGCAAGCCCTGGCCCGACCAACTGGTATCAGAATCCACAGTCCACCTGTCTAGCAGGTTGTAAGTCGTGACTGGGTACACAGCCCGGATGACATAGAGAAATGACATGGGTGCTCAAGGTAGCACTGGCGCCACATCAAGCAACCAGGGTACACGAGTCCCCCTCAATTGCAATGTCATGTATGCATGATTACTTAAAGTATTTATTAGTCCAATTCATTCAGCAAATTGGTCAAGCCAAAATACCAACATAGTATGGTAAAGTTTAACTGGGACTATCTGGCTCCCTACGATGCGTCGCCAATCATCGCCAGTAACCCCTCGATCCAATGTTTAGGTTATACACTCATGAAAGCATAGTCTGGCCGTAACTAGTCAGCCACGCCCAAACCAAGCGGAATGGCTCATCACCCCAGTATCAAATACGATTAATTTATTCAGAGGTGCGGACGTTTTACTCGGAATTAACCCAATGCACGCCCGGGTCGTTCGAACGGTGCACATGCATGCAAACATCGGCCAGGGTTACATTTGTCACAAGGGTCGTTCGAACAACAATCAGTCACCCCTGTCATTGTTCACTAGTCACTACGGGGAGGCACCACCCTAGCGTAGGCCGACAACTCAGACACGGTGTCCCATACCACCATGCCTGGCCCATGAGACTTGGTGGATCGAGTCGCAGTATGGTTATAAGTGGACTATTCATAGTGGGAACGATGGTATTCCAGATTCCATATAGTGTGATTCAACAATGAAATACAAGAATGATTAACTCTGAATGAGGCTTATTCGGTAGACCCAAGTGGACGATGACAACCCAACAATGGCCATTGTCAATCGACCGTGTCCCGCCTAGTCGATCGAATAAGTCCGTGACTACCAACCTAGTGGTAGGCAGTACACTATATCAACAGTTTTTAGAGCTTAATCCAAAGCAACACATAACTTATTATAATAACAATTTAGGTTATTAAATACCTAATTATAAACATATTCAAGCACCTGGCCCAACCGATCAAAAGGACTCAGATGACACAGCCCGGATGACACAGGGCTCCACATACATCCACAAGCATAGATATATTACAATATTGTAAATTTATATCATTCAAGCATTTCATCGAGCATGTTATCAATCAAACAACAATAAAGGCATTTCATCGAACATGTTATACACACATCAACAATTAACATATAAAATTAACAAATCATTAATTAAGATTTGTCGAGAGTAAGTGTGAGGGTAGATCTTCACCTTAGGGTTGAAATTCGGCGATTCGGATGCGTCCGAACGCTGAAAATTGGAAAATACCTGAATTACCTACAATGAATCGCAAATCTAGTGTTAATCAATTAGGGTTTAATCTAATTAAATGTTTAATTAGGGTTTTAGGGTTTTGGTATCTCGGATTTGGAAAAATCCCAAATCGATTCAACAAATCGGGGCCTAAATTCGGCGGACCGTCGGAATCACAACGGAGTTGAGCTCGGATAGGGCTTCTACAAAGTGTGGGCCATGCTCAATCGATAATCGGGATCCCAAACTTAGCAAGAGGAACCCTAGGGTTAGGGTTTCGTCAGAAACAAATAGGGGTTTCTAACCCTAATGGTCAAAAAATGAAGAAAATGGAAGGAAGAGGAAAGTAAGAGGTAGAGGAACACCTTACCTACTATGAGGAGGAGAATTCCAACCCTAGCTCGTCGGATCTTTGCTGGGAGAAGCGGGAACGGAAGTGGATGCCGGAGAGAGCTAAAAAATCTAAGATTCCCATGAGCATGGTGGAGAATTTGAGGAAGGAATGGGGTTTAAGAAAAGAAGAGGGAAGCTAGGGGAGCTTAGGAACTTAGGGGAGAAGAAGATGAAGGAGAGAAATGAGAGAAAGAAATGAGAAAGAGAGAGAGAGAGAATGGGGTTTATAACCCCATTTTTTAAAAAGAATACTCGAAGGGTTCGGTGCGCCGAAGGTCCCCTTCGGTGCACCGAAGCCCCAAGACAGAGTGCTTCGATTCGGACCGAAGCTCCTTCGGCTCGGGCCGAAGCTCGCTGGACAAACCTTCGGTGCGCCGAAGATCTCCTTTGGTGCACCGAAGACACTGTTTCAAACTCCGCTTCGGTACGATCTTGCTGGTCGGCTTAAGCCGAAGGCCTCCTTTGGTGCGCCGAAGGCTCCTTCGGTGTGTCGAAGCCTACTATTTAGAAATTCTTCTGCTTGCCAAATTTTCTGCAAGCACACAGTTCCACCGACTCCCTGGACAGTTTTTCCTTATTTACATATAATGACATTTAAGTAAATGTCATGTTTCCATTTACTTTCAATTATTTTATGTAAATAATGAAGTACCCCCCATTTGGATTCAATAAAAAATACTAGAAAATCAAATTCTCAATAATAAAGATTTTGATTTTCCACTCATAGTACAAATCGCAACTTTTTGGAATTTTCAAATAGTAGCGCCTTTTGAAATAGAGGATTTTCGCCAAATCTAAACCGTTCAAAAATTTTGAAAAACTAACATTAGGCTAAAACACCAAGGTCCGGTAAAATATTCATGATGGTCTTGTCGATCTACGAGTAGATGGATAATTCAGGGTTCTTTACTTAGTCTTTACAAACAGCGACATACCCGAGTCAATCTGATCGTCGGAGAATTTTTCCGAACTATAAGTTTCTCCACTCTTAAGCTAATTTCTTCATTTCCTTGGGTAAAATCATTTATTTTAGTCCCCAATAAGTGTGAACACTGACACGGATATGCATTCAAATCGAAAAGTCAAAGGGAACGCCTAAGGACTTTCGATTACCAAGTTAGCGAAAATCCGGGGCGTTACATGGGCACAAGCTTGACAGGAAATCCACATACCCTGAGGAGTGGATTAGGTGAGACACCGTACCCACCGAGGTGGGTAGGACCCTGACTGTGGGGCACACTGTGATGTTTGTGACTACATCCATGCCGTCCATCAGTATTTAAAGTTCATTTTAGGGCATGATAAAAAATAAAGCAGTTCCAAATCCCAAATGGGCCATAGTGCAGAAAGAGTGGTGATTGATCACTAAAAGCTTTTTATGGGCCACAAAAGCTTTGGATCAATTTTATATTTATGTGGTCTCTTCATCCAGGTGTTTGTGACCTTATCAACAGTATGGATGGCAAATAAACATTCCGTTGGAATCCATGAAATTTTTTTTGGTGGAGATTTAATCAAGATTGTTCCTATGGTGTGACCCACATAAGATTTGAGTCAGCTTCATTTTTGTGGTCATGCTCTAAAATGAGCTTTCAAAATGGCTGGACGGTGTGGATTTAAGACACATACACCACTGCGAGCCCTACAGTCAGGGGTCCTACCTACCTCGTGGATCCGGCCGGGGTCTCACATAATCCGCTCCCATATCCCAGCATCCAAATGGTGGGTCCTATGGGTGGCACCGATGTCTAAATCATTGATCAGTCGTTCCTAGCCATCCAATGAAGTAGCTATCAAATTGATGCTCAAAGGAAAGTGAGTGGACGTGGATTGCCTGGGACCCCTCGTGACAGACGTGGATTAGGCTGTGTTGACAGCACCACCCCAGTGGTGGCCTGTCGATGTATTGGGCAATGGAGGTCCAACGTGATGTGTGTGCTTTATACCTATGCCGTCCGTCCATCCGCTTTGGCCCTTCATTTTAAGGTATGAACCCAAAAAAGTTCAAGTGGACCACACCATAAGAAATAATAGTGATTGAATGTCCACCATTACAAACTCTTTAGGGACCATAGAAGTTTTGGATCAGGTTGATATATGTGTTTTCCCTTGATCTAGGTTTGCGTGCCCTTATCAACAAGTTACAAATAAGCATTATGGTGGGCCTTAGAAAGGTTTCAATGGTTAATGTCATTATCCCCACTATTTTTGTGGTGTGGTCCATTGGGGCTTCAGATCTACTTTATTTTTGAGTTCATCTCCTAAAATATGCTAAAACAATGGATGGGTAGTGATGTAGCTAATGAAACAATAAAAATAAAAAATAAAAAAAATAAAAAATAAAAAATCGTTGTCTTCTTTTAAGTAGTCAAAACCTTGAATTGACAAGACATAGGAAAAAAAATGAAATTATATCATTTAATAAAAATTTTGAAATGCTTGATTACACATTCAAACTCTTATAAAAGTCCTAATTTCACTAGAATAAAACATATGTAAAATAATAAATTATCTAAAAAATTAAAAGTCCTAAATTAATTGAAAAAATTCTCCTGAAAAAGATAGGACAAAAATTAAAAATTACTAAAAATAATAAGTTTTTTTTTTTCTAAAACTACAATTCGAATATAAGGATGTGTTTTTTCACAAAATAGACCAATGTGACCCGCTACATGGGTTGGTTGACCCTCAATGACTTGCTACATAAAAGTTGATACGTCGTGCATTCAGTGACAATACAAAGATTGAAAGTTACTCTTGTTTTATGGCCAGAATTCGAACGACAAGTCCTCCCTACTCGGGTGAATTTCTTCAATTTGAATACGCAAGGGCCCAATTATGTCATGCCTTATGTAAGACTGACCAGAATATGACGGCCTACGTCCTCCTCCATTCAGGCTTCTTTCGGTCCAACTATGTTAAGAATATGTCTGTGGCCCACTCTACATCAAACGAGGTGGATGTAAAACACATACATCACAGGCACTGCAATACCATAGCCGGTCCTGCATTTGGAAGTTAAGTGGGGCCCACTGTGATATTTGCCTATTACTGAAAATTTTAAGGCCCATTGTGCTGTTTATGTGCAATCCAAGACCAACCGAAAACACAAATATTAGCCTAATTCAAAATTTTTTTACACACTCATGGATTCACACTAGAATAGGATTTCACCGCAATGGATATCGAACCCATGAACTTGTGTTAAAACTCCTGCGAGCCCACCACCGATGCATGAGTAAGAGCATTTCAGCTTGTGATTCAAGACTTGTGGCCAACTTTGAACGTTCCCCACTTCGATCCCTCTAGAATGGCTCACTTGAGTCTTGAGATCTGACTAATTTTGAGCTCATGTACTAAGTTGAGCTGGCAAAAGGAAAGTGTTGAGTGTGGAGACAAAAACTCCACTGAGCTTGGCCGGGCACCCGGACGGTCTGTGGACCGGGCGCCCAAAATTCAGCCATTTGCTGTTCAGTCCACTGGACTGTTTTGTGAGCATCCGGGCGCCCGACGGTCAAAGTGTCCGGGCGCCCGATATTCATCTGTTTTCTGTTTTTTGTTGCTGGACGTATTTTGTATTAGCCGGGCGCCCGACCCAGTTATGTCCAGGCGCCCGACCGGCCGTGGACTTAAGATGCGGGTTTCCTATTTTGTGTTGTAATTGCGGGGTTTACTATATAAAGGGGTGTAAACCGGGATTAAGTATAGGGATTAGGGCTTCTATACGTCCAAGGTGAGAAAAAGGCGAGAAGATTAGCAAAAGGGCCATCTCTGTGCATGGGAGCATAGGAGAAGGTAAGGGTATTGCTTGTAACTTCGTTTTTTCTTCATAGTGAAGTTTGCACCCGTGGTTTTTTACCCTTGTTGGGGTTTTTTCACGTAAATCTCTATCTTGTAGATCGTTGGTTTGTGTGATTCTTTTCTAGTTATTATTTTCTTCCTGTTTATCGTTTGTGGGTGAGACTGGAGATTGGATCTCGCTTCACCAGCGTTATTGGCGTGCTGCGCAACAATTGGTATCAGAGCTATTGGTTTAGTTCAACTGGGAGCGATGGCGGAAGATGAGAAAACTAGAATTGAGAAGTTTGATGGTTCAAACTCTGCCTTCTGGAAGATGCAGATGGAGGATTATCTGTATCAGAAGGACCTCTACATTCCTCTAGAAGGAAAAGAGAAGAAACCAGAGAAGATGACAGATGATGAATGGGCTTTAATGGATCGGAATGCTTTAGGAACGATCCGACTCTCTTTGTCTAAGAGCGTCGCCTTCAATATATCCAAAGTAAAGACCACAGAAGAATTGATGCAGGCTTTGGCTACGATGTATGAGAAACCCTCGGCATCAAATAAGGTTCATCTTATGAAACGACTTTTCAACATGAAGATGTCAGATGGTGGGGGCGTGGCTGAACATCTAAACGAGTTCAATACAGTCACGAGCCAATTGGAATCCGTTGACATCACTTTTGATGACGAGATCAAGGCCCTATTGATCTTGTCAAGTTTGCCAGACAGTTGGGACGGTTTGGTGATTGCCGTGAGCAATTCTTCAGGATCTACGAAGTTGAAATTCGATGATGTGGCCGGTCTAATTCTAAGCGAAGAATCTAGAAGGAAGGCATCAGGAACTTCAGGGGATTCAGAAAATGCTTTAAACGTTGAAGGAAGAGGAAGATCTTCAAACAAAGGAGGTAATAAACACGGGCGTTCTAAGTCGAGGAATAAGTCCAAGGGACCGAAAGACAAGGACGGGTGTTGGCATTGCGGGAAGAAGGGGCACATGAAGCGTGATTACAGAGCGCTTAAGAAACAAGAAGGAAGCTCTCAAGGTGGGAAGGATTCAGTGAATCTATCTGAGGAGAGTGACACAGAGGCGTTGATCTTGTCTCTTGATGCGCGGAATGAGTCTTGGGTTATAGACTCGGGTGCTTCGTTTCATGCCACTTCATCAAAAGAAGTTCTTCGTGATTATGTCTCAGGTAACTTTGGAAGAGTCTACCTGGGTGATGATGAGCCATGCAGTATTGTTGGCAAAGGAGACGTTCATTTAAGCCAGAAAGACGGAACGGTCTTGAAGCTGAAGGATGTCAGACATGTACCGAGTTTGAGACGGAATTTGATCTCAGTGGGGCAGTTGGCCGATACCGGATATGTGACGACATTCACGAGCCATGCATGGAAGGTCACAAAAGGTGCCTTGGTTATATCTCGAGGCAAGAAGGAAGGTACTTTGTATATGACTTCCGGATTGTATAGTTCACTCGTAGTTGCATCAACTGGAATGAACGGGCAGTTATGGCATCAGAGGTTGGGACATATGAGTGAGAAGGGGATGAAAGTGCTATTGTCAAAGGGGAAGCTACCAGGGTTGAAGGCAATCGATCTGAAATTCTGCGAAGACTGCGTGTATGGCAAGCAGAAGAAAGTTAGCTTCAAGAAGACAGGACACGCTCCAAAGACGCATCTATTGGAGCTTGTACACACTGATGTGTGGGGACCGGCACAGGTATCATCTCTTGGTGGCTCACGTTATTTTGTTTCCTTTATTGATGATGCTAGTAGAAAACTGTGAGTCTACTTCTTAAAACACAAATCAGATGTATTCGATGTATTTAAGAAGTGGAAAGTTATGGTAGAAAATGAGACCGGTAAAATTGTGAAGTGTCTCAGATCGGATAATGGGGGAGAATATTGTGATAAAAGGTTTGAGGAGTATTGTGCAGCAAATGGAATCAAACATGAGAAAACGATTCCAGGGACACCGCAGCAGAACGGTGTGGCCGAGCGCATTAACAGGACCATCCTTGGGCGCGCTAGGAGCATGAGGCTACATGCAGGGTTGCCCAAGACCTTTTGGGCAGATGCTGTGAATACTGCTGTATATCTCATCAATAGAAGTCCCTCAGCACCATTGGATGGTGGCCTACTAGAAGAAACGTGGACTGGGAAAGAGGTGAACCTTGCACATCTTAGAGTGTTTGGTTGCACTTCTTATGTTCACATTGATGCAGAGCACAGAAACAAGCTGGATGCGAAGTCTAGGAGGTGCACGTTTATAGGCTACGGGCAGAATAATTTTGGCTACCGGTTTTGGGATGCAGAGAACTGAAAAATTATCAGAAGCAAGGACGTAGTCTTCAATGAAAAGGTGATGCATAAGGACAGTGTGCAGCAAAAGCAGGACAAGGCCGATGAAAAGGAATTCGTAGAGTTGGAAGAGCTATCGGACACGGGTGTTACAGTGCCACAGGATGAGCATGCACAGGAGCATGATGAAGCAAAGCCGCAGACACCGGTTGTGAGGAGGTCTACTCGGGAGAGGAGACCCAAGGTCCGATACTCACCCTCCTTACATTATCTACTGCTGACAGATAATGGTGAGCCAAAGTGTTTTGAAGAGGCGTTACGGTCAGATATGCGGGTTAAGTGGGAGCAAGCCATAGAAGATGAGATGGACTCTCTTGAGTCTAATCGTACGTGGGAGCTAGTCACTCTACCCAAGGGCAAGAAAGCTCTTCATAACAAGTGGGTTTACAGACTGAAGGAGGAGCACGATGGTTCGAAACGATACAAGGCTAGACTGGTTGTGAAAGGGTTCCAACAAAAGGCAAGTATCGATTTCACAGAGATATTTTCACCTGTGGTGAAGATGTCTACGATTCGCATGGTCTTGAGTATAGTGGCTACAGAGGACTTACATCTAGAGCAGTTAGATGTTAAGACAGCCTTTCTTCATGGAGACCTTGAAGAAGAGATATATATGCATCAGCCGACAGGATACGTGGCACCAGGAAAGGAGAACAAGGTGTGTAGACTGAAGAAGAGTCTATATGGTCTGAAGCAGGCCCCAAGGCAGTGGTACAAGAAGTTCGATAGTTTCATGTCGGGAAACGAGTATAGGAGATGTCATGCAGACCACTGTTGCTACTTGAAGAAGTTTGATACGTCGTATATTATTCTTCTTCTGTATGTTGATGATATGCTTGTGGCCGGATCAAGCATGAAGGACATCTCAGATCTCAAAAGACAACTGTCTAGAGAGTTTGCCATGAAGGATTTAGGAGCTGCAAAATAAATCCTAGGCATGAGGATAAAGCGTGACAGGAAAAACAAGAAGCTGGTTTTGTCACAGGCAGAGTACATAGCCAAGGTACTTGATCGATTCAGCATGGGAGGTGCTAAGCCGGTTAGCACTCCATTAGCCAACCACTTCAAGCTTTCTAAGGAGCAATGAGCTAAGACGCAGGAGGAACGGGACTACATGGCTAAAGTCCCTTATGCGTCAGCCATAGGGAGCCTCATGTATGCTATGGTTAGCACGAGGTCAGACATTGCTCAAGCAGTGGGAGTTGTTAGCAGGTACATGAATAACCCCAGGAAGGAACATTGGGAAGCTGTGAAGTGGATCCTCAGATACCTGGTAGGTACTGTGGATGTAGGGCTGTGTTATGGAGGATCGAAAATCAAGCTACAAGGCTACGTCGACTCAGATTTGGTAGGAGATATCGACAGCAGAAAGAGCACTACAGGGTATGTCTTTACCCTGGGTAGTGCTGCAGTCAGTTGGATCTCTCAGTTGCAGAAGATAGTATCCATCAGTACAATGGAAGCAGAATATGTTGCAGCTACAGAAGCGTGCAAGGAGATGGTGTGGATGCAAGGTTTTATGGAAGAGTTGGGGAAGAAGCAAGCAGATTGCAAGCTGTACAGTGACAGTCAGAGTGCAATACACTTGGCTAAGAATTCAGCCTTTCATTCAAGGACCAAGCATATTGACATCAGATATCACTTCATACGTTCGTTACAGGAAGATAGATCGATTGCTTTGGAGAAGATTCATACAAGTGAGAATCCTGCAGATATGTTGACCAAGGCGGTCACACGGGAGAAGCTGAAGCTCTGTTCAGCTTTGGTTGGTCTTCAGGCTTGAAGACTGGGAGGTGGTGCACTCCGGATGTAGAAGACGAAGGATCAGGTGGTGATTGTCTCCAAGTGGGAGATTGTTGAGTGTGGAGACAAAAACTCCACTGAGCTTGGCCGGGCGCCCGGACGATCTGTGGACCGGGCGCCCGAAATTCAGCCATTTGTTGTTCAGTCCACTGGACTGTTTTGTGAGCATCCGGGCGCCCGACGGTCAAAGTGTCCGGGCGCCCGATATTCATCTGTTTTCTGTTTTTTGTTGCTGGACGTATTTTGTATTGGCCGGGCGCCCGACCCAGTTATGTCCGGGCGCCCGACCGACCGCGGGCTTAAGACGCGGGTTTCCTATTTTGTGTTCTAATTGCGGGGTTTACTATATGAAGGGGTGTAAACCGGGATTAGGTATAGGGATTAGGGCTTCTATACGTCCAAGGTGAGAAAAAGGCGAGAAGATTAGCAAAAGGGCCATCTCTGTGCATGGGAGCATAGGAGAAGGTAAGGGTATTGCTTGTAACTTCGTTTTTTCTTCATAGTGAAGTTTGCACCCGTGGTTTTTTACGCTTGTTGGGGTTTTTCCACGTAAATCTCTGTCTTGTGGATTGTTGGTTTGTGTGATTCTTTTCTAGTTATTATTTTCTTCCTGTTTATCGTTTGTGGGTGAGACCGGAGATTGGATCTCGGTTCACCGGCGTTGTTGGCGTGCTGCACAACAGAAAGACGGGTGGTTTTCTCACAAACGTCACAGTGGACCTCACATGCAATCCGCAGTCTCAAGTAATTGGTCCAATTTTGAAAGGAATAACAAGGTAGTCGCCAATTTGGACGGTTGAATAGTCTTGCAGCAAAGGATTCTAGCATTGGCGTGCATGCAGGGATTGGAAGATGCTAAATCCTCCTTTTTGGCTTACTTTTCCGATTGAATGTAGGCCATGGATGTATTTTTTTCATCAGCTGTCTATTTGTATAGCTTTCATCAAAGGGTTAGTAATCTTCCACAAGGGAGATTTTTTCGGATGCATTGCATCTACGGTGGGACCAATCTTAATTAATGCTCTGGACCACCAATCTTAATCAATGCTCCGGACCGCCAAACAGTGGGCCCCACATGAAGGCATACTATGATCCTCCCGTTCACCTTTGTCCATTCTCCATCTAGTATTCTTTACTGCGAGTGGCCCACCGAGTAAAAGCTAGACATACTGGATGATGCTGACCATCGATTCCATATGCAAACAAAAGAAGGGTTACAAGAGCATTTCTAGATCCGTATGGTTTGTCCATATATAGCTGGCCACAATAAAAGTAATGATAAACGATGAGATGGTTGGCGTCGTGGACGCGGACGGCCTGCAAAAGCCTTTTCGCTGGCATCTCCTGCACTCGGAATCTATGTGGGGCCACCGTGATGTTTTTGAGAAATCTACGCCGTCCAACCGTTTTGGAAGATCATTTTAGGCGTTGCCACAAAAAAATGAACGGAATCCAAGACTTAAGTCGGCCGAAGACATGATGATTGAATTTTCACATTTGAAATATTCGTGGGGCCACAGAAGTTTAGAATCAGGATAATATTTGTGTTTGCAGTTCATCTCAGTAGGAATGACATTATGAACAGTATGGATGGCATATAAATATCACTGTGGACCCATAGAGGTTTCAACGGTAGGAATTTTCCTACCCACCTTTTACTTTAGTGCGGCCTACTTGAGTCTTGGATCCAGTTCATTTTTTGTCAGCACCGCCTAAAATGATCTCACAAAACGGTTTGGACGGCATAGATTTCTCACAAACATCACGGTGGGCCCCACCTAAATTCAGAGCGCAGGAGATGCCTGCAAAAGGCTTTTGCAGGCAATCCACGTCCTGGAGTCGTCCAATCAGACCGACTTTTGGGCTATGGACCATCCATATATTGGCTCACCACACCAACGGCCTGATAACCACACACGTACGTGGCATATCCCGTTAGGACCACATTGTTTCTAGACAGAATCCTCTACAACACCTGTTGTCGAGCACTCTCGATAGGAACTCATTATTGTGCGTGTTACATCCACTCCATCCATCAGGTGCACCTTGTCATGATCACCGCACAGCCCAAAAATCAGCCCGATCCAATACTCATGTGGTTTGATCAGACCGATTTCTGGACCGTCTGTTCACCTGGTGAATCTCACCTGATGAACGGACTGGATGGACTATACATGGTGAGTTCCACAAACAAACCGACGGTTGGCCTCCCTTGCCCATTTTTCTCCGTGGTACTGTTGTTCACCTGGCGGGCCCACGGAACTCGGGTGTTGTTCTCGCTGCGTACAGCAGGTGTTGTAGAGATTCTGTTTTAAAAATAGTTACGCGAAAAACTTTGATACTCTGGCATTGTAAATGGATGACACGCAAGCACTTAAAAATGGTATAATATTGTGGGCAACAATCCGGGCCGAGCCGAGTTAGCCCTAGTTTGGTTTGACTTGTTCTTGTACCTGTGCAGTTTGTGGATCGGTTTGGTTTGGGTTTCGGGCCGTCCCATACTGCCCGAGTTTGGTTTGCTTTAGAAAAATCTAATTAGAGCCGAGATCGGTTTAGTCAAAAATTTTGAACCAGGCGAGTCGAGTTCAAACATGCACTAGTTCTTTTTTTCCTTGTTTATTTAATTAAAAAAGAATTTAAAAAATTAATAAAATAGGTACAAATATATCTTACTATGTGATGTTTAACATCCTCCAAAGGAGTACAATTTCGAAATAGACATGTAAGAGTATTTTCCAAAACAAAAGTACACAGTCATAATTTTACAAGTTCAAGGAAATAATGTGAATTCATGTATCCAAAGCTCAAGTGGATCACACCAAAAGAAACGGCTGTGCTTATAATCTACCAGCTGAATCAAGCTGAGCTGAATCAAACCGAGCTTTGAGCTGAGCTGAGCTGGTACTGCCCTAATTTGAACTTGGTTTGATTTTTCAAATAAGCTTGACTTGGAGGCTTGATTTGGTCTGAGCTTCCATTCGAACCAATCTAACTGGACTTTTTCAAACCAATTTGAGCTGAACTTTCGAGCTGGCTTGGTTTGTGCCCACCTCTAGTAGCAACTTAGATGTATCATGAATCAAAATTACACTTTATTAGATTATAAATTTATAAGAGCATATCCAATCGATGATCATTCATTGGACGGTTAAAAGAAATCCAACGGTCCTATTTAAACAAACAAGCATCCAATCTGATTTTTGGACTGTAACGTAGTGACCCTGGCTTCCATGTTTTAGCCGGTTGAGCTGAGTAAATGCGTGCCAGGTAAACAATTTCTGAGTGCATGTGTATCAAGCATCATGCTCTGCCAGATTATCAAATCATTCCACGATATTCATTTATGGGTCTGTTCGGTCAGAAAATTCTGCAAATCGACAGTCCGTACACTCTTACGTCAGGCTTGCATTCGTGTTTGTCCATAAAAATCACAGCTTGGACAATTTTAAGGGCTTGTTTGATATTCTATAAATGAAATTTACTTCTATTTTTTCTTGAAAATGCATGTTTTTCTAAAAAGTCTCATATTACGTATAGTGTTATGTGCCAAAATTTTATGAGCTCCACCGTGGTATATGTGTTATGTTCATGCCGTCCATTCATTTTTCCATATCATTTTGAGGCATGAGCAGAAAAATAAGGCAGATTCAAACTCAAGTGGCCCATAATAAGAATAATTGCATCTATTGTTCAACCTACTATTGTTTGTGGCGTAGTCCACTTAATCTTTGGACCTGTCTCATTTTTGGGCTTGTGTCGTTAAATGATTTGAAATGATTAATGAGCGGTGTGGATATAACACATATATTATGGTAGGGCTCACATATCTTTGCTTTAAAAAGAGGTTGAAATTTGCATCGTTTTCAAGGTGGAATTTCATCTCTCTATCAAACGGGTGGTAAAAATCATCATTGTGCTTTTACTATTATTTACTTTCATTTACTTCCAATCGATTAGGACCAAAATTTGAATTTTGTATGAGAATCATGGCCACAAAGCTGATATTGACCTAATGAATATGTTGGGACCGTAAAAGCAACTTAGAAGAGAATCAAATAAAGTAATCACAATCACACAAACAAATCTAATTAGTAATTCAGAGAAGAATCAAATAAAGTAATCGTAATCACACAAGTAAATCCAATTAAAGAAGACAAATGAATTTTATGTGGAAAAATCCTTACAGGAAAAAATCACAACACAAAGCAAATCACCATGAAAATAAAAGTACAATAGTAGAGAACATTTACAAAACAATTAAAAAAAAAGCCCTAGCCTTTTATTCTCCAAAAACCCTCTCACAAGTTTAGAACTCTCACAAGTGTTAAATCCTAATTCCAATTACACTCACTTATATAACATTAAACTGAAAATAGAAATAAAATGCACAAAAATACTCTAAACAGTGCGTTGTCATTGACCAGCCAAGAGTTCGATCAATCGAACTTGGCCAAATATGTCCAGCGAGTAAACAATATATTCAGAAGAGTTTCGATTAACCAAGCCGGGACCATCGGTCGATCGAAAACCTCCAAAAGTATCCAGAGACCAAGTGTTTATAGCGGTCGGTCAACTGATGACCCTCAAACAATCTAGATTGAAGATCCAAAACAATCTAGATTGAAGAAGTCATTCAATAGAATAATCCCAATTTGGATGGATTTTGTATCCAAACAGGCCCTAAAAAAGGTAATGGGAAAGGGCAAACGTTAAGTATGAAAATATTTCTAGCTTTGACTAAGTGGGAAGCAATCTACAGAGAATTCAACGGAGAAAAAAAATGCTTTTGACAAAATGCATTACAACTAATGGAAAGATCTACTTAGCTTACGAGTCTTGGAAATGGACGGTTGACTTGTACGGGATCTTTGATTGGTATTTTATTGACTTGTATTGGATCCACTCAATAGGTCTCCTAATCTCAGATAACACTCATACGTGCATGTGATCCAAGCTGTTCTCTAAGTGGGCCACAACGAGTCGTGTCCATTACCCGTGAACCGCATCACATCGTCCACTCATCAGTTGGCCCTCAACGGATAGGCTACTTGTCCATATTCAGGATATTGAGTGCTGCACCCGACGACCACATGCTTGATTCTTGGACCACGGCATCTAAGCTTTGGGGCCCACTTAATGGACGGCTCTGATCACTCAAAACATGTGCCATTTTATCACATGTCGGAGCTTATATGTGTGAATGGGCAACAGGCAAGCCTCTCTTTGTTTGAAACCATGCATTTGATGGTGACTTTATCTAGAATTGAGTGCATTTTTTGACTTACATGAGTTGTACTCATTACCACGATCGAGATTGACTTGTTCCAAATAGTAGGCAGAAAGACAATAAATACCTCATGACCATTGCATGCCCGTGGGGCACACGTAACAACGTGGAAATTAAAGTGTGACAATGCGGAAAAGTGTGCAAGATTCCAGCTTTCCATCTTGTTGGAAATGATGCATAGATTGATTAAAGATAACCTCATTTTAACGCTGAGCTGGTGGTATCGATTTTCAAATGGAGGTGCTTAACATTGTGGTGTGACTAACCGTGGGAGTACGTACTAAAAAAAAAAAAAAAAAAAAAAAAAAAAAAAAAAAACTTCACTCAATTGGCCACAATCTTAGAAAGTGAAGTGACTATTAAAA
The DNA here is from genome assembly GCA_003013855.2 of Liriodendron chinense. Lineage (NCBI taxonomy): Eukaryota > Viridiplantae > Streptophyta > Magnoliopsida > Magnoliales > Magnoliaceae > Liriodendron > Liriodendron chinense. The sequence goes on from PVNU02002913.1 coordinate 1,257,561, forward strand.
CAATTTTTTCTAGCCATCCGTTTGTTTTGGTACGTTGCTAGGTGTGAAAACGCCGGTAAAGATTAAAAAATGGGCCCCACTTCTCGTAATTGTAAACAACAAAAAACTACTATTTAAACCCAAACCCATCTTTATGATAAATACACCCTCTTTTTAATATTTTTGGTAATACAATAGTTCAAGTATGCATTATCTAATCACCCAGAGTAAGAAATAAAGGGTGTGTCTATCAAATGGGGTGGGCGGCGTAATATCAACCCACGGTTGTGATATGTATTTTTCAACGATTGTAGTTACGACTGAGATCCGAATACAACGTGTGAATGACTTTCAGTGATGTTAGGAAGTTGCTTAGAATAGTACAGGAAATCGTTACGTGCATGACTTTTCACTGATGTTGAGAGTCTGCGTAGAGTCTTATGAAAAACATAAGCCTTACATAATAATTACGATGTCTAATTCTTTTTAATTTATTTCACTTTGACCGTTCACATTGTTGGCTGGCATATGGAAGCGGATTGCGTACTGAGTAAACTCCCTGGGCCCACTGTGTGCATATGTGTCCTATCCAAGTCGTCCATCCATTTTACCATCTCATTTTAGGGTATGAGTGTAAAACTGAAGAATATCCAAAGCTCAAGTGGATCCCATCACAGGAAACAGTGTGAATTGAATGCATACAGGTGAAAACATCTTAGGGGCCACAGAAGTTCTGATCATGTTCATATTCGTACTGTCCCTTCATCCATGTCTGTTTGACCTTTTTATGAACAAATTGGATGACAAATAAACATCTCAGCAGGTCATAGGAAAGTTTCAGCATTAGACCTCATTATCCCCGTTGATTCCTGTGGTGTGGTCCACTTAAGCTTTGTACATGCTTCAATTTTTCGCTCATGCCCTAAAATGAGTGGGGAAAACGTACGGACCGCATGGATAAGACATATATATCCAGGGTGGGCTCCACAGAGTTTAGCATACTGAGTTACTCAGTACCCAATCGGCTTCCCTAGTACTACATAGGGTCGCAATGGGTGGGGTCCACCTGGGTGCCAACCAAATCTGACCCATTTTAAAAGCAAGGCTAAGGTTGAATTTCTCGGGCATGAGGTCAGCCCCTGCAGTAAACGTGGCGCTGTTGAGGTAAATGGCCAGCCCCTGCTGGCCCTGTTTAGTAAACGTACGTCTCTCATGCATGGAGGCAGGACCAACTAAAGTTCAACGTGATGTGTAAGCCCAACATGATGCGTGCATGACATCCAATCCATCTATCATTGCACCGCTGGTGTTTTCCTTGGCCCTAAGAAAAAATCTGGCTCCCTTCGAAACTAAGGTGGGCCACGCCATGCATACTCGCTCCTAAAATCTCTAAACTCTCGTGGTGTTGCCCACTTGAGTTTTGAACTGGACTCATTCTTGGGGTATCCATTGGGGGTGCATCTTTGATGGCATTCTCTTCGTTTTTATTGAACATATATATAGAGCTACACAAGGCTTGTCGTATCTTGAAAGTAATCCGCCCATAACCTACCACCAGAGACATGAAGTAATTTGAATCAAATTCTCAACAATGTATGTCAGGTTATCAATGGTGGGTGTGCTTTTCCAACTATTCCCTCTGGTGTGGCCCATCATAGTTTTGGGTTGGTCTGATTTTCAGAAGCCAAGGAAAGCATGAGGGGTTGCATAAAATGGTCTGATTGGATGTCATGCACACATCATACTAGTCCCCAAACATTGCATCATAGGTTAATCTTAACCTACAAAATCTATAAAATAAAATATTAAAAAACCCATGATTAACCTTGGTAATCCACTCATCCAGCTTGCACAATGAGTGATGTACAATGGTTGTATATATATATATGCTTTCTTTAATGGTGTGGAACCGAACCGTTGCGGGGTGGGCCAGGCAGAATATGCTCTTTGGCTGGCTCACCGTGACTCCATCCGAACCTGACCGATTACCATCCTAGTATCAGTACGTACGTGTACTGCATGTGTCAGTCTGCAAGCGTCACAGAGATTCGAATATAGTGATAATTTCTCGTAAAAATCATTATGCCTACGTTTGGTTGCACCAAATTTCATAGTATCCTACATCAAAATAGACTCAATAATAATAAATCGTGGAATTCCATATATTTGGTGCAACCAAACGCAGCTTATATTATGGAATACTGTGATATTTTTAAAATGTTGGCAGATTTTAATTTCCAGCAATTTTATTGTGATTCTTATAGAATAAATGTCTAAAATTTTAAATAAGCTCATTTTAATCCAAAATTTAAATATTTTATAAATTATGTATTAATTTATAATAAATAGTATTTGGTATCTTTCTTTCAGCGATATTTTTTAATATTATTATTAAAAAAATTATCCTCAAAATCTGAAAATCTTGGAGAAACTGTCGAAATCGAGATTTGTCTCTATGCTACATATTAGATAAAAGATCGAACATCTGCAATTACCTCCACTCGAGAACCTGGAGCATTCATGGATCGAATGGGTAATTACCTGTGCATGCCGTATCATCGTTGTCACCACCACCACCACATGATGGGATTTCCTCCTCTAGGTGGTCGGGCAACAACATTGCTGGACTGTTCTTGGAACAGCCGGGCGCCCGGCGGTCTTGTGACCGGGCGCCCGACCATGTTGGTCCGGGTGCCCGAAATTGGAGTTTTCTCAAGGTTTTCTCGCTGGATGTTTTTGGGCCTCGCCGGGCGCCCGACCTGACGCGGACTGCTTATACGCAGTGTCCATATTGGGCTTTAATTCCTCCATTTTTTTACTTAAAGAGTTTCAAAACAGAATTAGGGCATCCCATTGAGTGGTTTGCACGTCCAAGGTGAGAAAAAGAGAAAAAGAGGAAGAGAGAAAGAGAAAAGAGAGAAAGAGGAAGCTTGTAGAAGGGAGAAGTTGCTTGAAGATGGATTCTTCTGCGCAACCGTCGTCTCAGCGCTTCTATGTCCTCGGGATCGGTGAGATCACTCTACTTTTGCTATTCTCTTATTGTTTATCCACTCCTACGTGAATGAGGAATGTTTGATCCAAGCGGTGTGTGCTTGAGATCGGTTGTAACAGTTCCCTGAGATAGTGGATTGTTGATCTGGACTAGGTCCCGTGGTTTTTACCTCTTTTGAGGATTTTTCACGTAAAAACTCCTTGTGTCGTGTGGTTGATGTTTATTCTTGATTATTGCATTATCGTAGTCCATTATTCTAGTGTATTGGGGGGCGAGATCCGAAGGTTTGTGTGAAATGCTCCCAACAAAGTGGTATCAGAGAGTCCAGGTTGATTGAACGGAGTGGATCGGTTCTGAATTATGGAAGGTGGCTCATCAAGGATGATCAGTCTCAATGGTTCTAACTGGACCATATGGAAGGCTAAGATGGAGGACTTGCTTTATTGCAAGGACTCGTATGCTCCAATTCTAGGCGTATCGGCGAAGACAAAGGATATGTCAGATGATGATTGGAAGAGATTGGACCGGAAAGCGGTGGGGTTCATTAGACAATGGTTGGATGATTCGGTTTTCCACCATGTGTCTACAGAGACTCTGCCGCTAGCCTATAGCAGAAATTGCAAGGGCTGTATGAGAGGAAGACAGTCGACAATAAGATATTCCTGATAAGACGACTTATGAATCTCAAGTTAAAAAATGGTGGTTCTGTAGCTGAACACATGAATGAGGTCAGCAACATTGTGAACCAGCCCTCCGCCATGAAGATGGTCCTGGATGATGAACTTCAAGTTTTGTTACTCTTAGCTCATTGCCTGACAGTTGGGAGACATTGGTGGTGTCTCTGAGTAACTCCACGCCAGACGGAAAGGTATCCATGAATCAGGTAACCAGTTGTCTCTTCAAGGAGGAGGCAAGGAGGAAGTCTCTAGGGCTTGCTCAACAAGAGGCCCTTGTGACACAAGATCGGAGGAGAGGAAAGAACAGAAAGGGCGAAAAGGCCCGAGATAAATCAAGAGGCAAGTCAATTGCCAGGAAAGATGTTGAATGCTGGAATTGTGGCAAGAAGGGTCACTATAAGCATGAATGTCACAAGAAGAAGAGTGACAAGAAGGGTAAAGGAAAGGAGAAGGAAGATGAATCAGATTCTACTGCAGTCGCCTCAGATGGTGACGTTGTTGTTATTCTTTCGGCAGATCACGCTATTTGTCTCGCAGCTTCGAGTCAGGACACCGACTGGGTGATAGACTCGGGAGCCTCGTTTCATACGACTCCACGCAGAGATTTCTTCACAAGCTACAAGTCAGGTGACTATGGGACAGTGAAGATGGGAAATTCTGGTATTTCAAAGATCGTGGGGGTCGGTGATATTTGTTTGAAGACCAATGTGGGTTGCACATTGATTCTCAGGGATGTGAGACACATTCCAGACCTTCGCCTCAACTCAATGTCGATGGGGAGGCTGGATGATGATGGCTATGAAAGCCGGTTTGTTGGTAGGGCGCTGGAAGCTCATCAAGGGTTCGTTGATTGCTGCTAGAGGAAAGAAGTGTTACACTCTTTGCAAGGCAAGTGTCAGTGTATGCAAGGGTGGATTGAACGCAGCGGAAGATTCAGCTACTGACGTGTGGCACAGGCGTCTAGGCCACATGAGTGAAAAGGGGCTTCAGCTACTAGCGAAGAAGCGGCTCCTTCCAGACGTGACAGGTATACCTCTCAAAACCTGTATTGACTGTTTATCTGGGAAACAGCATAGAGTTTCTTTTGTTAAAACTGCTTCTCATATTAATAAAGTACATGCATTAGATTTGCTTTACTCTGATGTTTGTGGTCCTATGAGGATAAAAACCTTGGGTGGGGCATTGTATTTCGTCACTTTTATAGATGATGCATCTAGGAGGGTTTGGGTGTATGCTTTGAAATTCAAGGATGAGGTCTTTGGTGTGTTTAAACTGTTTCATGCTATGGTCGAGAGAGAGAGACATGCAGATCATTGAAGTGCATCCACATTGACAATGGTGGTGAATACATAAGTGACTTTCACGAGTATTATAAGTCACTGGGTATATGGCATGAATAGACGGTTCCCAAGGCCCTCCAGCATAATGGTGTGGCTGAGCGAATGAATCGCACCATAGTAGAGAGAATCAGATGCATGTTATCCCATGTAAAGTTGCCCAAGATGTTATGGGGAGAAGCAATGCACACAGCGGTGTATTTGATAAACAGGTCTCCATCAGCCCCGTTGAATGGAGAAGTACCTGAGAAGGTGTGAACTGGACGTGATTCATCGTACAGTCATCTCAGGGTGTTTGGATGCAGGGCATCCGTTCACGTACCAAAGGACGAGAGGTCTAAGCTCGATATGAAGATCGGGCAGTGTGTGTTCTTAAGGTACGGTGATGAGAAGTTCGGTTACAGGTTGTGGGATCTGACTGAGAATAAGCTCGTCAGGAGCAGAGATGTGGTTTTCATTGAAGATCAGTGTATAGAAGACATTGAAAAGCCAGAGGAGACCCAACCGAGTTCAGGTGAACTAGAGGACATAGATCCGGTTACTCCTCCCGTGGTGCCTGATGATGGGTGAGTACAACAAGGTGCAGAGGATGAGGGAGTCCCTACAGAAGATGGACAGGGGGAGCAGCCCCAACTTGATCCACCTGTTGAGCCACAGGTGAGGAGGATATCAAGGGACATCCATCCATCCAAGAAGTACTCACCATATGAGTACATTATGCTCACAGATGGGGAGAGCCATAAGACTATTCTGAGTCCCTAGCCGACGAGTTTAAGGGGGAGTGGTTGAAAGCTATCTAAGAGGAGATGGAATCCTTGTATAAGAACCACACCTATGACATGGTGAAATTGCCTAAGGGCAAGAAAGCTCCGAGCAACAAGTGGGTGTTCAGAATGAAAAATGAGCAGAAGAATTCATAGACAAGGTACAAGGCCAGACTTGTGGTGAAAGGGTTTGGTCAGAGAAAAGGGATAGACTTCGAGGAGATATTCTCACCTGTGGTGAAGATGACATCTATATGGGTGTTGCTTGGATTGGCGGCTAGCATGGATCTGAAAATAGAGTAGTTAGATGTCAAAACTGCCTTTCTCCATGGTGACTTGGAAGAAGAGATCTACATGCGCCAACCAGAAGGGTTCGAAGTAAAGGGCAAAGAGCATATGGTGTGCAGGCTTAAGAAGAGCTTGTATGGGCTGAAGCAAGCTCCTAAGCAATGGTACAAGAAGTTCGACTCGTTCATGTTGAAGCATGGATATGACAGAACGGAGTCGGACCACTGTGTGTTCACACGCAGGTTCTCAGATGGTGATTTCTTAGTTCTGCTATTGTATGTTGATGACATGCTCATCATGGAAAAAGACATTACGAAGATTGATAGGCTGAAACAAGAGTTGGGCAAGTCTTTTGTGATGAAAGACTTGGGCCCGGCCAAACAAATCATAGGAATGGAGATAACCCATGACAGAAGCAGAAGGAAGCTTTGGTTGTCACAAGAGCAGTATATTGAGAAAGTCCTAGAGTGGTTCAACATGAATGCGGCGAAGCTGGTCAGTACTCCACTGGATGGTCACTTTAAATTGAGCGACAAGCAGTGTCCTAAGACGAAGACGGAAGTGGAAGAGATGCGGAAGATACCCTACGCGTCAGCAGTAGGAAGTTTGATGTATGCTATGGTGTGTACACGCCCAAACATAGCATATGCGGTTGGTGTCGTCAGCCGGTATCTTGCCAATCCTGGCAAAGAACATTGGGCAGCGGTGAAGTGGATACTACGGTATCTGAGAGGCTCATCCAGGTTGAGCCTATGCTATGGTGATGGAAAACCTGTATTAGAAGGCTACCTAGATGCAGATATGGTAGGTGATATAGACTCTAGGAAGTCTACATCGGGGTTCATATTCACGTTTGCAGGGGGAGCGATCTCTTGGAAGAGTAAGCTACAAAAGGTCGTAGCATTGTCGACGACAGAGGCCGAGTACATTGCGGTCACAGACGCATGTAAAGAGATGCTTTGGATGAAGAGGTTCCTACAGGAACTTAGCCTGAAGCAGGAGGAGCACGTGGTCTATTGCGATAGCCAAAATGCTATACACTTGAGCAAGAATCCAAGTCAGCATTCCAAGTCGAAGCACATAGAGATTTGGTATCACTAGATCAGGGATACTTTGGAACATAAGGTGTTACAGCTTGAGAAGGTCCATACGGACGATAACAGGTCAGACATGATGACCAAGGCTTTGCTCAAGGGCAAGTTTAAGGTTTGTAGAAACCTGACTGGATTGAAGAAGGCGAATTTTTTCTGAGTCGGAAATGGGAGATTTGATGGGATTTCCTCCTCTGGGTGGTCGGGCTCCCGGACCATTTTTGGCCGGGCGATCGAAATTCCACCAGATAGGCAGCAACATCGCTGGACTGTTCTTGGAACAGCCGGGTGCCCAGCGGTCTTGTGACCGGGCGCCTGATGCCCTGGCCGGGCGCTCGACCATGTTAGGTCCGGGCGCCCGAAATTGGAGTTTTCTCAAGGTTTTCTCGCTTGATGTTTTTGGGTCTGGTCGGGCGCACGACGGTCTGGTGACCGGGTGCCCAACCAGGCGTGGACTGCTTATACGCAGTTTCCTTATTGGGCTCTAATTCCTCCGTTTTCTTACTTAAAGAGTTTCAAAACGGGATTAGGGCATCCCATTGAGTGGTTTGTACGTCCAAAGTGAGAAAGAGAGAAAAAGAAGAAGAGAGAAAGAGAAAAGAAAAATGAAGCTTGTAAAAGGGAGAGATTGCTTGAAGAGGGATTCTTCTGTGCAACCGTCGTCTCAACGCTTCTACGTCCTCGGGATCGGTGAGATCGCTCTACTTTTGCTATTCTTTTATTGTTTATCCACTCCTACGTGAGTGAGGAAGGTTTGATTCAAGCGGTGTGTGCTTGAGATCGGTTGTAACAGTTCCCTGAGATAGTGGATTGTTGATCTGGACTAGGTCCCGTGGTTTTTACCTCTTTTAAGGGTTTTTCATGTAAAAACTCATTGTGTCGTGTGGTTGATATTTATTCTTGATTATTGCATTATCGTAGTCCATAATTCTAGTGAATTGGGAGGCAAGATCCGAAGGTTTGTGTGAAATGCACCCAACACCACCACCAATAAAAGAGTCATATCATAAAGAGACATTGTCATACCGCAGCCTATGTTTTAAGCCATTGCCGAAAAAAAAAAGAGGCAGCTTTTAAACTCTTTTCTAAAACTTGCTTAATCTTTTGAAATATAGCAAAAAAAAAAAACTGCCTTCGTGGACTTTGACTACTAATTTGGTGACGACGTCAGCCATCATCCCATCAAAAGAACATTTTACCCCAACTTTTAGAAGATTTTAAATCCTATATCTTACCATTTACTATGCGGAATCCACGACCAAGAGGACTACATTGTGGGCCTTACAATGATGTGTTTGTTTCATCCACTTTGTCTATCATTCTTGGGTCATTATTTTAGAGCATTAGCAAAAAATGAATAACATCCCGATCTCAAGTGGACCCCACAACACAAAAACAGTGGCAAATGAACTCCTTACCCTTGATTTTTATGTAGCCCACCATGATGATAACACAACATCTAATCTAACCACGAGGTGGCTTAATAAAATTTATGCCTTGTGTCAAAACATCAGGTCCAACTGTGATTCAGATGGGCCAGACAAATTGAAAACTATTTTGAGGGTGAGAATTGGCCAATACTCTTGTGAATCGTGTGGTCCACTAGAATCATGGATGGACAAGAAACTTTGGCCTTGGGCCTAATATGGGTGAAATCCGAGGTGGTACGGGTGGATTTCAAATACACATCATAGTGGGCCACCTTATTTTTAAAGTCATGCATGAGGATGGAATTGCCCAGATCAAAGTTTTTTCTAGGATACAAAATCAAATCATTGAGTCTCCGTCCAGCAAGTCTTTGTGAGCCCACTGTGATGTATGGGTTTTATCCACACCATACATCCATTTTTTCAGATTATGCTAGTGTAAGAACAAAAAAATGAGGCAGATGCAGCCATCAAGTATACCACACAGTACATGATTGAATGCTCACCAATAACTACTTGGATATTGTACACTCACTATTAAAAACACTTTTTGGGCCATAGAATCTTTGGATAAAGCCAATAGTTTTCTTATTTCAGTTTATCCCGTTGACAATGACATTATAAACGATTACAAAACATTATGAACGGTTTAGATGACCTATAAATGTCACAGTAGACCCCAATAATCTTTCATTGGTAGGCACAACTATTTCCTACGTGTAGCCCACTTCAGTTTTTGATCCACCTCGATTTTTGTGTTGGGTCCTAATATGAGCTGGGAAAACAGATGAACGGATTTGATTTTAAATAAACATCATGGTGAGCCCCACTAATGGTGGGGTTACAAACATTTGTCATGTTGGTTCAACCATCCCATCCGTGAACAGAGACGGGGGCTCTCGCCGTAATGAAGTAGGGAGACAAGACTACGAAGAAAGAGCCGTGGAAAGCTAGTTGGGGCCTACTAGGATGCTTGTGAGAGATCCACCCCGTCTATCTGCTTTGCCCACTAGGATGCTTGTGAGAGATCCACCCCGTCTATCTGCTTTGCATGAGTCCAATAATGATGTAAATTTAAAAGATTTAGTAAGCCACACGACAGAAAACAATGGGATTATTGGACCATCATTTGACGTTCAAAACTGGATGAAAATGATTATGTGGTAACTCAAAAAATGATGTAGCTGACATTCTTAGGTGGCTCAAACAGATGGAGGGCTCGGATCATCAACCCATTCATCCATGGAGAGGGGGGAGAGAGCCACGGGATAAATAAATAAATAAAATCCATTAAAAAAGCGAGGGTATCTCCATCCTTTTAGAAATATTGTATCAATGACTATTGGTGCAAAAGATAAGTGAGTTTTAGGAAAGAGTTTAAAATCAGCTCTTTTTTTGGAAATGGCCCAAAACATAGGTAGCTATACGGCATTGTCTCTATCATAAAATATTCTCACATCATACATGTGGAGTTACCACACATGTATGGTGATCAAGACCATTGAACAGGTGGAGCAAATAGTGGATAGGCAATAGCTCAAAGCTCATGAAGATAGAACGATTCTGACCATCCAATTGGATTATGTTCACTCCTTGAATGTGGAGTATGTATACTCCGATCAATATTTAATCGACTATTCTTAATCCATCGAACGGTTAGGTAAGATTGTCCCACTACCGTGATTTGTGGGCTGCGGCCTATCCACAACGCCGCTTCAATAGGTGAATCGACTATAGATGCATGTCATGTGAATGGCCTGGATGCACTTTCATGGAACTCCATGGAGCACTCATGTAGCTCAACCCACAATAATTGTGGCTTGAATACCATGCACAGGGATGCACATGAACAGGTGCGGCTGCAGTGGATCTGGGCCACGCCCCACACGAACATGCCGGACACGCCGAGCACATCATTTCATGCTCATCCAAGTATGTTCATGGGGATGTGTCGCCTGCTAGCCCAGCTGGAAGACGCTTAGGGCACGTTTGGTTGGCCCTTGGAAACTCATTTCCTGCGTATAATCGAGATTCCAGTAAAATCTGATTTTAAATAGGTGTGTTTGGTGACAAGTTCCAGCCAAACAGAATTCCAGACGGAAGCTTAGTTTGGCCGGAACCAGGATTAGTGGAAACGGCTCCCTACACCCCTTCTATGGGAAGGGAAAATAGGCGGAAGTTAGCACCACCCACCTCTATATGTGTTGTGCATCTATGACATATATGTTTTATATCCACACGGTCCATTCATTTTGAAAGCTCAATTAAGGGCATTAGACAAAAGGTGAGGCAGATCTAAATCTCAAGTGGACCACACCATAGGAAAACAGTGTTGATTGAATGTCCACCATAAAAAACTTCCTAGGGCCCACTATAATGTTTATTTGCCATCCAATCTAGACCATCTAGTCTTGTAGGACTACAATAGGCCAGGGGTCAGGTTCTCTGGCGTATCTGAAGCCCAAGTGGGCCATGCCACAAGTAACAGTTGAAACATAATCTAAATTACACAATTTTCAACCAAACAGCAAGTTCCATATCCAACCTGGTTTCTGTCTAGTTTTTGCAATTTTCGATTCCAACAGGACTCTTGTTTTTATCTAAAACTTGGATTCTATAACCCAACGGGCCCTTAGGCATGTCAACATTAGGTCTTAGGTTTGAAATGCCAAGGAGACACACTAGCTCGGTGGGTGGGTGCATCATATGACTAACCATGTGGGTGCATTGCACAGCTGACAGGGTGGGTGCTTTGCATGACTAACAAAAACAATAAAAATTATGTCTATGGGGTCTTCTGGGTAAAATTTTTAAGGTTGCAAAGCTTACTGCCACCTCTCAACGAGGAAATGTGGTAGATGCAAGTGGTACTACACTTGAGTGAAGATACCCTTGTTTCAACACTAAAGTCTTGGTACCGATTCTCAAGTGGGGGTGGCTAACATTGCCATGTGACTAACATTCGGGTGTGTGTATATGTTAAAAAAAAAAAAAAAAAAAAAAAAAAAAAAAAAAAAAAAAAAATCCCAGGATTAAAATTCAGTTACTCGTCTTTCTCTTGACCCGTGTGAACTGAGAGCTCCATCATAAAGATACTATACAGGCCATAGAAACAGTGGGGCCCACCATGTAGATCATCTGGCACAAAAATCAAATTGGTGTGCACGTCAGGTGGGTCATACCATCAAAATCAATCAATTAACAATTTATTCATGTGAACACGCAGTTTTGGCTCATCTGATGAGTTAATTGGCCAGAAATTCAAGATAGGTGATCTTTATGATTGAGCCCAATTTTTGGACAGTGCAATTGTGCATATTTCACAATTGTGGATCCCACCGTATACGCACTGCCACATGTGCACAGTTGCTCGTCCTCGGAAGAAAATTAGTCTCTACGTCCTCTCTGCTCAGCTCTTGTCTGTATTCTATATGTGTAACAACCGAGCAATGTGGGCCCACCGTGATATGTGGGTGACATCCTCCGTCCGTAAGTTCCTATACCTCCGTACAATTCTGTTAACGTTTGATGTCAAATGATCATTTGCTTGTAGGAGGAGGAAAGTGGCTCATTTTTCTTGGCCGTTGATTTTTGGGACAGCGACGGGTGCAATTGTAAGCTATGACGAAATCGTGGTGGAGCCCACCAGATGACTAGTCCGGATCTTGTCCAAAACCATTGTCATCCTCAACGGATATTTTATAACCGGTATTACTTAGACTACTATGTGTTATCGTTTTCAACCAATAACTGCATTACTTTCTTACCTTGACTTATCTCCTGCACCCTCTGGTTTCATTATCTTTCAAAACTAGCAGAACACACACGGGTAGACTAGCCTCTTTCTTTTTTTTTTCTTTTTTTTTTTGGTGAATGGCCAAAATCTGGTACATTTCTCAATTGGAGGTGGTCTTTCCGTTGGATCTTAAAGATCATTTTCATACAGTACTCATGGGATAAGGTGGAGAAAAGCATACATGTGATTCCAAGGACCGTTCAATTGTAGCATTCCAATTAATCATGCCAAACCTGCAAAAGAGAGAGAGAGAGGAACGGTTGGATTCATTTAAGGAGAGAGGGTGGACCCAACAACATCTGTACCCTTTATAATAAGGGTTATTTTAACTGTTGCATGTCGGGCCATCTTGTATTTTGTATGTCATCAAATTCACATATCATGTTAATCCCACCATGATAATGGAGTACTAAAAAGAAACAATGGATAATCAGTCAAAACCTCCAAATTTATTTGGTGGTCCACATGATAATTAATGGTTCTGAATTTTGAAGTGTCCTCGTTCACCATGAGGCTCATCATATGAACGGTGTAGATCATTGAAAAAGCTTTGGATCTAACATCCGCATGCCCTACATATGTAGCTATGCATGGGATGTTGTAGTAAAGCCCCAAGGTGAGAGAGACCCACATGCAGTAATAATCTCTCCCCCACTTTCAAAATCCGGAAAAGGAAAGAAAGAAAGATGTTTCAAAATCCCAGGAAAAAGAAGGAAAGATGTGTCAAAATTAAGAGAGAGATAGAGAGGAGATTCAAATTTCCGGAAAAAGGAAAAAAAAATGTGAGAAGAGGCATTATTGTGTGACTATTATTGGTGTTACTTGCGCTAACATAGTGCCAGTTGTGTGTGTTAGATTTGTTAGTAGAGAGCCTTCAAATTGATCCTCAGACTGTGCACCGATCGGTCATGACCGGTCCGACAATGGGGGCCGACCGGTCTTGATTGGTTGGCCAATGATGAGGTAGCGTGAATCTTTGTGGAAATTGCCCCTGGACTATTTTTTGGTTCGGTCCGAACCATCGGCTATGTTACACGGTGACTTGCGCAGCAAGATATTTCTTGTGCTATTGCACAGATTTGCGTAATATATTTCTAATTCGGGGTTGCTCTCTATATAAATGGCTTGAATCCAGGATTAAGTGTAATCCTAAGGTGTCCAAGGTTTCCAAAGTATGTTTGAAAGAGGGGAGAGTATTGTGAGAGTTAGAGAGAGAGAGAGAGAGAGAGAGAGAGAGAGCTTGGGGTTTTCTTTGTTTTCCTTGCTTGTGGGCTGTCAAATCTATGTAATCTTTTCTTAATCATAGTGGATCGCTTTGTGCCGTGGTTTTTTACCCGTTGAGGGATTTTTCCACGTAAAATCAGATTGTCTCTTGTGGTTGAATGCTTGTGTGGTTTGATTACATTGTGTTTCTTGTTTGATCTCATATTCTGCTATGGTGTTTATTCGACTTCCGCTGCCGGGTCCCTATTCCCAACAAGTAGTATCAGAGATAAAGTTGGGGTGGAGTAGAATTCGAATCTGAGATGAGAAGATGTGATCAAGCACAATGTTTGAGGTAGAGAATTTCTCCGGCAAAAATAACTTTGAGCTATGGAAGGTGAAAATCGAATCCCTTCTACTTCAACAAGGGCTTGATGAAGCTCTTGGAAAGCGACCTGAGGCTATGAAAGATGACGAGTGGACGAAGCTCAACAAGAAGGCTAGAACCTCGATCCTATTATGCCTTACGGTGATGTCTTCTATCATGCCATGAATGAGAAGACTGTGGCTGATACGATGGTGAAGGTAGAGAAGGTATATGCCAAGAAGTCTCTAGAAAATTGCATGTATCTGTTGATGCAGTCGTTCACCTTGAGGATGGCTGAGGGGACGAATGTGGAGGACCACTTAAGCATGTTTAATCAGCTAGTTTGTAAGTTGGTGGAGATAGATGAGCTGATGAAGGATGAATATCAAGCATGCATCCTGTTGAATTCTCTTCCAGATTAATATGCGTCATTCAGGGACTTGTGTGTGCAGGGAGGGAGACCATCAACGTCGAGACCGTTATCTCAGCTCTCCAGTCGAAGGCGATAAGAAAGAAAAGCGGTAACGTGGATTCTCGTTCTTCCTTAGAGGCACTGATTATGAGGGGAATAAATTTTGAGTATGGTAGAGGATATTTAAAATCATGATCAAAGGCCAAGGGCAAAGGGAAAGATAAGGTGAAGTGCTGGAGTTGTGGTCAAGAAGGCCACATGAGAGGGGATTGTCATAATCCCAAGTTGAAGTAAGAGAGGTATGGAAATTCTTCTAGAGAGGGAGCCAATACCGTAAAGAACGGTGGCGATCTTTGTGAAGTTCTGACTGTATCTGGCAAGGGATCTCACAGTAAAGAGTGAATCCTAGATTCAGGGGCTTCATGTCACGTTTGTCCTAACCGGAGTTCATTCACGACATACAGAGAGTATGGTGGTGAATCGATATTTGTGGGCGATGGCTACGCTCATAAGGTGATGGTTATTGGTACGGTGCACATCATGATGTTCGATGGGATCAAACGAGTCCTGGAAGATGTGAAACATGTCCCAAAGATGAAAATGAATGTGATTTCTCTTGGTGCACTCGAGGCGAAAAGGTGCGTATTCATCGGCCGCGATCGTTGTTGTGAAGTGTTGAAGGGGGCACTCGTGTGTATGAAGGCACAGAGGTGTGGTTATCTTTACAAGTTGATCGGGAGCACAATTCACGGTGGAGCTGCGAGATCGGCAACGAGATCCACGGTTGCTCATATGTGGCAAGTGCTCAAGGGCCTCATGAAAAGAGCGGAAAAGGGTGTGAAAGTGCAAGGTTAAGGTTGATGGAGGCACGAAAAGCGATGGAACTATGATGAAGATGAGATGATGAAAGTGAGGATATTCTGATTCGACGTTTGAAGCCTCAGTGGAGTTTGTTGGAAGAGAGCCTTCAAACTGGTCCCTGGACTGTGCACCAATCGGTCATGATCGGTCGGCCAGTGATGAGGCAGCGTGAATCTGTGTGGAAATTGCCCCTGGACTGTTTTTTAGTCTGGTCCGACCGGTCGGCCGTGTTACGCGGTGACTTGCGCAGCAATATATTTCTTGCACTATTGCGCGGATTTACGTAATACGTTTCTAATTTGGGATTGTTTGCTATATATATAGCTTGAATTCGGGATTATGTGTAATCTTAAGGTGTCCAAGGTTTCCAAAGTGTGTTTGGAAGAGGGGAGAGTGTTGTGAGAAAGAGAGAGAGCTTGGGGTTTTCTTTGTTTTCCTTGCTTATGGGCTGTCAAATCTCTATAATCTTTTGTTAATCATAGTGGATTGTTGAGCTCTGAATTATGCATATTCTAACCTCAATTCATCACACATTATGCATGGTTTACATGTTTAAAGACTAATCTAATACATGTTTTTGTGTTTACAAGAATGCGAGAAGGACTTCATAAAAATTATGATTAAAAGACACTTCCAATATGAATTGAAGATCAAAGGAAAGAAGCAAAAAGAAGTCGAAAAGAAAAGAAGAAAATTTACCCTGGTCGATTGATCGGTTGGCTTGACCGATTAATCGCCAGGGTGCTCGATTGATCTGCTGGCCTGGCTGATTAATTGGTCACTGTGAATGGATTGCTGGATTGAAAGATAAACAATCGATTGATCGATTTCCCAAACCGATTGATCGCTCATGATGAAGGAATTTCATAATTGTTGGTGGACAAAAAAGAGCACGATCGATTGATTTCCCAGCCCCAGGCGATCAATCGCTCAAGTCATCAAAAGTCCGAAATTTTGAAATTTTTTGTTGAACTCTCTGGACACTTTTTGGACTGGGCGATTAATCGCCCAGCCACCTGTGATCAATCGCCCGATCACTAAAGACCATAATCGATTGATTGCCTAGCCCAAGTGATCAATCGCCCGTGCGCCTAGTCTAGAAATTTCTAAATCTAGTCCGATTTTCTCTGCGCAAGTGCATAAGTTTTACGCAAATTCATAAACATTCTATGATGATGGGGCTTGAAGGCTATAAAATGACTCCTCTACTTTGATCTAAAGGCATCTTAGAAGAGATTGGAGGTCGTGGAAGGTGAAGGAAAGCTTTATGGAGCATCTGCAACTCTGCCAACTTCAGTTTATCTAGTTTTTTATGTTTTTCCTTAGTTTTCCTTTTGATTCTAGTTGTAGTATGACAAGGCTCGACTAGAACCTCTTAGCTAAGGCTAAGAGGTGAAGCTTGTATCCAATTTCATGTTTAATTCATTTAATTCATGTATACTTTACTTCAAGTTAGATTTTTGAGTTCTAGTTTGAATAAAGTTGGTCTTTTTGGATGTTTTATGGGAGTTCATGTACTTCGGACATGAATTCCTTGTAATTCTATGAAATTGCCATGTTGGGATTGATTAGATTCGAATTATAGTAACCCTAAAGCATGCCATAGTCTCTTAGCATGGCTGTTACTTTGAAGGTTACAAGTTTGAAGTCTACATGCTTTATTAGAACTAGAATTTTGAATTACCAAATTTGAGTGAAGAATGTGTGTTGAATGATTTATCTTCCAATTAGATGATAGATAGAACTTTGATTTTAATTGTAGTTGTGCTTGGATGAACGGATTGACATGTGATTGCTACAGGTGGATCCTTAAAGCTTTAGTCTTCTTTTTCATATTATTAGATTTTCTCTTTAAGTTGCTGTTTTAGTTCTAAATCTCATAATTGAATTCTTAAACTGTTTTAATTAAAGTTGCTAGAATAAATTAGGATTGTTTACCTAATTCCCTATGGATCGACCTTGGTCTTACCGAGAGTATTACTATATCACAGCCTTGCACTTGAGGCGAGCGAACAAGTTTTTGGCACCGTTATCGGGGAATCAAGGATAAACGGTTTTAAATTGTTTTAGTGGCTATAAAAGTAGAAGTAGTTAGATATGATTTTTTTATTTTCCTAGAATAAGTTTTTTATTTTCTAGAACTAACAAGTTTGCTTTGTTTTGTAGGAGATTCTCCTAGTTCAAGCTAATTAGGTATTATCTTTCTAACTAAGAACTTTTTACAACTTTTTAGTTTTCCAAATTCTAGTTTAATTACAGATTTTTATTTTAGGACTTAGGTTTAATTTTAGTTTAAATTTTTGTTTGTGTGGTTTATGTCCCGTTGAGAATGTGACCACACAAATCATCTCCAAACTGAAGGTGGTTTAGTTGAACCACTCTCCATCCAAAGACGAGTTAGAAAATACATTGAACTTTGTGAAAGTTCGGGGAGTATGGATCAAACACCATTAAGGAATACTCCCCCTCCTACTCCAACTACAAACGCAAATCAAGAGGGAGTAGGAGAGAATGAGGTGCGTAATACTCTTCCAATGAGAGCTCTACATGATTATTTATAACTGACCTATGCTACTACACATTTGTGCATGTTTTTCCCAAACAATGCCGGAACAATTGATATTAAGCTGGGGTACTTCAACTTTTATCTAAGTTTTATGAGCTACATTTTGAGAGCCCATATTTACATCTAAAGGAGTTTGATGAGGTAGTTGCTACTTTGCAATATAACAATGTGTCAGAAGATGTAGTAAGGTTAAAGCTATTCCCTTTCTCTTTGAAAGAAAGAGTCAAAACATGGCTTCACTCTCTTAGACCAAAGTCGATTGGAACATAGACTAAGATGACCTGGGAGTTTTTGAAAAAATTCTTCCCGGCTCATAAAACTAACACCCTTCGATGAGCTATAATGAATTTTTCTGGTCAAAGAGAGTGAAACCTTCTTTCAAAGTTGGGAGAGATACAAGTACCTCCTACTTACTTGTCCACATCATGACTACGAAATATGGCGAATCATAAACTTTTTCTATGAAGGATTGAACTTGAATATGCGCCAATTCGTAAAGACAATATGTAACGGCGAGTTCATGAGCAAAGATCCCGAGGATGCATAGAGTTACTTAGATATGTTGGTTAAGAATGCCCAATCATGGGATACCTTAGAGAAGTCTAATAACATCAAGCCTCTTCAACAAAATGAGAAGGGAGGTATCTACATCCTTAAGGAAGAGGATAATGTGAATGCAAAGATAGCTAGCCTCACAAGGAAGATAGAGGCCATGAAACTCAGTAAGAGTGGAACTTCTAAATCCACTAAAGCTATTGAGAATGTGTGTAAAATTTGTGCCGCTAATGTGCACTCTACGCAAGGTTGTCCTACAATTCCTGCATTTCAAGAGGTGTTACAAGAGCAAGCAAATGTCACATACGGATATCAATGGCCTTTCAATGGACCGGTAGGTAACATCTACAACTTTACTTGGAAGAACCATCTAAATTTTAGTTGGAGGAACAGTCCCACGACCAATCGTACCAACCCTCAAGGAGGGCCACCCATGCAAAACATGGCCCCACCTCAATTCTCAATGGAGGATACTTTAAAGGTGTTTATACAAGGGCAAACACAAATCAATCAATCAAATCAGCAAATGTTCTAAGAGCTTAAGGTATCGGTTAATGAGATTAAGGGACATTTGAATGCTAGGGAATGGTCCTTTCCAGCCCTAACCTCCCTAACCAACATGTGGAGCAAGTAAACTCCATCACCACTCTTAGAAGTGGTAAGTAAATTGACAAATCTATTCCGGTGAAGGCCGACAAGCCTAATGATCCGGTAAATTCTGAGAATGAGGATGGATCTAACTCTGCCCCGCAAAAAATGGAACGCGTTTACATGCCTGTAGCACCATTCCCTTCGAGATTGGTTGCTCCAAAACCTCTCCTATACTCTCATAACATTCTAGAGGTTTTTAAACAAGTCAAGATCAACATTCCTCCACTTAATGAAATTAAACAAATCCCCTCTTATGCCAAGTTTTTAAAGGACCTATGCACAATCAAACGCAAATATAATGTGAAGCAAAGGCCTTTTTGAATGAGCAAGTGAGTGCCATTCTTACCCGAAAGACCCCCCAAAATATAAGGATCCCGGTAGTCCCACAATCTCATGCATCATTGGCGACTGCCGAATTGAACATGCATTGCTAGACTTGGGGGCAAGCGTAAACTTGATTACATACTTGGTATATGAGCAATTGGGTCTTGGTGAATTAAAATCCACCAAAACCACATTGG
This sequence comes from Liriodendron chinense, assembly GCA_003013855.2. NCBI lineage: Eukaryota > Viridiplantae > Streptophyta > Magnoliopsida > Magnoliales > Magnoliaceae > Liriodendron > Liriodendron chinense. Next base: position 1,277,048 of record PVNU02002913.1, read on the forward strand.
AACCCGCTGATAGATCCATCCGTGTATCGAGAGGGATGGTGGAGGATGTATTAGTCCAAGTCGACAAATTCTACTATCCGGTAGATTTTATCATCTTGGACATGCAACCAGTTATGGATAATAGCACTCAAATACCAGTAATTTTGGGCTGCCCATTCTTGGCTACATCAAATGCAATCATCAATTGCTGGAATGGAGTGATGCAATTGTCCTTTGGGAACATGACATTGGTGGTGAATGTGTTCCATATCGGCAAAAGGCATAGGGATGATGGTGATATCAATAAGGTAGACATGATCGAGTCTATTGTGGAAGAAGAGTTTATTTTAAATCAGAATCTTGATCCTCTACATATTGTTTTCTTCGATCACATTGAAGATTGGGACAACAATGATGAACCTCATGAGATAAACATAATAGAATCTACTAAAGAATGGGAGCTTTTCCAACCCAATATACCTGAAAGTTTGGAGACATGCTTGGCACGCTTCGAGGATGAATTCAATTTTATTGTTAATAAGGCCTTGAAAGTGCCAATTTATGAAAGTTTACTTGACGAGTCACCAATTGCTGATTTACACAAAATTGTTATACAGGAATTGAAAAAATTGGTGCTTGATTTGCCTACGGAGAGGCCAAATTCTAAAAGTGTAGAGGTTGAGGAATCACTCCAATCTATACAAAAGTTCGAGGAGGAAGATGTGAAGGGTCTAAATCTGAAAACTTCCTCCCCTGAGGTCTTCTACACTCTAGAGGAGTGTTTGGCTTATTTTAAAGATTGGGATGATCCCATGATTAATGACATAGTGCATGCCTTGAGGAAGACCCCTCCGGTGCCTAAAAAGCTTCCTTCCACAGAGTGCTAAATTGAAAAATCGATTGTGGAAGCACCGGTGAAAATTAGTTATGTGGAGACCATCCCAATTTATGTGATGGAAGTCTCCACATCTTTTTGGTTCTTTCAAACCGAAGAATACCGCTTCTTTATCACCCCACCTTTCGATTATTTAACAAAATCATAAAAACGAGGAAGAAGAAAGGGAATAATGAGAGAAAAAAAAGATCTCTTCCAAGGATTTCTTTATCACCCCACCTTTCGATTCTTTTGGTAACGGCATGTTAAGTTCTTTTCTAAGTTTTTATATTTCACTATTTCCCTTTTTTTCATTTCAATATTTTTTTTTAGCATATGGGCTTTCTTATATTACAAAAAAAAAAACATTTATATGTGATCAATATAGGCCAAGCCCAAACTACAAGAGAAAATGGACAAACAAAAAGAAAGATACAAGAAGTACATGAATTTATATGGTTCAGTGACACGCCTACTCCACGAGGCAATAACACATAACTTTCTTTTTCACTAAAACAAAAATATCGGTAGTATAAGAGTTACATCTCACCGACTTATAAAAAAAATTCCACCAAAGAATACCTCAAAAGATGATATAATTGAATACTTTTCTCTACATATGACCCCTATAATAGGCCACAATACAAAATATGGCAAATGACAAAGCCATAAAAGAACTAGGCTTCACAAGTGAACGTACGTACGCACATTTGAACTCAAGAGGAGAAGAGACATCTCCTTCTCCTATGAGGATATATCAGTGGTTACTCTCACTTTATGACTAGTTTCTATAAGAATGTGAAAACATCTTAAAGAATACTGCCCAACGTCACCAATCGCTAGGTAACAAGAAGTTCAAAAGAAGTCTTGCACTAAATAAACTTCTCTATTGTAATACACCATGTTAACATATTTGTTATGTTGTCGTTGGTGTGGATCTTCTATTATGAAATCCATCAATCTTCTACCATATCACGAATAAAGTGATATTGAACATCATTATGCTTGGTTCGAGCACAAAATACCAAATTCTTGCTCGAGTGTAATTCGCTTTGACTATCATAGTGAATTATCACAACTTTCTTCTTAAGTTTTATTTCTACGAGCAATCTATTCAACCAAATACATTCTTTGTATACTTATATAGTTGACATACTCTAATTATATAGTAGAAAAGGTTACCACTAACTACAATTTTGACATCCAACTAACTGCACTATCGACAAAAAAGAAAACATAACCTGTGGTAGATCTTCTTTTATCATGATCTCATGCATAATCTGCATCTACAAATCCAACAAACTCTAACTTTTGGTCACTATAACAAATAACCACCTAAGACGTACCTTTTAAGTATCAAAGGATCCACTTCACAACAGTCTAATGATATATACCAGGTTCACTATGTATTACTGATTACTCCCACTACTTGTGCAATCTCTGGTCTTGTGCATACCATGACAAACATAAGGCTCTCTAACGTTGATAAATATGGTACTTAAAGCATATCTACCTTCTCTACTTCTATGATAAGACATTAATATAAAAACAACTTACAACTAATAAGAAATATAGTATTAACTGATTTACAATTTTACGTATTAAAGCGATGCAGAACTCTTTCAATATACCCTTTTCGGTTATCCAAACTTTTATATTCCTTCTATCTCTAATTACGATTATCTAAAGAATCTGATTAACGACACTCAAATCTTTTATATCAAATTTTCTAACCAAATGAGTTTTTACTGCTAAATAGTATTTCAATTAGTATCCACAACTATTATGTCATCCACGTATAATAACAAGATAATAAAGACATCATTACCATAGTTACAAACATAGGTATAATTGTCTGTCTCATATATTTGAAATCCCAATATCATAATGAAGAAATCAAATTACTTGTACTTACACCTTGAAGCTCGCTTGAAATCGCAAACCGATTTATTTAGCCAATAAATAAGATTTTTTTAAATAAAATCTTCAAGTTAAGTTATATAAGTTTCTTCATCATGATTTTCGTATAGAAAATCAATTTTTATATCCAACTACTCAAGCTCCAAGTCAAGTACCACTATCATACTCAACATAGTACAAATAATACTCAAACGGATAACATGAGAGAAAATTTCATTAAAATCAATACCTAATTTTTTAGAATACCTTTTATCGCTAATCTTGTTTTGTATCTTTTAACATTCTTATTGTTAGTTTTCTTTAGCTTGTAAACCCATTTAAAACCAATAAATTTATAAGTCTTATTCTTATATAGAGCTTCCATATCCTCATCCATGGATGCTCTCCATTAGCTAGCGTCCACATATTTACATGCATCTCGGTATGAACAAGACTCGTGCTCTTGTTTTATGTAAGCGTAAGCCATAACATAATCTTTGAACGAAACATATGGTTTTATAACTCTTTTTAGTCATCCTTGATCACTTTGAGTTTTAACAATTAATGTTTAATGTATATGCTCTTCATCGGCTTCATCTTTAATAATATTATCAACTGGTTAATCTTCTAAATCAATAGGCTCATTTTAAACATCTTTTGAAGATTCTAATTTAATTATTTCTCGCGATTCTGAGCTTAAAAATTCATTGTATTTCTGCATTGAATTTTCGCTAAAAACAACATCTCGACTAATTAACTCCATGGGTAGTAGGATCTCACAATCTATATTCCTTTATTCCATTTGCATAAATAAGAAAAGTACACTTTCATGGTAGTAGGATCCCTACAATTTTACATGTGTTACCGTCATCTATATAAATTGGGTTGCCATCATGTAATTGATATTTATAAAATCAATCTCTGTGTAGAGTCATATGGAACAAAGTACTCGGATATAAGTTCCATTGATGACAGATTCTCTCACGAAATCACTACCAATAACACCTCTCCATCCTTCGATGAATTGTCTTTCTCAACTTGATTTTCTTAGAAAACCTTTAAATCTAATACTTAATCATACAAATCAGGTTTGAAATTTTCCTTATTTGTTTTCCTGAGTTCACAATTTTTACGTAAGTAGCCATTCTTTTTACAATTCCAAGACTTTTCTATTTTATTCCCTTTCAATTTGGATCTCGTCTAATCTCTCCCATTGGTACCCTTCTCAGTAGATCTTTCTCTAACTAGCATAGCATCATCAGAAGATTCCCCAAGTGTTTTTCTGCATGACTCATCCATAAGCAACATTCGCTAGGTTCTTTTTATTAGTTAATTTAAGTCCCACACATGCCACCGAGCCTTCTTGTACCTGCACTAGACTTAGTAGGTATTGTTAATGCCTCAGTTTTGTCAATAATGTTAGTTAGGGTGTCTTGACTCAATTAAGCCTCCATAGGAAGACATTGAAGACCAAAGACTCGAAGACTTGAAGCATCAAGGTTGAAAACAACAGGTGAATCATGAGGTGCATGCCTTGGTAAACTTAGCTTTAGACCCTTGTTTCAAAACAACCTGGTCTCTAGATGACTTAATCTTAATAGGTAAACCTTGTATCATCTTCCCAAGCCTTAAAAGCCTTATTTGAATAGGATACGATAGACTTAGAAAAGGTGTAAAGCTGTTGTAGATTAAAAACCCAAAACAACAGCAAAACGACAATTGTCGATTGACTGAAGTTGCGCAAAAAATCCAACAACATTTGCACTTAAATTGATTGAGTTTCGATCGATCCACCGACAATGGCCAAAATCTAACTGTTATAGGGCCGTGAGCTTGATTGATCAATATTGATTGACAACGGCAGTTATAGAGCTATTAGAGCTTTTTCTATAAACACTTAGACTCTAGATCTTTACAAAATGGTTTGAGTGAGTTAGAAGCCCTAATGTATCATAATACTTCCTAACACTTTTAGGTTTTCGCCCAAAGAGATTCATACCTTCTTCATTGTGATTAATCACTTTAATGAGCATTCAAACTCTAATTGATAAAGAACATGTCATCTTGCATATTCTAGAGTTTAGACATCAACTTCATAAGTAAACCCATTGTCTACCAACCTCTAAAATGCCCATCTAGATAAATCTCGAATTTGGAACCCAATTAAGCCATCTAGTTGTAGGAGATTCACCAAACCTACACCCAATACCTTAGTAGTTTCATTGGAGCATCAAATGTAAGGTACTTGATTCAATAAAGTGGATAAAGATCGACTTAAAAAATCGGGGGAGTAAATGAGAAGCTGATTCAACACGAGAGAGCATGAAGAAACATCTCAAGAAGGCGCTACAAAATGGGCTCAATTCGACAAGTAACATTGTTAATTTGTAGGAGTCCATATATTCTTTCCTTATGTAGGATTGAGTATAGAGTTTATATCCCGAACTCAATAGGTTATTGTGTAGAATTTAGGTTCTTGTGTACGACCGAATTCACCGGACATGGATGTGTATGTGTTAGTTTCCATGGGAGCCTCCGATGGGAGTGAACATAGATCCTTGGATTAGGATCGAGGTTATTGGTTAGCCTAGAAAACCTTTGTAAGTCTCCGTAGGAGCCTTCGATAGGAGTGTACATGTAGGTCCTTGTGTAGGGCTGTATGTCACGCCCCAAAAATCAAGGGTCGGGTAGTCCGCAGATCCCGACTCTTCCAGGTTGACAGTATTTTGCGGAAGTGTAGTTTAATGGAGCAATTTCATGGCCTGAGCTCAATTCAGCTTGGCTCGTGTACAGGCTCGGTATTTAAAATATATTATATATTAATATTATTATATATAATATATATATAAAGTTTAAAATAAAAAACAAAACCCTACAAGTCTAAAAGTTTCCCATTCGCGCGTGTTGCTCCCCCTTTCTTTTCGAGTCCCACCTCTCTCGCCTGCCCCCCTCAAACCATAGTCACCCTTGCCCATGGCTTCTTGACTACCTTCCAGTTGTCCGACCTCCACGAGGACCACGACCCTTTGATCTCTCTCTCTCTCTCTCTCTCTCTCTCTCTCTCTCTGCTAGTTGCCCAGCCATTCCGGTAGTCCCCAACCTTGTCCGACAGCCGACCTCCCTCCAACCTTGGGCAACACCCATTCTGGCAGTCCCCAACCTTGTCCGGCGATGCCCAAGCTCAATAGTGGCTCGAAAGCTTAGCTCAAATTTAGGCTCTGAAGCTTGAAGCTCGAATTTAAGCGCGAAAGCTTGAAGCTCGAACATGCTCGAATTCGGCTTGATAGCTTGATTAAACCAAGCCAAGCCTGGCCTGCCAGTTGGGCTTGAGAACCAAGCCAAGCCGATCGAGTTCAAGCCCAAGTCACCCGTTGACCAAACCAAGCCGAACTGTGCAAAGCTTGGTTCGGTTGGCTCGGCTTGTTTACAGCTCTAGTTTTTTTCTTTAAAAATTTTAAAATATATATATATATATATATATATATATATATATATATATATATTTCAAGCTCAAGCCGAGCCGAGCTCAAGCGAGTCAAGCTTTTATCGAGCTTCAAGCCAAGCTCACTCATACTCGAGTTTAGCTTGTTTTCGAACGAGCTTACTAATTCAAGCTCGGGCTTAATCGAATTTCCATACAAGCCAAGACAAGCTGAGTTAAAATGAGGCAAGTCAAGCGAGCTTTTTAAGCTAGCTTCGCTTGTGTGTAGCTCTACTCACTGTCCATCACTGATACTGCACTATCCATCGCCAATACTACACCGTCCATCACCGATACTACACTGACCATTGTCGATACTCATTGACCAATCACCGATACTCACTAACCAATCAGCGACGATCAGTGTTTATTGATGAAAACAGTCATAAATCACTCGTTACATGTCCAATTTTGGTGATCTTATACTTGCATGGAAAGATAATTTGATAAGCTTTCAAAAGGTTTTGGAATCACCTCATTTGGACACTAGTTGATTGCTCAAAAGTGGGCCCAAATTCATTGTCATTTGTCGATACTCCGTCATTCGTAGATCCGACGAAAAGGGTCATAACTATGTCGTTACATGTCCGATTTGAGTGATTTTATACTTATTGGAAACGTAATTTGATTAACTTTCAGATGGCTTTGGAATCACCTCATTTGGACATCCACTTTATTTTCCACAAGTGGGTCCAAAGTCACTATCGTTATCAATACTCCATCGTTCGTAGATCTAACAAAAACAGTTATAACTTCCTCGTTACATGTCCGATTTGGTTGATCTTGTATTTGTTGGAAAGGTAATTTGATGAACTTTCAGATCACTTCGTAATCACCTCATTTGAACACCATTTGATTGCCTAAAAGTGGGCCTCGTTTTCATGGGATCTACAACTTGCGTGGAGTTATGACATTTAATTTCAAAAAAACACTTGAAAGCTTGCTGGAATTGAGGAACTGTCGTTAAATATACGCTGGAAGCTCGTCGGAGTGGGTCTCGGAAAAAAAGAAGAAGAAAAGAAGGAAAAGGCCAAATGACCTTTCCTGCGCCCCATCCCACCTCTTATGTGGGGTCCACTAGATAGTCTTTGAGCATATCCAAGCCGTTCACATGAAATGAGTTTTAATTTCATGCAACTTGTCCAAGTTTGAGGGAAAAAATCATCACGAATGAACCACATCGAAAGAAACGATTCGGAATTAACTCACAACATTAATGTAGGTGTGGGCCACAGAAAGCTCCAATTATTATTATTATTATTTTTGAAATAACCCTCCTATAGGTTCACGGATGTCCGATTAAAGTGAACGGATCAGATCGATCGAGGGGCGTCACCAACAATCGATTTTGTGGGGCACACACCCAATTCTCAAAAGGCCCTCTCAACTCCCTCAAAAACCTACTACCGTGGTAGGGTGTGACAAAGGGGATTTTGGTCTTGTGAAACTAGATAAATAAATAAGTCCGCCAAGAGTCAATGTAACAAATGACATCATAAATCAAAACTTTTTCAACTGTTATCCCCGGGTCCCACGGTTATATATCTGTTTATCCACGTTGTACTTTCATTTTTCAAGTTTATGCTAAGAGAGGGGCCAAAACACTAGGAAAATCCAACACACCAACTGAGCACATCAGAGATTACTCTTGCATTTAATACAACTTACTTTAATGCCGTGTGCATTTAACGCAGCCAAGCTTACAATTTGGTGTGGTCCACTGTAGCGTTGGATATGCCTCATTTGTTATCAGATTTCTTAACATGATCTTACAAAAGGGATGGACAGCGTGGATAAACCGATACACTAAGGTGGGCTCCCACGCAGATCTGATCGGACGCTTAAAGGTCCGACCAGGGTCGGACGCAATACCGTCCAACGTGTAAACACGTCAAAAACCGGACGGGGATTGCGTGGTGAGTGAGTTCTTCGCAGGTCCCATTGTGGTGTATTTGTTTTATCTCCGCCGTCCATCTGTTTTTCCAGCTCATTTTGAGGCGTGAGCCCAAGATTAAACGGCATACTAAGCTTAAGTGAACCACACTATAGGAACAGTGGGATTTGAACGCCTACCGTTGAAGCTTCTTATGGACTAAAGAAGTTTTCGATCAAGCTGATGTTTTTGTTTTCCTTTCATCCTGGTCTGTGCGGCGTTATGAACAGGTTAGATGACAAATAAACATCACTATGAGCCCCAAGGAAGGTTTCAACGGTGGATGTCATTGTCCCATGTTGTCTATGTTGTGGCTCACTTGAGCGTTAGATATGCTTCCATTTTGGGCGCGTGCCCTAAAACGAGCTGTAAAAATGGATGGACGGCGTGGATAATCAAGTGAGCCCTACAAAATATCCATAGCATGCTATAGCCCGGTGAGCTCCTCATTCCACAGTCTGCGTCCTAAAAAACCACGGCCACCTAGGTCGGCTAGTCAATGACCGCCTAACTCGCGTGAAAATCTCTCCACTAATTTAGACATGCTGACAATTCATATTAAATCTGGACCGTTTGTTTCGCCTAGTCCACTCCTGATGGGATTATCCAAATCGTCTAGTCAGTAGCATGCAAAAATGGACGGACAAGATCCTTCATAGAAGATAAGCTTAGTCTCCAATACTTGTACAATACGGAGAAGAGAAATGGACGGTTCAAATTGGTGATGTTGATGTCCACATGTCCAAACGCAACTAAATGCATGATAAGGCTTCCAAACATACTATTTCAATTTTCTTTGTGAGACGCTTTCTTAAACGAACCACCTTCGGCCTAACTCGGATAGTTTATGGGGGCATCGATCATGACGTGAGGGAGAACATACATGACATCCACACCGTCCATCAAGTGTGCTGCCATATCTTTACCTGGAAGCTAAAAAAAAAACTAGGCCAATCTTAAACTCAGGTTACACCACACTATAAGGAAGAGCTGTGATGGTGATACTACCGTTAGTTGTGTGCAGGGCCCACAGTGATTTGTATCTGCCATCAGATCCATTAATTTGACAATTCGCACCTGGAATCGGGACGCAGTTTGGTTAGTGACCCCAATACTATCTAACTAGCTGGTGTCCAAACTCTGGGAGCCCCACCATGATGTACGAGTTTTATCCATGGGTACATCCATTTTGCCAGCTCATTTTAGGGCATGAGCCCAAAAATGAAGCAAATCCAAATCTCAATGGACCACACTAAAGGAAATAGTGAAGATTGAATGCTTTACCATTGAAAATATTTTGAGGGTAATATAAGTTATGTTATGAATCAAGCTGATATTTTTATCTTCCCTTCATTTAATTTTGCGTGGCGTTATCAATAGGTCGGATGGCAGATAAGCATTACAGTGGGCCTTGGGAAGTTTTCTTTTATGGTGGACATTCAATCAACACTGTCCACCTATGATTTGGATCCACCTCATTTTTTATTCATGTGTTGCAACCAGCTCACAAAATGGATGGACAGCGTGGATAAAACACATACAACATGGTGGGCCCACAGAGATCTGACACCAGCTAGTCAGCGGGTGTTGTGGTCGCTAGCCTAACGCATCCAGGATTCGGTATTGTGAAATTCAGGCATGGGTTTGGACTCCAATTCCATAGTGACTCCTACAGTACAGAGGCCGGTGCTGCCGGGTGCCAGGAAAAGTTCTACCCTGAAGTATGTGTTTCATCCACACTTTACATCCAATTTTTTTCAGCTCATTTTAAGGCATGAGCCAAAAAATGAGGCATATCCAAATCTCAAGAGGACCATGTGCTGTCCATCCAATTTTTTTCAGCTCATTTTAAGGCATAAGCCCAAAAATGAGGCATATCCAACTCTCAAGTATGGACCATGCCATAGGAAACAGGGTGATTGAGTGCCACCATTAAAAACTTCTTGGGGTCACCAAAATTTTGGGTCAAGCTGATATTTGTGTTTTCCCTTCATCCAGGTCTGTGTTACCTTATCAACAGGTTGGATGGCAAATAAACCTTCGGACCGTGTTGTGATCCACTTGAGATTTGGGTCCACCACATTTGGATGGATGGCATGGATACAATGCATACATCATGATGAGTCTCAACGAGCATCGAGCAGTACACCAAGTTCCGAAGTGGTCACTATCAAATTGGAATCCGCACGGGTCATACCAACTGAATTTAGAAATTAGACATCATTTTACAATGTTTCATACACCAACTCTTACGGTGGTTTATTATTATTATTTTAGAGGTCGAAGAAAAACTTTAAGAGGCGGCCCAAATGGACAACGTAGATCTCATGCACCACATAAATGGTAGGCATGCCCACCGAATCACCTACGCAAGTCATGCAGGTGTTTTTGTGATTGGAAGGTTTCGTTAGAAACCATTTAATTTTACATGGAAATCAAGGAAGATAGTTAACAAATCATCTAACACTTTTTAATGATGTTACAAACCATTTAATGTTACAAGGAAATAAAGGAAGACATTAAATCATACAAGGAAACAAAGGAAGATACTTATCAAATCATCTATACTTTTGAATGATGACGATGGTCTTGATTGGCAGGTTACATTAGAGAATTATGAGTTGATAAAGAAAGTAATGTTGGATGTTACAGCATGAATGATAAAGTTTCGAGTCCAGATCCTCTGTTGGCTTCCAAGAGTACTCTAAAGTTTCAAAAGAAAGGTGCCAAGTACACTGTGCCCATCTTTAATTTGGAAGTACACACCACCAACTTTTTTCTTCTTTCTGTTTTTTTCTTTTGAAAGTCATGCTACGCACCCACGCTATTAGCTGGGTAACAGACTCACCCAATTAGTCACACAATGCACCCACCCACCAGTGGAGTCAGTGTGCCTCCTTCGCATTTCGAACCTGAGACCTGCTGTTATAAGGCCTAAGCGTATTCCAACTGGGCTAGCTAGTGTATTGACGTCAGCAAGGTCTGTGAGCCCCACCAAAAGGTATGTGTTATATCCAAACCATCGGTTCATTTTACGAGATTTTTGTAAGGCTTTGTACCAAAAATGAGTTAGATCCAAAGTTCAAGTGGACCACGTTGCAGAAAGCAGTGGACAGTGAACGTCTACCATTGAAACCTTCTTGGGGGGTCACTGAAGTTTTGTATCAATCTGATATTTGTTTCTACCCTTCATCCATGTCAGTGTGACCTTATAAACAGTTTGGATGGAAAATAAACATCATGGTGTGCCTTAGGGATGTTTTAATGGTGAGAATCATTGTCCTAGTTCCTTTTGTGGTGTGGTCCACTTGAGCATTTTATATAACTCATTTTGGGTATGATGCCCTAAAATGATCTCGCCAAATGGATGGACGGTGTGGATATACGAAATACATTATTGTGGGGTCTACCGAACCTTAATCATTTTTAAACCATTCGTACGTTCGCAGTGCTCAAGGACTGACGCACTTGCCACGTACCCACACCAGCAACATCGCTGGTATAGGGTACACCAGCCAATCTGCTTCCCTAGGCCTGTTTGATTTTCCATTTCTCTAGTAAATATATTGTAAATGTATAATGATTATTTCTTTAGGTAATTTCTAAGGTGTTCCTCATGTATGATTTGACTGCCTAACTTTTTAATTCCTAAAACTAGGACTGTAAATGGGTCAGCGGACCCGATGGGGTACCCAGACCCACCCCATTTAGACCCAACCCATTTGTTAAATGGTACAGGTCTAGGTCCAAGAACAGACCCATTTGCTAAACGAATTTGGGTCCGGTTTCCTTTATATCAGGCCCGACCAGACTCAACCTGAACCCATTTAGTAAGTGGGCGAGTTTGGTCTATATTTCAAGGGACCCATCCATCCCAGACCCGTCCAGACCTGATTTTAAGCCTTGTAAAAGTGCTTGCATACTAGATCCAGACCCAGACGATTAGACCCGACCCATTTATAAATGGGTTTGGGTAGATCTCCCTTTACTATACCCGGACCCATTTATAAATAGGTCTGATGGGTTGACTCGGACCCAACCTACACCCGCCCATTTAGTAAAAGGGTCTGGGTTTAAAATTTGGACCCAAACCCATTTAGTAAATGGGCGGGTCTGGTATTAGCTATACCCGCCTTGAACCCAACCATTTACAGCCCTAGCTAAAACCCAGGAGAATGTGAAATATAGGTGGGGCCCACCATGATGTATATGGCTAATCCATAGCATCCATCTGTTTTGCCAAATGAACTTAGGGCATGGACAAAAAAAAGCCAAATCCAATGCTCAGGTGGACCACACCTTAGGTAAAAGGGAATCCAACACCTATAGTTAAAAACTTCATAAGGCCACTGTTTCCTTTGTTGTGGGTCACTTGAGTGTCAGATCTACCTCAATTTTTTGCTCGTATCTCAAAATATTCAAGTAAAATTGATGGACGGCACATATATATCATACATATCATGGTGGGGCTCATAATTTTCAACTACTTTTGGATCGATTTTCGAGGTAGGAATTACACCGAATTTTCCAATGGTAAAAAAAAAAGTAACAATGATTTATTGCTAGAGCATTTGCAAAGAAAATGGAAAATCAAACAGGCCCTTAATTTCTATCACCTCTTGGGGCCCACATCTGCATTGCAGGACCACATCACATTTATGTGCCATGCAAGGCCTTGTTTCCACTATTAGATGGAACATGTCTGATTGATTTGAACCATGGGTAGAAAAGTTATATGATACTTAGGTAGAGTATAATGCTTGATACGCATGCGCTAGAAATCTCACATGTGGCATATGTTTTTTTCTTTTATTTTTTTCACACACACTCGCACAGGCACTCGAACTATGACCTCAATGTTGAAATGCACTCTATATCTACCATTAAGTTATGAGTTGGAATCTTCATAATATATACTCTTTTGATCCGGTTTTGCTAAGGCTTGCTCCCCTCAATTGCCGGGGAGGTTATTCCCTTAATCAGTGGGGCCTCAGCGATGTTCTTGGGCTTCTCTCTTTAAGAAGCCCTAAGCTTTGCTTGCCTTAATTTTAGTCTAATCCCAAAAGTAAGTAGCCTTATACATGCATCCATATGCACATGTGTGTATAAATGTGTGTTAAGCTATACAAAATATAAGTATCCTAGCGGTGAGCAGAGCTGAGATGGCTGCCCATCCTCGAAGGTGGGGTGTATTTCCATGTCAATGATGGATGTCTATGTGACTAGAGATAATCTACAGATTGAACATCTTTGTAACGTTATCTATCATATTAAGGTATGAAATCAAGATTTGATTAAAGAAAAGTATCTTTTTAGATAGTACCTTTCCAAATTCAAAGGTTCATTTCATAAACTAAATCAACTAAATTTTTAGAGCCCATTCCGGCCAAGTCATGGTCCCAAAATCAGATTGCTTAAACAATCCTCCACTTCTTGACAGCATGCACTCACACGTTGAAAAAGGATCATCAGTTTTTTTTTTTTTTTTTAACCGTCCAATAAATGCTTACCAATACAATTTCTGATAACCAAATAAGATTTTTTTTATTTATTTTTAGTTTGGATAGCTTTTAATTTGACTTAGCTCACACCGCATATTCAATTTCCAAGAAATTTCTAAGCGCCCGTGCATCATCCGTGAGACTTTGCCAGAGTCAAAAGTTTCACCGTAGAACGCTTTAAAAAGTGAAACACACATTACATTGCATTTGGATGTATGAACGTTGAAACATTTTTCTAACCATCCAATTTTTCTCATGCAAGTATGATTTTTCTAATCAGTAGACCAATATTATTTTTCTTCTTGGGCCAAGTGTGTCATAGCTTTGAATACTTGATGAATGATCCAGATCACTGACTTGCATGAGGAAATGAGGCGATGCTTCGTAGTTGTGACAAGGACGTTCGTTCTATCAAAACATCATAATCTGTATCTTGATATGCCATGAATCATCCATTTACAATGAACTCAAGAATACTAGGGAGGTGGCTATGGGAAGGTGCTCTTTTGGGCTCCACCATGGTGTATGTTGTTTTATCCAAGCTGTCCATCCATTTTTCGGACTCATTTTAGGGCATGAGCCCAAAAATGAATGAGGCGGATCAGAATCTTAGGTGGACGATACCACATGAAAACAGTGGTGTTTGAACGCCCACAATTAAAAAGTTCCTAGGGCCCACTGTAATGTTTATTTTCCATCCAACCTGTTGATTAGGTCACACTGACCTGGATGAGGGAGAAATACAAATATCAGTTTGATCCAAAACTTTATGGCCTCAAGAAGTTTATAACGGCGGCTATTCAATTACCGTTGTTTCCTCTGGTGTGATCCAACTGAGATTGGATCTGCTTGAGCTGGTAAAATGGATGGACAGCATAGATAAAAACACATACATCATGGTGGGGATCACAGAGTACCATCAGTGTTAGCATACAATCTGCGCCCGGGTTTAGATGAGATGTGAGGCCCACATGACAGCGATCCCATGCAGCCCCAAATGGGGCACGTGTTATAGATCCATGGCATTCATCTACCAAAAATCAGGATAGCGCACACACCTTAAGACTCACACATGTGTATTAACTTTGAACTGTTGGATTTTTTTTCAATATAAGTTTGACCTACCTCACGAGCAGACTGATATTTTTATTCTAAGCATGTTTTCGTTAAGATTTGCAGAGCTTGATCAAAAGAGATGTATTATTCATCTAGCCAGCATTCCTATGAAGTCGAGCTCCATGTTAAGCTTTAGGGGGTCACAAGGGGTAGCATTTCTGGGCAATTTGGTAATTTCACAGTGTTTTATGTAAACCCAAACCCTAATTCATTAATGGCCCGTTTGGCACCATGGATTTGAGGAGAAGTGAGGAGAAGTGGATTCCATGATATGAATTCTCACCGATTCCACTTCTTATCAATTCCAGATTTTCTGTTTGGCAGCCAAGATTTGAGAGAAATCAAACATGAAGGAATGGACGGTGTAAATTTTAATCCCACCGTATGCCTACCGTATTAGCCTCGATTTTTAAATCCATGCCATTCATCCATTTTTACATATCATTTTATGCCAAGATCTAAAAAATAAAGCAAATCCACATCTAAAGTGGACCATAAAACAAGAAAAAATGGAGAGTGAGACCTTTATGATGCACAAAAGTCTTCGATTAAACTGAAATTTGTGTGGTCCCTTCATCCCGGTCCTTGTGACCTTATCAATAAGTTGGATGGAAAATGTACATCATGTTGGGTCCCATAGTTAGGGACACATTATGGTGGGTCCTACGTTGGGAAGGATTTCTCCTCAAATCCCACCTTTTTTTTAGGATTTGAAAAAGGGCTAAAAGTGCCTTTTTGAGTTCTCCTGGATTCCACTCAAATCCACTTCTCTTCAAATCCATGGTGCCAAACATAATAAAGCAACCAGTTTCTCCTCCTTTCCCTCACTTTCTCCTGGAATCCAGGGTGCCAAACGGGTCATAGGATAATATATATTCTACCATGAGAAAGAGAGAGGTATCATTGTATTGAGAGCTGACTTTTAATTTTTTTATCCTTTTTTTTTTCATACTACATTTTTTTTTGTTAGTCATGCAATCTGCACAACCCACCTACATGGTTAGTCACACAATGCACCCACCCACAAGTGGGGTTAGTGTGTCTCCTTAGCATTCGAACTTGAGACTTGCTGTTGAAATGCCTAGGCATCTTCCAGCTGGGATAACAGGTGAGACATTTCATTATTTCACCTTTGAGCATAGTTGATGAGTGTGAATCCAGTATCGTGGTTTGCATCTTTTCTATTTTTCTTTTTTATTTCAGCATTGTTGTATGTGTGGTCGAGAAGGAATCCTTCTCCCAACAATTCACAGTGAAACCTACTTGATAAATGGCCTGGATCTTTGACAAGTGTGCCATTTGAGTGCAGGAACAGGGACCCCGTGGAATCTGTCGAAGGATCGCTCCGTCAAAGCTCGATCAATGATGGCACTTGAGGCCTTGGGTCGACCAAGTTGAGATGGGTGCATAAATTGCCCAGGCAGCCCTGTAATTTGCAATCAAATCTTACAACCATTTTTGTACGAAAAAGTCCTAATCAGGAGTCACATACAATTCGGTTGAAAAAATTGTCCAAAAAAGGAGCGGTATTGGTGTCATTCAAACGGTGGTGTCAACGACGACATGCCTTGGTCTGAGAATACAATGGATCACTCATCTGGTGGGCCACCCTTTATGTTGAATATACTTAGCTTTGTCATTTTATTCTAAAGATTTGGTTTTGTTTTTCCAACCTCATCTAGCGCTGGCTGTTTGAATTTGCGGGTGAAAAAGAGAACCCTTTGACAGAGCTAGTTAAGCATGTCTGAGCTAGTTAAGCATGACTTTTAGCTAGCACCATCCTACGGCTGAAATTTCACACGTGAAACTTAATTGACGGCCGCAGATGTGGTGGAGCGAAATCAGTTCTCTTTTTTCTGATTCCACCAACTCTACCTAAAGAAAAAATGGTGTCCCAAAGTCCCACCTCTGCTATGGATTACTCTTAGGGCTATTTGCCCAGTGGGATATGATATTAGATGGGATGAAATTTGAAAAGGGTGATCATTACGTGTGGCAGTAGATTGTCAGTTACTGTCATTGGATTTTTCAAATTCAACCTCATTTTTAGATTATAAAAGATCATGGGTGTTCAATAGGGCTGCACATAATTCAATTTAAGACCAGTTTATCAAATCAACTCGAACAAATCGAATTGAATCGGATCATTCCCCAAGATCAATTCAATTCAATTTGCTTTAAAAAAGAAATTCAATTTTCAGTTTTCAGTTTTGATCGATGGAATTGAATTGAATATATATATATATATATATATATATATATATATGAGTCACTCTCAAGTCCAACCGGTTGGACCACAATTTGTAGTCCACCCATTAGATTTCTTCCAACCGGTTAAGTGCTTGTGAAATCCAATCCTCCTATTAGGTTGGCCCCACCACGAGGATTCCCTAGTGCAAAAATCAGCCCTATCCAATCATTAAGTGAGCTACAATATAGAAAACAGTGTACAGCCATTGATTAATAGCAAAATACAAGTGTGGTACGCTGGGTTAGTGGATGCAGCTGATTTTTGTATGAATTGTTCCTTGTGGTGGGGCCAACTTATTAGGAGGATTGGATTTCAAAAGCACCTAATAGGTTGGAAGCAATCCACTGGGTGGACTGCAAATTGTGGTCCAACCGGTTGGACTTGAGAGTGCCTCTATATATATATATATATATATATATATATATATATATATATATATATATATATATATATATAGAGAGAGAGAGAGAGAGAGAGAGAGAGAGAGAGATTTTCACATTTTTTTCACCTGAGACCTACATTTATCTTTCACCTTAGCAGTTGCATGTGCAAATATTTCTATTATAAATGTCACTCGCATTCATGGCTTAACACAGTAGAAGATAATAACATATTAATACATTCAAATTACAACTTTTATGCTTCTTGCTTAAGGGATTTATGAGCATACTCAACCCTCGCTGACTATTTTTTTTCTTGGTTTGTCGTGTCTATGGTATGAAGATCAATAATATCAAGAAGATACATGTTATAGGCAAAATGATGGAGATAAGATTTCACGCGGAAATGCCCATAACGTCCATTCGACTCTCGAGATTATATGATCGAGAGTCGAATGTTGGATAGGTACGAGACGTCCATTCGACTCTCCAGATTGGCTGATCGAGAGTCGAATGTTTGATAGGTGCGGGACGTCCATTCAACTCTCGAGATCACCTGATCAAGAGTCATAGATTGAAAAATACGGAGCAGCTATTCGCAAGTCCCGAGTCTTCATAACCGATAGTCAAATACGGCAAAGCTCGATCCGCGAGCAGACCTTCTCACAAGTCGTTGAAAGACATTACACCTAAAATATGTACTTGGACTCGCGACCACATTTTAACCTGCGAGCAACTTTACTACGGGCGTCTCCTTCCTTTTCGGAGGCCTTGACTCCAACTATGGCTTCCGGCCGGATCCAGCCGGATTTCAAGGGATTACCATCTAGGGGCGCGATTGTTGGAATAAGTCATTGGGTTGGATCTGACTAAAAAGATAGGATCTTATCCCACGAAATCAGCGGATTCTCAGTATCGTATGCGACATCAATGGGATTTCGACATCTCACGTAACAGATTGGATTGCTTCAGATCTATATAAGGGGGTGGCTCCATTGAGAGCAGGTACGTACGCATCATTCAATCTTGGTCCCGTTTTGCTTGGCTTCTCTTCTGTGGCCTAACTTAAGCGTCGGAGGGCTAACGGCTGGTCCCCAGCCACCCTTATTCGCTGTCTTGCTTCAGGTCTGGTGGTGGAAATCCCTGCTGGAGCAAAGGAGAAGAGCCGGAGGATCTCGTTACAAAAACTGACATTAACAGTTTGGCGCCGTCTGTGGGAACGACTTGATCATCAAAATCAATCGTGTTAACTATCGATCAAAATCCTTCGGTGATGCCTCCTAAAAAGACAGTTCATCCTTCAACTTCGAGGCAGGCACCACCTCCGCCCGGTGAGACGGAATCCGCACCTGCCCTCCCACCTGTTCCGACGGATATCCCTCAAGGAGCCCCAAATATGCCATCAACAAATCCATTATTGGAGGCCTCTGGAAATCAGGATGATGTCCTACGATTCCTCGGGAACACTCTCCTAACTCTAAACGCCGGAGTTCAGGCACTGTCAAATCGACTTGATCAGCACTTCCCTGAACCGCAAAGACAACCCTCCGAAGGGTTACCACCGCCACCCATACCAGTTGCTTCCAGACATTCTATGGATGAACCACAGGTCCCACCACTTGGCGGCCATCCCCCTGTGCCGTCTCCACATTCTATACATTCCAGTTCGTCTCGACAACCTCAACCGCAAGGCTCCACCGCCGAAATGTCTAGCTATACCTTGCCATGGGAAGGAGATCTCAAAAGAATCCAAGACCGTTTTGATATCATGGAGCAGAAATACCAGGCAAATCGGCCATCTGCTGTCATGGCGGCAATACATCAATCTGAATCTCCCTTCACAAGCGAGGTCATGGAAGCCCCGTTGCCCAGAAAGTATCGAACGCCTGTTATCGCTCCGTATACAGGCATTGGCGATCCTCTGGAACATCTGGAAACATATAGGTCCCTCATGGAGTTGGAGGGACATGGTTCAGAAATCATGTGTAGGGCTTTTCCCCTTACATTGAAGGAAGCGGCTCGTACGTGGTTTCGGGGGTTAAAGCCACTTTCCATCAGTTCTTTTTCCCAATTATCGGATATATTTCTTTCTCAATTCATGGGAAGTATTCGCATTAAAAAGCCAGCCTCCCATCTGATGAATCTGAAACAGCAACATGGGGAGACAATAAAAGAGTTCACAGTACGGTTCACTGCTGAAGCCGTTCAAACTGAGGGTTACACTGAAGAAAAGGGTCTCACAGCCCTCATTGCTGGAATAACGAGCGAGAAATTTAGGTTTGCTTTAGATAAGAGCCCGCCGAAAACTATGGCAGAATTCCAAGCTAAAGCTCAGAAATACATCAATGCAGAAGAAGTCGCATTGACACGCCATGGAGTACAAAGTAAGAAACGCAAGCCAGAAGGAACCTCTACAGATAAAAAATACCATCGCGATCAGCGCGATCGTTCTCCCAGGAAGCCTTACTCTGGTAAATATCATAATTACACTCCTCTTAATCGGTCTCCTGAAAAGGTTTTAATGGAGATAAAACACAAGCCATATGTGAAGTGGCCTGCAAAGATTAAATCCGATCCCGAGAAGAGAGATAAGAGTAAGTTCTGTTACTTCCACAAAGATCACGGGCATAGGACCCAGGACTGTATTTCTCTACGAGACCATATCGAAGCCCTTATTCGAAAAGGCCATCTCCAGGATTATGTTGCTCGTAAGAATCGGTCACCAGAAAGGGCGAAGACCTCATCTCGCCAAAAGGAACCGTCTCATCATCAAACCGACCAAGAGGATGCTGAGCCCACAGGAGAAATTCGCACTATCGTCGGGGGTCCAGCTTGCGGGGGTGACTCTCAAGCTTCAAGAAAGGCATACGCCCGAAAGGCGTCCAAAGAACCCCAGCAGATCTATTGGCTGGAACAAACGTCCAACTCATCGAAGGCTAGCCATCCCCCAATTTCTTTCACCCTCGAAGATGCAGCGGGAATTCATTTCCCTCATGAAGATTCCATCGTAGTCACACTGAAGGTATCAAATTATCTGACTCATCGAATTATGGTGGATACAGGTAGCTCGGCCGATATTCTGTATTTGGAGGCTTTCGACAAGATAGCACTTGCCAGAAACCTCCTCAAGCCAGTATCGACCCCTCTTGTCGGCTTTGGAGGAGAAGTGGTAACACCTGAAGGAAGTATCGATCTCCCAGTCACCTTTGGGGAGAGTCCAGCGAAGACCACCGTCTTCGTAAACTTCCTCGTCGTGGATCGAAAATCAGCATATAACGCCATCTTGGGGAGACCGTCTCTAACTAAGGTTGGAGCGGCCTTGCACCCTTCATATTTATGTGTTAAATTTCCGACCCCAAATGGCATAGGGGTCGTGCGAGGAAGTCAGCAGGAGGCACGGTCCTGTTACCAGATAGCCCTCCAAGATCGAAAGAAGGCTCAAGCGACACCTGTCATGGAAATAGTTCAAGGTTCATCCGACGTTCTCGCCACCCGCGTTGGATCCAAGGGAAAATGCTCTGAAATCAGGAACTCCAGGGGAGGAAACAGTGGCGATCCGCTTGACCGAAGACGACCAGTCTAAGATCGTGTACATCGGTTCCTCCTTAAACAGTATCCACCGCGAAGATTTGATCCGTTTCCTCACTGAATACCAGGACGTGTTTGCTTGGTCTCATAAAGATATGCCGGGCATCGATCCTGATGTCATCGTACATCGTCTCAACATTGACCCGAAGCATAAACCCGTACATCAGCGTCGACGTGCCTTTACTGCAGAAAGACAAATGGCGATCAAAACTGAAGTTGAAAAGCTGCTCGCGGCAAATTTCATAAAAGAAGTTGACTACCCACAATGGGTCGCCAACGTAGTTCTCGTCCGGAAAGCTAATGGCAAATGGAGGATGTGCGTCGACTATTCAGACTTAAACAAAGCATGTCCCAAAGATAGCTTCCCGACACCATGAATCGACCAGTTGGTCGACTCAACAGCTGGACATGCTCTCCTCAGTTTTATGGATGCTTATTCTGGTTACAACCAGATTATGATGCATCCACCTGATGGCCAGCATACTGCCTTCATCACAGATCGAGGACTATATTGCTACCAGGTAATGCCGTTTGGTCTCAAAAATGCAGGGGCCACTTATCAGCGTCTTGTCAACAAAATATTCGCTGCTCAAATCGGTAGGAATATGGAAGTATATGTTGACGATATGCTCGTGAAAAGCATCGATGAAGATGACCACATTCCTGATCTTCGAGAAGCCTTTGATCTGATGAGGAAGTATCAGATGAAATTAAATCCAGAAAAATGTGCGTTTGGAGTATCTGCAGGGAAATTTCTTGGGTTCATGGTTGGCCAACGTGGAATTGAGGCGAATCCCGAAAAGATTAAAGCATTGATAGAGATGAAATCCCCAGTGACTCTGAAGGACGTTCAGCGTCTAGCTGGTCGCGTCGCATCATTGAACAGGTTCATCTCGCGAGCAGCTGACAAGTGCCTGCCCTTCTTCAAACTCCTTCGTGCAACGGCCAAGTCTGATTGGAGGTGGACACCTCAATGTGAAGAAGCTTTTCAACAACTGAAGCAATATATGAGCGCTCCCCCCATTTTATCTAAGCCTGTGGCACATGAGCAACTCATTCTTTATTTATCTGTATCTTCCACGGCCGTTAGTGCCGCTTTAATAAGAGAAGATTCCGGGGTACAAAGGCCCGTTTATTATATCAGTCGAGCAATGGTTGATGCAGAAACTAGGTATTCTGATTTAGAGAAATTGGCCCTAGCCTTAATCACGGCAGCTCGAAAACTACGACCATACTTTCAAGCCCATGCTATTTTAGTACCAACAAATCATCCACTACGTCAAGTCCTTCAAAAGCCTGAGGCTTCCGGGCGCTTAATTAAATGGGCGGTCGAGATCAGCGAGCATGATATTTCATTCTGTCCTAGGACCGCAATCAAGGGCCAGGCCGTGGCTGACTTCATCGCCGAATTTACATATTCTTCTGAAGATAGCGCCATGACCAGCGACCAGCCTTCTTGGTCGCTCTTTGTGGACGGGTCGTCACGGGCCAGTGGCAGTGGAGCGGGCCTGATTTTAGTGGCTCCAGACGGGTCGCATTTTCAATACGCTCTGCGTTTCGAATCACGCGTCTCCAATAATGAAGCAGAATATGAGGCCCTTATTGTTGGCCTCGAGCTAGCCGTTGTCCTCGCAGTCCAGAATTTGATAATTCATAGCGACTCCCAGCTCATTGTCAACCAAGTTCTTGGCGAATTCGAAACCAAAGAAGAAAGAATGGCCTTATACAAGTCTCGTGTCCTCATCCTGCTCGCCAAACTGAAGATTTACAAAATATTCCATATCCCTCGCGAGCAGAACCAACTGGCCGATTCCTTGGCAAAACTCGCTTCTGCACCAGAATCAGAACTATCACATTCGATCCCCATCGAGCACCGTCAACACTTGAGTATCGACCAAGTGACTCCCGAGCAAGTTATATCGGTACAATCGTCTCCATGCTGGATGGATCCTATCATCCTTTATCTCAGAGATGGATACCTACCAGAAAACAAGAAAGCTGCAAGACAAATTCAGCTTCGAGCTGCCAGGTACACCTTACAAGATGGAATCTTGTTGCGAAAAAGCTTCTCCTTGCCTTATTTGAGGTGTCTTCACCCAGAAGAAGCACATCGTGTTCTAGATGAAGTACACCAGGGGGCATGTGGTAATCATCCCAGGGGGCGATCTCTAGCATATAAAGCGATGAGGCAAGGATATTATTGGCCTACTATGAAAGCAGACGCCATAGAATTTTCTAAAAAATGCGACAAGTGTCAACGATATCAACCTATACCTCGTGTTCCGTCTGAGCGGATGACCCCAGTCGACAGCCCTTGGCCTTTTGCTCAGTGGGGGATCGATATCATCGGTCCCTTACCTATGGGAAAGGGACAGAATAGGTTCGCGATCGTGGCGGTTGATTATTTCACCAAATGGGCCGAGGCAGAACCATTAGCCAAAATTACTGAAAAACAAACTACTAAGTTTATGTGGAGAAATATTATATGTCGCTTCGGACTTCCTCATACCATAATTACCGATAACGGAACGCAGTTCGACAACGCAGCCTTTGATGAATTTTGCGACAAATGGAAGATACGTAATCTCCGCACTTCTCCATATCATCCACAGGCGAATGGGCAGGTCGAGGCAGTGAATAAAATTATAAAGCATCATCTAAAGACCAAGCTAAGTGAATGTAAAGGGGTGTGGCCAGAACTTCTGCCAGAAGTGTTATGGGCCTATAGAACCACGGCTTGTACATCGACAGGTGAAACTCCTTTCTCCTTAGCATTTGGTGTTGACGCAGTGGTACCAGTGGAAATTCAAGTGCCCTCATATCGGATCGAACAGTATGATCCCGCGAGCAATCAGGAAAATATCCGACTTCATCTCGATCTCTTGGAAGAGCGAAGAAATGCTTCCCAAGTACGAGTGGCGGCATATCAACAACGTATTGCTCGTTATCGGAATGCAAAGGTTCGACCTAGATCCTTCCAGTTCGGAGATTTGGTTCTAAGGCGAAATCTTGGAATTCCTGTTCGTTCATTGGATCCGAATTGGGAAGGCCCGTATCGGGTTATTAGGGTTGTGCGACCCGGTACTTATTATCTTGAAGACATGCAAGGGAAGCCTGTACGTCGCCCTTGGCACGTGGAGCATTTGCTAAGATACTACCCCTAGATTCGATGTAGTTTATCATAACATTTTATGAATAAAGTGACATATCTTTTGGCCGCTACTCCATTTATATGGACCGGAATAGCCCTGAAGAGTGCTTACACGTCCTCTTGGCCAATTGCCTACCTTTGGTAGGATTGAAATCATTACTAGTTGGTCGCTTCTCCATTCTCATGGACCTGAACAGCCCCGAAGAGAATGAATACCATCTCTTGACCAACCTTTTGCCCTTGGTAGAATCAAAATCTCAATCGATAGATCAGTCTATCTCAACGCGGACATGGTCTCACGACCCCCGGATTGAGTCTAATTCATTTTTTCATGAGTTAGTTACTCGCGATTGGTGAGAGGAGGAATCGCACTCCAAAATGCAAGCACCACAGCTCGTGCTCAAATTAGGGCAGCGAACGGGGTCACATCCTGATCGCGAGCAGCTTAGCTCATGCTCGAATTAAAGGGTCACATCTCTGACGAATCCATTCAAGATTAACAAGCAAAAAAAAAAATGAAAGATGAAGGGGGAACAGCAACGAAACAGCGACACTTCCAAAAACATCTTTT
Source organism: Liriodendron chinense (assembly GCA_003013855.2). Lineage (NCBI taxonomy): Eukaryota > Viridiplantae > Streptophyta > Magnoliopsida > Magnoliales > Magnoliaceae > Liriodendron > Liriodendron chinense. Next base: position 1,301,772 of record PVNU02002913.1, read on the forward strand.
CATTAATAATCAGATGATTACATATACATGAGCGCAGATACAGGGGAGGAAAATAAAAGGAAATCAATCGCTTGGAGGAGCCACGCTCTCGACTTCAGGGCCCATTTCAGGAGCCCCTCCAGCCTGCGTGGCTTCGGTCACCTCGTTCTCGGCAGCAGCTTGCTCTTCTGCAGCTATGATGGTCGCGACTCGACCGAATTCCCCCATATCGAAGGATGGGATCATTCGTTGCACTACTCTTAGTGCAAAGTCTCGACCAGCATCGTATGACTCATATCGTTCATCGTCATACAGCTGCGAAGTCCGGAACTCGGAAACTGCCCGAGTACCTTCCTCCGAGAGCATTTTTACAAGGGCGACTCTCTCCTCGTCCCAGTGGATCGAGTCGTCCTTAAGCTGCACAAGAGCGGTGCGCTCCCTAGTCAGGTTGTCGTAGGCCTCCTTGAGCTGCGACCTGGCTCCCGCGAATTGCTCCTCTAATGAGATCTTGTCCTGTCGGAAGATCTCCCTCTCTCTCTCTGCCTTCTCCTTCAGACCCGTGAGCTTCACGTAGTCTGAGTCCAAGGCCTGATACCTGTCGGTCAGGACTTGGATCTTCTCGATGAGGATCTTTTTCTCCTCATCTCTCTTCGAGATCACTGCCTCACGAGCCTTGAGCAGTTGATCTCTTCCTTGAACTGCCTTCTCCAAGGCAGTCCTCTTTCCCTCAGCCTCCTCTATCGTGCGACGGGCGGCAACGATATCACGCCTCGTTCGCAGAATAAGATCCAAACCCTGCAAAGAGATGAAAAATATAAGATTTCTGGAACGTAACAACAGGTCGAAACAGATCTTGACGAAGTCTTACCTGAACCATCCTCATCCCCGCTTCAAGGATAAGGTTCTCAGGGCTTGGCTCGGGGAGAGAGCCGAAGGCGTGAGGCGGGACGTTCTCGAACAAGAACTTACACACAGGGTGGAGGTGGCGTGGAATCGAGTACGTCCCGCTCCCAGACGGTTGGGCAACGACCAAACCGGCCTGCTCGCGAGGTGGAGGCATGGACTCGCGAGCAGGTCCCTGCTCGGCAGCTGGGACCAGTTCCCGAGCAGGAGTTGGCTCTTGAGGCTCTACCTGCTCTCGAGCCTCTTCAGCTAGGGGGCAGCTGGACCCCACCCCATCTGGGGAATTATCTGCAATGTTGATCACTGGTGGCCCAGGTGCGACCACCAGTGAAGGGATAGTAGGCCCAGCTGGGGACCCCGCCATGCTCGCGGGAAGGGCAGGCTGATCGCTGCCCGCGCGGATGGAAGATTGAGACGGTTCGGCAGGGGTTCTCTTCTGCCTTTTGGAACCTGTGCCCTTCAGACGGGGCAGCAGGCCTCTCTTCTCTCCAGCCTTCGTCATTTCGACTTCTCTTCTGGATATGAGGCCTGCTGCTGCAAGTCGCGAAGGAGATAAGCAAGCCTCGATATGCCTATCTCCGACAGGCACCTTATACACTCTGACGATCTTCTCGTTGATCCCACCCTTCAAATTCGGTTTTCGCAATGCCGGGATACCTGCGAGCACAAATAATGGTCAAACGAAGCAAAACCCTAAAAATTATTCTAAGGAAACTGCACAATACGGGATTGTGTCTACCTTCACAGAAAAACCGGGTCACTCCTGGACCCCTGGAGGAGGCAGACTCCCAGCTCCCGGAAGCATAGAACCACCGCTTCCTCCAGCCGGGATAGTTCGAGGAGGGCTTACCCAACACGAAGTTATCCCGGTGCCAGTAACATAAATAATACCAGCCTTCGCTGGATGGAGCTTTCTTCAGACGGAACATACGGAGGAACTCCTCCGCCGTGAGTTCCCCGTTGCCAGCCTGAGCCCAAAGGGCAAAGGAGCCCAAAACCACCCTCCACCCGTTCACAATGAGTTGCCCAGGGGCAATCTTGTAACACCGTAATACATCGCGAACAAAGGGATGGAGGGGAAGGCGTACCCCCAGGATGAGCTGGTACTCGTAAAATGCTACGCATCCTGGGGGGGGGGGGGGGGGGGGGAGTCGGGTGTTTCTCCACCTCCGGGCAAGCGGAGAGTTACGGAATCAGGGATTTGGTATCTCTCCCGTAGCTCAGCCAGCCGGTCCTCCGATAAAATGGAAGGATATCCGGCTGCTGTGTATCTCCCCGCCGAAACCCTTGCACTGCTGGAGGCAGAGGACTCCGGAGTGGCATCACCAAGGGGGACAGTAGTCTCGTCAGAGTTCCCAGCCATGGGGAGATGAAAATAAAAGAAGAAGAAAAAGGAAGTATACCGGGGAAAAGAAAGAATGAGCACCGGAAGAGGAGGAAGAATGGAAAGAAAGGGTTGCAGGATTCTTTCGAATAAACTTCTGTAGAAAATCAAAGAAATGGCGGACTCCGTATATTTATAGGCAATCATTCCGCCGTATCTGATGGCACGTGGCAGTCCCTCGTTGGACACAGCGCTCGAGCAGGCACGCCCATTAACTCCTCAAACACGTGGCGAGCGCCCCTTCATTTTCATCAGCGAAAAGGCTGCGGAAAGCTGGCGCTCATTAATTTCAGCCCATCATGAGGGGTGCCGTTCTCGATGAAGGTAGCGAGCGGTTTCGTGTGATAGTGAGCTAAGTCCTTTCCTTAAGAATTCTTGGCGGCAAGGACTTGGGGGGCATCTGTTATAGGCAAAATGATGGAGATAAGATTTCACGCGGAAATGCCCATAACGTCCATTCGACTCTCGAGATTATATGATCGAGAGTCGAATGTTGGATAGGTACGAGACGTCCATTCGACTCTCCAGAATGGCTGATCGAGAGTCGAATGTTTGATAGGTGCAGGACGTCCATTCGACTCTCGAGATCACCTGATCAAGAGTCATAGATTGAAAAATACGGAGCAGATATTCGCAAGTCCCGAGTCTTCATAACCGATAGTCAAATACGGCAAAGCTCGATCCGCGAGCAGACCTTCTCACAAGTCGTTGAAAGACATTACACCCAAAATATGTACTTGGACTCGTGACCACATTTTAACCTGCGAGCAACTTTACTACGGGCGTCTCCTTCCTTTTCGGAGGCCTTGACTCCAACTATGGCTTCCGGCCGGATCCAGCCGGATTTCAAGGGATTACCATCTAGGGGCGCGATTGTTGGAATAAGTCATTGGGTTGGATCTGACTAAAAAGATAGGATCTTATCCCACGAAATCAGCGGATTCTCAGTATCGTATGCGACATCAATGGGATTTCGACATCTCACGTAACAGATTGGATTGCTTCAGATCTATATAAGGGGGTGGCTCCATTGAGAGCAGGTACGTACGCATCATTCAATCTTGGTCCCGTTTTGCTTGGCTTCTCTTCTGTGGCCTAACTTAAGCGTCGAAGGGCTAACGGCTGGTCCCCAGCCACCCTTATTCGCTGTCTTGCTTCAGGTCTGGTGGTGGAAATCCCTGCTGGAGCAAAGGAGAAGAGCCGGAGGATCTCGTTACAAAAACTGACATTAACAATACAGTCTAGTAATTATACTTTCTACTTATGCAATTTTGATAAAACATTATATAATGAGAAGTTATGAATAATAATAATAATAATTAAGATTAAAGAAGTTATGAAGAATGATATTAAGAAAATTCAATCTAGTAATTATACAATTTCTATTTGCACAATTTTGATAAAATAATAAATGCTCTAGTGCTCTCATAGCATTATAAGTTAAAGTGTTCCTAGTTGCATTAGTTCTTTCGAGTAGTTTAATTGGTTGATTTGAATTGTTCATTAAATCTAGGATTAATCTTGATAATTATAATATTCAATTCGTAGAATGCGAAAAATTGAATTGAATCGAAAAATCTATCAATTCAATCTTATATCGATATTAAAAAATTGGGGTCAATTCAATTTTAATTCCAAATTTCAAATTTGAGATCAATTTAATTTTGAAAATTTCAAATCAATTCAACATCAATTTCATCCAAAATCAAATTGATCGAATCGATGTGCAGCCCTAGTGTTTAGCAATACATCCAATGCATAGCGATTAGAAGAATGTTGACTCCAACAACCAATTATCTTTCTATCCAAGATAGCCAGCAGGTTGTGGGCCCCATTATGATGTATGTGTTGTATCAACAACATCCATCCACTTTGCGAGAGCATTCTAGGGCTTGATCCCAAAAATGAGGTAGATCTAAAGCTTAGGTGGACCACACCATAGAAAGCAGTGGCACAACAACGACCACTGTTGAAACCTTCCTAGGGCCCACCATGATGTCTATTTGTAATCCAACCAATTCATGAGATCACACAGACCTGGATGAAAGGACACAGACCTGGATGAAGAGGAAACACAATTATCAAGTTGATCCAAAACTTTTGTGGCCCCCAAAAGGTTTTCAATGGGAGGCGTTCAATCCCCACTACTTTTTGTGGTGTGGCCCACTTGAGCATTGGATTTGCTTAATTTTTTTTATCCATGACATAAACTGATCTCAAAAAATGGATGGATGGTGTGAATAGAGCCCAGACATCATGGTGGGAGCCACATCATGGTCAGCTCCAGGAAGGTTTCAACGGTGGATGCTTCTGTTCTCATTTTTTCATGCTACATGGCCTATCTAAGTTTTGGATCTCCCTAATTTTTAGGCTCTTGTACTATTATGGCCTTTTAAAACAAATGGACGGAGTGGATTTGTCATGACATCGCTATGGGCTCCATATAGCCTCGGGCACAATTTGCTCTTGATTTTGCCTCTATAGATATCGAATATTGAAGTAGGATTGGGAGAATCCCTCTCAACACAGCATTATATCTAGCATGGTTTCCAATGCCTTGAACCATCGCCGATGAATGAAATTCCAAACAAGGGATATGTAACGCCCCGTAAAATCGCCTTTTCTAAGATATGAACACACTTGGGCCCGACCTTCACCACTAGTTCATTCCGTCAGCCCTAAAGGTGAGTTAGGAGTAAATCCTTCAACCCCCATCAGCCTTTCTTAAGTTCCATCCTCAACTCTCTAACATGTAGCCCTCATTTTGCAGGATTTCTTGAAAGTAACCAAGAGATTTAAGCTGCGGACCATTTACCTCTAGGTTGCCTAGCACCAAATGCCTTCAAATGTAGTTAATGTCCAAATTTTTGATTAATTTTGCTGTCATTGTTATTGAGATGTTAGAAGCATGCCTATATGATGACTATGTGTTGAAATTTGCTTGCGTAGAACTCTTTAAGGCTATCATGTATGCTAGAATCACTTTTACGTTCATATTTATGTCTCATGTTCTTAAATTATGCTTGATGTATACAACAATTTGCTGTGATGAAGTGTTTTCCTATGATTTGTCTAACTCGGCAAATGGATGAGAATTAGGGGCGGCTGCATGAGGCCGATTGCCCCTTTGGGACTGAAACCATCGACGGAGGTAGAATGCGGGTGATTGGCTGTGGTGTGAGGACCACGCGGGCCACGGGCGCCTAAGGCCGACCCTCCCGTCTTCGTCTCAGTCGAAGGTGTCAGCCCGACTCCGGGTTGGGCGTATTGTGTGTAACCTATCGCTTCTATTCGAACCTAAGTACCATTGTCACCACTGGATGGGCCCACTTAAAATTGTACGGCGATCGATCGCCAAGTCTCATGAGCTGGGGATGGTGGTATGGGACCTATGCCCGAGCTGTCGGCCTACGCTAGGGTGGTGCCTCCCCGTAGTGACCATTGAGCACAGGGTTGTTCGAGCGGCCCTGTCAAATACCTGGCTGATTGTTTCGTGCCAGAGCCCTGCTTGAACAACCCGGGCATTATTGTTAATTTGAATAACAAGCCCACACTTCTAAGTTAATTATTTATATTAGTGGTTGGGTGACGACCCTTCTGCTTTGGCTTGGGCATGGCTGACGGGCCACTGCCTAACCATACTTGGATCGAGGGGTTACTGGCGATGAGATGCATTCGCCACGCAGGGAGCCAGATGGTCCCAGTTTGGCCTGGTGATAGAATAATGGTACAGTGGTTTCGCCAACCGGCTGGATGTTAAACCGGAATAACTAATAACTCGGCTAATCATACATAGTTCGGCATGACATGCATTGTCTGTGCGGGTGATGTGGTGGTGCCACTCACTGGCGGCTGTGACTAAAAACCGGTGTCCGGGCATGCATTTGCACTTCATGCATTCATGCATTAAGATTATAAGATGTGATTGTGCGACTGGTGGGGTGGTGCCCCATTCATTGGTGACTTGAGTCTGTGCGGGTGAGTGGTGGTGCCACTCACTATCGGTTGTGACTAGAAAGGTTCTATGTTTATGCTTTTGACTGCTATGTATGAATGTTCGTTTTATTACATACTACGCTTATGACTACTGTATACGTATGTTGTTTCATTACCTACGTTTGATTACATTTGTGCTTTGAGTAACTTAGGGAAATGGAACCACTGAGTTGATGACTCACTTCCACTTTGGGACGGTGTTCTAAAACACCATCCAGGCACTTTCATTGGTGCAGGTCCCTCATGAGCTAGCAAGCTAGAAGAGGCCCAATCAGACAGGTTGAGTGGATCCCTTCGTACATTGCTGTTTAACTTACTTATTTGCTGGTACGTCCCTATTTCATTTCCTAGCTTGACCTATCACTATGATTTGATGCCATATTGGCCAAACACTTGAATGACACGCATTGCATACGCATTAGTAACTCCCGGGATACCGGGGATCGAGTTTGTACTCGACCCTTGGGGTTTCGGGGCGTTACAAAGATGGTATCAGAGCAGGTGATAGATTGAGTCGGGCCGTGGAGTATGGACCTATCACAATGAACCCGCTAACCTAGATAGCACTCTGAGATTAGAGACATTATACCTTAGGATCACGCCCCTACTTGACTAGCATGATCCACTCGAGCATAGAAACTAAGACCCTAGGGTTGCTTAGTATCAAACATCGTTATGTGGTCAATGCCTTGATTGAGCATTCGGGAATGTCTAGATTTGATGATAGGTTGTTGAGATCTCTCTATTTCATGAATGAACTATTGTCATTGTTTGCTTTGATTTTGGATGCTATGAAATGCCTCTATTTTCAGCCTGTATGTTGATAATTGTGTGCACATGATGCGAATTAGTGTCGATGGAGTAGTTTGATACGATGCTAACAAAGTTTTCCAGACCTATAGGGTACCATCGCACACTGTAGGGTGCCATGCCACCGGACCTCCTTGACCTTAAAACTGATTTTTTTCTTTTTCCTCTCATTTTCACTTCTCTCCCATTTTTCACCCCATTTTTTCCTACCCTTGCTAAACCCTCTCATCTTTGCCCCAACACTCTCTTAAAGAGAGCCCCAACCCTCTTTCATTTCCCACCAAGAGGCCCAAACCTTCCTTCAACCCCCTCCGAACCCCTAGGGTGACCAAACAACGGATTTACGGAACCATGCTTAAGCGAGGTATTCGCGGTCTGATCCAATTCCTGATCCTGGGCGATTACCAAAGGACTCACTGCTGTGGCTGAGCAGAAGACTGGGATCCACCAGGATTAGAAGGGATACAACGAACTTTCTGCCCTAGCCAGGCAGAGGATCGACGTACCAGAATCAGGCCTATCACCACCGTTTCTCCGTACTAACCCGATCGTTCAAGATTTTTTTTTTTTAAGGGGGGTAGACCGCATAAGTCAGGCCAGTGTAGTTAGCATACGTCCTTGCATGCATATAAACTCAGGCATTATGACATGAGCCCATCAGAGTGGCGCAGCGGAAGCGTGTGGGCCCATAGCCCCCAGTCCTAGGATCGAAACATAGGGTAAATCACTAAGTAGGACCCGACTTGTCCTCTCGAGACGTTAGTAGCCAGACTTGTATAAGGAGAACAGTTAGCATTCAGAAAATAGGCTCAGTCGTATAAGTAGATCAGAATACTGGGGATAAACCCAACAATGAGCACGAGCTAAACCATCGGATCTAGCACCGGTGTGTCGTCAGATAAGATCGTTAAATGTGAACCTAAACAATTTCGGGGGCGAAATTGGTTTTTAAGGGGGGTAGATTGTAACGCCCCGTAAAATCGCCTTTTCTAAGATATGAACACACTTGGGCCCGACCTTCACCACTAGTTCATTCCGTCAGCCCTAAAGGTGAGTTAGGAGTAAATCCTTCAACCCCCATCAGCCTTTCTTAAGTTCCATCCTCAACTCTCTAACATGTAGCCCTCATTTTGCAGGATTTCTTGAAAGTAACCAAGAGAGCAGGTGATAGATTGAGTCGGGCCGTGGAGTATGGACCTATCACAATGAACCCCATTCCTATATATAAGTCCAGCAAGAATTGGATGGCCCCATGACTTGCAATATTTAGAGTACGGTCCTTTGGAGGGCTGTTATGCTAAGTAGGTCCCACTGGGTTCCACACAATCCAAGCCCAACCATACATAAGATCGGTTGGGTGGAGATCTACCCTGGGCCGGCCTATCTCTTGGACCAAACATGGCGATCGACCGCCCCAGTGCGATACGTGATTTAACGGTAATCGGGCCACAATCGGATGAGCGGTCCTAGGTAATGGCTTATGGATTTATTGGGGGTAGGGGGCCTAAATCTCACAGCGTTTCAACGGTTCTAAATCCCTTCTGTGGACCATGACTCAAATAGCATACACAGAACCCCTAGACTCAGACATTTGCACAACACATGTGCACCACACATCGAAACACAAATCAAGGGATTTAGCCCCTCGATTTGGTTTATCGTCCGCATGGGTTGACAAGCCCACTAAGGCTAAGGTCCACCTCCAGTTTGATGTCAATCCGCGATTCGCTAAGGCTTCTACGGACGATTGGCATACTCAGGGCCCCACCATGGGGTCGTAGAGTCAGATAACAGATGGGTACAAGGCTAAGCACAACTATACGTACAGTCCTTACGACGTCACCCCCTGTAGGTGAATTGGCACCACCACTCACCCGCACAGACTCAAGTCACCAATGAATGGGGCACCACCCCACCAGTCGCACAATCACATCTTATAATCTTAATGCATGAATGCATGAAGTGCAAATGCATGCCCGGACACCGGTTTTTAGTCACAACCGCCAGTGAGTGGCACCACCACCTCACCCGCACAGACAATGCATGCCATGCCGAACTATGTATGATTAGCCGAGTTATTAGTTATTCCGGTTTAACATCCAGCCGGTTGGCGAAACCACTGTACCATTATTCTATCACCAGGCCAAACTGGGACCATCTGGCTCCCTGCGTGGCGAATGCATCTCATCGCCAGTAACCCCTCGATCCAAGTATGGTTAGGCAGTGGCCCGTCAGCCATGCCCAAGCCAAAGCAGAAGGGTCGTCACCCAACCACTAATATAAATAATTAACTTAGAAGTGTGGGCTTGTTATTCAAATTAACAATAATGCCCGGGTTGTTCAAGCAGGGCTCTGGCACGAAACAATCGGCCGGGTATTTGACAGGGCCGCTCGAACAACCCTATGCTCAATGGTCACTACGGGGAGGCACCACCCCAGCGTAGGCCGACAGCTCGGGCATAGGTCCCATACCACCATCCCCGGCTCATGAGACTTGGGGATCGATCGCCGTACAATTTTAAGTGGGCCCATCCAGTGGTGACAATGGTACTTAGGTTCGAATAGAAGCGATAGGTTACACACAATACGCCCAACCCGGAGTCGGGCTGACACCTTCGACTGAGACGAAGACGGGAGGGTCGGCCTTAGGCGCCCGTGGCCCGCGTGGTCCTCACACCACAGCCGATCACCCGCATTCTACCTCCGTCGACGGTTTCAGTCCCAAAGGGGCAATCGGCCTCATGAAGCCGCCCCTAATTCTCATCCATTTGCCGAGTTAGACAAATCATAGGAAAACACTTCATCACAGCAAATTGTTGTATACATCAAGCATAATTTAAGAACATGAGACATAAATATGAACGTAAAAGTGATTCTAGCATACATGATAGCCTTAAAGAGTTCTACGCAAGCAAATTTCAACACATAGTCATCATATAGGCATGCTTCTAACATCTCAACAACAATGACAGCAAAATTAATCAAAAATTTAGACATTAACTACATTTGAAGGCATTTGGTGCTAGGCAACCTAGAGGTAAATGGTCCGCACACCTACGTTTGATTACATTTGTGCTTTGAGTAACTTAGGGAAATGGAACCACTGAGTTGATGACTCACTCCCACTTTGGGACGGTGTTCTAAAACACCATCCAGGCACTTTCATTGGTGCAAGTCCCTCATGAGCTAACAAGCTAGAAGAGGCCCAATCAGACAGGTTGAGTGGATCCCTTCGTACATTGCTGTTTAACTTACTTATTTGCTGGTACGTCCCTATTTCATTTCCTAGCTTGACCTATCACTATGATTTGATGCCATATTGGCCAAACACTTGAATGACACGCATTGCATACGCATTAGTAACTCCCGGGATACCGGGGATCGAGTTTGTACTCGACCCTTGGGGTTTCGGGGCGTTACATGATAGGATTGGAAATGTAGGATTTGCAACTCAATCCCTTCTAATACAATCTAATACAACTGTCAAAACGGGCACGTGTTTTAACTAAACAGGGAATGTCTACATCCATCCATCTCAAGTAATGGCAAGTTACTGACATTTTCAACCTATTTGGTTGGCAGGATTAAATGGGATGGAATTGCATTAGATGGGATTAACACCATTATTGCATGATGATTGCATGTCTAGAAATACCATGATATTTTTATTATCTAATCCCCATGTTTAGGATCACAATTTTCCTTTCGAAAAACATTGTATTTAGCTAAAACCATGTTTCATAGACTATGAAATTTTAATCAATGGACTACATTCACAATTGATGTCAGTGACTTCCACACATATACAATTGAAATGTCACATGTAAAGGATGCATATGGATGGACGGCATGGATAAAACACATGCATCAATGTGGAGCCCATAGATGTAGTAGATTTCAAAATCCACCAGAAATCCCACATGGGACCAAATGCAATTCCATCCCACTTGATCCCAACCCTTCCCATCGCCTCTAAACCCCCTATAGAATTTGCATAGGACCCAATGCGATTCCATCCCACCTAATCCCACTTAAGCCCATGCACCAGACAGGGGGCTTGTTTGGATGGCGAATTATGACTGTTAGAGAATAAATGAGCCAATTCATTAATGTAATGGACCTCCCATTGTGGACCTAGGCCCGATACAGTTAACTAATTTTTTATTAAATAAAAGAGGGGGAGAGGATGTAAACACTAACTCTCACGTTCTTCTCCTCTCCATCCCTTTCATGCGCTTTCTCCTCTCATCCTCTTTTCTTCTCTACTCCTATCATGTCACCTACTACACCATCACACATGCTAACTAACCTACTATTGCCTAGCTTTAACGTCAGATTATGCTTCACATGGTATCAAAGTGGATCTAATATGTCCTTGTGTGACTCATTGATCTTGATTTCTATTCGCGCCCACACATCATCTTCGTGCTTGGCATTGCAGTTTTGATGGTATAAATTGATCTCCTTTATTTTATGCAAAATTAGTTGGGTTCTTCCTTAATGAGTCATCATTAATGGAGTAAGATTGTGTGCATCAACTCCTTCCCTTGGTACAACGTTAGAATAGTTAGTAAATTCATGCACAAATTAAGGACGCATTACTGGAATGCAGTTTTGTGAATTTTGCGCTACTTCAATAGCATACCTGAATAGGGGCTTATTTATAGGAAGAATTAATGGACATCTTATAGTTAAAAGTTATGCTAATGCAAACTTGGCAAAATCAGTGATAGACAAACGATCTACTTTATGGTACCATGCATTTGTTGGATGGAACCGAATATCATGCTATTAGCTACCTTGTGTGTGAACTTCTATGGATTAAGTCCCTCCTTCAATAACTCCAATTATTTGATGAAGTACCAATGACACTGTATTGTAATAACCAAGTCACAACTCACATTGCTAACAACTGTATTTTTTATAAAATGATGAAGTATATTGAGATAGGTTGTCATTTCATTCGTGAGTGTAGACACCCCACCTTCGGCTACACTGTTGGTAGAGATAGCTGGTTGAATGGAGGACCATACCCCCAAATCCCAAATCCAAACTCAGCCAAACTCACCCTTGTAAGCCCCATTCCATAGCCCAGTTCAAGCCTGAACCCAGTCAACCCAGTCCTAAAAATCACCCTGAAAAACCCCCCATAAAAAAGGCCAGTCAAAAAAATCCCAAAAAAGTCAAACTCACTGAGTCAACCCGCTGAGTTAACCCGCTGAGTCAACCCGTCGAGTCAAAACACCGAGTCAACCCGTCGAGTCAAATCACCGAGTCGACCCGCTGAGTCAACTCACTGAGTCGACCAGCGAGTCCAACAGCAGCCCCGAGGGAACGGCCGTACTCGCTGAAAACCGAGGAGCGGCCGTACGGGCGGCCCATGGCAGGCCGCCCGGAAAAAATTACGAGAGTGCCCCTCTCTGCTGCTATAAATACCCCCCTCCCCTTCTCATTTCAACATCCCTTAATCAATTCGAAGCCATTCGAGTCCATTTCAGCCCGAGAGCTCTGAGTCCATCTCTCCACCCTTTAGCCCATTTTTCCACCAAGGAGAGCCCGAGTGAGGAGAGCCTAACCCTGGTCCAGCTTTGCCTGACCACTGGTCCAAGCCTCCCAAGCCATTCAAGTCCTGATCTAGCCACTCGAAGCCAACCCTTGCGACACCTCCGTCCATCCAGCTACTCTTTTTCCAGCATCATCTCATTTGCATCTAGCATAAGTGCAACATTTACTTTTCTTCCAACCCCCCTGCTTCACTACAAACACCTTGATTACTCAAACACACATGCATATGTCTTTATATTAAGCACCTGTTAGTTCGAGCGTATGCTCTGGGCTTGCCCGTTGTTGGAACCTGCCCATCAGAAACTCTTACTGTTCAGACCTGCATTCATGCTTCACCATAAAACACCTTGATCATTCAAGCACACTGCATACGTCTTACATTAAGCACCTGTCAGTTCGAGCGTCCGCTCTGGGCTTGCCCGTTGTTGGAACCTGCCCATCAGAAACTCTTACTGTTCAGACCCGCATTCATGCATCATGTCATCCATGAGAATATACGAGGATTAAACTAGACTTTCAAATATTCGATCGATTCTGTGAAGTAGAGACCGTACTTCGGTACGGGCAGTGTGTGGGGTGCTTAACCTCTTCCCACCTTGTAACCGTGATCCCTTACCTTGAATCTTTGGCCGCAGATCAAAAGGAGTCATTTTAGAGGAAAGGATCTTCGGATCCCCTTCTCTAACGTTTCTACGGGGTCTAGCCGACTGTAGATTCGAAGTAACTGGCTAGTGGCGACTCTGGTCTTATATAAATTCACTTAAACACATCCAGCTCAATACGACAACCAAACGAAGCCCTCGAGAACGAGGCAAGCCAGTGGCACAAACGGCGATTTCGCACTCACGCACCTCTTCTTCTTCTTCTTCCGAAAGGAAAGGGAGAACGACGTCGTGTAGGAGCGCGGGAAAATCGGCGAGGGTCCACAGAATGGCGACTCTGCTGGGGATAAGCTAGTCCCATTAGTCGTGGTCCGACTTGAAAACAGAATCCTTCCCGTACTTGAAAGTCATTAATCCTCATACAATCTCATCTGCATAGCATTCTACCCAAACCCAAACAAAAAAAATAGAAAATTCCAAAACAAAAAAAAATAGAAAATCCCAAAACCCAAAAAGAGTAGAGTATAGTCTTCACCATTGCGCCACCTCGGGCTCAACGTGTTCGGAGACAGCTTCCCTTCCGCAGCATAATCCGCACTCGGGCTCAGCAAGCCATGTCCGACCACGAAGAAGAAACTCATCACTTCCCTGCTCTTGAAATGACCGAAGCGCAACCTCCAGCGCAACAGCCCATTGATAATACGCCAATCATACAAGAATTGGCACAAGGAGTGAGAGCAATGCAAGAAATGCTCTTGCAATTCATGCAAGCACAGGCCACTGCAGCAGCCAACAATCAAGTTGGCCCAGTTCAGCAATCTCAGCAACCATGACGGGTCCTCCCGGCCTCCAGTTCAAATCAAGCACAACCATCAGAGTCTGCCCAAGACTACCGACAGCAGCCATCTCAGCCCTTCGCTATGGGGCATCCTTCTCAATATCTTCCTACGACGACAAGGCCATCTCAGAGCACTTCTGTTGCAAGAACATCTAGTCAGCTTCCAGTCAATCTTGCAAACAACAATCTCAGTAGATCTCATCATGTCCCCGCCGATGGGACACCTTTTCAATTTCAGCACATCCCCGCCGATGGGATTTCAATTCAATTTCCAGCAACAGGGACAGCACTGGCGAATGCCCACAATGGGGGTCAGTGTCAAGCCCACATCAATCAGCGGACAGTGGCGAATACCCAACAAGGGGGTCACTTCCCAGCATCTCAGCCTCCTGCAAACAGGAGCACTTTTCAATTCCAGCACATCCCTGCCGATGGGATCCCAGTTAATTTTCAACAATCTTCAATTCAGCAAAATCCAGTTAATTTCCAGCAATCTTCAATTCAGCAAAATTCAGTTAATTTCCAGCAAGTTCCAGTTCAACCTTCAGTACAGTCTCCAGTTCAGTTACCATCATTTCAAGCTCAAGTTCATCAGAATCCAGTTCAATCATCAAACCAATTTCAGCAACCCGCGGTTGCTTTTCAGCAAGCCCATAGGGTCGAAGACATCGACCACTATGCCGAAGAAGAACGTGCCTTACTCCAGGAGGCACCAGTCGCTCGAACAGATCACTCAGGACTGGACGAGTTGCGGGAGCAGTTCCAGATCTTGCAAAATCAGCTTCAGCGACAGCAAGGAATCGACTTACCTTCGACCAAGTTCAGAGACTTGTGTCATTTCCCAGATGCTCAGGTACCTCAAAACTTTGAGGTTCCAAAGTTCAAAAGATACGACGGCAGCGGTTGTCCCACAGCACATCTCAAGGCCTTCTGTGGAGAGCTGAGTGCAATCTCAGGAAATGAAGGGGCCCTCATTCGTTTGTTCCAAAAATCTCTGAAGGGCGATGCCCTCGATTGGTACACTTCATTGGATTGCCACCGCATCAGGACATGGGAACAGCTTTCCCAGGCTTTCGTCGACAGATTCGCATACAATCTCAACATGGCACCCAGAAGAGCTGACCTCGCAGCACTCAGGCAAAGGAGTGATGAAACACTATCAGCTTATGTGGGACGTTGGCGAGCTATGGCAGCCAGAATGCGGACACCCATCGACGATGAAGAACAAATCTCCATGATTGTTCATTCAACATATCCAGGCATATCCGGGTATCTCATCTCGCATCCATACGCGAACTTCTCGCAGTTAATCCATGCTGGAGAGCAAGTCGAAGCAGGAATCCGTGCCGGGATGATTTCCCCATGGCCTCATCAAGCCACTCCAGTCAAGAGGAACAGAGTGGAAGGAAGACCTATCGGGCACGGGAATGGAAACCGCAGTGGTTCTCCTCCCCGCCCAACAGAGGTAAACAACATCAACACCACTGCTCAAGGAAATCAACGTGCTCCCCCACAGGGACGTCAACAGTATCAGCAGAATCTAGTTCAGCATCAGCCTCAGCGGTATCAGCCACAACCGAATCCTCAGCCATAACCACCTCGACAACAGCAGCAGTTCAGGGAAAATGGCCAATACTCATACCAGAACAGGCAGAATTACAGGGAGTTCAGGAAGTTCACTCCACTCAGTCAACCACTTAGTCAAATCATGACTACGCTGGTACAAAAGCAGTTACTCACTCTGATGACACCTAGGCCTCCGCCTCATCCTCTGCCTCCAAACTACCGAGAAAATGAGTACTGTGCCTACCATCAAGGACGTGGCCACGCCACGGATCGATGCTATACTTTGAAGAATGCCATACAAGACCTGATTGATGACCGCAAGATCGTCATCTCGGTCCCTGGAACTTCTCCAGCAGCTTCCACCAACATCCTTCAGAATCCTCTGCCTCAACATCCGACGGACCCCAGTTCGTCTCGTGGCCCTGCAGTCAATAGTATAAAAGAAGGAGATCATCTCGATCGCTTCTTCTCCCCCATCCAATCCATTCACGCCTACACTTATGAGCCAACAAATCCTCCCCCAGTCTTGCAAGGGGCAAGTCCCTTTCTTCCTTCAATCTCCGAGCCAGTAGTGCTTGAAGGAGCACCTCCATATGATATACCAGTTGTTCAAGGGGCACCTTACAACCATTCAAGCTGGGAACCAGTCGTCCTGGAAGGAGCACAATCATACATTGAGCCCACATACGAACCTGTCATCTTGCAAGGGGCAACTCCAGAACAATCCAATCCGCAATGGAAGGATTACACTCATCAGCAGCAAGAGCCCATTGTCTTGGAAGGAGCTCTTCCAGTCAAGCCTGTCATATTGCAAGGGGCAAGTCCCGGAGGCGTATCAATCACGCTACGGCAGCTCGGACGAACAGAGAAACCTCCTGCCATATCAAGAGGACCAGTATTCATTCCATGGGAGCCTCCTGCCCCAGGAACAGTCAAGCCAGGACCACAACCTTATGTGGTCTATGAAGACAAGCCTCGATACTACCCCTTCAGCACAGGCAACAATGTAGTCCTCAATGCAAAAGCTCCATACGAGGAAGATCTGGTACCCACAACGGCACCGTTGCAAGAACCGGTGGTCCTAGAAGGCAAAAGGGAAGAAAGCTACAAAGAGGTTCCATGGCACTACCCAGAATGTGCGGAAGTGGGGAACATGAATCCCAATGGACGTTGCATCCGAAGAGATAATCAGAACAGAGGAGATCCCAAAGGCGCTCTCTCAGGCCTCGACAATAAAAATGAAGCCGCATACGATGTGGCGACTCAGCTCAAGTCAATCCCTGCTCAAATATCAGTATGGGAGCTACTTTGTACATCTCGCATACACCGAGAAATGTTCACCAAAACCTTGAACAATGCTCATGTCTCCTCCGATACGGCACCAGAAATGATAGCTTTGATGATTGGACAACTCCTGGCTCCGCGCGCCATCACCTTCACAGATAATGAGTTGCCACCAGAAGGACGCGATCATGGGCGATCCCTCAACATAGCCTTACGATACAAGGACCTCTGTGTCCCGCTGGTCCTTATCGATAATGGCTCAAGCCTAAATGTCTGCCCACTCAAGACTGCGGAACGTTTGGGAATCAGTCCCTCTTCATTTCGACCCAGCACCATATGTGTCAGAGCATTCGACAACACCCGCCGATCAGTGGAAGGGGAAGTCGACATAGAGGTACAGATAGGCCCGGAAGTCTCCACCATCACATTCCAAATCTTGGATATATCAGCCTCTTTCAACATGTTGCTCGGACGGCCGTGGCTGCACAAGGTTGGAGCTGTGCCATCAACCTTACATCAATGGGTGAAGTACATCTGTGGAAATCAAGTGATCTCTATCCACGCAGAGAAGGAGCTCATCATTCCTTCTAATGCTGCTGCCACTGAACCAGACATCCCGGTCATTGATATCCAACACTCTGAAGAAGACATCCCATTTCACAGTTTCGAATTTGAGACTGCGAACTCTATCGCCAATCCAGAACCAATAAGGGTGGACCATGTTTTCTCACCGGCAGAGCGTCTGAGCCTCAAATACCGAATGAAGAATCACTTCAAGTCCAGAAAGGTACCGCTGGTATATAACCAACGCAAATGGGGACTCGGATACAGGGCAACCTTCATGGACAAGAGAAGGAAGAAATTTCGGTGCTCACCCATCCAGTTCGTCAAGCCAGGAGAACCTTGCAAAGATCCAGGAGGGAATCAACCGACTGCACTACATAAAGGCCTCCCGATGAGCATAGTTTGGGCCACGTGGCCCCCCATTCGATGGGATCAGATTCTCGAACCATCTAAGCCTCCAGAAGAAGAAGAAAAGGATGAAGACGAAGAAGGAAGTCAAATGCAGCAGCTTCAGGACCAGGTTACTCTGACACCTGCTCCCAACCAGGGGCACAACTTGCCCACTTCTCTCAACCAGGGGCACAACTTGCCCACTCCTCTCAACCAGGGGCACAACCTGCCCACTTCAATCAGCAAGGGGCACGACTTGCCCATCTCAGCACCAATTAGCAAGGGGCACGACTTGCCCATCTCTGCAAAGTCAACTTCTTCAATCATCAGCCAAGGACAGAAGCAGCCCATCCATTGGACCAAGAAAGGGAAGTGGCCAGCCCTGGATTGGTCTGATGTTCAGGTTCCAAACTTGTGTCTCACTGTGGAACCAGACGAACTACAATGCGAAGTAAGTGATCCGGGAGGGACTGAGTGCGACTCAGATCCCAAACCCGACCAGCGAGAAGTCATGGTCATTGGGCCAGACCATGATTCTTCGCCCAAAGCATCAACCCCCACCTCTCCAGGGGAGGAAGTGTGGGGTCCTGAATGGTCATCTGTTCCCCTAACTTTTGAATCAGCCAAAGAGCCATCTGAGGGCTCTGGCTTCCAAAAAAAAATGCCTGTTTAAGCAGCGACCGGAACTTTGGAACAAGTTGGGATCAATCATGGTCTGCAATGCCCACTTGTTCAAAGTCCCATGAATTTCGAAAATCCAAAAAAATAAAAAACTTTCAAAAACCAAAAACATCTATCATTTCAATTTCAGAAAAATCTCAAAAACCAAAAAATATTTCTTTCCCTGCATTCAGTAGTGTGCCAAGTTCGTCTAAAGAATCACATGAGTTTGAAGTCGAATCATATGATTTCGACATCGAATTAGACTTCGAGCTCATGGGTCTGGACGAAGCTCGGGATGAGGAAGATGATGATCCGGCTCCCGAACTTGAGGATCTCCTCAAAAAGTTCGAATCTAAAGCCAATGTTGTAGCCGATGATTTCGAGATAGTAAATTTGGGGACACCTGAGACCCCTAGGGAAGTACGCATTGGAAAATCATTGCCACCTGAGATGAAGCAGAAAATGATAGAGTTCCTAGCTCCAAGATTGTCCAACTTCGCGTTCTCATATGAAGACATGCCGGGGCTCGATGAAGAGCTCGTTGTACACCATCTGCCAACCAAGGCAGATATGAAGCCAATGAAGCAAAAACTTCGAAGAATGAAGCCAGAATGGGCTCTGAAAGTCCGAGATGAAGTCATCAAGCAGTACAACGCGGGATTCTTGGTAGTCTCCAACTACCCTAAATGGCTCGCCAACATCGTGCCAGTACCAAAGAAGGACGGCAAGGTTCGAATGTGCATCGACTTCCGAGATCTCAACAAAGCCAGTCCAAAAGATGACTTCCCTTTGCCACATATCGACACTCTGGTCGACAACACTGCTGGATACAAGATCTTCTCATTCATGGACGGGTTCTCAGGTTACAATCAGATCAAGATGGCCGTCGAAGATCGTGAGAAGACATCGTTCATCACTCCCTGGGGAACCTTCTGTTACAGGGTAATGCCGTTCGGTCTGAAGAACGCAGGAGCAACATATCAGCGAGCAATGACAGCATTATTCCACGACATGATGAACAAAGAACTTGAAGTATATGTGGACGACATGATCGTCAAATCTCGCACAATTGAAGGACACTTTGAAGATCTGAAGAAGTTATTCAACAGATTAGAAAAGTACAAGCTCCGCCTCAACCCTCAGAAATGTGTCTTCGGTGCAATGGGAGGTAAGCTCCTCGGCTTTATGGTGAGCGAGGATGGTATCAGGGTCGACGAGACCAAAACCAGAGCAATCATCAAGATGCCCCCTCCTAGAACAGAGAAAGAAATTCGTGGCTTCCTCGGCAGAATTCAATACATCAGTCGCTTCATCGCACAGCTCACACCTATCTGTGAACCCATATTCAAGCTCCTCCGAAAAAACGTTCCAAAAGAATGGAATGATGATTGCCAAGTCGCCTTCGATCGCATCAAGAGATATCTCATGAATCCTCCAGTCCTAGTGCCGCCCGCTCCCGGACGACCACTATTGTTATACATCTCGGTAGCAGCAGAAGCCATCGGCTGTGTCCTCGGCCAACACGACGAGACCGGGAAGAAGGAACAAGCAATATACTATTTGAGTCGAAAGTTCACCGACTACGAGACCAGGTATTCCCCGATCGAGAAGACTTGCCTCGCCCTAGTCTGGGCAACTCAGCGACTCCGTCAATACATGATTGCATTCCCTATTCTCCTCCTCGCTCACATGGATCCGCTCAAGTACCTGTTCGAGAAGCCGGCACTCACTGGAAGGATAGCTAAATGGCAGCTACTCTTGTCTGAGTTTGACATCACCTATGTCACTCAAAAGGCAATCAAGGGACAGGCCCTCGCCGATCATCTTGCGGCTCACTCTCTCCTGGATTATCAACCGCTCAAGACATTCTTCCCTGATGAAGATCTCTTGCTCATTGAAGGGGATGAAAAGAAGAAAAAAGATGAGTGGACGTTATTCTTCGACGGCGCAGCAAATTTTAAAGGGAGTGGTATTGGAGCAATCCTCTACTCTCCAGATGATGTCCCTATTCCTATCTCGAGGCGCATCGCATTCGAGTGTACCAACAACATGGCAGAGTATGAAGCATGCATCGCTGGCCTAAGGGAAGCCATAATCTTGGGCGTCAAGAAGCTACAAGTGTTTGGAGACTCACAGTTTATCATCAATCAGACCAATGGCGAATGGAAGACCAAAGACGAGAAGTTGATACCATATCATGTGTATCTTGACAATCTGATCGAAGAATTCAAGGAAATCACCTTCTCATACATGCCCAGAGCCAAAAACCAGTTTGCAGATGCTCTCGCCACACTTGCATCAATGCTCGAGATACCAAAAGGAGCTTCAGAGTGGGAGCTCACAGTCGAAATTCAAGAAGAACCTGCTTTTTGCCTGCAAATAGAAGAAGCTGAAGCTGTCCCTGACAACCCCTGGTATGCCGACATCAAGCAATACCTCAAAACCCAGGAGTATCCAAAATCAGCAACAGCAACAGATCGCCGAACCATCCAACGTTTGGCCGGCCAGTTCACCATCAGTGGCGAAGTTCTCTACAAGCGATCCTATAATCACATCCTCCTTCGATGCGTCGATGAAACAGAAGCTGCAAAGATCATGGAAGAAATACACGAAGGAATCTGTGGCCCACACATGAATGGGCACATGATGGCAAAGAAGATTCTACGACTCGGCTACTACTGGCTCACCATGGAGACAGACTGCTGCCAGCACGTCAGAAAATGCTTCAAGTGTCAGGAGCATGCGAATCAAATCCTTGCCCCATCATCAGAGTTATACAACCTGACCACCCCGTGGCCCTTCTCCATGTGGGGACTCGACATCATCGGCAAGATCAGTCCCAAAGCATCAAACGGTCATGAGTACATACTTGTGGCAGTCGACCACTTCACCAAGTGGGTAGAGGCAGCCTCCTACACCACAATTGCAGCATCTCAAGTGATCAAATTCATGAAGAACAACATCATATGCCGGTATGGAATCCCTAATGCCATCATCACAGATAATGAGACCCCGTTCGTCAACAAGAAGATGGATGACTTCCTCAGCAAATTCAAGATCCAACGTCATCGATCAAGCCCCTACCGTCCCCAGATGAACGGTGGGGTAGAAGCGGCAAACAAGACAATCGTCAGGATACTTGAGAAGATGATCGTGACCTATCGAGATTGGTCAGATATGCTCCCATATGCACTTTGGGCCTATCGAACGTCTGTACGGTCTGCTACGGGCGTTACTCCTTTCGAGCTTACTTATGGAATGGAAGCAGTCCTACCGGTCGAGGTGGAAATACCATCACTACGGGTGTTATTAGAAAGCGGAATTGAAGAAGGAGAATGGCAACGGGCCAGGTTCGATCAGTTGCAGCTAGCAGATGAAAAGCGCATGCGTGCACTAAGTCATTCACAGTGCTATCAAAAAAGGATCGCTCGGGCTTACAACAAGAGAGTCCGAAAAAGAAGTTTCAAGGTAGGCGACATGGTCATGAAGAAGATTCTACCGTCGCACCTTCCAGATCCCAGAGGAAAGTTCAAACCCTCGTGGGACGGGCCACTGATCATCAAATAAGTACTTTCCGGAGGCGCCCTCAGACTCACCAGCATGAGAGGGGTGGATCTTCCTGAGCCAACCAACGCCGACAACGTGAAGATCTTTCACGGGTAAGTTATTCTGACCTTATCAAAAGTTACCTTAATAGAGCTGAAGTCAGGAGGTCGAAGCTAAGACCTCTGAGAAATCATTCCCGTCCACCAACAAGTGTTTCAAATAAAGGGATTCGAAAAGAGAAAAAAAAAAGGGAGGAAAAATACAAAAAAAAAAAAAGAATACAAAAAAAAAAGAAGAAAAGAGAAAGAAAAAGGGAAGCCAAAGCAAGGCACCCAAGAAAAAAATCAACCCAAGAAGAAACACAGTCATCCATCCATCCATCTCAGAGGGGTCTTTAGCAAAGACCCACAGCTCTATTATCGTAACTCAGGATAAGGGCTGAAAGACTGCCATCGGTCGGCAACGACGGATTCCCGACCTCTAGCCGCCGCAGTTATCCAGAGATCTAGAGAAAAAAAAAGAGAAAAAAGAAAAAAGAAAATGTGTGCCTAAACAAAGAGGGCGGAGTGAAAACCCGAAAGGGCGCTCCGAGTAAAAACAGTGGGCATACAGCGGACTTGGTGAAAACCTGAAAGGGCGCCAAGGGTAAAAACAGCACAGCTGCCAAGGGGCAGGCAAGACCAAATACCCGGGACGTGGTGAAAACCCGAAAGGGCGCCACGGGCAAAAATGACGGGAAAAAGCCGGCTGTGGTGAAAACTCGAAAGAGCGCTGTAGGCAAAAATGGCTCAAATGAAAAAAAAAATAAAAAAAATAAAAGTGCAGGTACCAAGAAAGCAGACGGTCCAGATCAGTTCAAGCAGTTACAGTTCAAGAACAAGAAGAAGTGCAGTCAGGAGCGAAGAACTCTACAGACTCTGACAATCTCAGGAAGCAAGAGTTTCCATTGCCTACATCTCTAGGGAACCAAAGGATCACACAAGTCAAATCTCGAGACATCGGTCAAGGCATTGACCGAGCCCCAGTTCTGATTCCTATATCCCGACGCAAAGTCTAGACACACTCACAAGACAACTCATGGCACAGTAGATTTTCAAACAGTTTTCTCTTTTTTAATTAGATGCATCATATTTCTTTTACACATATCATACCATCTTTTTCAAAAAAATACAAAAAAATTTCATCATCATCAATCATACATGCAAAAAAGAATGTGCAGGTGGCCAACACAATCAATCTCTACCCTCCTCCTCGGCCACATCAGGTGAGTCCTCTGACTCATAAAAAGATAGTCTCGCTCTCAACCTGCTCACCTCCATACGCAGGTAATGCACCTCATAGCGCTCAAGGGTACGGATCGCTGTCTCCTCATCAGACAACCTCCGATCGGCAGCCAATCTCCTCGACATCATCTCACAATGATACCGAAGTGCGGAGATCTCAGACAGCAAATGGCCATGAGTGGCCAAAAGGAAGCCAGGATCGATAAACGGGCGCTCCTCAAAGGGCTCATATGAACCAGATGAAGAGCCAACATCTCCAAGGATATCCTGCTCATCCTCATCAACAGTCTGGTGCCAGCAAGGGATACGTCGGTACAAAGACTGCTCAGCAACCCAGTACTGATATGGGGCGGTCGCCATCGGAAAAGTCCGCAGCTCAAATCCCAACAAATCAGCTGTCAAATAACTCGCCCAAGAATAATCAACCCAGGTCCTAAAGTCAGAGGATCTGGATGGAAGTGCTCGACGCCCGATACCCGCGAAAGCGAAAAGAGGAACATCCTGCTCGTACCCAAACTGCCGCAGGAACCGAATGGGGTGATAAGAGAAGTAAGATCGAAAGCCTACCAACATCAGAGGAAGGCGGTGTGCATCGCAAAGCACTGGAGGAAGTGAAAGCCAAGATGACTCCCAACGAACGTTCCAGTCACGCAGATCAGCGAACATCCTGCGATACAAGGGCTCGCTCATCCTAGCCGTATGCGGAAGGAACTCCATGATATAACGCATGATGTCAGAGCTAGGGATGCCAGGAAGAGGTACAGGAACGGTCAGAGAAAGACGCTCCCATAGCCATACCTGATCACAGAAAGCAAAAGAAGTTCAGCTAGAGCAAAACAATTCCTAGCAAAGCAAGAAGAAAAAAGGTGCAGAAAAGATACCTAAAGGAAAGCACAACAGCCGCGAAGGACACGAGTGCGACCCAGGGCGCAGTCAGTCAGCCCATCGAATAGCTCGGCCAAGATGAGAGAAATGATCCCCTGCCGACGGACAGCTCGGCTCATCACCTCAAAAAGTAAAGGAGTCTGGGACCTGCGCCATCCCGAGAACAGCACCTCAGCAATCAAACAGAACATCAGTGCGTTCCGAGCAAAGGTGGAACCAGCCGTACCCTGAGGACCCGAAAAAAGATCATACAGCAAGTCCAAAGAGAACACAACAGCATCCTGGCCACCGGCTGCAGGCCGAACAAGATAGGGAATCCCGAACCAGTTCTGCGGTGTAGCAGTCTTCGGCGATGTCTTCGGCGAGAAGTACTGAGTGTAATCCAAGGGTAAGCCTGTCAAGCGTGCAAGCTCCTCCAAAGAAGGCCCCATCTCCATATCATTGAACGCAAACAAGTTCAACGAAGGGACCCAGTCAATCACGGTAGCTCCGAGCATTCTCCAGTCAATGTCAACTCTAGCCATATGAGTCAGACTGCCAAAGCCATAGGACTCCAAATCTCGAATCTCATAAACTGACAAGCTGTCAAGCCAAGCAAGCAGTCGTGGCGAGCAAGAAGAACGAGGAAGCAGCTGACAAGTCCTCACCGGTATCCCCTCCAGCACAAAAGGCCCAGAAATCAAGGACAACTCATCGAGGATCGGAAGGTCAACGGGTGAAGGAGAAGGAAAAGCTGGAACCTCTGCAGACTCGACAGCCCCTGACCTGCCCTCAGTGATGGCTATATCTGATATAGTCGCATCACTGTCTGAAACTGTCATAACCTCAGCCGCATGAGAAGACTCGCCCACCTCATGAACAGAGTGCGCAAAGGGCCGATGACCAAAAGAAGGATAATGCTCACAACCAAAAGAGCCATCAGTAAGGATCACACCGCACATCGTGGCATCCTGGCTAATCTGACCGTCAAAGAATACATCTGAACCATCAAAAAGGGTCCGAGCAGCCCCGATCGAAGAATCAACGGTCAGATCCGGACCTGCGGCCCCCTCCAACAAGAAATCATGAATCCAATCACCATCCTGGCCGATCAAAGGGATCATCGAGGCATCTACACCGTCCATCATCAAGGGGACATCATCAATGATCACATCAAGTCCACCCAAACAAGTGTGCCGCACATCTCGGCCCTCATCCAGAACATCCAAACCGTCAAAGGTACCATCTGAGCCATCCATACCATCCAGACATGAGATCAGCCCATCTATGTCCCTCATAGTCCCATCATCACTGTCCATCACATCATCCATGGGGCCCACACTCAAGGGATGCATAGCCTCACCTATGTCCCATCCCATCATCCCATCTATACCATCCATTCCTCCCATGATGAAGGTCCCATTCAAATCTGAAAATCCAGCCATCCCACCATTAATGGACCCATTCAAAGCTCCACCAACCACCAAGCTTAAGTCTTCATCAATGCCCCCTCTTAATGCCCCATCTACCCCATCCATTAAAGGCATCTCCCCATTATCAAAGCTCAGTTGAAGATCTGAAGTGTGGGACCCATCTTGGACAGCCCCCACAGCCCATAAATCCCCACCATCCATTGCCCAAGAAAGGACAAACCAAGATGAAGACAAGATGATGAGGAAAGAAGAGACAAAAAGAATATTCATGGCTGCAATCGAACTCGCCAGTGCAAAGCAGATGGAGACAGGGACAGTGGACAGAGGAGAGTGTCCGAACCAGAGCCAGCCCAGGCCGCTCAAGAGGCGAGCTTTGGGCGGCCTGCCCTGGGCCGCCCGTACGGACGCGGTTCCCCTCTCTCCACGAGATTGGCTCCAGGATTCTTGGTAGGTGAGGCTGACAGTCCACGTCAGCAGATGGCGCTCCGTGGGCCGCCCAAGGCTCCGGTCCACTCCTAATTTCAACTGAAGATGATCAAGATCACACAAAAGGTGCCCCACTTGCCCAATCACGAAGCAATGTGACCGGAATAGGGCTGATCAAGCCAAAGAGAAGGAAAGGTGATCAAGTGAGGTCCACGAGTAATCCAAGCCATTCAAAGACTAGATCATCATGATCCAAACCATTGAAGAACCTACATGAGCCATGAAACAACAAGATCAAAAGGCTGATCATCAAAAGAAGGGCCAGAATCCAAGATCTAATCATCAAGTGGGCCCACAAAGCCAAATCAAGCGATCAGAGACGTTCAAGCCATCATCCACACCATGAGAAGCCTTCCTAGCCTCACAAATCATCAAAAGAGGTGCCCCAAAGTAAAGCCAAGGCCTCAAGTGGGCCCACAGGGCCAAATCCATCAATCTGAACCATTCAAGGGCCAAAATCGTCAAAATCCAAACCATTGGAAAGCTTACACAAGTCATGAAGTATCAAGATCGAAAGTCCAATCATCAAAAGGAGGGCCAGAATCCAAGATCCAATCATCAAGTGGGCCTGCAGGGCCTAAACAAGCGATCTGAACCGTTCAGGTCATTGTCCATGCAGTTGAAGAATCACAAATCATCAGGAAACAAGTCATAAGTCAAAGCATCCAGATATCATCAAGAAATTTGAGACAAAACAAAGATTATATATATTCATTCAAAAGAGCTTGATACAAAGATAGAGGTAAAAGTACAAGGCCATATAAAGCAGAGCCAGCTACAAGTCACCGACATAGTCATCGTCGCCCCTCCTCGTGTCCCGCTCCCGACGATAAAGATCCATCAAAGGAGCAGTCACTGAACCTCCAGCATACCTGCGACGGCCACCTGGAACATAAAGCGAAGGAAGCAAAGGCCCCTGGCCAAATAGCAGATACCACTCGTCATAATCACGGTCCGGGAGCGTGAAACGGAAGCCAGGCTGGCCCACCAGAGCCTCAACTCTCTCATCAGCTGGCATCCGAGCAGCTGGAGGAGGTGCAGAACAGGGGACCCGAGCCACCCCAGTGACTTGCCGAAGCAATCTCTCTCCCAAGTACCATTGGAAGGACTCAGCGTCAGAAAGCATAATACGGAGACATGAAGCATCATATGCCTCCATGCGCTGGGGTGTGTAGTAGAGAGGGAAACTAGCGTATGGCATCCGGGCAAACTGCAGCAGAAGAGGTTACCACGATCAGTTACAAGTACAGCACAAGGACAAAGACAAGCAAGATACTTACGTCCTCAACGGTCAGCCCGTCTATATCAGCACGCCAATTGTCCCCGGGAACTCGGGAGTTCCGCTGACGATTCTGTTGATGCCAGTACATGTGGCGATACTGAGAGGGTTCAATGTCATCTCGCATCATCGGCACAAGATGCGGAAAATGGTCATAAAAGCAGGTCTGGATAAAAGTACATTTAATGATCAGAGAGAGAAAGGAGGCAAATGGCTCCAAGGAAGATGAAAGAAGAGGTACCTCGACGACAGGCCAGAAGCCTGTGAAGGACCGGCTATGCCGACAGGTCTTGTCCAGACCTTGAAAGAGACGGGTCAGGATGGCCCCATTCCAGTTATAGGGGTGATGAAGGTCCTCGACTAAACGAAGAAATTTAGGATCAACTCTCTCATTCGCATGGCAAAAAAGAAAGGATCCAAAAGCATAAGTGATCATGGCCGGCGCCTTGTGGAGGGCCTCTCGCTCGATGGTAGGGACGACGGAAGCAAAATTGTTGTAAAACCATCGCATCTTCACTTGATGGCCTTGGAATTCACCCTCAGGAGGGACGTCACCGACAAGCCGTAGCCAATCAGTGGAAGAGAGGGGAGCTAGAGAGCTAACTTGAGGGACAATTGCCCCATGAAAAGGGAAACCTATCTGCATATAAATATCCAAGGGGGTTATTCCCCACTCCCCACAAGGGAGCTGAAAGGTGTGGGTCTCATCCCGCCACCTCTCACAAAGGGCCGCAAGCATCATGCGGTTGGCGTCGTTATTATGGAAGCGTAGGGTGAGGAGGCCAGCAAAAGGAGTACCATCTAGTACTCGCTCAAGCAAGGGCTGTGGCTCTTTCATCCAATTGTCCCAGCGATCCCTGGTACCTCGACCCTTGATAGTAGGAAGAGGTTGATGCTCCATAGCTAGGGAACACATGTGGTCCCCTCGGCGGAGACAATGAAAGCAGGATCATCCTCGTCAACCACTTGATGGCCCCTGGTACCATCCGCCATGGAATCCTACAAGCTTGGCAAGGTAAGTCCCTATCCTTTACCCGTTAAAATCCAAATTATCATCTAAGAAACCCATGGGATTGGACTCACATTCCAATGCAAAATCTAAAGTCCAACTCCATGTGTCACTTAGGATATGTGTTGGGCCCATTGGAAAAGGTAAGGCCCACTTTAAAGAAGGTGACATGGCATGCCTTAGGTAAGAAAAGTCCATCATCCAAAGACACATTTTGGACAACAAATGCATTCAAGTGCCATGAGATCAACTAAGGATGAGAGTCCTACTTCACATGAGAAGTTCCTCTTCAAAGTCCACATGTGTCCAAGGATGGACCCACTTTTATGCCAAGGTCATGATTCTCACTTAGGATGCCTCCATCTTTTTACACATATGCATGGACAAGTGGGGAATAGAAAGGAAACGGGCCCCCAAGAGCAACCCAAATGCCTCATCTCAATGGATTGGAAGAGAGCACATAGCCCACTTGAAGAACATGAGGACCCATTCATGGGTTAACCATGGGCAACCTTATGTGCCTCATCTTGATGAAAGTTTTGACCATGAGAATACAACAAGGAGGTCTACCCACAAACATATGAATCAGAGAAGCTAAGGGTAGAAAGTTGATGCACATAGCCCACATGAAGAATCAAAGTTGAAAATGCCCATGAAAAGGCAAGTTTGGGCAACTTATGTGCACCAACTTGTCCACCAAAAAGGAAGACCATTTGAGCACAAAAGAGCATGGCTTAATGAGTCACCCAACCATCATGAAAATGGATAAGAATGGTACACATAGCCCACTTGAAGATCAAAATCCAAAATGTCCCAAGGCATGGGACAAAAATGGGTAACTTATGGGTATCATTCTTTCCCACAAATGGAAAGAAAAATCACTCATACTTGAGAATGATGGTGGATGACCCACCAAGTCCCCAAAGAAAGGATCAAGGACCCATGGTTGTATGGATAGCTCACTTGAGGATCATCCATTTGAGGTTGATAACATCTAAGGGAAACTCTTTAGAATCACATTCCTACCACAAAGAAAACCATTTGAACTTAGTGAGATTGTGGGAACAACTCACTCATGGGACTTGTAGATGGTCAAGTAGCACAAGTCCTCCATCCATCAAAGAAAAAGCATGAAAAGAAAAATCCTACATGGACAAAGTGTAATGGGGCACACATGGTTCAAAAAAGTGTCCAAATTCCAAAGAAGGCCCAAAAGCCCATCCACATGAAAAACTCCAAGGAGCCCACTACACCTTGTACAAGGATGTACATCATAATCAAGAGATAGTGGAAGACTTGAGCCACTTGTCCATGTAGGCCCAACTAGGAAATCTAGCCCATTTGAGATCTAAATGAAGAATGGGCTAGTCATCTTGGTCCATACACATGTAAAGAAAGATGAGGTCACCTAAAGTGGGCCCCATGAGCCCAAAACTTGAGATGGGCCCTACCATGCCCATGGGCCCAAATCTTGGAAAGAAGATGAAAAAAAAAAAGAAAGCTCCAAAGGAAAAATGACAAGGGCAAGAAAGCATGAGGGAGCCCAAAATGAAGCATTGGGCCCATCAAATACACCAAGGGTCATGACTTCACTTTGAGCCCATTTGGTACATATGAAAAGAGGCCCAACTCCCATGAAAAAGATAGAGTATTTTGCCATGAACACTTGGTGACATGGCAAAATCACCCTTTACATATACATAAGGGGAGTGTGAAAAGAAGAAAGAAAAAAATGATGAAGTGGAGAGCTTGCAATGTCCTTCTCCATACACTACCTTTGAAAGAGACTTGAGATCTAGAAAAAGGTCAAGAATACTTGGGCCCACCTTCACACCTCTTGGAATAGCTACATGAAGAAAAGAAAAAGGACCATGAGAAGAGACAATGAAGATGGAAAAGGACAAGAAAGAGAAAGGAAGTGGTCCATACCTTTACCACTCACCAAAGAAGGACCACCTTGCTGTCCCAAGACTTCTCTAAGGCCCACCACTTGAGAGAAGCAAAAGGCCACCAAAGAAGAGAGAGAAAACTTGAAAAAGAGAGAGTATGAGAGAGAGAAGAGAGAGATTGCACGTTTGAGGGGGGGAGGGTGCCCCATGTTATATAGAAAAGGGGAGGGCACCCTTTTACCCAGCCCCCTGAAGAGACCAGGAGGCACAGACCGGTCGGGCGGCCCATGGGAGGCCGTCCTAGCCTCCACCTAAGTGAGGTGACTTCTCACCTCCTCTCCTTGGGAAGAACTCCTCCTTGGGAAGGGTGGTTGCAAGTGAATCTTGTACCTCCATGTAAGATTGAAGTGATGGAAGAGAATGGTGAGAAAAAGGAAGAAATCTCACCAAAATCTCATCTCATGAGAAATGGGTGAAAAATTGGGATGATGATGTGGAAAAGTTCCATGGAATTTTCAAGAAAAGAAAGAAAAAGATTGACTCGGTCAAACAATGATCTCAACCATCCAAAGCTATGACCTGATGATCCGAACCATTCCAAAGAGAATTCCCGTAGTCTCCAACCTGGATTGCTGCTCTTTTGTATATAGTGTTTGGGTCCGAAGACCTTAAACTACGTCGGGATCAAGATCCTGAGGGATTTTTAATAAAAATGGGTATCGATCTCGACCATCAAAATCAGAATCGATGACCCAGAATATTTTTCAAAAAAGAAAACAAAAAAATGTCTTTCCTCTTTTAAAGTTTTGGGTCCGAAGACCTTAAACTACGTCGGGATTCACATCCCGAGAGATTTTCAATAAAAGCCGGTATTGGTCTTGATTGATCGAATCAAGAGCCGACGACACCGGGTACTTTCGAAAACCACAAAAAAATATATTTATGCATTTCCAACACTTATTTGTACACAGTTTTGGTCCGAAGACCTTAAACTAAGTCGGGATAGACATCCCGAGAGATTTTCAATAAAAACCAGCATCGATCCCAGCCTTTCAGGCCAAGATCTGATGATCTGGATCATTTCGAAAAACAAAAAATATATCTGCCTCTTGTAAAGTTTTGGTCCGAAGACCTTAAACTACGTCGGGATTAACATCCCGAGAGATTTTCAATAAAAACCAGCATCGATCCCAGCCTTTCAGGCCAAGATCTGATGATCTGGATCATTTCGAAAAACAAAAAATGTGTTTGCCCCCTCTTGTACATGTTTTGGGTCTGAAGACCTTAAACTACGTCGGGATCAACATCCCGAGAGATTTTCAATAAAAGCCGGCGTCGGTCTTGTTTGCTCACATCAAGATCAATGACTCCGGACATTTTCAAAAATCATAAAAATATATTACCAGCCCCGCTTTTAAAGTTTTGGTCCGAAGACCTTAAACTACGTCGGGATCGACATCCCGAGAGATTCTCAATAAAAACCGGCATCAGTCTGGATTGTCCATCCGCTGACACCGGACATCTTTCCAAAAACAAAAAAAACATGTTTGCCCCTCTTTTGTACAGTTTCATGGTTCGAAGACCTTAAACTACACTGGGATTAATTTCTCGGGGGACCTTTCTCGCTTTCAACTAAAAACCGGCATTGGCCTCGACCGTTGGGATCATGGTTCGATAAACCCGGATCATTTCAAAAATACCAAAAATATTTTAAAGCTTTCCATAAAAACTAGTATCAATCTTGATCACCCGAGTTGAAATCTGGAACCTTTTCAAAACAAAAAAAAATTATAGATACAATATAAAACAAAAAGTTTTCACCACTAGTTTCAAACGCACCAATTTATCCCCAGCGGTCCGAAGACCTTAAACTACACTGGGATTAAATTCTCGGGGGCTTTCTTTCCTAACCTGTTCCATGCATGGCTGACAATTGATCGTACGGGTGTCTGGAATCTCTTAAACAGGTAAGGGCTGTGGCGGGCAGAACTCCACAATCCTGTTCGTGTTGAACGCACCGTGATAGACAACCTTGATTTGGAAGTCGCTGTTGAAGCTGACGGATGTTCCCTGTTCCTAGAACTCATGAAGGTGACTAAGGCTGTTGGGAGGTGGAGCTCACCCTCACGGAATTGTGAGCAACGTAAGACCCCAAACTGGATTGACTAAGGGAAATGTGAGGATGTGGCTCATTTGGTGGCCGAAGGAGTCCGTCGGACGATACGTGGTCTATGTGCATTGCACATGAGGAACAGGCAACTTTGTGGGTGTGTTGACTGAAAACCCTCAAAATCTCCTCATCCGAAGATGTAAAACTACTGCACTTAACTGTGTGAGACTCGTCTTGCTCGCTGACGTAAAATGGATCGGGTGCCTTACCAGCAGTAGAAGCTGGAAGTTGATGAAAATTCCACACTTTTCCCTACATTTCAGAAAAATCACAAAATACAAAAATATTGCAAAATCACCTCTTCAAAAATCACAAAAAATATGTCCCTTGCTTTCAAATTAAATATTAGCAAAAATCACAAAAAAATATATTTCCTTTGCTTTCAAACCAAAGTATTGTAAAAAATCACAAAAAAATATTTTCCTCGCTTTCAAATCAAAAATTTGCAAAAAATCACAAAAATATCTCCCTTGCTTTCAATCAAGATATTGTCAAAAAATCACAAAAATTTTTCCCTTGCTTTCAATCGAAATATTGTCAAAAAATCACAAAAATATTTCTCTTGCTTTCATCAAATATGTTCGAAAATCACAAAAAAAATTTCCTGTGTTTTCAATAAACTGATCTCTACTCTGACCGCTCAGGTAAACATTCGGATCCAAATATCTGCAAAAATCACAAAAATTAGCCCCAGCACTACACTTCAGGAGTCTTGAACTCCACTCTCTTCACAGTATGGGATGACGGATCCAATCGCCCGCAAATTGGAATCTTGACCAAAACGGGCAACCGAACACCATCTCAATCACATGTATGCCCAGAAGAACATCTTGAAGTCGAATAATATCCTCGTACATTCTCATTAGCAAAGAAACAGCATCTTGGGACGATGGACCTGATCGACCACGGGTCGGGATCTTGACCAACCCGCTGTCCAAACCTCCGTATCAAAAAGAAAAATCCCCAAGGGAGTACAACCCTGCAAGCAATAAGCTCAAAATTCTCTGCATCTCCAGCAAAAGCAAAATCATCAAACGAGAAGAGAATGAGCCAAGCCATGCATTCATCATGCATCTCCATGCATCAGCATCCATCGCATCAATCATCATGTTTACCTGCTTTCAAAATAAAAACCGGTTAGCCAAAGACCCCACAGGCATCCCTAGTGGAGGCACGTGCAAACCAGATTTCCATTTCAAAAAGACAAAAAATATTTCTATTTGCAAATAAAAACCCCACGGAGTATCACTCCCCAGAGTGGGTGCCTTTTCAAAAATCCAAAAATGTTTTCCAGTAGAGCGTTCTGCCTCCAACACGCTGGGAGATCTTCCATATCTCTGGGTAGGAGCCGACGCAAAAATCAAATAAGATCCGATGTCTCGCGGTTTTCCCGGAGACCATTGGATCCAATGCACTCAAAGTACGGTCGAACTGAACTCCAGTGTCAGTGCGGTCGTACCACATGCCAAGATACAAAAAGATGAAAGCCAAAAGGCTCGGTCACAGAAACCATTTGAACAGGTGGAAACGATGAATTGTAACCCAAGTATCAAAATCAGCAGATTGGGTGGAAAGAGTTCACCCGCACATACCTAGGCGTGGATGCCTGAAGTACCTTGACTGAGTCCAAGTCGGCGTAGTAGAATCCCGTAAGACTATCGGACGCAGGGCGTCTAACCACTTTGATAGTCAAGCGAAACAAGTACTCCTGGAGTGATC
This sequence comes from Liriodendron chinense, assembly GCA_003013855.2. NCBI lineage: Eukaryota > Viridiplantae > Streptophyta > Magnoliopsida > Magnoliales > Magnoliaceae > Liriodendron > Liriodendron chinense. The sequence goes on from PVNU02002913.1 coordinate 1,335,994, forward strand.
TGGGAAAACATCAAACATCACACAATCAGTCTCAGGGTCAGTATCCTCGTAAGACTGTCAACGCAGAGGCTCTGCTGTACCTTTCCGATGTTAGTACCGATCAGGAATGGAAGGGTTGCGATTGGGTACCCAGGTTGCAGCAAACTGCAGGGACAATCGCAACGTTTTCTCCAAACTCTCGCGGTATGTGCGAGTTATCAATTTACAGACAATCAACTGACTCAGATACAAAGGACAACAAAGATTCCAGACCACAATCAAGGAAAGAATGAATTGCAAACTAAGCATCGAAACCAGCGGATCGGGTGGAAAAAGCCCACCCGCACATACCTAGGCGTGGATGCCTGAAGTACCTTGACTGAGTCCAAGTCGGCGTAGTAGAATCCCGTAAGACTATCTGACGCAGGGCGTCTAACCACTTTGACAGTCAAGCGAAACAAGTACTCCTAGAGTGATCTGGGAAAACATCAAACATCATACAATCAGTCTCAGGGTCAGCATCCTCGTAAGACTGTCGACGCAGAGGCTCTGCTGTACCTTTCCGATGTTAGTACCGATCGGGAATGGAAGGGTTGCGATTGGGTACCCAGGTTGCAGCGCATGCAGGGACAATCGCAACGTTTTCTCCAAACTTCCGCGGTATGTGCGAGTGATCGGTTTCCAAACAATCAACTGACACAGATGCAAAAGCAAGCAAAGATTTCAGACCATGATCTACGAATGACCGGGTCAGAAGTGGGGTGTCCACTCGCTTTGGCATTCGGTTGCACGCAACCTCTGCCAAAGAGGGGCATCTGTAGACACCCCACCTTCGGCTACACTGTTGGTAGAGATAGCTGGTTGAATGGAGGACCATACCCCCAAATCCCAAATCCAAACTCAGCCAAACTCACCCTTGTAAGCCCCATTCCATAGCCCAGTTCAAGCCTGAACCCAGTCAACCCAGTCCTAAAAATCACCCTGAAAAACCCCCCATAAAAAAGGCCAGTCAAAAAAATCCCAAAAAAGTCAAACCCACCGAGTCAACCCGTCGAGTCAAATCACCGAGTCGACCCGCTGAGTCAACTCACTGAGTCGACCAGCGAGTCCAACAGCAGCCCCGAGGGAGCGACCGTACTCGCTGGAAACCGAGGAGCGGCCGTACGGGCGGCCCATGGCAGGCCGCCCAGAAAAAATTACGAGAGTGCCCCTCTCTGCTGCTATAAATACCCCCCTCCCCTTCTCATTTCAACATCCCTTAATCAATTCGAAGCCATTCGAGTCCATTTCAGCCCGAGAGCTCTGAGTCCATCTCTCCACCCTTTAGCCCATTTTTCCACCAAGGAGAGCCCGAGTGAGGAGAGCCTAACCCTGGTCCAGCTTTGCCTGACCACTGGTCCAAGCCTCCCAAGCCATTCAAGTCCTGATCTAGCCACTCGAAGCCAACCCTTGCGACACCTCCGTCCATCCAGCTACTCTTTTTCCAGCATCATCTCATTTGCATCTAGCATAAGTGCAACATTTACTTTTCTTCCAACCCCCCTGCTTCACTACAAACACCTTGATTACTCAAACACACATGCATATGTCTTTATATTAAGCACCTGTCAGTTCGAGCGTATGCTCTGGGCTTGCCCGTTGTTGGAACCTGCCCATCAAAAACTCTTACTGTTCAGACCTGCATTCATGCTTCACCATAAAACACCTTGATCATTCAAGCACACTGCATACGTCTTACATTAAGCACCTGTCAGTTCGAGCGTACGCTCTGGGCTTGCCCGTTGTTGGAACCTGCCCATCAGAAACTCTTACTGTTCAGACCCGCATTCATGCATCATGTCATCCATGAGAATATACGAGGATTAAACTAGACTTTCAAATATTCGATCGATTCTGTGAAGTAGAGACCGTACTTCGGTACGGGCAGTGTGTGGGGTGCTTAACCTCTTCCCACCCTGTAACCGTGATCCCTTACCTTGAATCTTTGGCCGCAGATCAAAAGGAGTCATTTAGAGGAAAGGATCTTCGGATCCCCTTCTCTAACGTTTCTACGGGGTCTAACCGACTGTAGATTCGAAGTAACTGGCTAGTGGCGACTCTGGTCTTATATAAATTCACTTAAACACATCCAGCTCAATACGACAACCAAACGAAGCCCTCGAGAACGAGGCAAGCCAGTGGCACAAACGGCGATTTCGCACTCACGCACCTCTTCTTCTTCTTCTTCAGAAAGGAAAGGGAGAACGACGTCGTGTGGGAGCGCGGGAAAATCGGCGAGGGTCCACAGTGAGAAAGCTGCATCCAAGGAAATTGTTCTGAAGCATGTGTCGTCCAAAAAATCAGTTAGCTAATATTCTCACTAAGGGTCTTCTTACACATACAATGTTATGAAATTTGTAACAAACTAGCATAATTAATATATTTGCTTCATATTGAAAGGGAGTGTTAAAGAATAAATGAGCCAATTCATTATTGTAATGGGCCTCTTATTGTGGACTCGGGCCTAATTTAGTTATTATTTTTTTTTAAATTAAAGAGAGGGAGAAGATATGAGCCTAACTCTCACATCCTTCTCCTCTCCTCCCCTCCATCTCTCTCATGCACTCTCTTCTCCTCTCATCCTTCTTCTCCTCTCATTTCATGTGTTGTGTTGGAACTAACCTACTACTGCTAGCATTAATGTTAGTTGGCATTTCACAATGACTTTAGTGGATTGCAAAAGTGCAATGATTACAAATTACAATACCTATCACTTGGTCAATAGATAATTTGATCGAGAATTCCCATATTTGAATAGGGGTAATAAAATCATAATGATAATACTTTTAAATTAAAAAGATGTCAGATGAATAGTAAAAGCATACTCATTTTTATGCTTGGGTAGGAGATTTTTACGACAATATATTATAAATTTGTAATGACATGTCGAAATATGTGTTTAAACAGATGAGGTAAAATTGTAATAATGGTGCTTTTACATAATTCGCTCTCCCAACAGGTCCTTAATTGCCTACGGGTCAACGTACATTAAAAACCAACTAAGGGTGGTTACAATAATGAAGTATGACATCCAGACCATCAAAAAGGTTCGATCTCTCTTTTTTTTCTTTTAAGGTACGGGAAACTTTATGAATGGACCTAGCCCATTTTAAGGGCCATTGATAGTCAAGGTGGGGCCAGCCTTTTCAGTAGCTTGACTGTTGTGTACATTCATATGTTGGGAGCATACAACTCAATGGATGATATTTTGCAATGTATTTAGATGGATGTGGACATTTCTCATGGATGAAATTAGACTATCCATTGTATATGGACCACATTTCAATATATGGTAATCATCGCCATAAAAACCTACCAGGGGCAGATAAAAGTTCATTAAAACCTAATTCATCAAGTGCCACTGTTTTTATGTTGTCTTTTTTTATAAGAAAAATAAATTTCAAAAATAAAATATTTTAGCGAGAGTTTTACCCAAAAGTAGGGCTCTCAATGGGTCGGATCTAGGTCGGATCTGGATCGGATCTAGTTGGATCCGGTTCCAAGTCCGAAAATCTGTAGCCAGATTCCGATCGGATTCGGATCCGACTCAGATCCAAAAGGTGATATCCATATCCGATCCATTTATAAATAGTCGGATCCATTTCCGATCCAAAAATCCATATAGCCATCAGATTCAAGTCGAATCTAGGTTTGAATCCACCACATCACAAATCTAAAAAATATATAATATAATATATTTAATTTAATAACAAAATGAAGCAAATCACACTGTTTACTGTGATATGGTCAACCTGAGATTTACATATGTCTCATTTTTTGGACGTGGCCTAAAATAATCTGGAAAATCAGATGGCCAGCGTGGATATAACATATAAATCAAGGTGCCTAAAAATGGGCATACACAGTACGCCTCTCTGCTCACGAACGCCTAATAGTAGAGTCCTTTGGCACTTACTATTCCAGCATCTCTCTCTCTCTCTCTCTCTCTCTACTCTCTCTCTCTCTCTAATCTTTGGTCAAGTAGGGTCTAAGTACGGATGTCTACTCCATTCATTAACTCAGTCAGCTTGTAACACCTCGAGATTTCGACTCCCGTGTACATCACGACGGCCGAATTCCCAAGGTTATTTGGAATGTGTGAGGGTTATACCATTTACATAATTTTCACACAAACATGCACATTTCACACTATTTGGAAACCATGAGCTAGAGGGCGGAACCATACTTATATAATATTATTTTATCAACTAAACTAAATCATCAAACCATGTAACTGTCATTCAATCAATTACCATGTTCATAACTACGTCCCCTATTGGGACTTATATATTACAAATTCAAATACTTACTAAATGCTATAACTATGTATGACCATGCCATCTCCTCTTCCACCATTTGCTTCCACGAGCCATCATAATCGTCTTCCTGAGGCTTAGGCTCCTGAGGATCGTTACCTACATATTCTAAATTATTTTCTACAAAACAACCGTCAAAAGCGGCATAGTGAAGAACTACTTTAATGTTAGAATAATAATTGCATAAAAATCATAACAAAACATCAATTACTCTTACTTAATGTAATGCATAATAATGCATGACCCAACGTAAGAATCTTTATACATGCCGCCAAGGGTTTTGGGACACGCAAGCTCATAGTTTTGCCCGACCACGTGAGAAGCGGGACGCTCATAGCCCAAATCTACACGTAACAGTGTATGGAAGAAGTAGGACGCTTTGGCCTATTCTCAATTCCATACACCCACTTGGATCCATGTGCATGCATGAGTTAACCATTCTTTATTATTATTATCAATTTACACCAAGCTACTTAACGTACAACCAACCTTTGGTACCACCACATCCTTCCTGATGGTTCGTCACTCATCAAAACAGTCGTAACCAACGCATCACATCCTAAGATGGCGGCCCGTACTACTAAGGTTCATAACAACCATGCTCAACTATAGTCTTATGGAGATTCTTAACAACTTGAGGAATAATAATAATAATAATAATAATAATAATAATAATAATAATAATAATAATAAATGAATTTAACAACCACTTAATCAGGCGATCTGATACCACCACCACAGATCATGGTGACCACTTAACCAAATAGGCTAAAATCACCGTCTCATGTTAGGGTAACCTCTTAACCGGGTGTTCCGATATTCATCACCAGAGATCAGGGTCCATTCACATATATAAAACGAATATAACATAATAAGGATCTCCATTAGACAATCACAACTATTCTTTATATAATATGGAAGGAAAGGTGGTCCCCTTAAAGATGGTTACACAAATTTCATATGTAACAAACATTCAATTCCTTATTGATTCTCTAAATCCAATAAATGTCTTCATCAACATGAGATGAAAAAAGGGTATCTAAAAATATTCATATATAACTTACTAATGAGAGAACAAAGAAAGACATGTAAACAAAATATATAAGAATCATCAACTTTCAAAACATGGGATTATTAACCCAATCTTAAAGGAGTTCTCACCTTATGATCCAGCTTATTAGAGATATATGATGATGAAAGAATAGCAAAGTGACACTCCCCTCTCTCTATCACACACAAATTCATAGGTAGGGGTCACCTCTGGCTAGAAGAGGCCCTATATATAGAGGTAGGGTCAGAATTAGGTTTTTAAGGAAGCTACAACATCTTCGGATGAACAATTACGGTTTAAAGTAGAAATACATTATCTTTCGAGTCATTTTGAAAAGTATACACAACATGATTTGAGGAGAGATTCCACATGTTTGTTAAGTCAAGTATGGGCTACAAAATGGTTGTGACAGATTTTGGAATGAGGCCCACCAAACAATGAACGGTCCATGAGAAGAAAATAGGAAATAACGAGTTTAGAATTAGAAACTTTTGAACGGACGGTTTATCTAACAATCGAATACCTGGGGTGGGTTTAGATGGGTCCAATGAGGTAGGTAGGGTCCACAAACTAAGGGTCCACAGCTATTTGATAGGATTTTAGTGCAAGAGGAGGTTCTAGAGAATTTCTACACAAGGTGGGAGAAACTTCCGCTTTGAGGTGATTCTCCACGTTGATTAGCTAGAAAGGATCCTTATGATCCTCTAAAAACTTTCCTAAGTTCCCATGCGAAGAGATTTTTCGGATTGGAAAATTCAAGTTTTCAACGGTTGGAAGGGAAGAGGAGATCGAGTTAGATTTGCGATGGAATGAGATGAAATTTGGTAGGAGGGGGTTTTGAGGGACTAGAAAAAGGATGGACGGCTTGGATTATCGAAAAGGGGTCCACATGTGAATGGTTTGGATGACCAGCAATGCTGCCCACTGGCGGTTTCCCGTTGTGCGTGAGACGCACAGTCAAACTTGCGTTTGACCGCACGGTTTGGTCCTGCGTCATGCACACAAGGCCCACCATGATGTTTATATAAATTCACTTCGTCCAGCATGTTGGTGAGGTAAAATAACGCGTTGACACTAAAAATGAATTAGAAATGAGGTCGGGTGGCCCACTTATGATCAAATTTTGACTTACCTATTTGTAGGATGATTGGAGGGCTAAAATTCAACGTGTACCATTAAAATGTGTCTAAACGCTTATGTCTAGGGTTTTGCCTCTTAATGATCGTTAAAAACTAGTGTACTTAAAAAGGTAGATTAACTTAAGTTTAACTAATGGCATTATTGTAATTTTCACAAATCTTCGGGTTTAGCAAAATCTAACTCTTCTAAGTTGTTAATGAGGTCATTCTAAGCAACTTTAATAAAAGGTACTCTACCTAATCTCATACAGATGACTCGTTATTTGAATTTTAATATCAACGGTCGGTATTTAATATAAAAAAATTAAAATAAATTTCAGAAAATTATAAAATAATTATGGTAAATCTGGGGGGTTACACAGCCCATGAAGGGCCCAAAGAGACCTATATTGGGTCACTTTTGTGGCATATACACATCACAATGGGCTTGGAATGGTTTCAATGGTGGACACAACTTCATTGTTCCTTGTTGTATGGTCCACCTAAGATATGGATCTTCTCTATATTCGGTCCCATGGCCTTAAATGATCTGTCAGGATGGATGAACGGCATGGATGTAACATATACATCATAATGCACCCTACTAGTGGGCCCTATGACCACTTTTCTCAAAAGGGTTTCGTTGAAGGCTTGAACCATGCAATAGTGAAGATCCGATCGGATCTCACCACTAGATCTGGATCTGACCCGAATATGAATCGAATTTATTTTTATGAATCTGAATCTAGTCCATTTAATTAATTGGACCTATTTTAAGATCCATCTCAATATTATACGGGTTCGGAGCAAATTGGATCTCGAACTAACATGCTCCATTGAGAGCCCTACCCAAAAGCACCCATCTATTATTGATCTTTCGAAAAAAAAAAACCTATGTGTCAATAGTTACTAAATCATTCCTCTAATTGTATTGGACAGAGTTTGAAAAGATCAATTTACCCTTACTTCTAGAAAGGAAAGAGACTGGATGCACATGTGCCAAGCATGTACTTGGTCCACTTAGACCCACATGGCTTGAGTTGTCTATTGCACCTAGAGTTGTCCACGAGCCAATCTAAATCGAACAATTGGCATAACTTAGCTTGGTTCGGCTAGCAGCCTACCTCAACTTGAGTTCAGCTCGGCTCAGTCCTCGAGCCTAACTGGCGAGCTCAGCTCAGTTCAGTCAATAGCTTGGGCCAGCCGAGCCAAGTTCAAGCTAAATTCCAATTCGAGCTTTCGAGTCGAGTTCGGCTCGACTAAGGTGAAAACATAAAAAAAGAGGGTTCGAACGATTTTTTTTTTTAATGGTAGGGATTAAGGCACTCAAATTCAATTGATCTTACATGTATATTATATATATATTTAAAGTATTTAATACTAGCCAAATCAAGCCAAGTGGAACCGAGTCAAGTTCGAGCCAAGCTTCGAACCTAATCGAGTTAAGCTTGAGTTAGCTTGAACTCAGCTCGAAATTATTTCAAGCTAAAAAAAATAGCTCAGCTCAGCTCCAGCTCGAACTAGCTTGCGATCCGAGCCAAATCGAGCTTATTTGAGCCGAGTCGAGCAAGTTAACCGAGTTAGCTTGGCTCGTGTTTAACTCTAATTGCACCATGTAAAACACCTAATCTTTTTAGACCACCATGTTATATATATGAAATATACTTCATCCATTATGTGATAAACCTATGCAACTGTACATACAAAGTATAGGACTGATTAAAAAACTCATATGAGCTAAGATAATAAAAAAATGAAGATATGAAAACATGAAAGTTAAGGTTTGAGCCCACAAACCTCTCACCTTCCATCTCAAATTCCTCATTTTTCTCTATTATTTTTTTAAAGGTAATTCTTTATTGCGTTAGTCATGCAACTCACACACCCAATTAGTACCACAACTCACCCACCCGGTTAATCACACACAAAGCGCCCATTGGGACTGCTATTAGCATGTCTCGAACCCAAGACTTGGAGGTTGTGGCATTTTTCTCTTTTATGTACTATCGTTTTATCCAATATTTCAGCTATACATATATTTCATAAAATGTGGCCCCCTCATCCTCATCCTCATCACACATAATTGAGGGCATCAGTCACAAAATTCAAAATAATCCATTCACCAAACGGGCCACATTCATTTAGTGAATTAAATTGCAGTGCTTTTAAACCATTTACAATTTTCATCTAGAATGGCCTACCTGATGAATGCGAATTTCTAAAGTGGACCTCGCTTTATGAATGCTCAAACGTATACCCTACACATGTTGCATCAAAATTTAAATAAGTTTGATGTGATGTTCGTTTGAAACAATACTTCAATCATCCATCATAACGATTAAAGGATGACTCGAACACAAATTTGGGTGTGCTTCGATTATGCAAAAATGACTAAAAGCATACAATACCTTTCAGCTGCTACAACTTTGTGATTGGTTATCAGTTTTATGTAGGGAAAAAGAAAGAAACTGGCCCACAATGAAAGCGAGAAAACCAAACAAGATGAGCCACAATGATAAAGCAAATCAACATGCACAAAGCCATTATGGAATACTTCTCTATGTCGAATCTCATGCTATACGTCATTGAAACCTCTTCTCAGATTTCGATCTGCCTACCAACGTTCTCTTTAATACCACTTGTTAGGAAAAAGAAAGAGATTGGCCCACAACGAAAGCGAGAAAACCAAACAAGATGAACCACAATGATCAAGCAAATCAACATGCAAGAGAAGGCAATAATCCAATTTCAACATGAAAAAATCCCTCACGAGCAAAAAATCATAGCACATAGTAAATAATCCACTATGAATCAGAAGTTACAAGAGAATGAAGAAAACTTATCCAGATCTAAAGCCCACAAGAGAAACCCAAGCCCCACAAGCTTTCTCTCTCACCCTAGAACTCTCTCAACTCCATGAACACGTCTAGGACTCCTTATGTTACCCTAATCCCGCATTACACCCCTTTAAATAGGAAACAACCAAAATTGAAAACAAATTCTGCACAACCAACCTACAATTCGTTGGCTATCGGGCACCCAACAGAGCCAAATTCTATCCAAATAGTTCTAGAAAAATATCAGAAGAATTTTGGGCGTCCTACGGCATCCGTCGGGCGCCCTACACAGTCATCGGGAGCCCTATAGCCTCCAAAAAAATAGATCCAGCAGTCCAAATGCCAAAAGCCCATCCAAGGCATTTTCGAGTGCCCGATCAAGTCCAATTGGTCACCCAAAGCCCTCTCGATGTCAAGATTGAAGACATCCCCAACAATTTCCATCGTGGCTTCAGTCTTTAATCTTCATTGCTCCAAAGGTCCATTCTTTATCTCTACTCTGTTTCCTTCATAGCTGCATCACTTCTCATGCCTCCACTAACTTTATTCCTTCACCTTCACACCCCTTGCTCTTCTCATGTGACCCTTGCGCACTTGCCACATATGAGCAATTGTGGATTTCACTGCCGATCATGCAGCTCCACCGTAAGAAGTGCTCTCGATCAACTAGTAAAGATTGTCGCACCTCCATCCCTTCATCATCACGAGTACCCCTTTTGCCACTTTACAATACGATCACAGCCGATGAACCTGCACCCTATCGCCTCGAGTGCACTAAGAGAGATCAAATTCAATTTCAGCTTAGGGACGTGCCTCACATCTTTCAGGACTCGTTCGATCCCATTGATCATCATAATGTGCTCAGTGCCAATACCGACAACCTTGCGAGCGAAACCATCGCCCAAGAACACCGATCTACCATCATACGTGTCGTATGTCATAAATGAACTCCGGTCAGGACAAATGTGATACGATGCACCTGAATCCAAGAGCCACTCTCTACGGAGAGACCCCTTATCGGATATAATCAACACATTGTTATCATCACAACCATCCTATGTGGCTTCCACAGTATTAGCCCCCTTCCTAGAAGAATCTTCAGACTTCTTTATCTTGGTTTAGGATTCTGGCAATCCCTCTTCATGTGCCCTTCTTCCCTACAATTCTAGCACCTCACCTTGCTCTTCCCTTTGCCCTTAGATTTAGATCTTGATGACGAAGATTCCCCACTCCGCTTAGAATTTCTTCCCCTCATAACTAATGCCTCATCAAATGACGACCCCACATTACCACTCTTCCTTCTCATCACCTTCACCTAAAGGGCTGAGATAGAGGTCTCAATGCTAATGGTCTCCTTACCCGCGCACAAAGAATCCTTAAACGACTCATATGAATTAGGACGCGAATTCAACAAGATACATGCCTGATATTCGTCTTTCATTGATTCATCTAGATCCAACAACTTGCAAACGAGCCTATTAAACGTAATAATATGGCTCTCAACATCAGTCTTCTCCACCATCTTCAGATTGAACAACTGCATCATCAGATACAGACAATTCTCAAGAGATTTCTTCGTGTAGATATTCTCTAACTTCGCCCAAGTATCAACCGCAGTTTTCTTCCTCATGACATTATACAGGACCTCATCCGTTAAGCACAACTGGATTGAGACCTTAGCCTTTTGATCCACCTTCTAATGTTCTCTAACTTCGCCCAAGTCTCCGGTTGCTTCCCAATGAGCACTTCTTTACCCCTTACTAAACTAGAAGGCCTTCCATCTTTACATTCTACAATTCAAACTTATTTTTTCTGAAATACTTCTCTATATTGAATCTCATGCTAAACGTGATTGAAACCTCATCTCAGATTCCGATCTTCCTCCCAATGTTCTCCTTAATACCAATTGTTGGGAAAAGAAAGAGACCGGCCCGTAGCGGAAGTAAGAAAATCAAACGAGATAAACCACAATGATCATGCAAATCAACATGCAAGAGAAGGCAATCCAATTTTAACGTGGAAAAATCCCTCATGAGAAAAAATTCATGGCACAAAGCGAACAATCCACTATGAATCAAAAGTTACAAGAGAATGAAGAAAACCTACCCAGATCTAAAGCCCACAAAAGAAACCCAAGCCCCACAAGCTTTTTCTCTCACCCTAAAACTCTCTCGACCCCTTGAACACATCTAGAACTCCTTATGTTACCCTAATCTCGCATTATACTCCTTTAAATAGGAAACAATTGGAATTAGAAACAAATCCCGCGCAAAATTGCGCAACCAGCCTTATAGTTCGTCGGTTGTTAGGCGCCCAACAGAGCCAAATTTTATCTAAAAAGTTCCAACAAAACATCAGAGGAATTTTGGATGCCCTATAACATCCATCGGGCGCCCTATAACAGTCGTCAGGCGCCCTTCAACCCCTAAAAAAATAAATCTAGTGGTGCAGATTCCATAAGCTCATCTAGGACAGTTTCGGGTGCCCAACCAAGTCATGTCAATCGCCCAAAGCTCTCTTAGTGTCAAGATTGAAGACATCCCCAACATTTTGCGCATACAATATGTTGTTGGAAAATCATCGATAAACTCTATACCCTAGCTAAAACTTTAAAGTTTGTTGGCCCCAAACGACTTTATAAAATTCAATTGCTTTAAGGTTAAATTAAAATTTCACATTAAAAATTATTTTTTTAATAGGTTCTATAACTCAGGATCTTTGTTTTAGTCATCTAAGGGTTATTTATTAATTTTAGTAAAATTCTACATCCTTTTATCATTTTAAGTAGTTTTTACTACATTGGAACATATCTTGTTTTGACTTAAATTACAGTCTAAGTAACACAATTCTATTGATAATATTAATTTTATTTCTCATTTTAAAGATTTCTTTCTCCTCCAAGATTTTAAGGCTTTTTTTTACACATGCATTCACACAGATACACTCACACCACATCGGGTACTCAAACCCATAACCTCATGATGAAACTCTTGTGAATCTACCACCAAGGCATGAGTAAGGACCCAATTTAAAGGCTATTTTTTTAGAAGTAGACTAATCTCATAATTTTAATGCACAAATTGGTTGTCGTCATTATCACAAGGTTTGCTACTTTAGTAGGTTTGTGGACATGCACTTGTAGACGCCCTAAAAGATATGAGTTTTTTATCAAGTGGAATGCTATGGTCAGATCTCTGGCCCGTGGCTAGTTGGTAGACAGAGCATGTTTCAACAATAAGATCATAGGTTTGAGTGCCCATGTGTTGTATGCCATATGTGTGATGTGTTGCAGACTAGAAGGCCTCTTCCTACAGCCTCCTCTATATTGGCACATGCACCTGCATGGGAAGGGCTCCCTTACACGTGTGAAATTATCATACTATTCTTTATTTATTGTTTCTTGTGGATGAGATATGACGAGTCTATAATCAGCTAATGTAGGGAGAGAAACAAATGATTAAGGGCGCTAATCGAGCACATTATTGATGAAGATGGATCAGAAAAAGATCAAGAAAATCAATAGTCAACATCAAATTTCAACCGGTTGAACACCTTGGTCGACCGACCAAACTGGACCAAGAATCTAGAGGAGTTAGAAAAAGATTGGCAAAATTTGGATTCCCAACGATTTTTCGATGGTTTTCCGACGCCTGACCACACTTCATCCTGGGCTCAAAATTTCGCTAGGAGGACCAACAACTCTCTAGACAATTTTGTTCATCGGCAGATGCCTGACAGTTTTTCGACGAGCGCCTGACAGTTTTTGGATGGTCGCCCGAAATTCAGCTAGAATTCCAGACTTAGTCTCTGAATAGTTCTGCACAGTTTTGGGTGCCCGACACTTTCCCGATAGTTTATGTCGAGCGTCGGACGGCTCGGGACTGTCGCCAAATAAATTTGTACAATTTTTCAGATTTCCTTCCTAGTTTGCTTAGTATTCTTTTCTATTACGTTTTTTACGGTTTCCAAGGTTTGTTTTCTCTTTAAATAATTGTTTAAACTCATTGTTATTGACTCATCTTCATTATTATTAAATCAAAGTTTGGCTTTTGCCTCTTTTTTGCTCGTGGATTCGAGTGTTCTTTTGTGGAGTCAAAGAAGTCTAGTTGAGGATTACTGAAATTTTCATAGATTCGGAGTGGGTATCTTGTTAGAGAGACGATGATCGATCTCACCACATCCATGCTTGCGCCAAATTGGTATCAGAGCGAGGAATCCCCTCAAGCCGATTTCTCTTTGCAATGGCAATGACAAAATCCTGTGGACGGTGATCCAGGGATCTATCCTTTCAAAGCGGCGGCTTTCAAGGCGACGCTTGGGACACTCCAACGAAAGAATTGTCAAGCTATGCAAGGGCTGCAAGGTAAATTCGACTACAAAGTAGAGACCGTAATACCACCCCGTGTTCATGACGATATTCAGACTCCATTAATGGCTGGGCAATGTAATTGTGTTGTTCGCAATGCGATCCTGATAGAAGATCACAACAACATGATTGTTTATGGCAGAAATCTAGTAGATCGGACGGGTCGATTCTACACAGAGGTTGATCTTCCTAGCTTCAATGGCCTGGTTTGCCTCGACGACTGGCTATGTAAAGTTGAATGCTTCTTCGAACTTATGCAGATGTCCGAGGAGAAGAAAGCTCAGTATGTTGCATACAAGTTGAAGGGCAGTGCATTGGTTTAGTGGGAATATATTCAACACAATTGGAAGCAAGAGATAAAAGCACCAATACGTTCATGACTATGGATGAAACAGGAGATGCTGAGACAATTTCAATCACTACACGATGATGATGAAAACCAGGTACTATATCAGCAACCCCTAAAATTATGGCGGAAAATCCAATCAATGTCAGATTTTGTAGAGAGAGCCTACTATTTTCCGACGAAGGACAATCTGTTTGAGATGGGATTGTGACAAATCCCCAAATCCATTAGTGGCATATGTGTTGTCCCTGTGGCAACGAAAGACTCACTCAAAACTTTTAAAGTGAAGAGGTAGTCTTCTGTAGCCGTACATGATTTCGCTAGGATATCTAAAGGTGATGCGCTGGATGCGGATGAATGTAATGAAATTTTAGTTAAAGTTTCTGAATTAGAACCTGAAGGTAATGAGGGTGAGCACTTGGCTTATGAAGGCTTAGAAATTTTTGATGATGTAGCCTCACACATTCCTCCACCTAATGAGCATCACAAAGAATAGGCGTGTTTTGTATCGAAGGATGCGGAGTTATCTCTCATGTTAAGATGCCCCCTTCGTTCGTACAAGACGAGTTTGTTGAAGAGAATGGACAAATGATTAGCCAGGTCTTTTCTAAAGATTTGGTGCTGCCACTGGTTGATGAGAACGTCCTTATCCCGAGCGTTGCAGTTGAGGATTTTCGGAATGTTTACCATGAATCTGGAAGCAATGAAGTAGAGGATGCTCCAAGTTCTATAAATCCTGCTCTTGAAGATTCTACACTGCCAATAATTAAAGTTGATAATATTATGACGGATGTTCAAAAAAATTTTGATATATTTGAGAATGGTGCTTTGGATGCTTTTGAAATATCAGTCATTGGCCAAGATTCAGCAATGGTCCAAAATATTAGAGATTTGGTGCTGTTTTTGTACACAAAAGGTAATCATGTGGGCCTGGAGTATGCTTTGATAATTTCTGCTGAAGAAGGTTGGAAGGCGTTACAGGACAGTGAACAAGAAGGTGAACAAGGGGAGAGCAGTTCAGTTGATGAACCCTATCTCCTCTACAAGGAGTAGAAGCCGAGAAAGAATAGAATGCATTGACTCCCGAAGTTCAAGGTTGTTTAAGTCCCAAGCTTGAAGCAAAAGTCGAGGACGAGTTTAATTAAAGTGGAGGGGATTGATGTAGGGAGAGAACCCCATGATTAAGGACACGGATCAAGCACGTTCCTGATGGAGATGGACTAGAAGAAGATTAAGAAAATCGATGGTCGACATCATATTTCGACCGGCCAAACTAGACCAAGAATCTAGAGGAGTTAGAAAAAATTTGGCAGAATTCAGATTCCTAGCGGTTTCCCGATGCTTCTGGGTCATCGGCTTCGTCAGACACTCGATCTCACTTTATTGGGCGCCAGAAATTCCACCAGGAGGACCAACAACTCTCTGGACAATTTTGTTCATCGTCGAACGCCCAACAGTTTCCCGATGGGCACCCGAAATTCAGCCAAATTTCTAGACTTGATCTTTGGATAGTTTCAGGCACCCAACACTTTCCCGACAACTCGTGTCGGGTGCTTGAAAGCTCAGGATTGTCGCTAAATAGATTTGCGTGATTTTTCAGATTTCTTTCCTAGTTTACTTAGGATTCTTTTCTATAACATTTTCTAGGATTTTTAGGGTTTGTTTTATCTTTAAATAGTTGTTTAAATTCGTTATTATTTACTCATCTTCATTATTATTAAATCAAAGTTTCGCATTTGCCTCCTCTTTGCTTGTAGATTTCAGTGTTCCCTGGTGGATTCAAGTAAGTCTGATTAAAGATTACCCAAAGCGCATGGATCCGAATTAGGTATCTCACCATGTCTACACCTGTGCCATCAGCCATACATCACAACGACTACATCAATATTGGTGGGTCATGAATGTCATTCAAGGTTGCTCGTGGAGCACGTACCCTTCTCATCCAGAGGCCCCATCGACCAAGGGTTTTGATGGAGCTGACAGCTCCCATAAGGTGCCGGCCATTGAGTGGCAGCAGCGCATGTGTCAAGATCTGGACCATTCGTCACAGTGTGGAGATACTCCATACCAAAAATAACGTTGGTCCCCAGATCAGGCATGTCAAATTTCTACAGTAAAAGTTAGCGGTCATAAAAGAAATCCAACGGTCCAAATTCAACGTACATCAGTGGCTCACTTAGATGAGTACTCACCCTTAGTTTTACAAGATAGCATGTTCACAGTGAGCACCACCTGATGGATGGCCCGATGAAAGAACCGGGCATCGTAAACGTCCCATTGACCAGTGACATACGTTGCAGCGATCCGTTAACATCAACCGACTGTCCGATCGAAAGGCGTATCCCTGGAAGCGGATTGGCTGGTGCACCCTACACCAGCGAGGTTGCTGGTGTAGTGACGTCATCAAGTTCTGTGGGTCCCACCATGAGGTACTTGTTATATCCAAACCGTCCGTCCATGATTTGGGATCAATTTAAGGCGTGGCTCAAAAAATAAGACAGATCCAAGGATCCAGTGGACCACACTCCAGAAAGCAGTGGGAGATTGAAACCTTCTTGGAGGTCCCAGAAGTTTTGGATCAGTCTGATATTTATTTTTATCCTTCATCCAGGTCCGTGTGACCTTATGAACAGTTTGGATGACAAATAAACATCATGGTGGATATTGTGTATGTTTTAACGGTGAGAATCATTGTCCCCACTGCCTTTAGCGGTGTGGTCCAATTGAGTTTTGGATATTACCCATTTTAGGAATCATGCACTAAAATGATCTCGCCAAATGGATGGACGGTTTGGATATATTGAATACATCATTGTGGGTCCACAGAGCCTTAATCTTCTTTGAACCAGTTCGTAGGACTGCGCACTCGCTTTGCGTCCACCACGTCCCTACACCAACAATGTGGCTCATGTAGGGTGCACCTAGGGCTCTCAATGGGTCGGATCTGGATCGGATCTACTTGGATCCGGCTCCAAGTCCGTATATTTGTAGACGGATTCGGCTCGGATTCGGATCCAACTCGGATCTAAAAGGTTATATCCATGTCCGATCCATTTATAAATTGTTAGATCCATTTCCGATCCAAAATCCATATAACCATCGGATTTGGGTCGGATCTTGGTCCAAATCCACCCCATTACAAATCTTAAAAAATATATGGTATAAAATATATAATATAATATATTTAATTTAGTAGAAAAATGATACAAATCCCACTATTTACTATGGCATGGTCAACATGGCCTAAAATAATTTGTAAAACGGATGGCCGGCATGAATATAATATATAAAGTAAGGTGACAATGAGGCGGATCTTAATCGGATTCGGATTGAACTCGGATATGTTCCTGTGAATCCATATCCACTCCATTTAAATAATTTGGACCTATTCGGTCCATTTAACTAGTTGGACCTATTTTAAGATCCAAATCTGTATTATATGGATTCGGAGCAAATCAGATCTCGGATCTGACCCTCCATTGAGAGCCCTAGGTGCACCAGCCAATCTGCTTCCCGTATCCCTCGACCGGACGATTGACCCATGTGCATGTGTACTGTAGCATAAGCACGAGTGCACACGTACCCTGACACGTCGGCCAAAACCCAAATGGGTGATCTTCCATATCCTCACACCTCACTGATTTTATTTCACGCGTCATGAATTGTACAGTTGAAAGTACAATCCATACGTGCCAATATGTCATGAGGGTGTGTAATCTGATTCGTTCATCTGGTGGGCCTCATTTTATGTATCCAGTGGCCTGAAAATCAGTCTGGTGAGATCATTGGATTGGCCAGTAACTCAATATAAGTATGGAGTTCTAAAGAACGGACCTAAGGACATTCACACACGTGTGGACTCTCTAATGACTAGACTGAATTCATTTCTATGCAATGACATATAAGAAGCAGGACACACCTGATGAATGGTCCAGATTTGGATTGACCTTGCTCACATGTGCCACATTGGCACTAGAAACATCCAACTATGTGGAACGAGAATTGCCTCCCTGTATGGGGTCTACAGAGATGTACGTGGCAAATCCACTCCGTCCATCTGTTTTAAAAGGCCAAAATAGGACAGGAATCTAAAAGTTCGGCAGATCCAAAACTCAGGTGGACCACACCAACGAAACAGTGGGAACGAAAACATCCACCGTTGAAACTTTACTGACCATGATGTTTATATGCCATCCAAACCGTTCATAGGGTTATTACCACTCAGATAAACTGTAGGCACAAACATCATCCTGATACAAAACTTCTGTCACCCCCCACGCGTTCAATCCCCACTGTTTCGTTTGGTATGGCCCACATAAGTCTTGGATTTTTATTTTTTTTAGAATCTTGTACTGTTGTGATCTTCAAAACAAATGGACCGAAAGGATTTGTCACGGAATCTCTGTGGGTCCCACAGGCCCAGAGAGTGGGAATATCTCTACACTCGGGGTGACAGGGAATCTACTTCCAACCATGTTGGATTCCATTTAAGAGTGCCGTATCCGTATGGATGCCAGCAGGGACCGTCCGATACTGTATCCGGGCCACCAGGAAAGCTGTACTGCGAGGTTCACGTGATCATGCTCCATTATTTTTGCTTGTTTTAAAGAGGTTTGCTAGTATGTATTGCAACAGCATACGTCGGGCCTTTAGCCATTGGATCAGGGTCCATTCGAATAATCCAAGCCGTTTATATAATGGACCTGATAGATTAGTGGGAATACCTAAAAAAGGCTCTCGGATTAACATGTTTCAATCCCTTTTGATTTTCCAACAGTAAAAGAGTCAACTGATCAAAGAGTTAAAATGTTCTAATCTAAGGGTTTTACGTTTTGCCCATACCCATCCAAGGTGAGGCCCATCATATAAACGGTTTGGATCATCGATAGATGACCCTAGATTCAAACCTCCACCAAAGGGCGGTTGATCTGATATGGCGACAGCATGACGTGAGAATAGTCTGGAAAAGGACTTATAAGAAAAAGTGCGGGCAAATATAATAAAGAAAAGTCGATGGGCCACAGTTAAAACTTGAAAATTGCACGTATCAGTCCGGACTCAGATTGCCTAGTGTAGCACACAGCAGGGATATCGGTAGTGTGTATTACTGGAAGAGTTATGTAGGCCCCACCATTATGTATGTTTTTCATCCACGTCCTCCATCCATTTTCCCATACCATTTTAGTTCATGATCCCAAAAATAAGGCAGATCCAAATCTCAGGTGGATCATACCATAGGAAATAGTGGTGACTGAAAACCCACCATTAAAACACTTCTTGGCGGAGATGCTGGAGATTCTTTTCCCAGGGAATGAGTCGAATGACCGTACATTCGAGCTGTGTGGGGTCCATCCGTGAGATGTGTACGTAGAATCCCAAAAATGAATCTGGTCCGCCCACAAATTTTCAGAGTACATGCATTATTGTACGAAGGCCCATACAACAGAACAGTCCGGTCCTCAAGTTGGCACATGAGTAAATGGAATGTGGTCCCTTGCGCAGTTGCTTAACGCTGTCAATCTTTAAAAGAAGTGGGTCCACCTGACGGAAACGGTGTAAAAGGGCTGACATTCTGACAGCTCTGTCCAGGTGGGGCTCATAGTTTTGAAACTCTCTGACTCGACTCAGAACTTGATAGAACAAACCTCGTGTAGCTGGACTTGAAGAGAATTCCCGACCGACTCAACTCAATGGCATGACTTGAGTCAAGTCAGACTCAGTTGAGTAAACTTGACTAGGCCAGATTTTGAGCGGAGAAGCTGAGAGAACTCGATATTGGTTTGACTCATCGCGGACTCAAAGAGACACATCGAGCCGAGTTGTTGGTATGACTACAATCGAGTCACTCGCTAAGGTGGAATAACACCCTTAATGTGAAGTATGTGTGCATTGCAGGTTTTGGTTGGAATTATGTTGTACTTTACTTATTCATTTTAAATGTAACTATCTTAAATAAGGTCTCTAGTGAAATCAGTTCGACCATAATTTATGGTCCATCCAGCGAATTACTTCCAACCTATGATATAGGTGTGACATCCATGGAGACTTGTACTTGAATAACCTATCCTTCCTATAAAATCATCCTATGGGCCATGCGCTAATGGTAATCACAAATAATAATAATAAATAAATAAATAGATCTCCAAATTTACATAGTGCGCAAATAATAGCTTGATTTTTTTTTTTTTTTTTTTTTTTGAGGTGTCCCACTTTCATTATTGACGATATTTTTTGACTGATTTGATGCCACATACGCCATAGCCCTCGCCCTCAATGTTTTTATAAAGAACTTATTACACAACTCATGCAGGGTGCACTTCGATGTTTTCATTGCTCAACATAGCTCCAATGGCCACGTGCAAATTGGAGGTTTTCAGTGTTGCCATCCTTGTTGTTTGAATGCAATGTGCATTAAAGGCCCAGCTGTTTTGGATACCACCAAATAAGTTGCTTTTTCAACCTATGGCAATAGATAAGCAACTTATTTTAGATAAGTTTGGTTTAAGATCAATTATAAGTAACTTTTTTACTTAAAGTTACTTAATCACTTTAGCTTAATAAGTAGAAACTAAGATCAGCTACTTGAGGCATAAGTAGCTTATCTTAAGTAACATAAGATCCGAACATCCCCTAAGCAACAACCACCACGAAAATAAGAGTTCCAAAACATAAGGTCTGAACACTCATCATTTGGGCCACACCATGGAAAACAATTGACAACAACCCAAAAACCTCTACAAAGAAAAAAAACAAAACGTGGTGGGTCAAATAAAGGTTGGATTTCTGATTTTTGGTGTGTGCCAATTTTAAGGTTAGGCCACCCTTCTAGGCCTATTTGATGTCATACATTCACCACAGAGGGTTCTACCTACAATATTTGCTGAAAGAGAGCAGACTTGGTGAGGCTGGACATGGCAAGCCATGTGCTATTGTTAAAGATGATCCTAGCAAAGTACGTTTGAAAATGGTTTGGTCGAGTACATACTTGACCGACATGCTCGACCAATCAAATTTGATCGGTTGGAGCAATCAAACCTCACCACCTACCAGTCCCTAGTAGAGTAATTAAGCTTATTTTACAAACGTTGCAGAGGATTTAGCCTTTAAGAAATTGGATCTTAAGTTACTTAAGCTACTTATGCCAAAAGTAGCTAGCTTATGTTGATTTCTACTTATTAAACTGAAGTGATTAAGTAACTTTAAATAGAAAAAAAGTTACTTATAATTGATCATAAACCAAACTTACTTATCCCAGATAAGTTTCCAATCTACTGATGTGAGTAAAAAAAGTAACTTATTTGGTGATATCCAAACAAGCCTTAAGTTGCAAACTTGATACATCAGGTTTTATATATTGTGTTATACCACATGCATATGAACGATTCTACCCAGTAGTGGTGTTCCTTCTGTAACCTTAGCCATGGATAGGACAGCCTCACCAAGTGATTTTCCATTTCACTAATATAACCCCTATCAAATGATCTTAGCTGTCCAAGGGAAATGAACTACAACCAATCATGCTGACAGAGTCCAAATCTGATAGTTAGAACCAAGAGTGATGTAGAGTGGGTCTCCGACTATTTCATGGCTTCGATGGACCAAAGGAAGACTAATTATGGTTGGAAATGAGTTGGACCATTAAGATTGTAAAACGGTCGTATCTCGCAATCCGAAATGAATTTCTAGACATATAATATATAATTTTGGAGTAGCTCGAGCTAATAAAGCCAATGCTGGATTTGCACGATTTGACCCCATTGTCAGTTATTAGCCTAGTTTTAATTTGATTTTACTATAAATAGTGAGTTTTGTTTTTATAATTATTTTTTATCCTAGAGGTTTTAGAAGTCACACCCATTAGTAAAAGAGCTTAGAAAAGTGTATAGAACTACATGGTTGGGAAGGTTTAAAAACTTTCTATTTTTGGCCTACCATGAATTCTAGTAAGAACGTGCCACACGTTTATAAATAGTAAATTAGTAAGTTGTATTTTCTTAGCGTTTTGGTTGTAGTTGGACTTTAATATTTCATTTTAAGATTTAGTTTTCCATTTAATGCATATGGTAGAAAAGATTTTATGCCTTCAACTAATTATTTTATAATTTCTTTATAATTATTTTCCTTTTACCTTCTTTTATTTTTTTTGGGATTCGAGATCTATCTTATGAGGTAGACAGTGCTCACATTACCACGCGACGGACGCAACTTTCAAGGTTATTTCCATCAATGGAAGGGACTATCAAAAACCGGTATCAATAGGTGGGCCGCACCGTTATTGTTTGTTCGGCCGAATAAAAGCTGCAATCCAAAAGATATTTCCTGTGCGACAGATACAAGCGGATCTGGTCAGACTGAGGGGAGGCCAGGACACTGAGACATAATAATGCTGGGGCCCGATGTCTGTCCAGCATGTAAGAGGGGCCCAGGACTCGGTGGTCCACTAGAGAAGCGGATTGGCTGGTGCACCCTACACCAGCTAATTTGCTGGTGTGAGTATGTGTCGCCTCTAGACAACTGAGTCAGTACTCGAAGTACCCACGGTTCAAAGAAAATCAAGATTATGTGGGGCCCATGATGATGTATTTAACATATCTACATCATTCATCCAGTTTATGAGATCATTTGAGGGAATTATCCAAAAAATGAGATATATCCAAGTCACAAGTGGACCACACCACAAAAGGCAGTGGGAACAATGATTTTCACCGTTAAAACATTCTTAGGGCCCACCATGATGTTGATTTGCCATCCAAACTATTCATAAGGTCACAAAGACCTGGATGAAGGGTAAAAACAAATATCAGATTGATCCAAAACTTCTGTGACCAACAAGAAGGTTTCAATGGTAGAGGTTCAATCTCCTACTGCATTCTGCAGTGTGGTCCACTTGATCATTGGATCTGTCTTATTTTCGGCTTAAACTCTTATTAGGATGTCTCCAAATGGAAGGGCGGTTTGGATATACCACAAACCTCATGGTGGGGCCCACAGAAATTGGTGACGTCAATACACCAGGGATCTCGCTGGTGTGCGGTGCACCAGCTAATCCGCTTCCGTCGTCCGGGTACGCAAAAAGTATGCCAGATGGCTAAAAAGGTGAAGAGAAAAGAACGTATGGGCATGGCCCTAGTGAGGCACACCGTATCAACAGTTTAAATCGCTGAACCATGTACGGTCTATTCGAATAGTTTTAAAGAGGTTTGCTAGTATCTATTGCAACAGCATACGTCGGGCCTTTAGCCATTGGATCAGGGTCCATTCGAATAATCCAAGCCGTTTATATAATGGACCTGATAGATTAGTGGGAATACCTTAAAAAAGCTCTCGGATTAACATGTTTCAATCCCTTTTGATTTTCCAACAGTAAAAGAGTCAACTGATCAAAGAGTTAAAATGTTCTAATCTAAGGGTTTTACGTTATACCCATCCAAGGTGATGCCCATCATATAAACAGTTTGGATCATCGATAGATGACCCTAGATTCAAACCTCCAGACCGGCGGGCGGTTGATCTGATATGGCGACAACATGACAGGAGAATAGTCTGGAAAAGGACTTTTAAGAAAAAGTGCGGGCAAATATGAAAAAAAAAAAAAAAAAAAGATCGATGGGCCACACTTAAATCTTGAAAATTGCACGTATCAGTCCGGACTCAAATTGCCTAGTGTAGCACACAGCAGGGATATCGGTAGTGTGTATTACTGGAAGAGTTATGTAGGCCTTGCCATGATGTATGTTTTTCATTCACGCCCTCCATCCATTTTCCCATATCATTTTAGGTCATGATCCCAAAAATCAGGCAGATCCAAATCTCAGGTGGACCATACCATAGGAAACAGTGGTGACTGAAAACCCACCATTAAAAAACTTCTTGGCGGAGATGCTTGGCGGAGATGCTGGTGATTCTTTTCCCAGGGAATGAGTCGAATGACCGTACATTCGAGCTGTGTGGGGTCCATCCGTGAGATGTGTACGTAGAATCCAACAAAATGAATCTGGTCCGCCCACAAATTTTCAGAGTACATGCATTATTGTACGAAGGCCCATACAATAGGACAGTCCGGTCCTCAAGTTGGCACATGAGTAAATGGAATGTGGTCCCTTGCGCAGTTGTTTAACGCTGTCAATCTTTAAAAGAAGTGGGTCCACCTGACGGAAACGGTGTAAAAGGGCTGACATTCTGACAGCTCTGCCCAGGTGGGGCTCATAGTTTTGAAACTCTCTTGCTCGACTCAGACCTTGATAGAACAAACCTCGTGTAGCTGGCCTTGAAGAGATTTCCCGACCGACTCAACTCAATGGCATGACTTGAATCGAGCCAAACCCAGTTGAGTAAACTTGACTAGGCCAGATTGAGCCGAGTAGCTGAGAAAACTTGATATTGGGCCTGATTCATCATGGACTCAAAGAGACACATTGAGTCGAGTTGTTGGTATGACTCCAATCGAGTCACTCGCTAAGGTGGAATAACACCATTAATATGAAGTGTTGTGGGTAAAGAGCCGACCTGAAAGTCTGAACTGGACTGGCCTGTGAGAACCGAGTCAGAGCCCGAAAACGGGTCGGCCTCAACCGACCCAATAAGGGCCTTCTCAGGAAGATCTCCAGAGGCTGGCCTCGGACTTACTGATGAGCTGAATGGCGATCCCGTAATCTCAGTTCCACGCCATGTTATCAGGAGGAAGCATCGCTGATCCCGATAAATGAGGACCAAAATCTTCCAGTTGTTACCGGAAAATCCCAAGATCTCGGAAGCTCGGTTGGCAACCCGCGGGAATCACCTTTCCTCAAAAGGAAGATTGCTCTACAACCTAAGTCTATAAATTGACACGTCCTCTTCATTATCAAGGTACAAGACAAAAACTAATCTAGAAAAAGATATTTACTCTTTCAAGATGCAACTAACTTAAGCATCGGAGGGCTAACGGCTGGATCCCAACCACCCCCCTTAGCTTTTCCTTTGTGCTCCACAGGATCTAGGAAACCTTCAGTCCAGATCCAGACCGCATACCTGCAGAAGATCAGTTGCATCCATCCCTCCAAGTTGGAGGTAACCTCATCTTGCCTATTGACCATTTTTCAGCATCAACAGATTGGCACCGTCTATGGGAACACGCTAACGCTTTCTTTCGCCAAGAAGTCCGTGTTCTCGCCCAATCGCTCAAGACAATCTCAACATTTCTATCATAGTTGGAAAAAAAATATAAAGGGAAAGCACCCGCAATCGCCGGACCTTCAGACGATCAAATCTCCGAGAATGAAGGATTGTTTCCCGACACCCCCGTCATCCAGCTCGGTGGGAACTCTCCTCGTTTTACTCAGCAAAGGGAACAACAGAGGCCTCACAATCGAGGGATCAGGTTGTCCCTTCTTGAAGAGCAAGTGGGAGGAGTCGCCCAGAGGCTAGGAGGCGTTGACGAACGATTCGCTACCTAGACCAGAGGCTGGACGAAATTAAGACTCTATTAACTGGTCTAGTTCACCCGACAGCTTCAAATTACAGAGACCATGAAGGGCCTCGACGTACTCACCCCCAGCCTCAACAATCCCAGCACTCTCATCAAACTCGGGCACCATAACGTTCTTGACTGCCTACCCCGGTCAAAGAACACGAGACCGCCAGCCAAGCAACCGGTGCAGGGTCTCGACAAGCAGCGGACTTGCCCGCAAACGACCTATATCATAAGCTCGAGGAAAGAAGGACGGCTCGTCTCGAACATGAACGGGCCAATCATGAAGCCAGCGATCGGGTGGATGACAATATAAGCCCGCTAGAAGAACTCCAGGAATAAAATGGGTGATATCCGAAGAGCACAGCGAGCCCGGGCACCTATTGCGGTGGACGCATTGGTCGACTCATCTGAATCACCATTCACCGACGAGATTCGTGAAGAGCCCCTCCCTAGAGGATTTAAAATTCCTCAGTTGAAACAATATTTAGGGATAGGAGATCAGGCAGAACACTTAGAAAATTTCAAAGTCCGAATGGAACTCCTCGTAGCCAGCGGGCACATTATGTGTAAAGCCTTCCCATTGTCATTGACAAGCTCAGCGTGGACTTGGTTTCATAACTTTAAACCAAGGTCAATCAGCTCGTTCTCCCAATTGAGCAGAGCCTTCGCTACTCAGTTCATCGGAAGCACCAATCCAAGGAAATACTCAACTCATCTCGCCGCAGTCAAGCAAAAAGAGGACGAGTCATTAAAAGACTACCTCGCGTGTTTCAATTCCGAAGCCGTACAGGTCGAAAATCTCTCACAAGATTTACTATTGCACACTATGATCGGAGGACTACGCGACCGAAGATTCCTCTGGTCTGTCGGAGAGGAGCCACCTCAGTCCATGACAGAGTTTTTGGATCGGGCAACCAAACACATCAACGCCGAAGAATTGGTTAACGCTCACCGACCATCGACCAAAAATAAGGATCGTCAGGAAAGTGGTAGCTCGAAAAAACATACGTCAGGAGCGAAGGTCGACAGCTCGGAACGGCTCTACCCGAGGAACAAAACTCCCAACACCACGGTTCGAAAAGTACACGCCGCTCAACAAAACCATCGAACAAGTGTACTCAGCAGAAAAAGCCAAGCACACCTTCGAACGACCCGCGAAAATAAAAACCGACCCTAATAGAAGGTCAAAGTCGAGGTACTGCCTATATCACAAAGATCACGTCCACAACACTGCTGGACTGCTTTGACTTAAAGCGACAGATAGAGACCCTCATTCAGTAGGGATTCCTGAAAGACTCCATCGCTCAGCGTCAGGACGATCGGAGGAATGGGGATCGGACTGCAGACCTAACTGAAGAATAGAATAATAATCCGGTGGAGGAAATCCACATGATCTTCGGTGGGCCGACCACTAGAGATTCTGGAAACTCCAGCAAAAACTATGTACGGCAAGGAAGAACATCCCAACCGGGACCCTCAGTAAACATCACTAGCCGACCTTCAAAAGTCGCAAAAGTCACCTTGCAAGCGATAACGTTTACCGAAGAGGATGCTTGAGGAGTCATACACCCGCATGATGACTCCCTCGTCATTTCGATGGTGGTTGCCAACAAGAGACTCCACAGGATGATGGTCGACATAAGAAGCTCGGCTGACATCTTGTACGCCTCAGCTTTCGAAAAAATGAAGATCGATCGATCCAGATTAAGGCCGGTCAAAACAGCACTGACCGGATTCACAGGAGATAGCGTCATACCTGAAGGGGAGATAACTCTGCCGATCACAGCTGGAGAAGAACCTGACCAGAAAATGATTATGGTTGATTTCCTTGTCGTAGATACCCCCTCCACCTATAACGCCATCATTGGCCACCCCACCCTACGGGTTCTCAAAGCCGCCGTCTCCATCTACCACCTAGTGATGAAGTTCAAAACTGACGAGGGGGTCGGCCTGGTCAGAGGAGATCAACAGGAAGCCCGCCGTTGCTACGAGCTTTCCCTACGAGGGAAAAATAAAGGCACGATATCCACCGTCTCTCACGCACCCTCCTTGGACCCGAGAGAAGAAGAAAGGGAGCGCGGGTCACCCGCCGAGGAGTTGATCGACATCCCCTTGTCGGAGTCCGATCCGACCAGGGTTATTAAGATCGGGTCACGTTTGAAGAATGATGTGCAAGAGAGCTTAACCACCTTTTTGAAGGAACATGCAGATATCTTCGCATGGTCCCATGAAGATATGCCCGGAATCTATCCGGAGATAATGGTCCAGCGGTTGAACGTCGATCCGACCACCAAACCGGTTCGTCAAAAAAGGCGTTCTTTCAACACAGAAAGATACATGGTGATCGAAGAAGAAGTACAGAAACTGCGCAAGGCAGGGTCTGTCCAAGAAATACGTTATCCAGATTGGTTGGCTAATGTAGTCCTCGTCAAGAAGGCCAATGGAAAATGGAGGGTCTGTGTGGATTACACCGACCTGAACAAAGCCTGTCCTAAAGATAGTTTCCCACTACCAAGGATAGATCGTCTCGTCGACGCAACTTCAGGGCACAAGCTCCTCAGCTTTATGGACGCCTACTCTGGATACAACCAGATCCAGATGCATGCTCCCGATAGGCAAAAGACCGCGTTTATCACAGATCGGGGCCTCTACTGCTATAAAGTCATGCCCTTCGGGCTAAAAAATGCCAGGGCAACCTACCAACGACAGGTAAACAAGATGTTCGCGGATCAGCTCGGCAAGACTATGGAAGTATACGTGGACGACATGCTCGTTAAAAGCAAGCAGTCGAGAGACCATGTCAACGACCTCCGTACTGCTTTCAACATATTAAGGAAGTATCATATGAAGCTCAACCCTAGCAAGTGCGCCTTTGGAGTAAGCTCGGGAAAATTCCTCGGTTTCATAGTAAACCAGCGAGGAATTGAGGCCAATCCTGAAAAAAATACAAGCCCTTCTCAACATGAGCTCACCTCGCACGATGAAAGAAATCCAGCGTCCGACAGGAAGAATTGCAGCACTCAAAAAATTCGTCTCAAAAGCTACAGATCGATGCCTTCCCTTCTTCAAACAGTTGCGTAAATGTAAAGAGATGACCTGGACATCGGAATGCAAGCAAGCTTTTGTCAAGCTTGAAAGCCTACCTCGGCTCTCCACCCTTGCTATCCAAACTGGTGCATAAGGAAGAGCTGCTTTTGTATTTAGCGGTTTCACCAGCAGCGGTCAGTTCGGCACTAGTCCGGGACGACGAAGGGACGCAAAGACCCATTTACTACTGTCAGCAAAGCTCTGTTCGACCCAGAGACACAATACTCTAAAATCGAGAAGCTGGCCCTGGCATTAATCACCTCAGCCCGAAAATTGAGGCCATACTTCTAGGCACACCCAATAGCTGTACTAACTGATCAATCGCTACGACAAGTACTGCAAAATTCAGAAATCTTGGGTCATCTTGTCAAATGGGCCGTTGAACTCGGCGAATTCGACATACAGTATCGACCTCAAATAGCAATCAAAGGCCAAGCCGTGGTCGACTTCATCGTCGAGCTAACCGAACCCCACGAAATTCAGTGTGACGACAAACTCGACCAACGTCCAGAGAATAATCATGCCACACCCGTTTGGTTACTGTACGTCGATGGATCTTCCAATTCACAGGGCAGCGGAGCCGGCCTCGTCTTGTCCTCTCCGGATGGAATCAAAATTCAATATGCACTTCGATTTGGATTCTGAGCTTCAAACAATGAGGCTGAGTATGAGGCCCTCTTGGCCGATCTCCGCCTCGCCTCTGAAATAGGGATCCGAGCTGTGAGAGTGCACAGCGATTCGTAGCTAGTGGTCGGATAAGTGACTGCAGAATACCAAGCAAAAGGAGGAAAAATGTCTGCATACTTGGCAGGAAACTCAAGAGCTACTGTCACGCTTTGATCAATATGAAATCATTCGGATCCCGAGAGATGAAAAGACGAATGTAGACTCCCTCGCGAAGCTAGCGCCGTCAACAGACGACGAGCTCAGTAGGATGGTACCCATCGAATTCCTCCCACAACGAAGCATATCGTCAAACAAACTTGCTGAGGTTTATCCAATCTCGACAACCCTAAGTTGGAGGGATCCCATCATCCAATTTTTACAATTAGGCTGAATTACCCGAAGACCAAAAAGAAGCTCAGCGCATCCGCTACAGATCAGCTCGGTATACATTGATCGATGGGGTCCTCTACAAAAAGAGGTTCTCCCTCCCATGTCTACGCTATCTAGGACCCGAAGAAGCCGATTACGTGCTACGTGAAATCCACTTCGGGTGCTGAGGGAATCATTCCGGGGTCCGAGCACTTGCACAGAAAGTGATTCGACAAGGGTATTACTGGCCCACCATTCAGCAAGACACCCAGGAGAGCATTAAAAGATGCGATAAGTGCCAATGATTCGCCCTTATTCCTCACCTACCGCCTGAAGAGCTCACTCCCATGTCTGGACCATGGTCGTTCGCTCAGTGGGGAGTCGACATCATTGGTCCTCTTCCGACGAGGAAATGGCAAGTAAAATACGCAATCGTCGCCGTCGACTACTTCACAAAGTGGACAGAAGCGGAACCACTAGCTACCATCACAGAAAAGAAAATGACGGATTTCATTTGGAAAATGATTGTGTGTCGATTTGGGATCCCGAATACAATAATCACAGACAATGGGCGACAGTTCGACAACGAAGGATTTCACAAATTCTGCAGAGGTTGGGCATTAAAAATGTGTATTCCTCCCCTCACCACCCGCAAGCCAATGGTCAGGTCAAAGCAATCAACAAGATTATAAAAAACCACCTCAAATTGAAGCTTGGAGAGAAGAAAGGTGCTTGGGCAGAAGAACTTCCCGAAGTACTCTAGGCCTACCGGACCACAGCTTGGTCCACTGCCGGGTAAACACCTTTCTCCTTAGCTTTTGAAGCCGAGGCCGTTGTACCAGTAGAAGTCGAAATGCCCACAAGCAGGACGAGCCGACATCCACCCGATCAAAACGAAGATCAGTTGCAGATGAACCTAGACCTACTTAACGAAGTAAGAGAAGCTTCCCAAGTACGGGTGGCGGCATATCAGCAAAGGGTTCGGCGATACTACAACTCTCGAGTAAAAAAACGACGGTTTCGAGTCGGTGACCTCGTCCTTAAAAAAGTAAATGCCAAAGAGAAAACCGGCGTGTTCAGCCCCAATTGGGAAGGACCATATAAGGTGCTCAGCTTGCGTCGTCTCGGCACCTACTGGCTTGAAAGAATGGAGGGTAGACCCCTTCCCCATCCGTGGAACGTTGATCATCTCAAGATCTATTATCCATAAACGGATGAGACCTAATACAAAGTATGTATTTCGAGGCAGTGATTTAATAAAATCCTTTCCAAAACGTTCTTTCAATACCTTGCTTGCCCCGGCCAAAGCGACCTAATCTCGATCATGAAATCGTGCGTTTAGACTTTCTAAGCTGCATGGAGCAACGGGTCAGCCTGGTAGAACGGGCGTTACAACCCTGTACTAAGGCGTTTCAACTCCAGGTCAGCTCGATAACACGAATCCGGCCATTACGTCCGAGTAAACACTGCCATAAGGCTGTAGTACTCACGAACGGTTCCGGCGCGACCTAGTCTGGAGTTACGGGGCCTGGTCACGGGGTTACTAAAAGGAAATTTATGATTCATTCACACATAAAATGAAACAAATGCCACGAATAAGTTATCAAAATTCGCTTCAGAAGGGCTTATATTAAAACAAAATGGAGTTTTGTACATTTTTCAAAAAAAAAACAAAAGAGGGTATTAGAGAACGTATCCCCTCTCATTCCTTCCCAGCCTCGGACAGGCCAACTCCAGCGTCTCCAACTCGAGCATCGTCCTCCTCTTCGTCCTCGTCCACTGGCGTAAGGTCAAGATTTGGGAAGTGCTTAAGCACGAGACGCCTGCATTCTTGGAAGCCGTCGTTATATAACTCCTTAGAAACTGCATTCAGCTTCTCAAGCTCGGCCCTCAAGCCATTAACCTCAGCCAAAGACTTTAGCTGGACCTCCTTTAGGAGCCCGGCCAAATTCATCTTCTCCTCCTCAGCCGTCTTCAAAGCAGCTTCGAGGGATTCGGCCTTGTTTTCATCAGATTGGGCCTTGGCTGTTGCCTCCTTCAGGGCCTCCTCCAAAGACTGGGCATGTGCCTGGGATACTTTCAGCTCCGATTGAGCGACCTTCAGCTCGGACTGGGTAGACTTCAGCTCGGACTGAGCATCCTTCAGCAGAAGCAAACATCTTTTCAGCTCGGTCTTCACAGCCTCGGTCTTCGTCTTCCAAGAGGAGGCAGCAACCAAAGCTTTCTGCATCTGGCAATTCCGCTCGATCATTACCTGGCGGATTATAATCAGCAAAGTCGAATCCTGCAAACATGATAATCATAGTTAGTACGGAAGTCAGTCAGGAATACCGCGGATACACAATAGAGAAAAGGTTATATTACCCTGAGGCTGCTCTCTATCGCAACCCCGACCATCTGGTCTAGATCAGAGGAGGCTATGGTGTTCAGGTCCTGTGGGATGCTGTGGTTGACACCGTCGATCCAAGACGAGTACTACTCTGTTAAGGGAGGCATCTCGACTTTGTCCTCCCGTTGCTCGGCACCTCCAGCAGGAGCAGCCGAAGGAGCATGTGGCTGCGAAGGACAAGATGTGCCGGTGTAAACACCCCACCTTCGGCTACACTGTTGGTAGAGATAGCTAGATGAATGGAGGACCATACCCCCAAATCCCATGTCCAAAACTCAGCCAAACTCACCCTTGTAAGCCTCAATCCTAGCCTAACTCAAGCCTGAACCCATTTAACTCGCCCCTAAACATCAGCCTGAAAAACCCCCCATAAGAAAAACCAGTCAAAAAATCCTAAAAAAGTCAAACTCACTGAGTCAACTCACCGAGTCATCTCGCTGAGTCAACCCGTCGAGTCAAATCGCCGAGTCAAATCGCCGAGTCAACCCACTGAGTCAAATCACCGAGTCAACCCGCTGAGTCGACCCACCGAGTCAACTCACTGACTCCAAAGCAGCAGCCCCGAGACATGACCGTACCACGCGCTGGAACCCGAGGAGCGTTCGTACGGGGGCCGCCCAAAATTATTTACAGGTTCTGCCACTGCCCACTGCTATAAATACCCCCCTCCCCTTCTCATTTCAACAGAACCCAAGCCATTCCCTCCAAAGCCAGCCCGAGTGTAATCCGTCTCTCCACCCTTTAGCCCATTCCTCCACCAAGGAGAGCCCGAGTGAGGAGAGCCTAGCCCTGGTCCAGCCCAGCCTAACCACTGGTCCGAGTCTCCCAAGCCATCCAAGTCTTGATCCAGCCACTCGAAGCCAATCCTTGCGACACCTTCGTCCATCCAGCTACTCTTTTACCAACATCATCTCATTTGCATCTAACATAAGTGCAACATTCCTTTTCTTCCAACCCCCCTGCTTCACTACAAGCACTTTGATTATTCAAACACACGACATGCATCCCGCATAAAGCACCTGTCAGTTCGAGCGTATGCTCTAGGCTTGCCTGTTAATGGAAACCTATCCATCAGAAACTCTTACTGTTCAGACCTACATTCATACATTAGTCACTACGAGCACTTTGACTATTCAAACACACAGCATGCATCTCGCATAAAGCACCTGTCAGTTCGAGCGTAGCCTGCTAATGGAAACCTGCCCATCAGAAACTCTTACTGTTCAGACCTGCATTCATGCATCATGTCATCTATGAGAATATACGAGGATTAAAACAGACTTTCAGGTGTTAGTTCGATTCTGTGAAGTAGAGACCGTACTTCGATACGAGCAGTGTGTGGGGTGCTTAACCTCTTCCCACCCTGTAACCGTGATCCCTTACCTTGAATCTCTGGCCACAGATCAAAAGGAGTCATTTTAAAGAAAGGAATCTTCGGATCCCTTCTCTAACGTTTCTACGGGGTTTAGCCGACTGTAGATTCGAAGTAACTGGCTAGTGGCGACTTTGATCTTATATAAACTCATTCAAACGCATCCATCTTAACGCAACAACCAAACAAAGCCCTTGAGAACGAGGCAAGCCAGTGGCACAAACGGCGATTCGCACGCACGCACCTCTTCTTCTTTTTCCTAAAGGAAAGGGAGAACGTCGTGTGGGAGCGCGGAACGGCGAGGGTCCACAGCCGGCATCGACAGTAGGCTGACCGGGGCCAACTTCAGCATTTTGAGTAGGGGTGTTGGAGGAATTGATTGGAGGCGCGGGATGGAGGACGGCCGGCTCGGCACACGAATCGGAATTGTCCGGAACATTGACGACTGGGACTTCAGTAGATGGTGGCTAAGTGGCTAAAGGCTCAACCCTAACCAAGGGAGAGTCTGAGCCGAGAGGCTGCTCGGATCCGCACACGAAAGACTGAGGCAATCGTGGCTGTCTTTGAGCCTCAGTGGTGGCCACCCTTTTTCTTGGAGGCTCAGCGGAGCTCTGCCCGCGAACAAGGAATCGTGCCAGGATCTTACGAGTCTTGGAGACCGCCTTCGGAGCCATCCCTGTACGAGAAAGAGGAAAAGGTAAGAAGGAGGTAAGACAAAAAGGAGGAAAAAGTAAAAGGGAACAGAAATGTAACGCCCCGATTCCCATGGCTTGAGTATGACTGTTACCACGAGAACCCGGACGTTAATTTTGGGGAGAAAGTATCACCTTTAAGTATGGTTTTTCAGTTAGATTATGTTTCCACATTCACAATTGCACTAGTGGGCACCATAGAGACAAAAAGATAACCATTCCATGAAAATATAACCATATCAAACACAAGTATTAATAGTTCACGAGTTTCCCTCATCTGGGACTCAGTACAAACCCAAAATATCAAGTGTCAAAGGGAAAATAGATGGAAATAACTACTCTACTGATTGAGCTCGTAAAGCTCAGCAACATCGGCATATGGCTCCTCCTCAGCATACTCCACACCCTCCTTAGCAAGAGTGTCATCGGGAGTAACTCCAAGTTCTCCATCCTCTACCATCACTCCTGCATCATCTGTACGGTTGATATTCTAAACATGAGTGGCCAGCTCAGTGTGAGGTCCCCTCAAGATTACACACCAACACACTAATCAAGAACAGTTTAGAGAAATGGAAACATACAAAACATCCATGATGTGATCTTTTTTAAATGCATGAATGCATGCACATGTCCCTCAGCCTGGGGATGCTCATCCAGCTGGAAAACGTGGTCTGGAAGTCCCTAAGGACACACATCAGCCCCACCATGCAATTCCATCAAGAGCGGCCATCACCAGCGAAATACCAAAGGTACGTGCTATCAGCGTATGGCTCACCCGATGGTGGTCTGGGGCCAGCGAAAATACCTCAAGGGTACGTGCTCTCAGCAACCAAACCACCCGACGGTAGTATGGCTCGTCACCACATGTCCCGTCAGTGCCATGATATGCATGATTAATCGTCCATTATTAGTCCAATTTACAACCAAACCAATTATGACATTTCCTTACAACTAGTGGCCTCTCATCTCCATAACTTTCAAATGTATCCATTATAAGTTCAGTTAGGGACATAATTACAACGATTCATCTTAACAGGACTTTTAGTCCAACAAATCCATTCAAGGATTCCATCCTTAGGGATCATTCCATTTTCTTGCTTACGGAGGCCACTGGTTTAAGGTCTCATATAATAGATGTGATCACTACAATCCAGATTCACAATTCACTTCCAGATTTCTAAGAGGAATAACTTTGACAATTCAAAATACGTAATAATTCACAAAAATGTGAAGCAATTCATAATTTAGCATATAATTAATGATGTAATCAAATAATCATAAGACAGAGTTTAAATTATTTGTAACATGTTTTCTTAACAAAATAAATAGAACTATCACTTAACCAGTATGGAAGCGGAAAGCTCAAGGGGAGGAATCATCACCTTAAGAATCGAAGCATCTTTCAATATTGCTTGAAACATATACACGCTTACTAGAATTCGACCCTACCATATTTTAGACCATTTATGCGGTTAGATTGTCATATCCATAATTTATATGGTTAAGATCAACCCTATGGTGGTGGATCTAAAATTTTAAGGAGTTGGCCTATATAATCTAAATTCAAGTTTTAGGGTTTAAATAACATATTTAATACTTTAGGAAGGTGGTGGATTCCATAGATGTGACCCCACGTAGATTTTTAATTAAACGGCCTTTACATACATAAATGGTTTTGGGCTAAGTTTGGGTCCAATTTGTGATCACAAGGGGCCATCTTTTAGAGAAATAAAATGACCATTGTTTCCTACAATGTAGTCTACCAGAGCTTTGGATTGCCTCATCTTTTGTTGGAGGGCCTATGGACTAAAATAATATGGAAAAACAGATGGGCGACATAGATAAAACAGATACTCCACGGTGGGACCCATGGGGTGGGCCACCCGTTGGGTCAGCATGCCCAAGCACACTGCCACCTGCGGTGCCCAGTTGGGGTCCAATAGGTTTCAAATCAAATGGGTATTAATGTTTTTCCCTTCATCCATATCCATATGAACAGGTTGGATGACAAATAAACATCACTGTAGAGCCTGGGGAAGTTTCAACGGTGGAGATCATTATTCCCACTGTTTCCGTGGCATGGTCCACTTGACAATTATGCTTAAATTTTGGGCTCAGCCACTAAAATGAGCTGGAAAAACATATGGACGAAATTGATAAAGCACATACATTCTAGGTGGGTCCCACGAGTGGGCTACCGGCTTGGCAGACCAACCAGCGGGGCCCAACCAGCCCAACGAGTGGGCTCAACCACTTTATTTTATTTTATTTTATTTTATATTATTTTTTTTTCATCCAGTGGGGCCCACAGAAGCTTTGGATCAAGCTGATGTTGTTGCTTTCCCTTCTTCACACGCATGTGTGAACTTATGAACAGGTTGGATCTCAAATAAAATATCATGGCGGGCCATAGGAAGGTTGCACCGGTGGAGTCACTGTCCCTACTGTTTTCTGTGGTGGGGCCCCCCTTGAGACTTGGATCTGACTCATTCTTGGGATCATGCCCTAAAATGATCTCCCCAAATGGATCAACGGTGTGGATACAACACATACAACACGGTGGGGCCCAGCAGTTTGGTGACGTCACTCCAGTAGCAAGATGGCTACTCATCGCGTCGGTAGCTACAGACGCTGGGAGCCTCACTCCCTTTGTTTTGTTTCTCTCTTGTTTTTTTTTTTTTTTTCTTTGAAATTTATCGAGTGGGGCTCACATAAGGGTGATCCACTCCTACTATCAGGTTCCCCAACTCGTGGGGGACCCAATGAGCCCTATTTTGGGTGTATGATATGGCCCACAGACATCAAGGTGGGCCAAACAAATTCTGACAGTAGACATCATTATTTTCACTGTTTTATGCGGTGCGGTCCGCTTAAGATTTGAATCTGCTTCATATTTGGGCCTTAGCCCTAAAATGATATGGGAAAACAGATAGACGGTGTGGATTACACACAAACATCAAGGTGGGTCCCACGAGTGGGGACCCCACTCAGGCCGTCTCCAGCGTACGCTGGACGTTTCCAGCGTCTCTCACGCTGGGACGTCCAGCGTCATGCCTTCTTTCTTTTTCTTTTTCTTTTTTTCTTTGTTCATATCAAGTGGGGCCCACATGGGTAAGATCCACTCCATTCATCAGATTATTCAGCTCCTTGGGGACCTAACGAGCCCAATATTGGGCAGGTGATTCTGTCTATAAACATCACGGTGGGCCACAGAAGTTTCGACAGTAGGCATCCTTGCCTCTACTGTTTTCTATGGTGTGGTCCACCCGAGATCTGAATTTACTTCTTTTTTGTGCCCAGTCTTAAAATGGGCTGGAGAAACAGATGGATGGCATTGATCAAATACAAGCATCAAGGTGGGTCCCACGAGTGGGGACCCACGGTCAAGCCCAAAGAGGCTCTCAGCCAGGCGCTGCTGGGCAGCATCGTCCTCTGGACGCTGTCTGTCCAGCTGCCAATTTATTTATTTATTATCTTTCTTTTTTTTTTACTGGTGTGTGGTGCTTGATTAGTGGGGGCCACGTGCATCCATCAGCTGAGCCATCGCATGTGGGTCCACATGGTGGACAGCGTGGATGAACTACATACATCATGGTGGCTGTTGGCCACACTAATTATGCCACAAATGGGTCCCTAAATGGGATCCACACCATCAAAAGGTGGGACCCATTCATGGACGATCCAACCCATCCATCTCATTGCCCAACACAAGGTGGGCCTAAGGAAAGAAAATGAAAAGTAAACGAAAAAGGGAGGGGGGGAGTTTGCACTCACCTTGATCTCCTTGATCAAGGGTCGATCTTGACGGTTGAAGCGGATGGATGGTTGAGATTGAATGGGAGGTTGATGATGGCCCACCAAAATTGCCACTCACTCTCTCTCTCTCTCTCTCTCTCTCTCTCTCTCTCTTGATATGGATGAAAGGAGATGGAAGATGGGGGTGAGGGTATGCACGATCCCTCCCCCCTTTTTAACCTTTTATTTATTTATTTATTTATTTTAATGCAAGCATGGAGAGGGATGGGGTGACATGGGGAGGAGTGGGGAGGACTAGGGAGGCATGGTGGTGAGATTCTAGCCATCATTGCTTCCCCCTTTTTTTTGTACTCTTTTTTTTTCTTTTCTTTTATATATATTTTTTTTACTTATTTTATTATTATTATTATTATTATTATTATTATTATTATTATAATATATATATATATATGAATATATTAATATATTAATTGCAAAGGAGACCTTGTAGTGGGCCCCACACAAGTGTGTAAAAACTATGTTTTTCGAGGTTTTCAATCAAAGGGCCTTAACTTTGCGCTCGGGTATCGGATTGACGTGCGGTTTTCGTCAATGCAGCCGCAGTGACGGCGCGGTTGACATGATAGAGATTTCAAGATCTCTTGAGATGAATCATTAGGTTTTAATACTAAGTGATCAAGGGCACCGCATACGGGCCATCAAAGGCATCAATTGAGACGCGTGTGTGCTCGGGTTGTGTTATAAAGGACCGGGGTATTACAAGAAACCCCCTTTGTTGCTACTTCAGTCAACAGACCTGATTCGAGAACGGAGTTAAGGGTAATCAACTAATGAAAATCCCTATCTTTAATGGAGAGGGCTCGGGCCTTCCGGATCTGCCTCTCTTGAGCAGCGGATAAAGCTACCCAGATGGTCGCCGAAACTGTAGAAACAGGCAAGTATACGTCAGAGGATGCGAAGATATTTCAAAAAAAAAAAAAGAAGAGAGAATTTTTGGGAAATTCAGTTAGGTCGGAATTTCATCCGACCTGGTAAGGCAAAGTCAGCTCGGACTCGGAAGCTCGAGGGTTGAGGTTCATCTGGCGTACACTCCCAACTGCCTGACGCGAAGAACCATTTCCTCTTCCAAGTTTTGGTGGAAGAAGGCAGGCACGTAACTAATGAGCCGCCCTGACCCGGCAGGGAAGAAAAATAATAAAGCCCTTGGCCGCCCAAGTACTTAAGAATGTACATTAAGAAAAGCTCGTTCGAGGTCAACTCCTTATTTCCAAACCTCTGCCACAATATGTAGCACCCGACTATACATCTTCATGCATTTGGTTGCAGTTGACTCGGAGAAAGGCCTAAGACACTAAGGACTTCTCGCACAAAAGGATGTAAAGGCAATCTCAGCCCAACCTCTAGGTGCATCAAAGAAACTACTACCTCCCCGGCCCTAAGTCGGCTTGGCTTGTCAGCTCGATCGGGAACCCTAAACTCTATATAGTATGAGAGTTCATATATCTCCCTCGCAGCATCCAACTCGTCCTGGGTAATCTGCGAAACCACACAATCTAGCTCGAAAGGGTCCCTATGGGCTGTTGCACTACCAGCAGCCGACCTAGGAAGTTCAGATTCCCCCTCGTCAGCGACATCATCCGCCCTCGCCCTAGAGTCCGATTCCTCAGGATTCACCCCTTCATGACACATAAGGGGCAAATCAGACTCAAGGTCATCAAACTTTACTTTGAGGATCGCTTCAGAACATGAAATTTCTGGCTCCGACATTTTCGAAAAGAAAACACAAGAGAAGAGCTAATAAAAAAGAAGAGTCCTTCAAAAAATAAGAAAGTGAGTGTACCAGAATGCTGGCACGCCGGTTGAAGAAGGAAGATCGGAGAAAGAAAAAAGGGAAGAAAAACGGAAGTCCAAAAGCTCAGAGGATTGGAATACCAAAGAAAGCAGAAGAGTAGAAATTTCCAAATTCTGGCTAAGTCCTGAGTTATATACTCGAGGAAGGGCCTGGGTCCCACCGCATTTAATACGAAAGCGTCACGTGGTGAATCTCTACTTGGTAATTCGAAAAGTAACACTTGAAAAGACACGTGGCGACACCCCGTTCAATTAAATCATACCGGCGTTATCACGCCGTACAAAAGAATGATGACTCCTCGATATTTCAAACGGCGCATTTAATGCCACTTTCCCACCTATTGAAGTGACGGCGTTACAGCTGCTAAGTGACAAAATCAATCAGGTCGGCAATCCCTTTTTTATTTTTACTCCCGAGCCAGACAAGCTAGACTCAAGAGTAAGGGGGCTTCTGTTGTGGGTAAAGAGCCGACCTGAAAGTCTGAACTGAACTGGCCTGTGAGAACCGAGCCAGAGCCCGAAAACGGGTCGGCCTCAACCGACCCAATAAGGGCCTTCTCGGGAAGATCTCCAGAGGCTAGCCTCGGACTTACGATGAGCTGAATGGCGATCCTGTAATCTCAGTTCCACACCGTGATATCAGGAGGAAGGATCACTGATCCCGATAAATGAGAACCAAAATCTTCCAGCTGTTATTGGAAAATTCCAAGATCTCGGAAGCTCGGTTGGCAACCCGCGGGAATCACATTTCCCCACAAGGAAGATTGCTCTATAACCTAAGTCTATAAATTGACACGTCCTCTTTATTATCAAGGTACGAGACAAAAACTGATCTAGAAAAAGATATTTACTCTTTCAAGATGCAACTAACTTAAGCATCGGAGGGCTAACGGCTGGATCCCAGCTACCTCCCTTAGCTTTTCTTTTGTGCTCCACAGGATCTAGGAAACCTTCAGTCCAGATCTAGACCGCATACCTGCAGAAGATCAGTTGCATCCATACCTCCAAGTTGGAGGTAACCTCATCTCGTCTATTGACCATTTTTCAACATCAACATGAAGTATGTGTGCATTGAAGTTTTTGGTTGGAATACTGTTGTACATTACTTATTCATTTTAAATGTAACTATCTTAAATAAGGTCTCTAGTGAAATCACTTCGACCATAATTTATGGTCCACCCAGCAAATTACTTCCAACCTATGATGTAGGTGTGACATCCATGGAGACTTGTACTTGAATAACCTATACTTCCTATAAAATCATCCTATGGGCCATGCGCTAATGGTAACCACAAATAATAATAATAATAAATAAATAAATAAATCTCCAAATTCACATGTGCGCAAATAATAGCTTGATTTTTTTTTTTTTTTTTTGAGGTGTCCCACTTTCATCATTGGCGATATTTTTGGACTGATTTGATGCCACATTCACCATAGCCCTCCCCCTCAATGTTTTTGTAAAGAACTTATTATAAAACTCATGCGGATGTTTACATTACTCCAATGGCCAAGTGCAAATTGGAGCTTTTTAGTGTCGCCATCCTTGCCATTTGAATGCAATGTACATTAAGGGCCCAGCTGTTTTGGATACCACTAAATAAGTTGCTTTTTCAACTTATAGCAATAGATAAGTAACTTATTTTAGATAAGTTTGGTTTAAGATCAATTATAAGTAACTTTTTTATTTAAAAGTTATTTAATCACTTTAGCTTAGTAAGTAGAAACCAAGATCAGCTACTTGAGGCATAAGTAGCTTGTCACATAAGATCCAAACATACCCTAAGTAAGAACAACCATGAAAATAAGAGTTCCAAAACATAAGGTCTGCAAACTCACCATCTGCGCCACACCATGGAAAACAATTGACACCAACCCAAAAACTTTCACAAAGAAAAAACAAAACGTGGTGGGTCAAATAAAGGTTGGATTTCTGATTTTTGGGTGTGCCAATTTTAGGGTTAGGCCACCCTTCTAGGCCTGTTAGCCCTACAATATTTGCTGAAAGAGAGCAGACTCGGTGAGGCCGGACATGGCAAGCCATGTGCTATTGTTAAAGATGATCCTAGCAAACCACGTTTGAAAGTGGTTTGGTCGAGTACATACTTGACCGACATGCTCGACCAATCAAATTTGATCAGTTGTAGCAATCAAACGTCACCACCTACCAGTCCCTAGTAGAGTAATTAAGCTTATTTTACAAACGTTGCAGAGGATCCAGCCTTTAAGAAATTGGATCTTAAGTTACTTAAGCTACTTATGCCAAAAGTAGCTAGCTTATGTTGATTTCTACTTATTAAACTAAAGTGATTAAGTAACTTTAAATAAAAAAAAGTTACTTATAATTGATAATAAACCAAACTTACTTATCTCAAATAAGTTTCTAATCAACTAATCTACTGCTGTGGGTAGAAAAAGCAACTTATTTGGTGGTATCCAAACCGGCCTTAAGTTGCAAACTTGATACATCAGGTTTTATATATTGTGTTATACCATATGCATAGCTGAGAACGATTCTACCCAGCAGTGGTGTTCCTTCTGTAACCTTAGCCACGGATAGGACAGCCTCACCAAGTGATTTTCCATTTCACTAATATAACCCCTATCAGATGATCCTAGCCATCCAAGGGAAATGAATGACTACAACCAACCTTGCCGGCAGAGTCCAAATTTGACAGTTAGAACCAAGAGTGATGTAGAGTGGGTTTCCAACTGCTTAGATAGACCAAAGGAAGACTAATCATGGTTGGAAATGATTCGGACCATTAGGATCGTAAAATGGTCGTATCTCGCATTTCGAAATGAGTCTCTGAACATGTAATATATGATTTTGAAGTAGCTCGAGCTAGTAAAGCCAATGCCAGATTTGCAAGATCCGCCCCACTTGTAAGTCATTAACCTAATTTTAGTTTGATTTTTCTATAAATAGTGAGTTTTGTTTTGATAATTATCTTTTATCCTAAAGGTTTTAGAAGTCACGCCCAATAGAAAAAGGGCTTAGAAAAGTGTATACAACCACATGGTTGGGCGGATTTAAAAACTTTTTTTATTTTTGGCCGACCATGAGTTCTAGTAAGAATGTGCAACGTTTATAAAAAGTTAATAAGTTGGATTTTTTTTAAGTGCTTTGGTTGTAGTTGGACACTAATATTTCATTCTAAGATTGAATTTTCCATTTAAAGCATACGGTATAAATGATTTTATGCATTCAATCCATTATTTTATAATTTCTTCGTAATTATTTTTCTTTTACCTTCCTTTATTCTTTCCCATGGATTCAAGATTTACCCTATGAGGAGGACAGTGCTCACCTTACCACGTGACAGGAGGCAATTTTCAAGGTTATTTCCATCCATGGAATGGACCACCGTATCAAAAACCGGTATCAAAAGGTGGGCCGCACCTTTATTGTTTGTTCGGCCGAATAAAAGCTGCAATCCAAAAGATATTTCCTGTGTGACAGATACAAGTGATCTGGTCAGACAGAGGGGAGGCCAGGACACAGCACTGAGACATAATAATGCTGGGGCCCGATGTCTGTCCAGCATGTAAGTGGGGCCCACGATTCGGTGGCCGTCCGGAGAAGCGGATTGGCTGTTGCACCCTACACCAGCTAATTTGCCGGTGTGAGTATGTGTCGCCTGCAGACAACTGAGTCAGTCCTCCAGCTCAACGGTTCAAAGAAAATCAAAACTACGTGAGCCCCACAATGATGTATTTAACATATCTACACCGTTCATCCAGTTTACGAGATCATTTGAGGGCATCATCCAAAAAATGCGATATATCCAAATCTCAAGTGGACCACACCACAAAAGTCAGTGGGAACAACGATTTTCACAGTTAAAACATTCCTAGGGCCCACCATGATGTTGATTTGCCATCCAAACTGTTCATAAGGTCACAAAGACCTGGATGAAGGGTAAAAAAAATATCGGATTGATCCAAAAGTTCTGTGACCAACAAGAAGGTTTCAATGGTAGACGTTCGATCTCCTACTGCATTCTGAAATGTGGTCCACTTGATCAATGGATCTGTCTTATTTTTGTCTTAAACCCTTATCAGGATGCCTCCAAATTGAAGGGCGGTTTAGATATACCACAAACCTCATAGTGGGCCCCACAGAAATTGGTGACGTCAATACACCAGGGATCTCGCTGGTGTGCGGTGCACCAGCTAATCCGCTTCCGTCGTCCGGGTACGCAAAAAGTATGCCAGATGGCTAAAAAGGTAAAGAGAAAAGAACGTATGGGCATGGCCCTAGTGAGGCACACCGTATCAACAGTTTGGATCGCTGAACCATGAGTCCCACACTCATACAAATGGAAAAAAAAAAAAAAATCTAATTGTACTGTACAGAATCTCAGGCCTAGCATTTTACATCTACAAAAATCTGAAAATGGTGTAGCATTCAACGCATTTACACGCGGGCCGCGTAACCAGTGAATGGACCTGATTTTGCCATGTCATCTGCACGGTGGAGCAGAACATGTGCATGGCTCAGACGTTCTGAAAGAGTTATTACACGAGCCCCATGTGAAGCTGTGCATGCGGTCCAGCTAATCTCTGGACGGGCATGACATCATACCTTCCACCTCTGCCCTGAGGGCCGTCCAGCAGTTTCTACGACGTGTTTGGGTTCAGTTTGTACATGTGAGTCCATGGTCACTAATCCAACACACTGTATTATTGGCCCCACTCTGGAGAAAGCACGTACCATACGTCCCCAGGAAGGGAAATCCTCGGCCTTCAA
This sequence comes from Liriodendron chinense, assembly GCA_003013855.2. Lineage (NCBI taxonomy): Eukaryota > Viridiplantae > Streptophyta > Magnoliopsida > Magnoliales > Magnoliaceae > Liriodendron > Liriodendron chinense. The sequence goes on from PVNU02002913.1 coordinate 1,380,433, forward strand.
TCAGCAGCTAGCAAGTGTGTGTAGACATTCACACCATGAGGTGGAGCTCTGTGGGCCCACAGTAATGTGTGTCAGACATCCACACCATCAATTAGATGCAACCTTCAATGGAGGGCCATGGGGTTAAAAATCAGACCAATCTATGACTTAGGTAAGCTACATCATAGATAACTGTAGAGACTGGATGCCCACCCATTGAAACCTTCCTGATTGTTTAGAGGGCCCAATGAGATGTAGTTTGGATATCTAACCCATCCATTGTCTTTTTCCAACTTGGATGAGGGGTCACACCAAAATTTCAGGCCTTTCCAAAACTCATGTGGGCCACACCAAGTGCTTTTAGATATCTTAGGTATGATGTATGATTTCAGATTGTGTGGCCCACCTAAGTTTCGGATGTAGCTGATTCTCAGGACATTGTGGATTTCCAACACAATCACAATAAGGCCCACAGAGGTCGACCTCATGGTGACCCAGTGGGCCCATGAGGTTGAGCTTGGCTCACCGTGATGTGTGATGCACATCCATCCCATTAATCAAATGCACCCTTCCATGCTGCGCCATGGGCCTAAAAATCAAGCCAATCCATTATTAGGTGGACCACACCATGGACATCAGTTGAGATGGATTTCTACCCATTGAAAACTTCCTGATTATATATAGGGCCAGTGAGATGATTTAGACATCCAGCCCATTCATTGTGTGTCTCACTTGGATGAGGGGTCACATGAAATTTTAGGCCATTCCAAAACTCAGGTAGGCCCCACCAAGTGCTTTTAAATGTTTAAGGCATGATTTTCCATAGTTTTAGATGGTGTGACCCACCTAAATTTTTGATACATTTGATTTTTAGCATACCCCATAGCCATAACCTAGAGGGAACCTACGGCCAAATGCATAGTGCAGATGTCCATCACACATCATCAGTCCCACAAAAAGCTCGACCTCATGAAAAGCCCCCATGAGGTCAACCTCACAGTACTGTTTCTACGAATGTATCTAATGGTTGGAGTAGATTGCATATAATCATCACGGTCAGCCCTAAAAAGACCAAGGGCACGCATCTCACTCCTAACTATTTCCTATGGTGCGGCTCACCTGAATCGCCAGGCTGTCTAATTTTTTTGCTCTGAACCTAACACAGGATTACATATCTAATGGTTGGAGTGGATCTCATATACACATGATGGTGGACCCCAAAAAAATAAAGGGTGGGCATCCCTCTTCCACTTGTTGTCTAGAATAACCGGTAGATTAGACAAAAGGAGTTTTAAGCACAGCCCATTTGACCACAAGCTATAGTCCATTCATATGATCACTTCCAAAGTACCAAGTGCATGAGACATCTATTTCTCCCATCATGTTGGACCCCCCCACGAGAATTTCCTAGTACAATAGTCCTATATAAAAAATAAGTGGGCTGCACCATACATCTCTAAGACATTAATAAAAAACGAAATATAACTGTGTTCCAATAAATGAGTGGCTTTTGCAAAGTTCTCCGAATGGTGTTGCTCGTCGTTGGTCCATTGGATGTTGTATACACATGAAAGGTTTGAAGTATTTTCATAGTCTAAACCATTAGGGTGATACTTGCTTGTTACTTTAAGGTCTAACCCATTAGAGTGAGACTTTCTTGTCATCTTGTCAAAAAAGAATTTTTTTTTGAAGAACTGCCCTTATTTTTTATGGGGCCGCCATGATGTGTATGTATGATCCACTCCAACCATTAGATGTGTAATCCCATTTAATGCCCAAAGGCAAAAAAATAGGCCAACATGTGATTCAAATGGGCTGCACTAAGGGAAATAATTGGGAAATAGCATCCACCCTTGATTTTTACGATGCCCATTCTGACGATTAATACAATCCACTCCAACCATTAGATACAACACCAAAACTTATGCCTAGGGCTCAAAGCTCAGGCCCAATTGTGATTCAAGTGGACCATACAAAGGGAAACAATTTGGAAGGTTATCTTTGTCATGTACATTGTTTTCGATTGTGTGGTCCACCTAAATCATGGATGGGGCTGACTTTTTTGCCCAGAACTAAATATAAGGTGATGCACCTGATGGTTAGCGTGGATTTCAACAAAGCACCACGATAGGGCCTACTCAAGTTGGCCACCCCTTTTGGAAAGTGACTGAAATTGTGTTGGGAATACTATACGCTAATCACGGAAGCTTACGAAACTTGTAGAACTATGGTTAAGTCCTAGAAGAGGGTGAGTGATTAAGACCGTTTAAAAATCCTTTTAAAAACTTCTTTACCTAATTAAACTAATTAGTAGTTATACATTAATTAAGCAAGAACATTTAGCTTCTAAGCTTAAATGGGTCCAATCACAAAGACCAGTAATGATTAAGCAATCAAGCTACTTAGTCTAAGCACATAAATTATAAAGATGCAACATGATGAGCTTCTAATCAATGTGCAATTAACTAGACTACAAAAGATATAGCTTCTAAGCAACTAGTCTAAAAGTGAAACTATAAGATGTGTGTGAGAATCTACCTATCAATGCATAACATACATTACATTCGAATATTCATATAATTGGCAATTAAAGACAATGTAAGGATAGAAATGGCTCAAATGACAATTTCAAACACAAGCATGTATAGTGGTTTGACTACTTGTCTACTCCAATCCCGGCTAACGTACTCATCCCTTGAGCACACCAGATTTCACTATGACAGAGGTTTTAAATCAGGTTTACCTCTCAACCTTTACACGGAGGTTTTTGCATAGGTTCACCTCTCGACCTGAACGAAGATTTTCAAGGTTCATCTCTCAACTTAGGTGTTAGGCAGGTTTCACCCAACCTAGGAGTTTACAGGTTCCTCCCAACCCATACATACGCACCCGTGTCGATGGCTTCCCTTCGAAACTTTTTTAGGCCCGACAAACGTGTCAAGGATTGTCAAACGACCCTACTTGGTTTTAAGTAGGATAACCATCAACTTTAAATTCACACTCAATCCTACCAAAATGAATGAGTATTAGGACTCCTAAAGAGACAACTTACTTGTCGGATTGAGCCCCTTGTACAACGCCTTATTGGGTTACTTGATCTCCGCTCTCTCGTACTTCAATCAACTCCCTGATGCTCCCTCGATTGTGTTGCCGCTACATTGTCAATGCCTCAGCTTCACCGATCAATCACCTCACATGTGATGCTCTTGAGATGCCCAAGGAGATAGGAGACCGTGTGAATTCTCTACAACTAGTAGGAGTTGGTTGACTAGAGGAATTCCACCTAAAATGATCTTTGAAGAGGTTTAGATGAAGGATCTACCTATGGTCAAGGTGCCTAAAACATCTAAAGATTAAGAAAGAGTAAGTATATCTTCATATGAGCTTTGAATGCTCCATCTTATGATCAAACACAGGGAAGATGACTTGGAATACTTAGGATTAAAGTATAATGGTATGAGCAATGAGTGTGGCTTCTAATGCACTAAAATCTCTCTTTTGAGACCCAAAATCAAGCTCAATCTTTATATAAAGTAAACTCCAATTACTATAAAACGGTTGCCAACAGCTCTTTGCCGACTGGTTGTGGCTCAACACTGATCGGTGGAGCAAGGTCTCGGATCGGTCAGCGGACCGGTCGATTTAAGCCTGGACAAATGAAATGTTGTTGTCCAAATTGGAGCCAATCACGACCAGTCTTGGTCCGGTCGATTTTAAGCATGGGTTAGGCAGTGCTTGCTGACCACACTAATCTTCTGACAACCTGTCGGCCAGGGGCTGCGACCGGTCAGTAGACACATGAGTTGTATTGTTTGATTTGTCTTGTTTCCAGCAGCTCATGCAACCTCTTGGGCCACTACTTAAGTGATCTTTTGGGACACCTAGGGCCTATCTAATATGACTAAAGGTATGCCTATTAGTTCAAGGTCATCTAGAAGTTTGAGTTTTGGTTTAGTTCAAGGTTCAAGGCTCACCAAGGCATTTTATTTACCTGTTTATTCTTCCTTGATGTTGCAGATCCTCTTGAGTATTCAGTCTTTATCTTCTTTAAACTCAATCGACACCTAGACTCATAACCTATGTAATTAACAAATAAGATACACTAGTATGCCACAGAAAAGTGCACTAACAACTCCCCCTTTGTCAATTACGTAACAAATATCTAACCTACCAAAACAAAATAGATATACAAGAGATTACAATGATATTGAAATAAATATAGCACTTTTAACATGACTAAGTAAGCATCTCCTCTTCAGTTGCTCCCCCATAACTCGTCAATCCTACAAAACATAGCAAACTTTTTTTGTGGGACTTGATCTTTTTGTCAGCAATTGACAAACCAATCTCTTTCCCTTAATAATACACCAATTAAGAAAATTGAGAAGAGATTAGAGTATCGCAGTTTTAACTATAAGCACATGCTAACTAAGGAAAGTATGGGGTGCATGAACATTAAAACATGGAGCATGTATGGAACATTATCAATAAGAAAATTTAACTATCTAAGCATAGTTGATCATGCATAATTGGTCATTTAAGATAAACATGAAAGCATAATGACCAAAGCATAAATTAACGTATATTAAGCATAAAAATCAGCAAGATTAACTAATCTAAGCAGGGTGATAGTCTAGTAATAAGGTATACCAATCGAAAACTAGGCTAAACAATCAATGGTGGGCTAATGAGGCTTAAATCCTCTGATATGCCCTTATGCACACAAATGAGGCTAAAATCCTCAAATTTACCTATAGTGTCCAGATTCTAACTACCTTCACTAACTATTTTTAGTCTGATCATCCTAAGGGTAACTAATTTCCATAACTCCCTCATAAAAGTGAACATGAGGTGAGGGGTTGGGAACTCCTTCTCCTACAAGGGATAGTGTTCGGGATCCTCTCTTAGATTAGGGGGAAGAGAGGTAGTGGTAGAGGTTCTGAGTATTATCACAGGTTTTTTGCTCCCATCACTAGTAGAGTCACTGGATTCATATTTGAACTCTTCTATGTCATCTCATATTGCTTTCATAGCCTTCTTTCCTTTTAGTTTAGGCTTTTTCGGACACTCCGGGGCAATGTGACCACGGTCACCACAATTATAACATTGGACTTTTTTTATTTGGATGATTTCCCTTTAAATTTCTCACTCTTCTTGTCCTTTTTGTCACAAATTCTCTCTCTCTCTCTCTCTCTCTCTCTCTCTCTCTCTCTCTCTCTCAAATTTGAGAAATCTCTTGAATTTCTTGTTCAATTTATCTTCATCATCATCGTTATCTTTGGAAGACTTACTCTTAATCTCTTTTTTGCCTATATGAGTGTATATGTGAAGTCTTCAAGGCGATGTCTTTCTTCTTAGAGGGAGTCTTAAAGTATAGTTCATATGTTTGTAGGGAACCTAAGAGTTCTTCTACTTTTTGTTATCTATGTCTTTACACTCTTCTAAGACTATGACTTTGGATATAAATCTTTTCGGAAGGGACCTAAGTATTTTTCTATAAATTTTTCCATCTGGAACCCATTCTCCTAAGCTACATATGGAGTTATAAATTAAGTTCAATCTAGTATAGAACTCCATGAAAGATTTATCCCCATTCAATTTAATATTTTCAAATTGTGTAGTGGAAAGTTGTAATTTAGAATGTTTGACGGTCGACGTTCCCTCATTGTGATCTCTAAGATCTTTCAAGCTGATTTATTAATTTCACAATTACATATACGATTAAATTTATTGGATGAGACAGCAGAAAAGATTGCGTTAAGACCCTTGGCATTGTAGCACAAAGAGACCTCTCGTGGGCACTCCAATTTTTCATAGGTTTGAGTTGGGTGACCGGAACTTTATCTCGATCCACCGTTTCCACTGGTGTGGTCCAACCATCTTCTATAATGTCTCATACTATTAGATCAATGGACATTAAGAATACTCGCATCCAGGCCTTCCAGTATGCATAATTTGACCAATCAAAATATGGTGGAAGAATGATAAAATTACTCCCCTCCTGGGTAGACATCATACTATAGCTCCGGTATCGGATCTTACTCTAAACGATTAAGTCATTGAAGAGCAACCCACTCTGACACCAATTAAAATTGCGTCGGGGGATACCCTACGCTGATCGCGGAAGCTTACGGAGCTTATAGAATTATGGTTAAGTCCTAGAAGAGAAGGGGGGGGGGATTAGGATTGTTTAAAAATCCTTTTAAAAACTTCTTTGCCTAATTAAACTAATTAGCAATTATATACTAATTAAGTAAGAACACTTAGCTTCCAAGCTTAAGTAGGTCCAATCATAAATACTAGCAAAGATTAAGCAATTAAGCTACCTAGTCTAAGCACATAGATTATAAAGATACATCACGATGAGCTTCTAATTAATGTGCAATTAACTAGACTACAAAAGATATAACTTCTAAGCAACTAGTCTGGAAGTGAAACTACAATATGTGTGTGAGAATCTACTTATCAATGTATAGCATAAATTCCATTCCAACATTCATATAATTGATCATTAAAGATAATACAAGAATAGAAATGGCTCAAATGACAATCTCAAACACAAGCATGTGTAATGGTTCGACTACTTGTCAACTACACATCCGATTTATGTACTCATCCCTTGAGCACATCGAATTTCATTATAGCAGAGGTTTTAAATCAAGTTTACCTCTCAACCTTTGCAGGGAAGTTTTTGTACAGGTTCACCTCTCAATCTGAACGGAGATTTTCAAGGTTCATCTCTCAACCTAGATGGTTGACAGGTTCCACCCAACCTAGGAGTTTACAGGTTACTCCCAACCTACACATATGTACCCATGTCGGTGGCTCCCATTGGAAACTTGTTTAGGCTCGACAAACGTGTCAATGATCGTCAAACGACTCTACGTGGTTTTAAGTAGGACAACCATCAACTTTAAATTTAAACTCAATCCTACTAAAAGGAATGAGTGCTAGGATTCCTAAAGTGACAACTTACTTGTCGGATTGAACCCCTTGTACAATGTCTTGTTGGGTTGCTTGATCTCCACTTTTCCATGCTTTAATCAACTCCCTGATGCTCCCCCGATTGTGTTGCTGTTGCGTTACTATTGCCTCAGCTCCACCAATCAATCACTTCGCATGTGATACTCTTGAGATGCCCAAAGTGATATGAGATGGTATAAATTCTCTACAACTAGTAAGAGTTGGTTGCCTAGAGGAATTTCACCTAAAATGATCTTTAGAGGGGTTTAGATGAAGGATCTACCATGGTTAAGGTGCCTAAAATATTTAAAGATCAAGAGAGAGCAAGTTCATCTTCATATGAGCTTTGAGTGCTCTATCTTATAATTAAACACAGTAAAGATAGCTTGGAATGCTGAGGATTAGAGCTTAATGGTATGGGCAATGAGGGTGGCTTCTAATGTACTAAAATCTCTCTTCTGAGACCCAAAATCGAGCCCAGCATTTATATAAAGAAAATTCTAAAGACTATAAAATGGCTGCCAACAACTCTTTGTTGACCGGTCATGGCTCAACACCAACAGGTCGAGCAGAGTCTCCTACTAATCGGCGAACCGGTCGATTTAGGCATGGATAGGTAAAATGTTGCTGTCCCAATTGGAGTCAGTCACATGTTGATGACCGGTCTTAGTCCGATCGATTTTAGGCATGGGTCAGGCAGTGCTTGCTGACCACTCTGATCTTCTGACGACTGGTCGGCAAACACATGAGTTGTGTTGTTTGGTTTGTCTTGTTTCTAGCAGCTCATGCAACCTCTTAAGCCACTACTTGGGTGATCTTTTGGGACACTTAGAGCCTATATAAGATGACTAAAAGTATGCCTATTGGTTCAAGGTCATCTAGAGGTTTGAGTTTTAGTTTGGCTCAAGGTTTAAGGCTCACCAAGGCATCTCATTTACCTATTTATTTTCCCTTGATGCAACATGTCCGCTTGAATCTTCGGTCTTCATTATCTTTAAGCTCAACTAACACCTAGACTATCACGTGGGGCCCAATCATCCAATCAAGTTTTTGAACTTCGAGTGAGGCTATTAGATCAAACGGTCTAGAGTAAAGAACCTCTCCCATACAACCTGAGTACCCTATACTTCCTATACAACATCCCTTAGGCCCTACTAATAGACATTAATCACCCAAAAACCTTCGAATTCACATGGTGGCCCAAATAATAACTGGATTTCTGATTTTTGAGGTGTCCCACTTTCATTGTTGGAAATCCTTCTAGACTGATTTGATGCCATACATACATACACCATAGCGCACCCTCACCTTCAATGTTTTTACAATTAGCTTATCATAAAACTCATGCACATGCGCATGGTCCAACCTTAATATTTTCATGGCATCTAACCTGTCTGAAAGGGTCTCCCCACCTAAAGAAGATTTGAAACCGGGAGACCTCCAAATTCAGGCTGATCCAATCGGTCACCAGGCTTTGGGGGCCATTGTTCTACTGTGAGACGGTCCATGTTATTTTTGTGCAATCTGCATGAAATGAAACCCACCATGACAATGACATTTAAAAAACGTAAGGCCTGTGGACAACCACCTAAAAGCCTTTAAATTCACGTGGCGGTTCAGATAATAGTTAGAATTTTTCTAATTTTTGAGGTGACCCTTTCCCCATTGGGTGGCCCTTTGGGACCGGTTTGATGCCATACATATACCATAGCCCTCACCCAAAACGTTTTTCATTAACGCTATCATACAACTCATGTACGTGGCCCACCTTGATGTTTTCATGGCATCAAATCTGTCCAGAAGCATCTCTACACTTTTAAAGTTGAAGTGACGACATTTCCAAATCAAAAGTGGATTGCCGACAATGGTGGTGTGTTGACGTCACCAAGTTCTGTGGATCCCGCCATGATGTTTGTGTTATATCCACATCATCCATCCATTTTGTGAGATCATTTTAAGGCAAGGGCCTAAAAATAAGGCAGATCCAAAGCTCAAGTGGACCACACCATAGGAAGTAATGGGGACAATGACGCCCACCATTGAAATATGATGAATGGAAAACACAAATATCAGCTTGATCCAAAACTTCTATGGCTTCGAAGAAGTTTTCAATGATAGGCGTTCAATCCCCCAAATGGCAAACACAAATATCAGCTTGATCCATAACTACTATGGCCCCAAGCACTTTTCAATGGTAGGCGTTCAATCTCCAAACACAAATATCATCTTGATCCATAACTTCTGTGGCCCCAAGAAGTTTTCAAGGGTGGACATCATTGCCCCCACTCCTTCCTGTTGCGTGGTCCGTTTTAGCTTTGGAACTGCCTCATTTTTTGGGCAAAATGGATGGGCAGTGTGGATATAACACATACATCATAGTGGATCCATCAGAACTTGGTGATGGCAACACACCACCCAGGTCAGTGGTGCGTGGTACACCATGCAATCTGCTTCCTTCCAAGTCGGGCAGATCCAACGGTCATGTGAATGGAAGGTTTTGAGCGCTTGTCCATTACAGCTAGCACATGGCCCTCCATGTTGTTTTTATGAAATCTGCACAAGTGAGACCCACCATGATAAGAAGATTTTAAGAACATAAGGCCCGCAAAGTCATCAGGTGAGCCACGTGGTGGAAAACAGCGGACAACCACATAAAACCCTCCAAATTCAGTGGTGGTCCAAATAATAGTTAGATATCTTATTTTAGTTAGTCCCACTTTCATTGTTGGAACCGTTTTAATGCCATACAAAACCATAGCCCTTACTCTCAATTTTTTTTAAAATAAACTTATTACACAACTCATGGGCAGGGCCACCTTGATGCTTTCTTGGCATCAAATCTGTCCAGAAGGGTCTCCCCATCTTAAAAGTTGAAACCACGCCACTTCGAAATTCGGGCTAATTCTACGGTCACGTGTGAATTGAAGGTTTTAGGTACTTTGTCCATTGTTTCTACTGGGTGGCACTCTATTTTGTCACCTACATAAAGTGGAGGTTTTTGGACGCTTGTCAATTATTTCCCTCCATATTGTTTTTATATAATCTGCGTCAAGTGAGACACACCATGACAATAACAATGAGATTTCCAAAGCATAAGTCCTCCTCAGTCATCATCAATTGGGCCACACCATGAAAACAATGGACAACTCAGAGAACTCCAAAAATCACATGGTAGTCCAAAAATGTTTGGATTTATTATTTTTTAGGGCGTCCCAATTTTATGGTTAGACCAACCTTCTAAGCCGGTTTGATGTCTACCTGCAGTGTCCAAAATGGGATGTCCAACTAATTAGCTTGTAAGCCCACCATGGTATTTGTATGACATCTCACCCATCCAGAAAGGTTGTCCCACCATGAAAATGGGATGCCCCAAAAATCAGGTCAATCCAACTGTCAGGTAGACCACAACATAGAAAACAATGACCACCACCAAAAAACCTCAACGTTCATCCATGTAATGGTTGGATTGACCTGATTTTTGCTGCATCCCTTTTTCATAGCGGGGTGCCATGGTGGAAGAACAAGATAGCATACAAACACCACGATTGGGTCCCACACAACATCTAGTTGGGTGCACAACTAGATGCGTGTGCACACACACAGTTACATAAAACAGTCCAAGCAAAGATAGGAACGGTCCACATTTTTTGTACCTGGGCCATCTAACGAGGGTCCTCTATATAAACACTTTTTAAAAGTCATGCCATCTTGAAAAACCGAAAACATTTAACCCACTTCTTTCACTTCTTTTAATGTGGGTAGCCCATATCAGCTTCTCCCAATAACCTGCACCAAAGAATAGAGCAGGCAAAATTGTGGAGTCCACTATGTTGTAAATGTAAAATCCACTCCGTCTATCAAGTGAGAATTTACCTAATTATTCTAATTGTACATACAAAATACAAGCGTGATAAAAATACTCATATGGGCCACACTAATAGGAGCAATGTCAAATTGTTCCAACAGCCTCTGAGTTCATATGGTGTGACTCACGCTGAGTTTTAAACAGGCTGTTGAGTTAGATCTAATTAACAGGTTTGATAGAAGATACACCACACGATGGCCTTCATACAACACACTATGGATGGCATCCCATTCACACTGTTTTGTATGGTTTGGTCCATCTGAGTGATGAATCGAGCAGATTTTTTTACCTCAAGACCTAACATAGAGTATACAATCTGATAGGCCAAGTGGATGCATTGATCAGTGGGGCCACCATGAGGAATGATTGGGTACAGTTCGTCTGTCATATGCACGCCATCATGTTCTCCTTGGAGTCCAAAAATAAGAACGATCAAACTTAGGTGGGCCAAACCAGGTAAAATCATGCCTAAAGCCCTCTGAAATCACATGGTGCAGCCCAAGTTTTGAAATGGCCTGATGTTTGGGGTGTCCATTCATCCTAGCAGTGCACCGCCTACGTATGGATCAGATGGCATTTATACACATTGGACCCCACAATTCGGATAGTTTTAATAATGCAGGCCGCCCCATCCCAATTGTTCCTGCAGTGTGACCCACCTTCGTTCAGCATGAGCTTGAAGGGGCGATGGATTGGAAATGGTCCCAACATTAGGTGGGCCCAGCATGCTGTTTCATAAAATAGCCACATTGCACAAACACTTTAGAGGAACCGCCTCGACTTGGCATTGATATTGAAGGAAGGTAATTAGAATTTGGTCATTTCTACTTTATTAGGGAATAATCACAATTCAATTGGACAGAGCATCCAAACATGCCCAGAGGATCAACGGTCCAGCCTGCAGGCTCATGTTTCACAGTGGCCCATTCCCAAAAACCAAAGCTCAGGTTTTTCTACACAATAAACTCCGACAAGCTTTAGTAGGAATCCCACACTATTTTAACATCATTACTACAAGGTTTCTAGCAGCTAAAAAATTTACCGAGACAGCATATTACCGAAGATCAACGACATCAAAGTTCAAATTGGGGTGCATGTACACATGAGAACAGTGCTCATAGATCGGGCTGCCATCCTCAGGCTGTTCATGAGGATGAAAACCGCGCTGTTGACAGTTACGTATCAAGGTGACGCCAGCTGGGTCAGAGAGATGGAATATACCATGGGTCCTGCATAGATGCAAAGAAACTAAGGGCCTGTTTGTTTTCGTGTAGATACCAGTAAACCACAGTAAAAGCATAATAATGAGCAGGGGCGCCTGTTTGAAATATTAGAGGAATTTCATTTCGAATTTTGTGCAAACCACAACATTGTAAAAGTGAAAACTTTTAGGGCCCCACTATGATGTATCTGTTATGCATACATGGTCCATTCATTTTCTCAGATCATTTTCGGGCATGAGCCCAAAAAATGAGGCAGATCCAAAAGTCAAGTGGACCACACCATAGAAAACGGTGGGCATCATCATTCTCACTGCTTCCTTTAGTGTGGTCCAGTCGAGTTTGGATTTGTACCATTTTTTGGCTCGTCCTAAAATGATCTGGCGCAATGAATGGATAGCATGGACAACACACACATACATCATAGTGGGGCCCACAGTTTTGCCAAGTAGACATGGTAAGGATGCCACAGAAATTGAGTGACCCTTTACCTGTCAAATCTTACTGGAGGAAATAAGAAAATAATTATTACTTATTTACCTTATTTTACTAGTAATTACATGGAACCAAAAGAGGCCCTAAGTGAAAACTCGGTCATTTAACAGCCATTGACCAATCAAGTTCTGCCAAGCACAATTCTTCTTTGAGAAATGCCAGGCTGAGTTCGGGCATGTATATGCCAACATGTTTTCATGTGTGAGAGAACTGAGCCATTCATTAGGTGGGCCAACATGGCGAGAGAGAGAGTGGCTGGTCAAGGAGAAAAAATAAAGATGACCAATGGTCTTATTTAAGATGCAAGTGTGGCCCATCTGATGAGGGAACCTGATTTTTGCCAGGGAATTTTAACAGTAGCTCTCACCCAACGAGCATCCAGGATCCCACATGCATGGGTAAGGCTGTCACTGGGCACCTAGACCGGCTGCTACCGGAAGGAACCGACCTGATTTGAACCAACCTGTCCAGGTCCCATTTTTGGACCCACTAAGAAATCAGGTTGGATTAAAGTCTGCCTCCTGGACCTGACTAAATATCAGGTCTACACAGGTCCAGGTCAGGTATATGTAAAGGGCCCAATTAAGAGTAGAGTCAGGTTGGGTCCAACTAGTGTAATAGTACAATGAAATGCATTTAATATATATTAATAATTCTGGCAACAAAATGATGTTGCCTAAGCCACACACATGTAAGAGAGCCGTTTACCCCATGCAAGTGTCAAAGTGGCATGTGTATACAAACTATCCATCCATCATGTGGGCCCAACCATTTAAATGCTCTTATTGTCCCAAACCCAACTTGAAACCTAGATCCAAAGACCTGACGTGTAACAGGACCCAATCGAATCTAGGTCCAGGTCTTCAAGAACTAGACCAAAACTTGAAAGGACCAGGACCCAGCCAGCACATGTATGAGTATTATGGAACCCAACCTGAACCTGACCCATCAACAGCCCTATGCATGAGACATTGGAAAATATGGAAATCAACCCTTCAAACTCTTCTCATGAATTGCCCCAACATTTTATCTTTATGTTTATCAGATTGCTTGTGCCAGTTATGTATTATTTTATTACTGCAATGAATTCCGGGTTGCGATTTTGGAAGGAGATTAAAGGGACAAAATTCTACCTGGATGTGTCTGTGGGTGCCATAACAATGGCTATTGCTTCTGGTAACATGACCTGACAAAGAAGTCACAAATCAGTAGCCTTTTTCAATAAAAAGATTATGACACTTGCCATAATAACAGAATCCTGGCATAAAAAATAAAAAAACCGAGAGGTGCAAAGGATATGTGGTGGAAATGATTGAGAATCTCTGCTATAGCACATGCAAGCATGGAATGCGAAGGCGATCCAGGTAGTTACAGCCAGGCCAGACTGTATGTTGAATGTGGTGGACCTTTCTTCATTAACTGCCTGTCTCGATCACGTCTCTCACCCATCTGATGAGCGAACAGTCCTGACCAGGCATGTCTACAGTGGGGGACCTGATGAACAGCCCGGATCTTGTGCATGTGCTCAATCCTCTTTGCATTAATATCCTGAAACCACTCTAGAAATTCATTTCTTTCAGGATCACCTGATATGAGTAATGAGTGTGAAGATCAATTGAGGACATGAAGCAAGACTGTGATGGGTGCGTCTGAAAAATCAAAACAGGATCAATGGTCATAAATATTGCGAAGTGAGATGACTGGGAAAAAGAACCTCCTACATCAAAATGCATCAAATTGGTTTAGATTTGAAGAAAAAATAACTATCATCAATATGCGCCATTTCTACAACCAAAATTCTTCCCCAAGTTCCCAAAAAAGATATGCATCTCTATTAAAAAAGCTAATCAATGCCAAGATGAGGTTGCCATAATCCTGCTGGGTTGAGAGTTAAGACCAATAAAACGAGTAGATGACATTGGCTAGGCGACTGTTCACTATAGGATCTAGAGCATGGTTTTAAGACTCGGACAACTCCAATACAAGTCGAGTCAGATTCGATATTATCTGATCTGGTTTGATACCACGAGTCGTATGATCCGTAACAGCCTTTACGAACTCGGCTCCATAATGGACTGTTACGGGGCCGATACGGATCATTTTTTCGGCAACATGGGTCATGTTCTCTGTAAACGCCATTACAGCCATTACAACCCTGTAACACGTACAGGTTGGCACCATTACTATTATGTAACAGTAAATACGTCCCCACAACGGCCGTTGTGGCACACCTCGCTCCCGAGTCACCTCTGGCTCAGGCAAGTCGGACCAATTCATCCCCCAAATTGGGCCAGGTAAGATCAACTCAAGACTGAATGACCCGATCCGAGTCACCAGAGTCTAAAAACCATGATCTAGAGCTGAATTTGCAGAACCTCATCTGCATTGAGAGTTTTGCTGAATCCATAAGCACCTCTACACAGGACCAACCCAGGCATGCACAGGACATCCAAGCTGTAAATCAGTTTGGATCCACCATGTAGAAGATCAATAATGGGTCGGTCCACGTGCATACGAATGTGGGACTTGTGGCAGTTCTTGTCAGACCATCCAAATTATTTTCAATTTCCAAATATGTGAAGCCCACCTGATTAGTTGACTGGCCTGATTTTTGCAACGGGTCATCTCATGGTGGGCCCACCTGATGGACAACTCAGATGTGTCACGCACATGCCAGGTTCACACATTTAGCTGTGTAAAGGTGCATGTAAGCTTAGAAAATTTCCATATTTTAAAGTTCCAGCCTCTCAAAACAGTCATGCAATTAGGAGTATCATGAAATCCCTAGGAACAAAATGTAATTATGGCACCCAATCGCTGTATAAATACTCTGATAGGATCACACAAGAAGGATCCAGAGGAACTAAGACCAATGTTCTGAAAGTATTATCGGATCCTAAAATTGTAAGAGGGCTGTAATCACAAATCACAACATCATAAGATTTTTATTTTCTGTTTATTTATTTATTTATTTTGAAAGGTTAAGATTTTTATTATTTTGCTTCCTAAATTAAAGAAAATATAGAAATATAAATAACATTTAAATACAAAAAGAGTGGGACATGATAAAAATATTTTTTTCTATCACATGACATCAGGGTATGCTCAAAATATCAATGTAATATGAAAACAAATTATCTGCTTTTCTTTAGAAACAAATAATAAGCATGTTTTTGGATTCCCGAGTTCCAAACTAAAAGGCCCCAAATGAATGAAAAGCAAACACTCAAATTTCAATCTATGTCAAATAGTCAATCAATTTCAGTTGCATCAACATCTTCATATCCCCACTATAACAATGATCATTAGTCATCCATGTATGGCATATTTTGAATGATACAAAACTCAAAAATGCCTCCCACAAGTGCTTAGAAAGCCCCAAAACAACTTGCAAAAAAAAAAAAAAAGAAGGAAGGAAAGCGTAAGCGTAAGCAAATGGCAATTTCATAGGTCACGGCAACCATGATTATTTGTTTCTTTATTGAATCATATGATTCAAGTCCAAATAATGGATCATAATATTTACCAATTTTTTGGATAAAAAGATTTAAACATGAAATTCAAATTGTTTCCTATAATATTTTAATTGAATAGTATGATTCATATCACAAGTCATAAGATTTTAATGACAACGACTAAAACTGAAAGAAACCAAATTTGCAGCATGAAATCAACTTTAATTCATGTTAGATTACTGACACAGCATTATTTAAAGGGTGTCTTTGGATGCAACTATCAATTTGAATTGCATTTTTTAGTCGAATAAGATATAAGTAACCAAATTGTAATCTCCTTAGCATTTATGATGAGTGTCATGACTCCAATTTGCAATTACATTACTTTCAAGTTGGACTCATAAGAAAGTTTACAATTTGAGGGAGGGCCATTTCCCCATTATGAATACTAGGAAATATCACTAATTTCTCTCATCTCCTCTAAATTAAACTGAATGATCATGATCCAATTTGTTAGGGCATCCAAATGCAGCAACAAATTTTCTACAAACAAAACAAAATTGAGCAGGAAAAAGCAACTCACATTTCCATTTTGAATGTATAAGATGCAACCTGACATCATGCGACATGATGACCAGTACTAAATGTTTATGGTTTGCAGGCAAGCATGCACATACAAACTCGTAAAATAGAAATTCAAATATGATTAAGAATAAACGTAGCAAGGATTGATAAGGTAAGAGCATAAGAGCATCTTCAGAAACTTACATGAATCCAACCAAGAGGAAAAAGTGAGAGTTTGTCTTGAATATCAAATATCTCTTCTTCATTCATAGTCTGGCACTGAACACAACAATTTCTTCAGACTGGAAACTGTTTGGCAACAAAAGAATGCTACAGCCTACAAGCAGTATGACATTACAATTTCCAATGTAATGATTCAGAGATTTGCTAGCCCTGTACACAGCACATGTGCCAACCTGGCAAATGTGTAGGACATCTGAATGATGCATGAGGTAGGGCTGTCAATGGGTTGGGTCTTGGTGTACCCATACCCAATGTTCGAAATATCAATATCGCATTACGTATCGCATCCTTGGGATACAGATACGTATCCGTTATTGGATGGGATGTATCGTTTGTATCGGGTAATTTATCACACTTTTTGGGAAACATAGGGAAGCATTGGGAAAATGGTTGAACTTTTCAATGAAGTTTCAGGGATTATCAAAAAATACCTTAATACACACTTTGACATCATAACATCTCAAAAGGAAATGCACAAATAGGTTTCGTTTGTATAAGGTCATAAGCTATGCGTTGTTTGACTAAACTAATGCAACTATATTCAAATTGAATGCATAACATTTAGAGTGTATGTGATGATCATTTCATCAAACACTCCTAAATACTTTGAAATTAGTCTCAATTGACAGCTGCTTGAAGGGAAATTTAAAAAAAAAAAAAAATTAATAATTTAATTTTTAATTAAAACGATTTTTATTTTTCGAAAAAATTGACGAGGACTAAACAAATCAGTAGATCAGCTCTCATACATGCTTAGGGCCTGTTTGTTTTACATTTACATAATGTAAATACAAGTAAATGAGAAATGATTATTTACTAGGTAATTCTTTACACGTTTTTCAAAGTTGATGATTACAATCTACTTTTTGTACACTAAAATCGAGGAATGTTTGAATTTCACGTGGGGCCCACTGTGATACATGTAGTTTATCCACTCCGTCCATCCATTTTGCAAGGTGATTTTAGGGAATAAACCCAAAATTGAGACAAATCCAAAGATGAGGTGGACCACACCACACGAAACAATTGGTTGAATGCCTAACATTATAAACCTTTTAAAACCACAATTTCTTATGGTGTGGGCCACTTTAGCTTCAGATCTACCTCATTTTTTTGGCTCAAACCTTAAAATGTTTCGATAAAATGGATGGACGGCATCGATATGTCACTGACATCACAGTGGGGCCCACGAATGGATGACAATCCTTTTCAAAGGCTTTTTACAAAAAGTAAATACACTTCCTCGACACTTCTTATCAAACCGAGGTAAATGATAATAATTACTAACTTACATCAAATTGCATGCATTTACCTCCATTTACAACAAAACAAACAGGCCCTTAATTTCATGTTTGGGGTGCAACATTGCAAGCAATCTGGGAGAAATTGGGGAAATTTCGAATTTTCCCCAAATCAGACCACCTACACTCAAATTTCAAAATTAGTGTTTATGTGATGATCATTTCATCAAACACTCCTAAATACTTCGAAATTAGTCTCAATTGACAGCTGGTTGAAGGAAAATTTCAAAAGAAAAAAAACATGGAGAACATGAAGAACCAATGTATATCAAAATCAAAGCTCCAACTCCATGATTTTTCAAGCAAAACATAAAGAACCAATGGATTTGTAATCATTTGAAACTGATTTAACATAATTTCAACAAAAAAAATGGGATATATCAGCACTACTTGTGCGTTTTGTATCGCATAAGTAGGATACAAGATATATCGTGGGATATATTGGCCGATATCGTCGATATTTAAAACATTGCCCGTACCCAGACCTGCCTAAGAGGGTCAGGTTTGGTTCACATTTCATCATATTGAAAGGCTACAATCACCTACTAAAATAAGTGGCCCAATCGCAGAAGCAGAACCCAAACTGTCCTTGTGATGTCTGATTCTTTTTCCAATAGATAGTAACATTGTAAAGGAAAAGGTCGCATCTTCAGTACCTTTTCTCTACTGCCATTCCTTTTAAAGTAACCTACCATTCGTGTCTTCTCCTCCGTCCCCCTCCCCCATCCGCACCCTAACCTCCCTAAATCTTCTTCTTCTTTTTTAAGATGAAGATTTTATTAGGGCCAAAGACCAAGGACAGG
The DNA here is from genome assembly GCA_003013855.2 of Liriodendron chinense. NCBI lineage: Eukaryota > Viridiplantae > Streptophyta > Magnoliopsida > Magnoliales > Magnoliaceae > Liriodendron > Liriodendron chinense. The sequence goes on from PVNU02002913.1 coordinate 1,399,321, forward strand.
AAAACAAAACAAGAAGAAACAGAGAAACAAAAACAAGAACAACACTACCCTACAATCAACGAACCCAATCCCTTACATGCAACTCCACCCTTTTATACACCCCCCTCAGGGACAGACTTAATATTGCAAAAGCAGCATCCTCTCTAACCAAATTGACCAGAGGGTAGCTAACAATGCAGCCCTCCATCTTGGGGCCCTCGGAAAACCTCCCCCTCCAACGTTCCAAATTCAACGCAGAGAGTCAATCAGATGAGGCATCACCCAGAAAACATTGGCCAATCGAAGAATGCCCGACCAGACGATGGTGGAGAAAGAATGGTGAATGAACAAATGGTCCACTGACTCCTCTCCATTCAAACAGCAGGGGCAGGCATTAGGAATGTAGGGCCCTCCCTCCACTTTCTTAAAAAAATAATAAAAAAATAAAAAAATAAAAAAAAACTCTCCCAATCTTTGTCCCACTTTCTTGAGAAGCAACAGCCTTGCATTAACCTTAATCTCAATCAATGATGATAACAGCTGCGAGGTGGGTTTGGGTTTGCATTCTTGGTACCGATCACTACACAGGCTGCGAAGAGCAAAAGGGCCCAAATAGGAATGTAATTGACTGCATCCATGCCTCTCGTTAACCTTCCTTTGATCATCCATTCCTCAAAATCCACAATTAACCGGGTAGTTAGGAACTTGGGTGGCACGCAATTAGGAACTGACCTGATCCTAACTTTAATTGGGTCAAGGTGGTGGAACCACAGATCTGGCTGCCCATGCGTAAGGTGGTACTCTCCTTGAAGATGAACAGATGCAAACACCAGGCTGGTCCAATCAAGTGGGCCACACCAGTTCAGTTGAAGGTTTGGTGAGATGAAGAAAATCAAAGGTGATGGAGGCTTGGCGAGAGAAGCAGGAAAGCAGAGGCAATTGATCAGAAGATGCAACCATACTCGCTGAAACAAAAGGGAAACAAGTACTAATGAAGTCTGTACCAGTCTACTAGATGCAAATTTCACGGAAGAGGAAAACCCAGAAGGATGGACGGTAGTTCATAAGAAGAAATCGGACTTGAGGAAGACGAGCTACGTCCCATCTCACTGAGCTCCCGACGCTATTCGTAGTTGGGTTTCCAGTCAGCTGGCTCCCGATAAACTTCAAAAGTGTTTTTGAGCAGCCCGGAAAAGAGATGGAGGTCATAATCCCGTGAACTCGGAACTCTTTCGAAAGTTGTGTTTTCGCTTTCGTCTGGATGAGTCGGGAGGATGAGGCAGAGAAGGCCATAAAACTCCTCCATGGTTCAAGGGCCTGCAACTGCATGTCCAGAGAGCTCGATTTGGGCCAGACATTAAGAACAAGGAGGCTTCAAGGCGAGTAGTGAATGGCCTGACCGCTAAAAAATCACCGGCGCATCGAAATGTATCCAGAGCTTTTTCTAAAGGGAGAGCAACGAGGAAGCAAACAGTTGTCTGGGGATAACCAATCTTACAAAAATGCCCTCAAAGGCAATCTCATGCAGGGATGCAACCTCCAAACCCACAAAAAGGAAAGAGGGGAATATCAGAACCCAAATTGGACAAATGGATATGGACAGAGGAATCGACCGAAGGTCTGGTAATTTCAATCCACCAAAAGGTGATTAAATATTCGCTAGAAGCACTGGAACTCAGTTTCGTACTATCCATCAAACCAGGGACAACAGTTGCAGTTCTCGAAGAATGGCTAACCTCGAATTGTAACTTAAAAGACGATGATGTGACAGTTAAAATACTAAACAATGATCATGCCCTAGCCTCAGTTAGCTCGCAGCCACAAGCAAATAGCTTCTTCATGTCCTACAACATGATTCAGGATGACACAATTAGAAGTACTTAGAAGTGGGAGCTCTGGTCAACATTTGGATGGAAAGAAGTTTGGGTTCGGATATGAAATCTGCCATTGGAACTCTGGATCAACATAGTATTCCTGGAAATAGGGGCCTATTTTGGATTGAATGTGGTAATCGACCAAAATTTGAAGAGCTGTGATGAACTCTGACTCATTCGGATCTGTGTTATGAAGAAGAAACTCAACCCAATTCTAGATTTTGTTAGAATCAAGGTAGGGAGCAGTATCTTCAAGGTATGGCTGCAGCAAGAGCTTCAAATCTTTGCCTCCTTCAAGGACAATAACCTTCTGCACCCTTCAATGGCAGATTCTGAATGTGATGCTGATGAAGCACGATGTTTTTTCTCCAGCAGAGCACTATACTATTCCACGATGAGTTGTCACCCTCCGAAAGAACAAATTAATGATGGTGTCAGTAATGGGGCTGAATTTTCTACATATGGCAGTCCCCTTTGCTCTCAGCCGTCTTCCGTAGAGAGTGTGCTGCTTGAGGGCCGGTTCATATCAACTAAAGAGAATGAGAAAGGGACGCATGTAGGGTTCATTAATAACAGAGAGCCAGGCATTAGACACGTGTAAACATGACGGCATTTGCTCAGATTTTTAAAAACATCATGTGTGTCAAACAAAAAACAACCTCACATGTGATATGGGCTGCACATGCAAGAGGCAACATCAGAGACAGCACGTGCCTCAGTCTACTCCATAACACCCCTTTTGCATGCCTTTTTTCTTTTTTTCTTCGACTATGCCTCTCTGGAAATCAGGAAGGGCTCTACAACAAACATCTTCTGACTTCACCAGTTGTTCAAACGAGCATCAGGGGGAGGAGATCAATCGAGACCCAACTGAACCGAATGCTCTTCCTAGCCCAGTCCCACGGTCAGCAGATCTTACACCTCAGTTATATACAGAAGAAGTTTTGAGTGTCAGCTAACCACAAGGAAGTGAATACCGGAAGTCTACAGCCTCTCGAAAGTCTCATGACAGGTAGATCAAGCAACTTGTAACAACTAATTGGGTAGCCACAGACACTGCGGGAGACCATCAAAACGTAGTTCGGAATATCTCTATGGCCCAAGGTATGAAACAAGTTAAAAAGATGGTGCTTAAATTTGCCCAACTGGTGGGAGTTACCTCCAATGATAGGCCAGAAAATTACGTAGCCTTATTTCAATTTATAGAAGAGTGTGGAAGGCTGGAATTCAATAGTCAGAACGTCAGGGAAAGCAGAATTCAGGAGCTTGTTGATACTACTTCTGGTCAATTACTTCGGCACGAACGACAGAAATCTGGAAAGGGGAAGAGGGTTAGTGAAGTCCGCTCATGAAGATTTTAAGATGGAATGTGTGTGCATTGGGATACCCATAGAAAATGACCAAGATCAAGGACATGTTAACGATACAAGGCACAAATTGTGGCACTTCAGGAAAGCAAACTACAGCTAACAGATCAGAGAACCATGGATTCCTTATGGGCTAGTAAATGTAAGGACTGGGTGGCGCTTAACACTAATGGAGCAGCATGTGCTATTCTATTTATTTGGATTACAAATCTATGATCTAAATAAGATGTCTAGGAAGGTCACAATTCTCCGTATCAGTGGTTTTCGAGGATAGTATGTCTGGCTTCAGATGGGTAGTCACTGCGGTTTATGGGACGAACCATCCAAATTTAAGGCAATCATTCTGGACCGAGCTAGATATTAGTAGAAGCAAATGGCTATTGTCATGGGTGGTAGGAGGCGATTTTAATGTCGTTAGATACTCTTTCGAAAAGTTTAGCGGAAAACAAACTATCAACAGCATGTGGCTCTTCTATGAATGGATGGTAAAAACCGAAATGACAGACTTACAAATAGGTGAAGTCAAATAAACATGGTCAAATGGTCAAGCAAGGGCGATTAAATCAAAGCTGGATCAATTTCTCCTATTTACGGATTTCACACACACACACACACACACACACACACACACACACACACACACACACAAAAGATCATGCTATAGTGCCCGTGGTTGAGCTAATAGAATTAAGGGAGTGTTGGAAGGCAAAGAAAAGGTGTGCGCTTCAATTGTTGAGTTTTACAAGAACCTCTTGTCCAAGGAAGATTGGAATTGGCATTCTCTTGATAACCTTCATTTTGATGCTATCTCGAGAGAAGTGGCAAAATCTCTCGAATTCTCATTCTTGGAAGAGGAAATATTGAAAGACATCTCGGAACTAGGGAGTGATACAGCCCAAATGGGTTCCCAATCGCGTTCTATAAAAAAATTTGGGGTTTAATCAAGGAAGATGTGATCAAATTTGCTAATGAATTCTATGATAAAGGTTTCCTTCCATCTAAGATGGGTGCCACCTTTATAGCTTTAATTCCAAAAATAGGAGCAGAAAGTATGAACGATTTTCGACCTACTAACTTGTTGGGCAGCTCTTATAAGATTACTGCAAAATTACTAGCATCCATATTTCAGGTGGCGATTAGTGAAGTTACTTCCAAATCACAAGGGGCTTTTGTGATTGGTCGATAGGTAGTGAACAGTGTATTCATAGCAAACGAATGTGTTGATTCCTGTAATAGAAAAGGATCTAAAGGGGTAGTCTGAAAACTGGACATAAAGAAAGCTTTTGATCACGTCGATCGGCATCCATATTTCAGGTGGCGATTAGTGAAGTTACTTCCAAATCACAAGGGGCTTTTGTGATTGGTCGATAGGTAGTGAACAGTGTATTCATAGCAAACGAATGTGTTGATTCCTGTAATAGAAAAGGATCTAAAGGGGTAGTCTGCAAACTGGACATAGAGAAAGCTTTTGATCACGTCGATCGGGACTTTCTTGATTATATGCTACATTCCCTAGGATGCAGGGTGAAGTGGAGAGAGAGTGGATCCAAACATGTGTTGAATCAGCAAAATTCTCAATTCTTATGAATGGCTCCCCAAACAACTATTTCAGTGCATCTCAATGGCTGCGGCAAGGCAATCCGCCATCACCATATCTCTTCATGGTAGTCATGCAAGCTTTAAGCAGGTTGATTGCCAAAGGAGCGGAGCTAGGTCTTGTATGTGGTTTTAGAATGGATAACTCCTCATTTCAAATATCTCACCTTCAATATGCAAATGATACGCTGCTTTTCTGTGAGACAAATGAATCCAAGATACTAAATCTCTGCAAAATCTTAGAATGCTCCAAGGTAGTCTCAGGGTTGAAAGTAAACATATGTAAAAGCAAATTGCTGGGAGTTGGCTTACATCAAAAGAGGTTGGAGTCCTCACTAGAATCTTTGGTTGTAAAGTAGGCTCTTTCCCAACCACTTACCCAGGTTTACCACTAAGCCTAGGCAAGCCATCTAAGCAAATTTGGGAGAAAGTGATAGAAAGGATTGAGAGCAAACTATTGTGTTAGAAGAGAAAACATTTACCATTAATAGGAAGATTAGCATTGATCAAAGCCGCTATGTCCAACCTTCCAATTTACTTTGTGTCTCTATTCAAGTGTCCAAAAGATGTGTTCAACAGTTTGGAAAAAATAAGGCGGGACTTCTTATGAGAAGGGGCAAGTGATAAGCATAAATTCCATCTTTTGAACTAGGAAGATGCTTGTACGCCACAAAGGTATGGGGGAGCTGGACTCCAGATTTTGGAGTACATGAACCTAGCACTTTTGGGCAAGTGGGTCTAGAGGTTTGGGATAGAAAAGAACAACTAATGCAGGGTTGTAGTAGAAAGGAAATGCGGGGTTTAACAAGGTTCCTGCTGGATAACAAACTCCTTATATAGGGCCTCGTCCATTTGGAAAGTTGTGGCTGCTCTCAGATCCAAGGTGTGGGAAGGCATTGGCTTCAATTTCGGTAATGGAGAAGATATTAGATTCTACGAAGATATCTGGCTAAGAGATCACAAGTTAAGGGAGGTATTCCCTAGGCTAGCAGGGGTCTCAGTGGAAGCTATTTTGAAGGTGGCTAGATGCTTTTCATTCATTGGAGTAGAGATTGTGGGCCCCTCCATGCAAAAGGAATCTGGATGATTCTGAGATACTCAAAAACTCCTAGAACTGATGAGTTCGTTTTACAAGGCTCATCCATCTCCTTCGGAAAGAGACTCCTTGAAATGGCTAGCTGATAAATCTGGGAAGTTCTTGGCGAAATCATTCTACAACAAGATCAGGGGTGAATCTAATGACAATTTGAACTTTCATACCGCATTCCTTTGTTGGAGTTGTGGTGCTCCTCCCAAGGTAGCAGGTCTAGCTTGGTTGGTGGGTGGGTAAAAACAGGGTGCTCACAGTGGATAATTTGTGTAAGAGGCACATGATTCTTCCAAATGTGTGCCTCTTATGCTTTCAGAACGAGGAATCAGTTAATCATTTATTCATCCACTGCTCATTTGCTATAATAATATGGGACATCTTCTTCATCAAATTCGGCATCAAATGGGTCCTGTCAGCCTCCCTTAAATCTTTGTTTTTAGTGTGGCATGGAGGAGGCATAGGGAAATCAGGGAAAATGAAATGGCATTTAAGGTTGCTAGCTGGGATCTGGTCCATATGGTCAGAAAGGAATCAGCAGTGTTTTAGGAACATTTCCTGCAATCCTTCGGAGGTTTACAAGTAGGTTGCTATCTTGGTTAAGGATTGGGTTGTTAATTCTTCAGCTCTTTCCCAGCTTCCAGATTGTTGGGCTGCTCGTTTATAGTTTCTCTGTTTCTTTCTCCTTTTGTTTCTGTATTTTTTTTACCCCTAGCCTTTTCGAAATAAAAATTACCTTTCCTCCAAAAAATGGTCCAAATTCAACCACACATGTGACCAGGTTCATGAGTGGAATGCCTTGATTTTTGCACAGGTTTATCTTCATGGTGGGGGCCACCTTATGCATTACTCGCATATTTCACACACTTTCCAAGTTAGCATGCATGATGCATGTAAAGGTGTATGATCTGCCTAGGTGCCAGCAAACCTCTAGGCTTAAGCCTTGCAAATTTTTATTCAAGCCACACAAGCCAAGTTGGAAGTCTATTAATATATACTGGCAATATAAGGAGAATCAAGCTGAATAAAATTCATACTTGGTTCTTTCAGAGTTATTGTGGTTCAGTCTCGATGAAACCTGAATCCCAATCTTAGTATTTTCATTTCATTACACTGCATTTATTTTGTTATGGTCTATTAGTGAAATTAGATAGTGAATAGCTCAAACAAAATATCTCCGTCTCTAGATAAGCAAACTATGACACGATCCTTCATGTCCCTCAGAGTACCCATGTCAAGTTCTCCTTAACTTTGTATCCGATTTAACTATTAATCCATCATTTACTGGAAAAGGAAAATAAAAAATAAAAAATTGTAACCATGAATCTTAGAATGTGAACCTCTGCCACGGATGGCTCAGGTAAAACTTAAAAGAGAAGGTTGATGTCTGGAGTGCAGCTGATTGTAACACTTGCCAATCCCAAATTGCAAGGGAAAAACACTAAAATGATGGTGGCGGTGGTGGTGGTAAAAATATTTTTGAAATATAAGGTGTGAAAGATCCAACACTTGCGAGGTTTACACCCACATCCGACACCCGTATCCATACCTGACTGACATAGAGAAGGTTCCTGTAAACAAGTTGTCTAAATAATGTGCATGATGAAGTGTTGGGTTTCAATTAGTTCATGATAAAACTAAGTTAACATGTTCCCCATGTTACATGAGTATGGGTGTTGAATATGGCAACAATTGGGTTCAGCAGATCCTCAAAATCCAAATTATTAGCATAAGGGTGCAGGAAGGTTTAGTTACTACTCATGAGTATCATATGTTAAAACACGTCCCTAAAAACTTGACAAATTGAGGGGCAGGAGTAAGGGCAGGTCCAGATTGAGGGTCACCCCGCTTGTTGTTCTTTTGTCTATCTGGGGCGGGAGAAGCAAGTGTTGCTTCCGTAACAGAAGTGATTCTGTTGTAGGGTTATCAGCCAGTATATCAGGGATTGGGGGCCCTGAGTGGCAGTTTTTATTTTCCTTCTTTTTTTTTCCCCTTTTTGTCTCTACCTTGTTTTCTTTTGTTGGCCTTTCCGCTTATAATAAAATGTATCATCATTTGAAAAAAAAACAAGTTGAATTGGTTTCCCGATTGGTTGGGTTCACTATAAATTCTACTAAAAGCTCAGGACTTTAAAGTACAAGCAGACATGGGAATTCAAGTCTCATGTAATGGGATCTCTTTCATCACAGTAACTGACTTGGTTACTCCAATTTTTTGAAGGCTCCAAGTATTGTAGCAAGTTGTAAACTAAGCCAAATCTGCCCATGCCAAACTGAGCACAGAGACACTGAATCACAAACTGTGAAGCAAATCTGAACCAAAAGTGAGCATTGAACGAGGAGAAGAACTTTTTTTTTTTGTTTGAAAGATGAATTAAACACTGGAAAAGGATGATAGAAAGAAGGAAAATCAATTTACCGAATCTGAAGTCGACTCCTGCTTTGGTATTATTAGTGTTGTAACAAAGAACTTCCTGTTTTTCTGAATTGATAGCAGTGCACAATGTGAGGAAACCAAATTCCCAGAACTTTCAAATCACTAATACTTTGTAAAGATAAGCTTGGTAGAGCTTACAAGTGAACCCGCAAGAACTCCACACGTTTCTAGATTTTTTGCAGTGTTTGTTTGTGCCATCCTCAAGAAATCCTCCATCATCTTTGGCGACTGCATGGTAAGTTCATCAAGTAAAATTATAAAAAATATATATAAAAAAAAAAAAAATTCAACCACAATAAATTAGGGAAATGAGAATGGTTTTGGGCATAGGAACTGCCAAGGGACTCATAACATACCATCATTTCACTAGACACAGATCAAGATCTAAAGGAATCATTTGCAAACTTGATCTAGAAAAAGGCATACAATCATGTGGATTGGGCCTTTTTACAGTATATGTTGCAGCGCCTCGGTTTTGGAGTTAAATGGAGAAAGTGGATGGAGGAGTGCGTCGGTTCAGCGCATTTCTCAATATTGTTCAACAGGTCTCCTAAAGGTTTTTTTCAGAAGTTCTAGGGGCCTGCGGCAAGGCGATCCGTTATTGCCCTTTCTTTTTGTTATAGTGGGGGAAGCGTTGTTGCGGATGCTAACAAAAGGGCAGGAAGAAGGTTTGATCTCTGGGTTCAAAGTGGAAGGTATGGAAATCCCGGTCTCTCATATTCAGTTTGCAGGTGACATGCTCCTGTTCTGCAACGCTAACTCAGAGAAGGTGAGCCATTTGCGAACCATTATTCGGTGCTTCGAGGCAGTATCGGGTCTGAGAGTGAACTTGGCTAAGGGTAAGATGATAGGGGTGAGCACGAACGAAGACGAAGTGGGGCAGATGGCTGAAATCTTTCGATGCGCAACAGGTCTTCTTCCTTCTTCATTTGTGGGTCTTCCTCTTTGTATAGGGAAACCCCAAAACAGATGTGGGGACAAGGTGATTGATAGGGTGGAGATGTATCTTTCAAGATGGAAGTGTAGATACTTATCTCTGGGCGGACGGATTACCTTGATTAAGGCAGCTCTTTCGAATCTCCCGATTTATTTTTTGTCTCTATTCAAGTGTCCAGCTTACATTTTGAAAAGAATCGACAAGTTGAGGCGCGACTTTCTTTGGCACGAGGTAGAAGACAAGAAGGAATTCCACCTTATGGGCTGGAAGGATGTGTGCAACCACTATCAGGAAGGAGGGGCGGGAATTCGAGATCTTATAAACATGAATCGGGCCTTGCTCGAAAAGTGGATATGGAGGTTAGGAAATGAAAACAAATCTCTTTGGAACAAGATTATTAAACGTAAGTATGGCAGTGCGGAAAGGGGATGGTGGACTAGAGAATCTTCCATTTACAAATCATCAGCCCTTTGGAAAGGGGTGCTTTCTATTAAGTCGGAGGTGCTAAAAGGAATTGGTTTTTCTATAGGGAATGGCGAGAATATTTAGTTCTAGGAAGATATTTGGCTAGGAGACACACCTTTGAAAGAGGATTTTCCAAGCATTTTCAACATAGCTCCTGATAGGTCTATAGTGGTAGCTGATTGTTTCTCTGTAATACGGGAAGAAGTTGTGTGGGAACCTCCATGTAGAAGACTTCTTTGGATGAGGAGATTGAAGAATTCGTGGCGCTGTTGAATCGATTACAACCCTGCATTCCGGACCGATCATCGGTTGATTCATTAGTTTGGCGGTTCGACAAATCCCGTCTTTTCAGTAAAGTCCTTTTATAATTTCTTATGCTCTCAATCTATTAGCGTTGAGAGGGCAGCTACCGAAAAGGTGTGGAAATATAAGGTGCCCCCAAAGATCGCGGCTTTCGGTTGGTTGGTTGGTAGGGAGAAGACTCATTACGGTAGACAAATTGCGCAAGTGGGGAATGGTTTTGCCAAATGTTTGTCTCTGTTGCATGGAAGATGAAGAAATGGTGAATCACTTGCTTATCCATTGCAAATTTATCAAGTTACTGTGGACAGACATCTTAGCTAGATTTCAGATTTCATGGACCTTCCACTCTTCTACAGTAGATCTCTTAAAAGCTTGGCAAGGTGTCAAGATGGGTAAACAAAGAAGTGCCTTATGGAGAATGTCCATGTTGGCGGTGTGGTGGTCCATGTGGGAAGAAAGAAATGGAAGATGTTTTCGAGGAGAAAGCAAGTCAGGGGAAGTCACTTCTCAAAGGGCGAGGTCTCTAGTTACTGAGTGGTAAGCCAACGCCGATTTCTTTAAGGGATGTAATTTTCTTTTTCTTGTTTGATTGGTGGTCCACCATCTCAGCGGTCTGCCTTTCTTTTTTTTTCTCTTATTCTCCCCTTTCTCCTTTTAATAAATTTCAGTTATCTTTCAAAAAAAAAAAATACCATCATTTCACACATGTGCAAAATACAAACTGCTCGCTAGGCAGGCCCTACCATGTATGCACCCTGGCAAAAAAAATCAGGCCGATCAGTTCTCTGTTGGGCTGCATGTGATCAGCCCTCTCTCTCTCTCTCTCTCCTCTCTCTCTCTCTCTCTCTGTGTGTGTGTGTGTGTGTGTGTGTGTGTGTGTGTACACACGCACACGTGAATGGCTCACCTGACGAGAGAACCAGCCTGATTTTCAAGCCAGGACTACCATGTGGTGGGACACACCTCATAAGCACCTTTGATCTTGTACACACGCACAATGTTGTAAATGTGAGCCTTGCAAGCACGCGAATCTTGTTAGCACTTAGTAGGGCTCGATAGATTAATTACAGGACTCTCTATATGGAACACAGAGCACTCCAACTGGTAGGCTTACAATGTATAAATGCTGATAAGCATTAGAATCTTGAATCCCATCCAATGAAGGTCTCGAAGGCCCAGGTCTTGGATCAGCAACTTTAGACGGAGAAATTGGAAGTAAGTCACTCTGTACATGAGCAAGCACTGGAGGAGGCGAAGGCTGATGGATATTGCTCAACAGAACAGTATCTTCCCATTTGGCATCATTAGACAGAGGACAGGACTTCTCAGTAGGAAGCAACAATTCATCCAGAGAGAGAAGAGATTCTGAGGCAGACCTATCCCTTCCTGAATCATCATCTTTTACTTCCACAAGACCATATAGTCCAGCCTGATTCTGGCTATTACCAGTGGAGCATAAGATAATGTTATGAACAACGATGGTAGTAAATGTAGAATACAAAATGAATAAAGTTGGTCTTCATAATCTGACAGAAAATTTTCAAATGACAGGATATGTTTGGATGCTCAGTTTAATGAAATTACAATAATTCTATTTGATACAGTGAATAGTGATGAGGCATGGCGGCGCCTGACAATGTTGGCACATGATTGATATTGGTATTTGGTAATCATGTACTTGGGTAGCCTGCTATCTTGTGCAGCCAACTTCTCAAGCATGGCCCTTCATGCTTGTAGGCACTTTGTTGAGGGTTTTCCTGACAACCACACCTTTATGACCCTTCTTTGTTGGCACGCACCCATGCATGAAATAGTTGGGCTGGGGATCAATACAAGGTGGAACCATCTCTCAAAAAAAAAAAAAAAAATTGAAACTAGGTGGACCCGTGACGGCATGTGGTGGTGTCAATGTGAGCCTATGTAATGGCTGGTTCTAAGAGCCAAGGTAAGAGAGGAAGGTTGATGTCTAGTGGCCAGCCTGTAAAACTTTTGCCAGTCGACCATAATGCCAACCCAAAACACATGGAGGAAGGCTAAGATTAAGATGACAACAATGACAATGAAGTGACCAAGGTGGGGATAGCCCCATTCTACTCATATAACAAGGCACTAGCTCCAATTGCAACCATCAACCTGTCAGATTCACTGGTCCTTTTTTACATGTAGATTATTTCACTTGAGCACCCAAACCCACCATAATAACAATAAAAGACTATTAGCTTGATAATGATATGATAACAGAAGGTCCAAGGATACAAATCATCAAGCATTGGAAAAATGTGTCCAAGATTCTAACCCTGAAATTCCAGTTGAAACTAAGTCAGCATTGCTAGGATAATTGACCTGCATCACATAATAGAAGTAAATATACCATGACAGTCATTACTCAAAAGGAAAAAAGAAATGTCAAGAATGCCAGGATTATACCTTTATACCAGTAACAGGTCCCGGCCACTGACCCCGGAGTCCCATTGGGCCTAAAATAGAATGCCTGGTCAACGTCTCCTCTTTTGGATGAGGTACATTGAGAGATCTGCAGATATACATGAAGTGATTTGAGTGAAAAATTATTGGGTGTCCTCACAAAATCTCATGAATCCTGAAGATAATTCAAAGCACAAAAAAGGCTCAACGTTAATATGAGTGCATGAGCATGCGTACATGCTAGCACTAGCAACTAATTGAAAACTCATGAATTCTCCCCCCCCCCCCCCCCCCCCCCCCCAGGAAGTGAGTTGATTGATCAAAATTATTGGGTGTCCCTGCAAAATCTCATGAATCCTCAAGACAACTCGAGACAGAAAAAAGGCTCAATGACTGCACGAGGTCATGCGCATGAGTGTTACATGTGCTAGCACTAGCAACTAAATGAAATCTCATGAATCCTCCCTCCCTCCCTCAGTCGTTAATGGGATACCTTACCAAAGGGATAAAATGGAAACAATACAAAACCCATCAACAATGGATAAGAGTTCCCCATTCAAAGAGAGGGTCTATGCATTCCATCCTTTCCAGGAACATCTGCAACACAACTACTCTCCCTAGGGACGTGATGATATTTAATTTCCAAAGCTTTATTGGGGAATTGGGCCCCTATTTTCAACCACCGCAGCTAGCACTGACTATTTTCGTGATACAGATGGATAAGAAGACAAATGGATGCAACGGTAACGGAAAAGAGAAGAGCATGTCATTGACTTGGCCACGAATCTATTGAGTGAAGATAGCTTTGTTACTCTTGGCCAATAGTTAGAATGTAATGCTTAGCAAGTGAGGCAGGCTAAGATTCCACTCGAAGTAATGTGACAAGATTCGATTATCCACCAGCTTCAAAAGAACTCTTTTCAGGACCCAGAGTTCTTTTTTTTTTTTTTCTTTCCTTTTTCAAGCCAAAGCAATTGTAGAAGCCAAATCCCCCTCATGATGAGTGGTCCACCCACTTCATTTACAAAGATTTCCACCCCAATTTGAACTGCCAACGGCTCCACTCCACTGGAATGCCCAAAACCAACTTGCAATGGAAAGGAAAACTTAGTTTTGACCATATTCGTTGTTTAAAATTCCTGCAACTCTGAATTCCCTTAGTTTCCCAAGGTGCTCCCATCGGCCATCGCTTAGTTATCCAAAAACCCAGAAGACATTTCCAGGAGATGGCCACTGGAGTCATCCACTGATAATCGCCAATGACCACTTTCCATTCATGAAGAAGTTCTGCTAAGGGGCACCTTTGAAAACTTCAGCAAGCCATCTTTATGTTTGCCACCAAGTGGACCAAGACTTACCTTCAACAGTTCTTTTGTCCATTTCCTTCTAGATTCCCCACATTGGCATATCGTCCACAAAAGTTTACCTAGATCACCAAAGAGTCCTCCATCCCATCCACCCACAGGATCACAGCTATCAACTCCCCAATTAATATCAAATTGGCTAAGGAAGTTAGCCCAAATGCACCCAAACACTTCACACCGAATAAATGGTCCACACACCACATTCTACATCCTTCCAGCACATGCGCACATTTTGGGTGTGATCCACTTGCAGTTTTGAAGATAATTGACTGTGAAAATCTTGATATTGTGCCCCAAATAAAAGCGCCTCCATGAGAGGAGTACAAGTCCCCCAACCTTACACCCATGGTAGCTTGGGGTGCCACACATGATCATCCTCATCAAACAGATATAAAGCCAATCAATTCAAGAGGTTGAGGAGCTTTGTCACCATATCAATTGAGAATCCCAAAGATTTCTTTGTAATTGAATCACCCACATGATCCTGCTTACTACAACATCATAGGAATCTTTTACAAGCATATTTTGCAATGCTAAGGAATAAAATCAGGGGAACCTCAAGAGGACTCTCAATCCAACAACCTTCACAGAAGCAACTTTTGTTTTTCCATCATCCACCTTATATCTTACCCCTTGTGAGAAAGTTTGAGATACCCAATTTTCAATGTCACAAAATTTTGCTATGGCTTTCCAAGTGAAGGATCCATTACCTTGAGAAACTGAAACCAGAATGCTCATATTTAGTAGTGATGATATTTCTCTATATGCTTCTTATTCTTTGCCGAATCTCCACCACCACTTAGCCAAAAGGACCTAATTGGTTTCCTTGATTCTAACAATGCCAATGCTGCCTATGATAGATACAACTTCTTCCATGAAGCTAGCTTTTATTTGAATCTTTTTATCACCGGATCCCACATTGATAAAGATGTTGAGTTGGCATCAAGTGGAAAAGGCCCAATTACTTCATAAGAACAGGTGACGCACCACGACCCATATAAGAGGCAAGCTCTCCCACCTCCGTGTGGTTCAGTCCAACACCGGCAACGGTGCTTTAGAAGAAACTAATCTGAATGCATGCAACTGTTTCCAAGCTTCTCATAATAGCTTTTATAGCCCCAACTCGGCCAAGAGAGGCTCAACAAAAGATAAATGGTGCATCCCCAAATTGAAGGTGGGAGATTGGGATACCTATAGAACCAAAATTAAAGCTTTTGACAATGTTCAAGTAGGAGGCCCCAACAATTAGCTTGGAAAGCACTTCAGCAACAATCGAAATAAGAAAGGCGAGAGAAATCTCCTTGCCATGGACCCTCCCCCAAATCAAAACAAGTTGATGATTTGTGACCAAATCAAGCTTTTCTTGAATCTTGATAAGGTTTGATTTAGTCGAGTTTCTACACTATGGTATCAACACAATATAGGTTTGATGGTGGGTGTTCGTAAGCTTCTTCTTCTTCTTCTTTTTCAGAGAGAGAGAGAGAGAGAGAGAGAGAGAGAGAGAGAGAGAGAGAGATGGTGGTATATAGGATGACAATATAAATTGGAAAGGCATGCAAGGAGAAACCTACAGGCGTGGATAAAGGACAGTTTACAAGGTTCACCTGGAATCTCATGCACATCTAGAGGAGGTGGGAAGGCAATAACCATAACCGAAGGGGGAAAACAGAAAACAAATCAAGAAGGGACGCCGGAATTGGATTAGAGAAAAGAGCACAGGATGAGAAGAAGATAGGAATATAGTGGACCAACATTTCTTCAAATGAGCCAACTTAGACTAATTTCCTAATATCAAATGTAAAGGGCTCCCATGCACAACCGCACCCTTTTTCATTTTATTTATTTTTTTGGGTCTTTTTTTTTCTGAAGGATGAAATTTTATTAAAAAGGCACCAGGCCAAAAACAAAACAAGACAGGAAAGACAGCATAAGGAAAGGCAAAAGGAAAACTAAAAATACAACAGAAGGGCCCTACAGGCAAAGATCCCAATCCCTAATCAAGAGGGAAACTTTTGCCCAGGACTACCTGATGGATAGGCTGATATTTTTGAAACGGCGGCTATTCCTCTCCTTCCAAATGCTCCAAAGCACAGCCAATAAAGACTGATTCCAGATTTTGCCTTCTTTCCTAGACGGACAGCCTCCTAACCATGCAATGAACATGTCTTTGATCGACCCAGGCATGACCAAATCAATGTTGAACGTGGAGAAGATGGAGGCCCAGATTCCCCTCGCAAAAGAGCAGTGAAGGAAGATATGATCCACAGATTCTGCTGCTTGAAGGCATAGATAGCACGCATTGGTAAGAATCATGCCTTTCTTGCGAAGATTACCAAGGTGAGAATTCTCTCTACCCACCAACCAGCCAAAAGCTAGGATCTTGAGAGGAGCTTGGATACGCCAAATAGGAGCAAGGAAACTGAATTCAGACTTAACATCCACCGGACAAAGCACCTTCAAGAATGAGTGCACAGAGAAGCAACCTGACTTTTTGGGTCATTTTTTGAAGTCTAAAAGTAGTAAAATACTTACTATAGTCTTGTCACACAATGATATTGATCATGCTTTCACCTAGTAGATTTTTTCAATTTTACCTTAGGTGTTTTTGCCATTTTGTCAGTGTTTGAATTATATTCAATATTATCGAAATATCCCCGATATTATCTCTATCTCTAGCTCAGCGATATCGATAACACTGGTAGTGATACTGATAACACTAATAGTATCAGAAATTCTAGGTATCAACGATATATCTCTAAACATCTGTATCAAATATCGTCACTGTGTAAATTCCAGGTGTTGCTTATATCGCCAATGTATCTGCGATATTTCAATAATATCACCAAAAAATTGTATATTAAAAATTTCTCATTTCATTTTTTTTTTTGTGGACGCATGGTTGTATGCAACGTTCAATTTGTCAACAATAATATTGATAATATTGTGGTATTATCATTATCACAACATGGCAATATCGAGACCACAATCTTTCGTTTCTTTTTCAGTTGTCAATGATTTGTTAGGAAATATCGTGTGTTGCCAATATTATGAAATATCAATGGATGTTTGGATGGAAGGTTAGAGGTTGGATGGATAGATAGGATGGATGAGATGGTTGGACTGATTACTTAAAGTAGCACATGCTTTTATGCCCCCAATCCATTAAATAGAAACTTATTATGTATGCATTCTTTTTGCAATTTTTTTTATGACTAAATCTGCAAATATGTGTATTTTAGCATCTCCTGAGGTTTCACTTAAAAATTCCACCGTTTTTCCCATTTTCCCCACATTTCTGGTTATCAGCAATATTATCAGCGAGATATCGATATTGTTTCTGTATCCCCGGCTAGTGAAACTTGTAGCGATACTGAAACTTCGAACACTGCATTTTGTACACTTTCTGAAACTTCTAAGCAGATCATTTACCAGAATACTTTGTTCATGCCTAATGTCAACCTCCCTCACTCCAATATACATGTCAGAATATAACTTAACAACATACTTACAGCTTCCCAAACTGCTTGTCAATCAGCCCTGGATTTGAGGGCAAAACTTGATTGGGTTTGTTGGTAGAACGGGGATCTGGCTGTAGTTACAGGAAACAAGTAAGATGAAATTCAGGGAAGTAAAAAGTCATATCAATAATTTGCCATTCAAAAAAAAAAAAAAAAAAAAATCCCGACAAGCGAAGGGAAAGTTCAAGAGAAGAAGATAGCTTGAACAAGCATCTAAACGCACATAGAGAATAGGACCTGCTTAATTTCAGGGTTTGAAGGGATTTGCTTATTAACAGGTGGCCACTCTAAAGAAGCAGCAGCTGAATTGTATGAAATCCTTTCCTGCTCGTCAAGCTCAGCCACATGACCATTGTTCAGTTCATTAACTAGGCGTTGGAAATCCGGCTTCAGAGACTCCAATTCTTCTATAGCAGCCACCAGTTTCTATTAGTTAAGAAGAACAGTCAACTATATTTCAACAAGTTTTTTTTTTAAAGATGCTAAATTCCTGAAATAAAGATCCGACACCATAATAATCTACTAACCTTCCTGAAATATATTTTTTCCTTTGGAAGCAAAACCTGGTAATCGCGATGGAGTGGTATAGTCTCGGACATCAAACTGGACAGTTAAGAAATCAGTGAATGTATATGAAAAATCAATGGATTAAACCAAGCAAAAAAAAAAAGGAATTCGTCTCAAATAAGTAGCACTCTAATGAGACTAACAATGAGAAATTGGAGGAAAAGGCAAGCAGAACTCCCATAGTGATACTTTCTTTACCTTGAAAATCTGAGAAGGATAATATACAGGTCTATGAGATTCTTCTCTTCCCGATATATACTAGCCTGAACAAAGAAAACAAGCATTGCGCACAAATGAATGTCTCGTGACTTGAACACATTTAACCTAGAGAACAACCAAGAACCAAGGCCCACAAGCCATGTTGTTTTGACATTCATCAGAACTACATATCAAGTTCAATATTGTGCTAAAAGTGAAGTTGATCAAAAAAAAAAAAAAAAAGGATTACACAATCTTTCTTTAATAAATGGGAGATTCAATATTGTTGTAGCATTTTCTTCACCGTCTGTTCACAGTCGATCCGTAGCAGGTTCAGATCAACAGCCTAGATCACCAAACCATGGACTGTTCTTGTATCTTTTGCTTAACCAACTGCTTTCTTAACTGATGGTTTGCAAACAGATGGTTAAGAAAAAGCTGAAACAACAGTCGACATTCAATAGAAAAAAGTCAAAGATTGGATAGATAGAAATAGGATTGTCCCATCATGAATGCTTTTCAAGTGGAGCGTTGAGATTTTTCGATTTCCCACCTTCATTTTGCCAATGATACACACTCCTTGGCAGACCATGCTTGATAATCTACATAAGGTGTTCTGGCGCTTTGAGGTGGTTTCAGGACAAAAGTGAGATGATGGGGGGTGTGATTGGGTGAAAAGGTGTTTTCTCTTGTTTGGGACTTGTCGTAGGCATGGTAGTTTGCTATCAAGCTATCCTGGCCTCCCTTATATATAGCTAAGCCGGCAAAACATCTCTGGGATGAGATGGTGAGTGGGATGGAAGGAAAACCATTTGGCTGGAAAAGTTGGTACCTATCTCTAGGAGGCCACATCACATTGATCAGGTCTACTTTACCTACTATGTTGTTGTATTTCACGTCTCACTGTTCCATTATCCTACCAGTGTTGTTCAAATACTGGAAAGGATTTGTTAGAGAGAAAGAAGGGGGAAAAAAAAAAAGCCTTTGGGAGATGAAAAACTCTAACTAGGGTTGGACGTCTAGCCCCCCTTCATATTTATATTAAGTAATGTCTCAAATTACATAAAATATCCTTGAAACCAAGGGCAAAAGAAAAAAGGGGTTTCGGAGAGGGCTTCTTTTGAAAGCCCTAAGTCTTTTGTCGTTGATGTAGCTTCCGTCCCGGCCCCAAAGAGAGGTTTTTGATTCTCTCGATGCATAGAGCCGTTGAAGACAAGATTTATGCTGATGAATCGAACCCACAAGAAGATCAAACTGCTGTATTTTCAAGAGCATTAATGCCCAAATGAAGGAAAATAAAGTTTCACCCTTTTTCACATACGTACAGATACGAAGCTCAAAAAATCAGTTTTCCCTTTGAATGAATCTCTAATCAAGGAATGTTCTAGTTGCTTCTTAATCTCTCTTAATGAGTTTTTTTTTTTTTTTTTCATTTCGATGAAGATTTGTGGTTTTTTTTTCCTTCCTTTTTTTCAATTTTTTTCCCTCTAAGAGGCCAGCTTCCATGGATTTGATTTTTTTTCGACATTGTTATCTGTGGGGCCTGCTTTGGGGTGTGTATGGCATGCATGAGACCCATCCAACCATCACATGGGCCACCATGCTGTGTTTGGTTGGTTGTGCATTATGTTCTATGCCATGGCTCACATGCGTGGGGTCCACTGTGGTGTGTGTATGGCATGGAATCCAACTGTTTAGTCCATCATGTGGGCCACCACTCTACAGTGTGTATTGTCAACTGTGTAGTGTGCTGTGTAGTGTAGTGTGTATTGTGTGTAGTATCCAACTATAAACTCTACAGTGTTGTGTAGTTTGTATTGGTTTTTTACTGTGCGGGATTTTATAATATAGTTTATACTTGTGAGTTGTGACTTGTGGTTTTAATTAGACATCATTAATTAAAGTACTTTGCTTAGAATGTTATTGATGTGATAGTGATTTGATTTGGTTTAAATATGTGGATTGGCTTGCTTTTACTTGAAAAATGAAGGACTGTAGTCATTTTTCATTTTTATTTTTACATTTTTTAGTATTTATTCTTACTATTTATCATATTTTTCTATTTTTAATAAATAAATAAATAGAGGTATCATGTATCTTACGCTACATGCTAGAGGGGTTGGTTTATTCCAACCCGCGATGGTTGGACCGATTTTAGGCCCTTTTTCAACTGAAGGTGGACTGTTGCTATGTTTCTTTTCATAACCGGCCACTTGCAAGCCATTAATTGAAATGTCAAAGATATTTTAAGCACATAATCCATCAACAATGGGACCCACCAGACCAGTGTTCTGGGTCTCCAAACCATGCGCTCCTCACCATCATAATGCACATATCCTTCATGTTTTCTTTATCAGTAATTGAAACATTTCTTTAAAAAAGAAGTAAACTAATAATGCAAGTTCTCAGCTACGGACAAATAATCGACATGCAAGTGTAACACAATGCTTTGAATGGTATGCACAGGTTTCCAATTCCGATGACAGGGGACCGTGGTTTGGTAGTGTAGACCATCAGTCTGTCATGTCCACCCATGGATGGACATCAATAGGACAATCATAACCTTTCAATTTTTGGCATACCAATACACAAGTAAGAAGACGAACACAGCTATGCTTGCATTCAACTTTTTGAAGAAGAAAAAAAAGTCCCAAGATCGACCATAGAATCTTACAATCTACGACACTTTTTAGGGGGAATGTCAATCCTGTTGGGAAAACCGGCAGCGGAAGCGGAACGCCGAAACGCGTAGAGCAATGCGAGATCAAACGAGTAAACAAAATGCAATCAATCACACACAAGCATTCACCACAAGAGAATCCAAATTTACGTGGAAAAACCCCTCAACTGGTAAAAAACCACGGCACAAAGAGATCCACTATGAATAAACAGAAGATTACAGAGATTGACAGCCCACAAGCAAGGAAAAACAGAGAAAACCCCAAGTTCTCTCTCACACACACCTCTCCCCTCTTCCTAACACGAATAGGAAACCTTGGACACCTTAGGATACCATCTAAGTCCAGATACACCTCATATATGTAGTAGGAAACCCGAAAATAGAAGCCTCTTACGCACTACCGCGTAATGCACAAGAAACCGCGTGCACAGTCGACTGGTCGCACGTTGCACAGAAACAGTCCAGAGGAAATCAACAAAACAGATTCACGCTGCTTCACAGCTGACCGGTCGCCCAACCGGTCGGAGCCCCATCCAGACCGGTCTAGGCACTCAAAAAACTGTCCAGGAGCCTGCGTGCATCTGGGCCATAACACGTCAGACCGGTCGCCCGACCGGTCTGAGCACCCAAACTTGCACATGTTTGAAGGCTCTCCCAACAAATCCACCGTGGGAAACAACAGACCGACGTTCCAATTACCGAACCATCGGCCCCACTTGTTAGAACTCAAAACCCAAATTAATCACTAGAATCAGGATTTTTTCTAAACACTAAAAATTACAACAAAAAAAAAAAAAACACTACCATGAAATATTGCAATTATAATCAATTAAAAGTCTATTAAGACGGGATAATTGCAATAATAAAAGAAATCTTATATAAAAATGCAAAGAAAATCTACAGAGAGAGAGAGACCTGTTTGAGAAGATTCTCGGCGATCCGGTAGTAGAATTGAAGGGGGATCCCATTGTCCACGTCGACTTTCTGGGCGCTTGCATTGATGTTGATGGCCTTCGCCCTCGGCTTCATGACTTCCTTTTTTTCCGGCGAGGACGACAGATCGGACGGCTATGGAACGTTCTTCTCTGCAGCAACTGTAGAGGGAATCACATGCGTGTTGCTGAAGAAAATGGGTCTGGAAATGTTGGCCTTTTTTATCACCAACGGTTGCTGTGGCCGACGACTCTGGTCCGTCGCGATGGATTAGTTTGGGGGCGTTCCTCGCGATGGAGAAGTGGATCCGGTTCCCATCCGTAGATGGACACCGGTTGAACGTCACACCAAACAGACAATCGTAGCCATCGGTTCGTTATGTTTGGGTCCATTTCCATTTCACCGTCCATCCCAAGTTGGAACCACTGGCCATATTACAGGACTGTCTCCTCCCGTTCATCCATCGGTGGGATCCACTATATCAACGGCAAACCGAACCGTCCAACGTTTTCGCCATCTCATTTTAGGTCGTAGGCCAAAAGTTGAGGTGGATCTATTGCACAGATGGGCGTGACGTAGGTGAGACCCCAGAACCATGTGAAGTCGGTGGGATCCGGACGTGGCGCAACTGCATTGGTCTAACCTAGCGGCATATGTGCTAGACATTCACACATGAGAGAAGGCATCTCCTAACGGCCGTTTTCTCTCTCCATATGCATGCCGTCTCTTCCTCTCCCAAGTAGGAAGTGGATTGCGTACGAACTCAATAGGCTTAACAGTAAACTCAATGTGGTCGACCGTGATTTATGTATTTTATCTAATTTATTCGTCTACTTTAACAAATAATTTTATGGCTTGAGACAAAAAATGAAGCATATAAAATTATTAAGTGGACCACACCACAGGAAAAAGTGTGAATTGAATGTGTACCATTGAAAAATTCTTGAGGGCCACGGAAGGTTTGGATCAAGCTGATATTTGTTTTTTGCCATCATCAATGTTTTCGTGATCTTGTGAACAGATTGGATGACAAATAAACATCACTACGGGCCCTCGAAAGGGTTCAACGGTGGGAATCCTTATACCCAATGTTTCCTATGGTATAGTCCACCTGAATTTTGGATATGCTTCAATTTTGGTTTCAACTCCTTATATGAGCTCGAAAAACAGATGGACAATGTAGATAAACCACATGCATTTACAGTGGGTCCAACTGAGTTTACTCGATACAATGAGAAAGTACCGATTTCCCCTCGTACCGATGAGAGGAGAGATCATGTTCTCTCTTCGTCTCTCTCCAGCACTCGCAGCAGGAGCAAGCCTAACACAGGCATTTTTTTTTCATATTAATTTTTTTCTTTCATATTAACTTTAATTATAAATAATTTTTTAGCAGAGAGAGAGAGAGAGAGCGGGTGTTGCTCCCGCTGTCGCTCCCAACGTCGCCCCACTGCCACTGCTAGAGAGAGGGAGACTGCAAGAGAGGGAGAGGAATTGTGAGAGAGGGAGGGAGGGAGGGAAGAAGAGCTGGAGAGAGAGAGAGAGAGAGAGAGAGAGAGAGAGAGAGATGTTGGAATTAATTGCTGAAAATAGTAGATTAAAAATCGAGAACAGAATTCAAATAAAAAATTAAAGAGAAAAAGAACTTAATGTGTTTGAGTCGAGGCGTGACTGAGTCACTCGGCTTGAAACCAAATCTGCCCTCCTTGGGCCGCGTCCCAAATGCAACAGGATTTCTTGGACAGTTGGCCTCCAGGATACAACAACTATTGCCCGGTCCCAACGGTGCACTCGCTTTACACGGGCTCGAACCAGCGTGCAGAACTTAAACCCGAAGTGATTGACTCACTTGCAAACTCAGTTGACAAACAACAATGAACCAGAGAGTATTTTGAATAACCAGAAGGAAAACGGATTTTCAGAGTGTTAAAACGGATGAGAGGACAGGTCTATATATAGACCGAGATTAGGTGCCTAAGCACTGCTTCAAATAGGTTAGGTTCGTTGGGTTTAAACCCAACAGGAGTGACCACCCGAACAGATACATCTCTCTGGTTTGAAAATTCGCACAAAAAGACAGGTGCGAGTATACTTACGGAAAATCATTTAGCGCGAGTGTACTCTCAATCCCACATAGACCCAGACCCAGACCCAGAACCAGACCCGAGCCCGAGCCCGAGCCCGGCCCGGCACCGGCACTGGCACCGCACTGGCGACGGCGCGGCGCGGCTCGGCTCGGCCAGCCGGGTAACCCAAACCCACATCTTTAACCACCACAGATGAAGAGAACTTCCCATTCCAGCTATCCTCCATAACTACGGACTTAGAGCACCACATCGAAATTAGACCCCCCGCAGTTCCTTGAGCATCCACACTAATCCAACCACACCGATTCACTTTCCACACCTCCCTTATTGTAGCACCGTCCACCGAAGAAAGCTTTGATTCCTGAATAAGAACAATATCGGCCTTTAGTTTCCTCAACGCCCCTTTAACCGTCACTTTTTTCTTAATTGGGTTCCCCAACCCTCTCACGTTCCACGACACGATCTTCATGACAAACCAACAGCACCCTCTTTCCCGTACCTTCTTAACTCACCAGCCCCATCCGCCCCGAACCCCATTTTGAGGTTCGCTCCTTTGTCATAATTCACCGGGTTGATGAGTTCCCGTTTTCCTTTAGCCTTCTTCTGAGTACTTTCCTTGCAACCAAGCGTCGAACCCTGTTCCTTCTTCTCCAAATGCCACAGCAAACGACGAACCTCATCCTCAATATCGCGGAAAGAAAGACCAATCACCTTCCCTACTTCCATGATTCTATCTTCAACCCTTCTCTTAGCCTCAATTTCCTTCAACCCAACCCCACCCTCTTCCAAATCTCTGCCCTGAGCATCCCGTATAACCGCTTCAGACTGCTCCAACTGATCACTCGCAGGACCAACAGGAGAAGAAACTGCATGCTGGGATGCAGTATTCACCTTAGAGAGCTCAACACCACAAATCGAAATTCTCCATAGGATAGGGCAACCAACGGAACCTTTACCAGCTGCCGAAAATATGCACACATCAAACCCAATCGACACCTTCTCCGACACCTACCTTCAAAGCCCCTTCCTCAATCATTCCGCTCCCATCCTGACCCAATTCCCTCACATTCGAGCCCTGTAACAGACGCCAAAACCGACTCATTTCTGGAAACATCCCCTACCTGTGGTGACGAATTCCCAACATCCTTGCAACCGAATGCACCTTGGGCTGGAATAGAGGACCCCGGAACCAAAAACCTGGCATCAGAAGCATCTTGAGCTCCACGAGAGGATTCCCCTCTCTGAAACGAACCCCAAATCCTCTGGGCCGTAACCCCCTAAACCCCTGCCCCGCCATTAACGATCAAGGAAGCCACCCTATGAGAATCAGCCTTGTCCTGACGTCGCCCGAACGATGTACGAGTCCCGGAAACCCTCTGCTGCATACTGGAGACCTCCCCACCTGATTTACGGCTTTGTACCGACACCGACAGAGACTCCTGTTCACATCGATGCCTTTTAGACGACGCATGAACAGTGAAATCCCCACCCCTTTTTTTTTCCCAACAAATTCCCCCCCCAGACCCCCCGGCCGTCGGCTCGTGCCTTCGTTCCAGCTAGAGTATAATCTGTCTGTCCTCCGGCAGCGAGTGGAGTAGATGAACGTAGCTAGTATAGTCTATTATATGATATTCCAGTTTTTTAGATTGACGTACCGTCGGGGAGATTCTCGTATAGTGGGGGCTCTTCTCTTAGGGTTTCGAGTTGGAACCTCTAGTCTCGGTCTCGTCTCACAGCAAGCTGTGTGGTCTAATCCTAGCTATAGGTCCTTCGTCCCTCCGTCGGTATTCTGTTAGCAGTTCACGAAGTGAACGAGTTCAGGAGGGCTCCTTCACGGAGTTAGTGAGGCGACTGAACAAACAGAAAGCGGGGAGGCGGCTACAGTACTTAAGACCCTAAAACACGTATACCGACTGAACGAAGGGTTCAGGAAGTATCTCCCACTGCCCCTATCACGTAAAGCGGCACTCAACTGACGGGACTTCGGGCCAGAAGAAACTATAGACTGTTTACTGACGGGACTAAGGGACGAGACGAAATAGATCTTTGGCTTTCGAGTATTCACCTCCTTCCCTTGTCAGGCCTTTTCGTCGAGATAGGGAGGTCTTATTCGAGTTCCTGCTGTAAGCCTAAGCCTAATATAATAAATGACGGTTCTTTATTCCTCTGAATTTTCCCTCAAATCTCGTGATCCTAACCCTCTCTATTCCTTATACCCGGGAATCTCTTTTTTGCCTCCCTTCTTCCAACGAGTTCAGTCAAGCGAGCGATGAAGCGAGACTGAATCCTGACTTCTCTAGCGTTGAACGAGTTCCGGGCTAAGGACGAAGCTCGTACTTTAGGTGGAAGCTTGTGGAGAAGTTGAGCTTGGACCCTAGGAGTTTGAACACTTCTGTCCAGAACCTCCCAGTGAACCGGCGCGCGCGCGCACTCGTGTGGTCAATGGCATAGATTTGAGCTAATGGCATAGCCCCCCCATCGGACCAAATTCACATGCCCCCTGATGTGGGACTAAAGAGTAGCACTAAAAGACAAAACTTTTTCAAAAACAGAAACATGGAGGGAAATTCAAATTTGAAACACATTTTTTATTTTAAAATTCATTTAAAATACAACAATCACCCACATGTTTCAAATTCAAAACACTTCGGTATCAGTTAAAAAAGTTGTATAATAGTGTCGATGTCTATCCGACTTTAATCGACATTTAGAGTAATCAATACAGGTTTACAGGAATTAGGTGACTATCGGTCTTTAACCTGACCCTTTAAGCGTAAACGGCCATACATGCCACTCACACAACTTTTCGGCTACAGCTGGTTCTGCGGTTTGGTGCCATTTTGGCCATGCACCTTTACCTGGATTTTCAGTGAGTGCTCTAGAGAAACGGCATATATATTCTCAAAGGAAGCGGCCCTACTTCCACACTCATATAGGTGAATTCCATTCCAATGTACACAGCAACTGAATACACACCACTAATGGTCATGGATTCATTAAGAGTTAAAAAACTCATCCTCTCACACGTTGCTGTTTGTACTGCCTACACCATAGGAAGGGGCAAGTTCTCTGTAGTGCTTCTCAGTCTCCTAGTGTCTTGTTGTTTACCCATTGAACCTATCGCATGGGATCTCCACTTGTATAGGTTGGGTTGCCTACACTGGTAGCTCATTCGGTTAGGCTCAGCCCCATTCCCTTCGATGTTTCCATGACTAATCATTTAGATAGTCCTTTGGTCAGAGGATCTGCCAGATTCTTTTCTGATCTTACGAAGTCAATAGCTATGACTCCATCATTCAACAAGTGTCTCACAATGTTATGTCACATTCTAATATGTCTACTTTTGCCATTATATATCTTACTCTTGGCCCTGGCAATAGCTGCTTGACAACCACAATTTATAGAAATAGCAGACACAGGTTTTGGCCACAACGGTATATCTGTTAATAAATTTCTAAGTCATTCAGCTTCTGAGCCTGCTTTTTCTAAAGCGACAAACTCGGACTCCATAGTAGACCAAGCAATATAAGTCTGTTTAGTAGACTTCCAGGATATTGCACCTCCACCAAAAGTAAAAATATATCCACTTGTGAATTTTGTTTCATCTGAATCAGTGATCCAATTGGCATCACTGTATCATTCTAATACATGAGGATAACAAGTATAACAAATGCCATATGCAATAGTACCTTTTAAATATTTCAATACTCTATTCAATGCATTCCAATGATCATATCCAGGATTGTGTATATCTACTTAGCCTACCTTGCATATGCAATATCAGGTCTAGTACAGTTTATCAGATACATTAGGCTACCAATTAATTGAGATACACTACTTTCTGTATTCTTTTTTAGATGCACAGTAGATCATATGGTGTACTAACAGGTAAACAGTTAAAGTGATTAAACCGTTTTAGTATTTTCTCAACGTAGTGAGAATAAGACAAAATAATATTATCATCTTTTCTGATTACCTGAATACCTAATATCATACTTGCTTCTCCTAGGTCTTTCATATCAAAGTTAGAAGACAGGAGATGTTTAGTTGAATTAACTAAATCAACATTAGTTCCAAATATAAGCATATCATCAACATATAAATATATTATCACACCATCATTATCAGTGAATTTGCTATATACACATCTATCCACATCATTAACAAGATATCCATTTGACTTTAAGACGTTGTCAAATTTTCATTTTATTGTTTAGGAGCTTGTTTCAAGCCAGTATAAAGATTTAATTAGTCTACAAACTTTGTGTTCTTTTCAGGAGTTATATAACCCTCAGGTTATTCCATGTAGATTTTCTCTTCTAATTCTCCATTTAGAAAAGCTGTTTTAACATCCGTTTGATGTATTACTAGCTTATATATAGATGCGATTGCTACTAATACCCTAATCGTTGTAGTTTTAGTTACAGGTGAATAGGTATCAAAGTAATCATATCATTCTTTTTGTTTAAAGCCTTTTGCGACTAATCTAGCCTTAAACTTATCTATAGATCCATCTGGTTTAAGCTTCTTCTTAAACACCCATTTACACCCTATACGTTTATTTCCAGGAGGAAGATCTACAAGTTCCCAAGTGTTATTAGATATAATCGACTCTAATTCATCTTTTATAGCTTCTCTCCAGAATGATGCATCAAGAGAGTTAACGGCTTCTGAATAGGTCTTAGGGTCATCTTCAAATAAGAAGGTAAAGAACCCATCTCCTGGGTTAGTTTCCTTACGATCTCTCGTACTCCTTCTAGGTTCTAGTTCTATTTCATAACTAATATCCATACTTTTATTTGTTGAAGCAACATTTGATCCACTAATGTTTTTATTTATACGGATATAGACTTCATAGGAAAGACATTTTCTAGAAATTCCGCATCTCTAGCTTCTATAATTGTGTTTGGATCTAGAATGTTATCTTTTAGATTTCAAGACTAGAAACCTATATGCTGCACTGTTTTCTGCATATCCTATAAACACACAATCAGATGTTTTAGGACTTAGTTTTCTTTTTTTGGTTTCAGGTAACCCTACTTTAGCTAGAGACCCCCACACTTTAAGGTGTTTGTAACTAGGGGTATGATTTTTCTACAGTTCATATGGTGTCTTACCAGTCTTTTTATGTGGTATTCTATTTTGAATATAACAAGCAGATAGTATGGCTTCTCCCCACATATTTAGGGGCAAACCAGAACTTTTTAACATAGCGTTCATCATATCTTTTAATGTTCTATTTTTGCGTTCAGCTATTCCATTTTGTTCTGGTATGTACAGAGCAGTAGTTTCATGTATTATTTCACTCTTTTCACAAAGTTCTCGGAACTGTGAAGATTCATACTCACCTCCTCTATCTGACCTAAGTCTTCTAATAGTCCTACTAAGTTGATTTTCAACTTCTGTTTTATACTTAATGAATGATTCTAAGGCTTCATCTTTATTCCTTAGAAGATATATTCTAGTGTATCTAGAATAGTTATCTATGAAAGTCACATAGTATCTTTTGCCTCCTCTAGACATGTGATTCCTAAAATCACCCAAGTCACTATGTATTAATTCTAATAATTCAAAACTTCTGTTAACAAGTTTAAATGATTTCTTAGCGAACTTGGATTCTATACAAGTCTCACATTTTCCAATGTTATCGATTGTAATATCAGGTAGTAATCCTATTCGTTTCATTCTTTTCAAGGATTCTACGTTCACATGGCCTAGTCTATTATGCCATAATGAAAGAGATTCAACAATATAAGCAGAACTGAATGATATCTTATTATTATCATATGAAACGTTTACAACAAACAGATCATCATTGCAATAACCCTTTCCAAGGAAAGTTTCAGTTTTTTATCATTACAAGCTTATCAGAATCTATTACTAGTTTAACTCCAGCCTTGTTGAGCAGCAAACCAGAGATCAGATTGCGACGAATATCAGGTACATGTAACACATTCTTTGGCAACAAAGTCTTTCCTGATGTGAGCTTCAGAAGAACATTTTCTTTTCCAACAACTAGAGAGGATCGAGCATTTCCCATGAACACTTGTTCTTCATCCCCTATCGCCTGATAGGAGGTAAACATGCTTCGATCCTTACATACATGCATAGTTGCCCCGGTGTCTAATATCAATTCCATATTGTTTACAAGGAATACTTCGGACACTATAGCGACAATCATGTCTGGATTTTCTTCAGCTTCAGTGAGATTGACTTGTAACTTCGTATTCTTTTTCTTGAGCCTACATTGATTTTCATAATGTCCAGGCTTTTTACAATAGTTACAGGACCCTTTCTTCTTGAATTGTCCGTTTGTTTTCTTTTTTAGCCTGCACTCTTTAAAATGATGACCAGGCTTTCCACAGTTGTAACAATTTCCTTTCTTTTTGTTATTTTGTGCCTAACTTGTTTCGACCATGTTGGCCTTAGATATTGACCCGTTTACTTTCTCAATCTGATCTCTGTTTCTGTTGGCTTCTTCTCTTCTTATATGTACGATTATATTTTCTAAAGAGATACCATTTTTCTTGTGTTTCATCCTGTTTTTATATTCTTTCTAGGAAGGAGGTAATTTTTCAATTAGAGCTCCTGATAAGAATACCTCATCTATTTTCATTCCTTCAATCGTCAGTTCATGTACCAGATTTTGATAATCATGAATATGGTTCGTGACAGGCTTATCATCTGTCATTTCATAATGAAAGAAGTTTACGATAGCATGTTTCTTAGAACCTGCATCTTCAAGCACGTATTTCTTTTCTAGTGCAGTCCAGATGTCTTTAGCAGATTCATAAGAAACATATATATCATATAATTCATTAGACAAGGTGTTTAGAATATAGTGTTTACAGTTATTAGCATCTCTAAATTCAGTTTCATTGGCTGGATCAACTGTAAATGAATCCGAAAGAATGTAGAAGACCTTTAGAGTTTGCAATGCAAAGTTGATTTTTTGTTTCCATCGTTTGAAATTCTGTCCAGCGAACGGTTCGATTTTGGACAGTTCAGTCGTAGGGTTTACTGTGATGGTGGCCATTGATTACAAAAGAAACTGGTTGTGACTCGGTTTTCAACCAGTTATAGAATCAATAAATCAATTAAACACTGATTTCAGAAAGGTCAAAAGAAGAATAAAATAATTCTGTTTTCGAATAAGTATTGAAACAGATATCTACTGTTTCCAACAATAATGAATTTGGTTTCAAGATTGTTGGAATTAATTGCTGAAAATAGTAGATTAAAAATCGAGAACAGAATTCAAATAATAAATTAAAGAGAAAAAGAACTTATGTGTTTGAGTCGAGGCATGACTGAGTCACTCGCCTTGAAACCAAATCTGCCCTCCTTGGGCCGCGTCCCAAATGCAACAGGATTTCTTGGACAGTTGGCCTCCAGGATACAACAACTATTACCCGGTCCCAACGGTGCACTCGCTGTACACGGGCTCGAACCAGCGTGCAGAACTTAAACCCGAAGTGATTGACTCACTTGCAAACTCAGTTGACAAACAACAATGAACCAGAGAGTATTTTGAAGAACCAGAAGGAAAATGAATTTTCAGAGTGTTAAAACGGATGAGAGGACAGGTCTATATATAGACCGAGATTAGGTGCCTAAGCACTGCTTCAAATGGGTTAGGTCTGTTGGGTTTAAACCCAACAGGAGTGACCACCCGAACAGATGCATCTTTCTGGTTTGAAAATTCGTGCAAAAAGACAGGTGCGAGTATACTCACGGAAAACCGTTTAGTGCGAGTGTACTCTCAATCCCAGATAGACCCAGACCCGAGCCCGAGCCCGAGCCCGGCCCGGCCCGACACCGGCGACGGCGCGGCGCGACTCAGCTCGGCCGGCAGGCGGGTGGGCGCAGCGCGCGCGTGTGGTCGATAGCATAGATTTGAGCTAATAGCATAGCCCCCCATCGGACCAAATTCACAAGAGAGAGAGAGAGGTATGAGACGGGCTGGGATAGGACGAAACGCCCTAACGTCCGTTAGGCTAATACATTCGCACATGCCATTTCGTGCACAAGACCTACCCCACTGGACCAATGCGGTTGCGCCACGTCAGGATCCCACCAACTTCGCTGGTTCTGGGGTCTCACCTAAGTCGCAGCCCTGCACAGATGGGTCCCACAGTAGAAAAAAGTGGGTCGGTGGCTTGCAACGGTCAAAACTATCATGGTCCATTTTTTATGTTTTTAGTTCATCCAAACCATTGAAGTGGTATTTCCAACCGTTCAGAAAGTCATTTGCAGTGGGTTGAGGATTTTATCCCCACGACAGGGCATGCATTCAATTTACACTTGTCATGTGCACACCTTAGCTTTGGAATTAGGAATCCGCATTCCCGCTCTGCTTAAACAAGATTTTTCTGTTTACCGACCACCTGATTGGTCTAGCTCAACATTGATGTTGTTAGCACTGCAGCATTTAGTGCCTAACATGTGTAGAGCTGGACAGATTCGGGAGGTCAGCAAACAGGAAAATCTTGTTGAAGCTGAGTAGACAATTCGAACTCTGGAGCTGGATCTTTTACAGCCTGACGAAGTAGTTGATGGCTCGAATTTTTTTTACAAAGAATATGGTGAACCCCACAATCACGGTGACCATCTCTCGAAGAAATTGACGGGTGTTTTGTTGTAAATGAAGCATCCAAACAGACATAGAGTGTCAACGGGCCAGGCTTGGACCTGAAAAATCAGAATTTTGAATAGGGCAGGTGTGGACCCTCGCCGTTTCCGCGCTCCCACACGACGTTCTCGTCCCTTCCCCTTTCAGGGAAAAGAAGGAGAGGAGGATGCGTGAGTGCGAATCGCCGTTTGTGCCACTGGCTTGCCTCGTTCTCGAGGGCTTTGTTTGGTAGTCGTGTTAAGCTGGATGTGTTTAAGTGAGTTTATATAAGACCAGAGTCGCCACTAGCCAGTTACTTCGAATCTACAGTCGGCTAGACCCTGTAGAAACGTTAGAGAAGGGGATCCGAAGATTCCTTCCTCTAAAATGACTCCTTTTGATCTGCGGCCAGAGATTCGAGGTAAGGGATCACGGTTACAGGGTGGGAAGAGGTTAAGCACCCCACACACTGCCCGTACCGAAGTACGGTCTCTACTTCACAGAATCGAACTAATACTTGAAAGTCTGTTTTAATCCTCGTACATTCTCATAGATGACATGATGTATGAATGCGGGTCTGAATAGTAAGAGTTTCTGATGGGCAGGTTCCAACAACGGGCAAGCCCAGAGCATACGCTCGAACTAACAGGTGCTTAATTTAAGATGTATGCAGTGTGCTTGAATAATCAAGGTGCTTTATAGTGAAGCATGAATGCAGGTCTGAACAGTAAGAGTTTCTGATGGGCAGGTTCCAACAACGGGCAAGCCCAGAGCATACGCTCGAACTGACAGGTGCTTAATTTAAGACATATGCAGTGTGCTTGAATAATCAAGGTGCTTGCAGTGAAGCAGGGGGGTTGGAAGAAAAGTAAATGTTGCACTTATGCTAGATGCAAATGAGATGATGCTAGAAAAAGAGTAGCTAGATGGACGGAGGTGTCGCAAGGGTTGGCTTCGAGTGGCTGGATCAAGACTTGGATGGCTTAGGAGGCTTGGACCAGTGGTCAGGCTGGGCTGGACCAGGGTTAGGCTCTCCTCACTCAGGCTCTCCTTGGTGAAGGAATGGGCTAAGGGGTGAAGGAGGACTCGGATCGCACTCGGGCTGGATGGCTTCGAAGGGATGTTGAAATGAGAAGGGGACGGTGGTATTTATAGCAGCGGGCAGTGGCAGTTTACGTAAATATTTTTGGGGGGCCCGCTGTGGGCCGCCCGTACGGCCGTTCCTCGATTTCCAGCGAGGTACGGTCGCTCCCTCGGGGCTGCTGTTTGGCTCGGTGGGTTGACTCAGTGAGTTGACTCAGCGGGTCGACTCGGTGATTTGACTCAGCGGGTTGACTCGATGGGTTGACTCAGCGGGTTGACTCAGTGGGTTGACTCAGTGAGTTTGACTTTTTTAGGATTTTTTTGATTGATTTTTCTTATGGGGGGATTTTTCGGGCTGATGTTTAGGACTGAGTTGACTGGGTTCAGGCTTGAACTGGGCTATGGAATGGGGCTTACAAGGGTGAGTTTGGCTGAGTTTGGACTTGGGATTTGGGGGTATGGTCC
Source organism: Liriodendron chinense (assembly GCA_003013855.2). NCBI lineage: Eukaryota > Viridiplantae > Streptophyta > Magnoliopsida > Magnoliales > Magnoliaceae > Liriodendron > Liriodendron chinense. Next base: position 1,433,295 of record PVNU02002913.1, read on the forward strand.
TCCATTCATCCAGCTATCTCTACCAACAGTGTAGCCGAAGGTGGGGTGTCTACAGATGCCCCTCTTTGGCAGAGGTTGCGTTCAACCGAATGCCAAAGCGAGTGGACACCCCACTTCTGACCCGGTCATTCATGGATCATGGTCTGAAATCTTTGCTTGCCTTTGCATCTGTGCCAGTTGATCGTTTGGAAACCGATCACTCGCACATACCGCGGGAGTTTGGAGAAAATGTTGCGATTGTCCCTGCATGCGCTGCAACCTGGGTACCCAATCGCAACCCTTCCATTCCCGATCAGTACTAACATCGGAAAGGTACAGCAGAGCCTCTGCGTCGCTAGTCTTACGAGGATGCTGACCCTGAGACTGATTGTGTGATGTTTGATGTTTTCCCAGATCACTCCAGGAGTACCTGTTTCGCTTGACTGTCAAAGTGGTTAGACGCCCTGCGTCAGATAGTCTTACGGGATTCTACTACGCCGACTTGGACTCAGTCAAGGTACTTCAGGCATCCACGCCTAGGTATGTGCGGGTGGACTCTTTCCACCTGACCTGCTGGTTTCGATGCTTGGTTTGCAATTCATTCTTTCCTTGATTGTAGTCTGGAATCTTTGTTGTCCTTTGTATCTGAGTCAGTTGATTGTCTGGAAATTGATAACTCGCACATACCGCGAGAGTTTGGAGAAAACGTTGCGATTGTCCCTGCAGTTTGCTGGAACCTGGGCACCCAATCGCAACCCTTTCATTCCTGATCGGTACTAACATCGGAAAGGTACAGCAGAGCCTCTGCGTCCGTAGTCTTACGAGGATGCTGACCCTGAGACTGTTTGTGTGATGTTTGATGTTTTCCCAGATCACTCCAGGAGTACTTGTTTCGCTTGACTGTCAAAGTGGTTAGACGCCCTGCGTCAGATAGTCTTACGGGATTCTACTACGCCGCTTGGACTCAGTCAAGGTACTTCAGGCATCCACGCCTAGGTATGTGCGGGTGAACTCTTTCCACCCAACCTGCTGATTTTGATACTTGGGTTACAATTCATCGTTTCCACCTGTTCAAATGGTTTCTTTGACCGAGCCTTTTGGCTTTCATCTTTTGTATCTTGGCATGTAGTACGACCGCACTGACACTGGAGTTCAGTTCGACCGTACTTTTAGTGCATTGGATTCGATGGTCTCCGGGGAAACCGCGAGACATTGGATCTTATTTGATTTTTGCGTCGGCTCCTACCCAGAGATATGGAAGATCTCCTGGTGTGTTGGAGGCAAAACGCTCTACTGAGAAAATATTTTTTGAAATTTTGAAAAGATACCCACTCTGGGGAGTGATACTCCGTGGGGTTTTTATTTGCAAATAGGAATATTTTTTTATCTTTTTGAAATGGAAATCTGGTCTACACGTGCCTCCGCTAGGGATGCCTGTGGGGTCTTTAGGCTAACCAATCTTTATTTTGAAAGCAGGTAAACATGATGATTGATGCAATGGATGCTGATGCATGGAGATGCATGATGAATGCATGGCTTGGCTCATTCTCTTTCAGTTTGATGATTTTGCTTTTGCTGGTGATGCAGAGAACTTGGAGCTTATTGCTTCCAGGGTTGTGCTTTCCTGGGGTTTTTCTTTTTAATGCGGATGTTTGGTCAGCGGGTTGGTCAAGATCCCGACCCGTGATCGATCAGGTCCATCGTCCCAAGATGCTGTTTCTTTGCTAATGAGAATGTACGAGGATGTTATCTGACTTTAAGATGTTCTTCTGGGCATAAATGCTATTGAGACGGTTCTTAGTCGCCAGTTTTGGTCAAGATTCCAATTTGCGGGCGATTGGATCCGTCATCCCAAATTGTGAAGAGAGTGGAGTTTAGGACTCTTGAAGTGTAGTGCTGGGGATAGTGCCAATTTTTGTGATTTTTGTGAATATGTGATCCGAATCTTTATCTAAGTGGTCAGGATAGAGATCGGTTATTGAAAGCAAGGAAATATTTTTGTGTTTTTGAAAATTTTTGGCTTGCAAGCAAGGGGAACATTTTTTGTGATTTTAGAAGTATTTTCTTTGAAAGCAAGAGAAATATTTTTCTGATTTTTAATGACATTTTGTTTGAAAGTAAGGGAAATATTTTTGTGATTTTTTATGACATTTTGTTTGAAAGTAAGGGAAATATTTTTGTGATTTTTGAAGAGGTGATTTTGCAATGTTTTTGTATTTTGTGATTTTTCTGAAATGCAGGGAAAAGGTATGGAATTTTCATCCATTTCCAGCTTCTACTGCTGGTAAGGCACCCGATCCATTTTACGTCAGCGAGCAAGACGAGTCTCACATAGTTAAGTGCCGTAGTTTTACATCTTCGGATGAGGGAATTTTGAGGGTTTTCAGTCAACACACCCACAAAGTTGCCTGTTCCTCATGTGCAATGCACATAGACCATGTATCATCCGACGGACTCCTTCGGCCACAAAATGAGCCACATCTTCACATTTCCCTTAGTCAATCCAGTTTGGGGCCTTACGTTGCTCACAATTCCGTGAGGGTGCGCTCCACCTCCCAACAGCCTTAATCCCCTTCATGAGTTTTAGGAACAGGGAACATCCGTCAAATTCAACAGCGACTTCCAAATCAAGGTTGTCTATCACGGTGCATTCAACACGAACAGGATTGCGGAGTTTTGCCCGCCTCAGCCTTTACCTGTTTAGAAGATTCCAGACACCCGTACGATCAAATGTCAGCCATGTCTGGAACAGGTTAGGAAAGAAAGCCCCCGAGAAGTTAATCCCAGTGTAGTTTTAGGTTTTCGGACCGCTGGGGATGAATTTGTGCAGTTTGAAATTTTTGGTGAATCATTTTTTTTTTGTGTTTTTTTGGAAAAAGTTCCAGATTTCAGCTCGAATGATCGAGATTGATGCTGGTTTTTGTGGAAAGCTTTAAAATATTTTTGGTATTTTTTGAAATGATCCGGGTTATCGAACCTTGATCAAGCTGATGCCTAGTTTTTGGTTGAAAGCGAGAAAGGTCCCCCGAGAAATTAATCCCAGTGTAGTTTAAGTTCTTCGGACCGAAACCTGTACATACTGAAAATACATTCTTTTTGTGCTTTTTTTTTTAAATGATCCAGGTCATCAGATTTTGGCCTAAACGGCTGGGACCGATGCCAGTTTTTATTAAAATCTCTCGGGATACTGATCCCGACGTAGTTTAAGGTCTTCGGACCCCGAAACTGTACAAAAGAGTGCTGGAAATGCATATATATATTTTTTGTGATTTTTGAAAGTATCCGGCGTCGTCGAATCTTGATTAAGCGATCAAGATCGATGCCGGTTTTTATTGAAAATCCCTCGGGATCTTGATCCCGACGTAGTTTAAGGTCTTCGGACCAAATTTTGTAAAAACAAGGCAAACACATTTTTTTGTGATTTTTCGAAAAACGTTCTAGGCTGTTAAATCTCAATTTTGAACGGTCAAGATTAACACTGGTTTTTATTGGAAATCTCTCGGGATTTTGTTCCCGACGTAGTTTAAGGTCTTCGGACCCAAATACTGTACAAAAAAGCAGCATTCCAGGTTGGAGACTACGGAAATTCTTCTTGGAATGGTTCGGATCATCAGGTCATACCCTTGGATGGTTGAGATCACTGTTTGACCAAGTCAATTCTTTTCCTTTCTTTTCCTTAAAAATTCCATGAAACTTTTCCACATCATCAAGCCAATTTCTCACCAATTTCTCTCAAGGTGAGATTTTGGTGAGATTTCTTACTTTTTCTCACCATTCTCTTCCATCACTTCATTCTTACATGGAAGTACAAGATTCACTTGCAACCACCCTTCCCAAGGAGGAGTTCTTCCCAAGGAGAGGGGGTGAGAAGTCGTTTCACATAGGTAGAGGGTAGGACGGTCTCTGACCCCCGGTTTCTTTGGTGGGCTGGGTAAAAGGGTGCCCTCCCCTTTTCTATATAACATGGGGCACCCTTGCCCCCTTCAACGTGCAATCTCTCTCTTCTCTCTCTCATACTCTCTCTTTCTTCAAGTTTCCTTTCTCTTTTTTGGTGGTTCTTTGCCCTTTTCAAGTGGTGGGCCTTAGAGAAGTTTTGGGACAGCAAGGTGGTCCCTCTTTGGTGAGTGGTAAAGGTATGGACTTCTTCCTTTCTCTTTCTTGTCCTTTTCCTTCTTCATTGTTTCTCATGGTTCCTTTCTTTTCTTCATGTAGCTATTTCAAAAGAAGTGAAGGTAGGCCCAAGTATTTTCGGGCCATTTTCTAGATCTCAAGTCTCTTTCAAAGGTGGTGCATGGAGAAGGACATTGCAAGCTTTCCATTTCATTTTTTTCTTTTCCTCTTTTCACACTCCCTTCATGTGTATGTAAAGGGTGGTTTTGCCATGTCCATCAAGTGTGCATGGCAAAATATGCTATCTTTTCCATGGGAGTTGGGCCTCTTCTTCATATGTATCAAATGGGCTCAAAGTGAAGCCATGGTCCTTGGTGTATTTAATGGGCCCAATGCTTCATTTTGGGCTCCCTCATGTTTTCTTGCTCTTGTCATTTCCTTTGGAGCTTTTTCATCTTCTTTCCAAGATTTGGGCCCATGGGCATGGTAGGGCCCATCTCAGGTTTTGGGCTCATGGGGCTCACTTTGGATGACTCCATCTTTCTTCACATATGTATGGCCCAAGATGACTAGCCCATTCTTCATTTGGATCTCAAGTGGGCTAGATTTCCTAGTTGGGCCTTTATGGACAAATAGCCCAAATCTTCCACCATCTCTTGATTATGATGTACATCCTTGTACAAAGTGTGGTAGGCTCCTTAGAGTTTTTCATGTGGATGGGCTTTTGGGCCTTCATTGGAGCTTGGATTTCTTTGGACCATGTGTGCACCACTACACTTTGTTCATGTAGGCTTTTTCCTTTCATGCTCTTTTCTTTTGATGGATGGAGGACTTGAGTTACTTGATCATCTACAAGTCCCATGAGTGAGTTGTTCCAACAATCTCACTAAGTTCCAATGGTTTTTCCTTGAGGTAGGAATGTGGTTCTCAAGAGTTTTCCTTTAATGCTATCAACCTCAAATGGATGATCCTCAAGTGAGCTATCCACACAACCATAGCTCCTTGATCTTTTCTTTGGGGGCCTGGTGGGTCATCCACCATCATTCTCAAATATGAGCAATTTTCTTTCAATTTGTGAGAAAGAATGATACCCATAAGTTGCCCATTTTTTGCTCCATGCTTTGGGAAATTTTGGATTTTGATCTTTAAGTGGGCTATGTGTACCATTCTTATCCATTTTCATGATGGTTGGGTGACTCATCAAGCCATGCCCTTTTGTGCTCAAATGGTCTCCCTTTTTGGTAAAGAAATTGGTGCACATAAGTTGCCCAAATTTGTCCTTGCTTGGACATTTCCACCTTAAGTTCTTTATGTGGGCTATGTGCATCAACTTTCTACCATTAGCTTCTTTGATTCATATGTTTATGGGTGGACCACCATGTTGTGCTCTCATGGTCAAAACTTTCATCAAGATGGTGCACGTGGGGTCGCCCATGGTTAACCCATGAATGGGTCCTCATGTTCTTCAATTGGGCTATGTGCTCCTTTTAATCTATTGAGGTGAGGCATTTGGGTTGCTCTTGGGGGCCCACTTCCTTTCTATTCCCCACTTGTCCATGTATATGTGTAAAAAGATGGAAACATCTTAAGTGAGAATCATGGCCTTGGCATAAAAAGTGGACCAATCCTTGGCCACATATGGACTTTGAAGAGGAGCTTCTCATGTGAAGTAGGATTCTTATCCTTTGTTGATCTCATGACACTTGAGTGTATTTGTTGTCCAAAGTATGTCCTTGGATGATGGACTTTTCTTGCCTGAGGCATGTCATGCAACCTTCTTTAAGGTGGGCCTTACTTTTTCCAATGGGCCCAACACATATCCTAGGTGACACATAGAGTTGGACTTTAGATCTTGCATTTAAATGTGAGTCCAATCCCATGGGTTTCCTGGATGGTAATTTGGATTTTAACAGGTAAGAGATAGGGACTTACCTTGCCAAGCTTGTAGGATTCAATGGCGGACGGTACCAGAGGTCGTCGAGTGATTGATGAGGATGATCCTGCCTTCATCATCCGCCGAGGGGACCACATGTGTTCCTTAGCTATGGAGCATCAACCTCTTCCCGCTATCAAGGGTCGAGGTACCAGGGATCACTGGGACAACTGGGTGAAGGATCCACAGCCCTTGCTTGAACGAGTACTGGCTGGTACTCCTTTTGCTGGCCTCCTTACCTTACATTTTCATAACAACGATGCTAACCGCATGATGCTCGCGGCCCTTTGCGAGAGGTGGCGGGACAAGACCCACACCTTCCAGCTCCCTTGTGGTGAATGGGGAATAACTCCCCTGGACATTTATATGCAAGTAGGCTTTCCGTTTCATGGAACAGTTGTTCCTCAAGTCAGCTCTCTGGCTCCCCTCACTTCCACTGACTGGATACGGCTCGTCGGTGATGTCCCACCCGAGGGTGAATTCCAAGGCCATCAAGTAAAGATGCGATGGTTCTACAACACTTTTGCCTCCGTCATCCCCACCACCGAGCGAGAGGCCCTCTATAAAGCACGGGCCATGATCACTTATGCCTTCAGGTCCTTCCTTCTCTGCCACGCGAATGAGAGGGTTGATCCTAAATTTTTTCGTTTAGTCGAGGATCTTCATCATCCCTATAACTGGAACGGGGCTATCTTGACCCATATCTTCCAAGGTCTGGACAAGACCTGTCGGCATAGCCGGTCCTTCACAGGTTTTTGGCCTATTGTTGAGGTATCTCTTCTTTCACCTTCCTTGGAGTCATTTGCCTTCTTTGTCTCTCTGATCATTAGGTGTGCTTTTTGCCCAAACCTGCTTTTATGACCATTTTGCCCATCTTGCTCCGAGGATAGGGGATGATGTTGAGCCGCCTCTGTATCGCCACATGTACTGGCATCAACGAAATTGCCAGCGGAACTCTCGAGTCTCCGGGGACAACTGGCGCGCCGACATAGATGGGTTGACTGTCGAAGATGTAAGTGTCTTGCTTTCCTTATCCCTTATGCAGCTCTATAACTGATCGTGATGACCTCATTTACTGCAGTTTGCTCAGATGCCGTATGCTAGCTTTCCTCTCTATTACACCCCCCAGCGCGTGGAGGCATATGACGCTTCATGTCTCCGTATCATGCTTTCCGACGCTGAATCTTTTCAGTGGTATCTGGGTGAGAGGTTGCTTCGGCAGGTCACCGGGGTGGCTTGGGTCCCTTGTTCTGCACCTCCTCCAGCTGCTCGGATCCCGGCTGATGAGAGAGCTGAGGCTCTCGTGGGCCAGTCCGGATTTCGTTTCACGATCCCGGATCGTGACTATGATGAGTGGTATCTGCTGTACGGCCAGGGGCCTCTGCTTCCTTCGCTCTATGTTCCAGGGGGTCGTCGCAGATATGTTGGAGGCTCGGTGACTGCTCCTTTGATGGATCTTTATCGTAGGGAGCGGGATGAGAGGAGGGATGATGACGACTATGTTGGCGACTTGTAGCCTGCTTTTGTATTCAGTTTTACTTGATGGATGGACTTCTTCTTTTTTGCTTTTACCCACTTTTGTATCAAAATCTTCTGAATGAATACACAATCTTAATTCTTCTCAGATTACTTGATGACGCTTGGATGCTTTGATTTCTGATTCAGTCTTTAATGATTTGTGGAGAATGAGCCCTTTTAACTGCATGGATGATGACTTGAACGGTTCAGATTGCTTGATTTGGCTCTGTGGGCCCACTTGATGATTAGATCTCGGATTCTGGCCTTCTTTCTTGATGATCAAGCCTTTGATCTTGCTGTTTCGTGACTTGTATGAGTTTTCCCATGGTTTAGATCATGCTGATCTAGTCTTTGAATGGCTCAGATTGATAGATTTGGCCCTGTGGGCCCACTTGAGACCTCGGCTTTCCCTTGAAGCACCTCCTTTTGATGATTTGTGAGGCTAAGAAGGCTTCTCATGGTGTGGATGATGACCTGAACTGCTTAGATCACTTGTTTTGGCCTTGTGGACCCACTTGATGATCAAATCTTGGACTCTGACCCCTCTTTTGACGATCCAACCTTTGATCTTGTTGTTTGATGACCCATGCGAGCTTTTCTATGGTTCAGATCATGATGATCTAGTTTTTGAATGACTTGGATTGCTTGTGGCCCCCACTTGATCACCTTTCCCTCTCTTTGACTTGATCAGCCATGTTCTGGCCGCATTGCTTCGTGGTTGGACCGGTGGGGCACCTTTTATATGATCTTGATTAACCTCAATCGAAATTTGGAGTGGACCGGAGTCTTGGGCGGCCCACGGGGTGCCATCTGCTGACGTGGACTGTCAGCCTCACCTACCAAGAACCCTGGAGCCAATCCCGCGGAGAGAGAGGGAGCGTGTCCGTACGGGCGGCCAAGAGCAGGCCGCCCAAGGCTCGCCTCTTGAGCGGCCTGGGCTGGCTCGGGTTCGGACATTCCCTGTTGTCTGTTGCTGCTGTCCCCACATTCTCTGTAACAGGCCTTTCGATTCCAGCCATGTTTCCTCTCTTTGTCTCATCCTTTCTTCTCTTTTTGTCTTCTTCTCACTTTGTCCTCTCTCAAACAATGGATGGTGGAGATTCAAGGGCTGTAGGGACTGTTCATAATGGGTCCCACATTCCAAGAGGTGGTGCAGGCTTTAATGATGGTGGAATTTCTTTAATGGATGGTGGAGATGGGGCATTGAATGGGGGCATTGATGAGGGGCTAGAGATGGTAGTTGGTGGAGCTTTGAATGGCCCCATTAATGGCAGCCATGCTGAAATTCCTGATTTGAATGGGGCTTTGATTGTGGGAGAAATGGATGGCATGGATGAGATGGGAGGATGGGACATAGGTGAGGCTATGCACCCCTTGAATGTGGGCCATATGGATGATGTGATTGATGGAGGTGATGGGACCATGATGGACATTGATGGGCTGATCTCATGTCTGGGTGGTATGGACGGTTCGGATGATACCTTTGACGGTTTGGATGCTCTTGATGAGGGCCGGGATGTGAGGCATACTTGCTTGGGTGGACTTGATGTGATCATTGATGATGCCCCCCTCATGATGGGCGGTGTAGATGCCTCGATGATCCCTTTGATTGGACAGGATGATGATTGGATCCCTGATTTCCTGCTGGAGAGGGCCGCAGGTCCAGATTTGACCGTTGATTCTTCGATCGGGGTAGCCGGGATCCTTCTTGACGATTCAGATGTATTTTTCGACGGTCAGATTGGTCAGGATGCCACAATGTGCGGTGTGATCTTTGCTGATAGTCCTTTTGATGGAGAGCATCGTCCTTCTCCTAATCGTCGATCATTTATGCACTCTGTTCATGAGGTGGGCGAGTCCTCCCATGCGGCTGAGGTCGTGACAGCTTCAGATAGTGATGCGACTATATCAGGCATAGTCCTTACTGGGGACAGGTCAGGGGCTGTTGAGTCTGCAGAGGTTCCAGCTTTTCCTTCTCTTTCGCCCGTTGACCTTCCGATCCTCGATGAGGCATCGTTGATTTCTGGGCCTTTTGTTCTGGAGGGGGTACCAGTGAGGACTTGTCAGCTGCTTCCTCGTCCTTCTTGCTCGCCACGGCTGCTTGCTTGGCTTGACAGCTTGTCAGCCTATGAGATTCAGGACTTGGAGTCCTATGGCCTTGGCGGCCTGATCCATATGGCTAGAGTTGATATTGATTGGAGGATGCTTGGAGCTGCTTCGATTGATTGGGTCCCTTCGTTGAACTTGTTTGTGTTTAATGATATGGAGATGGGACCTTCTTTGGGAGAGCTTGCACGATTGACAGGCCTACCCTTGGATTATACTTAGTATTTCTCGACGAAAACATCGCCGAAGACGGCCACACCGCAGAACTGGTTCGGGATCCCCTATCTTGTTCGGCCTGCCATTGCCGGCCAGGATGCTGTAGTGTCTCCTTGGACTTGCTGTATGATCTTTTTTCGGGTCCTCGGAGTGTGGCCGGTTCTACCTTTGCTCGGAATGCACTGATGTTCTGCTTGATAGCTGAGGTGCTGTTCTCGGGATGGCGCAGGTCTCAGACTCCTCTGCTTTTTGAGGTGATGAGCCGAGCTATCCGACGGCAGGGGATCATTTCTCTCATCTTGGCCGAGCTGTTTAATGGGCTGACCGACTGCGCCCTGGGCCGCACTCATGTCCTTCGCGACTGCTGTGCCTTTTTGCAGGTATCTTTTCTACACCTTTTTTTCTTCTTGCTTTGTTAGGAATTGCTTGGCTCTAGCTGAACTCCTTTTCCTTTTTGTGATCAGGTCTGGCTATGGGAGCGTCTTTCTTTGACCGTTCCTGTACCCCTTCCTGGCATTCCTAGCTCTGACATCATGTGTTATATCATGGAGTTTCTTCCTCATACAGCTAGGATGAGCGAGCCCTTGTATCGCAGGATGTTTGCTGAACTTCGTGACTGGAACGTTTGTTGGGAGTCATCTTGGCTTTCACTTCCTCCAGCGCTTTGTGATGCACACCGCCTTCCTCTGATGTTGGTAGGCTTTCAATCTTACTTTTCTTACCATCCCATTCGGTTCCTGCGGCAGTTTGGATATGAGCAGGATGTTCCTCTTTTTGCTTTCACGGGTATCGGGCGTCGAGTGCTTCCATCTAGGTCCTCTGACTTTAGGACCCGGGTTGATTGTTCTTGGGCGAGTTACTTGACTGCTGATTTGCTGGGTTTTGAGCTGCGAACTTTTCCGATGGCGACCGCCCCATATCAGTACTGGGTTGCTGAGCAGTCTTTGTATCGACGTATCCCTTGCTGGCACCAGACTGCTGATGAGGATGAGCAGGATATCCTTGGAGATGCTGGCTCTTCATCTGGTTCATATGAACCTTTTGAGGAGCGCCCATTCATTGATAGATATGATAGATTAGTTGCCACTATTTTAAACATTGTGGCAGGCTAATCAAAGTAGTCTTCAACAAAAGTAGATCAAGCTTGCGACTGAGCCAAGTGGGTGCAACCCTGACCGTGTGGCCCACCTTGATGCATCTGTTGTATATCCACTATCGTCCATCTGCTTTGCCAAATCATTTTAGGTTATGGGCAAAAATGACATAGATCCAAATCTCAAGTGGATCTCACCATAAGATATAGTGGTGATTGGCCATTAAAAACTTTTTGTGGGCCACAAAAGTTTTGGATCAAGTTGATATTTGTGTTTTCCCTTCATCCAGGTTTGTGTGACGTTATCAACAGGTTGGATGGCAAATGAACAGCAGGGTGGACTCTGGGAAGTTTTTAATGGTGGGCATTCAATGACTATTGTTTATGGTACCCAGACTGGATGGGGTCGCAGCTAATCCGTGTTTGTCCTAGAGTGGATTAGGTGTTACCTGTTAGTGGGTGTTCACTTGATTGTGGGGGCCACTCTAATGCATGTGTTATATACCATCCATCAATTATTACAGCTCATTATAGCCCATGGTCATACAAATGAAGTAGATACAGATCTCAAGTTAACAAACCAGCAGGGATTGAATGCCCATCATTAAAAACTTTTTGTGGGCTACAAAAGCTTTGGGTCAAGATCAAACTGATATTTGGTGTTTCCCTTCATCCATGTCTGTGTGACTTTATCAATAGGTTGGATGGCAAATAAACATCATGGTGGACCCTAACAAGTTTTTAATGGTGGATCCTAACAAGTTTTTAATGGTGGGTGTTCAATGACCACTGTTTCCAGTGGTGCGGTCCACTTGAGAATTGAATTAGCTTCATTTTTGGAACCATGGCAAAAAATGAGATGTAGACATGATACGACACATGCTTCAAGGTAGATGCCACGGTAAAGGCAACACCCACTAACATGCTCCGTGGAGATCCGATATTAGCCGACTCCGATTCAACATAAAAACTGCACCTAGGTTGTGGCAAAGTTCTGTGGGGCCCACCATGATATATCTGTTATATCTACACCGTCCACCATTTTATCATATTATTTTAGGACATGAGACAAAAAAAAATGAGGCATATCCAAAGCTCAAGTGGACCACACCGCAGGAAACAGTAGTGATTGAACACCTACCATTGACAAATTCATAAGGCCACTGAAGTTTTGGATCAAGCTGATATTTGTGTTTTCCTTTCATCTAGGCCTGTTTGAACTCATGAACAGGTTGGATGGCAGATAAACATCATGATGGGCCTTGGGAAGGTTTCAATGGTAGGTATCATTGCCCCACTACTTTATATGATGTGGTCCACTTGAGCTTTGGAGGGCCCCATTTTTTGGCTCATTTCCTAAATAAATTAACAAAATGGATGAACAACGTTGATAAAAAAAACATACATCATGGTGGGGGCTTGAGTTGGGCACGGGTCGAGTGAACTCGGTAGACTCGTTCAAACCCGACTTGACCTGAACCGAGTGTGTGAGTCGGGCAGATACAATTAGACTTTGCCCAATCCGAAATCAAACTAAGTCGAGTTCGGGTCACCCAGCACCTCGACTCAACTTGACCCGAAATCCGACTCGATGCTGACTTGACTCGATTTGAAACCCAACTCGACTTGGGTTCGAGTACTCTCTCTCTCTCTCTATATATATATATATGTATATATATATATATATATATATATATATATATATGTATGTATGTATATATATATATATATATATAAACTTACCCATACCCAACCTGACCTCTCTCCCTCCCTCCCTCCTCCTCTCTCTAGCCTGACCCCAGCAGCCACCCACCCTCCTTTCTCTCTCTCCTTCACTCCCTCCCTCCTTTGGCTACCCGCACGGCTGCACCCGACAACTCTCCTCCTCCCTCCTCCTCCTCCCTCTCTCCCGAGCCCGAGCCCGACAGGCACCCACCCTCCTCCAATCCTCCTCTCTCTCTCCTTCAATCCCTCCCTCCTCCTTTGACCTCTCCCGAGCCCGAACCCAACAACCACTCGCTTGGCTACTTGTCTCGACAGCAATCCGGTTTGGGAATACAACCACTCGCTTGACCCAACTCGGTGCTAACTCGACCGGACTTGGTCCCTGTGACCAGATCGAACTCAGTCCGGGTTACTCCAGGCTAGACCTAATCTCAAATCGGATCAAGCCTCGGTACCGAGTCGGATCAAGTTCGGGTTAGGTTTATTTAAAAATCGGGTCGGGTCGAGACGGACCTAACTCAACTCGAATCGACTTGATGCCCACCTCTAGTGGGGGCCCATAAATCTTTGTCATGTCGAAGCTTTCATCGTAGTCCCTTGAAAAAAGACAAAGTTGTTAAGTAGTAAAAGTTTTAAAGACATTTTAGGTCAAAATTAGCAAATTTTTTATTCTTTAATAAGTCTTAAGTGATGGAAGTATAAAAAACAATCTATTTTTTTCAATGAAATTTTAGATTAAGCACTTAATTTCTTAGATTTGTTAAATAATCTAAATTAAGATAATCACTAAAAATGACTCATTATCAGTGATAAGTACTAGAAATAAGTTTTACCAAATCGATTGTTAAAAGTTGTTCAGACTGACCACTTGTGTGATCGAGGGCTTATATTTGGTTTTCATGTATGGGTAAGATGCGTAGGCATGCCAAAGTCTGCTCGAGTCAAAGTTTGACTGAACCGCTGGTGTTCCTCTGCATTGAAACAAACAAACTAAATACTGGACACATGGTACTCTTAACGACTAATTTTGTGCTTTGTTCAGATGAATCATGAAAGGGTAGGGGTTAGCCATTTCGACTGGATTCTTTTTGCCTTGTGACAAAAGACATGAGTCCATGGACTCAAGGACTTGTTCTTTAATTAGTATTTTAGTTTAATATTTTTCAAATGAATACAAATATGCAGATAGATAAAAGAAGGATAAACATTGTCGATTTTCATTAATATTTGAAAGTATTGTTCATTATAATCAACAACTTTTGAGACAACTAAATAAATAAACAAGAAAGAAAGATAAATACTTGATATGTCTATCGGAACAGAAGATCAAGGCAAGTATTCAGCAAAATGTGACCGAATAGGTGTGATCAGCTAAATTGGAACTCAGTCAATCACAATCCTATAATTTGAGGTTGCAGAAATTTACTTCTACTTCTAATATACTATAGCGGGAGCCGCTAGGCAGTAATGATGCAAACTAAACTGGGTTGCGCTATGCTAAGAAAGATAAATTGAAAGATAATCTAAAAGATAGATTTATATGTTTGGTGTAGGGCCTCAAGATATTCTTCGAATGCTCATTTTATAGATTGTTGAGGCGGTACGTAAAACCCTCGTTGGGTTTCCTTGTTGATCATGAATCCTTCACGCTCATACCGCAGTTCTAATAGAAGAATCTCCTTAATTGATCTGGCATTACCGGCTTGCATTAGAAAGAAAGAACTCCAGTTAGATCCAGACTTGCTGGCTTCTCGAGTCTTCTTCTCATGATTGATCATTTGCAGAGATCTTTATGGCCCACTATACATATTAGGCCTGGGACTACCAAAGTTTCTCTAATAAAGAAAACTAGGCCACTCGTATGATGGAGGGCCTTGATTGGAAGTACGTGTCCGTGTATGATTACGCGAACATGTCAGAGTCTATTCGACTCAAGGATATTAACTGAATTGGTCGATACCCCTACTGTCGAGATGGATAGATTGGAGACTGGATCTAGACCTAGAGTCCTCTTGATCACCAACTTATTTATAAATACGCATTGTACTCATGCCATTTGAGTAAGGGAGGGGTAAACCCTCACAAATGAGTTCTTTTTGTCTTGTACCAGTGATCATGGAATTGGTTAGTTTAAGGACTCTCTATTACATTAGTGCTTTAGCATGGCATTCCTCAATCAAAATAAAAGATTCACGCATAATAGAGTAAAGACTAGCATAAATACAATTAGTCTTTATTAATATATTGGCCCTATTATAACTGTCGTACTTTACACTCTTATTATTAATACGAAAAGAAAGATAAATACCTGATGCGCCTATCGGAACAGATGATCGAGGTGGATGGTCAGCTAAATATAATCGGGGTATGAATAACTGAATCGAAACTCAAATGGACATAGTGATTTAACAACTTAAGGTTGCAGATATTTAATCTACTTCTAAGATAAGCATATTGCAGTGTAGTAGTGAACTAAGCTAGGAAAAGTAAAGTGGATATGAAAATAAAGTAGACATGTAGATAAATGTGTTTGGCATAGGGTTTCGAGCTCTTCTTCAAATGTTCCTTTTATAGCTTTCTCGATGCGATGAAAGCCCCTAACTAGGCTTTTGGGTTCTTCAGGATTCTTCGTGTGACCTTTTCGGATACGCAACCTTTTCCTCAGCAAACCAGGGTTTGCTTTGAAAAGAAAGAGTCTGGGTTCCCTGGCTTCTCAGATCTCCTTTCCATAGCTAATCATCTGCGGAGATCTTCGTGGTCTACTAAAAATCTGGCCTGGTTCCTCCAAAGTTCCTCTGATGGAGACATTAGACCAAGGTTCGCAAAACTTAAGGGTTGATCTTTATCAAACATGGCCATTCAACATCTCTTGATGGCCTACCTTATTAACTTCCAAGTGTTGGACGATCCGGGTTAAACCACCTCCTCATTTGATTGTCTTGAATGATGATGGTGTGGAGTAGAAGGATTTGACCCTTGATATTGATCCATTATTTGGATAGATCAGATCTCCCGTTCTTTTTATTCAGATCATTGTGCAGAATGGGACCCGATGTAAGTTCAGTTGCCCCTTTTGCGATTCGAGTCTGGTACTAAATCCAAGTTAGTTCGTATATCAATTCAACCTTTCGGTCTTCGAAATTTTCTGGATTGCTGCTATCTCTCCTAACATCTATGGGAAAATCTCTCATTTTGGAAGGATTATAAGAGAAGGCCCCGCGGATGAAATCATATTCAGTTGTAAGATAGGATACGCTCACCTGGTGAGTCTTTTATAAGCATGTCAGGCATGTCCCTCATTTAATGGGCACGTTAATTGTGGCCACATGGCATGCGACAATTCATCCCCTTAAAGGGCTTGATAAGCATAGGTACCGTCGCAATAATGACAGAATGTGTAACGCCAAAGGAATATCAAACACAGATCTTCTTCAGATACAAGTACAATTCTAACTGTACTAAACATGTAGTGTCTTCATGTGGCATCTCCCTATTGTCCCATGTCAAGGCACCAAAAATGTGTGTAAATATTCACCATTGGTTTACTTGGGTCCCACATGAGGTATGAAACAATATCTCCAACTAAATGAAAAGTTCACTATACCAACCTAAGAAATTAGTAATAAATTGTTTGCATAGCTTAATGAAAAAGGATCAAGTTGACATATAAGATGTGAGGCCCATGGTAAAAAGGGAGTAAAACTTTAGTTATAGGTTTGCTAGATTTCCTCTTAATCTATTGCAATGTGCATCTAAGCCTTAACAGTTGAATTTGGATTTTTCTAATGACCCAAACAGTTGATGTGATAGGCTCTCGTTAGATTAATGATACTTGAATAACTCTCATACAAAATATTTCAAATTTTTTTAATTATACAAATGCTATATTAATTTTCATATTCAAACTAAAAGAGTCACGTTATCAAATAATTGAAATATTATAATTGATTAAAAGTAGCATAAATATCCATGAATTACCATCATCGAATCCCCGATCGATTAAGTACTTACTTGGATGATTACACCCTGATCATATCCCACCAATCATCCACCTCAATTATTTGTCCTTATAGGTGATTGCAGATATTTATCTACTTATTTGTTTTTTCCTAATTGCATTAAGCTTCAAATACAAATCAATAAAATTAGCATTATCAGTCTTTATTTTTAATCTTTTTCATCAATTCTTGCATTATTGAGAAATACAAGGCATGTAATCACTATTAAAGGAAAAGTCCTTAATGGTGAAATTGCGTGGATAGTCTAACACGATACCACACACTATGCGTGGAAGCTTGATGGAGCTTAAAAGTACGGCTAAGTTCTAGAGGGGGTAAATAGGACCATTAAGGCTTAGTAGTTTTCAAATAGGGGATTCGTCAATTCCTTAAAATTTATAAATCTCACAAAGTAAAGACTGCACTCACATGCGAGCAGAGAGGCAGAGTTTCAAGTCGCAAATCAAGATCCATTATAAAAACAAGAAGTTTTCAGATTCTTTGATTTTTAAAGATTCCGTAATATCTAATTGACTAAGAAAATTTGAGTTAATTGGCTAGTGGTGACTTTAAGTCAAATATTTTATATTCTGAGTCAAAACACATAATCACATGAGTCAATCCCTGAGAAAGATCCCGTGTGCTAGCATTAAGCATTAACAACATAAGATTATCTTTTAACTTAAAAAAAGGTTGAAAGAAACACTTTGTTTCTACCTCCCTTATAGATCTTTCCCCATTTCTAATAGTCTGACATGCGTAGAACGTAAATAATTTTCATGATGTTCTCTCATAGTTAACTAATTGAATGGGACGTAGATCGTACCATTAGGTGGATTTCTAGGGCATGGATCATCCATATAGTAGGGACACAATATGAAAAACCTTAGACAAATCCATAATCATGCAAATCGTATAAACCCAAGGTCTGAGGATAACATTACCAGTCACGTTTTCATTCTCATACAATTCCTCACTAGTGGAAGGGGAAATGACGAATTTATCCCAAGACAACAATGAGATTAATAATCTAATGAGGACCATTAAATTTATTAGCCGTCCAATTTTCCTTGTCAAAATAGACCATGTCATTTTTCAATATTTAACTATACATATGATCACCAAAACCAGATGATTTATTATTTTATTGTATTTTTGCATATGGTCAAATGTGCAAACATGTAGCCATGAAGTAAGTTTTAGATAATTAGGACCATCCATTTTGTGTGTGTCACATCTAAACCGATCTTTTTTACCATTGATTTATCCTACTAAACAAGAGCCTTTTGTTTCCAACTAATGTTTTAGATGGGGAAATCATCATCCCATCATCATCTAAGCCTTATCCTAACTAAAGGAGACCCAATGGAGTGTCAAAACGGCTTGATGATCATTGGACTCCTTCATCTAAGGCATATACTTTAGGTGAATGAATTTGATGATATATACACAACACAGTGCGCCCTTTATGAAATTAAAGGTGGGCATCCGACCACTTGGCTCACCATATCATGGCTCACCTAAGTCAGGGGTGGTCATGGTCTTTTCACCATGCCTAAAGGAGGGGAGACACAATGGTTGGAGTGGATGTCATCAACACATCATAATGGGGGCCATAAATGATGGGATGATAAAAATGTTTTCATGAAATAATTTCTTTGGAATATTGTTTAACTTGATTATAATATCTTGACATCTGAGTAACTGCACATTTGCTATTTAATTTGATCCATTGTCCACCAACCTGCTTGCCATGATCATGCTTTAGAGTAACTTCTTATTATAATTCATTTATCGTGGGTCAGTACTTGGTGGTTTGGATTTGAGCTTCATGCCATGCGTATGGCTACAATGTGGTATATCGAAAGAGAAAGAGAAATGACTACTCTGATAGAGTATAGTGCTCAATTGGTATGATAAATAGAAACATAGATGTGGCATTCTTATACTGCTCAAATTAAACTATCTAAATTGTGACACAAATCTAGATGGTTAAGGGCACATTTAGATGATAAGTTACTTTAAATATGCTACTTATGGATCAAGTAGCTTATCTTGGTTTCTACTTAATCAACATATAAGCATGTTCGATAAGTTTTTTAAAACAACTCATCCAAAAAGCATGTTGGGTAAATGGAACACCTAATTCGGCAATACCATGACAATGGGACCCTCCTTATTGTATGTGTTATATATCTACTCCACAAATCCATTTTGCCAGCTCATTTTAAGGCCTTGGCCCAAAAAATAGGCCAAATCCAAATCTCAGGTGGACCATACCATGGGAAACAATGGTTAGAGCTATACACGAGCTGAACCGAATCGAGTTGGGCCCAGCTCGGCTCGACCAGGGGATTACCTGGGCTCGAGCTCAGCTTAGTTTGGTCCTCGAGCCAGGTTTGGTCAAGCCTTCAAGATGAGTTTGAGTCAGTTCGAGCTAAACTGAGCTCGAGCTTAAATTCGAGCTCAAGCTTTCAAGCCTATATCCAACTCAGGCTTTCGAGCCTACTTTGAATCAAAACTCACAACACAATTCACAAGTCACAACATCAACTTAATAATTAATATCCTCAATAGGATTAGTCATCTTCCAAGTTAGAGAGAAAGAGAGACTGAGAGAGAGAGAGAGAGAGAGAGAGAGAGAGAGAGAGAGGGTTTAAGGGAGCAGCAAGGTGAGTCAGACAATCGGTGAGCGACTGGGACGGGGGGAGATGAGAGAGAGAGAGAGAGATCCGACAAGGGATGGCTGTCGGACAGTTGGCGAGCGATCGGACATTGGGTGGGTTGCGGGCAAAACTCGGGGGGG
The DNA here is from genome assembly GCA_003013855.2 of Liriodendron chinense. NCBI lineage: Eukaryota > Viridiplantae > Streptophyta > Magnoliopsida > Magnoliales > Magnoliaceae > Liriodendron > Liriodendron chinense. The sequence goes on from PVNU02002913.1 coordinate 1,452,779, forward strand.
GGGGGGGGGGGGGGGGTGTGTGGGAGGGGGCGCTCAAATGAAAATCTTATATTATAAAAATTTATATAATTTTAAATCAACCCTAGCCAAATCGAACTCGGGTCAGCTCGAGATCGGCTTGCATTTTCAATGAGCCCAAAAATTAAGCTCCATTCAATTTAAAACACCTATTCGAACTAAGCCGAATCGAACTTAGGTTAGCTCTAGCTCAGCTCGAATTTTCAACGAGCCCAAAAATTAGGCTCCATTCGATTTAAAACACCCATTCGAATCGAGCCGAATCAAACTCGAGTTAGCTCAAGCTCGGCTTGAATTTTCAACGAGCCCAAAAATTAGGCTCCATTCTATTTAAAACACATATTTGAATCGAGCTGAATCGAACTCAGGTTAGCTCGAGCTCGGCTCGAATTTTCAACGAGCCCAAAAATTAGGCTCCATTCGATTTAAAACACCTATTTGAACTGAGCCAAACTGAGCTTTTTTTAGCCAAGCCGAGAGAGCATTTCGAACTAGCTTGGTTCATGTACGACTCTAACAATGATCATTGAATGCCTATGATTAAAAACTTCTTATGGCCCACCATGATGTTTATTTGCATACAACCTATTGATAAGGTCACATAGACCGGGATGAAGGGAAAACACAAATATCAGCTTGATACAAAACTTGTGTGACCCCTAAGAAGTTTTTAATGACAAGCATTTAATCATCATGTTTCCTATGGTGTGGTCCACTCGAGATTTGGATCTGCTTCATTTTTGGGCTCATGCCCTAAAATGAGTTGGCAAAACAGATGGACAACATAGATAAACAACACATACGCCAAAGTGGGTCCACCGTCATCTCTTAATTGAGCATGCTATTAACCTGACCTTATTGGATGTGGATTGTTGGGTGAACTGAACTCCATGTCCCTAGGGCTGAACGTGATGTTTCTTAAAAACCCACCCCATACATCCATTTTACCAAATCATGTTAGGAGGTGGGCAAAAAAAAGAGGCAAACCCAAAGCTTATGTGGGCCACATTAAAGGAAACAATGGAGGTTGAACAATCACTATTGAAATCTTTCCAAGGCCTATCTTGATGATTATAAGCCATCCAAACTAGTCATAAGGTCATTCATACGTACCGCATAAGATCATATAAAGAAATAGGTGGATAATGGATATTTAAAAAAAAAAACTAAATGTGGGCCTCTTAACTATTTCAATGATGGAGGTTCAATACCACTGTTTCAAGCAGTGTGGCCCACTTGAGTGTTGGATTTGCCTCATATATGGGCCCATAACCTAAAATGAGCCAATGAAAATGGTAAATATAGTAGATTTCACAAAAACATTATGGTGGGACACTTCAATTTTTTGAGCTCCTTCATTCTAAGGTGGGGTTTAATAATACTTTTTGAAGTTGTGTGGCTCACTTGAGTTTATAATCTTCGTTGTATTTGGACACACTAATTAACATGAGTAGGAAAAAATGGTGGACATAGTGGAATTCTCAAAAACATTATGGTAGGCCACACGATAATAGGCATGGTTTTAACAATGGGTGTTCAATACCATTGTTGCAAGTTATGTGACCTATTTAATATAGGGCTGAAAGTCGGGTGAGTTGGTGCCCAACCCTACCTCAACCCTAACCCGACCCAACCCAACCCAACCTCAAGTTGGGAATTCTCAACCCAAGCCTAACCCAAGCGGGCTCGATCGGGTTGATACATGTTAATATTTTCGTTATTAGATTAGTCTGTTATATTTCAATATACGTCTTTTTTTTGTACCTATGACTTTATTAATTATATACGTAGTTATTTATTGTAAAAAACTTCACTTTTTCTAAACAAACAAGCTAAAATATAAGACAACTACTCCTTTAACGCTGGCATATCAAAATTTAAACATCATAAGTTTACTTACTTAAGAATTATAAACTAATAATTTTACTTAACTATAGTATAATAAAATTATAACTAACTTGTATACAGATCGGTTTCGGGTTGGGCAACCTAAGACCTCAACCCAAGCCCGACCCATGCTTTATCGGATTGGTGTTTCCATAGCCCAAGCTCAAGATCAAATCCGATACTTCCAGTCCAAGCCCAACCCAATATCGGATCCGATACTTCCAATCCAAGCCCAACCCAATATCAGGTTGAACCCGCCCGACTACTTCCAACCCTACTTGATTATTGGATCTACCTTATATTTAGGCCCACCCCTTAAAATAATATAAATAAAATGGTTGACGATGTGAATTTCTCGAAAACATCATGAGATATATTTCCCAACATGGCACATCCATTCACCAGGCTCCAAGGCATGCTACGACATGGCACATCCATTCACCAAGCTTCAAGGCACACCCACGGTTCTTAGTGACCTGACATAAGTTATTTTTGTAAGTTGAAAAGTAAAGTTAAAAAAAACTTATTACTTTTGTTACATGTTACTTATTTAAATTTAATGACAAGCCTAAATTAAGTTGAAAGGCAACTTATTAAGTTAAAAAGTCACTTATTGGTTGGTGTCCAAACTACCTTAAATTCTTTTGATTTGCACCTATATGATACAAATGAAAGTTATCTCCATAAGTTTTTTCTTTTTTGCTTTTCAACTATATCAAAGGAGGCTTCATATGATGGGTGGTCCACATAAAAGTGGGGCCCACATGGTGGACACTCCACACTGTAGGTGGGGCCCACGAGATGGACGGTCCACATCAAAGGTGGGCCCCACATCATAGATGACCCACATCAAGACAAGTCCACATAATCAATTGTCCACATCAAAGGTCAACTCCACACCATAGATGACCCACATCAAGACGAGCCCACATAATCAATTGTCCACATTAAAGGTCGGCCCTAATAATGAATGGTCCACATCCAAAGAAGGCTCCACATGATGGATGATGTAGAATAGGTTGCTGATTATTTCATGGCCCCGGATGGACCAAAAGAAGACCGGTTAGGGTCGAAAGTGATCCAGATCGTCAGGATTGTAAACTTGCTGTATCTCGCAATCCGGAATGAGTTTCGGGACATATAATATATCGTTTTGGGCTAGTTTGAGCTACTTTAGCCAACAACCCGCTACACTGGGTTGCCCATGCTGGAATCGCGAGATTCAACCGTATCGACGATCATTAGACTAGTTTATTTTCAGTTTTACTATTTATAGTAAGTTTTAATTCGATCATAACTTTGGATCTGTAGGGTTTTAGAGTTAGTGCCCAACATGGAAATGACTTAGAATATTTAGTAGAACAACATGGTTGGGCCCGTTGATAACTTTCTATTTTTGGCTGAAAACCAAGAGTTCTAGTAAGATTGAACGACTTCTATAAATAGTAAGTTTACTATTTATAGTAAGTTGCGTTTTCTAGGAGTTTGAATTTGAATTTGAGTTGGAGTCTAATACTTTACTTAGGGTTTAGTTTCCTATTTATATGCATTGTAATTCTGTTTATTATTCATTCAATTATTAAAAAACAATTATTCGAAATTAATTTTCTTTTTTTATCTTTTTATTTCTTCTCGTAGAGTCGAGAAACACTCGGTTAGGGAGACGGTGATCGGCCTACCACGTCCTCCCTGCGTCAATGGATGACCCACATTGAAGGGGGGCCCACATGATGGTTGGTCCATATAAAAGGTGAGCTTGGCATGAGGGGCATTGGATATTGAAGGTGGACCAAATAATGGGCAATAACATTGAAGGTGGGCCCCACATGATGCATGACCCACATTAAGGTGGGCCTACATAATGGACGTACGGTCCCACATCAAAGGTGTCGGTGATGAATGGCCCACATCCAAAGTGGGCCCCACATGATGGATCGCTCACATCAAAGGTGGGGTCCACATGATGGACAGTCCACATCAAAGGTGGGCTCTATATGATGGGTGTTGGATATTAAAGATGGGCCCCACATGATAGACAATAACAATAATGGTAGACCCCAAATGATAGATGACCCTACATCAAAGTGGGCCCCACATGAGGATATTCACATCAATAATGATGACTAACCCACATCCAAGGCAAGCCCCGCTTGATGGATGACTCACTTCGAAGTTAGGCCCTGCATGATGGACGGATACTCATTAAAGGCCAGTTCCTTTATGCAGATATGGGCCTACCGTGTTTTGTGAATGCCATCCAACCGCCCATCACCACCACGATGGATGTTAAAAAATAGGCCTATTCAATAATTAGGTGGGCCGCATAATAAATTCAACAGACCTATCATATTGACGTGGTGGCTCATTTGATGGTTGGATCTGCCTAATTTTTGGGTCATTTCACTTTTATAGTGGGGCGCGGCTGCTGGATGGGTTGGATGCGATGCATGCTACCGTGGGGCCTCAAAGATGAAGAAAAAAAAGAAAACACTTACCTGGACTGGTATTCAGTAGAAACCCCGGTACTGGTTAATGCTATGTGGGTCTCACAATAATGCATGTATTTCATCCACACAGGCTATTCATTTTTCCGGATCATTTTAGGGCATGAGTCCAGATATGAGGTAAATCCAAATTTCAAGTGGACAACACCACAGGAAACCGTGGTGATTGAATGCTTACCATTGAAAACTTCTTCGGGGACACAAATGTTTTGGATTAATATGATATATGTTTTTCCTTCATCCATGTCTGTGTGGCCTAATCAACAGGTTGGATTGGATGGTAAATAAACATTACAGCGGGCCTTAGGGAGTTTTTTATGGTGAGTGTTAAATAATGACTGTTTCCTATGGTGTGGTATACCTAAAAGTTGAATCTGCCTCATTTTTTGGATCACGCTCTAAAATGAGCCGAAAATGTGGATGGACGGTGTGGATAAGATACATAGGCCCACAGAGCTTTTCTAGCACCGTGCTGGGTACTGAAGGGGTCACTACCAAAACCGTGTACTACATACCTAGATTAGGTACTTAGTCACTTCCTCTAACTTGGGAAAGGAATTTAACATACGCAAAATCCAACCCGTCCATTAGTTACATCACCTGGCCTTGATCCCAAAATCAGACAGATTCAACACTTAGGTGGGCCATCCTATAAAAGTATACCTAAAAACCTATAAATACACTTGGTATGTTTACTAAGATTTTTAGTTAATTCCTCAATCGGAATTTCAAAAAAGATTATTAAATAGAATTTAAGTTCCGGTACCTTTTTCACAAAGATTTTACATAAGCTATCCATTAATTTAATTTAAGTAACTACGACTAATTATCACAGGAGTATCTTCCTGATTAGATATTTTAAACGGAAGTTCCCGGTTTTAATGGAAGGGAAGGGGAGGCCGGCTTTGAGAAATCCACTCCAACAATCAGGTGGGTCACCACATGTTACGCTTAGGGACTAAAAATAAACTCTACCTATAATTTATGTGGACCATACGATTGGAAACAGTGTATACGGCAACCCTCACTCCTAAACTGTTTCCCTTGATATGGCACACCTGAATTACTGATGGGCCTGACGTTTGGGTCTCAGACTTAAATTCTGGTGTGGCATCTAATAGTTGGAGTGGATTTCATATAATCATCAGGATGGACCATGTAAAAATTAGCCTGAATTACAGATCAGCCTAATTATTTTCCCCTCCGCCTAAAGTTAGATTACATATCTAATGGTTGAAGTGGATCTTAAATAGACATATGGTGGCCCCTTTCAAAGATCAAGGGTCGCGTCCCTCTCCCAACGGTTCCATAAACAGAGATTAAAGGAAATTTATGGACGTCCAAGGGTCGCGTCCGTCCCCCAGTGTTCCGTAAACGGAGATTAAAGGGAATTTACGCAACGAATTTTATGACAGGTCCATCATAATATTTAATGGGTCCATTGTGATGTTTATATGAGATCCACCCCAACCATTAGAAGTATAATATCATGTTAGTGCGAGGGCCAAAAAATCAGGCTGATCTATGATTGATGTGGACCACAACAAAGGCAAAAGTTTGAAGAGAAACGTCAACCCCTGATTTTTAAAAGGCCCACTGAGATGATTACGTGAAATCCATTCCAATCATTAGATGCCACACCAAAATTTAAGCCTAGAGGACAGACATCATACTCATCCGTGATTTAGTTGAGCAAACAGTTTGGAGTGTGATTTCTCTAAAGCGTTTCCAATCACATGGTCCACCTGAATCTCCGGTGGTTCTGAGTTTTAGGCCTGAGGAATAACAAGAAGACGCACCAGTTTACGGGAGTGGATTTCTCGTAAATATCATGGTGGGGCCACCTGAGTCGCACCCGTTTGCTCGCATGGCCACGCACCTTTGGATAGTAGATATAACTGGAAGGCTTAGAAACTTTTTTGAAAAAGGTTGAGAATGTAAATTCAATATTTAAGGAGGTAGTTTTTGGTAAAATTCCTTCTAGATTGCGTCGAAACACTTAACTATAATGGGCCAACACAAATTTAATGGTGACCGTTTGTATGCCAAACTTTTCGGACGCCGTTTCGCCAGTGATGCTGGTCGGTGCCCTGTAGGCCCACCATGATGTATTGTGTTTTTATCCACGCCATCCATCCATTTTTCAAGATCATTAATTTTGGAGCTTGATCCATAAAATGAGGGAATCTAAATCTCAGTTGGACCCACCATAGGAAAATAGTAGTGATTGAATGCCCACCATTAAAAACCTCATAGGGCCATTGTAATGTTTTTTTTGACATCCAACCTGTTGATTAGGTGATATAGCCCGAGATGAAGGGAAAAAATCAAATACCAGCTTGATCCAAAACTTTTGTGGCCTTCATATCAACACTGTTTCCTATGATGTGGTTCACTTGAGATTTGGATCTACCTTATTCTTGGGCTCATGCCCTAAAATGATCTCGCCAAATAGATGGACGGTGTGATACAACACATACATCCTGGTGGGGCCCACAGAACTTGGTGACGTCACTTCAGTAGCGGGATAGCCACTGAAGCCGTCAGTAGCTAATCCGCGTCCGATGGTAGGGGTGCATCTCAGATTCTCATGAAGGTTCCACCCACGTAACTCTCGGTCAGCGAGTTACGCAACTCTAAACCCTAATTCTCTCTCGCTCTTTATATTTCCCACCATCTCTCTCTTTCCCTCTCCATCTCTCTCTCAATGAAGGAAACAAAGAGAAAAAATCCGTAAGTCTTCTTTTCGTTTTTTTTTCTTGTTTGAAATTGTTTATAACGTTTTAATTCATCTTTCTTGATCAGTGAAACATATCAAATAAGGAAGAAGAATAAAATAGAGACTGAAGAGAGAGACTGGGCTGAGCTTCCAGCTGACCTTCTTGAACTGATCATAACATGCCTTTGTTTCGCTGACCGTGTCCGTCTCTTCGTCGTCTGCACAACATGGCGATCGGCCGCCCTCGCGGTTTTAAACCGGCACCAAGATCATCAAAGGCCTTGGCTACTGCACGAGCTTCTCAATGTTCGCGATGTAAGATGCCTTGACAAACGCAGATTCTACATTCCTTGGCATAGATGGAGCTTTTTCGATCCTTGGAATAAGAAGTTTTACACCATCAATGTTCCGGAACTTGTCAGCATGAGAATAATTTCCTCGGCTCATGGTTGGTTGTTGATCCACGACGAATCTTCTTCATCTATGTTTTTCTTTCATCCCTTTTCGAGGGTGAGTATTCGCCTACCAGACCTGAATTGTATTATAGACAGCGCATTCTCTTCCTCGCCGACCTCTCCAGACTGCTCAATTTTTGTAGTGAACATGTTTACTCATACTTTCATTCGCATTAGCACTCTTCGTTTCGGAAAGAAAGAATGGATCACTCGCAATTATAAGCACAACCTTCTATTTTACCCAAGTTGTAGTTGTCCCGTTTTCTGTAATGGGCTTTTCTATTATATGGGTGGAACAAGTTTGGGAGCTTTTGATGTTGATGAAGGTACTTGGACGGTGCTCGCCAAGCCGAGTGGTGTCTTAGGTGGAAGCTTCCTGACTGAGTTGGGTGGGGAGCTCTTTGTGGGGAGCAACCCCCGATTTCGAAAACTGCTTGGAATTTACAAACGAGACCGACCAAGTATGAACTGGATGGAAGAAGAAGACTTGGGAGGATTATTGTTATTTAATTCCTTATCTGCGAGCTATTCCGCAATGGGGATTTTGAGAAGAAAGGAAAACAAGATCCGAATTCCGCGGCATGTCACCCACCATAGATACCTCAAGGAAACTCACAGGTCGGATCGGGTAAGTATTATTGAGTTTTCCGACAGCATTTGGATTGAACCCAAGTGGCTCCAACCTTCACCTAAAGAACTTAACTGGGGCGTGATGATTACCGCGCCATGAACCACATAGAACATTTATGAAATATGTGAGTTTATCATCTCCTGTTTTTATGTTCTTTGCATAAATAATGTTGCCTTGTGTGTGTTCATTTGCGGTGGCATTTCTCTTCAATATGCATCTACTTGAAGAATCTGGTTTATCTTACATGAATTTAATGTTATTGTTTTCCTTGAATTATTGGAGAAATTTTCTTTTGTGGCAGCTTCACAAAAATGTGAGGTATCAGCGTTCAATGATCAATGACAACAATTAGAATCTCAACCTCAATGCAAATCTTTCATCAATATTAAACTGTTCATGTTCCATTCTTGAAATGGTACTGAAAGTGTTGAATCCCTATTGTAAATTAAACCTTCTTTTTGTCATTTTTAGTTAAGCATGTGGAATGTTTGACTAAGGGCCTGTTTGGATTGAGGTTAAACTAAGAGAATGCAAAGGAAAACAAACTTGCAACATAAGCAGGAATCCGGATTCTTTGTTGAAACCAAGCAGAGAACCTCTGCTTCCGCTACTCTGATTGGTCCATCTCATCCTGACTGTGTCAAAGCAGCTCAGCCAAGGTGTCCCGTATCGGTTACGTATCGGCTGTACCGGCCGATACGTAACGGATATGGCCGTGACCGTTACGCGATACGGGGTCCAAAACGGGGACCCCGAATATTTGTCCCGTAACGGCCGTTACGGCCCCTCGTAACGGTAAAAAAACGGTAACTTTTTTTTATTTATTTATAAATACTTGCTATTTTGTAATTTCTTCACACTTTTCTTGCCCCATTTCTTTTCTAATCTGTTCTTTTGCTAAAAACGACCACAATTAGTCTATTTTGGAGAATTAAAACGATCAATTTCTACGATTTAGATGAATCGAAGCTCCGTGGGCCATTTTTCGAAGAAATCCGAAAATAGGTATTTATACATTTTTCTTCCTCTAATCACTTGTTTTCCACCTTGATATGATGTTGTAGCCATTGTAAAATGTTAAAATGTGTATTTCAAGATTATGCAACTGATTTTTATAATTTTTTAATATTTTTTTTAATTTCTGTCTATTTTCGGATTAATATTAAAAATTAGTAAAAATCATGTTTTTTTTTTTCTGGTTTAATGGTTGGATAACATGTGTTACTTATAGTAGGACACAATCATTTGCATTTTACAGATTATGCATATGATTTGCTATTTTTTTTGTATTTTTTTAATTTCGGAATAAATTTAAAAATTAGGGAAAATCATTTTTTTCAAAAAAAATTCTGGTTTAAAGGTTGGATAATATGTGTTACTTATAATAGAATATAAGCATGTGCATTTTACAGATTATGCACATGGTTTGTTATTTTTTTTGGTATTTTTTAATTTCGAAATAATTTTAAAATTTAGGGAAAATTAATATTTTCAAAAAAAAATTCTAATTGAAAGGTTGGATGACATGTGTTACTTATAATAGAACATAATCATGTGCATTTTACAGATTATGCACATGGTTTGCTATTTTTTTTGTATTTTTTTAATTTCAGAATAATTTTAAAAATTAGGGAAAGTCATTTTTTTCAAAAAAAATTCTGGTTTAAAGGTTGGATAATATGTGTTACTTATAGTAGAATACAATCATGAGCATTTTACAGATTATGCACATAATTTGCTATTTTTTTGTATTTTTTTAATTTCGGAATAATTTTAAAAATTAGGGAAAATCATTTTTATCAAAAAAATTTTTTTGTTTAAAGGTTGGATAATATGTGTTACTTTAATAGAATGTTATCATGTATATTTTACAGATTATGCACATGGTTTGTTATTTTTTTAGTATTTTTTTAATTTTGGAATAATTTTAAAAATTAGGGAAAATCATCTTTTTCAAAAAAAATTCTGGTTTAAAGGTTGGATAACATGTGTTACTTGTAATAGAACATAATCATGTGCATTTTACAGATTATGCATATGGTTTGTTATTTTTTTTTGTATTTTTTTAATTTCGGAATAATTTTAAAAATTAGAGAAAATCATTTTTTTTTAAAACATGGAGAATCATATTTACAGATTAATGAGTAATGACTAATGTATGTTTATATTTTTATTTTTTGACAGGTTTTGCCGTTTTGGAGCTTCGTAGTTGTACTTTGTAGGCTGTCGCCCATAGGGTTTAGTATTTGAATTTAGTAGTTAGTACTTGATTTCATTATCTGTATTTAAGATTTACAATTACATTTATAAGTTTTAAAATCTAAGTATTTCACTCTTAAACTCAGTATCTAAGTGACATAGCCACATCACATAAGCCATCTCTAATTAAAAAATGTCTGGAACTGGAAGTGGAACTGCAAATGAGGATATTGGATGGGAACATTGTCAGAGGGTAGGTGGTGGAAGGCACCAAATAAAATGCAACTATTGTGATAGAGTAATAAATGGTGGAATTACGCGACTTAAACAACATTTGGTAAATCGAAAGGGTTAAGTTGCAGGATGTACTAAAGTTCCCAAAGAGATAATGATACTGATGCAAGCCAATTTAGATGAGTCAAAGGGGAAACGAGCTGCTGTGCAGAAAAAGAAAGATGATATCCTTGATGCGGCCCGACAAGAGGTGTTTGGTCCAGAATATATGGGTCTTCGTGGCGAAGACATCATTGATTCTGGGGAAGATTCTGATCGAGAAATGACTATAGTTAGGAGAGAAAGCGTGCGCTATGCTCGTGAAGAGGAAGAACGCCGACGCACGTTTGGTTCAAGTGCGAGTGGGAGTGGGAGTGGCCAGGGGAGTACAACTGCAGCCCCAATGGGAAGTACAGCTGGGGTTGGAGGGGGTATGTTTGGTGGATTAAGGCGCATGTTTAGCAGCCGGCGGGGCACATCTTCACATGTAGCTCGTCATCCTATAAATGTAGATGTGGAAGAAGAAGATGTGCCTAAGAGACCCTCTGTTGATTCGATCCTCTTTAGGAAAGAATCTAGTAAACAAAAGAAGATAAAACAAATGTGGAGTAGAACTTCTGTTGAGAAACTGGGTAGGGTAGCAGCAAAGTTATTTATACATGCCAACATACCCCCTAATGCGGCAAACTCTCCATATTGGCAGGTGGTAATTGATGCAGCAATTCAACGTGATTGTTCAAGCTGGCAATCTTACTGGAATTTGATCGACAAAAGATGGACAAAGCAGCTCCACCACGATATTCATGCAGCAGGTTATTACCTAAATCCTAGGTATAGATATGCCCAATCATTTGTTATGGATGATGAGATTCGTATTGGATTAAAGAACGTGATAAAGAGATTAGAGTCTGACTTAGATGTACAAATAAAGGCTTTGAATGAATTGGATATATTTAGAACTCGGCAGGGTAGCTTTGGAGATACTCTTGCACAACATGCAGTACTTAGGTTGCACCCCGCCGACTGGTAGATAAATTTCGGAGAGGACACACCGGCTCTCCAAAAAATTGCAGTAAGGATTTTGAGCCAAACAACGTCTTCCTCTAGTTGCGAAAGAAATTGGAGTTGTTTTGCACTTATTCATACGAAGAATAGAAATAGAATTCAGACTAGGACGTTAGATAGACTTGTCTTTATGCATTACAACATGAGGCTAAGAATGCGCATGCATTCAAGGAGGCCTACCACCAATAATGCTGGTGATGTGGATTATTGTCCAATAAACTTGGACAATATTTATGATGAGGATGACCCACTTCTACCTTGGTTGGAAGTAAGGAAAAAGGAAATAGAAGATGATAGTGAAGAAATAGAAGTTGAAGACCCAGAAATACGCAAGGTACAGCAAGAGAGTCGTGCATTTGTGTTGGACCCAGAAAGGGGGGCGGATTTCATGCAAACTCAGCAGAAGAGTGCGAGCTCTAACGATACTGAAACAGATGATGATGATGATGATGATGATGATGATGCACCTAATGCTGGTCCCACTTCTGGCATTGCTCAACCCACCGGGGCTACTGATACCATACAGCCGTCTACGGATCGCGAGGCTGATGAACTTCGACGAAGCAAGTGGGGCCGAGGGGGTCGAACTTATGAGTGTACTGAGTCACGATACAGCCAGCAAGAGCCTGGCTCCAGTAGTGCACTTGCAGATCCTGCGCCTACAGGTCCTACACCTGCACCGCAATCTACACCGACAGATCTGGAACATCAGCATGCGTATGGATATGATCCGAGGAATTATGGGTATTCTTACAGCCAATGGGATTATAGGGAACCTGTTCCGCTACTTTCATGTTGGAGTAGTCCTCCTGACGCTGTTCCACATCTACCATATGAACCAAATCCAAGTTATTCATCTCAATCTCAACAGCCTGGCCCTGAATACGAGTACCAGTATGGGCACGGCTATTCGACGGGCACTAGTAGATATCCTCACTCAGGGTCAGAATCTTTGCCTAGTCAGGATCAGTCATCATCAGGTTTCCTTGACCTGGTCTTTCCCTCTGGCACTGAATATTATGGATATGCAATAACAAGACCGCAACAACCCGATGATGATGACGACGACGACGTGGAGGTTGAGCAACCACAACAAAGCAGGTTTTCATTTTGGTGGTGAGTTCCGGTTTGGTGAGTCTTTTCCATTACCCACATGGTCATACATTCACCAAAAAAACACACACTTTACATTGTTGAACTTGTGTTTAAAATAACTCCCCTGACAAGTGACAACCAGTCAAGTAATCTTTAATCAACATGCTTGCAGGGGAGTATATCAGGTATTACTATTTTTTTTTTCTACTTTAGAATGTTCAATTGGCAGGACAAGAGTCGGTCATAGATTCAAGATAAGAGAAGTCTTAATACATTATTTTTTGCAAGTCCTCACTCTTCACTCCTCAGGTATGTAAATAAATTGTAAATAATATAAAGTAAATTATAAAAAATAATAGTACATGTGAAAATTGAAATACTTTGATGTTACATTTATTCTAATATACATATTATTGGTATTAGACAGTTAGAAATTTGAATTTATAAGTTCTGCAGTTAATTCCAGGTTATTAGCTTCATAAATTCACCAGACAGCCCGATACAGCTTTTTTCACCAAAGAGTAGACCGCTTCACCACCATAAACATGTACTCAAAATTATAAATGAATGCATATTTGGGATGTTTGGAATTTTCTAGATTTAATCCATATTTTTAAAAAAAAAATTGGCAAAAAAAAAAAGGACCGTTACGGGGGGTGTATCGGCCGATACGGCCCGTATCCGTATCGGAAACGGTGGGCACCGTTACGCCCACCGAAACCGATACGGGACACCTTGAGCTCAGCTCTGACACAATCATGCTGATCTGGACCAATCAGAGAAGTGACTAGCAGGGTTTCTTTGCTAGGTTTCAACAGAGGATCCGGACTCTTGACAGGAGTGCTGGGGAAGCGGACCTTTTATAGTTGTCGGTTTTGCTAAAGAAAAATCCTGAAGAATACTTTGTCTTTACATTTGAAAGTGTTGATCCTACTGAAAGGAGCCTCTTTTCCCTCCAATTTTCATGTAAAATGTCACATTGGCAGCAAACTTTTTTCATAATTTCATTTAAAGAAAAAGGATTTTACTCCCTTATCAAGGCGGCAAATGCAAAGCCAGAAGCAAACAATTTACTACAAGGTCCTCCTCTTTTCAAGCAAGTGCAAATGTCTTATTCATATGACTTGAATGCTTTCTCTAGTTTCCTCAATCAAATATAATTGTCTTTGTGTTATAATGCATGTAAATTAAGACAAGTAGTTGTATGAAAGCATAGTAGTTACATGGGAACTATGATCCAATATTGATGACTTTCTATGTAAATCCATGTGGTTCGTAGAAGCTGCTAAGTAGAAACTGTAATAGATGTTGCTGCTTCTCTAGAATGGTGCAGGGTAGGGGGCATTTGGATTGTAAGTTACTTAAGCTACTTATTCGCCTCAAGTAGTTATCTTGATTTCTACTTATTAAACTTAAGTGATTAAGTAACTTCAAATAAAAAAAGTTACTTATAATTGATCATAAACCAAGCTTACTTATCTCAAATAAGTTACTTGTCTACTGCTGTAAGTAGAAAAATTAACTTATTTGGTGGTATCCAAATGGCCCCGCAGTGTCCCCTCAACATTATACGTACACGTGTCTGTGTTTTGTTAAGCAATGAGATGAAATGAAATGAAAATTTTCTCTAAGGTGTTCTGCATGCCTAGAAGTGTAGAAGAATTTGGCCATCACAGTGGCATTAGAGCTAAAAGTCCTTCCATGACTTTCTCAAGTTTGTTGTTAATCACAAAGGTTTGCTCTAAAAATTGGTGTATTCAACTGAGAGATTTGCTTGTCTTTGAAGATGCTTAGGAAATCATTGAAAAGGAGGTATGTAGAACCCCAAGCTCCCCAAGAAGAAGCAACGCTACTACAAAATCAAAATGACTTGACCCGAGAGTTGAGGAAAAAAGACAAGGAGGCTCGGAGTTGATCATGGAGCCACTTCAAAATACAGGGCGGCAACTACCTCTAAGCAAGCATTGGAGCTTTTTCAAAATGCATTCAAAGGTGTCGAGAAGGTGAAGAAAGTTCATCTCCAAATTAATGTTAAGAGCCAAGAGCTTGAGGCAAACAATATTGTACATTTATTTACTCTTTCATTCGAAATTCATCGAAGCTGCATAAATTCATTGACTACCATTGAACAAAACTATGTGCATTAGCAATGTGCAACAAAAATATTCATGTATGTATAGATGGTCATTCTTTTTCATAGTACCAATAGTCTGCTACCTACCTAAAGGAAAAACTTTCAAATACCTCAGATGATTTTGTCCTAAATTCCTTTCCCACTCACACACAAGTGCAGTGCCCATGTGAAAAAAGTGTACACGAAGGTTGTCCCTCCGTACCTGCCCTGTAATCGTGCGGTCATGATGGGGCCCAGGGTGTCTATTTTGATGACTGATGGATGGTTAACATTTGTAAAATGTCATGGTTCATGTGGTGCTCGTTGGTTGGGCCCCAGACTTGCACAATGGTGTGGGTCATGTGGCTCATAATGAGTTTCCATGAATGATAGATGGCCTCACATCCATGCATTGCCCGTCTTGTAATCATTTGTGGTGATCAAAGGATGGAACACACATGTGAATTGACAAGGATTGTTGTAGGGCCCACTGGATGGACCCCAAATGTGTGAAATTGTGCAAGTTGATGTGTTATCCACCATTCCTAAATTAACTTTTTTTAATGGACCATCGATTGGAAGTCTAGTATATACTAATTTCGAAGATTTTCGAGGCATCTACATTCTGCGTATCTTATCAAATCAACGGTTTCAAGCGCTGAAGATGACCTATAGATGTCCCCATGTATCATCCAGAATATGTTATCAGAGCATATTCCAACTAACCTTTTTTCTATGTAGAGTCTTGCTAAGCACACCAACATGTATAGCCCTGGTCATCTGCATATTGAATAGCCAGAGCCCCAACGTATCTCATCGTAAGATTGGGATGCATTTGATCAAACCTCTGATTCCAAATTTCTAATATGCATAGAGAAAAATACTCTGAAACATTGGTAAAAAACTTTTTTTTTTGAATGGGCTCTTTCAGAAAGGGGAAGTGGTCGGGGCCTTTCCCTTGATCGGTCCTCATGGGAAGGTTTTCCTCGTATGTTGTTGTCATCAGTTTGGGCTTCCCGGTATTCTCTTTTTTCTGTTTTTCCTCTTCAGTGGAGTGGGCTTCCCGGTCTTCTCTTTTTTCTGTTTTTCCTCTTCAGTGGAGTGGGAAGTGTTTATATGGTAGGCAAGGCTTGTTGTTTTTTGTGGAGCCTGCCCGAAGTTCATGGCTATATATCCCCCTTTTGCAATAAATTCCAGGTGGGATGAACCCTTATCGTGCATCCCACATGCATGTGTTTTTGTCAATTTACTATGGTTGCCCCCACCATGAAATTTGGACATCCCAAAAATCAGGCCAATTCAACCATCGTGTGGGTCACTGGCTCACCGCTAGAATTAACAAAAGTGGATGGTAAATTGACATGAGCATTTGGGAAAGAACACCCTTTGCACTTATTTATTTTGTTAAAAGAAAGTCCTGGAGAATGCTTTGCTTTTGCATTTGAAAGTGTTTTGGTTGTAATCCTATAGAGAGGAGTCTCTTTTCCCTCTAAATTTCATTTAAAATGTTACATTAGAGGAAAACAAAAAATCTTCGACAGTTTCACTTTTTTCTTTTTAAATAAAGGTTTTTCTCCATTGTTTGAGGTGGCAAAGGCAATAGTTTACTGTGGCTTCATCCTTTCCTCAAGCAAGTGCAAATGTCTTTTGACATTAATAATGTTTTCTCTAATTTACCCCAGTCAAACATAATTGTTTTTATGTTTTAATGCATTTAAATTAAGGTAAATA
Source organism: Liriodendron chinense (assembly GCA_003013855.2). Lineage (NCBI taxonomy): Eukaryota > Viridiplantae > Streptophyta > Magnoliopsida > Magnoliales > Magnoliaceae > Liriodendron > Liriodendron chinense. The sequence continues at coordinate 1,469,469 of PVNU02002913.1, forward strand.
ATTGTATGAAAAAGTATAAGTAGTTACATAGGGAGTAGGGTGCCAATTTGATGATTTTCTATGTCAAGCCATGTGGTTCATAGAAGCTACAAGTAGAAACCATAGTAGATGTCGCTACTTCTCTAGAACGGTGTAGTAGTAGTCTGGTAGTGTCCCCTCAATTTTTCTCTAAGGTGTTATGCATGCCTAGAAGTGTAGAAGAATGGGCCATCGCAGTGGTATCAGAGCCAAAATTCTCCCATGGCTTCCTCGAGTTTTTTGCTAATCACAAAGATTTACTCTGAAAAGTGGTGTGTTCAAATGAGAGCTTTGCTTGGCTTTGATGATGCTTGGAAAATCATTGAAAAGGGGGTATGTAGAATCCCAAGATCCCCAAGAACAAGCAACTCTTAACGACTTTATAATCTGAGAGTTGAGAAAAATTCCAAGAAGGCTCTTTTATTCATATATCAAGGAGTTGATGAAGCCACATTTGGAATATATGTAGGGAGGCAATTACCTCCAAGAAAGGATTGGAGCTTTCTTCAAAATGCATGCAAGGTCCAAAGAAGGTGAAAGAAAGTTCATCAATGCTAAGAGGCAAGAGCTCGAGGCATTGCAAATGAAAGAGTTGGGGTACTTCTCGAGACTATTAATAGTTATAACAAATTAAATGAGAAGAAATGGAGAAGCTTTAAGCGACATTCCAATGATGGAGAAGGTATTATGCTCGTTAGATATTATATTGCTGGAGCCATTGAAGAATCAAAGGATCTGGAGGCTATGACCATCGATCAACATGTGAGTTCCTCGCAAGCTTGTGAACAAAGATTTATGAAGAATACGGCAAAGAAAAACAACAGTTATCATGCATTACAAACTGAACATCGACTGCATGAAAAGAAAGAGGTGATTCCGGTTCATGGGCTGCTGTAAGTCTGCTGTGACTAGAAGCTTTGTACATTTATGCATACATATCCTTTCATTAGAAATTCATTGAAGCTGTAGAAATTCATGGATTTTTTTTTTCTTTTCCTTTTTTTTTTTAAAAAGAAAGGTGGGGACAAGCCACCTAGAATTTATTGAAGATAAACAAAATTACAAGCTCATTCGGGCGGTCCCACAAAAAAACCAGGCCCCACTTATCATATACTCCGAATGCTATACAGAACAAACCAAGAACCCCCTCGCCCTCTATACCCAAGACCCACCCAGCCCCCAATGGAAAATTCATTGATTAACATTAACAAAAACCATGTACATTAGCAATTTGCACATAAATATTCATGCATGTGGATGTTCATTCTCTTTTAAAGTATCAATGATCCTCTCCTTAGCTCTTAAAAGGCAATTTTGTTGCTTGTAAGATCCCAAAAAGTCTAGAAAGATTGAGAGCAACATTAGTATAATTGTGTGGGTCATGTTGAGGCTAGGGTATCTGTTTCAATGACTGATGGATGGTTAACACTTGCAAAATGGCATGGTTCATGTGGCACCCATGGGATGGGCCGCACACCTGGACAATGGTGCAGTTCATGTGGCTCATAATGAGTTTTGATGAATGATGGATGGCCTCACATACAATATTTGTTGCATTGATCGTGTAATCATTCCTGATTATCGAAGGATGGACCTCACATGCGAATTGGCATGGATTGGTGTAGAGCCCAAACGTGCAAAATTGTGGGAATTCAATGTGTGACCCACCATTCCTAAACCAGCTTTTTCGATGGACCATTGATTGAAAATTTAGTATATACCTATTTCAATGATTTTGGAGGCAGCTGCCTTCTTCTATGTATCTCATCAAATCAATGGTTTCAAGCGCTGAATATGACCTAGATTAACTATTATACCAATGTATCCTACAATTACGTCCAACTAACCTTTTGCTTTGCAGAGTCTTGCCAAGCACAGCTACATGTATAGCCCTGGCCATCTGCATATTGAACAGCTAGAGTCCTCATGTCTCTTATTGTAATCTTTGGGCCCATTTGGATACACCACCAAATAAGTTACTTTTTCTACTTACTGTAGTAGATAAGTAACTTATTTGAGATAAGCAAGTTTGGTTTATGATAAATTATAAGTAGCTTTTTTTTATTATTTAAAGTTAATCACTTCAATTTAATAAGTGGAAATCAAGATAAGCTACTTAAGGCATAAGTAGGCTTATCTTACTCCGATTTCAAATTTCCAATACAAATAGAGGTAGGATCCTCTACAACATTGGTAGAAAGCTTCTACTGTGTGGCCCACATGCGTCTTTATGACATGATCATGGTTGCCCCAACATGAAATTTGGACATCCCAAAAATCAGGCCAGTCCAACCATTGCGTGGGTCACCGCTTGAATTTGGATGTCCTGGGATGGTCATCTATTGTTTTCAATCTTAACCCATACATCACAATGGATGGAATAGGACACATACATCACAATGGGCCCAACCGCGCGTGTTAACTCAGTACATTATAGCCTACTAAGTTACTTAAGTAGTTATCCACGTCCACACTCCATACAACAGAAGCAGATTGTGCATTGAGTAACTCAGTATAGCCTATTGAGTAAACCTTTTTGAGCGCACCATGGATATGTATGTTTCTTATCTGTCCATCCATTTTCTTTATCATTTTAGGGGCATGAGCCTAAAATTGGAGCACATCCAAAGCTCAATTGATACATACCACAAGGAAACTAAAGGGATAATGACGTGTCCACCGTTGAGACCTTCCTGGGTCCCACAGTGATGTCTAGTTACCAACCAATTCATGAGGTCAAAGAAGTTTCCAATGGTAAGCAATTAATCACACTGCTTTCTGTGTTGTGGTCCACTTGAGCTTTGGATGTGCTTCAATTTTGAGCTCATACTTTAAAATTAGCCGGTAAAATAGATGGACAACGTGATTAAGACATATATATCATGGTGGGCCCCACAGAGTTTACCATGCTTATAGCATATAGTTGGGGCAGGATTTCTGCCAAAGCCTTTTGCACCAAGTTCTTGCACGGTGAAGCTAGGTGGGGCCACCATGATGTTTAGTGAGAAATCCAC